>CM050164.1:75373997-76710247 GCA_027410445.1 Discoglossus pictus | reverse complement strand
CATTCTCTCTGACTAAATGGTATAGTTGACATAAAATACACATGCACAGTCCCTTGCCTAGGGGGTAATTAGCACACTAGGGTCACTTATCTGGCTTCCTCTTCCCAGGAAAGCTGATGGTAATGGAAATATCCACTTTGCAGACATAGTGTCTGATCAGGCCTTTCTCTTGGTCTACTGGAACTCTTCAGACCCTTCAGTCGGGTACCCCTCACCTCATGGCCCCTGTCCCTGGGAGCCCGACATAACCAGCTTTATTAAAACCTCCAGAGAAAATCCTGCATTTCAAGACTAAACATGATATATACAAGTTCACATGGACACAATAACATAATCCTTAAAACCGAATAGTCCAAGACGGTTAGCTTTTTGGACAAGTTATTACAAACATGGTGAAAACACTGCAAAGCACGAATAGCATGGCACACGTTAACCCTATCCATGCCATGATGGCTGCAACAGTCCTGATATCCATGTGACCATCACACCATACATTATAACTGGGAGAAATTACAAACTGATCCATTTAAAACTATATTAAATATTGCCGGCCCTGGGGCCCATATCCTTTTAACAGTACCAAAGTCCAGTGAGATTCCCCCCTGGGCGTCATACATACATATCGTTAAATCAAGTGTTTAACAGAGTGGGGGCAAACTCCCTGTTTGTTTTCAGAACTTTTTAACAGGTGGGTGACCCTATGGATGTTCAGGAAGTCAGGGGAGGGGGTGTCACCTGTTCACACTGGAGGGTTTTAGGGTTTCTGTCTTACAGCACCTGTTTCTCACCTGTTGGGGAAACTATTATAGTGTGCCCTATGCTAACTGTCATTTTGTTAAATCTAACTATACTTTATTATTTTACATTGCATTATTAATCATTGTGATCGTGTTCTACCAAAAAGGTCACTTAGCCACACACACCTGTCACTTGTATCACTTTTACAACATTATAGCTATTGTGGATATAATTCCAGTACATCTTTCTAAGGGACTTGTTTGGAGAGTGAAAGTAAAAGTGGAGATGAGACTACAGCACTAAACTCTGTAATACTAGATTAAAGGACCACTGCAGTTCAAGAAAAAAGACACTTGTTTGTCAAGTATGTACCAAACTAACTGCATTAGCAGTAGTTTAAGCCATGGACATAAAACATTTTGGGGGGGAAAATCGCTAATTTGAAGGTCTGGTTATTGAGTATAGGAATCCATTTTGTATTTGTACAACACTTTGGGGTGGGGGTGGGGGCGATCATTGGGGGGGAAGTGGGGGCAGAGAGCCTTCGTTAAAATGGATAAGACTGCAATTGACACCACGCCCCTCCACCCTCACTGGCCCAGCAGCAGACTCCTTGCTTCAGGAAATGCAACCATATCTCTCTAGAAACATAAACTCACCTATGTATCATGGATTCCCCCAGGGTCCAACAGAAGAGTCAACTTTTTTTTTCTAATTAAAAACTAGCTTTATGACTTTATTACTGTTTAATTATGCTCTTAGACTCAACGTTTTCATACAAATATTGTTTGTTATTGTGCAGTGGTCCTTTAAAGACTCTTTACATCATTAATTGTCTACATCAAACTAAATTTACATTATGTTTTAACTCCTATAACCTAGATCTTTTGATTTTTGTTCTGAATAGGGAGTTTTTCTCCTCTGGCTGAAATACAAAATATCAGGAAGGCATATTCTGCACTTGTCCTTGTCCACTGATTCAATAAAAACAAATGTAGGCTTCCACTGCACATTCAATAAACAGGCCCACTGTTATTTCTCTCCTCCTCCTCCTGTCCCCTTTTGCTTCTGACAACTTTTCTCCAAGCTGACACTGCAAAATTCTGCCATGAGTGGAAGAACACATGTTGAGAGAGCGGAGAAAAAACTCCTGACCTCCCTACATCCAGCACCCTTTCCACTTCCACTGTGTTTAATCAGGCTTTCCAGCCTCTGAGATTAAAATAACATGTCTCCTCCCAGCCACTTCCCATCAGGCTGTTTGTTTGGCCAATCGATCATATGAAACTGTCATTCTCAGTTTTAAATAGTTTACCTAGTTCCTTTTTGTTACTTTAATTGTTAGCAAAACATTAATTTGTTTCCTATCTTGTAGGGTGCTTTGGGAAAAAAAACACTTTCTACAAAGATTTTAAGCTCAAAACGGGGCCCTACAATTTTCCGCAGTTTGTTAACATTGTATTCTTTTTTGTGCTTATCCCCTGTACAGCGCTACGGAATATGTTGTTGCATTACAAATAAAGGTTAATAATAATAATCTAGTACCTATAATAAATATAGTTATTTATAAGTATTTATAAGTATTATTGTAACAAGGTAGCTATAAGAAATGTCTTTTTTGTAGGTTTGCCTAGTGAATGATCCACGGCCGCAAAATACGTTTGGTAAAGTGTACACTGTGGAGTTCCTGGGAAATATGTTGGAAGGCAGAAAAACACTCTACAATAACCAGCCAGTAGAAGTCTTGAAGAAGCTTGCTGCTGCATCCATTAAAGATGGAGAGGTGAGGAATCCATAATTTAACTACTTTTTAACAAACCATTGATTTCTCAGTCTACAGTATCATACTTCAAGGCATATTTAAGTTCCATGTATTGTAAATGCATCTGATAGAGGAGAAATACCAAAATAAACAGTATCAAAATTACCCTGATGTTTGCAAATATCTTCAGGTTTCTGCCACTTGATTTTGAGAAGGAATGCCCCTTGAAACCCTTGGTTAAATTAGCGTAAAATGCACGATTTGTTTTGACCAATCACAGGCAGCTATAACATTGTTTCAAATGACTGTGGAAGTTTGTGCAGCAAAGCATAATGGTATGTGTAGTCTTGTTTTCTTCTGCACAAGGATCTCTGCATTGTGCTGCTGTTGCCTTGAAGGTTAAATGCACCTGAATGCAGTGTTTCTATTGGTAGGTACACGATGTTAGCAGCTCTGGTGGTGGAAACCAAATTCATTTGTAAAATAAAATAATTCTGTATGTGAATAGAATGACTTAATATAATGTATGTTTCTGATATAGGCTGCACGTGTTGGATATGAAAAGGATAAAAACAGGGAAACTTAGATATACCTTTTAAGCAATTGTTTGTCACTGGCAAGTCACTTTCTACCATGCTTTCGTTTTATCCAGCAATAAGCTGGTAGTAAGTAATTTCATTATCTTTTCTCTTTTAATTTTTATTTACTAGCAGTATTATTTTAATTCAATATCAGGGAATTCCCTGGTAATTAATGATCCTACAGTGCCTTGCAAAAGTATTCACCCCCCTTGGCATTTTTTGTGTTTTATTGCCTCACAACCTGGAATTAACATGGATTGTTTGAGGATTTGCATAATTTAATTTACAGATAATGCCCACAACTTTGAAGATGTTTTTTTTTTATGTGAAGCAAACAACAAATAGGACAGAATAACAGAAAAAGTCAATGTGTAAAACTATTCACCCCCCTAAAGTCAATACTTTGTAGAGCCACCTTTTACGGCAATCACAGCTCCACGTGTTTGCTGTTGTGCCATGTTCTTTCCCTTTGGTTATAATAGATTTGATGGTGCTCCTGGGGATCATCAAGATTTGGATATTTTGTTATAACCTAACCCTGACTTGTAATTCAAAACATTGTCCCTTACTTGTTTGGAGAGTTCCTTGGTCTTCATGGCAGTGTTTGGTTAGTGGTGCCTCTTGCTTAGGTGTTGTAGCCTCTGGGGCCTTTCAAAAAGCTTTGTATATGTAATGACAGATAATGTGACACTTAGATTGCATACAGGTGGACAATATTTCACTAATTATGTGACTTCTGATAGTAATTGGTTGCACCAGAGCTTTTTATGTGCTTCATAACAAAGGGGGTGAATACATACGCACATGACCATTTTCTGTTTTCTATTTCTAAAAAATAGTTTTATGTATATATTTTTCTCATTTCATTTCACCTACTTAGACCATTGTGTTCTGATCCATCACATAAAATTCAGATTAACAAAACATTGAACTTAACGCTGTAATGTAACAGAATAAGTAAAAAGTCAAGGGGGGGTGAATACTTTTGCAAGGCACTGTATACAAGTGTAGTCTCTTGCTCTTGTCTATCAATTTCTGTGCAAGGAAAATGCAATAATAAATTGTGTTTAATGACTATAAACACTTATGGGCATGAATTAGAAAAATATTATGTTTGCAAGATATTGCCCTTGTATGAAACTTACACAAGCAGGAACTTTGAACATCTTTGAGTTCTAATTGCTTAATTACTTTGGATCTACTTGAGTTTATTTTTATTTTTGTATTAGTTTTGAAAAATAACATACATACAAAAAAGGTAAAAAGTGAACTTAACATTTATAGTTTTGACAAAAAATAGACACAAACAAAGCAACATAGTACATTTATACATCAATAAAATAAGCTATACATGTCATAAAATGTAAAAGCGAGCGGCGAGGAGGACCAAGGGAGGAGGAAAAAGCCGAAAACGCCAAATATCCAACGGGCCAAGTTCTGGTAGTTCTTTTACCCCGAGAGCTTGTCCCAGAGGATCCATTTTATCTTCTTATTTTTAGAAATTACAATATCTGGACAATTTTTCTCAAACTCTCTTATCTTTGCTCATAAATAATTCAAGTTCTGACCAGCTTGGGACGCCTCTTTGTTTCCATTTTCGTGCTATCAACCACTTGGCCACCATAAGAATCTGCAATATAAAAGCCTTAACTTCCAAGGCCAAGCCCTCTGGAAACATGTGTAGCAAGGCCATCTCAGAAGTTATCACCATAGGGGTCTTGAGGATACTAACTATGTGGTTAAAACAAACCAACCAAAATTTATTTATCTTATTACAGCTCCACCATATATGTGTATAGGATCCAACTTCTCTGCATTCTCTCGAACAAAATTTTAAATCCTCTCTTTTCGAGATCTGGGTAAATTTTGTCGGGGTTATATACCTTCTGTTGATGAATTTGAAGATGGTCTCTCTATCATACACTGACAAATGTATTAAGAACTCAGCTTATAAAGCACTAAACCAGCATTCATCATCACATAGAATTCGAAGATCTATTTCCCAAACTTTATTTTTTTTATATATTAAAACACCTGCAAAGTAAATGCAGTTTATCATCTTTAATTAATAACTTTTGGAAGGGAGTTAAGGGCCTAAGAATCTGAGAGATTTGCTCCGATTTCCCCAGCTCTGATTTCAATCTGTAATAATCCAACCAAAATTAAATGGGAAGTCTAGATTAAATGTTCAACATTTCAAACAGAGTGAATACTCCTTCTTTATATTGATCTTTCAGTGAGTAAAGCCCCCATTTATTCCAATTGCTAAGACCAGAGATATTAAGAATAGATGCCAAATCAATTAATGAAATTAAAGGGCTAGGATAAGAAATTAATAAATCCTGAATTTTTTTTTTTAGCTCAGAATTTCATCCAACTTCTTATGATTTCTGCACCCTCTGATAATGTTTTCTTGCCATTTGTCCTGAAGTAGCATTGTTCTCAAGTTGCCTTTAAAAATCCAGCTCTTCTCTATTTGTATCCATTGTGCAGGATTAGTCACAGCAAGTCCTTTAGCTAAGTGGGAAACCATTGTGGCATCATGGTATGATTTGCAATGTCTACACCTTCTAGCCATTATAAATCTTTTAATTCTGATTTGTTTATAGTTATGAATAACCCTATCTATTGCAAATTGAAATTATTTTATAATAGATAATTATCCAACAGTGATTGGAATATTTGTAATATAGTAATTAATTCTGGGGAAAAGAAACATTTTCACCAAGATAATTCAGCCGGCCAAGACATATGCAGATTTTCCCAAGAACTTAACATCTCCTTGATCTTATCCAGGAGGGAACTATATTGCTTTAAAGAACCACTGTTGTTTAGGGAAAACTTTGGGTTGTGATACATATAGCACAATGCCAGTAGTAGCAGCTGTGTAAACCATAAGCATATAAAAAAACATTTTTAGAGAAAATCTTAATTTTTGAAGACTCTGTTTTTGAAATGAATCAATGTCCATATTGTGTGGTTTCAATTCTTCTTGCTAGCTTAGAGCCTGGAGGATATGTTTATCATATCTATTAGGAGATGGTGATTTGTAATATCATTGGAGATTTTGGTATTCAACCTAGTATTGACCTTCCTGTCGCCCGTACATGCGCAGAAGCCGGGCAAACTATAAATCATTTTCCTGCAGAAATGTAAACTCCCTTCTAATAAATACAACCTTCACCAAAGTATCACAGATGCCTCAATGGACCAGCAGAGACATCAAAAATGTGTTTTCTAAATTAAAAACTAACTTTTTGAAAAAATGTTCTGCTCTTAATCAGTCTCCATTTTATCAATGATACTTTTAAAATTAGATATTGTTAGTGGTAAATAAGTATCTACTATTAAAATAATATATAACTGAAGGCTTGCTCTGTTTGGTACATTTAAAGCCCTAAACTTTGCAGTTCTGATCCAAGGACTGAAAAAAATGAAGACCTGGAGAGCATTAGGCCTGAAACATGAGATTATTGGAGTAGTTATCAGACTGACACACTTTAAGGGCTTTAATCTGTATTACTGGCAATTTCTATACAGTACTTTAATATTATTTTTACATCTTACAGGCTGTGTGGTTTGGCTGCGATGTTGGTAAACATTTTCACGGAAAACTGGGTATCAACGATATGAACATGTAAGTGAGATGTACCTTTGTGCCTTTCATTATGCAGGAAGACATTGGTGTTGCTTAAACTACTCCATTTTTGTTGCAAATATTGCCAGTATAATATGTGTTTATAAGTAAAGGAGCTACAAGTAGAATCAAAATGTCATTTGAATACTAAATCACAATGCTGGTCTATCAGAAGACGAGGGATCACAACTACAGCGAGACATCTAGTTGGATCTATTGATTTTCTTACTTCATGCTATGGACAGTGGGCTTGGGAGATGTGCTTTTGAATTATTTTATCATTGTCAAGTAGGACGATCTTCAACTCCTCTCAGATAAGGTGACATTTGTTGCAATTTCCTCTTCAGCTATAGTAAAACAGTAATTTAAAAAAAACAGAAGCTGAAAGAAGTTCAAAGTGCCAGAAAATAATCTAGAAGAAAGGCAAACCCAAAATGAGGAACATAACAGCATGATTTGTGAGTTTTTTATGCTGTTCTAAAATGTACATTTCTGATTTAAAAAAACAAAAAATGTTGAGCTAGTGCAGCAAAATGTCCAAAATCCACAGCTAAGTATTGTGCCTGTTCTATTGTCATTTTACTTTACACCTGTGTTGTACCTTTTCAGTTTATTTGCAAGTGTGTTTTTTCTTTTAGGTTTACCCTTATAAGCCTCAGACCATATTTAACTGGTAAAAATGAAAAATATGTTTACTGCTTCTCGTTTTTTAATTTAGTTCCTTGATTAGATATATTGAACCCAATTAAATTGAATATAAACAGTTAAAGTAGCATTTATTTATTGTACTCATTTCCCATAAACCCAAAATACACATCTTCCTGCAGCTGCCCTTTGTAAGTAGTGGTGACCTGATTATAAAGTAAATATGTACTTAAAATTTGTACTTAGAAACGCAGCTCTTGGTTCCTGCTGCAATATTACCTTTGAAAGGGCCTTTTGGAAAAAGAAAGCATTTTTTAGGACAATGGTTTTAAAAATTTTGTTGCTGGCAAGAGAACCAAAACAAAGATGAGGAATAGTTTGCTCTGGCCTCCATCTTTTTTTATTTGACACTTTGTTTTTATTTTATTTTTTTACAGATTTGACCATGAGTTGGTGTTTGGTCTGTCCATCAAGAACTTGAACAAAGCAGAGCGGCTGATTTTTGGGGATTCACTTATGACACACGCCATGGCTCTCACTGCAGTCACTGAGAAGGTATAATGGGAGCTTGGCTACTACATCTTAGCACATTATTTGAGTTTTCACGATGTCTGGTTTCACACTTGCTTTTAAAATGACTTACTGTTGAGCACAGGTCCTGCTTAGGAGCGCTCTCTGCCCTCATGGCATATATTTATTCCGGCACACCGTCTTCAGTGAGCGTGCTGAAGTCGCGCCGACAACTGGCTGGGCTAGAAGCGCACACACGCAATAGCACGCCCCTACCAGCTTCCCTTCTCTCTCCCCCTGTATCTGTCACTGGCAGCTTTATGACAGAGAGCCCTTAAACCCCTATACTAAAACCCCTACACTCTCTCCCTTCTTCTACCCGCTTGTTCTCTCCTCTCTGTCACACATCTCTCCCTCCTTCCATCCACATATATCACTTACCCCATCCCACTGGCAATAATGCGCCCCGACTAATGGGCCGTAACACCCAGAGAGCTCACAGATGCCAAGCGCTGATGTCGGGGAGAACTATTGCCCCTGGACTATAAATGTGGATGGGAGGTGGCAGACAGAGGAGAGAACAAGCGGGTAGAAGAAGGGAGAGCGAACAGGCAGGGATACAGGCAAGGGACAGAGGGTTTAGTATAGGCAGTGTAGGGGTTTTAGTATAGGGGTTTTAAGGGGTCTCTGTAATAAAGCTGACAGGTACAGGGGGAGAGAGGGAAGCTGGTAGAGGCCCGCTATTTGTGTGCTGTCCAATTGTCGGCGCCAATACATCGATGCGACTTCAGCACGCGCGCTGAAGTTGTGCTACCATTTATTCCATATTTTATGTTGTATTCTTTTTTGTTTCCATGAAGGGATGGACTTAACAGGATACTGTGGTTTCTTTTCCAGAACTCGTTATAGTTTTAATGTCATTTCTTAGAAGTCTGCTCCTTACAATCTGTTCTATATCTAGCATATACACTCTATAGCACTGTGTGTATTATTTTCCGTGACAACACGTGTTCAGTGCCAAGTGAGTAATCTAGTGATTCTTTAAAGCAGCACTGTTATTAAATAAAACATGTCGCTTGTATGAATCAAAAATGCAGATTTACAGACTTCAGACAAACATTTCACATTCTCACAAAAATGTTTTTTTTTTTTGCAACAAAAGTATCTATATCTGGAACATAAAAGCATGTTTACAGTAAATGGTACAATTGGCAGTCTTAACATGCAAGTGTAGACGTTCTTGCTATCCTGTACATGAGGGGCTGTGCTTCTGAATATGACGGCAGAGGTGCCAAATACTAAAAGCTGGACTCACTTACCAATGAGGCCACTGCTGAATAAAAAAATGACAGTGAAAACCTCATCAAGCTCCAGGATATCAAGCAGGTCTGAAGATAGACACAAGGAAGCCCCTAAACATTAGCAAAGTCTACTTGAAGTTCTGAAATGCTTTCCTTTTCATCACTTACAGAACTGATGCATTTTTTTGTTTTCATACAGTATCTGTAAGTCTTCCCCTAGCAGCTTTTTTTTTGCCAGTATTTTAGAAGTGGGAGTGAGTCATTGCTTTGAATTAATTGAGGCTCTTTAATATCATACTGTAAATATTGGTTTCAGAGCCCAGTAAATGAAATGTTTATGGAAATAACTTCCTGGTAATATTAGATTTCCTGTAGTTCTACGTATTGTCTCTTTCAGAGAATAGATCTGGCAGTAGCTGAATGTATATAACAGGACTCAACAAACCCAGTAACCAGGAAGCAAGTAGCTCCTAAAATTTACATCTGATGTCTAGTTTTATTATTCTACATATATTCTTTAAACTATATCAACTCATAAAAAGTATGACTATATGTGTATTCTTGCCTGCTGCTGATCTGGGAATTTCACATAATGTTGCAGAATATAGATTATTATTTTTTATATTTATATTGGGATCATCCATGTACATTCACTAATCTTGATCTGATAAACATTGTCAGCCTTATTAAATTGCAATTTGGTAAATTTGGAAGGGCTCTATTTAAGCACATAGCTTATTTATTTTACAGAAGTTTTTAGTTGGTAAACTTCAATCCAAAAGCAAGGTGTTCACTAACTAAAAACTTTTTTATTATTAAATATTCTATGTGCTTAAATAGAGCCCTTTAAAATTTACAGAATCGCAATTTAATAAGGCTGTTAATGAGCTGACATCATGTAAAGCAGTATTGCCATCAGAATTGATCTTTTGTGAACAAATCTAAAACAATAGTTTAATATAGTTAGTTTCCTACTATGTTGAGCCTGGAACTTCTATCTTTTCCAAATGGTTGCAGTATGCGAAGCAGCTGCTTATTTTCTGCACTGCTTTCAATGAGCTCTGCCACAGTTGGCAAACAATGGGAGAAAATTCAACCAAAAGATGATTAGCGAACTTTTTGTGTACGTTTTTTTTTTTTTTTTTTTTACAATAAATGTGTTTCTGTTGATCTTTACTACTTAAAGGACCATTGCATTTCAAGAATAAGGACACTTGTATGTCTAACAATATTGGCAGCTGTTTAAGCCATGGACATAAAACAGTTTTGAGAATCTACATTTTTGCCTTTGCCTGTGACTATAGGAATCATGAGATCTGGATGATAGGGAGGGGAGTAGTTTGTAGTTATCAGTGGAGGAAGGGCTTGAGAGAATGGAATAAGCAGAAGACCACACTCCCCCTCCCCCACACACACACACACTGGGTCAGAAGCAGAATGTGGCATCAAAGGATGCAACCACACCAACGCCAGTAATGGCACAACTTCCACCAATGTATCCTGGTTCCTTCCAGGGTCCTGTAGAGGCATCAAAAGTAATTAATAATATCTTCTGAGATAGGACACATACAGCATTAATCTGTCTCCTATAAAACATGGCCTGTAAAGACATATGAGAGATGTTCTACCTACTGATTTTAATTCTTAGGGCTAGAGATCCTGCCATTGCTGAAGTTTTGAATGGTGAACTATGTATGGTAGGTATCAGCATGGTGCTTGGTACATTTTCTATGGCTGTTTTCATGTTTACTGTTAGTGACAGTGATTGATAATGGATAATTATGGATCGTTTTACGTAGGGCTACTTTCACTCTTTTCCCCCCATCCTTAGGACCAGTGTACTTCACACTTCTTTGTGAAGTATGTAACAAACTGTCAACATTAGCCAGTGTGTAAGACATACAACGTTTATTTTGGAGAAATGAGAATTATGGAGTAAAGCAGTCCAGCTTGCACCAGAAAATGCAACAATTCATACAATTTCCACCGGAGTATCATAGGTGTCTCTATGGTCTAGCAGATGAATTCAAACTTATTTTTGTATAACTAAAAACTAGCTTAAGGACTTGCTCCCTGCTTTTAGTCATTTTTAAACATATTCATGGTTTTCCATTTTACAGTGGCCTTTTAATGAATGTCTAAGAAAACAAAAAAAGAGTCAATACAATTAATGCATGTGTGAAATTAAACATGTCCTCCCTACAACTGTGGTCTCTGTACATAGTATTCATTTGCTGTATGAGTTAAAGGTGTTGATTTGTTTTTTCATTCTAGTTTAATCATCAACCAACATAATATTATGACTTTTGTTTTATTTTTTTTTATAATAATGATATTAAAACCATAAATGAATTCTCTGCTAAAGTTTAGTCAAAGCTAGTGTATTTATAGTTGTGTTCTCCTGCAATCTACACATCACCACTTCTTCAAAGTTTTTATATGTTGGCAAGAACCAACATGTTAATTGTGCCAGTATTTCTTCCTGGTCCTTCTTTTCATCCAGTAGCACTAGAAAGGCAACCTCCAAAGAGTACCACATAACCATTGTTCTACCTAAAACACATTAGAGCATGTCTTTCACCCTGGAACAGTTCTTGTTTTTTTGATCAACAGATTGAATTCTGATATATTATTCAAATACTTCCCTTGCACTTTCCTACTTCCACTGACCGTTTAATGGAGCCGGCTTCGTGTCTTTTCAGCAGGCAGATGCTATATTGCCATAAGAGCAGTATACAGGCGCTCCCCGGATTACGGATGAGATACGTTGCTGAGAACATCTTTAGGTCAGATTTGTATGTAACGCGGATCCCTGATGACTAATAATAATATAATGGCTCATATTGGCTAATAATAATATAGTGTAATATTGTAGTAATAATATTAATAATACCCCTACACTGTAATAAGTTAAAGAAACTATTGTGCTCTTAATTTTAATTCAAATAAACAGAATATAAAAACAGAAAGCCTTGGGAGCCCGTTCTTAACCATTATTGAAGTTATATGACCATTTGCTGGGATATATGTTTAATACCTGCAAAATATAAAACAATTACTGCTTCCTAAGCACATGTTGTTATACTGCATATATAAACAAATCCAATTGCCCTGTCTTTACCAATAACTTTCCATTCAGTTCTGTACTGATAGATTGTAATCTCCAATTATCAATTTAAATGCAATGATGAACAATGTTGATACAATAGTATCCAACTATTTAATTTGACACTGTGCTCTCTAGGCGCTTTTGTAGGATATCTACTCATTTCATACATTTGTTTGTGAATATAAATCCATGGTTTACACAGCTGTATTCATGTACTTTGTATTTATAGTGTACTCAAGAAAGGCTATATTCTTTTGTGTTTTTACGCATAAGATATTACAGGAGGTCCCTGGGTTACAGACAACCCGACTTACAGATGACCCGTAGTAGTTTGCTTTTATGTTCAGTTTGTTTTTAATTTAAAGAAAGCGCAACAGTTTCTGTAACTTATTACAGTATAGTGGTATTATCATTATTATTACAGCATTACACTTATTACCACATATGAGCCATTCTAGTACTGTTATTATTATTAATCATAAAGCATCAGAGCTACATACAAATATGATCTAAAGACATTATCCATAACCTATATTGTCCGTAAACTGGGACCACCAGTATTATTATTCTGCAGATAATTCTATGGCCACAATATTAGGAGAGAGTCTGGACTGGGGTGTCTTGCAGGAGCTGGACACGGAGCAGGTAACTACCAGCACTGCCAAGAAGCACAGCCCCGTCTGCACAACACAGAGACAGGGAGAGCAGGGTGTGTGTCAGGGACTCCGTGGAGGGTGAGAGGCTAACGGGAGACCCCCAGGAGAGAGAGAGAGAGAGATAAATAGGGGGAGACCCTGAGGTGAGGTGACTGGGGCAGGAAGAAGAATGAAGCAGAGGAATGCAGAACAAAGGGATGGATACTGGGGAGACTGTAAGGGAGCAGAGGAGGAGATGGACACTTGGGAGAGAAAGGCGCAAGAATTGGGGTGCCCAATCATTCAAACCGTATATTCCTGCAATGTGCCGGTTTGGGTAGTTTACAGTTCTGAGTAATAGGAATATGTTTATGGGTTAATCATTAACCAACTTCTTCCACTTTGACTCGCCAGGTTGTTGGCAAGGTCTGTAAACCACTGAAAATTTAACTTATCCAATTACCCTTTGTTTTTACAGATAACTTTCTATTCCGTTCTTCACTGATGGATTGTAATAACTAATTATCAACTCAAACTCTATTTCTAACCACATCCAACACTATCCAGTGCTCTCTTGGACCCTTTGTTGGATATCTACTCATTTGATAAATGTGTATCTGAATTGTAATCCTTTTGTACCCACAGTACTCAACACTTTTGTTCACATAGAGATATCTTCTGACACTGGCACCATGCAAGTTTCTGTGTTTATATGCCTATGTGCATTTTACTAATTTTTGGCTGATATATACCAGTTAATGTCAGAAGTACCACAAATATAATACTTCACTGACTTTTTATGTTTTAATTGTTTGTATTTTTTCACTTATGTATAAATTAATCAGTTACAAACACTATTTTTAATGGTTATCTTCTTCCTGTCTTCCCTTGTATTTGCTTAAAATGGGTAAAGCCCCATATAAGTATGTATTTCCCTTCTCATGTATCTAGTGAGATATGAGTACTTAATATAAAAGTTGCTCCTTTCCTGTCCTTCTCTCTTTAATATTTCATTCACGCAACTTCTAGTGCTCTACTCAACTAAACATATACTATGATCTCAACTTTGATCTCAATTTCTGTTGGCTAAAAGATGGAGCAGCAGGCTGCATGTGGCATCAGTGCTGGCAGATTGACATGCTTGCATATACCACTCTGTTACTGTTCTCGGGTCAAGGTGTGAGTCTTTGAGCCTGTATTGGTATTCCAGAAAAATATATGGGGCTTGTAAAAGCTTGGGGAGCAAAAAAGTATTTGAATACCTCCTTTAATATATATATATTTTATATATTACAAGTTCTTAAACCTGTGTTATTGGTGCTTTGCCTCTTTATATGCTCACGGTTAATATAAAGTTAACTCTATTACTCTGCACACATTCCTACGTTCAGATGTTCACTCTTGAGATTTGCTTTTCCCCTCCCTCTTTACAAGCTGGCATTGTAACACATATTGTTAGCATTTCTCCTCACTAACTTCAGTAACTGCTTGAAATGTCTACATCTTTGTTCTTGGATACAGATATATTTTTGGGTGCTGCTGGCTATTGTTCTGCATAACTCTGAGTTCTCTTTGCTCAGACCCCCAGTAATTCTGTTATTGTTCACATTTAAGCTTCTTGTAACTAAACCTCTGTTCCCCCTTGGAGAACTAATTCTGGCATGCAGGCCTCTCATTCTGAGAGACTAGAGAATGAGCCCTAAAATCCTATTACAAAATACTGATCTAATGAGCCTGCTTTGTGTTGCCGAGACCCTGGGAGGGTGGTTCATTAAAAACAAATTGCATACTGAATTGCATACAGATTTTTCATTTTTATCCCCCTGATAGTTTGAGGGTTTGTATTTTTTTGCTGCAGTGTTTATCTGGATTACATAAAAATTAAATGTGACCAAGAAAATAAAAAAAAATGTGGAAATCCACAGTTGCATTTGAGCAAAATGAAAACCTTGCTCATGCCATGGGTGTGGGATTAGTATGTGACTCTTAACTTCATAAAATTGCCTAATAACATCAAAGACAAAGTATTAGCAGCTGTAGAATACCAATGGGAATAAAGTATTTCTACCCATATTAGACACCATTCATTGTAGCTATAAAATAGCTGCTTCTCATTTGTCTTGACTTTTTCAGTTGGAAATTAAATAAAGTTAAAAATATTTTCTGTGTTAATACTGCTTTATAGTAGCAAATGAACCAGCAAAGGTATATTAATATTTGTAGTTGTCCAAGAGACGTCACACAGTGCTCAAGTCCTTGAAGATTCCTACTAAAAGATGTTAGGCATTTAAAAACAAGCTTCTTTTATGAAGAGTTATTTGACTGGTGTCTTAAAGGGTATTCCCTAGGTAGAAACAAATGGCCAGTATATTGGAAAGACCATTTGTGGTTTAAAAAAAGCATAACTTTTGATCCAAGCTGTATGTTTTAGTAGAGAAAGGTGATAATGAGCTACAGGAGAAAATTAAGAAAACTTACTCACTTGAATTCATTGCTGTTATTTTCCTTAAAGGAGTGATAGCTGTCTTCTGTGGTGGTTGCTGCTTTCCTTGTTCAGCTCTGTATTTACTTGTTTACAAGCCAAAGGAGTCATATACTGATCTCAGCTAGAGCCATAGGTTGCTGACCCCTGCCTTAGAGCAACCAATGTGCCTGCTTCTCCGTTTTGGGTGCTAACATCAGTACACTATGTCTGTCTGCCATTCATTCTTAGTATAGGTGTCATTTATTTATGATTTTTGGTGCCATGTCTTTTTTTATTTGGGACCTAAAATGTAAAAAAAAACCATAACATGACATTTTAGATTTATTTCCTGACTCAACCTATTTGAACTCATTTTTTTTACATGGAGAGGTGTTTGTTATGTGGCACAAAACAGGTCAGGTTTGTAGATGCTGGTTTCGGTGGATAGTTGTTTGCACCATCGGATCGGCCTTTTTCATCTATCCTCTTCACATGATCTATTACAATAACAATTGATGTTGTCCTTTCCTCACAGCATCCCTCTTTCTCACACACCTGCACTAAGAGATCCTCAGCCAATGAGGGTGCTTTTTTTCCCCTCTGCACACTGGGATTGAAACTTCCATGCTCCTTGAAGGTGGAGTGCAGGTTGCCTTTTGACAGTCTACATTTTTGGCCTCACAGCTCACTTTATTTACTAAGTATTGTTGAAGTTTTTGCTTGCTTTTACCTAATGTTATCTCCACACTTTATTTATATTTATATATATTTTTTTAAACAGGATGGTGAAGAAGGAGAATATGAGAAATGGCGAGTGGAAAACTCCTGGGGAGATGATCGTGGAAATAAAGGTATAATACAATAAATTGGTTTGATTGCAGATGTTGTTACTTGAAACAAATTATATAATTCTTTCACAGCAATAATGAAAACCAATGCAAGCTTGTTGCATTTTTGAAGCATTAAGCACAAAGAGAAAGCATCTTTCTTATTGATGACACAAAAGTGAGACGATAAAGTCTCAGGAATATCCTGGGTACAGACTTACACAAAGTGTAAGCTTGGCCGGGTGAGTGGTAGATCCAGTTTTATCACAGGTTAGTGTAATGAAAGGTGTACAGTCATACAGCATATTATTATGCTTAATGTCAATGGACTATTACTGAAAAGAAAACTGCAGCATTTATTATTTGTATAAATAATTTGATCCCAAATCAACAAAAAGATCAAACTGAGGTCATTTTTTTTAACTAGAAAACTTGTTCGGTTTGTCATTTTTTTTAATTTTATTTATTTAGATCCTCAATATTGTCTGCCTGCTCAGAATAGGTACCAGGAGTGGAAATTTCCTGGAAGCCTGGGCGCATAAAATGTTGTATTTCTGGCTCCTAAATATTTTTCTGAAGTAGTCCAGGCCCATCCCTAATAATCTCCACCATCAAATTAAACGGACACTGTCACACTAACAGGAAGTTGGTTTCATCTTCAAGAACATTACAATCTGTCAATACATTGTTCTGGCGTGTCTCAGTGTGCTAACTTACAGTGCAGAGTGCTTAGGAGTGGATGTAACTGCAAGAAAACATTGAGGGTCACTGTTTTGGCCACCACAGACAAACAGAACGTGATCCTAATTCGCTCCTCAAACTAGCCAATTAGTACTTGGGAGCCAAGCATTTTCATAATAAGCCGTACCAACAACATGGAGCTTTTTAGGAATTATTCACTTAAGAAAAAAATGTCTAACTCCCTTTTGGAGTTTTCTTAGCAATATGACCAGCTTCAGAAATGCATTCAAATCTACTTTATATTCACATTGTTAAACAGGATAAAGGAGAAGCATCCATAACAATATCTGAGCCTGGGATGTTTCTTTCCTCTAATCACACATGATCAGTATAAGTTTTTCTCCATGGGATTGATATAATTACATACAGTCAGGTCCATAAATATTGGGACATCGACACAATTCTAAACTTTTTGGCTCTATACACCACCACAATGGATTTGAAATGAAACGAACAAGATGTGCTTTAACTGCAGACTTTCAGCTTTAATTTGAGGGTATTTACATCCAAATCAGGTGAACGGTGTAGGAATTACAACAGTTTGTATATGTGCCTCCCACTTTTTAAGGGACCAAAAGTAATGCGACAGATTAAGTCATAAAATAAACTTTCACTTTTTAATACTTGGTTGCAAATCCTTTGCAGTCAATTACAGCCTGAAGTCTGGAACGCATAGGCATCACCAGACGCTGGGTTTCATCCCTGGTGATGCTCTGCCAGACCTCTATTGCAATTGTCTTCAGTTCCTGCTTGTTCTTGGGGCATTTTCCCTTCAGTTTTGTCTTCAGCAAGTGAAATGCATGCTCAATCGGATTCAGATCAGGTGATTGACTTGGCCATTGCATAACATTCCACTTCTTTCCCTTAAAAAACTCTTTGGTTGCTTTTGCAGTATGCTTCGGGTCATTGTCCATCTGCACTGTGAAGCACCGTCCAATGAGTTCTGAAGCATTTGGCTGAATATGAGCAGATAATATTGCCCAAAACACTTCAGAATTCATCCTGCTGCTTTTATCAGCAGTCACATCATCAATAAATACAAGAGAACCAGTTCCATTGGCAGCCATACATGCCCACGCCATGACACTACCACCACCATGCTTCACTGATGAGGTGGTATGCTTTGGATCATGAGCAGTTCCTTTCCATCTCCATACTCTTCTCTTCCCATCACTCTGGTACAAGTTGATCTTAGTCTCATCTGTCCATAGGATGTTGTTCCAGAACTGTGAAGGCGTTTTTAGGTGTTGTTAGGAAAACTCTAATCTGGCCTTCCTGTTTTTGAGGCTCACTAATGGTTTACATCTTGTGGTGAACCCTCTGTATTTACTCTGGTGAAGTCTTCTCTTGATTGATGACTTTGACACACATACACCTACCTCCTGGAGAGTGTTCTTGATCTGGCCAGCTGTTGTGAAGGGTGTTTTCTTCACCAGGGAAATAATTCTTCGGTCATCCACCACAGTTGTTTTCTGTGGTCTTCCGGGTCTTTTGGTGTTGCTGAGCTCACCGGTGCGTTCTTTCTTTTTAAGTATGTTTCAAACCGTTGATTTGGCCACACCTAATGTTTTTGCTATCTCTCTGATGGGTTTGTTTTGTTTTTTCAGCCTAATGATGGCTTGCTTCACTGATAGTGACAGCTCTTTGGATCTCATATTGAGAGTTAACAGCAACAAATGCAAATAGCACACTTGAAATGAACACTGGAGCTTGTATCTGCTCTTTGTAAATGGGATAATGAGGGAATAACACACACCTGGCCATGGAACAGCTGAGCAGCCAATTGTCCCATTACTTTTGGTCCCTTAAAAAGTGGGAGGCACATATACAAACTGTTGTAATTCCTACACCGTTCACCTGATTTGGATGTAAATACCGTGAAATTAAAGCTGAAAGTCTGCAGTTAAAGCACACCTTGTTAGTTTCATTTCAAATCCATTGTGGTGGTGTATAGAGCCAAAAAGTTTAGAATTGTGTCGATGTCCCAATATTTATGGACCTGACTGTATATAATATCCGGTACCTGCCAATTAATTTTAGCATGTCTAATCTGATGTACACATCTTTATTTATTATGTAAATAAATATTACTATGCTATATGATTTATTTGATATTTCACACCCTTTGACACTTTTGAGGGCATTTATCCCAATTTATCCAAAGTAGTGAAAAACTGTTGAAGCTGGTCATATAACATTTAGAAGGAGGAAAGGGCTTATAGAAAATCTGAAACATTGCATTACTAGAATAACCCTTTTATTCATTAAAAAAAACCAAATCCCTGCATTCACACACACCATCTTATTAATTACCGGCTGTCCTTCAAGATTTAATTTAGACTGTCTGGAATTGGCTTCTGTAAAGCGCCAGAGAGATTAGGGCAAGGGATTCTCTAAGCCTGATAAACATCATTGGCTGTGTCTTTTTTTTTTTTTTCTTCTTCTATTTTCTTTTTTAGCCGTGCCAGAGATTGTGGCTTAGAATATGTTTTGATTGTGGTTAAACATTTTACTGAGTGCCAAGAAAAACTTCCTTCTAACATCCCGTTTTGTCTTGATTAGCCGCACATACGTTCAGTCTTCACTTGGCTACTATTACTACAATCCCAAACTTGTAATATGATGATTTTATCATTTATTAATGAGGTGGGTTAGGTATCTTTCCTTCAAGGGCCACTTTAGTTTGGGGGGAAAAAATATTAATGTTTAAGGGTGTAGAAAACTAGCAGCCATATAAGCATTGAGCATAAAATTTGTCAGACTTTGCTTGTGTCATGGGCATGTCAATCCTATCTTTTGTGTGTAGTAAAGTTAAACTACTGGGAATTGCTCTCCATTCAGTCCTAGTGCCAACTGCCACCTTATTGGACAGGTGATTGAAGTGAAAACTTATCTGTATCACATTTTCTCCCAGGTGCCTAAACCAATTAGAAACAAACAAAGGAAAGATGTCTGCAGCCATTAAATAAAAATTAAGTATAATAGTTAAAAATTAAAGACTGCATGAATTCAAAACTATCTTTAAAACATTTTAACAATTATCAAGTCAAATTCTTCATAAATTACACTTGTTAAGGGTCCTTTTAAAGCCTGACTAAATTGTTCTATGAAATGTTGGTTTATTCTTAAACACTAACAACCCATTTTTATAATCTATTATTTTAAAGAAATAGAATTGATATAATAAAATAATTATTTTTATTTAACGGTTATATGCAGTTACTGTGAAAAGAGAATTACAGTATAGTGAATTGATTGTGTTCTGATTTACAATATTCTCTCCTTCAATTAAATTCTTTCTCTTAAGTGCCAAAAAAACCTCATATACAGTGGATATAAAAAGTCTACTCACCCCTGTTAAAATGTCAGGTTTTTGTGCTGTAAAAAAATTAGACAAAGATAAATCATTTCAGAACTTTTTCCACCTTTAATGTGACCTATAAACTGTAAAACTCAATTGAAAAACAAACTGAAATCTTTTAGGTAGAGGGAAGAAAAAAAAGAAAAGAAAAATAATGTGTTTGCATAAGTCTGCACACCCTCTTATAACTCGGGATGTAGCTGTGTTCAGAATTAAGCAATTGCATTCCAAATCATGTTTAAATGATGGCAGGTGTATGCTGACTCCTATTTAAGTGCCTCTGATTAACCCCAAATAAAGTTCAGCTGCTCTAGTTGGTCTTTCCTGAAATTTTCTTAGTCCCATCCCACAGCAAAAGCCATTGTCCACAGAGAGCTTCCATGCATCAGAGGGATCTCATTGTTAAAAGGTATCAGTCAGGAGAAGGGTACAAAAGAATTTCCAAGGAATTAGATATACCATGGAACACAGTGAAGACCGTCATCAAGTGGAGAAAATATTGCACAACAGTGACATTATCAAGAACTGAAGCTCCCTCCAAAATTGATGAAAAGACAAAAAGAAAACTTGTCTGGGAGGCTACCAAGAGGCCTACAGCAAAATTAAAGGAGCTGCAGGAATATCTGGCAAGTACTGGCTGTGTGATACATGTGACAACAATCTCCCGTATTCTTCATATGTCTGGGCTATGGGGTAGAGTGGCAAGACGAAAGCCCTTTCTTACGAAGAAAAACATCCAAGCCAGGCTACATTTTGCAAAAACACATCTGAAGTCTCCCAAAAGCATGTGGGAAAAGGTGTTATGGTCTGATGAAACCAAGGTTGAACTTTTTGGCCATAATTCCAAAAGATATGTTTGGCGCAAAAACAACACTGCCCATCACCAAAAGAACACCATACCCACAGTGAAGCATGGTGGTGGCAGCATCATGCTTTGGGGCTGTTTTTCTTCATCTGGAACTGGGCCCTTAGTTAGGATAGAGGGAATTATGAACAGTTCCAAATACCAGTCAATATTGGCACAAAACCTTCAGGCTTCTGCTAGAAAGGTGAACATGAAGAGGAACCTCATCTTTCAGCATGACAACGACACAAAGCATACATCCAAATCAACAAAGGAATGGCTTCACCAGAAGAAGATTAACATTTTGGAATGGCCCAGCCAGAGCCCAGACCTGAATCCGATTGAAAATCTGTGGGGTGATCTGAAGAGGGCTGTGCACAGGAGATGCCCTCGCAATCTGACAGATTTGGAGTGTTTTTGCAAAGAAGAGTGGGCAAATCTTGCCAAGTCAAAATTTGCCATGCTGATAGACTCATATCCAAAAAGACTGAGTGCTGTAATAAAATCACAAGGGGCTTCAACAAAGTATTAGTTTAATGGTGTGCATACTTATGCAACCATATTATTTTATTTTTATATTTTTTCTTCCCTCTACCTAAAAGATTTCAGTTTGTTTTTCAATTGAGTTGTACAGTTTATAGGTCACATTAAAGGTGGAAAGAGTTCTGAAATTATTTATCTTTGTCTCATTTTTTACAGCACAGAAACCTGACATTTTAACAGGGTTGTATAGACTTTTTATATCCACTATATATCCCCAGTGTTATTATGCAGTTAGGTCCACCCTTATCAAGCACACAACATAGCACAAACAATGCTGAATAACCCAGGAACTGTGGAGACAAATGGCTCATATGTTATATAGCCAGTTTTAATGCCGTTTAAATGACTACTGTGGCTATATTTTCTAAAAATGACTATTCTGAGGAACTGCACTTAAATATACAACATGTCTTTAGATTTATATACACATACACATATATATATATATATATATATATATATATATATATATATATATATATATAATTATACACATTAGAACAAGAGTTCCTTGGTCTTCATGGCAGAGTTTGGTTAGTGGTGCCTCTTGCTTAGGTGTTGCAGCCTTTCAAAAAAGGTGTTTATATGTAATGACAGATCATGTGACACATCGATTGCACACAGGTGGACATCATTTCACTAATTATGTGACTCCTGAAGGTAATTGGTTGCACCAGAGCTTTTTATGGCCTTCATAACAAAGGGGGTGAATACATACGCACATGCTAATTTTCTGTTTTCTATTTCTAAAAAATAGTTTTATGTATATATTTTTCTCATTTCACTTCACCAACTTAGACTATTGTGTTCTGATCCATCACATACAATTCATCGAACTTAAGGCTGTAATGTAACAAAATAGGTAAAAAGTCCATATTAGTGAATACTTTTGCAAGACACTGTATATGTCTGTGTGTGTGTGTGTGTGTGTTTTCCTTCACACACCAAGTTATTCAGAGGTTGCCTCTATGCTTCCTTTCCTTATTTATCTAATAAAGGGCAGATAGCAAGTTTATCATTGGTGCTTAATATTGTGTAAGGGGCTGCAATGAGCTATCAAAACTGCTTCCTAAAATGCCCGCTCACCTGGAAATAGAAGGTTAAAGTATCACCCAGAAAACCCGGAAACATAATTCATCATTAGCTGACATATTTCCCTGGGACCAACCCAAACGCAAACAATGATAAATCTTGCAAAAGAGATATCTTAAAGTTCCCACGTTAAGTTTTTTTTAATAAAATAAAGTTTCACAAAAAGTTTAATCTATTAAATATGTAGCATAAGTAAATAACACAAGAAAATACAGAAGTGAGAGTTAAACACTTTTTGCAAGAGCGTAAGTAATGTGTTACAAGTGGTCTTTTAACTTCCTCCTTTAAAATAGTATCTGACTGATGCTCACCTACACAAATGTGTTGAAAATTCATGTAAATATTCACAAATAAAAACTTAAGTTCACAGCCATAAAACGTATTATATACTTGTGTTTTTTTGTATTTTAAATTTGTATAGTGACAGAATTATATTTGCTTCCCTTGCTTATATACCCTTCCTTATACATGCTAAAATTTTACTTGCCTTAGCAGCTGGTGCTTGGCATTGAGCACTGTTACCTAGGTAGTTGACCACAAGCTCCCAAATCCCTTTCTATCTGTGATACCCCTAGATTTGCTCCATTAAGAATATAAATGGCATGGCTATTTTTCCTGCATTTATTTGTGTTAAATCTCATCTGCCGTTTAGTTGCCCATTTCTCTAATTTATGAAAATCCATTTGGAGGGAAAGTTTCATTTTTTCTAATTTAATTGCCTTGTACAACTTATTGTCATCAGCTAAATTGATAAATTATTAATAAATATGTTAAAAAGGAGATGACCTAATACTGAACCCCGAGGAACCCCAATTACCACCTTAGTCCACAACCCTTTGCAAAATCTAAAAAAGTCTACATCCACTGAATTGCCTTGATCCAAGCTCCTCCTAACCTCCTCATAGAAACTAATTAGATTTGTTTGACATTAACCAATCCCTCATAAATCTGTATTTAAGATTTTTTTTTTTATGTGCGGAGGTCCCTTCAGTATAAGTAAATTATAGTAGTGTTATTTTAGCTGCTATTCTCCATAAAGGATCACTATTGTCCTCTGCTTTTTTTTCCAACAACTAAGAATGAGCAGCAGCACATATAATTGCTGTCAAACTATGAATCGCTGTCACTCTTTTCGAGTTCGCTAAGCGAGCTCGCAAGAACTGCGTCCCTCGCGAAGCTGTGAGCGCAGTACGGGCCGCAATTGCGAAGCGGGGGGGGGGGGGGGCTTTGCGAGGGTCCGCATTTGCGGCCTGTAATGAGCTGAAGGCTCATTGCAGCTGACGTTGGAGCCTCCACCTTCCGAGTTTAGACACAGAAAAAATCCCTTAAACGAGAGAAAAAATGGCAGCAGAAAAAACGAAAACGAGGCTACAGGACCCTAAAGCCGTAAAACACCACCAAGCACATACAGCTTTTCCAAAAAGACATACAAGATACACTTTTAGCAAGGACGCTAAATCATCCACACCGCGTACCACATACACATTCACCACCATTTTACAACACTAACTTACAGAATGCGGAAGTACACAGCTACACGAACGGCTTCCCCTCGCCCACGCAGCCTATTTACACTACACACTGCACACATTGCTGACGCTTACACCTCCGCTCCACAACAGTGCAAACCTACATTGCATGCTGCAGGAACATCAAAACAGATTGTCAGCTCTTCAGCACAATGCTTCCTGCATATATTACTTACAAATAGGTAAAGTATATTAATTTATTAATTATTTAATTAGCATACAAAAGTACATATACACAAAAAAAAAACCTATTGCAATTAAAACAAAAGCCATTCACTGCGCGCCTCACAGCGAGCGCCAACGCTGCTCCTAGCACACAATGAGCGCAAAGAGCAGATCAGCGCCGACCTTACAATGACAGCAAAAGCGCCTCTGATAAAAAAAAAAATACAACAACAAAGAGCCTCGCAATGAGCGCCGAAGGATCTCCGACCACAAAAAAAAAATGAATGTCTGTGGCATACAGTATTAACTGCCTTACAATTGTATCGCCCCTTCATTTTTGATGGGCAAGTCGCTAGTTATATATAATAGTTGTTAAACTACGAAACGTCGTCAAACTTTGCATTTTATGCTTACAGTGGACACACGGTTTATCTCAGTAATGATTTACAGTAGAGAAAACTAGTACAGTGTGTAGCCATATTAAACCACACTGTTTTTGTTCATTTTAAAATGAATTTCAATTTCCAGTTGAGGTCCTTGTCTCCACCCCTGTATGTATAGCATAATATAAATAACTTTTCAGTTTATGATTTTTAGGAAGTTGATGTTATGTGATGCACATTTTATTGAAAATACACTTTTCCCTCATCAGTAAAAGGTGGAAGGTACTCAAACGTATAGCAAAGTGCTTAGCTTGGTATAATTAACTTTGACTGTCCTGCACTGTGCATCAATCAAGCCACTGCAGGGAAGTGATAGTACACTCTACCACCAATGCAAGGCAGCTTGTTAAAGATGGGAAAATCCATCCTAAAGATGTGTGGTAACCATGTATTTTCTCACAAGAGAGCAATCAAATAAACATGTGACATGATATTTGCTACTTAAAATGTATCAAAACTGGAGCAATTAGAGTTCTCATTCCAAGTGATTGCCTTTCTATAAGCTAGGTATATCTGCAACTGAATCCAGAAGGAATTTGGGTGGTAATAAAAACGGAAACCGGGAGTGCAAGAAAGAACATCGCACAATGGCAGGCATTCTGCCCATCAGAGCAACATATCCCTTAGATTGCGACATGGCTTAAGTTGTACTACATGTTATTTTTCTTCCCTTATTTGGAGAGATGTTGTGTTAAATCATTTAATTTTGGCAGACTTTAAAGTAGAACAATGTTGTTTTCCTACAAGTCCAACATATTTTTTTTTCATTACTGCATTTTTGTCCAAATATCAGAATTTCCAAATTAATATAACTAGAACACTATAAATAAGTCTCTTCTATACTATTTGTAGACAATTTAGTGAAATATTTATGACTTGCTTGCTTTATTTTACTCTCATTTTGCTCTGTAAAAGAGCTGCCATTTTACCTTTCACATTCTCAACGACTGTTCTATTTCTCCATTGTGTTTTTGCAACAGAATATGCAGAGAGGAGGTCGGTGGTGGGGGTGGCGGCTCTTCTCCAGTCATCTAAATGTATTTGAATTATTTAATTATAATTATATTTTATTTATGGAAGAGGCTTGTGTGCACTACAATAATTATTAAATAAAGTGTATTACAAAAGTGTTGCTTTCCTGCTAGGAGGAGAAATCACACTAACCGTTCCACTTGTTTTCATACCTTTCTCTCTCCTGTACCTCACCCAAATCCTTTAGGATTAGAATTTTGCGTGTTTTCAATCTTGCAAATTGCTTTTGGGAAAGCAATTTGGACACTGGATTCTTGGCTAAAACCCATGTATAGCGCTATTAAAACTATAATAATAATAATGTTGTAGGTGGAGCCTGTCCAGCTGTTTGGATGGCTTCTCCCCCAACAGTGTCATCCTCTCAAGATAGGGCAAAATAACGAATGGAGAAAGTGAGGGGCAAAATGGCAGCTCTTGCACTGGGCAATATGAGTGGCAATTTAAAGCAAGTAAGCCCAAAATGTCGTACGTTTCAGCAAAAATGAATCGGTTTGATCTTTCAGCATGGGGCTGGTTACTAGTTAATGTTATGAATTTGGCAAAAAGGCTCTGTCACTGTATTCTCTTGTGATCTGCATTCCTGTTCTGTGACAAAGTTCTTCTTACATGCATGGTACACGTGCATTTTATTATTAATTGTAAAGATGAATGTTTACACCTCTCTCTATTTTTCCAGGGTACCTAATAATGACAGATGACTGGTTCTCTGAATATGTCTATGAAGTTGTGGTAGACAAGAAGTATGTGCCAGAAGATGTGCTCGAGGTGCTGAAACAGGATCCTGTGGTCTTACCAGCATGGGACCCCATGGGGGCTTTGGCTTAATGAACAGATTAAACCATCCATTCATTTTTTTCTGCTCTCCCTTCACCTTCAAGAGTTTATTTTCTTCCTGTCTTGGTGTACATTTAACAAAAAAGTTGCATGTTTCCACACAAGTAAAGGGATGGGCAAATCTACAATTGAATTTCACCAGTCTAAAAGAGCATCCGGACTCATAATTGTCAGAGGACATTTTCTAGCTCTCAAACTATTAAATCATGCTATGCCCATACACATTTGTGGTATTGAGGGCCACCATTTTGATTACGGTTTGGTTTGTTTTTTATTTACTTTCTAACTTTGTTGATAAAATTAGATTGTCATCCTGCAGCTATTTTCTGGAAAAAAATGTAACATCAACATGTAAGGCAATAGTTTTTTCTTGTTCTTTTTGTGTGATGACCGATTAATGGAAACCAAAACACAGAAGCCAACAAACAACACCAATAATGCAAAAGATGGGCAAAGGGCCATATTGTAAAGTGGGGAAGATTTAGGGATATGTGTGGCGTTACCACTTTTACAGAGAGCTACAGTACCCTGTGACATTATATTGGCATCTTTTATTGTGGTCAGATATAACCTGCTTACATTATCACTTACTGAACAACTGAGCACTTAATTCCGGTATGAGACAAAAATGCGCTGCACTATAATGTAGATCAGACAACTTCACGTGGAAAAATCTTTAAATAATTCTTCTTGTGACACATTGTTCTTACGGTTTTATTGTTTGTTTTTAAATGCGGTATGTTTTTATAGCCATGAAAATGTATACCTACCTTGAGGGATATCTTTGTTTAGCTGCACTTCATGGTGTAATGTACTGTGCATATTGGAATAAGCTCTCAGATCATAAAGGGACCATAAATTACAAGTTTAATCTAAATGCTTATTTACTCTCTTCACTGTAGTAATATATTTTAGCTTTTCATTATTGGTATGTTTGTATGTCTAGAGAAACCCCAAAATAAGCTTTTTTTTCCAGCAAACAGTGCACATGCAGTTGTAAAGATTTTATGAGTTGGGGTCCTTTAAAAAAAAAAGAAAGAAAGAAACGCTGACTCTCTGCATGTTGCAGTTGAAAGAATGCCTAGTTAAAGTTTTACTTTGCTTGCAATGTTGTGTTTTGATAATGTAGCGTTGATAAATGTAATGTCTCTTCATATGCATCTTTCATTTGGCTAACCTTTTTGCAAATTTTAATCCTGCACAATACCTGACACATTACTACCTAAAGCAATGGGGTAAACATATGGCCTGGGGGTTTCATGCAGCATGCTTCCCATGCGCCACCGTGCCTGTTCCTCAGAGTGTGAGAGGATGTCCAATTGATCTCTCCACAACTAGCAAATCACCCTCTTGCACTCCAAAATACTTATCCTCATTATCAATACCTCTATTACCAATTAAGCCTTCTATCCCAAAATAATTTTACCATTTTATATATATGTGGTCCCCTGGTTAAGGACGAGATACATTCCTGAGAACATCTTTAAATTGGATTTGTATGTATCTCGAATCCCTTATGAATAACTACAATACTGTAATGACTTGAGGTAACATATAATACAGTCTAATACTGTAGTAATAATAATACCCCTGTAGTGTAATAATAAGTTGCAGAAACTATTATGCGCTATCTTTTTATTCACACAAACAGAAAAAACTCATACAAAAAGCCTTGGGAGCCCTTTCTTAAGTACGGGTCGCCTGTAAGCACAGGTCCTCCTATATATCTTGTAGTGAAATAGGTTGCATGTTACTATTTGACAAGTGATTTAATTAACCATGCATATGGTTTTATGTACTTCATATATACTGTCCTGAAAATAAGACCTAACAAAATAGAGCCAGCCTGTATCAATATGTTCACTATGCCAATTGTGATGGTCAGTGCATCAAATGGTAAATAGAGTTGCTGCTAGGTCAGCCCACCTAAGAAGTACTGGAAATCAGAGGCAGAATAGTTTTCAGGATGATAAAAGCTGATGTATCAGTCTCACTTTTTGTTCATGACCTTACATGAATTTGTCAATGTTGCTTTTAATTTGAAGTTTTTTGTGTATTATCCATTAAATTAAATCAATTATATAGATGGGTTAAAACACACACTTCATGTTCTTTTAGGTTTCTTACAACGCTTATAATCCTTTCCGTTCAACAAAGCTACAAATCACGTTGAGATATAATGCAGAGAAATGGAGTAAGCTTTATTGCATATACTGAGAGCAGTCTTGTAATGCATACATGCTAAGGTCTCCTAAATAATAAAGATAAAACAGAATTTCTTTTTAAAAGCATCACAAGTTGATATGAGAACAGTTGGTTCTTCTAATTTCTCCTTTCACTGTGTTTGAATATTCCCCGATTGTGCATATGTGTGCCCTATTCATTAAGACAGAGCTGGGCTCTTTGACATGGAGAATTGATTCACATATAATGATCATATTTTGCAGTCACCCCTGGTAAATTAGCATTGAAGCTTCTTGTTTCCATGATTTTATTCTGATGTTGTTTTCTTTTTTTTATGATTTATCTCAGACATGATGGTGCTTTGAGATTTTTAATAAAAAAACATTTTCATAATCAAAGACCTAGGCGTTTTTTATATTTAATGACTTTTGGCACTTGGGTCTTCATCATTATGCTTTTGTATGCAATAATCTGCCTTCCCACAACACACAGTTTCCAAAGAAAAACTAAGATTTCTCATTACTTTTTTTTTTTTTTTTTTATAATATTTATTTATAAATTTTGTTACATTACACACGAAAAAACATATATTCCAAATATACCAATTCTGACACACAAGTCTGGAAAAGTCTATAAAACATGAAAAACAAAACAAACATCATATACCTCCAGCATGGGGAAAGCACTCCGGATAGAGAAGAGAGGAGAGACATCTCGCTGAGCTCAAACCTTCGTTAGTAATGAGAGATTTTTTTCCCATAGAGCCCATTTAGCTCTTATCTTATCTTTGGGCCTATCTTTGTATTGATTAAGCCACAATCTAGAAGGTGAACATATTCTAATCTTTCTCATAGTTCCATCCAGGATGGGCATACTTTATTTTTCCATCTATAAACTACAAGATTTTTGATTCCATAAGGAAGAGCAAAGCCATTACTTTAACTGATATTGAAAGATCATCTGGGAAAAAAATATAAGATCACCAATTCTGGTGCCGGAGTTATTACCTTTTCACATATCTTTGATAAATGTTTAAAACTCTCCAACCAAAAATTCTGTATTCGCGGACAACTCCACCACATATGGATATGCGAACCACTCTGCCCACAGCCTCTCCAGCAGTTCTTTTGTTCCTCTGAATTATTTAACTGTCCCAATTTAATTGGAGTAATATACCATCTGTTGATAATTTTGAACTGGATTTCCCTATGTTACATTTTTAATAAGTCTAGTGCCATTTTTCAGTAGGCCAAGAATTACCTATATCATTTCCCCATAACCTCCAATTAAAGGGTTTCTCAAGTTGGTATTGTTTCTTACTTTTATAGCATTTAGATACTAGGTGCTTTTTATCTTAAGAAGAGATTAAGATTTCAAAATCCGTCAGCTTCCTCGTTTGCTCCATATAGAATGGGGATGAAAACAATAGTTTCTGTAATTTTAGTATATTCTTCCCAATTATCTATGGAAATCGAATAACTGTTAAAAAGTTCTTGGAGCTCCATTAATTTTTTATCCCCAAATATATCTTTCAAACCAAGGGCTCCTTTTCTCACTAACATCCTAAGTAGGCTAGAATCAAATAATTTGGCCAATGAGGCCAAAGGCGTGATCGGACTGGGTAGGGGCATTAGGGAGAAGCAAGCATTAAATTTACACCACCACCTACGATTTTTTTATTGTAAGACTTCCTCGTAATTTGCTATCCTTAAACTCCCCCCTCCGTGGAAAACAGTAAAAGTTTTAGATCCCCAGATTCTAAGTCAAAGTTCTCAATTTGAGACCAATTAGAAAGGTCAGGTGAGTGAGTCCATAGTACTAGTTGAGACATTTGTATGGCTTGTTGGTAATTTTTAATCAGCTGGCATCCAACTCCTCCCTTTTCAAAATCGCATATCATATAGACTTTATCCTAATTATTTTATAATTATGTATGTATTTATCGATTTAAGATTTGGAATTAATTGATAATGTATGCTATACCCACAGCGGAAAACTGCGTAACAAATAAGTAATTTTTGGGAGAATGACCATTTTTACCGCCTCTAAGCGTCCAGACCAGGACCTAATATTATTTCCCCAATCTTGTAGAGTTTTTTTTATCTTTGAATAAAGTTGTTTAAAGTTTTGCACAATAACTTGTTTTAAATAGACATATAGATCAATACCCAAATGCTGAATCTTATTCTGCCATTTATATTGGTATTTACCCTTCAAATCCTCTATTTCAACCCTGGATAGATTAATAGGCAATGCTTTTATAATTGGATATTACACTAAATTCTTCAATGATTTTGTGAAGGAAATTCAAAGAGCTAGATGGATTCTCCACTTCTATTACCATATCGTCTGCGAAGAGAGATGTTTTATGTATACTTGAGCCTATCTTAATACCCTTGATATTTTCTGAGTTTCTAATCGATTGAACCAGTGGTTCAATTAATAGAGCGAATAAAACTGGGGAGAGCGGGCATCCTTGCAGAGTTCCATTTGAAATGGCAAATCTATGTGAATAATGTGTATAGTCCCTTTCTCCCGGATGTAAAGTCCTCCATGTGTCAAAAAGATTATTCTTACTAATTAGATCATAAAATTGTTTAGCTTTACGGGTAAGGGCGAGATCAATACAAGAGCCCTTGGGGAGTTTCTTATCTTCCACTGGGTTCATACACATATTAAAATCCCCACAAACAGTAAGCCGGAAAAATAATAGCATCCTTCTTAAAAATGTCACTTGTTCTCTCTAGATCCAAAAATTATTTTTTAAAATTTAGTTTTTTAATAAAGAAGATTGCTGTTCCTCTAGTTTTCCTTCTGTACATAGAAGATCCACCACATACATAGTGCATATCATTAAATATTGGGGCCTTATCCCTAGCCCAGTGGGTCTCTTGTATACATATGATTTCTGCTTTAAACATCTTAAAAAAGGCACATCTTTTCAAGCCCTGGGCATTTTGACTAATCAATTTACTGTATATACTCGAGTATAAGCAGAGTTTTTCAGCCCTCGGCTTATACTCGAGTCACACCCCCGCACCCCCAAACTGCCCCCCCCCGCGTCTCTCTACCCCCCCCCCCCCGTGTCTCCCTACCCCCCCGTGTCTCCCTAACCCCCTCCCGTGTCTCTCTAACCCCCCCTTGTCTCTCTACCCCCCCTTGTCTCTCTAACCCCCCGTGTCTCTTTCTCTCCCCCCTCCTCATCCTCAACCCCCCTCCTCATCCTCAACCCCCTCCTCACTTTTTCCCCTCTATTTACCTCCCCCTCATCTGCTTCTTCTCCGGCCTCTGCTCCTTCCGTTGTGACCCCAGCGAGCATGTGATGTCACATGCGCACCGCATCATTAGCATATACCGGGTGCCGGCACCCGGTATATGCTAATGACGTGACGTCACATGTGCGCCGGGGTCAAGACGGAAGGAGCAGCGGCCAGAGAAGAAGCAGGTAAGTGAGGGGAAAGGTAGATGGGGATATATTTAGGGGGGTTGATGAGGAGGAGGGAGGTTGAGGGAGGGGATGAGGATGGGGGGGTTGAGGATGAAAAGGGAGGGTTGAGGATGAGGGGGTTGAGGAGGGAGGATGAGGAGGGGGTTGGGGATGAGGAGGGAGGTTGAGGATGAGGAGGGAGGATGAGGAGGGGGTTGAGGATGAGGAGGGAGGTTGAGGTTATGGTGGGGTTGAGGAGGGAGGTTGAGAATGAGGAGGGGGGTTGAGGAGGGTGATAAGGGAGGGGGGAAGAGACACAGGGAAGGGAGAGGGGAGAAGAAACACCGGAGAGAGAGAGGGGGGACACAGAGGGCACAAGAGGGACACTGGGCAGCACATTTCCCACCCTCGGCTTATACACGGGTCACTCATTTTACTCAGTATTTTGTGGTAAAATAGGTGCCTCGGTTTATACTCTGGTCGGCTTATACTCGATTATATACGGTAAGCCTATTTATCTTCTAGCCAATGTCCAAGCTCCCTATAAAGTTGCTCGCCTCTCAACTCTACCTGCCTCTCCCCATGCTGGTTACAAACTACAAAAACCTTAACACAAAATATATACATATACAAAAACAGAAGAAACACATAACACACAAAACCACCCTCCTTGCCTGGCCTGTCCCACTTCAAAAAGTTAGACAGCATGCCTAGCTATAAGGATGCAAACTCTTAAAAAGTTCTTACATGGACATGGCAGCAGGAATCCAACCAAGAATATTAATCCTCTCTCCTCCCCCTCTCTTTCTCCCCCCCCTATCCTATCTTTCATATATTCCTTTATCCTTAAGTTCCCCATTACTCCCTTCTCTCTCTTCTCTTCTCCCCTTTGTTTTCTTTTCTTTTTTCTTCTTTTTTGGGAGATATGAATTAGGTATATAAATATGCATTAATATTATTGTTCCCAAATATAAGATTACAATATGTAGAGGGCTTTTATAATACCTTACCAAGATGGCCCTTAGTGCCCCTACCCCCCTCTCCAAATAGCAGGGAACTACAGGAGAGAAGAAGAGAGTAAAGGAGAAAACAAAAATTCACAACCACACCCACTTTCAACCCCACATCATAACCAAAATATATGAACCACATTGGTCATTACCCCAAATACGTAAATTGATACCTTAAAAAAAATGTTTTACCATTTATAATAGATATCCATTTTATCAAGTGTAAATACTAAGCTAGTTATAAAATACTTCAAAAGTGTAATATGAGTAAAAAATCTATTGACTCACTCTCTATTTACATACTAATATTATCAACTAAATCTTGTACAAATCCTTCCATAATATTATGTAAACATGAGAAAAAAAGTGTGTTATGCCTCTAAGTGCAAAATTTAATTTCCAATAAATTAGTAATTGTAGCCAGATTAACTAAACAGTGCATACAAAAATGTGCTTTAAAGTTAAAGTCTATCATATCATTTTCATCATTTTTCATATTGTAAATACTTATTAAAATGTGTTAAGCTTTATCCTTAATATATAACAAAGTGCGATGTGTAGCCAAGTGGATTTTATAGTTCAGTCATTATTATAGCTAAACTGACTCTACAGTACATTAAATATGTGGTGAGGAGTAAAAAAAAAACTTTCCTCTCACTAAAATATATTAAACTACAACCATATTATTATAGGTATATAACAAAAGTGCAATGTGAAACAAAATACCTTTCTCAATATACCACTGGATCCTATCCTCTTCTCTCTACCTTCTGTATTTAGTCCTTTTTTAACTAATCCAATCCTCCCTATGAGGAACCCAAGTCTTTTATAAATTTTCCCCCTTCCAAGGGTGTATTAATGGGAATTTTTTTACTGTCTTTTAAGATTATTAATTTTGTTGGGAATCCCTATCTATATCTGAGGTTCTTTGCTCTTAGCTCTTTTGTAATTTCTATGAACTCTTTTCTTTTAGCCAAGGTTTCCCTGGACAGATCTGCTAATATCTTTATGCTGTCATAGGGAGAATTAAAGACTTTTAGCTCATAAGACTTTTTCAGTAATGCTTCCTTATAAGCAAAGTAATGAAGTTTAACTATTACATCCCTTGTTAGTTCTCTCTCCATGTTTGAAATAGCCAAGAAATGGAACCAGGTGAGAGAAGAAGGAGGTTACATACTCAGGCAGCTCTTTATATCCCATTTTTTCTGGGATACCCCTTATTCTTATGTTACACCTTCGCAAGCTATCCTCTAAGATATTTAATTTAAATTTAACTAGAGAAGGAGGCTTCAAAAAATATATTTCCAGTGGGTTTTTTTGCTCTTCTTCAAGAGTTGTTAATTTATTTTCCATACTTTAATTTTTCTCCTTAAGCTCAATAATAGCAGCTGTGTTCTTTGCTATTTCTGTCATAAGGTCTGAAATCAAAGTAATTCTAAAATCTGCTAAGGGTTTTTTAATGATTTTAGCTGTTAGGGGGTCTTCCTCAGTTAAATCAGAGACTATGGTATTATCTGCACTAGGAGCTTCTCTGAATTCCGATGAAGAAGCTGATGTTTCCAAAGGATTATCTAGATTTTCTTCCATAAAGCCTATTTTCTCAAGTCCTAATTTAGGGAGAAAAAAAATCACTCTTTACATTACCATTTCTCTTTTTCTTCCCTTTAGGTTTAGATTTCGAAGAAATACCTGCTTTCTTCATTTTGTTAATACAATTTTAGACCTTTTCAAAACTTTATATATGTTGATTAAGGCAACTTTTATGATGGATCTAGTCCCAATATACATTAATCTAGGATAATGTAACACCCCTATGTATATGGATTTTGGAATAAGGCCTAAATCTATTGCATTACACAATACCCCCAAAGATGACAAAAAAATGCAACAAGAAAGAAAAAAAAAAAAAGAGCTTTCTCCTTTTTCTTGAGAATTCAGTATTCCGACCCTTATCAATTCCCCCTTTCAGAGGAGATTACAAGAAATGTATTTAATGTCTATTGTCTTGTTAGATAGAGTTCCAATTTCAAGCATACGTAAAGGAGGGTCCTGTGCAAAGATACGTATATGTTAAAATCTATACAGTTACTTGAAACAACTTGGTGGAATCTCCAGCCAGATTCTAGCAGTCCTTCTTTCTCTTTCCTCTCTTCTTCTCCTTTCTTCTCTCTCAAAAATGAACAGAAAGGGCTTCTGGACCTTATGCGGCTTTATAAGCCTGCTTACGCAAAGAAAGTGATTGCTTTTTAAGTACAGTCTGATACTTTTGAGGAAATGGCAAGCCTCTTATGTTTTATAATGGCCCATCATAAAGGGATGTAGCTCCTCTCATTGAAAACAGCCTGCTTACTGGCATAACTCCATATAAGATCTCCTGCCAATATATGGGTTTATAAAATGGAACCACCAGACCCAGCAGATGATGCTTGCAGGCAAGGCCTATCTTTTGCTCAACGGGTGCCAATAGTATTGTGTAATAGACCAAATCCCTTCCCTTTTAGGCTTTCACAGTGTCTCCAACTATTCAGTGCTTCTTGGTCAGCTGATCCATGTATACAGCATCTCTGTAACTTCTCTGCGGTATTCCAGTCAAACACACACTTTCCTCACCCTCTGGTTGATTTTAGTGACAATCCTTCCCTTCCTCCCCACTCTTCTCCTACTCCTTCTAATAAAAAGAAGTAGGAAGGGCCTCTAGGCTTTATATGGCTTTATAAGCCTTCTTGTACAGAGGTAACATTGCTTTAAAAGTTTGTTCACTGAAACTTTTAATGGAGAGCTTTTAGTGGCAATCCTCTTTTATTTTATAGTAGCCTGAAGAATAAAACTAATCTGTGTATGACCATTTGAAGACAAAAACAAAAACAAGCAAGCCTGTACATCCCTTCAGAACAATTCCTCAGCAGGGAGTACACTTAGGAGACATATACAGTATAATGTACACAATGTGTTGCCCGTCATAAGGGAATATAACTCCTCTCATTAAAGTTAGCATGCTTGCTTTTATCACTCTGTATGAAGATCTCCTACCAGAATTTAACTTCTCTGGCCCATAGTATGGTATACTAGGCCAAGACACTTCCCTCTCAGGATCTCACAATGTCTCCAACTGTTCAGTGCCTCACCAGCTTCGCAGCCATGTATACAGCGATTCTGCAGCGTCTCTGCTGCATCTCCCATCAGACACAGACTTTCCACATCTTTAGTGCTCCATACGCATCACACCAGGTGAGTACTGACCCAAAGCACACAGCACTGCCGTTCAGGCTTCCAAGCTGCCTCCAGGCAGCCTCCACTAAGTCTCTTCAGGCCAGGTATCTTTGCAGATCCATTCCAGAGCACTAGGGAAGGAGAATACTTGTAGAATGGGAGCCGAGTGGAGAACTACCTCTCTCTCAGATTCGCGCCATTGCCACTGCCCTGCTAGCTGCGCATGCTAGCGTTTCCTGGGCGTGTCCTCGAAAACCGAATCTCATTACTTCTAAGCTTAGCATTCATTTACAATGTCTGAAAGCATAGAAATGGATGCTATTTGAAATATAATCATGTACAAATCACTAACACCCTGCCCTATCTTTTGTCATCTTTTCATGAAGTCTAAAGGAAAAGTATGATACTTCAACCCTCTAAAACTTAATAATATGCAGAGATGCTGATATATACTGTTATTGATTAAAAAAAAAGTTGAAAGCCATAACTGATTAAAGGTTGTGCACCACCATTCATCCTTGGGAGGTGTCATGCTGAATTTTCAATATTTTTTAAGTACAGGTTTATTAATCTATGACACACTCAAGAATATTCTGAAACTCTGCCATGGCTCAGACCCGAACGGGTGATATAGCTCTTGAATTCATAGCTGTTGAAGTACAATCTTACAATTTAAATCATTTTAATGTGTATACCTAGAATACAATACATGTGCTTGCGCAAAACATTCTACCCATTATTATGAATATTTTTAAGAGCATTACCAAATCCGTTTAAGCCAACGTACTAGAATGATAGTGACTGGTGAGAAATGAGTGGGAAAGTTAGACACCAGGCTTGAGAGAAGAAAATAAAGACTTATTACACTGCTGAAAAAAATAAAGGGAACACTTAAACAACACAATGTAACTCCAAGTCAATCACACTTCTGTAAAATCAAACTGTCCACTTAGGAAGCAACACTGAGTGACAATCAATTTCACATGCTTTTGTGCAAATGGGATAGACAACAGGTGGAAATTATGGGCAATTAGCAAGACACCCCCAATAAAGGAGTAATTCTGCAGCTGGTGACCACAGACCACTTCTTCCTATGCTTTCTGGCTGATGTTTTGGTCACTTTTTAATGCTGGTGGTGCTTTCACTCTAGTGGTAGCATGAGACAGAGTCTACAACCCACACAAGTGGCTCATCCAGGATAGCACATCAATATGAGCTGTGGCAAGAAGGTTTGCTGTGTCTGTCAGCGTAGTGTCCAGTGCATGCAGGCGCTACCAGGAGACAGGCCAGTACATCAGGAGATGTGGAGGAGGCCGTATGAGGGCAACAACCCAGCATCAGGAACGCTACCTCCGCCTTTGTGCAAGGAGGAACAGGAAGAGCACTGCCAGAGCCCTGAAAAATTACCTCCAGCAGGTCACAAATGTGCATATGTCTGCTCAAACGGTCAGAAACAGACTCCATGAGGGTGGTATGTGGGCCCAACACCGTGCAGTATGTTTGGCATTTGCCAGAGAACACCAAGATTGGCAAATTTGCCACTGGCGCCCTGTGCTCTTCACAGATGAAAGCAGGTTCACACTGAGCACATGTGACAGACGTGACAGGGTCTGGAGACGCTGTGGAGAACGTTCTGCTGCCTGCAACATCATCCAGCATGACTGGTTTGGCAGTGGATCAGTAATGGTGTGGGGTGGCATTTCTTTGGGGGGCCACACAGCCCTCCATGTGCTTGCCAGAGGTAGCCTGCCAATAGGTACCGAGATGAGATCCTTAGACCCCTTGTGAGACCATATGCTAGTGTGGTTGGCCCTGGGTTCCTCCTAATGCAAGACAATGCTAGACCTCATGTGGCTGGAGTGTATCAGCAGTTCCTGCAAGACAAAGGCATTGATGCTATGGACTGGCCCGCCCGTTCCCCAGACTTGAATCCAATTGAGCACATCTGGGACATCATGTCTCGCTCCATCCACCAACGTCATGTTGCACCACAGAATGTCCAGGAGTTGGCAGATGCTTTAGTCCAGGTCTTGGAGGAGATCTCTCAGGAGACCATCCGCCACCACATCAGGAGAATGCCCAGGCGTTGTAGGGAGGTCATACAGGCACGTGGAGGCCACACACACTACTGAGCCTCATGTTGACTTGTTTTAAGGACATTACATCAAAGTTGGATCAGCCTGTAGTGTGTTTTTCCACTTTCATAATGGGGGTGACTCCAAATCCAGACCTCCATGGGTTGAAAAATGTGATTTCCATTTTTTAATTTGTGTGTGATTTTGTTGTCAGCACATTCAACTATGTAAAGAACAAAGTATTTCATAAGAATATTTAATTCATTCAGATCTAGGATGTGTTATTTTAGTGTTCCCTTTATTTTTTTGAGCAGTGTAGATATGATGTGGGGTTCAGGTCCAGTTACTGAGATCTTTACTAGACTACTTGCAACTTTAATGACTGGCATGAATAGTAGTTATATATATATATATATATATATATATTGCCATTTAATAACAACAGTATTATTTTGATGTAGAACTGCTTTTGCTGTGTTCTTATTTATATCCTTCAACAATTAAAATCATGGTCTTAGGTGCCAATGTGCCAGGACCTACAAGCACCCTATTGTTCTGTGTAATAGAGAGACTGACTCCGTGTGGTACATATATAGCAACAGCATTGTTGCATAGTAATCTATTTAGAACAGTCACCAAGGAAAATAGGAAATCTTGGTTGTTGCCAAAAAGGGATTGGTTGTATTTATCCTAACAAAATTCTAACTTGGAAGCATGTGTGTGTGTGTATATATATATATATATATATATATATATATGTGGATATAAAAAGTCTACACACCCCTGTTAAAATGTCAGGTTTCTGTGCTGCAAAAAAATGAGAGCTTTTCCTACCTTTAATGTGACCTTTAAACTGTACAGCTCAATTGAAAAACAAACTGAAATCTTTTAGGTAGAGGGAAGAAAAAATATAAAAATAAAATAATATGGTTGCATTTGATTTTATTACAGCACTCAGTCTTTTTGGGTATGAGTCTATCAGCATGACACATTTTGACTTGGCAAGATTTGCCCAGTCTTCTTTGCAAAAACACTCCAAATCTGTCAGATTGCGAGGGCATCTCCAGTGCACAGCCCTCTTCAGATCACCCCACAGACTTTCGGATTCAGGTCTGGACTCTGGCTGGGCCATTCCAAAACTTTAATCTTCTTCTGGTGAAGCCATTCCTTTGTTGATTTGGATGTATGCTTTGGGTCGTTGTCATGCTGAAAGATGAAGTTCCTCTTCATGTTCAGCTTTCTAGCAGAAGCCTGAAGGTTTTTTGCCAATATTGACTGGTATTTGGAACTGTTCATAATTCCCTCTATCTTAACTGAGGCCCCAGTTCCAGCTGAAGAAAAACAGCCCCAAAGCATGATGCTGCCCCCACCATGCTTCACTGTGGGTATGGTGTTCTTTTGGTGATGTGCAGTGTTGTTTTTGCGCCAAAAATAAATCTTTTGGAATTATGGCCAAAAAGTTCAACCAAAATAAAACCAATCAGACCATAACACCTTTTCCCACATGCTTTTGGGAGACTTCAGATGTGTTTTTGCAAAATGTAGCCTGGCTTGGATGTTTTTCTTCGTAAGAAAAGGCTTTCGTCTTGCCACTCTTCCCCATAGCCCAAACATATGAAGAATACGGGAGATTGTTGTCACATGTACCACACAGCCAGTATTTGCCAGATATTCTTGCAGCTCCTTTAATGTTGCTGTAGGCCTCTTGGTAGCCTTCCAGACCAGTTTTCTTCTCGTCTTTTCATCAATTTTGGAGGGAGCTCCAGTTCCTGGTAATGTCACTGTTGTGCCATATTTTCTCTTGATGATGACTGTCTTCACTGTGTCCCATGGTATATCTAATGCCTTGGAAATTCTTTTATACCCTTTTCCTGACTGATACCTTTTAACAATGAGATCCCTCTGATGCTTTGGAAGCTCTCTGTGCACCATGGCTTTTGCTGTGGGATGCAACTAAGAAAATTTCAGAAAAAAACAACTAGAGCAGCTGAACTTTATTTGGAGTTACTCAGAGGCACTTTAAATGATAGCAGGTGTATGCTGACTCCTATTTAACACAATTTGGAATGTGATTGCTTAATTCTGAACACAGCTACATCCCCAGTTATAAGAGGGTGTGCAGACTTATGCAACCACATTATTTTTCTTTTTTCTTTTTCTTCCCTCCACCTAAAAGATTTCAGTTTGTTTTTCAAGTGAGTTGTACAGTTTATAGGTCACATTAAAGGTGGAAAAAGTTCTGAAATGATTTATCTTTGTCTCATTTTTTTACAGCACAGAAACCTTTTACAGCAGAGAAACATTTTAACAGGGATGTGTAGACTTTTTATATCCACTGTATATATATACATACATACATATATACATACTAGCGACTTTCCCCAATGAAGCTGGGCAATGCTGTTTGCCACACAATGGGAGCATCTCCCCCTCTCCTTTTTAATGGCTTCGCAATGAGCGCCTTTGGCGCTCACCACAGGCCACGCAATGAGCGCCGAAGATGCTCATTCCCAGCCTCCCCCCCACCTCTCCCACCATCTACTTTACTGGCCTCGCGATGAGCACCGTTGGCGCTCATCAAGGGCCTCGCAATGAGCGCCTTTGGAGCTTATTGTGAGTCTCTCCCCCTGTCTACTTCCTCCCTTGTATCTCCTCCCCCCCTGTGTTTTTCCTCTCCTCTCCCTCCCGTGTCTTTAACCCCCTCCACTGTGTCTCTTTCACTCTCCCTCCCATGAGTCTCTTTCCCCCTAACCTGTGTCTGTTACCCCCTCGTCCCCGCCTCCCCCTGTGTCTGTTCTCCCTCCCTTGCGTCGCTTCCCTCCCTATTTCCCTCCCCTGTGCAACTTCCCCCTCCTCTCCCTCCCCTGTCTCTTCCCCCTCTTCTCACGCTCCTGTCTCTTCCCCCTCCTCTCACTCCTCTGTGTCTCTTCCCCCCTTCCCCTGTGTCTCTTTTCCCCCTCCTCTCCTTCCCCTGTGTCTGTTCCCCCCTCCCCTGTGTCTTTGTCTCTTTCAACCCTGCTCTTTCCCCATGTCTCTTCCCCCTGTGTCTCTTTCACCCCTCTCCCTCCCATGCATCTTTCCCCCCCTCCACTGTGTCTCTCCCCCTCTCAGTCTCTTTTACCCCTCCCCTATGTCTGTTCTCCCCTGTCGTGTCTCTTCCCTCCCCATTTCCCTCTGTGTCTCTTCCCAATCCCCTTACGAGCCGCACATGAGCGGCTAACAACGTGCTTTGCGCATGCGCGACTGACGCCGGGCATTGCACATGCGCGACACGCTCATCCGCAATCGGATTGTTGTCACACTGCGATTCATCACAAAGCATGACGATGAATCGCAGTTTGACAATTAGAATATGTGATATATATATATATATATATATATATATATATATAAATATATATATATATATATATATATATATATATATAAATATATATATATATATATATATATATATATATATACACTGCTCAAAAAAATAAAGGGAACACTAAAATAACACATCCTAGATCTGAATGAATTAAATATTCTTATGAAATACTTTGTTCTTTACATAGTTGAATGTGCTGCCAACAAAATCACACAAAAATAAAAAAATGGAAATCATATTTTTCAACCCATGGAGGTCTGGATTTGGAGTCACCCCCATTATGAAAGTGGAAAAACACACTACAGGCTGATCCACTGTTCTTAAAACAAGTCAACATGAGGCTCAGTAGTGTGTGCAGCCTCCACGTGCCTGTATGACCTCCCTACAACGCCTGGGCATGCTCCTGATGTGGTGGCGGATGGTCTCCTGAGGGATCTCCTCCAAGACCTGGACTAAAGCATCTGCCAACTCCTGGACATTCTGTGGTGCAACATGACGTTGGTGGATGGAGCGAAACATGATGTCCCAGATGTGCTCAATTGGATTCAAGTCTGGGGAACGGGCGGGCCAGTCCATAGCATCAATGCCTTTGTCTTGCAGGAACTGCTGATACACTCCAGCCACATGTGGTCTAGCATTGTCTTGCATTAGGAGGAACCCAGGGCCAACCACACTAGCATATGGTCTCACAAGGGGTCTGAGGATCTCATCTCGGTACCTATTGGCAGTCAGGCTACCTCTGGCGAGCACATGGAGGGCTGTGTGGCCCCCCAAAGAAATGCCACCCCACACCATTACTGATCCACTGCCAAACCAGTCATGCTGGATGATGTTGCAGGCAGCAGAACGTTCTCCACAGCGTCTCCAGACCCTGTCACGTCTGTCACATGTGCTCAGTGTGAACCTGCTTTCATCTGTGAAGAGCACAGGGCGCCAGTGGCAAATTTGCCAATCTTGGTGTTTTCTGGCAAATGCCAAACATACTGCACGGTGTTGGGCTGTAAGCACAACCCCCACCGGTGGATGTCGGGCCCACATACCACCCTCATGGAGTCTGTTTCTGACCGTTTGAGCAGACACATGCACATTTGTGACCTGCTGGAGGTCATTTTTCAGGGCTCTGGCAGTGCTCTTCCTGTTCCTCCTTGCACAAAGGCGAAGGTAGCGGTCCTGATGCTGGGTTGTTGCCCTCATACGGCCTCCTCCACATCTCCTGATGTACTGGCCTTTCTCCTGGTAGCGCCTCCATGCTCTGGACACTACGCTGACAGACACAGCAAACCTTCTTGCCACAGTTCGCATTGATGTGCTATCCTCGATGAGCTGCACTACCTGAGCCACTTGTGAAAGCACCACCAGCATTAAAAAGTGACCAAAACATCAGCCAGAAAGCATAGGAACTGAGAAGTGGTCTGTGGTCACCACCTGCAGAATCACTCCTTTATTGGGGGTGTCTTGCTAATTGCCCATAATTTCCACCTGTTGTCTATCCCATTTGCACAACAGCATGTGAAATTGATTGTCACTCAGTGTTGCTTCCTAAGTGGACAGTTTGATTTTACAGAAGTGTGATTGACTTGGAGTTACATTGTGTTATTTAAGTGTTCCCTTTATTTTTTTGAGCAGTGTATATATACATACATATATATAGTGTTAGGGGCGTTTGCCATGTTGGTCACACTTTTGCGTCCCTTTCGAAGCGAGGGACGTCTGTTAGCCTTGCAGAGCCAAAGTCACTCATTTCACTGTGAGCCTCGCAAAGCGAGGCACGCGGGACTTAGGCTGTAATGAGTGCCAGAGGCGCTCATTGCAATGCGAGCCCCGCGAAACAAGGTGAGCAGTTGAGGCACGCGGGACTTAGGAGGCGAGCAGTTTCACGCGACTGCGAGCCTCGTGACTGCGTGGGTCGCAACTGCAAGCCAAGCGCGTAACTCTAAAAAAACGAAAAATAAAATAATTTAACAAAAATAACACACTCAAACACAGCACAGGGGAAGAGCTAGGAAGCCTGGGAGTGAGGTTGCAAGCGAATTTGAGCCATATTTTGTGGGTTTCGTCAATCCAAAATCAGCTAAGCAAGGAAAATAATGGCAAAAAACCTAAAACTTCTGAAAACGAGGCTGAACAAAGCCAGGTACGCGGGACTTAGAAAAGACACGACGGCAAAGACAGTAACACGTATACCAACAATGCCAGGCAGGCCCGCGTAACACGCAAACATTCAGCAGACACACAGAGGAGAAAGACAGAGGGAAGGGACAGTGGGGAGATGGTGGAAAGAGACACATGGCATTCCCAAGCACAAAACTTGCAGGTTAACTAATCCTACAATGAGCAGTCTGTACAGTAGGCAGGAGGAAAGGGTCACAATGAGCACCGAAGGCGCTCATTGCGAGCCGCGCGATGAGCGACGACGGCAATGAGCACCACGAGCAGGAGAGGCTTGCAATGAGCGCCAAAGGGGCACATTGCGGACCCCCCCCCCGATGAGCGCCAAAGGTGCTCAGCGGAGCAAAAGCCTCACATTGTGTGGCAAACCGCATTGCCAGCCTTACAATTTTAATCTTGTCATTTTTGATGGGCAAGTAGCTAGTATATATACAATGAAGATCCTTTTAATGGCCATTTCTTACATAGCTGCTAATGTTGTTCGATTTGTTCCATACTTTATAACGATGTGATGTTTTTGTTAAATATGTATATCACATATAATAGTTATCAAGCTACAAATCGTTGTCACGCTTTGCGAGCGTGAAGCTGGGGGCCGCATTTGCAGAAGGTGGAGGCTCCAACGTCGGCTGCAATCAGTCAAAGGCTCATTGCAGGCCGCAAATGCAGACCCTCACGAAGTCAGGGGCCACATTTGCGGAGGTGGAGGCTTTACACAGCCGCATAAGCGGTTACAAACACTAATACATCTAACACGCAATCACTAAATACGGACTTACACAAAAAACATTACGAACTCGCAAAAATATGACCTTAACGGCTGAACCGTGCGCACCTGAAAACATTAAAAAACAATAAATACACACAAAAGCTTACTCACAGCAAGGGGGCAGCCAGGACCTCTGCACGTGAACTTACAACTCAATTTAAGTCCAAATTACAGCGTTTAGATACACGAAAATCCTCTAAGCAAGAGAAAAAATGGCAGTCGAAAAAAACAAAACAAGGCTACAGGACCCTAAAGCCTCAAAACACCACCAAGCACATACGGCTTTTCCAAAAAGCCGTACAAGATACACTTTTAGCACGGACGCTAAAACATCCACACTCTCGTACCACATACACATTCACCACCATTTTACAACACTAACTTACAGAATGCGGAAGTACACAGCTACACTAACGGCTTCCCCTCGCGCACGCAGCCTATTTACACTAAACAATGCACCCATTGCTGACACTTACACCTCAGCTCCACAACAGTGCAAACCTACATTGTATGCTGCAGGGACATCAAAACAGATTGTTAGCTCTTCAGCACATTCCTTGCTGCGTATATTACTTACAAATAGGTAAAGTATATTAATTTATTAACTTTATTTAATAATTATTTAATCAGCATACAAGAGTACATTTACAAAAAAAACCACTGCTCATAGCACACAACTACACCAGTGGACAGCCTTGCAATAAGCGCAAAAAGGAGATCAGCGCCGACCTTACAATGACAGCAAAAGCGCCTCTCATAAAAAAAAAGTACAACAACCAAGAGCCTTGCAATGAGCGCCGAAGGATCTCAGACCAACAAAATAAATAATGTCTGTGGCAAACAACATTACCTGCCTTACAATTTTATTGCCCCATCATTTTTGACGGGCAAGTCGCCAGTTAAATATATAATAATAAACACATATGTGCCTTTTAAAACCAATCAGCAGAGCACTCATTGTCTTATGCTTTGAAATGCAGTGGCTCGTGTTTTACACTCACAAAGCATATATACACTTGAGCTCAAAAGCTTGCATACCCTTGACGAATTGGTAATATATGGAGCAGGCAAAACACATTTCTTTTATTTCTTATGGGATTCATATTTAACTGTAGGTCATAACAGAATGGCACAATCATGAAACAAAACATGGCAACAAATAAAAAAATGAAATGACCCTGTTCAAAAGTTTGCATACCCTTTGTTCTTAATGCTGTGTATTGCCCCCTTTAGCATCAATAAAAGCGTGCAGTCTTTTGTAATAGTTGTCTATGAGGCCCCTAATTCTTGCAGGTGGTATAGCTGCCCATTCGTCTTGGCAAATTGCCTCCAGGTCATGCAAAGTCTTTGGTCGTCTTGCATGAACCGCACGTTTGAGATCTCCCAAGAGTGGCTCATGATATTAAGGTCAGGAGACTGTGATGGCCACTCCACAACCTTCACTTTTTTCTACTGTAACCACTGGAGGATCAAATTGGCCTTGTGCTTAGGGTCAATGTCATTCTGGAAAGTCCAAGAGCGTCCCATGTGCAGCCTTCATGCAGAAGAATGCAAATTGTCTGCCAGTATTTTCTGAGAACATGCTGCATTCCCCATGCCTTTAGAGCTCACACCCCCCCAAAACATCAGTGAGCCACCACCATGCTTCACAGTGGGGATGGAATATACAACTTTATTGAATTTCTGCCCATGAAAACATGTTTTGTACATAGATAACATAAAACTATCTTTTGCTCTCTACCAAACCTAGTTCATATATATTTTGCGAATTTTCATAAAATTCTGTTAGGAATTTTTGTTCACTTGTAGGAAAAAAATGGCTGAATGGATTTGTATGAAAGTTTGCAATGTAAATGTCAGGAAATGTTTTTAGTGGTTTGAGAGAAAGTGATAGACAGCTATCTGGCTATGTAGGATTGCTAGGATAGTATGAGCTCTGCTATTCCTGTTCTGACACTACAAACACCATCTGCATACTGCACCTTCATACAGACAGTATAAGCTTTATTATTCCTGTACTGCCACTACAGTCATCTTCTGGATACTGCATTTTTTTACATGCAGTCTATGCTTTGCTATTCCTGTACTGACACTACACACAGCATCTGGATACTGCATCTTCATACAGACAACATGAGCTCTGTCACTCCTGTACTGACACTACACACAGTACCTGGATACTGCACCTTTATACAGACAGTGTGAGCTTTGTTATTCCTATACTGACCCTACACACAGCATCTGGATTCTGCACCTTTATACACACAGTGTGAGCACTACTATCCATGTACTGACACTACACACCGCATCTAGATTCTGCATCTTTATACACACAGTATGAGCACTACTATTCCTGTACTGACACTACACACAGTAGCTGGATACTGCACCTTCACATACACAGTGTGAGCTCTGCTATTCCTGACATTACACACAGCATCTGCATACTGCACCTTCACACACACAGTGTGAGCTATGCTATTCCTGTTCTCACACATTCATTCTGATACTGCACATTCATACAGACATTGTGAGCTTGATATTCCTGTTCTGAAACTACACATATTCATTGTGATACTGCGCCTTCATACAGATAGTGTGAGCTCTGCTTTTTGACACTACACATAGTATCTGGATAGTGCACCTTCATACAAGCAGTATTATTTGCTATTCCTGTTCTGACACTACACACATTCATTCAGATACTGATACAGACAGTGTGAGCCCTCTATTCCTGACACTACACACAGAATCTGGATACTACACCTTCATACACACAGTGCGTGCTTTGCCATTGCTATATGGACACAACACAGTGCATCTTTATACCAGGGTGCATAGACAAATGCCACAATAAGAGTTTTAATGGGTAACAGCTGATCTACACTGAGCATAGCTGAAGGATCAATTTTAAACTGATATCTTCAAATATTGTTGTCAATAAACAAAATCATCATACATAATATTATTCCAGGAATCCTGTGCTGCTCCTTTCCCAGAAAATGTTATTTCAGATAGCACATTCTAAGATCAAACTGGATTCGTGAAAGTGAGACAGGGCCTGGATAATGTGAGGAAAATAATCAATTTACTGTCTTGGTCCAATAAAAGCAGGCTTAACTTGCTCACCCTGTCACTGGACGCAGAGAAAGCGTTCAACAGGGTAAGTTAGGACTTTATAGATGACGGTCTCTCCCCCTCCTCTCAGTCCCCTGTGTCTCCCCTCTCCTCTGTGTCTTCCCCCTCCTTCCCTGTGTGTCTCCCCCCCCCTCTCCTCTCTCTCTCCTCCTCTGTCTCATTGCGCCTCAATGCACATGCGCTAGGCCTGTTGCGCAATGCGCATGCGCATTCATGGGCATTGCAGCAATCGTAGTTGTTAAACTGCGATTTGTCGCAAGCACGACGACGAATCGCAGTTTCTCAACTATTATATGTGATGGCAAACTATCATCTTTGGGCTATTTAAGTCATTATCAACAAGAAATGTCGTAATTTGAACTTTTGACTACAAAGGATAACATAACTCACACATTCTGAGATCAATTCATCATAGAGGTAAAACCGATAGAATTATAAAATGGGAAATAGAATTGTGTATGGAATGGCCTGAAGACAAATGGTGGAGTGGTTTCATGCTGGTTAAAAAGGCATCTCAATGTGCCTTGTATAGGGAACTCTTTTTCAAATTGGTACAGAGATGGTACTAGGTGCCTGTTGAATAAAACAGAATAGGTGGAGCTTACCCTCCGAACTGTTGGAGGGGCTGTAGTAATCTAGGTACACATGTTCACATCTGGTGGGAATGTAGATATGAACAGTCATTTTGGGTTCAATGTATATGGCAGCTGACAAAAATGTTAGATGTGATGTTACCCTTGGACCCAAAGTTGATCTTATTTCATATGGTTGATCTTAACATCTCTATATCACAAAGATTGTTAATTACTCACTCTCTGCTTGTGGCTAAATGGTAACTGATTAAAAACTGGAAGCAGAAAAGGATACCTACATGGAATGAGGTCAAACGTATAATGAACAGAAATAGAGAGTTAGAATTACCAAATAAACAAGTGAATAATATCTAAAAATAAACTAGTATTAAAATGGCAAATTTGGGATCGATATATGAAGCTTAATGGACAGTAGAAAGCAAATGTTTTTATGACGAGCAGGTCTTGAACAGAATATTACCCTGTTATGTGGTTGAATGATGTGTGAGTTTAAATGTAAATTTTTGTATGTTTTGTACATATATTTGTTGTAATGTTGTTTGCATCTTTAATTAAAAAAAAAAGAAAAAAAAAGAAGACACCACATTCTACACATTCACTGTTATAGCACTCATAAAGTTAGCCCCTCAACAAGTACCTGGACTCCAGGAGGTCATGTGTTGGCTTCAGGCCCACTCCTCTATATATCAATGGGATGTGTTTTAACCTGTGTGTCGTCTTCCTCATAAGAAGTCAGGAAACATGTCTGCTGTTTTATAATTGTTTGAGTGCAAACAGGAAACATGTCTGCTGTTTTGCTGAGGGATAACTTACAGATGCACCCCTTTTACAATTTGTAGGTCTTTTTTTCATAAAAAACAAATATGTATGAGAGAATTTATTTAACTTATTCCATAAGTAATTTTCCTATCCCTGGTAGCCAGCCATACTTACTATTCATGAATAACTTTTGGTTTCATTAAAAAGTGGGTAGGAGAATGAGAGAGAAAAAGGAAAGAAAAATGGGAAAAGGAAGAGGGAAATAGGGGATGGAGAGAGAAGGGGAGAAAGAGGATAATGGTAAAAATGGGGTTGAAAGGAATAGAGAAAAGGGAAGACAGATAATGTAGTGAAGAGGAGGAAGTTAGAAAGAAATAGAGACAAAAGATAGAGAATGGAGAGGAGGAGAAGAGTGGAAATATGAGAGATAGGAGGATAGAGAGAGAAGTTGAAAAGACAAAAAGGAAAGAAAGAAGGAGGAGAATAGGGAAATGTGTGGGACAATTAAGGGAAAAGAGAGGAGGGGAAGAGAAGGGGAAAAAAGGAAAATAAGGGGAGAGATGAGTGGGGAAAAGGAGGCAATGAGACACAAAGGAGAGAAAAGGAGGAGGAGGGGAGGAGAAGGATGAGGAAAGAGCAAGAGGGAGAGGAGGGAGAGTGGATGGGATAGAAAAGGAAGAAAGAAGGAGGAGAGAGGATTGAGAAGATACAGAAAGAAAGGGGAGGAAAAAGGAGGAAGAGAGGCCATGGCGGGTGGACAGAAAGGGAATCAGGGAGACATAAAGGGCCCAAGGGGGCCAGAGAGGGGTGCAGAATTTCGAGGGGGCCTGGGTGGGCTGTTGAGGGCCAGAGAGGAATGTCGTGGGAGCTAGAGAAGGCCAGAAAGGGGTGTGAGGACAGTGATAGCCCCCTGGGTCCTGGTGCAGCTGTATCGACTGCACCTGGGGTAGATCCACCCCTAGATCTCTCCTATAATGGTACATTTTTTCCCAGAGGGCCAAGCAAATGATCACTTTTGTTAATGAAACTTTCATTTTGAATTTAAAATAAAAAAATTTCTTATATATTTAGCAGGTTTGGCAAACGTTCGCCATTAGTGGCAAGTAAATTGAGATAAACATTGTTCGTATTGACTCAATTCCTTTTTCAGTGTGTGACAGTGTGCGATTTGTTACGACTAAATTGTTTCAAGGACACTGTAAAGTTTTTAAATAGTATAAACACATTAAAATGGAACACATTTTCAAAAAATACATAGTAGTTGCTGTTTAAACAAACTCTGTCAATGCAACAGAAAGTTGATTTAATTTTAAACAGCATTAAAAACTGCCTATACATTATACTAGTTTTCTCTACAGTAAATCATTTCTAAAATATTTAGGATTGTTTTTGCAACTTCTGTATGTTAATGTGCCACACAGACTACTCGGTAAGGCTGGAAGAGAGGTCTTATTGCCAGATAACATTGCCACTCTTTATTTTGTTCATGATATGGGCAAGCAAACTGCAATCCTAATTAACACATCAAAGCAGAAAATTAATATGTGTGAGCCAACCATTTGCGTTTAAAAACAGCAACAATAACATGGAATTTCCCAGGATTGATTAACTTTAGAAAAACATGTATAACACAACATATAGCCAGTTTTTCATGCTCTTTAAGAATAACCTAAAAAGACAACAGTTTGATTTAGGGGTTCCAAAATGACCTGTGGTGGAAAAACACAATCTGCAAAAGTCAGCTTTTAACAAATAAAACCACCAAACTTTTCCAAAATTATACAAAATTGTGCACCGAAGGTTTATGAACATAATCATACACATTTTTATCCTCATAAGAATCCAATTTTTACAATTCCAAGTGCACACAGAACATATCACTGCTGTTCTACTGAGGCATCAGTTACAGACACTCCCCTTATTGAATGTGGGGGTCTTTTTGAACTAATTACACAAATAAAGTTGTTTTGATGTCATAATTTATGACATCACATATTTGATATGAAAAATTAAATCATCCATGATATTACTGATGACATCAGACTAGACCCCTATGATATCACTTAATGCATTTAGAATTGTACTCTTAGTTAAATTGTCTTTTTAAAGTAAAATTTTTCCAAATTAAGCATATTATTTAAATAGAGTCATCACAATGATATGTTACAATTGCATATTTTTATACCTGCTTCTCTAAAACCAATTAGTTAAAGTTGTATTTTTTTTGGGCAATTTTTGCACATTTCATAGGTTTACAGCTAATATCCTATCATCAAATATTTAAATACTGATGTCAAACTGTGTTTCATGTGATATATATATATATATTTAGTGCATTATCTATAGTGGTAGTTCCAATACCTCTTCTCAAAGCCCAGACAGGGCAAGATTTAGGTTTAACACTGTCTCTATACTAGTGAGACTCTTCATATTCAACAGATTTTGGAGCCTGTATTAGTCTCATTTGTAATTACAAATTGTGAAACCTTACTCATGTTGTGCCTGTTGGGCCTTGAGGAGAGAGGTAGTTAGGTTAACAGTTTGTTTATTTATTGTTAAATAGGCTTTAATGTTACCATTAAGTGAAATCTTAGGTGTATATATATATATATATATATATATATATATATATATATATATATATATATATATATATATATGAAACTAGTCGTTTTCCCATCATAAATGATGGTATAATATTACATGTGTCTCTTTCCCCCCTCCCCTGTGTCTCTTAACCCACTCTCCCTCCTCTGTGTCTCTTTCCCCCTCTCCCTCCCCTGTTACTCTTTCCCCCCTCTCCATTCCCTGTGACTCTTTCCCCCTCTCCCTCCCCTGTGTCTCTTCCCCCCTCTCCCTCCTCTTTGTCTCTTTCCGACTCTCCCTCCTCTTTGTCTCTTCCCCCCAACTCTCTCCCCTGTGTCTCTTCCCCCTCTCCCTCCCCTGTGTCTCCCCCCCTCCTTCCTCCCCTGTGTGTCTTTCCCCCTCTGTCTCTTTCCCCCTTTCCCCTGTGTCTCTTTCCCCCTCCTCCCTCCCCTGTGTCTCTTTCCCCTTCTGTCTCTTCCCCCCTTTCCCATGTGTCTCTTCCTCCTCCCCACTGTCTCTTTCCCCATTTCTCCCTCTCTGTCCCTTTTCCCCCCTCTTTTCCTTGGCACCACGCTTTGCGCATGCGCGGCTTGAAATCCGAAGAAAAAAAAATTGTGAAGTGCGCATGCGATCCCCTAGAGCATTACGCACACTTTACAAACTATATTAGTGATATTTAATATATGGTGGGCAAAAGAGCGATAGAAGCCCTCCACCGTACAGTAGTACAGTTTATAAATAGTACATCTGTGTTCACATTTGAATAAGTTACATAACTTGTTTCCTGCTCAGAATTCTGAGAAATACAGTTATTACACTGCACTCTGGGAAGCTGAGCAGGGACATGCAAATGTGCCCACAAATGCCTTGATTCAAGGTTACTGCCTATCATCAGGGTGGGGCAGGATCCCATATATTAAATGATTGTTGTGGGGAACTACCTATTCATAAGGTCCACAACACAAGATGGGATCCCGCCCCACGCTGATGATAGGCAGTTACCTTGAAACAGCTGCACGTGGGTAGGATTCCCAGCTTGTGTATAATCCAACCTTGGCTTTGCATAAAAGCTGTGTAATGCATAAGCTTAAAGGAATCCATGTTTAAAATGGTTTATGGATTGAAGATCGAGGCATTTGTGTGCAAATTTGCATGTCCCTGCTCAGCTTCCCAGAGTGCAGTGTAATAACTGTTTTTCTCAGAATTCTGAGCTGGAAGCAGGTTTTTAATAATGTACTGATATACATACATACATCATCTATATCTACCTACACAACCTTAGTCTTACATTCACTAACAGACATGTAAAGTAGTGCAAGTTGTTCATGTGCCAAAGGGGTTAACAAAGTTGGACCCAAACCTTTTCCCAGTGTGATATTAAGAGATGAAATTCCAACTATAATTGGCCTTCTCCTGCAGACCCTACACAGCTGCAAACTAAATCTTATTTTTCTGTTATCCCCAAAGCTGCAGGACAGCAGGAAAGAGCAAATTATTTAAATTAAAGCAGCATGTAGTCACAAATATTAACCTTTTAAAAGCCACATTTTTCACATTTCAAAAATGAGAAATACCATCTATATAATGACAAATCCCCTTTACATTAATCGTAGCAAGCACTAGATAAACTGTTGTTCTGCATGGATAGCCTGCTTATATGGTGCCAACTATACAAGGATCACACAAAAATCAGCCACAACTGAAGAAACACTTAAGGTCCAAAGCTGGGTTATGTTACATTAAATACAAACGAATGCAACTGAATAGTGTTAAAAAAACAATTTAGTTTGCTTAAACTTAGATTGAATTTACTATATTATGTTTCTTAGTCAGCCTCGTTGATCGTTTTTGTTACCCCTTGGCATCACTTACATATGGCTAAATCACTATGAGCATGTGCTAACCATGCAATCTCCCCGAAAGTTATAGCATTCGTCAGTAGTGGATAACATACAGACCCCGGGCAGAGCAATGGATCCGATATATTGACAAAAAATGGTCTTTCAACAAACTAAAATATGTTTTATAACATTCAATTGCAAAAATAGCTTTCCAGTTTTAGTTATTAATTACAATTATAACAATTTGTCATTTTGAAATTTTTTTTTTTTTTTTTTTTTTTTTTAAGTTTATTTTGGTGATCTTGAAAAATAAATTCTATTATTTCATTTAAGATGTAAGCATTTTCTGGTAAGCTCAAAAGATATGAAACATTACACTGGATATCTCACATACTAGGGGGTAAAGTAGAGAGACCTCTGAACATAGTTGACATGCTTAAGAAATGCATTAGCATCTGTCTAGATCACATTTTTAGGTAAAATCTTTATTGTAGTAGACACTGCTTGTGTCATAAGGATGCCATGCTGGCTTGGAGAATGAGTGGAATTGTTATCCTAATTTGGATTATCTATTCAAGAGTGGAAAGAGGGGAAGGGAGGGATTTGTTTAGCATTGGTAGATTCAGATAAGATTTTAGCACATAACACTTTCCACCTCTAATAGGCTCAGTAGAGGCCATTTAAAGTATTATTGCAAGCCCAGCCTGCTCTGTAGACAGGGTCTTGTGCTCTGTAAAGGAAGTATGACTATCATGGCAGCTTTTATCTACTACTATGCTAAAATGAAGATTTATTTCTGACCAGCTGCTAATATTGTTAGTTTGCTGCAAAAATAATATAAATATGGCATTTGAGTTTAAGGCCAACATCTCCAATTCCATGACAGCGCATTCTAACACAAATCCCAATTCGCTATTCAATTGCTCCAATTTACCCTTCCATCAAACCCGTAAATGTCTAAACTCGAACCACAGGTTAATTTTACCAAGGAGGTGTCGCAAAGGGCTTACTTAGAAAACTTGGCAAAAAAAGCAAATAAAAAGGCAATCCTGTACATTTATTAAAAGTGAGAGGGATGTTTGGTCTTAGAATTAATAGCACAACATTCTCAAGCTCGCAAATCGGCAAAAATAAATATTTTATTTCATGTTCGATTTTCGTCATAAAGTTCTAAGGGCTTCAACCTCCGAGCCTGTATGACTTTGGAATCCAACCTCCATATTTCATTGAAGTCCTACAGGCTTGAATAACTAGTTACGGGCTCTGGAGGTCATTGAAGCCCATAGGACTTTGGACGGAAGTGAAACATGAAATAAAATATTTGATTTTGGCTATGTGCGGGCTTGAGAATGTTGTGCTTTTAATTCTAATATCACCCATTGTGTTCCACATCATTTGCAGTGCTGTATTGATTTTATATTTGCATTTACTTTACAGTGCTCCGAGTTTGCGGGCTTGAACCACAAGTTACGGGCTTGCAGCCGCGATCATGTTCAAGCACGCAAATGCTTAATGCGATAGCACGGTTTGTGATTATCGGGAAGGGGGGCTAACTTGCGCGCCCGGCCAATTAAATAGGTAAGTAAAAGTAGAGCAAAGCAAGGACGTAACTCAATCGCAGGGAATCAGTGATTTGCAATCGAGTTAAGGCCCCCAATTGAATGAGGCCCAAAGTCTGTAGGTAGCAGACAGCCTGCATATGTATCTTTAATTTAAATATGGTATATATTTTTTTATTTACTCACTGATTCTATTGATTCTTATCTTGTATCAAATGTGTTTATGTGTTTAAAATATTACAAATAATATGTTCCTCTTCTACAGTCTACTTGTTTATAGCAGTAAATTTTCTTCACTGGCACAAATGATAGAAAATCATAATTGCTGCGCTAATTGTTACCATAAGAATTGCAGAGAACTATTAATGACAACAACAGGAACTGTACATTCCAGCTCACAATCTGGTTTGTATTATAAGAGAAGTCAGACTCTTGCAGTTATATTATACACAAGTGCACAGTATGTTGAAGAAACACCTTAATAGAATTCATGCAAACTCAAGATTGTTACATGTAAATCTACATCATTTCTACAAAAATCTTTTTCTTGGCATTTACATTTTTGTTGCCTATTAATGACAAGTCTAGTATAGATTTATGTAAAGCAGACCAAATAGCTCGTATTTACAGTGTTATTAATAGCATTAAATACAAATGAGCTGGGGCCTCATTCTATTAGCGGCCGTAAATCAGCCGTAAGGCTGTGATTCCTTGCGGGGGTTCAGTTAACTCGCGATTCTATTATACGGCCCCGCAAGGATCTCCCCTTACGGCCGGCCGCATATCTTGGAACCGGCCATAAGCTCAGAAATATAAAAACTCAAATATAAATTCAAGCCTGCACTGTACAGCTCTGTAAATGCTAGGGATCATATTGGGGGACATGAGGATTAAAAGGAACCCACTCTCAAGCTTGCACATCTGCCCAAACCCGAGTTCAAATTAACTGTTTATTTTCCGGCTGCGGCGTGGGTGTGTCTGAGGTGCTCCAAGCACTCTGGACTTTTTACATGGATATTTTACGGATATTAAAAATAAAATATTTTACGGATTTGAGTACAGGATAATTATGTGCTATTTTTTCTAACACCTAAAATCCCTTTATAGTCTTCGCAAAGTGCAGGATGGCTTTATTTGAGCTATTTTATGTGCTTAATTGGTGCTAGCGAGACCTCTTTCCTGCAAGTAAGCTGCGGCTCGCTTTTAGCCTTGCAGAGAGGTTTCCCGGAGCAATTGAATTGCAAAACTCTTGCGGCCGTTTTAGATCAAAGGCTTTCCTCTGGCGCGAGCGGCCGCAAGAGATAGCAAGGCACCGGCCGCAAGCCTGCCGGAGCCTCCGGCCGTAAGGGAATAGAATAGCCGAATAGCTTGCGGCCGGTCCTTGCGGCCCTGCAACGGCTGCGGCCGCTAATAGAATGAGGCCCCTGGAGTCTAGTAAAATCACACTTTCAGCCTTATTAAATTGCGATTCAGTAAATTTAAAAGGGCTCTATTTAAGCACACAGCATATTTTATTTACAGAATTTTTAGTTAGTGAAGACCTTGCTTTTGCATAGAAGATCACTAACTAAAAACTTCTGTAAAAAAATATGCTCTGTGCTTATAAAGAGCCCTTTTAAATTTACCGAATCGCAATTTAATAAGGCTGTTTATTCTTTAGTACAGAATGTATATGCAGTCTTCTTCAACATAACAACTGTAAATAGAATTGGCTTCTCCATATTTCCAATGTATATGTTTGTATTGGCTCAGACAAAAGAAACCCTTTTGCAGACTTTGCATCAAAATAAAATGTAAGTGTTTTAGGCTTGTAGGACAATTGTGGTCAATTTTTTCTATATCATATTTTAAAGCACTAAGCTTAATAATGCTTTAGAAACCATAAGATAATCACGTACTTTACATTTTCCATTATTATATGCAATCATTTTTTACTTCAGGCTTCCATTTTCCTGTTTCACCTGAATCAGTCCTGGGTGTGTCCTTATAAGCTAATAAGCTCTTCATTACTGCTAATGAGAGCATTGGCAGTTGTAGATGCCACATTTCCATTGTGCAGATAGTAGTTTCCTGTGCAAAGTTTCCTCCCACCTCAGGAAGATAAGAATTTGAATCCAAAACAGTAAATTCCACACAGTGGCAGAACTAGTGAATGGATGAGAGGAGCATGCAAGGGGAGAGATAGAAAAGGGTTGGAGATCGGTAGAGAGTATAGAAGGGGAAGTGGAAGAGAGAGATTGAAGTGGGAGAAGAAGGAAGAGAGAGGAGGGAAAGACAAGAGGGAAAATAGAAGATGGAGAGAACAGGAGCACAAAGAAAATGGGAGAGAGAAATTAAAGAGAAAGAAGAGAGAAAGTGGATGAGAGGGAAAAGGGGATGAGAGAAGGAATGGGGAGAGGGGGATAAAAAATAGGAGGAAAAGAGAAGTGATGTGAAGGATGAGTGGAAGAGCGTAGGGGTGAGAGAGAGGAGAGGGGAGCGGAATGAGAAGGGGTTGGGAGAAAGGGAGGGTAAGCGAATGAGAGAGAAAGGTGTAAGGAGATGGAGAGAGAAGGGGGAATACAATAGAGTGAAAAAATGGGGGCGAATGGAGAGAAGGGGAGAGAGATGAGAGAAAGCGGATGGAGAGAATGGGGAAGAAGAGAAAGTTAGAGAAAAATTGAGAAAAATTGTGGAGATAAAAGGAGAGGGAGAAAAGATGAGGAAAGAAAGATGAAGGACAGAGAGGTGGGTCGAAAGTGGCAGAGGATAGATTTATGGAGATAATGGAGAAAGAGAAGATGGAGATTAAAGGGGGAGAAAGGAGGAGGAGAATAGGGACAATTAAGAGAAAATTTAGGAGGGGACGAGAAGAGAAATAGAAAAAATGAAGAGCGAGAGTAAGGGGAGAGATGAGTTGGGAAAAAAAAGGAAAGGAAACACGAGGGGAAGAAAAGAGGAGAAAAGGGAGAAGAGAGAGAGGAGAAGGGTGATGAGTAAGGGAATTGAGAGGAGGGAGGGGAAAGAGAAGATAGGAGTGAGAGAATGGGGGAGATGAATGGTGGAAAGAAACATTAAAAAGGACTAGGAAGAAGACTGGGGAAAAGGGAGCAAGAAGGAGAGGGGGGAAGAAGAGTGGAGAGGAAAGGGGAGAGAAATGAGTAAGGGAAGAGGAAAGCAGTATTGGGGAGGGGATGAGAAGAAATGGAAGAGGAGAGGTGAAGAGACAGGAGAGTAGAAGAAAGGAGACAGGAGAGGAGCGGAGAGTGAATCAGGAGCGAGAAAATGAGAAAAAAAATGAGAGAGACAGGGAAGGGGATTAGAAAGAAGAGGAGAGGAAGAGTGATTTGGAGCCATAGGGGGAAGTTGTGGAAGGGGGAGCACCAGGAGGGGTGTGTGCCATAGATTGCCACCTTGAGTCATAGAGGCTTGCGGGAGGGCCGATGGAGCAGCAGGGACCGTGAAAGGGACGCAGAGGACCAGAAAGGGCTGCAGTGACCATGAAGGATGCTTTGCGCTTAGAGAACGCCACCACTGACAGAGAAAGCACCGAGGCAAGATGGGGGAGTGTGAGGACTGATAGGGGCTGCGTTGTCTGCATTAGTGATTGCTCCGCTCCTGATTCCACAGCAGTAGAAATTCATATCACATATTTAGTTGTGAGCATGCGAGTTGTTGCTAATGCTTGCGGGCTCACGCAGCGAGCCGCGGCCCTCGCAAAGCGAGGGCAGTAGGCGAGGGCCTCAGTTGCTGGCATGGAGCGCCGAAGCAAACAACACGACACACCAATTACGACACTCGCTAAATTTTACGAGCAACGCAAACAACATACGACACACGTTAACACACATTACGGCCTCGCAACACTCGGACGCAACTCGAACATTACAAAATTCAAAACACAATACATACACACAGCACATACATAAAAAGCTTACCTACAGCAAGAGGTAGCAACCAGGACCTCAAAAAGGCAACTTACACCTTCATTTCACTCAAAATAAAGTGTTTAGACACTAAAAAACTATTTGCAAAAAATGTGCTAAGCGACAGAAAAAATGGCCGCCGAACAAAACGAAAACGAGGCTACACACGCAAACACCATACGAGACACGTTACCACACATTACGGCCTCGCAAACATCGGACGCAACACGCCGACATACAAACATTTAAAACACAATAAATACACACAACACACACATAAAAAGCTTACCTACAGCCAGAGGAACCATCCAGCACCTCAAAAAAACAAGTTACACCTTCATTTAAATAAAAATAAAACACTTTAGACACTAATAAAATCGCTAAGTGAGAGAAAAAATGGCCGACGAACAAAACGAAAACGAGGCTACAGCACTCTCAACACGTAAAACACCACAACACACTTGCAAAACACCACACGAAACTCGAAAAACACCACGAAGCACCTACGGATAATCTGCAAAGACGCATACCACAAATAACCCGCCATTTTACGCCAATGCGGAAGTACACCACTACGCTAACGGTTTCGTCTCGCGCACGCACAGTATTACACTGCACACATTCATCACGCTTACACAGCAGCTCCACACCACTAATGCTGCAGCAACCTCAAAACACATTGCCAGCTCTTCAACACAATGCTTCAAAATATGTAAAGTATATTCATTTATTAATGTATTATATATTTGATTATTATACACCAAACAGCATTAGCTCACTTACAATTTCATTGCCGTCATTTTTTGACGGGCAATTCGCTAGTAAATAGTAATAGTAATAATCTTTTTCCCTGCTTTGAAAGTGTGCTTGAAAAATGTAACTCTGTTTGTGCGGAATTAGTGTCACTTTTATGTGACCGGTATTATGCTTTACCAGTACATTTATATTATATGTGGTAAACAGCAATTCACAGATGTAATGAGAATGGACATGAAATGTAGTCCTGTTTACTGTGAATTTTGAATGCAGATATTACCTAAAAAAAAAGTAAAAGCTGAGAATTTCACTAAAATTTATGAAGTAGCGTTGAGACATTATCCAGGTAGATTTTTCTACTTTTTACTTTCATTTATGAGAGAGATATTGGGGAGTTATTCCCTTGAAGAGTCAACTCAATTGAAGGACCCCAGTCTACTGAAGATTTCTTACAGGGACACAGTTTTCTGATAAATGTATTGTGCTATTGGAGCTATGCAAACTGCAGTGCATCTGGCAGCTGCGGAAGAGTAGGTGGTGGAGGATCCATACAGTGAACATGGCGATCGAGGTGGTCCCATAGGGGCACGATGGGGTTTAAGTACAGGGAATTTGGAGGCCAAGAAATTACTTGGAAGTCTTTGTCGTGCTCCTTCAACCACTCCCGGACAATTCTAGCCATATGACATGTTGCATTGTGCCCCTGGGCAATCCCATCCGCTCCAGGGAAGACAGTCAACATGTATGAGTCTAATTGATCTGCAAGGATGAATAGATAACACAAGCAGAAAATATGACTTATCAGAGAAGGCAACCCTTTGCCAATCAGAAGAGATGCAATTTTGGTACTGTGATGCAAATTGAAGCCGTTTCTGATGATTTACTCTTGTCAGCATGGATGCAGTGACCAACCATTTGCTTCGGAGCCCCATACGCATCAGGGTCTGCTGTACTGTCATTTTAAACACATGTCTGGTAGCCCCCTGATTCATTTGGAGGCGAGTTGCTCAACTGTAGCGTGTCAGTTGGCCCTCACACACCTTCACAGTCAACGTTCACCTCTGACCAGTGACGGAACAATTTAGCCACAGCAGCACACGAAAAGTTCAAACTGCGCTGTTTCAGAAATACTGCCACCCGAAAGCCAATGACCATCCCATTTTCAAAGTCAGGTACATTGTTCCTTTTACCCATGACAGTGATGGTTGATATGTTTGCAGAATGCCTACATGTTACCTTATATACCCACCATGCTGTGGACCGGCATGGTGCAGAGGCCTGAACCACTTGAGAGCTGAGGAGTGGCAGAGCTAACTAGCTCCGGCACCTTGTGCACAGCGTGAAGAGGGCGGCGGCTTTCAGGTGGAAGTACACGCTATCAGCCTCGGGCTTGGTAGCTCTGATGAGAGGCTGTTCTCTGCTGTGTGAGCAAGTATTAACGTGCAGCTGACTGGAAACGCTACCCCAAGTGTGAATTAGATGATAATGCTGTGAGCCAGAGCTGAGGTCTCTATCAGAGATTACTCCGGTTAGCTTCTTATATCTCACGCATGCATGTAAAAGGTCCCAGACACTGCTAAACTGGAGAAAACGGAAACTCAGTAAACTGCGTGTAAGAACCAGCCACAAAAGCGTAAGTACTCCTTTTTTAATTCTTCTTTACCAGCAAACAGCTGGATATTGCACATTAATCTACATGGGTTAAGATAATTTACTGGATAAATGAGAGGAGTAAATTTCCCCTAAATCTGACTAAACTGTTAAAAACGTAACGCAAAGTGAAAGACCATGCTATGTATATGCACCCAGAAGTTGTTTTAAGCTGCAAGATACAGCACTAACCAGTCACTGGCATTACGAAGTCCCACTGATTTTGGGATTATCTGGATACTATCACACAGACTCCTGTAATAGATATGTGATTGATGTTTTTTTAAGAATATTATTCCTTTCTGGTTAAGAGGAAATACCTGCTTTAAGGAGTACCTCTTAGTCCATATATGCTCTTTGAAAATCTCCTAATTTTTCCATACTTTTATATGTTTCTGAAGAGTACGATTCAGACTAATTATACCCAGGCTTCTCAATTGAGAAAAGATTTCTTATTAAAAGGCTTCTGGCTTCTAGATATCTAGATTGAGACATTGTCTCTGAAGATTATAAGAATTATCCTAGACTAGCGACTTGCCCGTCAAAAAATGACGGACAATAAAAGAAAGTGTTGAAATGCTGTTTGCCACACAATGTGAGTGTACTGTGTGCCTCAACTATATAGACCCCTCTACAGTGGCGTACCTAGAGTAAATGTCACCTGGGGCGGTCCGTTCAAATGTCACCCCAGTGACCTGGGACTGCGAGGCTAGCGGCACTTAGACTGCAATGTGCGCCGCAGGCGCTCATCGCAAGGCTTATGGGAGAGGCTTCAATGCCTCCCATGTCTGTCCCCTTCCTCCTCCTTTCAGAGGCCCACACTGCTCCCCCTGCCCCACTGATGCTCCCCCTGCCCCACTGATGCTCCCCCTTCCCCACTACCTGGTTCCAATCCTGCCAGCAGCGCCGCACTCACCGTCTTCTTCTCTGCGACGACCGTCCTCCAGCCAGAACTACTTCCTGGATCAAGCCACAAATCGCGCAGGCGGGATGCGCATGCGCAATGCAAGGCTTGATCCAGAAAGTAGTTCCGGCCGGAGGATGGGAGCCACAGAGAGGGTGAGTCCGGCACTGCTGGCAGGGTTGCATCCAGGTACAAGACGCAGGGGAGGGAGAGGAGGGGGGAAAGGAGACAAGGGAGGCAGAGGAAGGGGAATTTTCTGAATATTTTCATACCTTAGCCTGGCTGAAAAATTTTGTTGGAGGTGACATAGCGTCACCCTCCATATGCTGTCACCCGGGGCGGTCCGCCCCCCTCGCCCCCCCTTAGCTACGCCACTGCCCCTCTAACACACTAATGAACGCATGTAATAACACTGTAAGTGCCATGAGGGTCATCCAGGACCCTCATGACCCAAAGTGTAAGCACTACACCATTTTAACCCGATGACTTATGGGGGTCTATCCAGACCCTCATAAGCCTCTATTTAACCCCATCAGTCCCATAAGGGTATATTATGACCATTATGGGCCTGTTACAACCCAACATTAACCACATAAGTGCCATGACAGTCCTCAAGGACCATCATGACCCTAAGTATAAACACTACACTGCACTATACCGCCCCAATAAAACATTAAATATCAACTAAACACCATCTACACTAACCTATTAACAACTACACTACCTACCTACCTACCCCCTAATAACCCACTCCCCACCACTGTAATGTCACAAAAAATAAAAAAAGGAACATTACAGAAAATAAAAAAATACACTACAACCCCCCCCACTAAAGAAAAAAAAAATACACACCTGAAAAGTAAATACATATAATACATACAATACAATACATACAATATTATACAATACAATACAATTACATACAATACAATTAAATACAATACAATACAATTAAATACATTACAATACACCCCTATCTAATATACATCCCCTATCTAATATACATCCCCCTATCTAATATACATCCCCCATATCTAATATACAATACTATCTATCTAATAAACATACCCCTATCTATCTAATATACAATAAATACTATCTATGTACTATACATACCCCTATCTATCTAATATACAATAAATGCTATCTCTATATTGCAACCCTAATTCTAAGCTACAATAAAATAATTAAGACCACTTACCTTTGAGATGTTTCTTCAGATCACCAACCTAGGGTAAAAAAGGTTAAAAAAATTAATACAACACGTTTACATAAAATAACTAAACATTCTAAATATTCTAAATATTATACTCACCTTTCCAGCATGTCCCGTTCCAGCATGTCACGTCCTCCATCATCTTTGCTTCTGCGGCGCGGCCCCTGTTAAAAAAAAACATTACATTAGCACACATACATAAACATGAAACCGAAACCAAAGAAAATAAACACAATCTACATTGTACTTACCTCCCCGCGATGTCTCCGGCCTCCTCGTGTTGTGCCCCGGAAGCATCCGCGCTCTTTAAAAAAACAAAACAAAAAAAACAACACACATCCGCCCTGGCGGATGTCTCCGACGCTAATGAGCTTCCTACAGAGTTTTCCAGAATAAATTTGGCAATGGCGGCTTCTGATTGGCTGAAAACGCTGTCTATCAAATTCAGCCAATGAGAAGACGCCAATTGTGAATAAATGAGAAAGGGATACACCCCAAAATCCCACGCTGATTGGATAACGCACCTGTCAAACTTTATTTGAACCAATCCAAAGGCTTTATTGCCATCAGCGAATCACAATGGGATACACCCCCACGTACTGATTGGTGAAGACATCTGCGCCTTCCCATTGGCTGTAATACTGATTGACATTGACAATAGCCAATGAGAAGGAGCAAATCCTTCACCAATCAGTACATGGGGGTGTATTCCATTGTGATTGGCTATTGTCAGTGCAACCAATCAGAATGCGCAGATGCCTCCAGCCAATCACCCTGTGGGGGTGTATTCCATTGTGATCGGTTGAAGGCATCTGCGCCTTGTGAATTGGTTTAAATAAAGATTGACAGGTGCATTATCCAATCAGAGTGGGATTTTAGGGTGTATCCCTTTCTGATTGGCTCACACATTGGCGCCTCCTGTTTGGGTGAATTTGATAGACAGCGATTTCAACCAATCAGAAGGCGCCATTGCCTATTTTCTTCCGGAAAAGTCTCCGGGAGCCTCATTAGCGTCGGGGATGTGGCAGAAGAGGAGCAGGAGGCCGGAGACATCGCGGGGAGGTAAGTACAATGTAGATTATGTTTATTTTATTTTGTTTATATGTTTATGTATTAATGTTATGTTTTTTTTAACAGGTGCCGCAACGGAGAATAAGGTCGGGACATGCCGGAAAGGGGAGTATAATATTTAGAATGTTTAGAATGTTTAGTATTTACTGTAAACGTGTTGCACTAATTTTTTTATTTTTTTTCCCCTAGGTGCCTGATCTAAATGGACATCTGCAAAGGTAAGTGGTCTTAATTATTTTATTTTAGCTTAAAATTAGATTATTTTATATATAGATAGCATTTATTGTATGTTAGCTAGGGGTATGTGTTTTTTTATAGATAGCATAGCATGTATTGTATATTAGATTGTGGTATTTATTTAGATAGATTGGGGAATGGATATTAGATAGATAGGATGTATTGTATATTAGATAGGGGTGTATTGTATAGTATTTAATTGTATTGTATTATATTGTATGTATTGTATGTATTTGTATTGTATTATATTGTATGTATTATATTGTATGAATTGTATTGTATGTATGATATGTATTTCCTTTTCAGGTGTGTATTTTTTTATTTTTCTGCAGTGGTGGGGGTGGGGGGTTGTAATGTGTTTTTTTATTTTCTGTAATGTTCCTTTTTTTATTTTTTGTGACTTAGGTTTTTTTTATTTTCTGTAATGTAGATTTTTTATTTTTTTGTGACTTAGGTTTTTTATTTTATGTAATGTAGATTTTTAATTTTTTGTGACTTTAGGCTTTTTTATTTTATGTAATTAGAGTGGTGGGGATTATTAGTGGGTAGGTAGTGTAGGTAGTGTAGGTGTTAATAGGTTAGTGTAGAGGCTGTTTAGTTGATATTCAATGTTTTATTGGGGGGTATAGTGCAGTGTAGTGTTTATACTTAGTGTCATGATGGCCCTTGAGGACCGTCATGGCACTTATGTGGTTAATGTTGGGTTGTAACAGGCCCATAATGGTCTTAATATACCCTTATGGGACTGATGGGGTTAAATAGAGGCGAATGAGGTTCTGTATGGACCCCCATGAGTGACAGGATTAATTAGTGGTTTATGGGGGACTGTATTGACCCCCATGAGTGAGGGGGTTAATTAAGGGCTTATGGGGGCTGAATTGACCCCCATGAGTGAGGGGGTTAATGAAGGGCTTATGGGGGTCTATATTGACCCCCATGAGTGACAGGGTTAATGAAGGGCTTATGGGGGTCTGTATTGACCCCTATGAGTGACAGGGTTAATGAAGGGCTTATGGGGGTCTGTATTGACCCCCATGAGTGACAGGGTTAATGAAGTGCTTATGGGGGTCTGTATTGACCCCCATGAATGACATGGTTAATGAAGGGCTTATGGGGGTCTATATTGACCCCCATGAGTGACAGGGTTAATTAGGGGTTTTTGGGGGTCTGTATTGACCCCCATGAGTGAGGGGGTTAATTAAGTGCTTATGGGGGTCTGTATTGACCCCCATGAGTGACAGTGTTAATGAAGGGCTTATGGGGGTCTATATTGACCTCCATGAGTGACAGGGTTAATGAAGGGCTTATGGGGGTCTGTATTGACCCCCATGAGTGACAGGGTTATTGAAGGGCTTATGGGGGTCTATATTGACCCCCATGAGTGACAGGGTTAATGAAGGGCTTATGGGGGTCTATATTGACCCCCATGAGTGACAGGGTTAATGAAGGGCTTATGGGGGTCTGTATTGACCCCCATGAGTGACAGGGTTAATGAAGTGCTAATAGGGGCCTGTATTGACCCCATGAGTGACACAGTTAATGAAGGGCTTATGGGAGTCTGTATTGACCCCCATGAATGGCAGGGTTAATGAAGGGCTTAGGGGGGTCTATATTGACCCCCATAAATGACAGGGTTAATTAGGGGTTTATGGGGGTCTGTATTGACCCCCATGAGTGACAGGGTTAATGAAGGGCTTATGGGGGTCTATATTGACCCCCATGAGTGAGGTGGTTATTGAAGTGCTCATTGGGGTCTATATTGACCCCCATGAGTAACACAGTTAATGAAGGGCTTATGGGGTTCTGTATTGACCCCCATGAATGACAGGGTTAATTAGGGGTTTATGGGGGTCTATATTGACCCCCATGATTGACAGGGTTAATGAAGGGCTTATGGGGGGATGCAGTTCTTGCGAGCTTGCTTCGCGAGCTCGCAAAGCGTGACGACGAATCGTAGTTTGACAACTATTATATGTGAGTGCTGAGAGTATATCTGGTATTGTTGAAAGAAGGTTAAAATGACCAACTTATCCGGTTAAAGGAGAAGAACTACCTTCAGAGCCCTCACAAATACAAGGGTGTAGGATTGTCAATAGTTGTATAAGTCCCCTTAAATATGTTAAGAGGTACCAGTAACTTCTTTATTATGGGGAACAAGGACTCTGCTGCTACTAAAATGAAGCTAAAAGATGAAAAAGGTAACTCAAAGAGTGCCTCAAATTTTTTCTCTCCACAAAGTAAAGGAGCAACTAAGGAACCATTTTTATCTGAACCCACAACTCCGGATCATGCTAGTTCAAACATTTCATCTGGATTATCTTCTCAATCAGAAATTACTCATGGGGGGGATGAACATGTCAAAGATTAAGGAACTTTTTGTTGAATTCCAATCCTCCTTCTTGCTGGAATTTAAAAAAATAATATTAGATAATCCTAAAAACATTACGGAATCAAACATGAGGTTTCTGGATTTAGAAGACAAACATGAAAAGCTATTAAAAGATCATAAAAGTCTACTTTTATTTACAGCAGCTCAACTACATTAAAATCTGATGGTTCTAAAAGATAATTTAGCCAATTTGGAGGATAGGTCAAGAAGAAATAAGTTAAAGATTAGAGGTATATCAGAATCTGTTACAGATATAGAAATAGAGAAATATACCACAAAGCTCCTTAATACTATAAGGTCACCTACCTCACATGAAGATAATAAAAATTTTATGATCCATATGTTACCTTTGCCTAAATCCATCGATCATATGAAGCCTAGAGATGTTATGGTTTAACTCCATTTTTGTCATACAAGACTTCAGTAATCAACTCTCTGCAGAACACTAAATTAATAGACCCACTTTATCAGGACACACAAATTTTCCAGGATACTTCATCCAATACTTTAAGGAACAGAAGATAATTTTCAAATGTCACACAGGCATTAAGAAAATACAATATAATGTATAAGTGGGGTTTTCTGATGAGATTGATGATAAGGCTTCAGCATATACAGTCAAGGAAGCTGAAGATCTTTTGGAAAAATGGCAGATCCCATTCGTTCCAACGATTCAGACAGACTCTGAACCTTGTTTACACCTAAAAGATTCAGAATGGCACTTAATTTCTTAGAAATTTGGTCTTCTTTATCTCTTTCAGGTTATGTTGAGAACAGTCCACAGACAAACTTTAAATATGAATTAGAATAAAATATCTCAGGTTGCTTAATGTTTTGATTTATGTATATATGTATTCTTTTTTCTTTCTTTTTTTTTCTCCTCCTTCCCTTTTTCTCACTGTATAATAAGAGGTTAAGATATTTTATTTTGAACAAAATCACACTGATAATATTTAGACTTTTTAACTAGTTTAAATGTAAGTGTAAATATTGAGTGTATTTAGTTTTAAGGGTATGCACTTAAAATATAAAAAGGTTATATCAAAACCACATTAGGATGCTAAGATGTTACGGACAGATGCCCAGATTTGTGTGTTGTCACAGGGTACTGAATAGGTACTAAAGTTTTGTATAGTAGTTTAGAGATTGATATTACTGATTGCTTTACACACAAGCAATTATTATAGAATATTTTGTTTAGAGGCTGAGTGCAAGGAGAGTAGTAGATGATGACAAGGAGATAGAAGAAGACACATAGAGGAATGATCACTCACAGGATTAGAAAGCTGGAAAATAGAGAAAATAAACAAATAAATGAGTATGATGTAAATAGAGTTTAATTCAGAAAGAATCGATGGTCTTGGAATTATGACTATGAGAGTGTTTGTGGTATGGAATAGAAGAGGGAGGTAAAGGAGAAACTTATAAATTCTCGTTTTTTTTTTTTTTTTTCTTAATGTTTGCTTGTGATGTGAGTAGCCTTTCGCACCCCCTCAGAAAGCTTAAAGCTTTCCATTTCTTTTTTGTAGCTTGTCCCAAATGACATATAGTTGCTATCAATATCGTACAGCAACTTTTGTTGAGTATGCTAGAGATATCTGTTGTTTGTTAAGGGCTGTTATTTTTGTGTTCAATGGTGAAGATTTAAGCCTAATTAAATGCTCCATGGATGGGGATTAGGATAGTTTCACAGAATGTGAATGGCCTCAATTCTCCTTTTAAGATTAGATGTGCAATGGAGGGTTTCCTGAAATCTAAAGCAGACATTCTCTGCATTCAGGAGACACATTGGAAATGGAGGTAAAAGATCATTGATTTGCAAATAAATTATATACAGAAATTATTAATACCACCTCCTCCTCCAAAACCAGTGGGGGGGTTCAATTTTTTTTAGTAGATAATTTACAATATGTGAAGAACATAAGATAATTGACAGCGAGGGAAAAAAATATATTATTTGTTTGGGCAAAATAGATAATAGAGTTATAACTCTTGATAATTTATATGCCCCAAAGACAAATCAAATGAGGTTTATAAGGAAAATTCTACCCTTGGCGAATAAAATAATAAAAAGGAAATCTCATTCTCTGGGAAACTTCACTTTGATCTGAATAAAGATAAGACCTCTCCTCCTAAATATAGCCAAGAAAATGTATATAAATCAGCAGGGCAGTCAACTTTTAAAAGTAATTTTGAAATTCAAATTTTTGATGTATGGAAAACTCTGAATCCTGATCTGAAGGACTATACTTATTTTTCAGCAAGATTTAGACCCTATACTAGGATAGATCATTTTTTGACTGGCCTGCAGATGATAAATATTGTCAAAGATATTACAATTGGCTACCTTAGCTGGTCTGATCATGGAATAGTTTAAATAGTAACTCAGTTCCATTGCAATGAACAGTCTGGTGTACCCATAAGGCGGTTGGTTATAAGAGGGGTTTTAAAAAAAGCAAGAGTCTAAGGGTATTATATATAGAACTAAATAATATACCAACTATTAATAAACTTAAACCATGCAAAACTCTTTGTAAGCAAATTAAGGATATCACTGGTCAAATAAAAAAAAATATTACAACTATTAATTGATAAGATGATCGCAAAATTACAAAAGGATTATTATATTAAGGGCAATAAGGCCGGGTAAGCCCTAGAGAAATGATAGATAATGTAAGGAAATGTATTGATTTGATCTCCTTTGCTGATAAAACAAAAGTTCCAATGTTGGCCCTGTCGTTAGACCTCGAGAAGGCTTTCGACAGGGTCAACTGGAATTTTATAGACGTAGTCCCTTATAAATTTGGTTTTGGTGAGTTTGGTCAAAAAACAATTGGCTCACTATATATGGATCCATAGGCGAGAATTAGTGGCCTTGGTTTTGAATCTAACTTGTTTGATATAAAAAACGATACCCAACAGGGTTGCCCGCTGTCTCCTGGTATATTTATATTGACATTGGAACCACTGGCAGAACTGATCAGAGCTTCTAAATTAATTAAAGGAGTTGAAATTAGATCAAATCAATACAAATTTTCGCTTTATGCAGATGACATTATCTTGACTATCACTAATCCAATCCTTTCCTTAAATAACTTGTTTAAGATAATTGATGAGTTTGTTAAGTTCTCTTATCTTAAAATAAAACAATTAAAATCACAGGTTTTTAAAAGTGGAATACAGGTTGAACAAGTAAGTTTCCTCAAATAGAAATATAAATTTGATTGGAGCGCTAATAGCATTAAACATATAGGAATAAAACATGCAAGAGATAATCTCCTCCCAGTTATGGATGAGATTAGGGAGGTCATATCAGCATGGAAGGATATACATTTGTCTTGGTCAGGCCGTATTGCTGCTGTAAAGATGTCAATATCTAAGGTCACCTATATTCTGAGGTCTATTCCAATGAGATTCCCTAATTAAATTTTGAAAGATTATCAAAGAATTATAAATACTTTTTGAACAGGGGTAAAAAAGCTTGCTTGGGTAGTTAAATTATAAAGAGGAAATTTGAGAGAGTAGGTTTGGCCTCCCTGTTACTAACGGATATACATGAGTCAATAATGCTGAGCCATTTATATGGCTAGAACTCTCACGAGATTATTACCAAATGGAAGGCAATTGAAGAGGATATAGTATATATTTATCCCTGTAGTTCTTTCCTCTGGTTCCCTAAATTTGATAAAGCATTATTTCAAAATCTTCTAAAGGGGATTTTTTTTGTTACTTATATATGGTACAAATATAATAATAAACTAAAATTTACGAATCAACCCACCTTAGTGGCTCCTATAGAGATTATATTCGTCAGGAATCACTATTTTCCCATCAAGTGTATTGGAGAGCTATTTGTAAATAATTTATTTATTTCTGAGGTGAATTTGACATCTAAATGTCAAAATACAAACATTTCATGGTTAGAGTACTAGTAGTAAAATCTAGGGATGTGAGATTGGTTACAATTTAAATAACACTCTCCCACATCTACCCTTTGAACAATTGATCAAGGGTAATCATTCATTGCAGTTAATGTCTAAGTGTCATAACTTGATATCTGGGATCAGAGATAAGGGGAAACTGATAGAATGGATAAAATGCGAAAGAGATCTAGCTAAGATTTGGCCGGAGGAGAATTTGTACAAAGCGTTTAAGAAATCTTCAATTTGCATGTCCTACAGGGAAGTATACTATAAGGTTTCCCATAGATGGTACTTAGTGCCTCTTATGATGAATAACATTGACCCAAACACCTCGAATTTGTGTTGGAGAGATTGTGGAGAGCTGGGGTCTCATTTACATATGTGGTGGGGGTGCGTTAAGGTTCAGAGTTTTTGCTGAATTTGTCGAGAATTACTTGGTCGTTGTTACCCCTGAAGCCAGAATTCTGTCTGTTGCACATGTTTTCAGAAACCCTCTCCGTAGGGGCTAATATGTAGCTCTCCCATGCCTTGCTGGTTGCCAAATGGCATTTGGCAAAGTGCTGGAGATTGAACTATACAATTACTTGGACAGAAGTAGAGAGAATTAACCTGAATGATAGAGACATAGAACAATCCTCCCTTCCATGGAGTTTGAGGAAAAGATATACAATGGCTAAATGGAGAATATGGGACTCACAAGTATGAAATTAATAAGAGTTTTCTCTTCTTTTGAGTTTATTTGCCAAGCAAAGCAATTTCAGTCAACCCTTCTTTTTTTGTGTGTGTGTGCGTTCCTTGATGTTGTGGCTTCGAAGATACACATAGTCTGTAAAATTATTCTCTATGGCCAAGCTATTCGATATCAGGTATCCCTCCTTAGTATGTATGTTGGATATGTCCTTTTGTTATTTGTGTTTATTATATAATATTGTTGTTATGTAAAAAATAAATAATAGACTTTATATTTTTTTAAAAAGTGATGGGTTGCGCATGCTTAATGAGCGCCGAAGGCGATCCGCAATGAGCGCGAAGGTGCTCATTGCAAGGCTCTTAAAGTAGAGGACGGGAGGTGGAAGAGGCTGCCGAAGGCGCTCTTTGCGAGGCCCGCAATAAGCGCCAAAGGTGCTCATGGCGGGGCTTGTAAAAGAGGCTCTGACCAGATTCCGAGCTGCGGGCTTGAAAAAGAAGAAGCCGCAATTTTATTTCAAGCCCATAACTCGGAAGCCGTTGGGAGGCCGGGAAAAGGACACCAATTGAATAGAAAATTAGCTATCAACCTGACTTATGGGCTCCCTACCTCCTCCTGAGATAGGGAGTCCATAAGTGAGGTTGAAAGCTAATTTGTAATTCAATTGGTGTCTTTTGGCGGCCTCCCAACAGCTTCCGAGTTACGGCCATGAAAAAAAATGGCGGTGTTGAAACCGTAAATTCAAGTCTTGCGGGCTTGAAAAAAAATTACAGGTTCAACCTCCGCCAAGCCCGCAATGAGAGAGGGAGGGGGGGAAGAGACACAGGGGAGGGAAAGGGGGGAAAAGAGACACACGAGAGGGAGGAAAGAGACGCTGGGGAGGAAGTGGGGGAAAGAGACACAGGGGAGGGACAGGGGGAAAGAGACACAGGGACAGGTGAGGTGGGCAAAGACACACAGGGGAGGGAGAGAGGGGGAAAGAGACACAGGGGAGGGAGAGGGGGAAAGAGACACAGGCGTGGCCCGCGATGAGTACCAAAGTTATGGGCTTGCGGATGCGCACAGCGCATGCCGCAGCCAGCAATGAGCTCATTGCGGGGCCCCCGATGAACACCAAAGGCACCCATTGCGAGCAACGTACAGTAGAGCGGGGAGAGGCTCGCAAAGAGCACCCAAGGTGTGCGATGAGTGAAAAAATTATGGCCTGCCGCAGCCTGCATTGAGCGGCAAAGGCGCTCATATTGGTTACCTCAAAGTAGAGGGGGGGGAGGCCCGCAATGAGCGCCAAAGGTGCTCATTGTGTGGCATGCAAGTTAGAATGCCATGTAACAACCGCTTTTCTTGGAACTCTGAGCTGGAAGCAGGTTTTTTAACATGTTTTAGACATTCAAATGGGAACACAGATGTACTATTTACGTACTGTACTACTGTTAGGTGGAGGGCTTCTATCGCTCTTTTCCCCACTATATATTAAATAATTGTTGTGGCGAACTACCTACTCATAAGGTCCACAACACAAGCTGGCATCCCGCTCCACGCTGATGATAGCCAATAAGCTTGAAACAGCTGTACGTGGATAGGATTCTCCGCTTGTGTATAATCCAACCTTGGCTTTGCATAAAAGTTGTGTAATGCAGCAGGCATAAGCTTAAAGGAAGCCATGTTTGAAATGGTTTATGGATTGAAGAGCGTGGCATGTCACTGCTCAGCTTCTCAGAATGCAGTGTAATAACTGTTTTCCTCGAAATTCTGAGCTGGAAGCAGGTTTTTTGAACTTGTTTTAGACATTTAAATGTGAACACAGATGTACTATTTATTTACTACATATATACAGTGCCTTGCAAAAGTGTTCACCCCCCTTGACTTTTTACCTATTTTGTCACATTACAGCCTTAAGTTCAATGTTTTGTTAATCTGAATTTTATGTGATGGGTCAGAACACAATAGTCTAAGTTGGTGAAGTGAAATGAGAAAAATATATACATAAAACAATTTTTTAGAAACAGAAAACAGAAAATTGGCATGTGCGTATGTATTCACCCCCTTTGTTACGAAGCCCATAAAAAGAGCTGGTGCAACCAATTACCTTCAGAAGTCACATAATTAGTGAAATGATGTTCACCTGTGTGCAATCTAAGTGTCACATGATCTGTCATTACATATACACACCTTTTTTGAAAGGCCCAGAGGCTGTAACACCTAAGCAAGAGGTACCACTAACCAAACACTGCCATGAAGACCGAGGAACTCTCCAAACAAGTAAGGGACAATGTTGTTAAGAAGTACAAGTCAGGGTTAGGTTATGAAAAAATATCCAAAACTTTGATGATCCCCAGGAGCACCATCAAATCTATCATAACCAAATGGAAAGAACATGGCACAACAGCAAACCTGCCAAGAGACGGCTGCCCACCAAAACTCACGGACCGGGCAAGGAGGGCATTAATCAGAGGGGCAGCACAGAGACCTAAGGTAACCCTGGAGGAGCTGAAGAGTTCCACAGCAGAAACTGGAGTATTTGTGCAAATTGCACGTTTTGATTTCGCAAAAAGGCCTGTGGGAGACTCCCAAAATGTATGGAGGAAGGTGCTCTGGTCTGATGAGACTAAAATTGAACTTTTCAGCCATCAAAGAAAACGCTATGTCTGGCGCAAACCGAACACATCACATCACCCAAAGAACACCATCCTGTGGGGATATTTTTCAGCATCCGGGACTGGGAAACTGGTCAGAGTTGAGGGAAAGATGGATGGTGCTAAATACAGGGATATTCTTGAGCAAAATCTGTACATCTCTGTGCGTGATTTGAGGTTAGGACATATGTTCACCATCCAGCAGGACAATGACCCCAAACACACTGCTATAGCAACACTTGAGTGGTTTAAGGGGAAACATGTAAATGTGTTGGAATGGCCTAGTCAAAGCCCAGACTTCAATCGAATAGAAACTCTGTGGTCAGACTTAAAGATTGCTGTTCACAAGCACAAACCATCCAACTTGAGCATTTTTGCAAGGAGGAATGGGCAAAAATCCCAGTGGTAAGATGTGGCAAGCTCAAAGCGACTTAAAGCTGTGATTGCCGCAAAAGGTGGCTTTACAAAGTATTGACTTTAGGGGGGTGAATAGTTATACACATTGATTTTTCTGTTATTTTGTCCTATTTGTTGTTTGCTTCACAATAAAAATAAAAATAAAAAAAAACATCTTCAAAGTCGTGGGCATGTTCTGTAAATTAAATAATGCAAATTCTCAAACAATTCATGTCAATTCCAGGTTGTGAAGTAACAAGACACAAAAAATGCTAAGGGGGAGGGGGGGGGATACTTTTGCAAGACACTGGAGATATATATATTTTTTAATATATATTATTTTTTATTATTTTTTTAATTATATGTTTAATCTTGGCTTTGCATTAAAGCTGTGTAATACAGCATGCATAAGCTTAAAGGAAGCCATGTTTGATAATGGCTAGGATTGAAGAGCGAGGCATTTGTGGGCACATTTGCACGTCCCAGCTCAGCTTCCCAGAATGCAGTGTAATAACTGTTTTTCTCGGAACTCTGAGCTGGAAGCAGGTTTTTTAACTTGTTTTAGACATTCAAATGAGAACACAGATGTACTTTTTATTTACTATATACATATATATATATATATATATATATATACATATGAAAACTTTGAGTCTAAACAGAAAAAGTTATAAATCTAATTTTTACAATTTTGATGTCTCATCAGGAATTCATGATGCATTGATAGAAGTTGTGTCCTTGAGAGGGGTGCTTACATATCTAGATAGCGGTAGTTGTATCTTGGGTGTGTGAGGGGGAAGAGGTGTGGTGACCATTTTAATTGTATTGAATTATATAAAATAACTTCTCCAACCCTTCCCATCTGATTGCTCTAAAATACTCCCCCCACATGCAAACCTTTTTTTTTTTTTTGAACTGCAGTGGTTCTTTAAAGCCTACTCTTACAATGGAGGAGTTAATATGTTTAATTAGGTTATGAATAGGAGGTTCAATACATATATGAGGTAAACACGTGCAAAGAATTGTGGGCCCCATTAGCCTAAAGTAAATCAAAACATTAGAAACAGCTGCATATAACATGGCACAGAGTGCTGAGCGTCCCAGTGGGATGATCAGATATCTACACTGCTACAGATACGATATGAAGCCAGCTCAGCCTGAACTCTAAATGACATCAAGTAGCCGGGAATATGAAGCAACTTCTGGGCTGATTCATGTGAACTGAAAAATCAGTTGCCTATAGCTCTGTGACATAAGCTCATATGAGAGCTCCAGTATGTAACTATTTTTATATTTGTCTTAGGTACTCACTGTATCCCCTGTACTCAACTCTACAGAAACAGATGGCGCTTTATAAATAAAGGATAACAGTAATACTAATTAGTGTTAAATATTGCTAAGTGAATATCAGTATGTGTTTTCCCTACTGTAACATATGCCTATCATATGGGTTCCACAAGGTTCTTGGGTCATTCCCTATCCTGGGAAATCTTATCATCGCTTTTACATCTCAGTGATAACCATACCTAAATGAACAAACTTCCTACAAAGCAAAGCCTTAAATCCAGAATGGAATATTCAACACATTTTACTGACACTTATAAAGTTATTTTCCCTAATGCTTTTCCTCATATTCCACATTTTACATCCTGAAAATATTGTCTCACTAGTCTCCTGTCAAGTATATTAATATTACATTTGACCTTTACTGATATTATTTTCTTGGCTTCCTTGCTGTATCAGAAAACAGGAAATGTGTAGTTATTTGTCATTTATTTTTTGACTAATATTTTAGTTGTTGTTAATGTTAATGTTTATACTTCAATGTTGATTTTATACTTCACAAAAATAATAAAATAGATAGATAGATTTTTAAATAACACCACCTTTTAATGATTTGATCTGCTTGGATACTTACTAGAAAATAAAATATTTATCATATTGTATGATTATAAGAGCTGGGTTAGTTATTGCTTTCAAACTACATTGATCTGCAGGGTGTCTCTAAGGATAAATAGAATCTCTATTTAAAGGACCATTGGATTCTTATATTTATATTTTACGCTCTAAAACATTTTTTCATTGAGTTCCTCTAAACAGCATGTTGTATTGTCACACTAGATGTTCTGTATTATTATATTACATCTGCAGACATGTTATCCAGCAATTGAATATCTGCAATTCTCATACTCTTGTAATATATTACCCACATAATTTAACTCTATTTTTTAACTGGAGTTGAAACAAGGAAGCTGTGTAATTAGTAATTGAAGGTCCCTGGTGAAATATGTTTTGGGTACCTCTTATCTTCGAGGTAAGTGCCCTGGGGATAAATAAAAAAGCCACAAAATCTATGTAGTTAGTCTAATTACCAAAAATGAATTTTACCCCTCTCCCCAAAGAAACCAAGAGTCCTCCTTTAAGGAGTCCCTTTTTGTGTAACAAATGTCACTCTGTTTCCATGGTATTTCTCATCCCTATGGGTTTGAGCTTCTGGCTGGGAATATCGTGATTTATCTGTATTTCTTTTATTTGGATATTCAACTTGAGGATGTGCATCCACAGGTAGATACTTTGGCTGATAAAATGACCAGAAGAATATTTCTCTAAAAACTGCAGGACAAGAAAGAGGGACCGTGACCATAAGTCTCAGGAGGCACTTGATATCCTACAATTATTCTAACCATGGTTTTCACATCTTTAAAGATCTGCATTTTTAATATGGAATAAACTCATGGCCAACATTTTGAGCTTATTTTGAAGGTTATGTATGAGACAATTCCTGTGGATTTATCTTCAGAAGCAGCTGTCCACTTAACTGGATTGGAAAGCTCAGCACTGACTTTCTCTGTTTCCACAGAAGAGAACTCTTTCACTCAGATAATGGCTATCTGACTCTAATTTTAAAGTTGGTCCCTGCAACATTCCTTTTGATAGCCATTATCTTTTTGGCAGGGATGTGGATGATGACTTTGGCAAGGAATTGGAGCAAAGAAAAGCATAACACCAGATGTTTCAATAGAAGACCCTATAGAGATTGTTCCTTGTAATTTTCTAGTTCTGCTCAGCCTAATAGAGAGACTGAAAAGGGTTCTTGGGAGGGCTGACAAAATATGTTTCACTTTTTGCATTTGCATTTAAGAGACCATTTCTTCAAGTCAAAGATTGTTTTCTTTCTAGAAAAGTGTGCTGTATTAAAGGGACATGGAAAGTTTCTGGATTTCACTAGGAATATAATATAAATATGCATCTATTTACTTTCATACTTTATTTTATTACTCTGTTTTTTCCCCTCAATTCATAAACTAGTACTTGCTTGGGTCTGCTCATAAAGTGCATTCACAATGGAAATCATGTCATCCATAATTTCAGGGACATATGTGACAGAACAGAAAACAGTCTAGAATAGAGTTATTAGTTTTCAGGATCCAAGAGATTACAGACTTTTGGTATCAGGGCTATTGTACTTGGTAAATGATCCTTAGAGATGAAGTATGGACAGCCCTAGACATGTCTCTTTCATGACTCTTTATTGAATACTGTTTTATTAGTGGAAATAAAACAGTAAAACATTCCCACAACCCCACAGATAAAATAGCCAAGCAGGAGGCCCCCTTCTAGTTCTATTTGGAACTAACTTTGCAGTCTTAAAGTCATTGGCCCTCATTCAATTGCAATTTTGCCAATTGAATAGGGGTCTAAATAAGAACATCACATATATTTTTTAAAGAAGTTTTTAGTTATTAAGCATCTATCCAAAAGCACGGTTTTCACTAACTAAAAACTTCTTTAAAAAATATATATTATGTGCTTATTTAGAGCCGTATTCAATTGGCAAAATCGCAATTGAATGAGTGCCATTGTGTCTCACCCTCTGGCAACATGGACACAAAACAAAAGAGAAAAGCACAAGCTTCATTTAGCACACTTCTACTATGAACTGACCGACTGAATGTGGATTCAAAATTCCATTAACAGTGTATAAAATGTTATCTTTATTATTCTCAATTAAAATATTCATAAAAAATAAATGAAGTAACAGCATATAAAATATATAAAATAATATACACACTAATCAACGTTAATGTTAAAAGCCTATATATTTGGGTAAACGGTAAATTTAGTAGGGGGAAATAAACAAATCACATTCTATCTTTAACAGTTTTTAGCAGAATTTGTATTGAATTAGATAAAAAAAAACATAATAGGAAAATTCCTGCAATAATTAATTCACAATTCCTTGGAAATAGAGACTGAACCTCCTTAACAAGTGCAAAAACAGAGATCTATAAAGAGGTGAATAAACTGGTCACATTTAATAATCACAGAGATTAAATCATATCTCTGAAATTCATAAAATGGATAAAAAAAAAACATTTACAAAACCGTTGCAAGTGATTAGAAAAATCCCTCTACCCTCAGTATGTGGTTTGCCCTAACCACAGATGGTATTTAGAACAGAAAGCTCTTGAAACAGGTTGTATGTGTGACATCACCGTGAGTGACATCACCAGAAGTAGAATGACTTCTTCTAATGTGTGCCCCAAAGAGAGGGTGAGGGGGATAGTAGAAGATAGAACAAAAAAGAGAATGTGTGGAGAGAAAGATTATTATTATTTATTATTATCCTTTATTTGTGACAAGAAAAAGTGGGGATATTGGGGAGAGGTTGATAGTATATCAGAGGAAAAGGTTGTAAATATAGCAGTTGAAGACAGCGTGTTAAAGTAGATGAATAAGTGGTTGCTAATATGGGGCAGGGAATTGGGTAAAGAGGGATAAAGAACATGAAGCGTATGGTTAAAGAGCTGAAGAAAAAGGATATAGGAACAGTGAAGTTGAGAAAGGAGAGAGTGGGAGAGGAAGAACAAGAAGAATAGGGAAATATGAGAAAATGTGGTGAGATAAGCAGATGGAGGAGATAGAGTAAGAGTGTTGATGAGAGAAACGTGATCTGGAAGATGGAGTGGAGAAGAAGGAGATGGTGTCTTAGTCAAGGTAAGCTGCAATACAGGTGTGATCGAGGACAGTGAGTGTAGGAGAGAGCATGTAGAGCAAGGGAGAGAAAGGGTAAAATGGAGATAGAGAGGAGTGCTTAAAGAGGTATGGGATGAGATACATGATACATTATGGTATGGAGACAAAAAATGTAGTGGAATCCCTGTCATTCATAATTTATTATGTACTCCCCAAAGGGTGGATGATAAAGATCAATCTCAGGGATTCCTACTTTTTCTCCTGGCAGCAGTACCAATATTTTTTTCAAATAATATGGTAGCTCCAGTTGCTAAAATTCACAAGGTGGAAATTTGGATCTATCACTACATCTTGATTCTAACAAGCATGCTAAGATCCTCCTTTGTTGAAACGTGGTCCTCTCTTTTCTCTCTTGCTTTTCAAGACATGGCTTGATTCTGAATATATAAAAGTCTGCTTCTACCCTTTGAAATCATGTTTTTGTGGAAACTTATTTTGATTGATATGTAGAAATTCCAAAGTGAAAGATTCATGTGACCAGATGGGTCAGCGAATGTCAAAAGAAAATGTTTTTCTAGTAACCAGAGCCTTTGGGTATCTTGAGTTCCACCATCACTTTTATTGGATGCACAAGGCGGCACTGGGAAATTCTACTGCTGATCTTTCAGAAACAATCCAGAAGGCACCTTAAGTGTAGTTAGTTGGAGCACTGTTCTTGGAAACCAGCATGCCCAAGGAAGATGGCATCCCAATTGAAGATAATTGCCGTCCACAATTTTACAGTTAGTGAAATCTTCAAGGCTCCCATTAATTAAAAATTCTTCATTACCTGGCTCGTGACTCAAGTTCAAAGAGCAATATATAGTCCACGTTTAGAAAATAAGGTCCACATGAAGCTTTACTTTGAAATGCCCTGCCTATATTTATACTGTATGTTCAAAGGCAGCCTTGTGCTGTTTACATTCTGTGGCTTAACAAAATAGGTAGCAAATTTTCTCAGCTGAAAATTGAAGCATCCCAACCAATGATGTCTTACTTATGCTAATTGGGATATGGTAATTCCAGCCTAAGATCTCATGGCCTCTTGCTCCAACAACACAATTCTGAGATTCTCTCCCATCAACAAATGTCATCCTCATTCAATTGCATTTTTAATCAAATTGCTCAGTCTCATGTGCCTTCCAGCCCCCAGGAGCTCCAAGGTATTGAATAAAATTCTTGAGATGAAGCAGAAGTGGTTGTCATACTCCAATTTTAGAGAAAACCTCTTCACCTGATGCTCGGAGTAGAATATAAACTACCACCAATACACAACCTGCAGGGCCCCCGCATCAATAGACAAGTTGAACTTAACAATGTCGAGGTTGTATTGCAAACTTACTCAAGAAGTGATTAGAGGGCAGAATCATTGAAACTTAAATTAAAGCATTTATCACTGATTTTGGGAAACATTGCTCTATGACTTTATATATATTTCTGAAATTATGTTAATCCTTCAAGATGACTTAGTTATCGGTTTCAGCTTAAACAATGTAAATGTTCAGTGGCCATCTCTTGGGTTTACAACACTCACAACTCTCAAGATACCATCTGTAATCCAGCAAGTCGGTGCTCTTGGTAGACCTCCATCAGACATTGCAATAAGGTGGTGAAGATCCAGTTAAGTTTTTAAGAAATATTCTCCAAACTGTATCCACATAAATTACTCCTCCAGAAAAAGGATTTCCTTTTGAGCAGTATATACATATATTTATGCATTTCTGTTTTCCTTCTTTATTAATGTTAGCTATAACCCATTTTGTTAAAGCTTCCATATTTGTCCAGGAAAACAGGTAATTATCAAAAACAGTCAATTTCATTTTTCTGGATATAACCATGACAAAAATATCAGTTCCCACCATTTTATTGTTTAAAAAACACATTAATGAGGATAGGGGTTCACCCTTACCTTTATATAAGGGACAATCAAAACTGACCTAACCATGGCTGGTGTTTTTTAACTATATTATAGTTTCTGTTACTGGAATACTGGCGACCAGAAATCACTTTAATTTGATCTAATTATCTATCTACTGGCGACCCATGTGACGGTCTAGTTCACCTGCAGGGTTATTAGTATACAAGAATATGTATATTTGAACAGGATTATAAGTAGGAGTCAACATGTATTTATGAGGGATAGGTCATGTCAAACAAATCTAATTAGCTTCTATGAGAAGGTGTGTAGGAAACTGGATCAAGGCAACTCAGTTGATGTAGACTTTTTGGATTTTGCATAGGCATACTTTTGATACAGTGACACATGGAAGGCTACCTAAACTAAGGGATACAGGAATTGCAGTAAATATCTACTCATGGATCGAGAGCTGGCTAAAAGATAGGAAGCAAAGGGTTGTGGTAAATGGTACATACTCTGATCTATCTTGCAAGCCTGGTGATGAGCGCCTTTGGCGCTCATTGCGAGCCCCTCCCCCCTTATACTTTACCAACAAACTCGCAATTACGACAGCTATATATATGATGGTACATAGATTTTGTTTTAATACTATTCCTTATTGTTGATTCGTTCAGCTTTATTTTGGAATAACATGCTTAAAATACATACAGTACATATTAATGATTTCACATTAAGGCAGACAGTGAGGCATTGTGATGAAAATAAAGAATGATGCTGTCATGATTACATTGTTTAGTGACTAATTCTACCAGTAATTATGGCCAAATGAGCATGACAATGTTGCATTGTGATTATGTATTATTGTGTGTGGTTATATGTTGCCTGGACATGGTTAGCATGTATACTATTTAGTATATGTTATAGAGGGAAAATGTTTAGCAGAATACATGAGGATAAGGTAAAAATGCTCTGCGCATAAGCTGAACTGCAGAACATTACATCCTCACACATACAGGCCTTGATAAACAGCAGCCAAGACAGATGCATGCACTTCAAGTAGTCCTAAGCAAACACTTGAGATTAACAGCAAGGTTTTCTGGTGGCAACTTACAAGGACATGATGGAACTGAGACCAGAGGAAATGCCTGCAGATTTAACCATGGATCAGCAGAGGATTGTCCTGACACAAATCAGAAAGGAGGTACAGTGGAAGTGGAGAGGGGTACGCAACGGCACTTTCCCAGCTCCTGTAGATGGGGAATGCTTATCCCCAGTGGAGACAGAAAATTTTGTTGTTCTTGGAATGGATTGTCAAGAAGCGACCCTTCTAAACCAATGGATAGGGTTTCTGGAACTATGGCCATGTCATGAGCTAACGGAGTGGCTGAAGGACCTGGTGGTGTAGGAAAGTGATTTGGAGGACCAGTATGCAGCCTGGTTAGGGGCTGTTGGAATGCCTGGTGTGGGGCCCTATTTGTCATTGGGGCTGAAGGCAGGCACTCTGGGAGCTGGCATATGGGGGGCACTTTACAGCGTACAATAGATGTTCTCAAGAGACGTTGTAACTCTCTCCGGGTGGACCAATGGTCGGATGAGGCACTGATGCCATTGATCTGGCAGGAAGTGCAACTGGAAGCAGAATATCTGGCCCTTCTAGATGAGGCATCCCTTGATGGGTTGTGGACACCTAGTTGGGAGTGGTCATGCCAGCCAGGCATGAAACAGAACCACCTAGCAGAGACTACAGGGACCTAGCTAAATTTGTCCAAGGCTGGGTCAGAAGATAAAGGTATGGACTGTTGGGAGAATTCTGATCTCATGGATTCTAAAAGTAGCAAGGATGCCTTCATGCATGGGGTTGACTGGGAAAAAGAAAAAAAGAACTTTGTCCCTCTGTTACTGCCAGATTTGGGGGACTACGCTCACCCCAATTCTCTCTCTCTCTATGGGTCGCAACTTTTTTTTCAGATCTCGACACCAGTAGACACTTCAGATGACAACATAATTTCAGAAGAGGCAGGCACCATCAGACCCCTTTTCTTAGGAACTCAGAATCACACACCATGTACCTTTGATTAGTACAAGCAGACTCCGACAACACCTTTGTTTAGTGTGTCCAAAATCAGACTGGCACTTCTTTATTGTTACAGAGATATCTAAAAACACAGATCTCACCCCCCCCCCCCCCCACATGCCTAACCCCTCCTCTTGTGGGCAATAGCGTGTTATACTCTCAGCACCTGGGAGATGTCTATCCCATGATACATCCCCCAGTTGCCAGATCTCAACTTACAGGGTTATAAAACTAAACTTCCCCTTTCCAGAGCAGTCAAATCTTTCCCTTTGTATATACCAGATATGACTGCATTAACTTTATTACGCACTACGCATAATCTACTATCCTACTTCTAATACAGTTACAGTATTTTAATGTTAATCAATGACAGTACTATATGCACTTATTACATCCATGTTATAACTACATATATGCATTATACCCATGATATAACTGTTAAGCAAGTTTTTAGTACCTTCTAACCACACATATAATAACTGATTAATCCCAAAAAGTCCAGTGGGCCCTTCTGTTCATAACACCCTACCTTTAGGGGGCTGAGCCATGCCCAGTAAGAGGCATGGGGGCAAGGTCAAACCACAGCAGTGTCGGGCCCAGTGGAAGACCTGGGGAAAAGCTACCCTGCTTAGGGAGTCAGAGAAGAACCAAATGAGCACTGGGCCCTACCAATGTACTGTAAACATAGTGCGGTGTTTACTTGGATGACCATTGTCCAGGAACCAGCCACAGATCCTGGGGCAGAAGCAGCAAGCAGCCCTGCTCTTCAGCCTGCACAAGAGGCAGTAACAGCTGCTTCTCAAGGACTGCCTGTATATACACACCAGGCAGTCTCAGAATGAGAGAGTCAGGAGGTTCTACCTGAAGATCTAGAGACCAAAGCCAGAGGGAGGAGAGAGCTGTACCCAGACAGTAGTTCCAGAGAAATGAGGCTAGGAGACAGTGAGCTCAGCGCAGCCCCAATGAGTGGAGTCCCCAGACAAGGCCATCAGAAGGAGTACAGACTGGGGACAATGGCCCTGGCTGTTGGGGGATGCGGTGGTGATAATCTCTGATGTACAGTCACTTGAACTGGCTTTTCCCCTTAAACCACTTCATTTAGGTAAGACAGAGGGCCCAACAGATCACAGGGACTCAAACACTGTACATGGGAAGGAGCGGACATGGGGAGGGGAAGAATGTTGGCCACTTGTAGCCTCTTAGGCCCATGGACTGTTGTAAATACCACTAGTCAGCTGTTTGTGCTGGCTTGGCTGGGGCCCCAGAATACCCCAGATTTGTTCATTACTGGATGGGCTAGTTTTTCTGGATTGCCACAGAGGATTCCCCAATGTGTGGTTTGTCACCTGGCCTCCCTGTATTGACTTCCCTGCAACGGCCCAAAGACACCGTTTATATGCCTCTATAACTGAAAAGGAGGGGCCACTGGCTGAGATCATCGGCAAGGGGGAAGTTGGGGTCTTCCATCCCAGAATCAGCAGGTCAGGAAGTAGAGGGTTTTGCTTGGGAAGGATCCTTTCAAGTTTTTGTTGGACCTACTAGCCGGAATGTACTGTTTACCCTGGACTACATTAAAGGGCCCTCCATGGCTATGGTCTTATAAGTCTTCTCAGGGGCTTGGGAAGGTCACTAGGCCACTGGGAAAGAGGGAGTATTCGCCTTGGACAGGGGAAGGCGAGGTACCCAGAGAGCCACTGAGGCTATCACTTGGATGGACTGACATGCCAAGAGGACCGGTAACTACCTGTATAGATGGAAAGTTATCCGTCAGGATAAACTTCCCATGATATACTAGAAAGAAAAGGAGAAGAAATTGTCATGATTACATTGCTTAGTGACTAATATTACCAGTAATTATGGATATGGCCAAATGAGGATGACATTGTTCCATCGTGATTATGTATTATTGTGTGTGGTTATATGTTGCCTGGACATGGTTAGCATGTATACTAGTTAGTATATGTTATAGAGGGAAAATGTATATAGAACAGGAGAATACATGAGGATAAGGTAAAAATGCTCTGCACATAAGCTGAACTGCAGAACATTGCATCCTCACACATACAGGCCTTGATAAACAGCCGCCAAAACAGATGCATGCACGTCAAGTAATCCTAAGCATGCATTTCAAGTAGTCCTAAGATTAACAGCAAAGTTTTCTGCCCTAGCTAGCTATAGACATCTGTCATCTGTGAGTTTTATCTCAAGTGCTCTATAGCACCCAAGCCTACAAGGCAGATGTGTTTCATCACACACATACAGAAAGGTACACAAGGGTGTGGTATGGGAGATGTAGAAATATGTTGGTTCTATGATTCTTGAAAGGTTCAGTTCTAGTTTCACATATCCAAGGTGTGAGACTGTTTCTGTGTTTTGTATCCTGAATTGGGGAGTGTTCTTGTTGGAGGCCACTAGTAACCTGTAATCAGTATTCTCTGCCTGTACCTTTGAGCATTACCCTCTTCAGAAGTCACCTTTTGTGCCAGAGAGAATAAGAACCGCACAATTCTGCTGGGGTAGGTTTTAAACTAGGTTCATATGAAGCCCCCTTGAAGAAGCAGATTGTGACAGATGTCATTTTATATTTCTTAGTTCATGCATTTGTTACAGTTTATATATTTTGTATACATAATTTCATTGCATTTCATTACTGTGGATTTAGGATTTCTTGGAGTTACATGCATTTAAAAAAAAAGTCTTCTCCCAGAGGATCTCAATCTTCCTACCCGCCTTAATACATAAGGACCAATCAGGCTTTATTCCAGACAGGCAGACTAGTGACAACATTAGGAGGACTCTAAATGTTATTCATTTGGCTATGTCTAGAGGTCTCCCTGTGTGCCTACTCGCATTGGACATCGAAAAGGCGTTTGATACCCTGGAGTGGCCCTTCCTATTCGCCACATTGGCAAAGTTTGGGTTCAGAGGAAACTTCCTTAACCTGTTGCGTACATATTATACACTTCCCAGGGCCACACTAAAATTGCCTGGTTCCCATACGGCCAGCATTAAAATCGAGAGAGGTACGAGACAGGGCTGCCCACTGTCTCCTCTTCTCTTTGCTCTGGCCATTGAGCCTTTGGCTCAAGCGATCAGAGTTAACTCCTCTATAGAGGGGGTGCGGGTGGGACACCAGCACCTAAAGTGTTCCTTGTTTGCTGATGACCTTCTCTGCACTCTCTCGAATCCTAGCTCCTCCGTAGGCGCCCTGATGGACACGATAGGAGTCTATAGCAACTTGTCAGGCCTGAGGCTAAACCAGGACAAGACAGAAGCTTTGAGTGTTGGGATCCCTTTGGATATCCTGAATCACCTGAAAGGAATTCATAAATTTCTATGGCCCCCCTCACACATCAAATATCTAGGGATTAACTTGACCAACTCATTAACTAATTTGTATAAAGCTAACTATCCACCTCTCTACAGGGCTCTGCGGAGAGACCTGGAAAACTGGAATAAACGGCATAACTCATGGACGGGTAGAGTAGCCACGGTTAAAATGAACATATTGCCGAGGCTGCTCTATCTTGCCAGGACGCTGCCAATCCAGATAAAAAATACAGAATTGGCCCGCTTCCAGACCCAAGTGTTTAAGTTCATATGGAGAAATAGACCCCCTAAGATAGCGAGAAAAACGATGTACGTACATAAATCCAAGGGGGGTCTATCTTGTCCTAATTTCCTGAATTACTTCAGAGCAGCCCAGCTTGCCTCTGTCCCCCTAGCTCACTCTGTTCCACTTCAACCAAACTGGGTCTTTGTAGAGGAGTTGCAGTTGGCCCCGCTTACGTGGGGTATTATCCTGTGGGCTCCAGGTGCAAGCGCTTTTTACTCTAGAATACAGAATCCCATAACTAAGTTTACACTGAGAGTTTGGATCTGGGCTAGGAGGAAATAAAAACTAACTCACCCGGTATCTCCCCTCACATCAATCTTTACATCACCCTCCTTATCAACCACCATCACTGCAGAGTCCAAGGAATATTGGACTTCTCATGGTCTAGATAAACTGGGGGCTTGGTTTGAGGGAGGTTTGATGAGAACTTCAGAATCTATGATTAGGAACTTTGAGGTACCACACCGGGAACTTTTCAATTACATTAAAATAAGAAGCTTGATTGAAGAGATACAAAGAACTCATGGGCCCCCGAGGGAATCTTGGATGTCGGTAGTGTGTAAAAGTGAGGTCCTGTCCAAAGGAATCTTAGGGTCAATATACAAAATCTTCAATAGTCCATTAAGCACTTGGAGGCCTTCTTTTGTATCGAAGTGGGAGTGGGACCTAGGACACAATTGGGATGGGAATAAATGGGCTGAATCCTTTTCGAACCTATCTAAGGGTTCATTTAATTATAGTTTGTTAGAAACCTCTCTTAAGATTCTACACCGGGCATACACAACTCCAGTTCGACTTAATAAGATATCCCAAACAATCCCAGATAGATGTTTTAGGGGGTGCCAAGGAAGGGGAGACTTCATACACACTTGGTGGAGCTGCCCTAAGGTATTTAAAATTTGGTCAGAAACGACCAGTCTAATCTCAAGAATACTCAAAACCCCACTCCAACCATCAATAGCAGTCTGTCTCCTGGGAGCACGCTTCTCAAAACTGGGAAGGGAGGGGAATAAACTGGCCCAATTGATATTTCTAGCAGCTAAGAATACCATTGCAAGACGATGGAAGAGCAGGGACATTAATTTCCAGGAAGTAACAAACAAAATAAATTTTATTTGCATCAATGAGATGATGACCCACATCATATCAGATACACATCACTGCTTTCTGGAGGTTTGGGAACCCTGGATTTTATTCACAGATAGTAATATATAACAACTAAGTTAAGGGAACACAATAAAGAATCCATTCCTGTTGTGCGGCTGGGGAGTGGAGTGTGGAGCAGACGGGAAGAAATGGTGAGAGGACCCAGAGAGATATCTCTTCAGTATTCCAAAGGTACGGGGGGGAGGATGGTTACCTTAAGATTGGTTGAACGGGGAATTACTGGGGGAAGACACTCCACCATATGTTTTATACAATGCTACTTGTTTTCTTTCTATTTTATTTTCTTTTATCATATTTCTTGCTGCTCCGGTTCATCCATGGAAATGTGAATTACTGCAATTTGAACAATGTGACCTTATAAGCTGTTTATATTGCTGAATATAAAGAAACTAATGTGAATATATTTGTACAGTATCACCAAAAATACAAAAAAGAGTTGTAATGGAGTTTTTATTTAAATGGAATGGTTTCAACATGTTAGCAATATGATGTTAGTTATAAGACAACTTGTGGACTATGTTTTTCATTATTCTTTTTGTTTTGTCATTGCAATTCCAGAACTTCTCAATAAAATTTATGTTATAAAAAAAATAAAAAAGTCTGGGGTGTCTCATGCCTTTCCAATATAATTTTAGTGACACTGTAAAAAAAAGTTAAGAACTGCTGAGCTAAATTATTTTGCAGATGCAATCACGAAGTTTTTCTTGTAAATTGTGCATTGAAACCCCAGACGTTTTTCAGTAGAATTTAGCACTTCATACTGAAAGATGTTTTAGTTAAAATTATTCTTCAAAAGTAGACTTCTTGTGATTTATACTTTTTTGTGGGTGACCTTAGAATATTCTAAAACTATATATGGAAATCCCAAATTCAACAAAACATTTTAATTTCCAAAGAAACTAGTATCTATTACTGATTTGAACAACTAAGACTGCACACGAGAGTGAATCACCAGCTGCTTTTGAAAGGTGAGTAACTGTTTAACACCCCAAAATCTCTTAGTGTGCTCTTGAAAAATTGCATGAGCAGTGATAGTCAAGGGAGGACATGAATAATGTCCTAGCAAAGCTATTGACCCACTATAGCTGAAGATGTAATCATGCAATATAATCTGTAGCCAACCATAAATGTGAGCAAAATCATATAGTGTCTACGTCTCTCTGACTTTGGGCATATTCCAGGGTTCAGTCCAGGACCCCCTCCTTTTCTCCATCTACTGTATACTTCCTCCGTTGGTACCATAATACAATCCTTTGGAATTCAGTATCATCTATATGCAGATGACACTTAAATCTACCCCTCACCAGCAGATCTATCCCCCTCTATTATAGCACGAGTGGCCAACTGCCTCTCTAGCATATCCTCCTGGATGTCCGCCCATCAACTCAAACACAACATGTCAAAGACTGAGCTCCAAATCATCCCACCCTCTACCACATATATCTCTCACTGTTGACAATGCCATCATCACTGCCACCTCCCAGACCTGTTGTGTGGGGGTTCTACAATGCCTTGCAAAAGTATTCCCCCCTTGGCATTTTTTTGTTGCCTCATAACCTGAAATTAACATGGATTGTTTGAGGATTTGCATCATTTAATTTACAGCACATGCCCACAACTTTGAAGATGTTTTTTTTTTTTTTTATTGTGAAGCAATCAACAAATAGGACAAAATAACAGAAAAGCCAATGTGCATAACTATTCACCCCCCTAAAGTCAATACTTTGTAGAGCCACTGTTTGCGGCAATCACAGCTCCAAGTGGCTTTGGATAAGTTTCTATGAGCTTGCCGCATCTTACCACTGGGAATTTTGCCCATTCCTTTGTGCAAAACTGCTCCAGCTCCTTCAAGTTGGATGGTTTGCGCTTGTGAACAGCAATCTTTAATTCTGACCACAGATTTTTTATTGCATTGAGGTCTGGTCTTTGACTAGGCCATTCCAACACATTTACATGTTTCCCCTTGAACTACTCAAGTGTTGCTTTAGCAGTGTGTTTGGAGTCATTGTTCTGCTGGAAGGTGAACCTCCGTCCTAGCCTCAAATCACGCACAGAGTGGTACAAGTTTTGCTCAAGAATATCCCTGTATTTAGCACCATCCATCTTTCCCTCAACTCTGACCAGTTTCCCAGTCCCGACTGCTGAAAAACATCCCCACAGTATGATGCTGCCACCACCATGTTTCACTGTGAGGATAATGTTCTTTGGGTGATGTGATGTGTTGGGTTTGCGCCAGACATAGCATTTTCATTGATGGCTGAAAAGTTAAATTTTGGTCTCATCAGACCAGAGCACCGTCCGCCATACATTCTCCCACATGCCTTTTCGCAAACTCAAAATGTGCCATTTTGTTTTTTGCTGAAAGTAATGTCTTTCTTCTGGCCTTTCTGCCATAAAGCCCAACTCTATGGAGCGTACGGCTTATTGTTGTCCTTCAGTCTCTGCTGAGGAACTCTGCAGCTCCTCCAGGGTTACCTTAGGTCTCTGTGCTGCCTTTCTGATTAATGCCCTCCTTGCCCGGTCCGTGAGTTTGGTGGGCAGTTGTCTCTTGGCAGGCTTGATGTTGTGCCATGTTCTTTCCATTTGGTTATGATAGATTTGTTGGTGCTCCTGGGGATCATAAAATATTTGGATATTTTTTTATAACCTAACCCTGACTTGTACTTCTCAACAACATTGTCCCTTACTTGTTTGGAGAGATCCTTGGTCATCATGGCAGTGTTTGGTTAGTTGTGCCTCTTGCTTAAGTGTTGCAGCCTCTGGTGCCTTTCAAAAAAGATGTGTATATGTAATGACAGATCATGTGACACTTATATTGCATACAGGTGGACATCATTTCACTAATTATGTGACTTCTGAAGGTAATTGGTTGCACCAGAGCTTTTTATGGGCTTCATAACAAAGGGGGTGAGTACCTACGCACATGCCAATTTTCTCCTTTCTATTTCTAAAAAAATTGTTTTATATATATATTTTTCTTATTTCACTTCACCAACTTAGACTGTTGTGTTCTGATCCATCACATAAGATTCAGATTAACAAAACATTGAGGCTGTAATGTAACAAAATAGGTAAAAAGTCAAGGGGGTGAATACTTTTGCAAGGCACTGTATTGGACCCTGCCCTCTCTTTTACACCTCACATACAATCAATAACAATTCCTTGTTTTTATCCACCTAAAAAAAATTGTCAAATATGTCAATATCTGACACAAGACACAACTAAAATTATAATCCACTCTCCTTTGGTGGCCCCCCCATCACCCGTCTCTCTCTATTCCAATCTATAATGAATGCTTTCGCTAAACTCAGCTACCAAACTCAATGCTCAGTATCTGCAGCACCTCTCTCTCTCTTCTTTCCTACTCTCTTATCACCTCTTCTTGCTCTCGCTGTCAGGACTTTTCTTGTGCTGCCCCTATTCTTTGGAACTCCTTGCCTGCTCCACTAGACTATCCTCCTGCCTCAACATCTTCAAAACCTCCCTAAAAACTCATCTGTTTAAAGAAGCTTATCACCTTCAGCCTTAATATGCACAACCCATCTACAATCCCTCTATACCTCACCCATACCCTTTAGACTGTAAGTTTGAGAATTTTCAAGTTTTTAAGTGCTTTTATTGAAAGCACTGTATACGGTTATTTTACGCTCAAAGACATGAACTAAGAAATATAAAATTGCATCATTTTTACTCCATTGTGTTAATATTGGTTTTGATTTGAACTTACCCCTGTTTAGCGCTATGGAATATGTTAGCGTGTTATAAATAAAAATAATAATGATAAGTGCTTAGCATATTTAAAGGGAGACAAGCCTCGAGGTACGAGTGTATAGGATCAGATGATAGTTAAATACAATTATTGGTTATGATCATCTAGTTTAGGAAGCAGTTTTTCAGAATATATTGAATTTATAAGAATAAAAAGCATAGCTGGTCAGATCATATGCGCAAGTCAGGATCTGTAGGGTGCAAAAAGTAATTTTTTTCCTATTATTTAAAAGTTGTATTATATCTTTTTATGTTGTTTAAATTAAAGCATCATAAAGATCATCATAGGCTATGGTGGCAATTTTCCCCACAGGAAATAGACAACACACCTTTTTGAGATGTCATCCCTTGCAAAGAATATTGAATCTATGCGATTGTACTCAGAAAATAGTTTATAATTATCATTTCACATTATTTATTCTCCATTTAGATTAATTAACCTTTCAATTTTGCTTAAATAGCATTCTGTTTTACTGCCATTGTTCTCTGTTTTGAGAATTGTGTTGAGGCAGAAACTGTCTGAAGCCATATTTCTTTGCTAAATCATTCCATTCTCCTTACTTGATGCTGGGCTCTCCGAAGTCATATGATTATTTAATGATGATTCAGTATCTGTAAATATTATAGAACCAATCATTTTGATAGAAATGTTGATATATTGTATTACAGTGTAGGAAGAAATGGAGGATAAGTCCTGAAGTACACAAAGGTAATGTAAAATAAACCAAGGAAGGACACAAATACTATGTATAATCCGAAGCATAATCTTAGAAACAAAGAGAAGGAAATGGATTGCGTAGGTTGTGTAATTGTTATGGAAGTCTTCATACTGTCAGTTTGAAAAGGCAGATTCCTATTGCAGATTAACCCAAAAGTTCGGATATCCTGTGCTCCTTGAAAGTTAAATATTCTTTAGCAATAGTTGAATGAGCCACTTCACAAGGAAGCAATGAGAGATTTATTATTAACAAATATAGATGATTTATATGTCATGTGTAATTCCATTATGGTTTAGTATACAGTGTAAAACATGGAGTCTCAGTGTGGAAGAGCTAATGCACTTCATTTCTGATTGAACTGTCTTTTCTGACATTTATTAGATTTTTAAAGGGGTGTAGGTATGTAAGTGAAGTGCAAGAGGAATGGGAATAATAAAAATGACAGATCTTAGTTAGCAAAAGGTAATCTGCTTGAGTTTAAAAAAGTCACAAATTAAAAACAAAATCTTCTGCACATGTAATATATTATAAGAGCATTTGTTTGTGTTGCTTAGTAGTGTCTGACTCTCCTTAACCTCATGTACCACAACACACCATGCTGATCCACTAAGTATTCATGGCATATATACTGGAGTGGGGTGCCAGTTCCTTAATAAGTGGGCCACAGGATAGAGCTCCCGGTATTCCTATGTGGCCTTCCACCCAAGTACTTACCCATGGCTTCAAGGTGGTGGGACCTCTTGGTTCCCTGACTGGAATCAAACCCAGGTTGCAGCAGTGAAAGCACCGAACCCTAACCACTAGACCACCAGGGAACACTTATAAGAGTGTATTCCTAGTGATTTATTGTACCTCAGTAATATTAATAACTAGCTAATTGCCCGTCAAAAAATGACGGCAATGGAATTGTAAGGTAGCTAATGTTGTTTTGTGTGTACTACTGAAATATATAATACAAATTAATAAATGAATATACTTTACCTATTTTGAAGCATTGTTGAAGAGCTGCAATCTGTTTTGATGTTGCTGCAGCATTAGTGGTGTGGAGCTGCTGTGTAAGCGTGGTGAATTTGTGCAGTGTAATAGTGTGCGCTCCATCCCAGCAACTGAGGCCCTTGCCCGCAGCCCTCGCTTTGCGAGGGCCGCGGGCTCGCTACGCGAGCCTGCAAGCGTGAGCAACGGCCCGTACGCTCACAACTATATATGTGATTTATACACACACAGTATAAACACACATATCCTTTTCCCTGTGGATTTTGGGCTCTTTGTTTTCAATTAACCCTTCCGTTACTATACTATGCCCCTCTATATGAGTATACTGTGAGTACCCTCCAGAGGGTCAGGGCCTGGTTGTTCTCCTCCTCTTACCACCTCAGGCAGGGGCTGGCTGTGTCCTCCTGGGCTCCTGGCTGCTCTTCCATCTTATTGGGTCGGGAGTACACCCCACATTCTGGGATTAGGGGTGACAGCTCCTGATGATACATGTGTGTCAGTCATTATAAACCTGTCAACCAAAAGAGGGTTAATGCATTGTATGTTATAACACTGAACAGAGCCTCAAATGTCACTTGGCACCGCACATGACGTCACACATCGGCAGAGAACTCCTTCCAGAGCTACGAATCCCGCGCCATCAGCCGTCATGTGACATCATAACTTGCGTGGAACTATGACACCTCGCGATAAACAGCTCCTGTGATTAGCTGTGGGGATGGCGCTGCAGCGGCCATATTGGTACTCCCAGCACACTGGAATAGTTGCAAGCAAGACGGCCATATTGGTACACCCAGTACATTGGAATTCGTGGTAAGCAAGGCGGCCATATTGGTACACCCTGAATATGGAGATGAGGAAAACAGAAGCCTCCATGTTGGTACACATGATAGGACATAAAACATAAAACGTGTTCCTTGGGGCATTGTGGGGAGGAGGTGGCTGCTTTCATCGCACCAACAGAGGCCCTTGCATGCAGCCCTCGCTATGCGAGGGCCGCGGCTCGCTGTGCGAGCAGCGGGTTCGGCTAGTGGCAGTGGCGGCGTCTGGCTCCCCCTCCGGAACCCGAACCGGGGCATTGTGGGGAGGAGGTGGCTGCTCCATCCCAACAACTGAGGCCCTTGCACGCAGCCCTCGCTACGCCAGGGCTGCGGGCAAGGGCTGCAGGCAAGGGCCTCAGTTGCTGGGATGGAGCGCCTTAGGCGCTCCATCCAAGCAACTGAGGCCCTTGCCCGTGGCCCTTGCTATGCGAGGGCCGCTGGCTCGCTATGCGAGCCCGCAAGCGTGAGCAACAGGCCGTATGTGATAGCATACAATTGCACAGTGGAGCACAGCTGCATATTTATTTTAGGAGACTACTGTTCAAGGATCTAAAAAATAAGTGAAATAGCATATAAAGGTTAAGTAAAAAAGCATAGGTGCTTTAATAATTTGGTACAATAAATTGTTGCCCTGTAGCCCTTTTTCTCCACTGTCTTTATGATTTATGGAGTTAGAGTAAGCTGGACATAATGGTTTTTTTATCATTTCTAGGTAAATTTTTATATTTTCTGCTAATTTAACTTACTCTTAGTAATGGAAATAAAGAGGGATTAGGGTGAAGAAAAATGAGAAATGGTGATGATACAGAGTTAAGGTTGGATGAAGAAAGATTGAGATGGGTAGCGATAGAAAATGGACTATGTAGATAGAGAGGGAATATGAAATGAAAAACAAAGGGGAAAAGAGTGTCTGGGTTGATTAGGGTCCCCACGCAGGTTCAGTGGTGGTGCTAGAGTCTGCTCTGAGACCCTGGAGTACCTGACTTGACTGTAGGAACTTGACTTGACAATGGCCCCGAATTTGGCAATAGCACTTCCTTGTCCCTTGGTGAAGCTTTGTTGCAGACAGACAATTTCAATGTCCCTTGGCGAGGATTAGCCCACAGAAGCTGCAAAGATGTGGAAGCAGTCTACATCTAAGGCAGCACTCCAACAACAGGAAGTGTTCAATGGATTCAGCCAGAATATAAAGGTCCTGAAACTCACTGTCTGGGTGAGCCTATGCCCTGTAGATAAGATAATAAAAGGATGAATAATAACACATGGTGTAAAATCCTGGAAGTGAGGCCACCAAACAAACAGCAGAAGCAGGCCTTCCAGAACTCCAACATCACAGTAATGTGGAAGGACCTGGAAGCAGCTCAATGTGTGTAGATGCAGAAACATTTCCTAGACCTACCCCGCAGCCTACTCAACATGGGTGTCAGGTAAGGCCCAGGCTCCACAGGCAACTTTAAAGGGCATTCAAAGAATCTGATTAGAAAGAGACTGGAGTCTAGATAATCATTTGAAGGCTTTCAGTCAGGACCTTTTGCTAATAGAAACCACTTTAACTAAGAAAGCCTCCAGTCAGTAAATAGCATCATGTTGTTATAATCTTGTGCCTGACAATTTAGCACTTCCTAACCGACAAATAACCTTTTAATGGATGGAGACCAGTATCAGGTGAACTTGATCTTTGCAAGTTTAATATTTATTTTTATTATAAATGCCTAATTGATATCTAGCTCCTGTTGTTGCTAATATATGCTAATATAACAGCATAGAATACAATAAACATAAGAAAAACTAATTCTAGAGATAATTATGACTGCATTGCATCTGTTAAAGCTTTTTTTTTTTTATAATGTGATTAAAATAACAGGCAATGAGAAGTGGCCCATCCCACACCCAGGTGCAAATAACCGCAAACAGGGACGAAGCAAGTAGTTGGATTACTCCTTAATTAATTAGTCAAGGTGTACAAACATTTGAACTTGCCTCCTTTCAACTTTATGAGATTAGGTGGGCCCCTCTTGTGCCACTATTTGACCTTTTTCCACAAATCATTTTGTGATTACAGGCCCCCATAGACTGACTCTATCATCTCATGTTCTTCCTTCTTCTACACTCTAGACCATCTGTCTTACTCAATGTGAAAGGAGGGTTCAGTGCAAAAACATTTTTTGCCCCCCTGGGCCACCCTCCAGTGCCATATATATATATATATATATATATATATATATATATATATACACACACACATTCATACATACATAAAGAGTGAGGTAGCCGTGAATGTCCAATAATACAGTTGAATAATAAGAGTATTGCAGTGAATAGTGATACCTTTTTTATTGGACAAACGTATTCATAATAAAGCGACACGCTTTCGAGAGATGCCTCTCTTTATCAAGTCAAAAAGCGATACTGATACAAGCATGAGCTGTTTGCTATTTTTAGCTTATATATATATATATAGTTCACCACAACAATCATTTATAATATGGTGGGCAAAAGAGCGATAGAAGCCCTCTACGGTACAGTAGTACAGTAAATAAATAGTACATCTGTGTTCACATTTGAATGTCTAAAGCAAGTTAAAAAACCTAGTTCCAGCTCAGAATTCCGAGAAAAACTGTTATTACACTGCATTCTGGGAAATCGCGCTGGGACATGCAAATGTGCCATTTTCAAACATGGCTTCCTTTAAGCTTATGTCTGCTGTATTACACAGCTTTAATGCAAAGCAGAGGCTGGATTTTACACAAGCTGAGAACCCTATCCATGTACAGCTGTTTTTAACTTACTTTAGACATTCAAATGTGATCACAGATGTACTATTTATTTACTATACTATATATATATATATTTATATATATATATATATATATATATATATATATATATATATATATATATAGTACAAATAAGGAATAGTACATTAGTGATTCCATTTGAATGTCTAAAAATAAGTTGATAAAAACTTATTTCCTGCTCAAATTTCTCAGAAATACAGTATATGCACTGCAGTCTGGGAAAACTTGGCGGGACATGCAAATGAGGCCACATACTGCACCATCACTCTGTCATCCAAATAATTTTAAACATGGCTCCTTTTAAGCATATGCTTACTGTATTTCACTGTTTTAGGCATAGCAATGGATTGATTTTTTACAAACCAGGTCACTTAATCACCTACAGTACTGTTTCACGGTTACTGCCGATCCTCAGTATGGTGTGAGTGCCTGGTTTTTGTGGTGATATAAAGCTAAAGTCTCTTGTAAAAAATATTTTTTTTGTGAAAATGTAGTGCAGTGGACCCCCCAGCTCCCCCCTCAGCAGTATCATTCATTCCCAACCCCCCCCCCCCCCCAGCAGCACCATTTACCCCCAACCCCCTAAGCAGCTATATTCACCACCCCAGGCCCCCATCAGCAGCACCATTCACCCCCCCCAACCCCCTCCGCAGCCATTCCCCCCCCCCCCCAGGGCCCCCTTAGCAGCAATATTAACAACCCAGCCCCCTAGGGCCCTCAGGAGCAACATCATTCACTCCCCCCAAAAAAACATTTACCCCAAGCCCATAAGCAGCCATATTTACCCCCCAATACCCCCAGGCCCCCATCAGCAGCACCATTCACCCCCCCCCAACCCCCTCAGAAGCTATAATCACCCCCTGAACCCCCCAGGGACCCCTCAGCAGCAATATGCAATCCCAACCACTCAGGGGCCCCTCAGGAGCACCATTCCCCATCCCCCCAAACCCCCCAGGCCCCCCTCAGCAGCACTACCCCCCAAAAAACAGGGCCCCCTTGTCGCGCCATTGATCTGCCAAGCCCCTCAGCAGCCATATTTACTCCCCAACATTGCCAGGCCCCCTCAGCAACCATATTCACCCCAGGGGCCCCTCAACAGCCCCATTCCCCCCCCCCCCCAAAAAAACAACAACTCAGGACGCCCTCAGGAGCATCATTCACCCCCTCAAAATCCCCAGGGCCCCTTGTTGCAAGTCCCCCCCCCCCCCCCCCTATCAAGCCCCTTGCACTTCATTCACCCCCCTCCTCTTACTTGTGCCTTGCAGTCCCTGTCCCGGATTCCAATGCTCAGAGGTTGGGTATCCTTCCCCTGCTGGAGTTTCATACTGCAGGGTCATGCGACATCATTAGGAATTCCCCTCCCCTGCAGTATGAAGCTCCAGCAGGGGAAGGATACCCAACCTCTGAGCAATGGGATCTGGGACAGGGACTGCAAGGCACAAATAAGAGGAAGGGGGTAAATGAGGTGCAGGGGGCTTGAGGGGGTGAATAGCGTGACAAGGCGACCTGGGGGTTTGACGGGGTGAATTATGCTGCTGAGGTATCCCTCACAGAGCAAGGGCCCTGGTGCAACGCACCGGCTGCACCTGCAGTAGATCCGTCCCTGGTCTTACTTACCCTCTTATCCAACTTCTTTTTATTCAAAATTTCCCTGAGCAATGTAGACAAATGGATCGCCCTCTTCCTTTTAGCATCATGTTAGTCAGATCTGAAATCCTTTCTATCTTGACACTGGCAAAAACTTGGTAAACAATATGCTCTGTAGTTTTAGAAAATTCTGCAAAGAAAATGGAATGTATACATAGGAAATCATTGTTCTATCACTTCAATTAATTGTACAGTGGAAGCTACAATATGCACATTGTTTTGCAGCAAATAAAGGATTATGTATCACTAATCAAATTTTGGACCACAGTAAATTGTAGAGAAAACATGATGTCACATATAAGAGATAAATAACACTGGGCATTCCTTTAAAAGTGTTTGTATCTGTATGAATTAGTGTTTGGGGGATATTAGTTTGTTATTAGAAAATATTAGTAGAATATACAATCTATGCTTCATCCATATTGTAATACCAAAATAACATGCAGTGAGTGTATAAAACATGTTAGTAATTCAAAAATACAATTTGGTTTCTGTACCAGAGACCACTGGCAGTTTAAGAGTCAATCTACAACTGCAAAAACCTTCTTAAAGGCATATTAAGTTTCCTGGGTTATGAATGCATCTGATAGAGAAAAATCAGTAGTGTATGCAAACATTATTTTGCATGAAGAAATGCCTAGGATGCCCACCATCTATACAAACATGTTGTATTTCATTATTTACAACTGGAAACCAAATTCCTAAAAGTCAGAAACTCTGTCTCATTTTATGCAGGTCCCTCTAGATTGGTGGATGGAGTGTTCTTTTTTCTTCTTTTTTTTTAATTTGGAGCACATTTAGAAATTGTACAAGAAAGAAAGTTGCAAAAACAAAAATGTTGCAGATGTAAATTAATTTTAAAATGTGAGGTATGGTTATGCCACCTGCTTATCATTGAGACATTACTCTTACAGCTTTCTGACTATTGTCTCTTTCCTGAGGTTAAAATAAATTAAGATTGTGATCTTTATTACATGTTAGTTTTTTGCTTGTCATCGTAGTAAACAAAAAAATAATTCAATGTTGGCCACCAGGTGGCATCAGGCTAGTAAAGATATTTCTTAGGCATATTGATACAGGAGTCACTTGGGTGTCCAGCTGTCTACAAATATACATGGTGCAATATATCACAGCTTCCAAGCAAAACACGTAAATACTTGTAGACAGACATTTTCTACATATGTGTATAAAATTGTTTATGACTCGATGTGGCCCTGGTCATATTAGTCCTCATTTTGGCATACATGTTGTTATAGTTACTCAGGTGAGAGGTAGGTGAGACCCATGCAGTACCTGTTACTCTATAGAGCAGAGGTTAACAGACTGTGCTCCCTGTACTACCAGCGAACTTCTCTCAGGTGGTCCATGAAAAATCTAGGATTACAAAAAATAAATAAACATAATGAATATCACATATTATAATTGTCTAACAACGATTCGTCGTCACGCTGCGTTGCGTAGTGCGTACGACTTAGCGGTGAGCGCCGCAGGCTCTGTTGCGTAGTGCGTAGGACTTAGCGATGAGCGGCGCCAGGCTCATCGCCCGGCGAGCCTCGCACAGCGAGGCAAGTCGTTAAATCGTAGCACTTTGGCAATGAGCGCCGCAGGCGCTCATTGCAGGCGAGCCTCGCATAGCGAGGCGAGTCGTTATGTTAAATCGTAGCACTTTGGCAATGAGCGCCGCAGGCGCTCATTGCAGGCGAGCCTCGCGTAGCGAGGCGAGACGTTAAACCGTAGCACTTAGAAAAAAAATACAAGGTGAAAAAAATTACGAGATATGCGGCGGAACAAAAACAGTAAAAAAAACACTAAATACACACTAAAAAATAAAACAAAGGTCACTTACAGCATGGGGAACCAGGCAGGACGTCTGAAAGTGAGTTGGAACTCCAATTTAGATCGATTTAGCCGAGTTACAAAGATCGAAAATCGGCTAAGCGAGAAAAAAATGGCCGCCGAAAAAAATGAAAACGAGGCTATACTACTACGAACTGCGTAAAACACAGCCACAGAGGTATGTCTTTGAAAAACAACGAGATAAAGGATGCAGATTAACCGAGCAATGAGTAAAAAGACAGTAGTGAGTAAATTTTACGAAACACAATTACAGATTTACGCATTAACACAGATTTAACGACTTTGTCTCGCGCAACATCGTATTTACAGCCTAAACCAACGCATTTGATGTGAAATATAAGTTGTAAGTTACAAAAAAAAAAATAAGGCTATTAATAAGGCTGTAAAATCATTATGTGGTCTGTGAAAACCATAAGGAATTTTTCATTGGTATGCTAAAAAACATTTAGGAACCACAGCTATAGAGCCTCTTTTTTTAAGCTGGAAAGAACAGGCTCCAGGGAATAAAATAGGGCCTGGAGACATCTAACTGTACTTGTCATAACTGCTTGCCTTAATGAATATAGCTCAATGTCTGACCTTCTTGTGATGTTATCACAAATGGTTTTGTTATAGAAAAAGTTCTATATCTGCTGTGTGGTCTTGAGAGTGTTTTATCAGATCTATTCTAAGTGTTTTTGTTGGCTGATAACAAAATAAACAGAAAATGCAACTTACACTTACAGTATGTGGGATAATAAATATTATCGGGGGTCTATTTGTTTTCACAGCTCTACTTCCCATGCTTTTAGGAAGACCTTCAATATATTTTAACTCTTCATTTGTTTTGTTTGGTTTTATATAAATATTTTAACTATGTGTCTTAATTAAATGTATCCTTTAAATGTAATTATCATATACAATTGACACTTTCTTTACTTCTAAGGAGCCCCCAGAGCAACAATTTCTCACCTTCTAGAACCTCCCCCTGTTTTCTAGTTCTCTTATGTATTGTGCCATGTTTCACATATGTGACATAAAGTCACACCCATAGGGATTATTTTAATAATATCATTGTCTAATGATGCTCAGCCACAAATAATGTCATTGTCTGCTTGCAGGAGAGCAGTATGAGACATTGGTAATGTGAAGCCCCTTATCATGGCTTTAGGTCACAACTGTGAAATAAGTATCCTATATGAGAGATAACAGGAAGAGGTACCAGGAGGTGAAAAACTGTTCCTCTGTAGGCTTCTTAGATGTAAGTAAATGGAATAATAAGGACAACATGTCCACCATAACACAGCCCAATCTGTCCTCTAATACTCATTAACCACTTGACATGCAACTTGTTTAACTTGAAGGAGCACATACATGGCCCTGAAAATAAATAGCAAAAATGGTAAAATAACTATGGAAGAGTGGTAGAGGTGGCCTATCTTGTAATAGAAATACAGATTGCGATTTTTTCAATTGAATAGGGCTCTAGATAAGCACATAGCATATTGTTTACTGAAGTTTTTAGTTAGTGAAGACCTTGCTTTTGGATAGAAGTTTACTAACTAAAAACTTCTGGAAAAAAAAATTGCTCTGTGCTTATATAGAGCCCTATTCAAATCGCAATAGAATGAGGCCCTGAGTGATTTGCTAGTTGTGGAGAAATAAAAATGTCTCTTGAGCGTTAATGAAGGAAATGCTATTTAACTGGGGGCCCATGTTAATTCTCAGAAGGCTTCATGAGGCCGCAGGGTTGCATGTTGCAGACAACTGCATTATATTGTTTCTTAATCCAAGTGTTAAAATATTATCTAACCATGTAAAAATACTCCTAAGAGTTCTCCAGAAAACTAAGGTTGGAGCACTACACCACAATGATCTACTTGTATGGTTTCCATATCACTGTCAGTTTGCAATGGCAGAATAGAGCAATATGGTGCCAACAAGCAGAATTGTATAAACATAAGCAGCCTTATTAAATTGTGATTTAGCTCTATATAAGCAGATAGCATTTTTTTTTTTTACAGAAGTTTTTCGTTAGTGAACTTCTATCCAAAAGCAAGGTCTTCACTAACTAAAAACTTCTGTAAAAACAAAATATGCTATGTGCTTATATAGAGCACTATTCAATTGGCTGGATCACAATTTAATAAGGCTGAAGATGTCCATGTCCCAGGTAAGCTATGATCTAGTTAGTATCTGGAAAGAGTCTGAATATTGTTGCTGAGATACTTTAAAGGACCACTGTATTCTGATATCTATAATATACCATTTTGAGTAACCACACATGAATTATTTTTTTTTAAATATAAATAGAATAATACAGCTTTTATCTTATTACATTTTATGTGCTGCAGTAAATACATATATGATGTACCATTTTGGTTTCTTCTGATCTATTTCCTCAGGTGGATGGAGACTTTGAATACAGAAGAAGCCTCTATAGTGTGGCAGCCAAACTGCAAATGAGTTCAAGAGGACTAATAGAAATATCATTAGTTTACAAGTACACACATAATTATGTCCTTAGTCAGAGTGTTTTCAAACATATTTGTTATTGTCCTTTAATTGGAAACCAATTGAGAGATTTCAGTGTGGGAGAGGAAGGAATTGAACGACTCTAGACAAAGGCCCTCATTCAATTGCATTTTTGCCAATTGAATAGGGCTCTAAATAAGCACATAACATATTTTTTAAATACGTTTTTAGTTAGGCCCTCATTCAATTGCGATTTGGCCAATTGAATAAGGCTCTAAATAAGCACATAGCATATATTTTTTAAAGAAGTTTTTAGTTAGTAAGCATCTATCCAAAAGCAAGGTTTTCACTAACTAAAAACTTATTTAAAAAATATATGCTATGTGCTTATTTAGAGCCTTATTCAATTGGCCAAATCACAATTGAATGAGGGCCTTAGTAAGCATCTATCCAAAAGCAAGGTTCTCAATAACTAAAAACCTCTTTAAAAAATATAAGTTATGTGCTTATTTAGAGCCCTATTCAATTGGCCAAATCGCAATTGAATGAGGGCCTTAGAATATATGTTCAGAATAGATTGCAGACATGAAACCTAAGAAGCACAGAAGTAAGAGAAATCAGTAGCCAAGCCAGGAGAGGACAAGAGACTGAGCTAGAGTTTTAGCATTTAATCTATAGAGAAAGGGTAACCTTTTTTCTCTAATTCTCAGGAGAAAGCATCCTGTTTTGAAAACAAATTTGGTTTGATACCACTGCTACAGGTCCATTTGTTATATATAATATATACATTAAATTGGGAGCATTCTCACTTTTGCACTTCTGTGATTCATATTTTATCTCATGGGACATATAAAGTAAAATGTTAAAGGCATATCTAAGTTTCCTGGATTAGGAGTGGATCTGATAGACGAGAATCAACTGTGTATGTAAACATTTTTTTTGCATGAAAAAATACCAAAATAAACATTTAAAAACTTAAGTTTGAAGTTAGTAAAATGTCTTCTTTTTTTCTGCCAGTTTAATTGTAGAGTAATCACACCCTAAATGAATTTGTTTTGGCCAATCACAGGCAGCTACAACATTTGTATTAAAGTATGGGGATCCTGTCTCTGCTGCAATGCAGCATGGGCTTTTTAGTCTGGCACATATCCATGTAAGAAGGTGCAATGTATTTTCACATAAGAGTCTCTCTCTACAGCACATTTTACTTTTGATTAATACTTCAGCTGGTAGTCCATTCTGTGTATGAAATACTGCTACTGTTTTTTTTTTCTATTTTGCTTTGGGCTGTAACCCCGCCCAGCCTGTAATTGGATGCTGCAGGCACATTGAACTGCGCAGTCGTTTGATTAATAATGAACAGGTTAAAATCCGTACTTGCATACTGGTCTGCTATATGCTAGGTCGTTTTGGTGATGGTGGTGTGTAAATCAGGATTTCGCTTGGCTGCACATAAATCTGTAAGTAGACTGAACTTTTCAATATAATAGATATTGCTGCTAATCTGTAAAACCCAGGAATCTTCTATATACCTTTAAGTGATATCCCGAGCATCAAAAAAGGTTTCATAGAAGATATGAATCGATATGTGTATAAGTGTCTCTCTGATGCAAAAAGCAAAAATCCTATTATTGTTTATTTTTTTACTACTCTAGTCAACTTTTCTTCTATATTGTTTCTAAATTATGATAACTAAACTTGATAATAGGCAACAAGTTTATAGAAAGTAAAAAATATAAATAGATATTTTATATGTACAGTAGAATCCTGGATATCCGGCACCCAACTAACCGGGACTCTCAAGCAACCGGCACCGGCATCAATTTCCCATTTGTAAAAAACTCCCGGTAAACCAGCATAGCCGGCACTATTCGAAGTTCGAGACTGCAAAAAAAAAATACTAACTTTTTTTTCTAATTATTTTTTCTGGGCCTAAATGGCGCAGTTTGGGTGCTAATGCTTTTTTAAAGGCATTTTGAGGGATTTTGGGATGTTTAAGTGTCGTTTAGACCCTACATTCGGGGACTCCCGATTAACTGGCAACTACACTTATCCGGCAATAGGGAGTCCCCGTGGGTACCGGATAATAGAGGGTTTACTATAATTATTCTTTATTCTGTTTTCTTCAATGAGCCTGCTTTTGGAAACTTCTGTCTCAACAGGGTATTTACTTGTAAACTAATGAGCTTTGTATTAGTGTGAAATCACTGGCAATAGATATTGCCACATTCCTATTGTGTGGATCCAAGTGTCACTTTTCATTCAATGGTGAACTGGAAACTAAATGATAGAATACTCAGCAGCATAATTGCATAAAAAGTCATAAATTAGAGACTGTAGTATTTCATTTTTACATTCTAAAACCTGTAGCCTATTTTCAAGTGAAGTATATATTCAATTTATGACCACAGCGGCCCTTTAAATCTGTTAGAACATTTTTAACAAGGGAATGAATTCCAAATGCTCCAGGATTTTGGAGTCACAAAGTTAAGGAAGTATGGTAACCATTAGGGGGTGTGGGAGAAGGTCACATTGAAGAAATAAAACTAACAAGAACTGTGGAGGTGCACAACCATCAAAAGCTAGTCACTTTAAATGGAAAAAAATATCTCTTTATCTGGCATAACTGTTATTTAAAAGTATTTGTATATGATGCAATAAGTAATGAGAAAGGAAGGAAGATTTAGGAACTTGTTCCTCCTTGATTCTGAGTCTTGTAGTATCCAAACCTAGAAATCTTGAGAGTCTGAGTTTGAAAATAGGTTATAAGAGCAAGATGTAGGTATTAAGTCATGTCATCAGACGATAGTCCCTAATTGTGCCTGAAGTTTCACACTGACCACTAAGGCTCCATGCTATGGCCCTCATTCAATTGCAATTTGGCCAATTGAATAGGGCCCTAAATAAGCACATAACATATATTTTTTAAATAAGTTTTTAGTTAGCAAGCATCTATCCAAAAGAAAGGTTTTCACTAACTAAAAACGTCTTTAATAAAAATATGCTATGTGCTTCTTTAGGGCCCTATTCAATTGGCCACATCGCAATTGAATGAGGCCCTATATGTCCCCCAAGCATTTACTAATCTTTGAGTTGTATCCCTGGCTAAAGTGAAAGCAAGAAGTCTGAGTAATGATTTTTAAGCAACGCAAAAACATTGTCTCTTTTACATTCTCATCCATTTCTGCCTAGGCTCTCAAGACCCAGGCCTAGGGCAGCACATTTTCAGGGGGCAACAGGCAACTTGAATATGCCAGTCCAGTGTGTGCATACGCACAGAAATGTCTATATGTAGTGATATTTCTATCTGTAAGTGTATCTGACTCTGACATATATTATATTTGTTGTTGTTTAGTCGCTCAGTCATATCCAACTATCCGTGACCCTATGGACTGCAGCTTGTTCGGCGCATCTTGTGTCTGGTTGTGTTAATACCGTATTGGTCCGAATATAAGCCGCACCTTTTTTCCGATATTTGAGTTTGCGAGTTATGGGTGCGGCTTATATTTGCAAACGTAAAATTACTGCCGATTTGCGCATTCACAAGTTAATGGTGCCGATTTGCGTGCTTGAGACTGCGGTATTGTAGCAACTGAATAGCGATTTACGGTTTTAGTGATTCTAACATCCTGTAAGGCCTGTAACCTGCAAAAAAAGTTACAGTACATATTATAAAGCCTGTTTCTTGCAATGGCTGATCACTTGGAAAGAATCTTTTTCTCTCTAATTTTAAGAGTGCGGCTTATATTTAAGTACTATCTTTTTCTCTGCTTCCCCTTTAATTTTACAGGTGCGGCTTATATGCGGGTGCGGCTTATATCCGTACCAATACGGTACATAAGGTTTTCATGGCAAAAATACTGGAGTGGTTTGCCAGTTTCTTTTCCAGTGGACCGCAATTTGTTTGACCTCTCTGACCTACCTATCTTGGGTGACCCTTCATGCTATAGCTCACAGCTTCATTAAAGTACACATACTTTTTTTATTTGAGAACATTAGGCATTTGTAGTGAACACAGTTGATTTATGCTTCATCTGTGCAGTTATGTGTTTTGTTTTATTATAATAAAAAACATACCTGTTCTTGTGTTACAATATGAAACAATACCATACAAATATGTAATGTCATTTTTATATATCCGGAATTCTACAGCCTTTAAAAAAGTCTTAAGAGGACACTACAGTCCAACATTGTCTATATTACATTTAACAGCATATTTTATTTTGAAATGATGTACAAAAGCAGGAAGCAGTATCAAGTGTGGGTTAAATCACATTTCTGTGTTTAATTAGTCGTACTTTCAATAAGATGGTAATAAATCATGAACTTGTGAACATGTTGTAACAAGTCAGGACAAAAAGGGAAGAAAACAATCTCCGTCACTTTAAAGGACCACTGCATAAATATGGACTTATTCAGACAAATGAAAAATAATCATCACACATGGAAAATATTAGTGAATTATTAAATTGAAAACATGGATTTAGAGGCCCCGCTGAGCCTTGGAGGCATCCATGATATGTCTGTGAAGATTTGTGTGAAAGAGGCATTTATATTTGTGTAAAAGCACATTGTGACTGCCTGCTTCTGAGCATGTGTGGGGATAGAGGTAAATGCCAAATACTGAAGCTGCCAATGATCTAACAGCCTACCACCATCACTGACACCTGTAATAAGCACACCCCTCATGCTCCAATCTGGCAGGGTGGAAACCTGACAAGAGAGTATTGATATACATGCACAATGGAAATAATGTGTCCTTATAAACATATTTTTTTTGTATCATGTTCATTTTAGTAACATTAATGGTTCTGTCCATTGACTGGTGCCAGTCTGCAAGCCTTTACCAGCTGGTCCTCAGGGAAAGCAAGGATTACAATTAGAAACCAGGATGTGACACCTTAAAGGACCACTGTAGTTCAAGAAAAAATATTGTGTAAACCACAGACATTTTTGGAAAACTGGTTTTATTATGCCTCTGTTTATAAGTTAAGGGATCCATTTTGTGTTTGTTACATCACATACTAAGATTTGAATGATGGGGGTGTGTTTTTGTAGTTATCAGTTTAGGGACAAAACAAGGGGAAGCCCAGAAGCATTGTTACATACCTGTTTTTTTTTTTTTCCGTTATACAGTGGCTATAATTATTATTATATAGCAATATTAACACATTGCAAAGAATGGAGGCCCCTGTCCATAGAGCTTCCCCAAAGCATCCTGCAAGGTTGAAAACTCGCAGACTTACAATCTAAAGGGTTCATTTGTGGTACAGGAGGGTGATAAATACTGTTCATTGTGCATGTTAAAGTGGAAGGTGATAGGCTTCTTTAAACAGATGAGCTTTGGTGAGGTTTTGAAGGTTTTTGGTAATCCGGGAGATTGTCTGATGGAGCGAGGCAAAGAGTTCCAGAGAATAGGGGCAGCAGGAGAAAAGTCCTGAAGGCGGGAATGAGAGGAGGTGACAAGAGTGGTGGAAAGAAGAAGGTCATTAGCAGAACAAAGATGGCGGGTGTGGTTGAGGGCATTATAGGTTAGGATCATGACTTTATTCAGGAGGTTACGGGAAGTCGGTAGAGTGAATGACAGAGAGGAGCTGCAGACACGGAGCACAACAATAGATATTAGTTATATGTACTCTATTCAGAATGCAAAACCAAGTTAGAATAGGCAGCACAATGTCTATGCCACCTTGTGTGTAATGGCTTGAATCTCACAAGCAGATGCTTTAGGATCGTACTCAGCAATTTGCATGGAATAACAGGTAATGTGAGTTCTATTCTATATCCACAAAAGAACGTGCCAATTGCATGATGTGTACACGTTATAACACATTGTATGTTATATCTGCTGTCACATGCAATTAAATAAACCAGAGGTGAGGGATCACATTGATTTCGCCCCCTCTTTCCATGCATAGAAATAACCGGGTCCCCTCTTAGTGCCCCATCCTCCTCACCCCAAATTTCTTTACCACTAAATCCTCCAGACTAAAATGATTTTTCCTGCTGTCCGCTTTGCTATTCCTTTTTGCCCCTATTTCTCCTCCTTCACCACATCTTAGCTGCAATGTGTACATATGCCACCCCCCCCCAAGTGTGTGCATCCCTAATATAGACTATTGCTTTCTATTTTATATTTTACTATTTAATTTATATTCACTAATGATGTACACTATTGTTTCCACATGTTGCTTGTTATCCATATGAAGCACGTTGTTATTTCCACTATATGCCATTATATCCCTAAATGCTGCTGCATACTGTTACACCCACCATACTCTACCCCCAGACTCATTCAGTTTTGAAAATGATGCAAAACAGACAAATAAAATCTTTCATAGAGGAAAATACTCAGCTTTCCTGAAACCCATGGGAAGCTTAGCGAATATGTACTGATTTTGTAGCCTGTTGGTAAAAATGTATAATTTAAGGAAATATTTTTTTAACCCTTTCACTGCACCTGAAATTATTAATCAAGCGTTTGTACTAAGATTTACTAAGATTCTCATGGTTTTCAGGAAAGCTGTGTATTTTCCTCTAGCTTTTATTGGCCTGTTTTGCATCATTATCAAAGCTGAATGAATTGTAGGGTGATGTATAGCGGATGTAGGGTAGGGTACATTGTATATATATATATATATATGTGTGTGTGTCTGTGTACATATGTGTATATATGTGCGTGTATGTAGATATGTGTATATATATATATAATATATATTTTTTTTACTTTTAAAATACTAGACATTAAAAGAACCTTCCATCTAAAGTCCATATATATATATATATATATATATATATATATATATATATATACACACATATGAAAATATATGTTTATATATATATATATATATATATATATATAAAATATATATATTGTTTACTTTTAAAATACTAGACATTAAAATAACCTTCCATCTAAAGTCCATTAATTATATATGTATATATATATATATATATATATATATATATATATATATATATGTACATATGTATACATACACATATATACGCATACATATATACATATATACACATATATACATATATATTTAGATAAATAATAAGAGTTTTGCAGTATATAGTGATACCTTTTTTATTGGACACACATAATCATAAATAAATGACTGTATATTTAAATATACACATATCTATCTTTCTATCTATCTATCTCTTATTCCTCTGGCACTGATGTGGTTAATCAGACTCCCTTTACTCTAATCCCTTACTGTGTAACCTGCTCTTGACCCAAGTCCTGTCATCTGACCTGCCACACCTAGAGGGCGCCTGAGAGTTACTGCTCTCCTTGAATCACAAGTTTACTTGACTGAAAGTGACGCAAAGATGTCTTAAAGAGCCCTTTGGCAGTAGATTTATCTACAAATCAGACCATGTGAGGGGGGATTGGTGTACAAAAGCTGAGCAGGATGCTGAGCTCTGCATTGAGCAGCTGAGATCCCAGCAGGCAGGTGTGGAGAGGGTCAGGGATCCCCTGATACCCCCAGGGATTGCATGCTCACAGGTAGGTCACCCACTTATCTGGCATTCTCATGTTTATCTCCAGCAATACATTGTTATTTATTCTGGATTACTGTATACATTCTATATTTTCACTTTTTATTCTTTTTAGTTTTGCATTGTAATACTTTTGGGAATCTTTCATTACAACTCTGCATCTGTAAATGTAGCTTTATGTGGTAGGTAATTACTTATTGCATCTAATCTTAAGATAAACAACACATTAATAATATATGTATATACACAGATAAGTAAGTAAGTATACATTGCTCCAAACATGTTGAGCCTTATTTTTTATGTTATATCCCTCTAAGATAACATATTTATAGGATTGCATTAATATTGATGCTAAGGTTTATGGGGCTATCTGTAAGTATCAGAATGTATTACTTACAAGATGATGGTGACTTTACTATTGCTAAAATACTTGTAGCTTAAGATAAGTAAATATGTATTTAACCCTTTCACTGTTCCTGAACTTATTGCTAAGGCATGTGTAGATTAACACCAAGGATTTGTGTTACAGAAATAAAGGGAATCTCTGTGTTTTCTAATGAGGATTTATTTGTAATTAATAAGTTTAGTTAATTATTTTGAACTATTTTTTAACTATTTCACTGTACTTGAACTTATTACTAAATCATGTGTAGATTTACACCAAGGAGTTGTGTTGTAGAAATACCAGGAATCTCTGTTTTGTAATGTGGAAATATTTGTAAAAATGACTATAATTATTGGTGGTGTTATTGGTGCAAATTAATAGAAGTAATACGATTTATTTTAAATTCGCATATATATATATGGCTTGAAACAAACAAAATACCGTCCGCTTACATGTCCCGTAAATAGTATACAGATACATAAAGGTTTCCTTATCAGTACGTGTAAAATTAGAGGCAGCGTAACATTAATAAGTGAAAACAATCCTGTAATGATGTAATGAGTCTGCGATCACTTTGTGTTTGTGTAAATATAGATGTGTGTGTCTATCTATCAATCTATCTATCTACCTATCTATCTACCTATCTATCTATCTATCTATCTATCTATCTATCTATCTACCTATCTATCTATCTATCTATCTATCTATCTATCTATCTACCTATCTACCTATCTATCTATCTATCTATCTATCTACCTATCTACCTATCTATCTATCTATCTATCTATCTATCTATCGATCAATCTATCTATCTATCTATCTATCTATCTATGTGTCTATCTATCTATCAATCTATCTATCTATCTATCTATCTATCGATCTGTCTCTCTGTCTGTCTATCTGTCTGTCTATCGATCGATCAATCTATGTATATATGTTTGTGTATATGTAGGTATGTGTGTGTATCACTTTTTGACTTGATAAAGAGAGCTATTATCTCTTGAAAGCTCGTCGCTTTATTATGAATAATAAAAAAGGTATCACTATTCACTGCAATACTCTGATTATTCAACTGGATTACTGGACATTCACGGCTACCTCACTCATCACACACACATATATATATATATATATATATATATATATATATATATATATATAAAAATATGAATATCTATCTTTCTATCTCTATCTATTTATATGTGTGTCTATATGTATATGTGTATATATATATATATATATATATATATATATATATATATATATATATATATATATATATAAAGAGTGAGGTAGCCGTGAGTGTCCAGTAATCCAGATGAATAATCAGAGTATTGCAGTATATAGTGATACCTTTCTTATTGACAAATATATTCCTAAATATTATGACTAGCTTTCGAGAGATACCTCTCTTTGTTATGTCAGGAGCAATACTATATATATATACACACACACAGACAGATAACTTGATAACAACTACTATATCATTCAATACATATTATGAAATGCTCTGTGCTGCAGATAGGTGCCAGGGGGAGGCTGGATCATTTTCAGAGTGAATTTTGCCCAGTTGCAATGCCCAAGTAGGGGGGAATGGGGAAATGTAATTTCAAGTCGTAATTTTTGAGATATCATCCTCACTGCATTATTATGTATTATCCTTCATGTCTTCTTCTGAGGTGCTTGTGGGTGCTCCTACTCCTAACATAGCAAGTGATAGATACCTTGTATATTATCTGAGGAGCTGGGGCACATCTGTGTTAAAGATAAGACATCACCAGGAGCTTATAGCCAACGACATTAGGCAGCCAGAACAGCAGACTCCACATCTGTCCTGATACTGCCTGAACAGATGTGCAGCGAATAAAAAAAATGTGTAGGTTTTTATATAATTCATATACATAAAGGCTTTGGATATTGTTTTACACATCATGTTCTTGAGATTAACAAGTAATTCTTGCATTGCAAGTAGACAAAACGTTTTATTTTCCCCAATTTTGGAAATCATTTTATTATTTTCTTTAAATTCCTGGAGATAAAAATTGTCTGCTTTAAAAGTAATCCCACGCTTTTAACTCCAATTACAGAAGCTTGTAATATTAAAAATGAGACAATTATTAATTTACTACGAATATGACAAATATGTGAATTATGGCACAGTATGATCGTCTAAAATATTGAATTAAATGCATTTAAAAGTTTTTAAATAAACACCTAGTTTTAGCATTTAGACAGTATATTTAGGAAATATAGTTGTGTTTGTATATTGGCATCTATAAAGGCAGGCAATGGATTACATAGTCTGTGCACCGAAGAGCTTACAATCTAGCTATGTTGAAAATGACACATACAGACATATTAGGTAAGTGTATATGGAGAGGAGCATTTTTAAAAGTGTTTTTTAAACTCAGATTGGGAAGATTAGGGATATTCTGATAACTAACTATATGTTTTATATATTTGTGTTTGAGTTTTTGTTTTTATGAATGTCTACAAATACATATTTGTATCATTTATTTGTCTGTGGATATGTACATACAAGGACACACAAATCAGTGTGAAGGATGAGACATTATTAATAATCTTGATGTTATTTAATACTCTTACAATCACATGGCCAAGCTCTGGCATTGCAGTATGGAAGATAATAGATCAGTAAAGACATGTCAGCATATCACTGTAATTAGAGGTGAAGATTGTGATAACCTGTGTGATTATCTGTTTTTATCATCCATCTTTTATTATTATATAACTTGCTAGTCATTTAGAAAACATTTATTAAAAGAACCAGTCCACAGATTCCACTTTCATCCCCGCGCATTGATGACTTACTGAATAATATATACTGTTCTATGTTTAAAACACCACGGAAATTGTAATGTCTGCCATTATATATCATTATGCGTGCTTTATCAGACATATTGTTGCATACTAACCAAGAATAGACAGTTTATTAAAACGTGATGATTGCAATGCAACTTTTTCTGATATATGAACTCTTAGAGATTTTGGCCCTCATTCAATTGCAATTTGGCCAATCGAATAGGGGTCTAAATAAGCACATAACATATATTTTTTAAATACGTTTTTAGTTAGTAATCATCTATCCAAAAGCAAGGTTTTCACTAACTAAAAACTTCTTTAAAAAAAATATGCTGTGTGCTTATTTAGAGCCTTATTCAATTGGCCAAATCACAATTGAATGAGGGCCTTTATCTTTAGGCCACTGGGAAAAAGAGTAATAAGGAGTGGATGGAAAAAAATGATGTTAATTGAATAACAACACCCATTGCAGGGTGGATAAAATCAGGCATCATGGGAACCTAGCCTCCTAAAATGTTAGCTTCTACTGCTAGGTAATAATATATATATATATATATATATATATATATATATATATATATATATATATACATCATTCAGAGTGGGATGTTGTATGATAAATAAGTATGAAGAGTAGGGTGAGAAATAGGGATGATGAGTGGGTGGTAGAGATGTGAAGACGTAGTGACAAAGAAGGACAAGGAGTAGGTTCAGAGAGAGGAATGATGAGTGGAGCAGGAAAGAGGTTTTGGAAAACGAACAATGAGATTTTGGGTCAGAAAGAGTAATGATGCATAGATGAGGAAGAGGGATGTGGGCCGAGTAGAGAAATGAGGATTAGTAGAGACTAACGACTTAAACATGCCCCAGCTGTAGAAATCTGCTAAATTACTCTTTTTTAAAGGACTGCACTACTGAATGCAAATAATAAATACTTTGTGTACCATGAACATATTATAGTCTACCTCAAAAGATGGCCCATGGCATCAAAAAGGCTGAGAACCACTGATCTGGGGAACCTGTTGAATTGTATTCATGATCTAAAATCAGAACAGTAAGCATGGAAGGACCTATGAATTTTGTGTTTTTATTTATCCTACATTTTTACCATCATAAAAGATTTATGCAAAGCTTTACCATTTTGGAGGTATATATATTATAAAATAATAGCAAATGAGCAACCCTACCTGGTAGGTTCCATCTATTTTCAAACGCCAGATAAATATTGGTAGATGTCCTATAATGTGCAGTATTATAGGCTTAGTAAGATATCCATATTTCAGGACCTTTTCATATATGAATATCCCAAAGAAGATAATATTGCCTTCTGTGATAGAGGTATCCATCCTAATTTTAGGGTGCACCGTAATTAATAGCATGTAGATGAATTAAACTATATCTTTATATTTAACATATAAAGTGTCTTTATTCTATTTGTAATAAAAGTGAAAGTTCCCTGTAGGATTCTGAACTTTATCCGCTGAAAAGCTTTTGTGCCAGGGAGAAGAAAATTAATTGGACTATAACATCGCTTTTTGATCACCACCAGAGAAATTCATCAAGGCTAAATATTTCTTTAAGAAATTTTATTCAGTAGTGAATACCAAGTTGTATACTTAAAAATTCAACAAAATGTGAGTTTAATAGATTCACACAAGGGCTTATCAAAATTCAGCTTTATTTAGTCCTCCCAACATCTTTAAGAGCTAAAGAGGAACACATATATTTTTGAAACAATATGCACTGTTAGGTAATGTTAATGATGAAGTGAATGATATATAAACTAAATTTCAGGAATACACTAATTTAAGTGCACATAGCTCTATACACATATTTATTCTGTGGAAATAACATTCTAACATTCTCTCTTTCAAGTAGACTTTGAAAACCACAAGAGACACTGAGAAAGTAGGACATGATCAGTCCTAGAAAATTGCCATTAAATGTGGAATTTTCCTTTAAAATAGGCACATTTGTGAGGCTAAGAGTTGCGATTTCCTTTGAAGTGAGGACTATCCCTCCAAAAATGGACAAAGATTTACCTTATTCAAGCAATTTCTTTGAAAATTCCATGATTTATAAACATTAAATAAGTGAACTGATTGTTCTGTAAATGTTTTATTAAGCAAAATACATCAATAAATATAAAGTCTTATGGAAGTATGCCTCATTCCTTTGCCAGTATACCCCTGAGAAAGTTGTGTCTATGTGCTCAATAAAGCTAGTATGGATCAATAAATTAAACTGGTGATGTATATGAGATTCATTTAGTCGGAGAGTAGACTGGAGTGCAGTCATTTAAAGGGAAGACGTCTTAAGAGAAAGGTCTCCTTAGAACATGTTTGTCACTGATTATGACATTTATTAAAAAGACACAGTAAATGGTACAGATAGCAAACTAAAAATTGTAGGTAGTAACAACTACATTATGATTTCAATGATATAAAAATATATTTCTTGCATTAAACTTACATTGGCTTTTCTATTTCTCTGTCAGTCAGCCTTTCTATTGCTCCCCTTAAATTCTAATTCTTTATTTTTATTGTTAGTCTTATTGCAAAGTAATTGAGATTGTTTAGCTATGAGATTGAGAACAAAAGGCAATTCCAAATAATCTACAATCGCTTTGAGCATGTACAAACCCTCATAAAAAAAAGCAAATGATTAGACTAACACAAATATAATAAGGAGGACTAATAGTGAAGATCGGTAATGTGGAATGACACCTAAAAAATAAAAGCACATTTGTGAGGCTTTTATTTACTGCAAGAAAATGCATTTATTAAAAATGTTCAATTTATAAAGTACTTGTTCCTATTCATATTTTGAAATGACACCGTATTTGGAACTTTTATTATGTTCATATCTTAAGGTGTGACTTGTGAGTATTTACCGTCTTGCCATGTTGGCCCAGTAAAGATGCTCCCATTCATGCCATTATTGTATTGTGCTTGCAGTGTCTGGCCATGGTTTGCAGGGCTTTGGCTCCGTGAGATAGTGATGACACTGCAAAGTTGGACATTCTGTGATATTGTGCAGTTCTCTGTCAGTGACCGGGTTTAGGCTGCTGTCCAGCTCTTCTGAAAGTAAAAACCCTCATCAGTATAACTCTTACTGCTCCATCTTAAATGTCTGCATGTGTTTTTTAGAACTTCCTAATGAGATTATAAATGGAAAGCTACATTTTGTATGTATATCATATAATGTATTCTGATACGATACAAAGCGAATCTGTGACACATATACTATCAGAAATATTAATGATATATGCACTGCCAGAGCACGCATCTAATATATCAGGTTATTTTAATGCAGATGAGGTAATACGTTTTCAATAGTAAACACATTAACCAGACTGAAACTGTACAGAACATTGTCCACAACGTGTGTTCAGATCAGATCGTCAAAGTTGCCTCATACAAAAGGCTAGCAAACTAAAGTATATCCCTCGCTGTGTTCCTAAATGGGGTCAATTTTGTTTTCTGAACTTTATTTAATCATAATGGAGTTTTTTACTTCTTTATTTAAACTAGATCACCAAGGCCAAAGTGACACAATGGAGGTTCTATATATGGTATAATGTAAAACTATAGCTATAACTATAATAATAAGTACCGTACTTTATCATTTGAATGTTATTAAGAAATTGCATTTGAAAATTGCATAACTTAGCATTTTTACCAACAACAACAATTCAGGTTTTTTGTTGACACATTCTAAGACACGCATGTCATCATCCTACCCAGTCCAGTCAACTCTATTTAAAGTATATTAATTTATCACTAATAACAGAACCAAACCCCTTTTCACTCACTCATTATTACCAGTTTGCACTGTTGTAATATTCATTTAATTATTTGGGACCCGTCTCACCCACCAATGTCCTTCCTCTCTATTCCAGCTCACTCTCCTCTCTAATCCAGCTGTGTTGCAAGAGTCATCCTCCCTCACGGCTCCTCATCTATTTTACTTTGAAAATCCCTACACTGACTCCCACTTTTCTGTAGAATCGAATTCATACTACTAATCCTCACAAATAAATCTGTCAGTGATACTACCTCATATCTCAGCCCTCATTACAATTACTCTCCTACACAACCACACTTTTGATCCATGAACTTAACATGAGTCGTGTCTCATAATTAACCTCTTCTCAATATTTCTGCACAACTCCACCACTGTTACTCGCTGTTATCCAACTCAAAGACCTGTTCACAAGTTCCAATGTATCTCAAAATATAGCATCTAATACTCAAAGGAGAGACATCCTTTGAACATTAGATGCTATGGTTTTAGACCCAAGCTCTGAAGAAGCCATACAAGATGAAACACATAAGTGGTGGTTGGAGCTTGTAAACGGGTCTTTGAGTTGGATAACCTAGTGAGATTATTGTTCTAACTGCCCGCAAAAGGTCAAATGTTATAGAGAAGATGAAGGAGCTGGTACTTCCTTTTCCAATTACACACCAGGAGACACTTTTATTTACACTCATGATCATCCACCTGATGAAAGAGATTGATCAATAACAGAAGGCCAAAGAAAAGAGAAGAAGTTCAAAGAAATTTTAAGATAAAACGGACTTGTAATTCAATTATTCTCTTTTTTTATCTTGTAAGTATATGAGGGTGACAGAGACGCAATACGAGAGAGTCAACATCACTATAATAGTTGTTGGTTCAAGGACATTGGTCATGAAGGCGCTCATTGCAGGCCATGCGATGAGCACCTCAGGCGCTCTTCGCGAGCCACGTAGAACTTAGGAACAAAGCCTGTAAAACGTACGAATCACGCAACGTAAACAGAATGAAAACGAGGCAGAAGACAGTAAAAAAGAGCCTGAAGCCAGTAACACTTAATTTGAGACAGTAACATGTAACCCAAGGCAGTAACACTTAATCCAAGATAGTAACATTTAACCTAAGGCAGTAACACTTAATCCAAGACAGAAACACTTAACCTAAGGCAGTAACACTTATTCCAAGACAGTAACACTTAACCCAAGGCAGTAACACTTAATCCAAGATAGTAACACTTAAACCAAGGCAGTAACACTCATCGTGAGGCCCTTAAACTACACGGGGGGTGAGGCTCACAATGAGCGCCGAAGGTGTTCAAGCGCGAGGCCTATAAACTACACAGGGAGAGGCCCCGAACTTGAGATGAGTGCCGAAGGCGCTCAGAGGGCCCATAGCCTCGCATTGTGTGCGAACAGCATTGACTGGCTTACAATTTTACTCCCGTCATTTTTGACAGGCCATTTTCTAGTAGGTAATACATGGGAGAGAGTCAGTTCTCAAAATATAGCAGGAAAATGAGAGACAAAGAAAATACATAATAGACGAGAGTGGATAAATAATGCGGTTGCCATTATGCTAGATGCAACTTAGAGTCACTGCTTGTTTTATCACTACAATGTCCATTTTTTTGCTCAGTTTCGTGAAGAACTGAACTCACCTATTTTCTTTTTTCTTTACTATTTTTTCGAAACCATTTCAAAACAAAAATCCATATCTATACAAAAACACTTCATCAAACATAACAAAAACAACAGCAAAGATGTCCATAACAAATCCAACCTGAATGGAGAAAGAGAGGAAGAGGAGAGAAGGAAATCGTTTAATCTATTCTTTTAGATCCCATTTATCTTTAATTTTATTAACCATTAGTGGATTTAGATAAAGGAAGTCAATTTCAATCTGTCTTTTACATGAAATTATTACTCCAGTCTCTTTCCACATTGGGATATCAGCTTTTGTCCATTTTCCAACCATCAGCCATTTAGCTGTCATCAAAATGTTTATAATGATGGCAACTTGTTTCTGTTTCCGCATATGCGAAACCATGTGGAAAAAAATCAACTCTGGCGTGGGTCGAATATCAAAATTAATTATTTGGGAAATATATAAGCAACATTCTTGCCAGATTTCCCTAATCTTTTCGCAATACCACCACATGTGTGCCAGGTGTAGCACAACCTCTCCAACATTGTGGGGAGTTAGTTTCTGGTGCTATCCTGAACAAATATTTAGGGACAACATACCAGTTTAAAATATATTTCTTTAAATGAGCTACAATTTAACCATTTTTCTGTTTGGAAGAATGACTTAAACCTTAGATCTTTGGCGTAAGTCATATCTAATTATTTTCCCATTTTTGCATTGCAGTTGTTTTAATATCATCCTTCATTGTTCTAATAAAGTTGAAGTATTTAGACATATACAGATCTACTTACTATTTCAAACTAGCGACTTGCCCGTCAAAAAATGAAGGCAATAAAATTGTCAGGCAGGTAATGCTGTTTGGTGGAGACGCGCAGTGAATGGGTTTTGTGTTTATTGTGTTTTTTTTGTGTTTGTTTTTGTGTATATTTGTTTTTGTATGCTAATGAAATAATTAATACATTAATAAATGAATATACTTTACCTATTTTGAAGTAATATATGCAGGAAGCATTGTGCCGAAGAGCTGACAATCTGTTTTGATGTTCTTGCAGCATATAATGTAGGTTTGCACTGTTTGTTGTGGAGCTGAGGTGTAAGTGTCAGCAATGTGTGCACTGTGTAGTGTAAATAGGCTGCGTGCGCGAGGGGAAGCCGTTAGGGTAGCTGTGTACTTCCGCATTGTGTAAGTTAGTGTTGTAAAATGGCGGCTAATGTGTATGTGGTACGCGGCTGTGTATGATGTAGCGTCCTTGTTAATAGTGTATGTTGTACCTCGTACGGCTTTTTGGAAAATCCGTATGTGCTTGGTGGTGTTTTGCGTGTTTAGGGCCCTGTAGCCTCGTTTTCTTTTTTTTTCGGCGGCCATTTTTTCTCTCGCTTAGGGGATTTTGTCTAAACTCTGGAATTTGGACTTAAAGGGAGGTGTAACTTCACTTGCAGAGGTCCTGGGTGCCCCCCCCCCCCCTTGCTTTGGGTAAGTTTTTTATGCATTTGTTGTGTGTATTTATTGTGTTTTTAATGTTTTCATGTGCGCGCGGTTCGGCCGTTAAGGTCATATTTTTGCGAGGTCGTAATGTTTTTTTTTTGTAAGTCTCCACCAGCGCAAGGAGTGCCTTTGGCGCTCTTTGCCAGCAACTGCGGCCCTCACTTCGCCTGCTCACAACTATATATGTGATTGAGTTAACTCTCTAGTGGGAGATAAAGCATAATCCGAGTTTATAATTAAATATTTCAACATAAGAAATTGTAACCAATTCTCCTTAGGTATATTATGTCTTGCACATATCCTGGTCTAAAAGTGCCATTTTCATATAAATCTGCCAAAACAGACACATTCTATTTTAAAAAATTCAGTCTGACATGTTCAAAAATTTCACGCAAAGTGGTAAAATTTAAGGAAATTAATATTGCCTATTTATTTGGTCTTAACAGGCTTTGTCACCCCAACAGGAAGTTGATTTATTAGGGGGATGCTAAATGAAGATGCTAACCAAGGTTCCCAGATTGCCTGAAATTGGGGAACACTGTCTTCCAACTACTGGCTATGTGTGTTTTAGCTTCTATTCTTTCTTTTAACTGTGGTGGTGATGATATTAGGAACCTCTTCAGTGACCATTATGACTTCTAACTTTATTGCTCAAGCAAATATATGTATGAATACCTGTGAGCAGGGATGGAAAAAATCCTATGAGCTAGTTTCTAAAATGATTACATCCGGCTTCATAGCCTCACACCTATGTTCCTAGAAACACACTGTCTGGCTCATATCCCAGAATGTCTTATCTCCTTGATCCAGTAAGAACAGGAATTATCTGAAGGAATTCTCTGTCTTCTATTTTTGACATGTTGATGCAGATTCCATAGAGCCCCTTTAATAGTCTTTATATAGTTCCAAACATTCTACACTAATAAAAGTCACGACAATCTAAAAGGTAACCCACCTTCTGGGGTTATTACAACACATCCTAATGTGTATATATTGCATCATTTAAATCCTTTTCTTACCATATTTTAGATACACATGTTTATTTGTAGGTTTTTCTGTTGTAGTTACTGGTTTCATTTGTATCCCCTGCAGATTATAAGGGAATACAGACTTCAAAGGGCGAGAATTAAAACAATAAACAATCAATCATATCATTAAAACGTTAAAACTAAAACAATGCTTTTTTTTATTTTTATAATCATTAAAACTAAAACAATGTTTGAAAGGGCTAACCTCTTGGATATGAGGGCCTCTATAATGTATGTAATACAGCCTGGAATTCTCCATTAATGTTCTGTAAACATGATTCTTAAAATGCACAATTATCTTATATACACAATTATTATTATTAATATTATTATTTAGGAATTGTGCTAACTACTGTAAATTTCATTGCAGGCAAAAACTAATAATTTAATGGTTCAGTGATCAGAAATAGTGTCTGAAAAACAATGTTTGCATGAAAAAATTCCAAAGTAAACAGTTAAACCGTTAGCCTGAAGTTTGCTGATTTTCTTGCTTTTGCAAAGAGTTTTCTCTCAATGTTGACACCCCCAGAAATTCCCAGGTAATATTAGCATATATTATACAATGTTTCATTTTTGCCTGTTGATTTTGCAGACATGCTCAGTTATCATCTGAAGTATGCCCTACTGTGGGAAGTCACATGATGTCAGACACTTTCCTTTACTTTAGTGTAATTTCCTTCCTTTACTGAATATGTAAAGCTGTGATATAATTTATTGAGCTCTGCAGTGAGCACTGTCTAATGCAGTGTTATTTCTTGTGTTCTGTCTGTGAGTATTGTGTAATCCTATGATAGCATTTCTATAGTTCTGTCTGAGTATTGTGTAATGCTGTGGTATATCTTGTGTTCTATCTGTGAGTATTATGTAATGCTGTATTATTTCTTGTGTTCTGTCTATGAGTATTGTGTAATGCTTTGTTATTTCTTGTGTTCTGTCTGTGAGTATTATGTAATGCTGTGTTATTTCTTGTGTTCTGTCTGTGAGTATTGTCTAATGCTGAGTTATTTCTTGTGTTGTGTCTGTGAGTATTGTGTAATGCAGTGTTATTTCTTGTGTTCTGTCTGTGAGTATTGTGTAATGCTGTGTTATTTCTTGTGTTCTGTCTGAGTATTGTCTAATGCTGAGTTATTTCTTGTGTTGTGTCTGTGAGTATTGTGTAATGCAGTGTTATTTCTTGTGTTCTGTCTGTGAGTATTGTGTAATGCTGTGTTATTTCTTGTGTTCTGTCTGAGCTCTGTGTAATCCTATGATAGCTTTTCTAAAGTTCTGTCTGAGTATTGTGTAATGCTGTGTTATATTTTCAATAGCTGTCTGTGAGACTATTGTATAATTTATATTTTTAGAGTCTGTGACCATCTCAGCTTATAAAAAGGTTTGTGATATACTTTGACTGTCACATCAACTCAAAACATATTTTTTTGTGTTCAACTTTTCTTGCTTTATCATTGTTTTGTCTAAGCATAAGCTTATTTAGAGATTGATGTGTGTTTATTCGGGTCAGACCTAACTACACTGCTTATCAACCCCTCCCCCAACTCCCTTTTGCCATCCTGTGTCACAGCTGCATGCTGATTGGCTGAAAAGCCAATCAGCAGCACATGTGCTGCATAATGGATATCTCATTAAAAATGAGATATCCTTTATGCAAATCACAGTTGCTGGTGGTGTCTAAATCACCCCCAGCACATTTTTTACTATATTGCAAAAACGGTTTGCATGTTTTCATGGAAACTTTTTTGCTAGGTGGGTTATGATGCATTCTACAGGATGCTTTCATAACCCACCCCACTTACATATATATACCTTTAACGCATTGTAAAATCACTGTGGAAGAAGGATGTGACTAAAATGGCACAGAGTAATAGTGAGGGGAAATACTGTGGACAAAGAGAGTGATCTGCTAGTAGAGGAGCAAGAAAACAGCCTTTTGAAAAATGACATCAGACGTTCGTCATGGAAGAGGCTGGGGCCACATGGGCTACCTGAGACCCTTGAGTCACCAGTATCCCCAAGGCTGTAGCTTACTTTATACATAGCCTCCGTACATAAATGCAGAATATACTTTCACATTTGTTACCTCTTTAAACAGACAAATGTACCATTGAGTGGTGCTGGTGAAGTTTCCTAAATGGGGTTGCCTCTACGAGCCTCTGGTGAAAAATGTGTCACTCTTTGTTTTGTATCAGGTTATTTATTGGATTATGAGCATTACAGAAAAGGATTAAAGCTCAAATTTATATTCTTTAGCATTTTAAAGTCAATCCATAAATAACAAGGAGGCCTGCTAGCTGGAAATGATATTAGTATGTATTAAAACAAGGGAAGGAAAGCAAAAAGGAAAGCTAAAGGTTAAGTATTCATTAGGATACCCCAGATATTTTGTAGTCTGAGTAGAAACCTGCTTGGATAATTGTCAGAGGTCTCACATCAACATCGCATTATTTATTGCTACAATACAAGTGATAACACAGTGTCGAGTCACATTATTACTTTTGACGTCAGCAACGCATAGCCAATGAAATACAGCATGCGTCGTGAGCTGGCTTGGTGGCAGGAGCAGATCAACCGTCAGTGCAAGCGTCAGTGAGAACAAATACTCTGCAACCATTGTTGGAAGAACACAAACTGGTGGCAGCAGCGTTGTGGTCTGGAGAATGTTTTCTTAGCATTGTCTGTGTCCACTCATAACTCTGGAAGGCACTCTCAACCAATTGGGTTATCTATCCATCCTTGCAGATCAAGTACACCCATACATGTTGACTGTCTTTCCTGGAGCTGATGGGATCTTCCAGCAGGACAATGCAACATGTCATATGGCCAGAAATGTCTGGGAGTGGTTGGAGGAGCACAGCCAAGACTTCGAAGTACTTCCCTGGCCACCAAAATTCCCCGGACTTGAACTCCATTGAGCACCTGTGGGACCACCTAGATTTCCATGTTCGCCTTTGGGATCCTCCACCACGTACTCTTCAGTAGCTGTTGAATGCACTACAGTCTGCATGGCTCCAGATATCCTTGCCATCTTCCAGCATCTTACGGACTCACTACCATGCCATGTAGCTGCTGTCTGTGCTTCACATGGCAGTTATCCTGGATGTCATAATAATGTGACTCTATAAATAAAAGGAGCCTTTAAATTCCTAACACAAGTGCCAAACACAAAGTATTGAATACATAAAAATAATATCATAGTGTGGAGACTCAGGCTTGTGCAGGTCACAGATGTCAGTGGAAGAAGATAAGTTAAGACAGACTTTTGCTTTTAGAAGCATTGTGTATTTATTAGTCAATTGCCCATCACAAATGACGGGATTATATTCGATGTGTCTCATCCCCCCTCTCCCTCCCCTGTGTCTCTTTGCCCCTCTCTCCCTCCCCTGTGTCGCTTTCCCACTCACCCCCTGTGTATCTTCCCCCCTCTTCCTCCCCTGTGTCTCTCCTGCCCACCCTCCCCTGTTTCTCCTTCCCCCTCTCCCTCTTCTGTGTCTCTTTGCCCCCCTAATTTGACGTATAAAACTGAAGTAATGTTTAAATATTTTTTCTAATAAAAACAGAGTCCTATATGCTATTAAGTATTGTATTTAATACAAAAAAGAGGTATATTAGGTGTACACTTTATTTTTCTGTACACTGGAGGCAATATTTACCATATGTAAAGTACTCATCAGCTATGACCTGCATATGATATACCAGTTTGGGAAACTCAAAGGACCATTGTAGTGCTCATATATTAGGGTTTCATTTGTTTGTTTATTTACTGATTAGTAAAAAAAAGTATTATTTGTTGAAAAAAGAAAACCAGTTCAGCTTTTACATGTTATATTTGAGGAGGCATGCTGCTCTCCATCTCCTATCCTATGTTGAGGGTTACGTAGCACATATGCCCAGGTAAACTGTCCTGGCAGAAGTCTTTATCTATGCTTGACTACTTCCATGTAGTGGATATTGCAGGCAAATCTACATTAGGACAAACTTCTGACAGATCCCTTTTCATCTGACAACTAACAGGGGGTGGAGAGAAGAAGATGTGCTGGAAGCTACCATATTCATTTCAAATGTCTGTTTTAAAAACTACATTTACATTTTAACTATTTTATTGCTAATCAATAAACAAATTATACCCTAATATGTGACCAAAGCATGTCAATAGACCATTATTTGGGGATCTGTTTATAGGAATCTGTTAAATTTCCTTGAAATTTAAACATTTCCAGTAAATACAAACTGATGACTAGGTATGCAAGTAAAAATGTGCTCTCTTCCAAGATTGATATCAGATTATAAGGTTCAATGTTAGAAACAGATTGCATAATATAATGTGATGACCTGGGGGTTTTCATCACAAATAACCTTAGGAATATTGAATCATATCTCAATAAATCTTTATAGCAGATGCAGACATGTATTGTGCACGTTTTGTCGTTACATGTAGGACTCCCTAGACCTTGCCAAAAATTGAACAGTCTGCAAGGAAATACCCAGACTAAGGGCATTGCACTCTGTCGTCTCTAGGCATAGAAATCTTCATACTTAGTTAACTGTTTTCTCATATAATACAAGAGGAGATTAGATTAAAGTTATATGGACTCACACATTTGTCTAGCATACGTTTAGAAGTGTAGGTTGTAAACATTACAAGTTTTTGCATTACGTTCTGCCAAGTAATTTAATGTATATTCCCTCTGAATACTGCATTAGTAACCATGTAAAAAGGCCACTGTAGTGTAATTGATAAAGTACGCTCTTTTGAAGAATTTGACTTGAAAAATGCATTTTTTTTTTAAACTCTTGTATTCAGTTTTGCTTTAATATAAACAGACATTTTGTCTTTGTTCCTAACAGAATTAAAAACCTGTGAGAAATCGGAAGAACAACTTACTTAAGAATCTGTATATAGCTGCTATGTAAATAGTGCTAAGGAAAATGCTGGCACTTAATAAATACTAATAATAATAATATCAAATGATTCAGATAAACCATCCATTCAATTCTGTTGATTGACTGCCACATTACATAGTCACTTTACAGTAGAGCTTGATAGAAGAGTAAGCCAACGTATGTAATCCCCCCCTTAGGCTAGTAGTCCAAGATGGATTTCCCATGTAGAGTCACCTTAAATAAATGATTTTCTCTAAAATGTTTATATGATCCTTGATCACATAGCTGTGAATATTGTTAGTATGTTACATACTTCACGAGCATATGAAGTTTCTCCTAAAAACTACTGTGGTCCTTTAAAAGTTTAATGATAGTTTGCCAGGGCGCTGCACCTTCTGATTTATGGATCTTTATGGAGAAATAATTAATCATTGATTGGCTTCTGCTCAAAAACTTGAGTCTGATTTTGTCCGTGAGGTCATATCAGTGCTGCATAACTTGCATTAAGTATTTCCATTTGTCGCACTGTTTAAACCATATAATCAGAAGCAGTTTATATATATCTTAGGTCGCAGCTGTGATTGCAAGAATGGTACAAAGGAAACATGGCTGCTTGCATCACAAAAATAATTATGCTGATTTAGACTGATTGTGGTGTATTGTGGATTAGGAAATGGAACATATTTAAATATTTTTAAATTGAGTTTTAATGTTTTATAGATGTATATGATATGTAAAGGATACCTTAATGGCTTTCATTTAACTGTGATGATTCAAGAGTAGGGGCTATACAATCCCAGAGCCACCTGCTATATACTACAGGTTATCTACCGACAAGGAAATCTCTGCACCAGCACCCTGATATCTGGTTTCTGTATCAGTCAGAGTCTCTCCATCAGTAATCAGCACTTCCAGGAGTCCCAGTATCCTTCCTGTGGTAGTGACCAGGACAGGTTACTTAAAGGGTGGAGATATGTTCAGTATCGCAAAAAAATAAGAGAACATACAATATATATATGCCTCAGATTTTTCAATTGACACAATGTTACAATGAGAGGGGGTGGCAGACAATTACAAGAGATAAACTCTGCATGGGTCTAACAGTAGTTTCCTGAGTGTTATAGGCTTAATTTCTAATACACATCCTGCCGTCTCTAGCATATATCAGATGGGATTAACTTAATCTGGCAAACAATAGGACAAAACAAATTTACAAAGACAATGGAGGTGTTTATGCAGATAGTCATTGACTGGAGCCAGGCAGTACGTGCTTTAATGAGCTCAATGGGCCAACACCCAGGTGAGGAAAAAGGGGTCTGTGACATTAACCTTATTTATGAAACATCTTATCAAATGCAGTGCATTCAAACAAGCATAAAAGCAAACAAAATATTATATATACAACTACAAACATGGTCACATGGGGCATCTTTTACATCTCTAGCCACTCCCCTTACTGTTTCAAACTTTGTTTCCAAAGATGTCACAGCCAATCAGAAACTCCACCACCTGAGTTACAAGCTCTAATATAGAATCCTGTTTTTGCTCTCTACACTCTCTGATTAAAGAACAGGCTGTGTGTATGTGGTATAATATGAGTATTATATTCCTGTTGCTCTTTGTCGGTAGTTGATGGGATAGGAGAGTTATTCTGAAAGTCAGGCTCTGATAGTCTTCCAGCGTTTGTATACCAGATGTGACCTGCCCTTTCAGTTAAAATTAAGATGATCATACCACAAGTTCATTGTTCCATTGGTTATATCTCATCCTCTACTCAAAGTCAGATAAGGTTATGATTTTAAAGAAAACAAAAGCATTTAATTTGTTTCCAATTCATACATATTTTTTTAGGTCAATGTCCTTTTAAAAACACTGTTTACACATATGCTTTGGAATTAAATCTTCTTTGTACGTTTCCTAGTTATATTTGATTGCTCGCAGTTGTTGCAATAACTGAAATATTCAGTTACCTTGTACATGTAAATACTATACTGTACTCTGGTATATTCATATTTAAGCAAAACATTCGCCAAAAAGTTCTTCAGAGTTTAAAGGAACGTGTATGCATGTATTTTTATTTGTAAAAAACAATCAAAAAGAAACAAATTATAAAAACAAGCACAAACTAATGTAAGCGCATTTAATATAAAGCTCACTGATGGTTTACATAGCACTTGCCACAAATACCTTACAATCTACTTATATGGGGCAAAACCACAAACAGACACATGAAGCTAAACTGTATGTGAAAAGGATGATGCTTCTTGTATATCCAAATATGTTTGCTCTGCGTGTTTTTTGAAAGCACCTTTAAAGAGGTGATTTTTAAGCTGAACCTTGAAACTCACATAGAATTTAAGATGACCCAGCGGAGGTTCCAAATATGGGATAATTTAAATCTATTGGCAATAACAAGTACTTTATTCATTTAATTTTTCTTTAAAAAAAATGATTTTCCTACAGCTAACTAACATTAAACTTTGCCATTTTGAGCAATCTGTCATTGTTTATGAAACCCCCCAAAAATAGATTCTAATTTTTTGAGAGTTCATTGGCATTAATTACTGATAAGGCTCTGGGTTCATTGTATTCCATGCAGTTGTCTCAACAAAAATAAAAGCTCATTATATATCTCTAAGGCCTCCATTCCATTAGTGCAGTAGCATCTAATTTAAGCCTTTTTCGTAACTCCAGGAGCTTTAAAAACCTATGGACCCCCCTGGCACCTATTACTTATCCTTTGATGCCCTCTAGCAACAATCATCAAAGCCCTCGTCCTTAGTCTTAGGCCCTGGATCAGTGGGCACATCCATGTTGATAGAAGATTCAGTCCTCTTCAGTTTGAATTGAACCCATTGGACTTAATCTGTGGCAGGCTGAAATGGGCCTCCTAATAAAAAAAAAACACAGCTCTAAAAAAGAAACAAATTACTTCTAACAAAGCTTCTTATGGACCCCCATAACAACAGACATTAACCCATTAACTTGGGGGTCACTATGGACCACCATGGTCATATAAATAATAACCATAATAATCTTTAGATTACTATGGACCCTCATGGTAATTAAATAATAACCATATTAGGTGCCACATGGGTCTGTATGGACGCACATGACACCTAATATTAACCTTTATACAATGGGGACCTTGCAAAGCTTGCCATCATCATTATACAGTGACATCTTAATCCATAAGAACGGAAAGGATAGTTGTGAAAATCAGAAATAGGATTTACATGAATTTGAGACACATTTGAAATGTTTCCAACGTCGCAGTTTGGAAAAATAGAAGAAACTATTGATTAGTTACATTACTTTGGTTAATAATTTTCATATTTGAAAAATACATAAGAAACACTTTAGCTCTGTATCTGAATTCAGATATGCAATGGATCTGATTTACTATCCATTGTGAAGTTCTAGTTCATACTAGTTCTAGAGAAAAGCAGATGGGTTGCAGTAGGGAATCCAACATCTTTCATTCAAGTGATATTATTAGGTGTAATATAGATTTGCTTTCTGTTTAAATCAGAGTTGGTGTGAAAAATGTAAATGTTGCTAAATTCCGCTTATTTCCTTTTTTTTACTGCAATGTTATCATTTTATGTATTAATGTATTCACATTTCTGTATTCTATAATGATTACCTCTATTAATTTACCAATACCTAAATATATATTCTTATACCTATGTTAAAATAGTTATGTTTGTAATAACTATTTGGCAAGAAGAATATGTTTGATATGCAAGTGCTCAGCGTTCGGTCATATATGCTAATATGTAAAGTCAATGGAGTGCAGCAGGGGAACTCTATTTGTAAACTATATATCCTTGCTAAATCCTCCATGTGCTGTTGGTTGCACAGCTAGTTTTAATGTTAATTAATCCTTTATTTTTTTATATTTGTATTTTTTTATATATATATCTTACTTCAGCCCTTCCTAACTTTCAGCAGCACCTCCCTAGATTTCCCCTGGACCTTCCCTAGTATTGTCTGATAAATCCATGGAGTGTAAATGATGGGTCTCACATTTACGGTATCAAGAACAAACATTACCATCTGCCTGCAGCTTCCGCTATTTAGTGGGCTTGTAAAAACAATGTTGCAAACTGCATTGTTGCCAACTCATTGCTAATTACTTTGTCAACACCTGTAATCCGCTGTTGGTAGGAATGGGTTCTTCCAGTTAACTGGATGACATGGAGCTTGGGCCCTATATAAGGTCAACACAACAGAACGACTAATGTGTATTTTATATTCCCAGTGGAACAATCATGTAGGATAAACACATGGATAATGGCAATTGTTTAAAGGGCCAGTGTTCACCTCATTTTTAGTTGACCACTAATTAACATTAAAAATACATGTTCAAATAGCAGCAAAGTAAATCTTTAGCCAGAAAATATCATTTAAAAATACAGTTTTCCTCATTAATGGCAATTGCTATTCCCTCCTGAGCTCTTTTATTGTACTGAGCACTACTGCAAGAATGTGACATTATTTCAAACTTGCCAAGACTACCTAATCAGTGTTATCTCAGATGAAAATGTTCACTTCCTTTCAGTAGTGTTGTGAGAGGTGGGGAGGGCTACAGCAGCAGCAATTTATGAGCTAAACTGGTTTTAAACATATTTTCTCGCTAAAGCTGTGATTTGGTGCTGTACTTTTAATATTTATTAAGGGTGAATTAAAATATGTTTAACATGAAAAGCGCTTACATTGGCTTACAACATGAGCTAAATTTGTAATTAGGTGTTGATAATTAAAAAAATCATATTCAATGATTTAAAAAAATAATTATCAGTAATTAACTTAATTTCAAAGTTTAGGCTCAGCTGGTGTTGGTATACACCCATTGTCACAACCCAGAGACGAGGGGTCCATGTACCCCTAATTCTCCTGCCTTAGCTTACAGGAGCAATATGCAGGTTGTGACTTTATATTCATCTCAGCACCCAGCAAGCCAATTCAGATCAGGAGAAGCAGAGAAATAGCAGCTCACACACTGTTTCTTAGTTCAGAGACAGACTCAGTTTATTTCTCTCACACAGATATTTAACAATCTCAAAATAAACCATTCCCCCAGTTCTAGCCCATCCTCTTGGGCAAGAGAGGCTTGTTTGATCTCCCCCCACAATTTCCAGATGTATAGAGATGAGGTCAGTAAGGACTAGAAGGTTCTCTTGTTTTGATTACATATTTTCTATCAATTCTCTTTAGCTCTTGTTCCTTGTCTGCTCATTATTTTTTCTTCTTGACAACTTTAGAGAGGGCACTAAACAATCCAGGGTCTGGGATTTTATGTTTAGGTTCAGTGATCTGCTCTGCTTGTGCTGGGGGGTTGAGGGTTAGTAATTCTAGTTAAGACACCTGGGAGTTTATGCAGCCCGGGGCCGAGAAACAGTCAAGACGGTACCCGGGTAGGCTACATGTCTAGCCACATCATTCTCACTGATAATAGGTTCCACTAGAACTGGTAAGGCCCTGACAACATAACTTGGAGCCTGTGAGCCACATTGTACTGTGTTCAATACACCAACCATATTGCCACAGTACATCAATAACAGCACATACATTTTAACCAATAAACCATGACAGTAACTATATGCACACATTAATTCATTAAACATGACACATAAATGAAAGACACATTGTCACCTTCCATACTGACCTCATCTCTTCTGATAATCCCCACTATAATCCATTATGAATGAGTACTCCAGATAGAGGCTCATTCAATTGCCCAAATCTTAATTACATAAGCCCGTAATGGAGCCTATAAATGTAACGGATATTCAATTGGCTATATTTAGCAACTTGGCTCAAAAGCACTGCGGTTGCCAAAAACGTAAATGTCCTATCCCTCCGTGGATTTTTCAAGCCCACAAAAGTTAACATTGCTAAAGACGTAGAATGGAAATTCAATTACAAAAATTCAACAAGCCCGCAATTGCCCTCAAACCCGTAAATCGGAAATGTATCATAAAATTATACGAGTACTAGGTATGACTTGCAAGTGGGTTAAACATCTGTTCTTATATAAATAAACCCACAATACTGTACTTAAAAATACTGTGAAAGCAATGAAAGGCATTATAATTAATTGCACAACAGTCTCAAGCTCGCAAATCTGCAATAAAATTATTTTTAACTTTTATTTCCTTGTTATCTCGATCCCATGGATCAAGGGGTTAATACATATCATGGAACCTGCATGGACTAGAACAGTTGCTTTAATGATTTTTATAGATTTCTACATTGCTGGATTGCAAGGCCGATCACAAATTTTACTTGTGAACACTAATTAATTGTAGTTTAAACTCCATGTTTTACTGATGTCATGATGACGGTCTCATCAACTATTGGCTGTGTCTAAGAAGTATTGCGAATATTTAAGAAGTAAATTACGGGTTTGCTTAAATATTGTCAGATCATATGATCATGCCCCCTTAAATCCTACTTACGAGTGCATGGCTTGCGTGTGGAGGCCATGAGAGGGCAGTTGCGAGTTAGAGACAATTGAATATATCTAAATGTCGGGTTACAGGTAATTACGTGCTTATAATTAAATGTGGCTCAAAGTCTGGACATCACCAACTGCACCTCACTAAATCTAAGCTGTACTCACCATATCCATAAACAGACATCTGCAAAATCTCCAGCATTGTCATCACAATCTCCAGCATTGTCATTTGACCACCACCACCACCTAACCAGCAACCTCACCAAACCTTCCAACCACTGTCTATCATCAGTTCTTCCCACAAGAGACTGCAAAAGCCTCAGATCACTAAACTAACAACAATGTGCTTCAGCTTCTACTAAATCCCTAATGCACTAATATTACAATATGTAAAAATATAATATGTAAAATGGCTCTTTTCTATTACGCAGTACACCTCCCATTGAAAACCATTACTAGATACGCTATGCACTCAAAGTATATTACATTAGCCATCCATTACAATAGGCAGTACACCACATGAATATGAATTAATGTACAAAATTAGACACATTTGCAGATCCCAATGCTGAACGCTAGTACTGTATTGTGGCAAATCCGCCAAAGTGATTAGACCTTTGATAAATCTGCACCTCTGTAATAACTAGCAACTGCAGTGAGGGCTGACAAAGCACATGGACAGGTCAGAGTGACCGTGATACACATTTTAGCTATGAAGCTACCGCATATACTCGAGTATAAGCCGACCCAAGTATAAGCCGAGGGACCTATTTTACCACAAAATACTGGGTAAAATGAGTGACTCGAGTATAAGCCGAGGGTGGGAAATGTGCTGCCCCCTGTGTCCCTCTTGTGCCCTCTGTGTCCCCCCTCTCTCTCCCGTGTCTCTTCTCCCCTCTCCCTTCCCTGTGTCTCTTCCCCCCTCTCCATTCCCTGTGTCTCTTCCCCCCTCCCTTATCACCCTCCTCAACCCCCCTCCTCATTCTCAACCTCCCTCCTCAACTCCACTCCTCATCATCAACCTCCCTCCTCATCCTCCCTCCTCATACTCAACTTCCCTCCTCAACCCCCTCATCCTCAACCCCCTCCTCAACCCCCCCATCCTCAACGCCCCCTCCTCAACCTCAACCCCCCTCCTCATCCTCAACCCCCTCCTCATCCTCAACCTCCCTCCTAATCCTCAACCCCCTCCTCAACCTCCCTCCTCATCCTCAACCTCCCTCCTCAACCCCCCTCCTCAACCTCCCTCCTCAACCCCCCCATCCTCATCCTCCCTCTTTAACCCCACATCCTCATCCTCCCTCCTCAACCCCCATCCTCATCGTCAACCCCCTCCTCAACCTCCCTTCTCAACCTTAACCTCCCTCCTCAACCTCCCTCCTCAACCCCTCTCCCTTTCCCCTCACTTACCTGCTTCTGCTCCGGCCTCCGCTCCTTCTTGACCCGGCGCGCATGTGACGTCACATGCGCGCCGCGTCATTAGTATATACCGGGTGCCGGCACCCGGTATATGCTAATGATGTGACATCACATGCGCGCTACGTCATTAGCATATACCGGGTGCCGGCACCCGGTATATGCTAATGACATGGGCGCCACGTCATTAGCATATACCGGATATGCTAATGGCGTGACGTCACATGCGCGCCACGTCATTAGCATATACCGGGTGCCGGGTCAAGAAGGAGCGGAGGCCGGAGCAGAAACAGGTAAGTGAGGGGAAAGGGAGAGTGGGAGGTATTTAGGGGGTTTAGAATGAGGAGGGGGGTTTAGAATGAGGAGGGGTGTTTAGAATGAGGAGGGGGGGTTGAGGCTGAGGAGTGGGGAGGGAAAGAGACACGGGGGGTTAGAGAGACACAGGGGGGTAGAGAGACACGGGGGGGGGGGGGGAGAGAGTGACTCGAGTATAAGCCGAGGGGGCCCTTTTTAGCCTTAAAAAAAGGGCTGAAAAACTTGGCTTATACTCGAGTATATACAGTATTTATTTATATAAAAAAAGTAAACATAGTTGTTTAGTCTTAAAGTCCAACTCTCCGTGACCTTATGGACAGCAGCACACCAGGCACATCTGTCAGCCAGATCCCCTAAGCTCATGTTCATTGCTTCAATGACCTCATCTATCCCTCTCCACCTCTGCATAATATACAAACATAGATAACATTAATTATCCCTAATCCTTACGCTCCACACTGCATTGGTTCTGTTGCACAGATGACAATATCAAGGTCCCATTATGAGCAAAATAGAGTTACACAATTAGTTTACAATGCTTTTGCAACCTTTGTTGAATTTTTCTTAGTGCCGTAAATGCCAGAAATAACAGTACTTCTCAATAAATGTATAGTTTCCTGCCATTATGCTATGTTATGCTTTGAATCTACTTCTTCCCACATGTTTATGGCTCCACACTACAAAATGAAAGCGATAATGTCCATTTAAATTCATATTTAAATTTCATGTATTATGAATGCATCTGATAGAAGAGAATTAGTAGTGTATATAAACATTATGAAACTTATCCTAAAGTTTGCAAGCAGGTGATTTTTAGAGTTAACACCCCTGTAAATCCCTGCTAAAATTTGCATAAAATTCATAATTCATTTTGGCCAGTCACAGGCAGCTAGCTATACATTGTTACAATTTGTGTGGCAAGGAATTATGGGATGTGCAGTCCACTGCACAAGGAAGCAAGGAGTCAGACACTGCTCTGTAGATTTCTCCATTGTGCTGCTGTTGGCTTAAAAGTTAATATAGGGTGAAAAACAATATTCAAATGCAGTGTTTCAATTGATAGGCAGAACTGTGGGTGTGGAAAACAAATTTTATTTTTAAATAAAATAAATCTGTATGTGTATAGAATGACTCAATGTAATGTATGTTTTTGATATAAGCAGCATGTGTTAGATTAGAAAAGGGAAAAATAGGAAAACTTAGATATACCTTTAGTATTCTTTGCCATATTATTCGATAAAGCTTTTAAATCAAACAGCCCCGCTCTGTGTAGTACCCTCACACTCTACAAAACGCTGACGCGTCCTATTGACGTCATCTGCAGTGCGATTCCGACCCAACGTGCGTTTCCCTCAATTTCATCAGGGGTTGCCGATGACATCATTAGGATGTGATGCGTTTTGTAGCACGTGAGGGTACTACACAGAGGTGGGCTGTTTGATTTAAAAGCTTTATCGAATAATATGGCAAAGAATACTATAACAATACTAGAAGACAGCAATAAATGAGCTAAGAATTACAACATCAGTACAAACGCCAAGTACTGCAATCTCATTAGATAAAGTGGAGTAAACTCTTGAGCTATCAGCCTTATCAATCACTTGTTTCCTATTTTAGGCTTAAATCCACTTTTGAATGTTATCACTTTATATTATATTAATTCCACGAGTCACAAATTTATAATTTTGCTGATGCTTTATCCTATTACCAGGTTTCAATCCATTATATATAATATAAACTGCTCTGTGAGTCACAACGTATATTTTAAGGAAAACTTTTTCTTTTTAATTGTATAAATAAAAGCTATATTTTAATCATTTTTGTCTCTTAAGAGATCAGAGTAAAGGTGTGCTTGTAAAACAGAGTTATTTTCTTTTCTACACATAAGAACATTTTAATATCATGGCATTCATAAGGGCAAAGTACGAAAGATTACACAGTGAATGGGGAGGAGGGTTGGGTATAAGAGCAGTCGGTAATTGCTAGCTTGTTTAAGCATCTGGCAACTTCAGTTTAAATATATAAAACATTTAATAATGTAATGAAGATTCAGATGATTTGGACCCAGGTCTGCCTATTGTCTTTTCCTGGTGGACATCATGCCTATTATATACATTAGTACATTTTTATTTTAGACACATTGTTTTCATCATAACAATCTTAGTAATATAAGTAATATACATAGTTTATTTTTTTTATTTCTGTAGACCACACATATTTATATGTTGGCCAATGCTCCATTATGAGATTCCTAACTAAGCTACTATTTCTATTGTTACAGGGCCGAGAAAACATTGGAAGAGGATTCCTTATTTCAAGAACCATTGACAATATTCAAAGTTTACAGAACCCCTACTAAGTGCCAATGGGCATCCACTGTAGCTCTTCCTAACCAAGAGAATGGAAAGAAAGCCAACCTGCAGTGAGAGCCCGTCCCTGGGCTCTGAGAAGGAGCCTCTGACTTGCAGAGCACGCTCAGAATGCAAAAAGGATGGGCAACTTCTGAGGAACTGCAAGCCCTCGTTGCGCTTGTCTGAAGAGCTCAACAAGGTGCATCCCAGCCCTGCAGAGAGAGGGGAACCAGGACATATGTCCAACAAATATTTAGCTGTGCAGAGCCCGGAGGCACCATGTAATGGCACCAGGAATGGAGGAGATGAAGGTTCAACCCCTGCACTCACCGTTATCCCCTCCTGTAGGGCTGAGGTGCAACATTTGCAGACAGAGGTGGGGGAGAGAGAGACTTGGAGTAAAAAAATAGACTTTCTTCTGTCGGTCATTGGTTATGCAGTGGACCTTGGAAATGTGTGGAGATTCCCATATATCTGTTACCAGAATGGAGGAGGTAAGGGACAAACGTTTCTATATATCTTAAGTGCTTTATAAATACATATGTAATACTACAGTTAAGTGTCCTTCAAAGCATTGCTTAATATGACTGAACTATTTCAGTCATAGAACCATGTTTGGGCTTCAAAAGTATTGATGGAACCTGAGGACAAAATATCTCCCAACAAATAATTGCACAACATCATCCTATGTGCCCCAAACTGATTCCAAGTGTACAATGTTCACTGGTTTCTAAAACAAGGCCCAGGAAACCAACATATACTATATACTCCATACTTTCCATAGAGATAAACTTATTGTGAGCAGGGTTTTTTGCTGAAACCCTGCTCACACAAAATGGAACCCAACATCCCATTAAACGTAGTCTGGGTTAATCCATACCAGTTATAAAAACAATGGCTGTTCCATCAACAAATCCCACTTAAAGAGGAAGTTTCACATAAAATCTATTGTTATATGAAAGAGTGTGCATGTTAGGTGATGTCAGCTGCTGAAGAATCTAAAAACATTAATATAACTGTCATGGTTTAAAACTCAGCAGTAGTTTGACACTTGGATGGATAAACTTTTGCTCCAATAAGCTCAGCATTATTGGGTGTCAGTGACGAATATGAAAGTTGAAATGGCAGCTCTATTCTCCTACATCACAGACATTGACTGGCAAACTAGACAAGTTTCTTAACTTTTACATAGATATTTAAACTTCTCTTTAATATAAAAAAAAAACTTAAGTTGAGGTGGTACTTGCCCTTTAATAAAAGGCATATTTAGATTTTATGCTGCCCAAGGCCAGCTAGATGCGTGCTCTCCCCACGCTCCACTTGCAGCTCCTCCTTTCTCGTTTCTATATCTTAAATCAAAAGTTTATTTGTGTATATATATATATATATATATATATGATATGCATAAAGTATCAAGTACATGTACAGTGTAAATTATCAAACATATTTCAATGTACTTCCCTGCATCTTCAGGCAGCCTGCTACCTCCTGAAAATATCCTGCCTGGGCCTAATGGACGTAGGCAAAATGCACCCCTGCTTTTAATACAAACATGGGGCCTCATTCAATTTAGGTCTCAGGAGATCTTGCCGTCTGTAAGGGAGCCCGCAATCTATTTTGCTATTTAATTGGCATCTTTTTGCGGGCTCCGACCGGGTTATGGGCTACAGCCTCCGATTCTTTCCATCTCAAGTTAAAGCCAGCCCAAGCCTTTGATCTCTTACATCTGCAAGAGTTACAATCTCTAAAATTGCAAATCGATATTCAATTGCTCTGATTCCCGCTCGCTAACCACGCAGCCAAGGCCGCAAATGGCAAAAGTCGGGCCCCATGTTACTGGTTCCAAGGAGGACCCGCAAAGGACTTACAGACATGTCTGGAGCACTGTAAATGCAAATATATATTCAATACTGCACTGTAAATGATGGGGAACACAATGTAAGACATTATAATTAATTGCACAACAGTCTCAAGCCTGTAAATCTGCAATATAAAATTATATTTGTAATCTGTCATTTCGGGGTTTTATCAATCTTGGGAATCAATTAATTATTACATATCAGGCCACCCACATGGACTATAAAATTGGCTTAATTTGCATTATTTTGTTTATTGTGGGTTTGCGGGTCCGATCGCATATCGGACCCTGAAACGCTAGTTGATTGACATGTAACTTCAGTGTTTTTACTGACTCCATGATGACGGGCTCCTTTTCTATTGGCCTTTCTGCATCGGGAGTTACGGTCTTGCTTAATCGATCATGTTCACACCCCAAAATGCTACATACGATGGCAAGATTTACGATCTTCGCTATCTGGCCGGTATTTGCGGTCTTGTCGAATTGAATAACTCTGTAAGTCTAGCAGGCCCGCAGACATACGTCCTACATCCCGCGACTTACAGCCTCCGAATTGAATGAGGCCCATGGTATATGGAGAATAAATCTAATAGAACTTCTGGTATCGTTCACAGGTTGATTTTAGAAGTACAGTATGTTATCTAAAAACCATCTACAACAATCATGGGCAGGCATCAGACGCTTTAATTGACCGTGTAGTCACATTTGTTTATTTATTTAGAAGATTATATTTGAAACATTACAATTTTTTTTAAATAAGTGGTAGGGTAGGAGCTTTGTAAATTCTGGGAGCCACATCTCTTAAAAGCATATTTAAGTTTCCTGGTTTATGAATGCATCTGATAGAGGAGATCCAGTAGTGTTGGAAAAACAATTTTGCATGAAAAAATACTAAAATAAACATTAACAAACTCACCCAGATGCTAAATCTCTTTAGTTTACAAGCAGCTGCTTTTGAGAGTTAACACCCCTAGATATCTCTGCTAAAATTAGCATACAATTCATAATTTGTTTTGGCCAATCACAGGGACCTACACATTTTAATACATTGTAGCAATCTGTAATAGTAGCTTGTGCAGCAAGGAATCATGGGGTGTGTAGTCCTCTGCATCAGGATCCGTGTAAGTTCTCTGCATTGAGCTGCTGTTGGCTTGAAGATTAGTAAAGAGTTAAAATCTTTACCCAAATGCAGTGTTTCTATTGGGAGGACTAGTGTGTCCATGTAAGCAGCTCTGGGGGTGTGGAAAACAAGTTTTATTTTTAAATAAAATAAATCTATATGTGTACAGAAGGGATCAATGTAATGTGTGTGTCTGATATAAGCAGTATGTGTTAGATTAGAAAAAGGGAAAAACAGGGAAACATACATATACATTTTAGTTATTAGACATATATCCTTATATATATTCCATTCTCTGGCTCCTAAAAATAATTTGCCGGCTCTTCGCTAACCAAATGGCTCATAAGTCTCAGTTAAATATGTCTGTCCTTGATCTTTTTTTTTTTTTTTTTTAAACAACACAGGAACAGGATTATTTTTGCCATATTGTCCTAAACTGTTACATCATAAAGAGTGACTGAACAGATCTTTATGAATCCAATGATGATGCTTATCCTGCCACTTGCCTGCATTAAACATTGTATCAGTGAGACTAAATTCCTCCAGATTTTTTCTGGTATTTTCATAATGTACGTGCCTTCATATTGGAGGAATGATTCTTATCTTCAGGGTAGATCCAGGAACCTTTTCTGTGAAACCCCACACTTTCTGGCACTCAATTCTCATGATATTCACTCAGGTCCGCAGATAGCTTTGATGGTTTCTCTAATGCTCCACCATTTTTGAGCCCTATTCTATTAAAAGCTCACAAATGCCTCCAACCCTTAATTTGGTCTGTACGTGTTTTTTCTCTAAATGTTTAGATGTATTCTGTTGACTCCAGCCCGCAATTTACCTCCTTAAGACTAAACTCGTAAACCCTTCATTTTTAAGTCTGATTTCAGGGGACGTGACCATGTGGTCTGACCATATTTAAGCAAGCCCATAATTTACTTTTTAGACACTGCAAATAGTAAATAAGACCGTCATCATGATGTCAGTAAAACATGGAAGTTACACGTAATCTGCCATCGGAGGTTATAAATGATTTAGTGTCAATAAGTAATATTTGCAGATGAGGCTCGCAATCAAGCAATCTATAAAATGCATTAGATGGTGTCCCGAAAAAAGAGCGCGCGCCAAAAGCCAAAAGAGTGCCAAAAAATGCACACTAACTAATGTGGGACCCGACAATAGCGCGTGCCGCGCACAATTGCACGCAGGACTGATGCGCCGGACTACAGGTAAGGTGGTGTTAGGGTTACAGGTTTTAGGCTCTTAGGGTTGGTTTAGGGGGACTTAGGCTTAGGAGTTTTAGGGTTATCGGGTCTTACGATTAGTGGTAAAGGTTTTAGGGTTAGGCTAAGGGGGTCTTAGGGTTAGAGGTTTTAGGATTAGGGGTCTTAGGGTTAGAGGTTTTAGGGTCTTAGGGTTGGTTTAGGGGGTCTTAGGGTTATGGTTAGAGGTTTTAGGGTTAGGGGGTCGTAGGCTTAAGGTTAGAGGGGACACAGGTGAGAGACACACAGGGGGACATGACAGACACTGAACATTAGCAATATCAGAGAGAGACAGGGACCCTATTCCATTCGTCGACGCGCATTTGTCGTGGCTCTTACAACTGCGAGCCCCAGGATCAATATTAATTAGAAGTAACAGTTAAAAATAATATTTCTAATTGCATATTTGAGTGTTTGAGACTGTTGTGAAATCAATTATAATTTCTTTCCATGCCTTCCCATGCTTTTAAAGTACAGTATTGTGTGTTTAATTGCTGCTACAGCTCTAATAAGTGTTTGAAAAAGCCCTTATGAGTCCTATTTAGTATTCAGTTGTGGGTTAGACTTTATTTGCGAGCTAGACCTACAGGTTTAATAAAATATTGATTTTGTGTAACTTTCATTATTTAGAGCTTGTAATATTCGAGCTGTGCTAAAACCAATAGAGTTCTAAGGCCAGATTAGCGTCTTTGGCTGGCCTGTAGTGATTGTGGGCGAGAACTTGTAATCGGATTGCGAGTAGCTAATAAATGTGGCAATATTGAGATTGATTTTAAGTGGCCCTCATTCAATTGCAATTTGGCCAATTGAATAGGGCGCTAAATAAGCACATAACATATTTTTTTTAAAGAAGTTTTTAGTTAGTAAGCATCTATCCAAAGGCAAGGTTTTCACTAACTAAAAACTTCTTTAAAACAAATATGCAATGTGCCTATTTAGAGCCATATTTAATTGGCTAAATCACAATTGAATGAGGGCCAGTGTGTATAAATTTACAGATTGGGCAATAGAATTTTGTTTGTTTTTTGCCTTAACAGCTGCAAATATTAATTAGTATTATGCAGGTGCAGAGAATAATACTGTTCAGTGATTAAAGTATACCTCCATAACTACCAATGTAATTATATAAATTATCAGTTGATGTATTTTAGTTGCCGTAACTATTATCATTATTATCATTTTTAAGGATTAATGAATTATATTTATTAAATGATCTTACCAAGAACTTGATAACGTGCAAAACATTTTTTGAATGTTAACTCCTGAATTCAGTTTTCCTTTAATGATGGCAGGCAGGATTAGATGGGATGAACCATGGATTAGGCTTCTATATCATGTATATAAGATATCTAGTTAGTGCCCAGATGGAAAAATACTTACGGCCTCATTCAGTTGCGATTTGGCCAATTAAATAGGGCTCTATATAAGCACAGAGCATATTTTTTTACAGAAGTGTTTAGTTAGTGAACTTCTATCCAAAAGCAAAGTCTAAAAACTTCTGTAAAAAAAATATGCTCTGTGCCTATATAGAGCCCTATTCAAATGGCCAAATCGCAATTGAATGAGGCCCTTAGTGAATAAGGGGGTCTTTGCTATTGTCTAACCTATATAAACCCCCCAAAACACATCCCTAGTTCTGCAATAGTAAATAAGGTAATGGGAAACATAGCTTTGTGAGATCCTTTGTAAATCTCTGGTATTCAGTTTCCAGGGAATGCGAGAGTTAAATATCCCCACTTCCTACAATTTTCTTGCATTTTCTATAGAGGCTTTAAACAAACATACAGGGATAACCCGATTTGCACTACCCCGCTGAGCGCCGATTCGACGATAACGCTTTAGATCGTGTTGCAGGCATTTAAATCCTTGATTAGCACACTTTTTTTGATATATCACTGATCAGCGCTATGTAGATAAAATGTCCCGTTTAGGGTGGTTTTCGTATAGCGCTCCTGCATGCAAAAACGCATATACCGCGCTAAATGGGGTATTACTGTAGTTACACTTTATTCCTGCTTAATACATAGCTCCGAAATAATAGACTGGAATTGGTGTAACTCCACTTAACTCTGTTTATTCCTGCTAATTTCCACTTTTAACCCTCTTTGATAATTGTACCAAATTTTCTCATGGTAATGACACTTCTGTTAAAAAATATATTTTTCATCACAAATACATTGTTATATAATTTCTTATATTCAAACTTCTCTTGCTATCTTTTCCAGAAGCTGGTTGCTTCTTTAGTTCATGTATCAATATTATTATAGTTATTATATATTTGTTTTTTTGTCCACAATCTTAACAGGGTGAATGACAAGTTCAGCTAGCCCTGTGTGTGACTGAATTAGCTCCACTATGAGACTGTAATTATTCAAGTATCTTTTAATAAACAACAGTGAAAACAAAGCATTGTGGGACGTGTAGTTTCACTGCAGGGCAGCAAAGCAAAACAACCATTTACAAATTTTGTAAAATAGATTATTTTCACTAGTATACATTTATAAACCATATAAAAATATCTATTGTCTTTGTTCAAACACTGTTTATGTGTAGTCTTGTATAAAAATAAACATTTTACAGACGCCATGGGACTGTATCCCTGCATGGTTTATGGGGAATGTTTTATGCAAGGAATAATTATATATTTTTGTTTAATGCCTTATTTGAGTTTAAAGGACCACTGAATGCATCAGCTACATCAGTTCACATAACAAGTGTAGCAATTGGAATTATACAGTATTTAAATAGAATTGAACAGACTTAATGTTACATCACCTCCAACAAGAGCAATAAAGGCAAGCACGTTTTCTTTTCTTTTTAAATATTTTATTGCTTTTTGCTTACACATATTATGTCATAATGCTTCCTCACACTTTCTTCTTCTTCACAATCTTCTACCTCTTTCTCAGACTTTTTTCTTCAGTTTTTTCTCATCGTCTCTAACAGCATAACCATCTCACTTTCCCTTCTCTCCCCCTCCTTTGCTACCACAAGCTTCTATCCTTACTTACAGTCGTCTCCTCCCTCTTCTAAGGCTCAAAAGCAGAACCCTTCTGCAACTCCCACTCCCATCTCCTCTCACTCACACTCATTTTTCTGCTAGTTGCTGGAGACATATCCTCTAATGCAAGCTCCTCAGTCATTTCCACCAACTGTCAACATGAACAGCAAACACCTGCAACAATCAAAATCTAAAAACCATCAGCGGTCAAAAACCATCTCCTTTGTCCGTCTCCTGTGCCTGCATGTTCCATTTGCATTAAACTCACCTCCATTTATTACTTATTTATTTCTAACTCCCTTAAACTGTTGGCTATGATAGAAACTTGTCTCACTCCATCAGATACTGCCTCCCCTGCGGCACTCACATATAGTGACTTCCACTTCAGTCACACCTCTAGGCCTAGGCACAAGCAAGATGTTGGCGTATTATTTACTTCTCGCTTCACATTTCACTGTGTACTCCCGGTTCTCTCCCTCCAATTTAAATTTTCCAAACGTCACGCTATCCTCCTCTTCTTACCCATCTCTCTCTATTGCCCCTCTGGATCACCCTCACAATTTCTTGATCATTTTGCTGCCTGGCTTCCTCATTTTCTCTTCTCTAACATACCTTCACTCATTTTTGGCATTTTAACATGCCACTGACGCACACATCTCGCCTACACCTGCAAAATTACTTTGACTTACCGCTTCACACAATCGCAACTCACTGTGATGGACACTCCCTTGACCTTATCTTTACCAGTCTCTGCACAATATACAAGCTAGTAATTTCCCCACTCCCTCTACCCTCTATCTAACCACCTGCAAGTTCACCACTCCCTCTATCTAACCATCACCTTCCCCCACTGTCCTTCTTCAATCCATTTCATCAGAATCTATAAAAAAAAAACTTGAATCTCTGACCTACAACAATTTCACAATGTGCTGCAACCCCTTCTCAGCAAACCGACAACATCCAGCCTTTGACCTTACCCATCCAATATCCATTATGGACTCCTTTGACCCTGTAATTGAGGATGACACCTCTGGTCTCCGGTCAACCTCTCACCTTACAACTTGTGCAGGGGTCTATAAGGACTGCTATGGTGCAGGTTATAGTGCTGTGGGGGTCCATAGGAACCCCTATGGTGTTAGGTTAGTATACCAAGGGGGTCCATAGGGACCCACAGGGTAGGGACTTATTTTGAGTTGTCATATAGTGTAAGGATAGTATACCTTATTGGATACATCTAATTATTCTAAAATTACAACATTCTTTCTCTTTTCAGGAGCTTTCCTCATCCCTTATGTAATCATGGCTGTCTTCGGTGGGATCCCTCTATTTTATATGGAGTTGGCCTTGGGTCAGTATCATAGGAATGGCTGTATCTCTATATGGAGGAAAATATGTCCCTTATTTAAAGGTAAGATAAGGATGATGCAGAAGCTTGTGGAACACCTGTTTTGTGTATTTATAATATATCACTTTGTTATTTTATAGGATGATTGGTATATATATCTTATTCATATACCAGCCTGGATCAAGTGCATCAAAAATAAAACTACATAGCATTTTTACTGGGAAAATGTTTGGTCCCAAAACAAAATTGGCTAAAGAATCATTATGCTATTCTGACAAACTAAGATGGCCCAAGCTTTGGGTGTTAGGAATAAGCTTCTAGGCGTCAATGACAGCAGTAATGAGAGATAGAGAGCTCAGAAGCTGATAGGTGGAACAGAGAGGTCAACTCATGTGCGTATAGATATTTTATAATACATATACTTATCACATAATAGATTAATTGTAAACGGGTCATTTGCAACATAACATTGTTTAATTGACTCCTTAGTCTCGAGTATGTTACATGCTTGATTGGTGTAATAGAAATATAAAAGCAGCCAAACTACAAGATTTTGATAAAATGAATATATTTTCAAGCAGGTGTCTGAGACTAAACTCTTCAGTCTTTTCACCTATTCTTTTTCACATTATTAAATACAATATTCTGGTTCATTCAGATTAGTAACTTTGGGTGAACTGCTAGAAAATGGTCTGGAAAAAATGAGCCAGTGTATGTGTCTGGTAAAGGGCTATTAGTATCTAGTTCACCACTTGTTGGTTAAAGAAATGTATGTTTATAAAACATCAACAAAGCCATTTGTAATTACGGTATATAAGATTTTATAATGAATTGTATCTGCCTAATGTGCTTTGGCTATCTCCGTCTTCCTCTATTCACATGACTCACTCTGTTTGTCTAGAAGCCATGAGATAGGTATTTATTTCATCTGGTAGCTGAGAGTTTTATTATTCAGGAGCTGTGACTTATCTCCTATATCCCTGTGCTGTGAGCATGTTTGACCATGCTCCCACAATATATTATTAGTTATTTTCTCTTAGTTATTTTTTTCTTTTGTTGCATGATTTTCCAAACAACTCAGTTGTATATATATCACTATATGTACACTACCCTACACTAGTATATGTGAATCAGATGGCACCTGTCTACATTTAGATGATGTTTTCTTGTCTGTCTCTTTTTCCATTGGATGGATTGTCAAATCTCCTCAAGATAATTGTATTATTGACCTTATGGATTGATCTTATGAATGTGGATATTCTAGTTAATTTACTATTTTTCTATCTTTTGAGATACCTAAATGAAAATACACATGTAGATTGAATATTACAAGCACAAATAATTAATAGTTCAAATACAGTAACAGTGGGGTGACACTTTATTTAACTTTACATAAATTGATAGGCATTGAAATATTCACATTCTGTGGTTAAATTCATTTACAGATGATTGGTTAGTGGAGATTTTCGCATATAGAGGCCTAGAATACAATTAAGTTGATTTCTTCATTTTAGATATTGAGTTTACTTTGTGGTATAATGTAAGTCTGGTGCGGCAGCACATTTGGTTAATGGAGTTTTAGCGCCAGCAGGTTCTCATTTTTAATAGCAAACCTACCAAATACCATGAACAGCTATTTCATGACCCCCAGTCATGTGCAAGGAGGGACTTGCCAGACCCATATTCATTTTTTAAACCTTTTTAATTATAAATAGTCTTATTGCTGCCTTTATAGGCACACTTTTCTTGAACTGTGATAGGCTAGACAAGCACTTTATCTTGTGTTTGCATTGACTTTAAGTGATGTTATGTAGTGTATACCAGTGTCTTCATGGAACCAATGTTACCTGAAAGCTGAAATAAAGTTAAATATTTATTCTGGCAGCTGAAAACTAACACCAAAAATAAATTAGAAGGAACTCAGCATACTTATTGTTATTATTATGATGATGATTAGTATTGCTACTCTTTAAGTGCCAGCATTTTCAGTAGCACTATGCTTGGTGCAACAGATTTGAGGCCCCTACTCCAAAGAACTTACAATCTAGAAGGTAAGGTTGGAATGTGAGGCAGGAGGATGACAGATGCAAGGTGGCAGTGATCAAGGCAGTAGGTTGATGTAAGTGGAAGTAGCTTTGTGCTATAATGTAGATTGTGTGTTGTGTGCAGGTGGGCATTTTAAGGCTGAAGGTGATAAGCTTTTTTAAACAGGTTCGTTGTTAGTGAGTTTTTAAGGTTTTGAGGCTGGAAGGCAGAACAAGGAATTCCAGAGTAGATGTACCATGAGAAAAGAACCAGAGGACATGAGTGTGAGGAGGTGATAAGAGAGGAGGAAAGAAGAAGGTGAAGAAGGTGATTTGGAAAGTATTGTGAGAGTGCAGAAGTATAAAGGGGTACACTGTTGTCAAGGGCTTTAAATGTAAGGGTCAAGATTCAAAATATTTATCTGGAGGCTATGAAAAGCTGACAGAGGTGTGCTGCAAATACTGAGCAATGAGTGGAGAGAGATGAGTGATGATGACACCAACAAGGAGCAAGCTGCTATGGTCGAGGTGACATATGATAGGAGAATGGATTAGAATTTTAGTTGTGTCTTGTGTAAGATAGAGACGTATTTGGAGGGTTTTTAGGTGAAGACAACATGATTTGGTTATTCATTTTATGTGAGGAATAAAAGAGAGGAAAGGGTCCGAAAGAACCCGTAGACTTTGGGTCTGAGAGGTGGGAGTTATGATGGCATTGTGAACAGTGAGGTATGTGTGAGTATTGGAAGTAGTAGATTGTGGGAAGATTAGGCTCTCAGTCTTTGAAATGCTGACTTTGAGTTGATGGGGGGACATCCAGGAGGATATGCTTGAAAGGCTGTTAGTATCGAGAAGTGATTATTTGACTTAGTGTAGAGCATTTGATTTGTGATTTTTGTGAGAGCTGTCTCTGTGGACTGCTGGGGTTGCAAACCAGACTGGAGGGGGTTTGGGAAGAGAGTTGCAGGAATGGAATTTGGTTAGGTGTTTGTAGGTTGTACTTTTGAAGCCAAGGAAAGAAGAGAGACATGGTGACAGTATGATGCAGAAGCCGGGTCAGGTGACAATGTCTTAAGGATTGGGGAAATTAAGGCATGTTTTAAAGATGATGGGAGCTTGCTTGTGTGTTGCTCGAGTGTTTAGGCAGAGGTTGAATAGATGTGTGAGAGTTGGGATAAGTGTGGTAGCGAGAAAAGGCTTTAGCTATGATGGAAATGGATCAAGTGGGCAGAGAATATCAGTGTAGGTGAGGGGGCAGAGAAGAGGCTGTAGCATGTTGAAATATTTTTGTGGGTCAGGTGATTGGATGTTTCTGTAGGCTCTGTTGGATGAGATTGATGAATGGCAGTGAATGGAAGGTGTGGTGAAGTTGTAGGGTAGAAGGTGGTGGTAAGATAGTGGAAGTGGGCACATGACAAGGTTGGATATTATGCAGAGATTGGTAAAGATTAGATCAATGGATTGCCCATCATTATGAGTTGGGGACTCTGTCCATTGTGAGAGGCCAATGGAAGGGGTAAGTGAAATAAATGTTGAAGCTGTAGGTGAGGTGGCTGTGTCAGTGGCAATATTGAAGTCTCTAAGAATAAGTGTAGATAAACTTGAGGAGACAAAATTAGGGAGCTAAGCAGCAAATGGAACAAGAAATTGGGAGAGTAGTTCCGGGTGGTGATAGATCACAGCAGTGAGTTCAGCAAAATGTTATATTTATTATTTCATGCCTTAATTACAAAGAGAGTTATATTACAGATTGTATTTCCACATGAATATACTTTGTATAATAACGATATTTACCTACCCCAGTTTAAGGGTGTTTACTTAAATGTATATTTAATACAGCAGATTGTACTTTCTTCCTATATGTTCTTCTATCTGGCTAATATACTGTGGTACTTGAATAGTTATGTAATGCAAAATTACCTATTGTACCTTCTTCAAAGTATGCCAAAAAATAAAAATGTCATATAGATTTCTCTGTATTTCAAACACTTGATACTAAAGAAGTGTAAATGCATCATGTAACAAGTCTTGCCACTATATAGAGTTGGTTGGACCTAATAAAGGCTCTGCCCTCTGTTCATATTCCCCCAGGAATCGGCTATGCTATATGTATGATAGCTCTGTATATAGCATTTTATTACAACACCATAATGGCCTGGGCTCTCTACTACCTCATATTCTCCTTCCGAGCCGAGCTGCCATGGACCAGCTGCCATAACCCATGGAACACGGAAAACTGTACTAACTACTTCCACAACAGCAATGTCACCTGGGAGACAAACTCCATCTCACCAGCAGAGGAATTTTACACGTAAGTGCATGTAAGTGTGGTGAGGAATATGGGGCTGGAGGGGAGACACGGCTGAGAAGATTAAAAGAACAATAATTTAAATGAGTGTTTATGCAAAACGTGTCTCAGACCTCTAATTCATTATTTATTACAGTCCTGACTAACCAATGTCCTCATGGGGCATTAACTTGCCATAATGATTTCATAAATCCTGGTCTGTTAGGTACACATGAGGCCTATAGTTGCTTACCTCGTATATATAACAAAATGTAAGTACATAGTATATCTTCAAATTGTAAGAGAATTTAAAGAGTATGGTGACAGTATGTTGAGTAAATTAGTTCTATTTGTGGAGTATCTGTTATATACAGAATAACAGACAATTCAATCAAACTGGGTTTCTCTTTTTAAAACCTAATCATTTTATGAAACTTTTCCTGATGCTTGTTTGAGAACACAGCAAATGGTTATTTAATAACTTTTCCCTGTGTTGTCACTGCCATCTACACAGAGCTTGGAGCCTGAAGACTAAAAGACAGTAAGAATGTGACTGTGGCACCAAGAGCACAATAGAATGGCTACTTGGTGAATCACTGCCTACGTAACGAGGGCCAATGTAGTGGTGATCCAGTTGGTTTACATAGCAACAGATTTGTAAATAAAAGCAGCACAATTACTATTTTGAGAAAAATAATTTAATATAGCTTTACAGCCTTGCATTTGAACATTGGTATTTCAGGATGTAGCACATCTGCTTCTCTCCATCGTTATTATTAGTCCAGGAGAAGATGTGCCCAGGATGCTGTCTTAGGTCATCTTGCAGTGTCCACTGAAGGAAGCAGTAAATCACTCATATCTGCACAGTCTCCTTGGCAAATCCTTTGGCACCCCCTGGATACCCCCTGGTGGAGAAAAACATAAGCGATGAAGTCTGAAACACTGAAGTTTAAGTGCTTAAAATATAAAAAAAAATTCTTCAACTAATGATTGTTTGCTAATTAATTATTAAATAGACACGTTAAACCATATTGTATAAAACTTGAAATTTAAATTCTCCAGCATGTACTGTAATTACTAAAGAAATAGGACATCGTCAGACAGATAGTGCTGAAAAAGAAGTGTGTGCCTGGCCACAGGAAGTAATTACCGTGTTGGCCTGAATATAAGCCACACCTGTGAAATTCAAGGGGAAAAAAAGATAATATGCGAATATAAGCCGCAGCCTTAAAATTGGAGAGAAACAGGCTTTCTAATCAGTATCTATGGTAACTTCTTTTGCGGGTTACAGGCTGAAAATCGTAGCTTGCAAAACGTTGCAATAGCTCAAATCGCAAATCACTATTCAATTGCTACAATTCTGCAGGCATTCACACCCGTAAATGGCAAATCTAAAAGAAAATCCTACAGGTTCCAAATAGGACATGTTGCACCGTAAATGGAAATTAAAAATCAATACTGCACTGTAAAATACGGGGAAAACGATGAATGACATTAGAATTATTGCGCAACAGACTTAAGCCCGCAAATCGGCAATAATTGTTTTACGGTCGCAAAGATAAGCCGCATCCGTAATATCCATGCTCGGAAAAAAAAGTGTGGCTTATATTCGGGCCAATACGGTAAGTCCTTTTAGATCCTGGGTAAATATAGCTCTTAGCCTGATACTAAAATACACAAGTCTCTGTCAATGAATGATGCACTGGGGCTTATTGCATTGCAAGTTTCCTTGCACAGAAAGAGTTAAAAATGCACACTTGTCCTGTCTTCCAGCCGGCTTGTGCTGCAGATACACAAATCGAAAGGCCTACATGAGCTCGGGGGGATCAGCTGGCAGCTCACCCTGTGTCTTCTGTTCATCTTCATTGTGGTCTACTTCAGCATATGGAAGGGTGTCAAAACATCTGGCAAGGTTAGTGTCAAAGTACAGATCAGAGATCTGTACACCATTAGACTGAATAAGAATGAGGCGTCATGGGCCTATCACAAATGCTCTCACTGCATTTCCCCAAAAACAGGAACATCCAGTCATCATCATCACACCTGTGTGAAATCAGATTGTGTATATGATGCTGTATTGGCAAATCACATTTATGTATATAGAAGTTTAATTGTGGGTATTGATTAGAATTCTCTTGTTTAGGTTTTTAGTATAATGTGCATTATTTTTGACTCCTGGACACTCCGTGAAATCGGAAAGAGAGTTAGAAAGTTAGAGGGTGATATAGAATTTGCCAGACAGTAAATGGGTTGCACAGAGTGCAATGCAGGGGAGGGAGAGAGGAAAGCAAGGAAATGGAAAAGTAAGAGAGTGAAGTGGAATATGAGGTATTGGTAAAGGTGGGAGAGAGTACTTGATAAAGTTTCATAGGGAGTTTCTACATATATCCCTTTGGAGCATTCACACTAGTTCTGCCAATGAGTTTACGCTACAGTTACATGAAGTCTCTGTGCAAAGAGAGGCAATTCCTGATAGTTTCCATGAAGTTTTTCATAAGGAAAGAAACTGATTGAATGTTTAAAAGTTGCCACTGAAAAGGGAACATCACATTTCACTTATTTTTCCTCTGTGAAACGCCTTCTTACAAAAGGTTTGCTCTAGATTCATCTTGGATGTATGTGGATCCACTTCTTGTTGTATAGCTCCTGCACCAAATGAATAAATCTACTACATGCAACTTGAACTAAAGGCCATATATGTCTGTGTTCATTTGAATGTATTTTTGAACTTGGTTTTATGTTTTCTTTTGTGAGTAGTAACCACTTTATCTTCTTTACGTATCACACATTTCAGGTGGTGTGGGTTACAGCTACATTCCCTTATATTGTCCTGACCCTCCTCTTAATAAGAGGTGCTACACTACCCGGAGCATGGAGGGGAGTTCTCTTCTACCTGAAGCCTGACTGGCAGAAGTTGCTGACCACTGAGGTGAGAGACATATCTGCTAACACATACTTGTACATAAGTATACATATACATGATATTGTTTAGTTGGTGATTAATGCTCCAAAAACTAAAGTAACATCAGACAACACATAACATTTTCCTATATCTATTGGGTGAAGTGGCATGATGAGCAAAAATCAGGCTGTGAATTTCTGTCAGATGGCAAAACTAAAATAAACTATTTGAACTAAATGTTCATAAGCTGACATATAAGCATAGATTTATCTCATGTAATAAAAAAAGGCCCAACTAGTCTGCTCATTCTATTTATCCCAAAGTTTGGCTTAAGCCTCAGGATAGTCTTATGCTTATTCCAGGCATTCTTCAATTCCTTAACTGTGTTTGACTCTTCCAATGCATTTGTCTACTACTCATTTCTGTGAAGTAGTACTTTCACACATTTCTCCTAAATCTTCCAAAATCCAATCGTCTTAAATAATACATTTCTCCTTTTTTGGATGATATATCCCACCTAGAACTTTATAAAATCCTTAGATATATTTCAAGGTTTCTTTTATTTTGCCCCTCTCCATTCTTTCCTATATACATATTAGAGTTATGAAGTCTTCTATTGAAAGTTAGATCTTTTAGACCAGTGCAGTCCGACTGGTGGATTGCAGGTCAGATGCAGCCCGCCATTTGTTTTCTATGGCCCACTGACTGCTAGAGAGAATATGCTCACAAACCTAAAACTATTAAAATAAAATATTTAAACAATTGAGACATCATTTATAAATTCCCAAATGTTTATAAAATACAAAATAAAACCTTTGGGAAACAGTGATAACAACACAGTCTTATTTGAGATTGAATTAAATAAAAAAAAACTGTAAGAGGCCAACAAAAACCCTTAATTTTAAAAGGGCAGATTTTAATTGTTTAAGGGCAGCAATACAAAGTATAGACTGGGACAGGGAACTGATAGGTAAAAATACTAAAAATAAATGGACAACATTTAAATCCTTGCTAAATATACATATTTATCACCATGTACCATGTGGGAGTAAAAATAAAAGTAGTAAATCACATCCAATGTGGCTTAATAATGATTTAAAGATACAGAGTAAAAATCAGGCATTTAAATTATACAAACAAGAGGGGACAGAGACTGCTTTATGTGAGTAGTAGGAAATCAACAAGGCTTGCAAAAGGGCTATTAGACAGGTTAAAATAGAAAATTAAAAGTTAGTTGCAAAGGAGAGTAAGACTAACCCTAAAATATTTTTCAAGTATATTAATGGGAAGAAGGCGAGGAAGGAAGCTATAGAAACATTACAATGTGACGCAGGACATCTGATAATTAGTGACCAGGAAAAGGCAGATGAGCTAAATAGGTTCTTTTCTTCGGTTTACACAAGGGAGGTACCAGTGGTTGGGACACTGCAACATAATGGGGCTACACTACCTTCGCTGAATAATTGGTTAATGCAGGAAGAAATCCAAAAAAATAAATGTTATTAAAGCCCCAGGTCCTGATGGGATACATCCAAGGGTACTGATGGAACTGTGTTCTGTATTAGACAAACCATTATATCCAATGTTTCAAGATTCACTCAACACTGGGTTGCTACCAGATGACTGTCGAAAAGCAGAGGTGATACCTATATTTAAGAAAGGGGCAAGAGCAAATCCAGGGAATTATAGACTAGTGAGCCTCACTTGTGTAGTGGGAAAGCTTTTAGAAGGGTTAATAAGGCATAATATGCAAGAATATGTCTATTTAAACAGGATTATAAGTACGAGTCAAAATGGATTTATGAGTGATAGGTAATGTCAAACAAATATAATTTGTTTCTATGAGGAGGTTAGTAGAAACTTGGATCAAGGCAACTCAGTGGATGTAGTCTTTTTGGATTTTGCAAAGGCGCTTGATACAGTGCCATGTGGAAGACTATTGTGCAAATTAAGGGATACAGCAATTGCAGTAAATATCTGCTCATCGATTGAGAGCTGGCTAAAAGACAGGAAGCAAAGGGTTGTGGTAAATGGAACATACTCAAATTGGACTAATGTGGTAAGTGGGGTTCCTTCGGGGTCAGTATTCAGGCCTCTCCTTTTTAACATATTTATTAATGACTTAGAGGTAGAACTGGAAAGTAGTGTCTCCATTTTTGCTGATGACACAAAGTTCTGCAAGGTAATTAAATCAGATAATATGTACTTTCCCTCCAAAGGGGTTTACATAAATTAGAGGAATGAGATTTAATACAAATAAATGTAAAGTTATGCATTTGGGAAGCAAAAATAGCCATACAATTTATAATCTTAATGGAGCAAATCTAGGGGTATCAGATATTGAAAGGGATTTGGGAGTGCTTGTGGACAACCACCTAGGTAACAGTACTCAAAGCCAAGCAGCATCTGCAAAGGCAAATAAAATATTAGCATTTATTAAGAAGGTTATAGAAGCAAGGGAAGCAAATATAATTCTGCCACTATACACATCCCTAGTACACCCTAATTTAGAATATGGAGTACAATTTTGGGCAGCACTAAAAAGGACATTTTAGAGTTGGAAAAGGTACAGAGAAGGACAAAAAAACAAATAAGGGGAATGGAGGGGCTAAGTTATGAAGCAAGACTAACAAAATAAAACTTATTTTCTCTAGAAAAAGGGTGTCTACGAGGGCATATGATTACCTTATATAAATACATCCAGCATTGTAAAGATTTGTCAAGGGAGCTTTTTGTGCCGAGACGTTTTCAACTGAAGAGAGGACATCCCTTGAGGTTAGAAGTAAAAAGATTCCACCTTAAAGAAAGAAAATTATTCTTCACTTTAAATGTAGTTTATCTGAGGAATTCTCTTCCAAAGGGAGGTGATGACAGGAGATTTGATAGATAACTTTTTAAAAAGGAACTGGATATATTTTTAAATAAAAAGGGCATTTAGGGTTATCTTGGTTAATTAGAGAGGGAGTATTGATCCAGGGAGGAATCCGATCGCCTGTTTCTAGGGTCAGAAAGGAATTGTTTTCCCCCTTTTGAGATGATTGGCAATGTTTCAATTTTTTTTTTTTCTGTTTGCCTTCCTCTGGATCAATTCACAACTAATCTGCATATTGCAGATCTGAGGAAATCTTAAAGGGTTGAACTTGATGGACTATAAGTATTTTTTCAACCTCAAATACTATGTAACTATGTAATAAATACATTTAAACATTTAAATGATCACTTTTTAATTGTTATTTTAAATCTGATCCACCAGCTCACTAGTCTATATAAATCTGGCACACATGTGCACTGGACTAGTAAAATCTGGCCACCCGCACTAAAGAAGTTGGACAGCATTGTTTTAGACCATACTCTATTTTAGTCAACCTCCTTTGTTCCTAAGTTGTTAATATCACTTTATATGTATATTCCCCAAACCTGGACCCTGTAATATGAGGTCTGATTAGGGATCTAGATAGGGAACTAGAGTAACATTAGTATCCCTCTATTTCTGCTGCTAATTCCTTTTCCAATACAACCAAGCATCCTACTTGCTTTCCCTGCAGGTCTTTTGAATTGTTTGACTACATTTAAATCATACAATATAATAACTTTCTCCTCTTTTCTTGTCAATATCAAATTACCATTAAGTAAATATTGTACTTTTGGGGTGATACGATTCTATTCTTCAGTGCAGCAATTAGATCCCTCACACTTGGTCATTGCTCTAGTTTATTCAAATTATTATATATTTAATTACACCTGGAATGTCTACCTTGTTACATGTTTTTGTGTCATCTGCAAAGAAACACACTTTTCTTGAAACCCACTAGTAATATCACTTACCATCACTGCTTTTGTTGCAGCTATTCTACCAGAGAACGGGTTAAAGGGATATAGGAAAGGTCTCAATTAAAATAAATTTCATTTTGAATAAAATGTAATTTGCTTGTTTGAAAATGGTTTTGACAAGTTTGCAAGCTCCTCGTGAGGTCTAAAAACATTGATTACAAATTTTAATAAAACATTTTCCATAGAGAAAAAGGTATACAGTCAATTATTCTATTTTTATGTACAGCATTATAGACCAAAAATCCAATCTGCCACCAAATCCTCTGAGCTGCCCTTTTTATGTGCAACTCACACTTCCCTGTGTACAGCTCTTTTCTGAGAAACAAGGAATTTGATAGCAGACTATATTTACTTGGCCCCTCTTGTCAGTCTAAATCTTAATTTGTTTTATCATCTCAATCATTATTGGCATAGTATTCTGGTTGTCTAATTCCAGTGCCAAACCGTATTAATTATCTCACTATACACACTGCAATCACAACTGAGAGCGTATTGCAGGTATCTAGCATCCTTTGAGATAAAATGAGAATGTCTTGGGATGAATAGTATACAGCATTGTGTGGGAAGTCAAAGTATTAAACCCTGTGATTTACAAATGGTTTGGTGTTACTGTCTACTTCTGCACTATTCATTATCACATCATCGGCTCAAGGACTATTGATGTTTGTGCGATTGTAGGGGTTGGCTTCATATTTATCATCCTGTTTGTGCCACTTAACCAGGACACTGGATAATGTATTGGTCAGATGTTCTTGTAACTCAGGCTAAAGGTTTCCAGACAGTCATAAACTTCTTTTTGCTTTCTCTTGTAGGTCTGGGTTGATGCTGCCGCACAGATATTTTTCTCACTTGGCCCAGGGTTTGGTGTCCTTCTAGCCTTTGCTAGCTACAATAAATTTCACAACAACTGCTACCAGTTAGTACCAAGTATATTTCCCTCCTTTTTCTTATACCTTCCCCTGTTAGTTTATACAGCCATTGTCATCAATATAACTTTGGGCACAGTGTACAGATAATATAGAAATTTAGAAATTCCACATTTTTAATCTGGGGACTGGCTGGTTACCTTGTAGTACTCATGGGGACTGATTGAGAGCTGCTGGACATTTTGAACAAGGTGGTAGTACATGTGATATATTACATTCACTCCATATATGTTCATCAATACTCTATGGCCATGACTAATGTTAGTGACATGTTTAACATATTAGACTCTACTCCTCCCTCTTTGTTCCTGAGGAGCGGCAGATAAGGTCTCAGTAACTGGCACCAGTTCCAGCACTGTATACACATTATATTTTATGCTTAGTTTGTAAGCTCTTACAAAAACAAGAATCTCTACACCTCCTATGTCACTATGTAAACTTATCTCACGTTTGTTTTATGTAGTCAGTGTATACTCTGTATTTAGAGCTACAGAACATGTTGACATTTTATAAATAAAGAATAAATAAAGAATAATAGCAATACTGACATAAATTGTGGTGCCAGGTCCATTACAGTTTATATGCTGTTAGCATTTCTCTTTGATAGCCATTTTGTCACAGTTCAGTCAGGGATAAGGTAGGTAAAGTGAGTAATAATTACCTGACCTCACTAAGTCTAAGGGTAGTTTTCAAACATTACACTGTAAGTGTCAAGGGCATCATTTAAATAAAAAAAAAAACAATTATCAGTTATATAATCCATAAGTACAAAAACATTTGCTGGTGCGTGAGAGATTTTTTTCACTTCCACACTTCCTGTTAGGGTGGAGTTTAAGTGGGTGTGTTGTGCTAATTTGTAATATCTATTCAGGTATAGAAGGAGGGGATGTGAGTAGGGAGTTCATAGTAGGGTTTCTTATGTTATTGTTTTGTTCTTCTTTTGTAGGGATGCTCTTGTGACCAGTACAGTGAACTGTTTGACTAGTTTCATGTCCGGCTTTGTCATATTCACAGTATTGGGTTACATGGCTGAAAAGAGGAATCTGGATGTGTCTGAGGTGGCAAAAGATACTGGTAAGCAATGTGTCTGGTAAATCACTCACACTTGCTATAAAATACAGTGATACTTTGGTTTTCAACCTCCTTGGAACTCAACATTTCCGATACTCAACCTGTCTGGATGAGCAAAAAACCTTGGTACTCATCGCATTTACATTACTCCTTATGGAAGTTTATTACTCAATCTTTTTAGTACTTAACCCTCCGCCCGGAACAGATTAAAGTTGAGAACCAAGGTACATAGTAAAGTGATAAGTGATAATATGCTGTAGCCTAAAGTAAGATATCTAACTTTCATTTTAATATTCTTACTTAAATCTTAAATTTTCATCCTCCCTAGCATATCAACTTGTATCATTATCAGCAAAGTATGATAAATCTTGAATTTAGTCTAAACTTTGTGGACATTTATAAACATATTTGTGATTGTACTATCCCTATCTTAAAGGACCACTGTTCTATGTATAAATAATAGCTGCCTAGAGGCGTTTCTCTTGTTGGAACACCTGTCCAGTGATGCAGCTTTATAGGCCACTCGTCCTTATCTCACAGTGTAATGCAAAAAATGGCCACCCATAATAGTCTTTTAGAGGATCAAACATGGGATCTAAAACTTAAAGGATAACTGTAGTGATTGTACAATAGGGTTTAATTTGTTTAATTAGTAAGAAATAAAATAATTATTGAAAGAAAACAATTCAATGTAATTTTCACTACTTACATTTGACATTGTAAAAGTCTAAGAGGCTTTCCTAGAGGCTATAGGAATTTAGGTTTGCCTGCAGTAGCTACTGCAGGGAAGGATATAGATAAAGACTCCTATCAGGGCAGCCTTATGAGCAGAATTTCTCTCACCTCCTGACCACTTAATTGGGGATAGAAAGATACATATATGCTGAAGTCTAAAAATCTAAAGTTCAAATGTAAGTTGTAGAAGCTACCTAGTCTGATAATAAATAAACACATTACATTGTGTTGTGTGAGAATACATTGGTCCTGTAATTGTGTGCAAAGTTATGTGTGAAGTAGGAAAAATATGTGGGAGGTGCTTGAGGAAAATGTAATGTGCAAAAAGACATCTATAGAAGCATAACTAGATTATGAGAGAACAGTATAAGGGCCGTGAAGCATGTCTTCAGGTGGATCCTTTGATTTAGTGGTTACTATGCCAAATAACATTCTAACCATAAATCCCACCCACTCACACCTAAATATGTAGTACAAGTTGGGTTAGACTCCTTGCATTAACTACAAGGCTGTGCTTCTCATCTGCTGTTTTTGGTGAACAAACACCACAAGGTTTTTACAAACATCTGTGGTTGGCTATAACTTAACTATTAATTTGAAAATGTGCTCACTTATGATATATTAAACGCTATACACTTTTCTCCATCCACTAACAGATAATGCATTATGCCATGTAATAGTAATATGTCCGGTACAGAGTTTGGGAGAGTGATTTTAGTAGACAGTGGGGGTGGGGGTTGGCAGCTGCCCATCTGACCTATTTGCTCTGGGCATTAAAGCTGTGCAGTGGTGCAAGCTGTAAGTAAAGAGAGGAGGTGGTGCTTGCAATATAAGCGCACACAGACAGCGGGAACTGGAGCCGCTTTATAACAAGGATACTATAAGTTGATTTTGCTCCACTTTTTTTATTTTTATATCTTTAGTTTATTTTTTTATGAGACTGGAAAGAGCAGTTACAGTTCACAAACACACTGAGCTCCTGGACTGGTTCCCAAGTGTAGGTTTTAGCTGTGGCTCAGGGTGACTGTCCAAACCACTGATCTTCAGAACAGCAAGTGAACTGCAAACTATTTCAGATATGTCGGGTAAACTCCCTGATTGACTTTGTCTAATGAGGGGCGCTGGCATCCTCCAACTGTGAAGCTAAATTAATTTCTTGAATAGATGTCTACAGAATCATATCCTCTTAGGACAACTGCATTCCTGTGTTTATTGTGCACATGCCCATCAGCATTCCTACTGACCTATAGTAACTTGCATTAATGCAACATTAAATGTATGTCTTTAATTAAATAAAACAACGCAATACTTCCACAAATGTGCATTAAATAGATTAGCTTTACCTCTAATGATCTTTAGAAGACACCGTAGACTATTGATGTATAAACCATGTGAACTGGATCATTTTTTCCACTCTTAATCTGTTCAAAATGCTATATTTCAGTAAACCATTTTAAGTACTGTCCAGGAACCATGTAATTCTCAGCAAATCCAATATTTTTCCAAATGTCATAGCATAAAAACGTCAGTCCAATTTCTTTGCAGATTATGGGCTTGATCCAATTAGGATCCCATTTAACCATAAAACATTTTTTAATCATGTTCAAAAAGTACTATTATCATACAGCTAGGAAAGCTTTGTCAAATTATAATTTTCCTCTAAAGTTAACAGTTAAGATTACATATTTTACAAGTGACCTTATAATATAAAAAAAATAGCTACAGACAGACCCACGCTTAACACTATCACGTTTTACACTGATTCGCTATAAAGCTATAAAGCTATGACTCATCTCCCATTGTAAATAACACTGTTTTGGCCGACATATCCCTGAGTAACACTGATTTGATGCTTGAGTATCATTCGAAATCACCAAGAGACATGGAAGGCATTTTAAAATTGAGTTTCCCTGTGATTTATTCTATTTTAAAATTGACCCGTTTAACACTGTTTCATTTAGCACTTGGTCTTCTAGGAGCTCATCTACAGAGTTAAAGGGGTATATCTGTATTTATATACAGGTATACCATGTTTAACACTAGCCCTTTAGCTCTGTTTCACTGTAACGCAATTTTGACCCATATTTTGCCTAATGGTTTGAGTCTCAAAAAAACAAACAGAATCCAGGATGAGCCAGAAGATTCAACATCAAAAATTTAAAGTTTTATATTACATTTAAAAATGCTATTTTAATTTGTTTTTCATGAGGTCCCCTATACCTATCTACCCTATGTTAAAATGACCCCGTTTAGAGCTGTTTCACTTAATACTCCTATTGCTTGGAACAGATCTACAGCGTTACACGAGGCATAGCTGTATTTGTCTTATTCCCATAGCAATACCAAACAGGTAACTGATGTTTTATAAGTTAAATAACTTATCAAGTAAGAACTTCAAAAAACATATAGTTTAGAATTCATAATTATGCAGAGGAGAAAGTCCCTGTCAGCCAAAGAGCAGAACAGCATCAACTAGAAATGATGATGGCCCATATGGTTGTATGACCATTGCGTTTTTTTAAAAGTTAAAGCCAGTTTAAATATGGAATACTATTTTTTTTTTTTGGGGGGGGGGGGAAGGGGGGGGGCATAGAGAGTCATATGTCAATCTTCAGAGAGCCACATTTGGCTGTAGAGAGAGAGCCATAGATTGCAGATCCCTGACCTTGGACAAAAAAGATGATTAAATATATTAATGTATTTTCTCTGTAGAAAACAAGATGGCACAGTAATGACAAATGGCTTAATTTCCTGTACAAAAACAGTTTTGTTGTAGGAATGATTACCTGTATCTGAGACAATGGTTGATATAAGTAAATTACAATTATTTAAAATTTGAGGATTAAGATTATTGACTTTGTTTGATATTCTCCCAATATTCATGGAAATAGTGTACTTCAGGCTTTGTGTCTATACTTCTACAGCCAGAGTTCTCTAGGAATTGTCTGTTCGCTCTTGGATGTGTTGTTGTGTAAAGCTTGTGGTTCTTCATTAGCCAGTCTGTAGTTCCCATGCCATTCTGTGAGTGCCAGTATGTGCACATTATGCCTGACTGTTATAGACATGTGTATATAGCTAGAAAGCGAATAACTTGAGACAACAGGACACAAACAAAACAAATTGAAGAGATGGTGGAGTGAAACGACAAAACATTTTTAAGATGTTCAAATAATGCAGCCTTTAATTAAAGAATCATTGTAGGCCCATGCTTATAATCTGTTCTGTCAAAGGACTTGATAATAGGCAATATGGTTTTTACAAACAAAAGTAATATGAATAAATACAGCCCTTAATTCATTAACTATTGTACCGTATTTATCGGCGTATAACACGCACCTTATTTTAAGAAGGAAATTTCAGGAAAAAAACTTAAATTTCAAATAAAGAACTTTGAAGCAAAATAAGGGTAGCTCAGAACTTTTTTTTAATTAATATTATTAACACTTATAAGGTAAATAACGTAAAATGACAGTAAAAGCAAGTTTTAACAAAGAAACTGGGATATTATATGTTTTTACAAAAGTTTACTCAGAAATCGCTGCTCCTCCTCAACCCCCCATCCTCAACCCCCTCCTCAACCTCAACCCCCTCCTCATCCTCAACCTCCCTCCTAATCCTCAACCCCCTCCTCAACCTCCCTCCTCAATCCCCCATCCTCAACCCCCTCCTCAACCACCTTCCTCAAACCCCCACCTCAACCCCCCTCCTCAACCCCTCATGCTCCTTTCTCAACCCCCTCCACAACCCCCCTCGTCAACCTCAACCTCCCTCCTCATCCTCAACCCCCCCCATCCTCAACCCCCCTCCTCATCCTCCCTCCTCATCCTCAACCCCCTCCTCAACCTCCCTCCTCAACCCCCCTCCTCAACCTAAACCCCCCTCCTCAACCCACCCTCCTCATTCTAAACCCCCTCTCCTCATTCTAACCCCCCCCCCTCATTCTAAACCCCCCTCCTCATTCTAAACCCGCTAAATACCTCCCCCTCTCCCTTTCCCCTCACTTACCTGCTTCTGCTCCGGCCTCGGCTCCTTCTTAACCCAGCGAGCATGGCCAGAGCAGAAGCAGGTAAGTGAGGGGAAAGGGAGAGGGGGAGGTATTTAGCGGGTTTAGAATGAGGAGGGGGGTTTAGAATGAGGGGGGGGGTTAGAATGAGGAGAGGGGATTTAGAATGAGGAGGGTGGGTTGAGGAGGGGGGAGGGAAAGAGACACGATCCTTAACATTATATCGGCGTATAACACGCACACATCATTTGCCCCCTATTTTCAGGGAGAAAAAGTGCGTGTTTTACGCTGATAAATACAGTAATTACTCTATAGTACGAGTTGGCAATTTTGTTCTGTTTATCTGCTTCTACAGGTGGGGGGAATTTGAATGCAATAGACTGCTCAGCTACTTTTATTGAAATATGGATGTCCTAAATGCAGTTGTTTCAATAGGATTAATGGAAATAACATTAATCTACTATCCCTCCTCCTTTTAGAAAGCACAACAAATAATTTGCTAAAAAGGTTCCTCAAGGAAATAATACTTGCATATAATAGTTAATATAGTAATTATAATAAAAGCATGCATTTATTATTTATGTATTTTTTGCTTCTATAAATACTTCACCCATTATCAAGTCTAGTCTTTTAACGTACCATATATAAGCATGGGACTTCATTGCCAAACGAACCTACTGTACTGCTGCAGTGCAGACCCTTAATACAAACACTGCCTATGTTTAGTGCTAGTGATATTTAAGTGTTTAAGTGCATCTTACCCCTCTAGTCTGTATAAGTCTTACCTAGCCCATCAGCCAACTGTTTGTTCACCACCCTAAGACTGAAAGCCCCAACCCATTGTAATTACACACCACCCATTCTCCCTTCCCATTGAATACGTGTGGCATGTGACCAAACAGAACAGTCAATAGTGTAGCTTGTTCTGTCAAACTCTTCTTGAGTGTTAGTTATGTGAGAGCAGTTTTAAAACTTGTCAGGTGACCTTACTTGTGATGTCATGATTCACAAGCATTGGAAGGAGAATTGGAAAGCTAAGAAATCTTAGCGAACCATGGCACGTAGATCTAAGTGTGATTTAAATTGTTCGGAGCTGATATGGATTATACAGTGTTCAATAGCAATCTTTAATAATCATGTAACACTTTGTCTCTCCTTGCTCTTCTAGGCCCCAGCCTACTATTCATCACCTATGCAGAGGCCATTGCTAACATGCCAGCATCCACCTTCTTTGCCATTATATTCTTCTTGATGTTAATCACACTTGGCCTGGACAGCACAGTGAGTGAGCTCTGGAGTCTGGTGCATGAATTGATCTTTTGGTGGGCATAATCTGTTTGTATGAATAATTATTCCATGCTGATTTCTACTTTTGCTTGTCAGTATGATGCTAGGTTTTAAGCTAGCCTTGTCCAATACTAGTCATCTCTGGCTGTATGCAGCCAGTTGTTTATTATCAGCCTTATTAAATTGTGATTCGGCCAATTGAATAGGGCTCTATATAAGCACAGAGCATCTTTTATTTACAGAAGTTTTTAGTTAGTGAAGACCTTGCTTTTGGATAGAAGATCACTAACTAAAAACTTTTGTAAAAAAAATATGCTCTGTGCTTATATAGAGCCCTATTCAACTGGCCGAATCACAATTTAATAAGGCTGTATATTACCCTATGAGCAAAGGTATGTAAACCGGAATGATTAAAGTACTGTTTATGCCACATGTAAGATATCTGAAAATCTGGTGTGACAATGGTTATAACCATGTTTTGAACAATGTGTTTTACATTTACAATGAAAATGTTTTATTGTAATATTTTTAAGTTGTTTACCTGTACTGTGTGAAAATAAAACTCTGTGGGCTGTACATAATCCTTGAAGCAACAGCAAAAAAAACTCAGCCTTGTAGAGCTAGCTGTGACCATTTATCTGCAGTAAGGTAGCTTTCATTTGTCACTTCACATGATCTATAACATGGAATAGTTTCACAGCTTCTCTGGACTTCTAGATAGTTCCATCTTGGGTAGACTGTTTTACCTTTTCGCAAGTGCAATGTTTCCCAAATGAATGAAGACATGGAATCCTTTTTGGGTTCTAGGAGTATTGATGGAGCTCCAGGACTACCAGATGGCTTATGTAGAACCCCAAACACCTGTGCTGTATCCCCAAAAATATTTCTTAGTGTCCACAACTAAGCACAAAACAGCACAAGGACCAAATTACCCCTACCCAGTACTACATAAGCTGCCTCAATGACTATTTCATTGTAACCACAAAGCTATTCTCTGAGAGAATACATCTGAGATCATTTTCTTAAAATCTATGGTTATACAAATGGAGCCCATGGACACACAAAATGGAATTTATGGTTACACAAAATTAAATTCCAGATTATATTAGATACAGAGTGGGAAGCATTGTGTTTGGCAAATATAGGTAGGTTGACTGACTTTCAGCAATTCAGGATGAATTTCTCTGCTCAAACTAAAGCTCTCACAATAATTTTGGTTTCAAAATGAAGTAAAATATTATTGAGATGTCAGCATCTGAAAATATGTTGCATGAAAATGTTTGTTTGTAGTTTGCAGGTCTGGAAGGTGTCATAACCGCAGTTCTGGATGAGTTCCCACATATATGGGGAAAGCGGCGGGAGCTGTTCGTCTTCCTTCTGATTTCAGTCTGCTTCCTAGGGGCACTTTCAACCTTGACATTTGTAAGTAGGAACAACTTGACATTTTTATCCACCAAACTGTTTACAAATCTGTCTGGGGCCGCTTATTAATATTTATTTTTAAACATGGCTAATCTTTTATAGCAGTAGAACCTTGTGGTTAATATAATAACAGGGGAGAGTGATGCTGAACTTCATGAACTTTGCGGTTCTTTTAATAACACCGGAGAGCTTTCTGCAATAGAGAGAAAAACACTTGTAATTCAATTTGAGTCAGTTAAAATGATGATTATATGCCAAGTTTTCTTTATAGTCCACATCTGCACAGCTCCAAAGGAGGAAGTTATTCATGCCAGTCCTTGTATATGATTTAACTCTTTTTTAAAACAAGGTTTTCCAATCAAAAGTTGCAATATTTCTGCTTAATAAAAAAAAAAATATATATATATATAATTTAATTGTAAACAAAAATGTTCACCCATGTGCATCATTTATGTTATGTCTGTGCATGCTGATAATGCTGAAATTAGTGGATTGTTCTGAATAAATGTATGATACATTTTTTAAGGTTGTTTTTGAGAACCATCCCTCTTGTGAGACTCTGCCAAATTACTAAAATTGTAGGACACACCTCTGTGACTATACATTTCAGATTTTGTTGTTCAGTCATGTCCAACTCTTAGTGACTCTATAGACCACAACATGGCAGCCAGTGCCCTTCTGAGCTCCCTCAAGTTCATGTTGTTGCTTCAATGACCTCATCTATCCATCTCCACCTCTGTTGTGCCCCCCTTTTCTTGTGTGCCATCAATCATTCCCAGCATCATAAAATGGCCAAAATATTTGAGCTTTAGCTTCATGATCAAACTTTCGATTGAACAGTTGGACTTGTGTTCCTGTAGAATTGATTGATTGGATTTTCTTGCAGACTCTAAGCAATTTTCTCCAGCACAATTCAAAGGCGTACATTCTACGGCACTCAGCCTTCTTTATAATCCAACTCTCGATATGTATGTTACTACGGGGAATATGATAACTTTGCTGATCTTTGTTGATAGTGTAATATATATATGTAATATATTTACATTTGAATAGCTTTCATGGACTTGCCATAGCTTTCCTCCCAAGAAGCAAACATCTTTTAATTTCATGGCTGCAATCGTCATCTTCACTTGGACCCCAGGAAAATAAAATCTGTTACTGCTGCCACTTATTTCCCATCTATTTGCCAGGAACGGTGATTGTTGTTTGCCATGATCTTTTTCTTTTTAACGTTTAGCAGTATGCCAGCTTTTGCACTAATTTTCTTTCACCCTCATCAGTATGCCCTTTACTTTCACCCATGAGAGTAGTTTAATCCACATATCTGAGGTTGTTAATATTTGTCACAGCAATATTAATTCTAGCTTTGTATTCATCCATCTCAGCCATACTTTTGATGTATTTTGCAGTAAGAAATATTTTTGAGATACAGCACAGGTGTTTTGGGGTTCTGCAAAAGCCATTTGGTAGTCCTGGAGTTCCATCAATACTTCTAGATTCCAAAAAGGATTTAATTACTGCATTCATTTGAGAAACATTGCTCTTGAGTAAAGGTAAAGCAGTTCACAGTGAATTTACCCAAGATGGAACTCTTGATAGAAGATGGAAGTCCAGAGAAGCTGGGAGAATATTTATTGGTATAGTTAGAACCTTGTCTCACTCTTTTCCCGGCATGTGAATTGAGTGCAATTGCTCGATAATTGGAGCAGTCTTTGGCACCACTTTTTTAGGGGGATTTGGATGTAGACTGAACTTTTCCAGTCCCCTGTCCACTGTTGAATTTTCCAAATTTGTTGGCATAATGCAAACAACACATCACAGCATCATCTTGTAGAATTTTGAACAGTTCAGTTGGAATTCCATCAACTCCTGCAGCCTTATTATCAGGAAGGCTAATTGGACAAACTGTTAAATGTGCTGATAAGGTCCTTCCTGTATAGATCTTCTGTGTATTCCTCTTCTTTTTCTGCTTCTTTTATCATGCCCACTGACATGAGTGGTTCCCTCCAACTTCCTTGAAGAAATCTCTTGACTTTCCCATTCTCTTATCTTCTTCTCATAATAGAATGTCTCTTTGTCTTTTGTTGCTATCCTCTGGAATTCTGCATTCAGTTGGACAAATATATTCCCATCTCCACTACCTTTCACTTTCCTTCTTTCCTGGACTACTTTCAAAGCTTGCTATTAATAATACAGTATAATTAATGTAATAGATGGCAAATGCTATGGCCAGTAATTGTACTGATTTCTGCTTTATAGGGGGGTGCTTACATGGTGAAGCTGTTTGAAGAATACGCCACAGGCCCAGCGGTCCTTACTGTAGTATTTCTAGAAGCCATAGCAGTGTTTTGGTTCTATGGTAAGTGAGGGGTAGATCTGAGCAACATGTTTATGTAGAAAGCAAATCTCCAATTGTCACTTTATTTTATATACATAGACATGTTTCTTTCCAAAGGCTGGCACTTTATATTTATAGATCTCTACTTTTAAAATAAAATGCTAATAGTGTATATAAGCCTTAATAATAAAAATAAACAAAGCCATTCACAAAATAATATACTTAAATACTCAACCAAGCTCTAACTGTGCAAAGATGATAGGGACAGGCTCCTGCTGAGCTTCCATCGAGTCAATAGCTTCTTTAGGCATCCCCAAAGAAATAGATAACCCTCTCAAAAAGCATAGGACAGTGCTTAATTTACTTGACCATTATTTGCTATACAGATGCTGTGGACACACTGTGGACATTTAAGATGATAGCTTGTTTAGATGTACTTTCCACCAGCCACTGCTTCAATAGATTGCTGAGGATATTCACCATCTTACTGGCCTGATGGAAGCTAAGTGGGATGCTGTACGTCTCATGTTAGCACAGCCTGAGCTTAATTAAGCTCTTTGATCTTGTGACATATTATAGTATTATAATATTACACTATTGACATTTTTATGTCTTCTTTTTAATGTAAATATCTATATTCTGTAGATATAACCCAACAGCTACTACCTTTGAAAATAAAAAAATCTTTCTGGATTGTTTGGTTGATCTATGTTTTTGGACTTGCATGGACGTTGTATAAATCAATTTATGTGCAGGAAGGCAACTTATCATTATATGTATTGTTTATGGTTTTTATTTATATGGTTTAATTTGAGCACTACACTGAATCTTTTTTCTTTAACAGATGTTTCAATGAATTGGGAAATATTTACAGATTTGTGAAAAATGTATACTTATTTATATACACATATTGCATATGTTTCCATACTTTTACATTGGTAATTAAAAGTGTTGCTTTCACATGCTTTGCTGCAGGGATCAAACAGTTTTGTAGAGATGTGAAGGAGATGCTGGGTTTCACCCCTGGATGGTTCTGGCAGGTGTGCTGGGTAGCAATTTCCCCGATTTTCCTCCTGGTAAGTTCTCTTTCTCTCTCTTTACAAAGTCAATGCATGACTGTATCAAAGGTAAAAAATAATGTGTGGTTTGTGCTAGTATAGTATATATTATTATTTTTTTAATTAATGCCCCACTTTCTTTTTTATGATAATTAGACACATTTTGTAAGTTGACATACTTTAATTTATGCCACAATGAATTTCTGAAGTCACATACAGTACATCTGTTCTAAAAGGTTGTCTATGCATTGTTTTCCATTTTTGTGTTGTGTGCACTTGGGGATGTATTTCTCAGACTAACGAAACTAAGCCTTTAGCATCTAATTTCCATGGGCAGCAAGCTGTCACATAATGCTGGCTCCATATTGTGGTAAGCACATATGCACAGAAATGTTTGTATAGTGTCTATGAGCAGAGAAATGTGTCTATTTCTGGAGAAATGTCAGTATGCTTGACACTATGTTGGAAGACCTATTTCCATGTCAAAATGTCATAAATACAATGGGCCATATTCTATAGGCCAATTCTCAAAGCTACACAAACTTAAAACCACTCTGAAAATTGCCACATATTCTATTAGCTACTTGCAATCCGATTATGAGTTCCCCGCCCACAATCACTACAGGCCAGCCAAAGCCGCTAAACCAACCTGAGAACTCCATTGGTTTTAGCACAGCTTGAATATTATGAGCTCTAAATAATTAAAGTTACACAAAATCGATATTCTATTAAACTTAGACGGCTAGATCACAAATAAAGTCTAACCCACAATTGAAAAAAGCATCACGTTTCTGTCAAAAATATTACAAGTACTAAATAGGTATTTTTCAAACGCAAGGTATTTCTCAATCAATTATTGGAGCCTTAAAAGCTATTAAACACGCAATACTGTGCTTTAAAAGTATGAGAAAGCATATACATACATTCACATTAATTGCAGAACAGTCTCAAACCCACAAATATGCAATTAAACATTTTTTAAAATATTTTTTTGTGTGAAATGGATTTCAGGATTTAAGGGGTTAATAAATATCATGGAACCCGCATAGACTAGCACGGATGCTTTTATTAATTTTATTGATTTCTACATTGCTGGATTGCGAGTCTGATCACTAAATTTACTTATGGATATTAATTAATTTGTAGTCTCTGAGTGAAGTTTAAGTATAAACTCCATGTTTTACGGATGTCATGATGGTGGTCTCATTTACTATTGGCTGTGTCTAAGAAGTATCGAGAGTGTTTAAGAAGTAAATTACGGGCTTGCTTAAATATTGTCAGATCATATTATCACGCCCCTTGAAATCAGACTTAAAAAGCCAGGGTTTACGAGTTCAGCCTTGCGTCGGAAGTTGTGTGCTGGAGTCAATAGAATATGTATAAACATTTATTAAAAAACACACCCGCAGTCAGATTTGTGAGTTTGAGGCATTTGCCAGCAGCTAATAAAATATTGCCCAATGTTCCCACTGAAAACTAAGAATCTATATAAGTATTCATATATTAATAAATAATTGTAGTTGGGCAATGAATGGGCACTTACTTGAGTTATGCCCAGGTTACTGTCGGCACCAAATGCATTTAGAGCAGCGGTGCTCAACTTTTCTAGTGCCGCGACCCTTCGATGAAATTTCCCAAGTTATGGCGACCCCTAACAGTAAAATTATTTTCATTGTTCCTTCATCGCTGTAATTTTGCTACTGTTATGAATCCAAATATAAATATCTGATATGCAGGATGTATTTTCATTCTTACAAATTTAACATAATTAAAGCGTAGTGATTAATCCAAAAAACGATATGTAATATATATTGTGAAAGTTCAAAATAGTAAAGTTACGAGAATGTAAATGTTTGTAATCATTATGAGTAAATTGTCTGCCAACATCGATTGACAATTATAGTAAAAAAAAGTACTAACTACCAGTGGAAAAAAATTGTACAAGTTTTACAGATTAGAATAGACAAAAAAATAAATTTCTGATGGTTTTAGGCGACCCCTGGCAAATGGTCATTTGACCCCCGAAGGGGTCCCGACACACAGGTTGAGAATCGCTGATTTAGAGCAATACAATATTTAAAATGATAAAAATTACTAATAATAATAAAAAATAATAATAAAAAAAAAATATTTGTATTATTTATCTTGCTCACTGTGCCTTAGGGAATTCACCTACACATAACTGATGAGGCCCAATGAAGGGCGAAACGTACATCTTGGGTGTGCTGTTTCTCCTGTTCAGGGAGAATTGCCTGGTATTTCGTTGCTGGATCACTCTAGTGAGTGAGACCAGACTGATATACTACAGGATATTTCTCCCTGTGAAGGGCACAAGTTGCTAAAAGAGGTTGCTCTCAGAGTGGGTTATCATGTCCATAGAACTAACCTATTAAGGTTAGTTCATTTTCTGATTGAGTACCTCTAACTTTGTTTTTTTTTGGGGGGGTGTTATTTTATTTATGTAGCACTAAGGGTTCTGTAACACTTGCAGGTAATAAGACAATTCTGCATAATTTTACTTGCTATTATAGTGTACCATATGATTCTGATGAGTTCCATCAAATATTCAGACAGTCATGCCCTGTTTTTTGTCTCCTCCCTCTTCTGTGACCTCAGTTCCTGTCATACACCATTTATATTTTAACTATAATAACATATTTAAGGATTTCAAGCTCCTTGGCTCTTTTGTAAAGTATGCTTTTTACTCTATTCATCTACCTATGTGCGTATAAATCAGCCGTACACACTTTTCTAATATCTAACTGGTAGGCTGTTGTTCTTTAAAAATGTTTGTTTTATTTCAGAATATGTTCAAGGTCATTGTTTTCCACAGTTTTATGCTTCTGTTTTTAAGGAAGCTTCAATATCTATCATTGGATATTCATGGCTCAGTGATTGCATAGCAATCCAGAAATATAACCCTACATATTGGTAAAGCCCCTGTTTTTCTGCAACATAATTATATTTACAGCATTTAAATGCATCTGGATGCTCCTGTAATAGAGTTTTCGGAGTTTCCCGTTTGTGTGTTATTGAGTTATGCACACAAACTCATATTTGCAATGTTCACAGAATATTAAATTTATACTGTCAGTCAGCTTTAAGATTCTGTTTTTTGTTGTGTGTTTTATATAGTGATTTTATGGCGATTTTGACAAGGAGAATTGTTATGCATCTTTCCTTTATCCTTCTGACTAATTTTACAGATAGTATTTTTATGTTTCTTATTTCTATGTAATATTTTATCAGATGGGGATCAGAAATTAGTGTATTTCAGTTTAGCTTACCATTTAATTTTATATTTTATCCGACGGGAGGTTAAAGTGACACTGAAGAGGTCCCAAACATGGTGTAATTTGAAGCTGTAGGTGACAACAAGTAATTTATTAAGTGAATCCTTCAGCACATTAACATTTAAGTTTACTATTTTGAGTTGTCCATCAACCTTTCTAATCCCCCCTAATAAATTCTAATATTTTGTTAATGAAAGATCATTGAGAACACTGAGCGTGCCTAGTATAATTTTTGTAAAGGGGGCTGCACGGAAGACAAAAGACCCAGTGCCTCAGATGGATCAGAAAGACTGGCTGACAGTTCAAAATGGCAAACTTCAATTTTAAATAACATCCAGCTGCTAAAATACTTATCACCTACAGTTTTAAATGGTGCCATATTTGGAACCTCCACTGTGTCTCTGTTAGCTCTATCTGATATTTTTAAGCTAGTTTAGCTCTGCCATTCATTTTAAGTGGCTTAATCCACATAAGCTTTGGTTGTTTCAGGAGTAAGATCCACATAAGAATGGTAAATTACTGTGTTATCAGTTATCTTCCATAAAGAATGGTTCTTTAATTTTGGATAAATGTTTTATTACCTGTTTATCTAATTTAAGAAATAGGCTTTCAACTTTGCCTTTGGAAAAAGTCATTATTCTAATAAAATGAGGTGGGGTTACATTTATTTGTACTCACTTTAGAAGAAGATATTTGAACTCCATTTTCATCTATATTCCTTTACTCATACAACAGACTGGAATTTGATAGTTTGAGTGAGTGACACATTCTATAGACTCATAGGGACTATGAATCTATCATTGAAGGGTGTCTATTTTCTTTAAAAAATTTGCAATAAAAAAAAGAAACATTGCTCTTCCTCTACAGGAGCCTGGTGAATCTACCTCAAAATCTGTTAACGCTTGACATCTGCTTGAGTGGGTTAGGACCACTGTACACTTACATTTTTACGTACATTTACTTTTTTATATGTAATTTTTCTTTATTGTAGTTTTTCAAAGTAGTATATTTAAATATAGACATACAGTACACATTCACCATCTAATGAACAAATTAGTCTTTATGTGTGTCAGTAAAACTGGAAGATGACTCCAATCAGTTAAATAACTATTTTTGGATGGGAGCATGTAAAATATCTACAGAGCAGTGAAGTCCAAAATGAACTATTTACCAAACTTACGAAATCTCCATCAGTCCTGTACAATTAAAAAATCACAGCCCACTTTGTTAACTAAATTTGGTACATTTTGGACCAGGGAAAACCAGGCTGTTGCTGGACAGCAGTGTTAAAATGTGGCAGAATGTTACACACATCTGAAAAATGCCCGACTTTGGGCCCTATTCTATTGCCCAATTCGTAAATGTATACACACTTAGAATATGTAGCAATATTACAAACATGTTTTATTAGCTACTGCCGTCCACAATCACTACGGGACAGCCAAAGACACAAATTCGGCCTTAGAACTCCATTGGTTTTAGCACAGCGCAAATATTACGAGCTCTAACCAATTAAAGTTACACAAAATTGATATTCTATTAGACCTGTAGCTCTGGCTCGTAAATAAAATCGAATCCGCAACTGAAAAAAACGGGACTTAAGGGGTTAATACATATCATGGAACCCACATGGACTAGAACAGATGCTCCAATGTATTTTATAGAGTGCCAGATTGCTTGATTGGGAGCCTGATTGGTAAATATTACTTATTGGCACTAATTAATTTGTAGCCTCCGATTGTAGATTACATCTAACCTCCATGTTTTATTGACATCCTGATAACAGTCTCATTTACTATTGGCTGCATCTAAAAAGTAAATTACGGTCTTGCTTAAATATTGTCGTAATTTGTGAGCTTGCAGCAATAGAATACATTTAGAAAAAAAACACCCACAGCCACATTTACGAGTTTGAGGCATTTGCGGACTTCTAATAGAATAGGGCCCCTTATAAACTACATACAGTACTAATTGTAGGTATTTGTGGAGTCATCTTCAACTTGCAGTTCTAAGTTAAAGAAGAAAATGACATTATTCTCTCAATATCCATGGAACAGACAAATCAGTAAACATATGCTGACACAGTGGTTGTGTAAGGAAATAAGATACTTTCCCCTTCCTGGTAAATCTATCATCCCATATCCTATAATCATTCTAGCCCTGTGCATTATATCAGCTTCTGACCTGATTATTTCTATTTTTCACTATATATACTGACCTTCTAGTTTCATCCTTTGCCTTATGGGAGGTTCCGTATGGCAGCAATTAAGGTTACTTGATTGGAAGGAGTCAATGTTTGTAGAAGAGGACATGTCAATAAACAGTGATAAATATATATTTATAAAGAGAGAAGTACAAAATATATTTATTGCTATACATTTTAAAAAGTTTGTTCGTAGATATATTTTATTTGTTTTCCTTTTCTTCTGTTGGAGAATCCATTTTTATACAGTGGCTTATTACTATTACATCTATTTTTAAAAACCCTGCACTAAACCGGCGTATTGAAAAGATTAAAACATAGTCTTACCAACGTCCACTCATTTTCAGCACTTACCAGATGTAACATGTGTACTGTCTTATTGCTTCAGCAGGGGTCATGTGATCTCATATTTTTCTTACTGAAGGAGTTTTGTTCCATAAAAAAATTAACAAATGAGTCTCGTAATCCCATAATACATGGAGGTTTACACAACCACAGCCGGCAACCTGACTTTGAGCTGGCATCTGTCTGAGACCTCAAAGTGGGACTTAACTTTCCAAAATTAGCTGTGGCTTCACTACATTAACTATCTCAGTAACCCATTTCGGGCTAGTCTGGCTTGATAATAGCCTGAAATATACATATAACATTAACTATGTAAGTGCTGCGAGAAATAAACTGTAATACTCTGAAGTCCAGGAAGGGTTACTAAAGAGAAAAGGTTTACAATGGAGTGACGCTCTATAGACACTGTGTTTAATAACACACTTTTTACTACCTGTGTATAAATAGATGTGCTCTGTGGCGGTGCGTAGTTTGCTGTGGTTGCGAGGAGTGCGGGTGATTGATCGGGCTGTGCTGCTGTTACTAGGCATTGCTAATAGTAAAAGCACATGTTTGCAAACAGTGCAAGAGGCAAGGGGAACTCTCTCTATGTAATGTTAACTCACTCACTCCCAGGAGTAACTGGAGAACAGTTTTATTACATAGTAGTCCAAGTAGAAAAAAAATATCAGTAATTTGTGTAACTGGCTAGAACATTTTTGTAAGAATTTTTTGAAGCATAGCTTGCAAGCTGCTATTGATGATTTTAATTGTAAACTAGAAAAGCATAGTTGTAGACTAAGGACTGCAAGGAGAGCTAATTGTGCATTATCTGCTAAATAATATGAATTACATGCATGAACTACAAGGGGAGCATGCAAAAACGTATATGCTTCGTAACCAATGGAGGCTGGTGATGTTTCAATTTGGTGGGGTAGAAGACTTTGAAGGCCTACTTAAAGTTCCACCCTAGGCCCCTCCATAAAGGTTCTGATCCCTGATTATTGCACATCTGCCTCTTTAAAGTCCGGGAAATATACTATACTAGCGAATTGCCCGTCAGAAAATGACGGCAATAAGATTGTAAGGCAGGTAATGTTGTTTGCGTGCAAAATTAATTTTGTTGGTGTTTTAAGATCCTTCGGCGCTCATTGCGAGGCTCTTGGTTGTATGTGTGCTACGAGCAGCCTTGGTCTTTTTTTTGCTATGGCAATGTATAATTAATAAAATAAGAAATTAATATACTTTACCTATTGTGAAGTAATATATGCAGGAAGCATTGTGTTGAAGAGCTGGTAATCTGTTTAAAATGTTGCTGCATCATCAGTGCTGTGGAGCTGCTGTGTAAGCGTCACGAATGTGTGTAGTGTAATAGTGTGTGTGCGCAAGGCAAATCCGTTAGGGTAGCTGTGTACTTCCAGATTGTATAAGTTAGTGTTCTAAAATGGCGCCTAATGTGTGGTATGCGGCTGTGGCTGATTTAGCGTCCTTGTTTTCGGATGTCGTCCGACTTTTTCGGAAAATCCGTAGGTGTTTGGTGGTGTTTTCCGTGTTTAGGGTCCTTTACCCTCGTTTTCGTTTTGTTTGGCGGACATTTTTTCTGTCGCTTAAATGATTTTCGGGTCTCTAAACTCCGAAATTTGGACTTAAATCGAGGTGTAACTTCACTTGAAGAGGTCCTGGGTGCCCCCCCTTTGCTGTGGGTAAGCTTTTTATCTGTTTGTTGTGTGTATTTATTGTTCTTCTAATGTTTTTGGGGTTGTGCGGGTTGCGTCCTTGTTTGTGGATCTCGTTCGTCTTTTTCAGAAAATCCGTAGGTGTTTGGTGGTGTTTTGCGTCTTTAGAGTATTGTAGCCTCATTTTTGTTTTTTTCAGCTCCCATTTTTTCTCTCACTTAGGGGATTTTCGGGTGTCTAAACTCTTTTATTTGGAGTTAAATTGAGGTGTAACTTTAGTTTTCAGTTTAACTTATCTTAAAGTGCCAGAACTGTAACTCAAGAAATACCACCAAATTTAAATGTGTTTTTTTATTTTTACATTCAATGATGAAGTTTGTGCAGGATTCTTTTTTACAAATTGTTTCTTATATGCTCTTACTTTGCGGCTTTCATCTCACCTAGCCTTTCAGACACTTTTAGAGAGTGTATATTTATAAAAGAATGAGTATGCATAGCTCATGTAATGGAGGGTAAAGGAGTGTAGCGCTTTCTTCTTTAATATTTTTAAAACTAAAGCAATTGTTGTTGAAAAGTGTGATTATTTTCTTACCTACAGTTAGTGGTACTCTAAGCCCATACGCCATATACTAATCGTGTAAGCACTGTACTGTATAAATGTTCAAATAATATATGTACTTTGTACGGTGGAGAGCTTTTCTCACTCTGGTGCTCACCGTACACTAAATGATTGTTGTGGAATACCCAATCCTACAAAATCTACTGCAGAAACCAGAATCTGCCTCATACTGATGATGGCCAATAGCTTGAAACAGTGCTGTATATGAGTGATTCTTGGTTTGTGTAAAATCCAACCCGAAGCTTTGCTTAAAAGCTGTTTAATACAGCGGGCATATGCTTTAAGGGAGCAATGTATAAAGTTGCTATTTTTGGATTAAAAGAGTGAGGTACATTGTATTCTCATTTGCATGTCCCTCCGGCTTTTAGACATGCAAATGGGCTTATTAATGTATTAATGTATTATTCATTTTATATATAAATATATATATATATATATATATATATATATATATATATATATATATATATATATGTGTGTGTGTGCGTGTGTATATATATATATATATATTTGTATATTTATATATATATATATATATTAAAAGTAACATTCTTATTCACTGCGGGGCAGAGTGATCTTGGCATACTGTGGTGAGACAACTGTGACAGATGGGGGCCCAGGCCTGGAGAAAGCCTGATTTTAGATACTGACCTAAATAAGAAAACAATTTTTTTTAATTTTTTTTTAAACACATACAGTTAATATGTATTAATTTATTTCCAAGACCATAATACTGTATATTGTAATCAATTAATGGATCTGAAAGGATTTTAGTTTTCAATATTAAAAGGGAAACGTCCCCATTGTAATTAATGACTGTAGTTCAATGTTTAGACTATGCTGTTTTGAAAAAAAGGCAAAGTAGCACATTGGGTTATAAATGTATGTGTCAGGCCACTATATACAGTGATGTGAAAAATAAAGTACACCCACTTACTATTATATGTTTTTTTATGTGAAGATATGTATGGCCTTCTTTTAATCTCTCATATCGCTCATCCTTCCTTACAAAACTAGTTCTTTGGTGTTTTAGGACATTTTGTTATGCTCTTGTAAGGTCCCATCACAGTATCTCAACAGAATCCCTGGACATAGTTTGGGGATTCTTTGTGATCTGTAGGACCATCATAAGATCTAATCTTGGGGTGAAAATGCATGGATGTCTGCTACTGGGTATTATCATTGTCGTTTATGATCATTTGTTTGTAACGCGCCAACATACTTCATAGCAAGTCTAGAAAACTGTCTAGAAATTTCTCCATTTCTAAAATATCAGTCTCAATGGACTCTTTGTTCTATGGAAATAGCTTTATAACTATTCCAGGCTGATGAGCAGCTTCAATTATTTATTTGACCTACATATGATGTGTTACCACAAAGTTTCTGATTTTATATATATATATATATATGTGTGTGTGTGTGTGATAGCACTTCCAGCTGATCAAGTAATCATATGCCCTTGATTCAAAGCATTCAATTTTAGTTTTGTTTTTTTTAACTGATAAGTTTAGGTTTGTGTATGTCACACAAGGTTAGCTGTAACTGCTGTTAGGTCTTGAAGACGGCTAGATGAAGTACTGATATGTCTTAATATGTAAAAACACTCAATTAGACAATCAAGTCTACTTTCTTTTTCACTGTATATATTTTTTTTTTTGCTTAGAATATATCACTAGTAAAATATATAACCAGTTTTAAATGCTTTTTAAAAATAAAAAGTTTATTAAACATGTCCACTAAACAGTGACACTGTTCGTTTTCTATTTTAGTTATATTAATTTTCATTAAAGTTGTCAGTAACTTGTTGGGGTTGAGTAGGAAGTTTACAAAAAAGACTAACTAGGGGTTTTAAGGGACATGCAGTTCCACTGAGTGATTATAAAATTCAGCATCAATATTGAATTATCATTGTAATAATCAAGTTCCATTTCCCAATGGGCAGGTAATCCTGCTATACATTGTATTGAACATTTTTCTTTAAAATAAATAATTCTTGTATTATTTGCTGTTTTTCTGAGTGGCACGGTAGACTAATTAGCGGCACATTGTGTGAGAGAAGAGGACTATTTCCATAGATTGAATGAAAGCACAGGGGTATATCATTTTTGCTACCACAAATCCCTTTCTAGACTGCAGTTCTAATTCTTTTAATGACCATTCAATGACTTGTGATTTTTTCTCTACTCCCCAGTTCATTATTTGCAGTTTTATGTCCAGCCCTCCTGACCTCAGACTTTTTAACTACACGTATCCCTATTGGACAACAGTACTGGGCTACTGTATCGGGACGTCCTCATTCATCTGTGTTCCAGCGTACATGGTGTATTATCTGATAAGTACACCTGGCACACTTAAAGAGGTAAGGAGAGGAAATAGGACCCTGGTGACTTGTTGTGGGCCTTCTACAACAGTGGATCCAAAAGCTCTACTTTCTAAGTCTTAATCAGTTTTGCAGTTAAGGAATCTATAATACGTTTCTCATAGGTGTGTATTTTTATAGAACATTAAAGCATGGTGTCCATTATATACTAGGTATGTCTTCTGATTCACTATCCTACATATTCAGGATATTCATGAAAGTAAAAAAAAATAATTCAGCCAATGACACGTATGCAAAATCTGAAAATGTGGCTTAGATAAAACCCTGAGGGCTATCTTTGAAAAATTTAAATATTTATTCTGTGCCACAGTATGATGATTAGTATCTGTGGTGCTCATAAAGGGCTTTTGTTATCATTCCCTTTATTCAGATAGACTATATTATTCAATGACACTGGTGCAAAACTCATACTAATTAACTGCACTGTGCACTGAAACAGCTATTGTATATATATTTTAAAATATGCTGTTGATAATGGAAAATGTTTTTACCCTTTATTCAAGTTAAATTATTCAAAAGACCAAATCTTAATAATGGGATGACAATGGTATTTTAGTAATAACACTGTGATACTGAGAATATGGGATATATGGATATATGTCCAGAATGTATTAATTTATTAGAAAAAAATACTATTATGGTGTGGACAGTTATATTGTTCTTTAAAATAAACCAGTATGTGATAGGTTCAATTTAAAATAATAATTTAGTGTGTATGTTTAAAAAGTATTTGAGAAACTGTAATCTATATATATTAACAACATTTTTGTTAGATCTCTAAAAAGGGCATTTGATAATGTGTTTTTTTCCCCATTAAGCTCCTAGAGCAGAATATACTGCTTCAAATGTATACATGTCTTTGGGGTTTGTCCCTTTCAGCCAATGTGCAGCAATACAGTTGTATGAGTCATAAGTGTCTGCCAATGAGATCTAGGGTCGTGTACACTCTGCTCACACAGAGGTATTTACTGTTAGTTTCCAAAAGGTTTAAACATGTTTTACTAAATATTTTTTTCATGAAAAAACAAACAAACATTTGTATACTGTTTAAAATATGCTCTTTTAAATGAACGAGGGGAAATTTTACATTCCTTGTCCCTTTAAGCTCAAGTAGCAGTACTGTTGGAAAACAGCATACAATATAGTAATTGCAATGAAATAACAGTGACGTAAAATAGAAGAAGATGAAATACCTTTGTATAAACTAATAAAGATCAGTGTAGTTCTATATTTATTTTTGCAGAACTACATTTGAAAACAAATGAAATGTGTCCAGAATGTAAAAAAACTAAATATATTTTCTCGTTTATTACCTTTTATATGCAATTATGCTGAAATGTACTCTACCATTTTGCCCATTATGAAGTTTAGAGCGCACAAGAAAAAACTGACCACAGCATAGTACTTTCTCAGTTGTCAATTAGAAGTTTTAATTCCAGTCTCTTTTTTTTTTCTTCATAGCGTATTGTGAAGAGCATCACTCCAGAGAAAGACACAGAAATTCCATTGGGAGGGATCCACATGAACGCAGTGTAACATCCAACACAGCCATTTCAATCCCCATATACAAACTTTATACACCCCATCCTGTGCCTATGGTAAACCTCTTCCAAATCTCGGACTATGATAGTTCATCCACTTCCTACAGATGAAAAACCACTTTGTGAATTATACTAGAGAGACAAATTGGATTTGGGGCCCTACTGAACTAGAAGGAGGGCCTAATGAACTAGAAGGAGCCCGGCACAGGTTTTGGGGTCTCCATTGAAAAATGTCATTGAACCAAATTGTGGAAAGGTTGTTTGCGTGTACGTCTGCATGTGTTGGGATAATGACATTAGAATTATGAAATGCCAAGAGTTACATTGCACTTGCATGGTGGGAAACCAATATTGCAATGTCAGTATAACAGCATTGTGTCTCTGTATTGAACACTTTATATTGTGTGAGATACTCATTCAATAGTGGCTTAAGAATACTATGGATGGAAGTAGAGGAAGGTTCAAATACTGTTTTAGGAATGACACAAAACCAAAATTGAAATCCGTTTTTCAGTGGCTTTGTGGATACACAAAGGGTTGGATGTCTGATTAGCTTTTTAAGCACAATTATCTAAATCATAGGTATCAAACATTGACTTCTGTAGAAGAGTTAGCCATATTGTATGAGAGTTGAAAAATAATATACACGTCAATGAAGGGTCTCAGAGAGTAAAAGCTGAAGTGCCTGTTGCGTTCTAACAATTCTGAAAAAGAAAGTCGACTTTAATATGTTCTGATGGAAAAAATGAAGAAATATTCAATTGTATTCAGGTTTTGTCAGTTGAGACTTACTTATAGAGCTGAGGGTCTTCTGTTTATATACAAAGTAAGGACTATATTCATGAAATTGAGATCTTTCAACCTAATTCTTAGGTTCTTCTATGCAGTATATTTACAAAAAATCTTGAAAGTACATATATACTTAGTAGGCTTCAAATAATGTTACGTGGAGAGGTTTTGAAACTGGAGTTGCATTTGTGCAAAAGTACGCACTTACAGAAGATTAGACTACAGGGTAGGAGTCGGCTGCTAATGGTAGAAGCTTAGGGTGACGAGGGAATCTTAATTTTGAATATGAATAGCAGTTGTGAGGGGGCCTCAAATTATTTTGTACCAAGGCCAACATTCACTATTTCCACCACCGGATGTGCATCTAAACGTAAGAACTTGCATTTTGCCTGCTGGTATGTTAGAGGGGCAGGTAGTTTAACTGTCAAGTTTAGCATTATCGCTGTAGATTGGCTGGCACGCCTATGGCACAGATGGAAAACATGTTTTTCTGTTGTCCCTTCAAGCTTGGAACAGGCGCTGCCAAACAAAACAAAATCTTTATGTTTAAAACGCTTAATTAATTATCACTTAGTTTGCTCTTTTATATAAAAGAAACTTAATTTTCTGTAAATGTCCTCATTATAGTTTTTCAGTTCACCCCTATGCTGTGCAAATACTAATGTTACATCCTTTTTGCTACATACCATGCAGTGATATATATATGCAGCTCCTTGCTATCATATTAGGCGTTTGGTGCTCAAGCGTGCAAAGTGATGAGTATGTTATTTTTTTAACAGAAGTTCCCAACTCCAAGACTCAGAGATCTCAAATACAATTTCAGGGTAACCTTAACTGACCAAAGTCAAAATTACTGGTTTATATAAACAGTTAATAAAAGGTTGTTTCCAAGTACAGTGGCCAGAAAGTTGATGCGTCCACATGTACTACTGAGAAAATATTATTATGCTGTCAGGCTCCTATTTTGGGTTAAGCGCTGGTTGGAGTTTATCTGTGTTGCCATTCCAAGGCGTCATCATTGTTATTACATCTCTGAAGATATTCAGCAGGCAGAGGGATTTGTCTCCCGGTCCCACAACTCATAATTTTAATAGGCAAGGTGTAGCATGCATTTCTATTTAAAACTGATTTATGAGGTTAGCTCCCTGCTGGCAGTAGCTCAAGGCTGTACTATTTGTATTCTACTAAGTTTGGATAGCAACTGTACCACTGTTATCTAAGTTACATCCTTCAGTGTATTGCTTTTCAGGATGAGAAAGTGCACTTATACAGCACAGTCTTACTGACCTGAGATTACTTTACCCAAACTGGTGAGTACCTGTAATTGGCAGTGCGGCATTTTATAGAATTAAAAACAAAACACTTGGTTAATTCATGCATGTGTATGAACCCCATGAAATACCATACAGATCTGTAAATATAACAATATGTAGTATTTCACCGATACAAAGAGTTAAAATTATTTAGAAAAGCCTACATTTTGTTGGCAAAATCATCCTGCTTAACAAAGCCATTTTTCAACTTTCTTTCAGCCCTCTCTCTGCATAGAGTTGCAAGCCACATATAGGACAATAGTAATTGTATTTGATCGGATGGTAACATTGTGAAAATATTTGAATATATCCAAGTGGCTATTTAAGTAGAATTAATTATTTTAGATAAAGTGTAAGCTCTTTAAATTAGTTTAAGCTTGTTCCATATCAGTGAAACACCTGCAGTAAGATGAAAATAATAATAAATGTTTATAGTGTTTTTTTTCTTCAGAAGGGACTCAAACAGCCCTATTAAATTCCCTCAGCGTGTGAAAATGTAGCCTGAAACATAACCCGCCAGACTTGCGGCTATTGAATTGGCCACGTAAAGCAGCCCGCTGACTATTTGCGGGTTACAGGTGGAAAAAACCCTACGGGACGTGGAAATTTAACCTGCGTGCCAGCAAATCCTTTGATCTGTCAAGCCCATAACTGTTACGTTAGAAAATTGCTATTAAATTGCAACAAATTCACTGGCGTTCAAACCTGTAACCCGCAAATAGAGCCAAAAAGCCAACTGGTAGTAGAGAGGACCCACAAGGGGGTTAAAGTCCTATCCGTAGCACTGTAAATGCAAAAATAAACACACTACTCTAATTAATGTGAAAGTGATGTTTGGTATTAGAATTAATAGCACAACATTCCCAAGCTCGCAAATCGCCAACATAAAATACTTTTTTTCCCGTTTAATTTGCGTGTTATATTGATCCCGGCAATAAATGTGTTAATACTTATCATGGAACTTGCATTGACAAGAATATCATATTTATTGATTTATTAATACTGTATTATTTCTGAAATGCGGGTCCGATCGTAACTCGTAATTGAAACCCGTAAGACTTTGAAATCCAACCATTTTTCACTGATGTCATGGTGACGATCTCTTTTGCCATTGGCTCCATCTAAACCTGTAACTACGGGATTAACCAATTTATAATGTTCAGGCCGCACATGCAACGTGTGCAAGAATGGTTTACGGGGTTTGCGTCTCAACACGTAGCGTGCGGCATGTTCTAATTTAATAGCTCTGTAATGCAGATGAATTTCAAGCCCGCAGCCTTGCGGGTGTCCTGTTGCCGTTACGGGTTTGGAATTTAATGTGGCTGAAATTGTTTAGCAGAGGGAAGAAAAAAAAAGAGGGAAATGCAATTTGTTGGAAGGCCTGTATAAGGAGCATGGTCTTATGTCTCTTTTTGAAAATGTCCATATTAGGGGCCTTTCTTATTGAACATGGTAGAGCATACCATAATCTTGGTGCTGCATACATAACAGCTTGGGACCAAGAGATTTGTGAGGAGATTCTGAAGGAAGGTAAATAGATTTTCAGATGAAGATCTCTGAGCACAAATTTGAACATAAAAATTGAGGTACTCCTTCAGATAGCTTGGGCCTTCATTATGAGAGCTTGGTAAGCAGGCCAAGCTGAAAATGATTGCAGTATATTATAAGGAGCCAGTTTAGGGCACAGAAGGCAGGTGTTATGTGGAAGGAATGAGTTGTTAATAACGAGGCAGCGTTCTGTACCAACTTTAGTTCTTTATTTGACAGTCCTAGATAAAAGCAGTTGCAGTATCCAGTTATGACAATATAGAAGGCATGAACCAAAGTAGGGAGGAATTCAGGAGGTTTCCTGATTATGTTCTTTAGATAGAAATCAAGGATTTGATTGTAGTTGAGGTTTGTGCGTCAGACCACAAATCTAAAATAACCACAATGTTGCACCCTAGTTCATATTTTAACACTTGGAAGTCACCAAAGGAATGGGCACTCCAAGCAAGCTGCTGTCATTCGATGAGTACCCACCAGAAGTAACTCTGTCTTTTTTTTGTTCAGCCTCAGCCAGTTTCTACTCATCCAAATCTTGGAACTCTATTAGACATCTATTAGGAGCAAAGGATGGACAGATAAAGCTGTGTGTCATCGGCATAACAGTGATAGTTGAGCCCATGTTTCTGATGATCTCTCCCAGTAGTAGATGTGTACTGCAAATGGCACTGAGAATAAAATAAAGCCATGTCATGTAGAAACCCTCCACTACCTGCCAGTGAGAAAGGATTTAAACCAGTTGAGGACATTACCACGCATTCATCTAGCCACTTGAGCATATTTTTAAAGGGATGATGAATCCCAAAACTGTGATAGTTCCAGAAACTCTGCACTATATGCTCAGTATGCAGTACCCACAGAGATCACTCTGACATATTCTGGACATTATTGTTTATTTACAAAACTGGAAAAGTTAGCCCTACATTACTACTATGCATACTGACCATTAATTCCACATAACTGTATATATTCATCTGTATAATGCTTCAGCCAATTAATATCAAGATGTACTCGAAAAGGTGTTTATGCAGACATCTCCTTTGAGATTCAAAGCAAAGGGTATAAGAAGTATAACCCAGTAAGAAAAGTGTAAAATACACAGATAACTATATGTAAAATATAATCAATGTAACAAAATATGGCCCATAGATATTGTGATAAAGGACGATATAGTTTACATCATTATGGACGGTTAAAAACTACATAATCATAAGGTTACTCACAGTGCACCTGCAAATTAATTTAAATTTAACAACATAATTAGGGTGCATGTGTAATTATTCAGTGTATTCTATTGTGCGTCTCCCATTTTTTTACATGAGTTTTCAAAAGTCCAAAGTGAAATTTAAAGAAATTCTTATTTTAAACGTTACATTTTGCTTGAAAAAATGTAATTGACTATATAAGCACAGAGCATTTTTTTTTTTACAGAAGTTTTTAGTGAAGACCTTGCTTATGGATAGAAGTTCACTAACTAAAAACTTCTGTAAAAAATGTATGCTATGTGCTTATATAGAGCCCTATTCAATTGTGAAAGTGTCAGGGAGTGCTTAGCATCTCTTATGCATACAAAAATGGGTGTTGTATTACATGTATCCCTTTGAATGTAAACTTAGCTAAGCAAACACAGATAAGATGTTTACTGGGAACATTATATAAGGTTGTTTTAATTTACTAAGATTAGGCTGGATCAAGCACATTGCTTTTATTATCATGCAAGAATAGTCCTTAATATATAAAATATGCATTTTTAAACATCTGATAAATATTTAGGGTTCCAGTGTTCCTTCCTTCAGGTTCTGCAACTCCTTTAAGATTTGTTCCACGTGGTCCTGTAAGACCAAACAAGTAAGAGATTTGATGGAGTTTACACACAAGTATTGGCAGAAGTAAGACTAGACTTGTTGCTTATTGTTGTGGGTAAGTTTGTAAAGAGATGAAGCATGTGTTTGACAGATGGGAAGTACTGAACATGAAACGGATTTATTTTGTGAGCACTAGTGGGGCCATATGTACTGAAGGCTATATGCTCTCTAACATCTTAACCTGACATACGGCCTGTGGTATATGGTAATAAAACAACATCTAATTCACAGTTATTAGTGCATGGTTTGTGCATTTATTGACTGCAAACCATAGTACATCATATTGTGGTAATATTTGTAAAAACTATTTTTTTTTAAGAACTACATTTAAAACTAGGCAAAGAGTTTTAGGACTCATCAGGAAGGGACCTTGTAGAATGATTTCCATTAACCATATTGAAAGAACTGCTAATAAGAAATTAAGTTATTGAATACTTTTCTGCATTTAAGGTCCCATCCCACTTGTAGAAATAATTTAACAGAAACAAGTATAGTGAACCCCACTGATTAAATGTAGTTTTTTTTTTAATAGTATAGGGTTTTTTATTTTATTTACGTTGACAAAATAGTCTTCAATGATAACAACAGCTTCATAAAATCAGTATTGTGTTTGTGTAAATCAAATGAGCTATTTCATTGCCATCAATTTACAAAAATATTATTTCTCTGAAGATAACCATTTTATAGTTTGAGCTCATAAAGTAATATAAAATTATAGTAAAGTGGGCAAATATATTTCTAGTTCTGTTACTTTAATGTATGATAATGAAAAATACTCTTCTGTGGAGTAGTGCAGTGGTTCCAAATCTTATTTGTTCTGGGGACCGGCTGGTCATCTTCCAGTTCTCCTGGGGACCAGGTGTGACTCCCAGACCATGTTTAACTCCATGTGACTTTCTAGATTGTCATCTAGATTTGCACTGATTTTAATAGAATGTAGTATCTGCGTATAATTTCCTTTATAATCAAACTATAACTGTGTCCTAAGACCGGCTGATGGCATACGGGTAAAAGATACAAAATAATATTCGAAAAAAAATATTTGTATTCAATAGGTCCATGATGTGGACACAAAGTCGCATACTGTAGTATTCTTTTTGTGTGTGTATATTGCAAGTGATTTAGCCTTTTAATGAAAGTAAACCAATTGGAAGAAAACTATATGTATGTGAATGTCCTTACCAGTAAAATACCCCCAAAAAAGAAAAATTTGCAAATTTGTATTTTAACAAAATGCAAGTATTTATGCATATGGGCCATATTAACGTTAAATGTCAAAAAAAGTGCAAACTCATTATTAGAAGTGCATCATATGGAATAATGTTTCCCAGGAGCATAACTCTTCCTGCACACGTGGGTCACAGATGTCAGTTATTGAAGAATATATAAAATACATAAGAATTTTGCTTTGACTGTTTTTTATCCCGACGATTTTTAGGATTACCAATACTTTTTTTAAAAGGGGAGAAATGATATAATAATGAAAACATGGAAACTGTTACACGTTGAATGTGAATTGTTTTATGGAAAGGACACCAAATGTATCTGCTGAGCTATGCAAATATAATGTGGTGGTGGTGGTGATGTGCATGTTTTTGGCAGCAAAAGAGGTTTAGGATAAAATCTAAATAATCAAATATCCTATTTACACAGTTCATCTTTTAGAATAATCCTAGCAGGCTTAAAAATGAAGAAAGACAGATGTTGCATTATGGGTATGTTACCTTTAATAAATACATATTTTTTTTAGCTCTCCTCCGTTAAAGCAGAGTGTTTCCTTATTGGGGATGGTTGAAGTATTGCCAAGTGACGTCACAGCAATCTCTGTTTAAGATAAAGGCCAAGATTACAGATCATTTTTCACTTGTGTTAATACTTGTGATAACATATTGCGTTTATTCTGTTATCACAAACGAATAATGATTCAACAAGCAACTTTAAGGAAATAGTTGACTGGATGTCTTGTGCAAAGTGCTGATTCATTCAAAGCATTCAAAGCATTATCAGCAAGCTGCATATTTCTCGGTATAATCATTCAAGACTGCTGAATTCTCTTATTCCTGAGTTTGGACCTAGGAGCCAATGGTATAAGGACAACATATCGTTAAAAACTTAAAAAAATAAGGAAAATCTTTTACAGATTAAGCCACCTTGTTGCAGAATAAATTGCAGGGTTTCCATTGTATGTCTAATAATATAACAGAGTTTTTCTGGGGGTACAAGAAATTCTGAAGTTTTAAGATTTCCATCTAGCTATTAACATATTTAACATACAAGAAACGTTCCCTTTCAGAAGCTTAAAAAGTATAATTTGTTTACAGTTATATTGTTGGTATGGTTTCTAATTATTTAACATTGAGATGTGTGAGATTTATTTATTATGCCTTTCTTGTGAAATAGGCACAGACATGATCCAGGTTGGGAGATAGCGTATGGGATGCATGACTTGCTCTACTTTTAGAGTCATTAAAAGAAAGCGGACATATTTTAACAAGAAATAAATGTATTGTTATAGTAAATCATACTTGAAGAGGACCAACTGAATCGATTCTTCATTTTCCAAACTCCCAATGGTTTCTTGGTAAAGAATCTTGGTGAAGAAACCTTTGGAGCTCATAAGTTTGATCTATGAATGTTTTTATTTTACATTGGCCCTTTGAGACTTATCATTTACTACATCCAGGCAGCTGTGCTTATTTTTTCCATCATATACTGTATAGGCCAATAGTTCAAGACACTGTATAGCAATATGCCGTAAACTTAAGTTAATGAATTACAAAATCACTAAAGAAACCACATGGACTCCAGAATTCTCCTATGGAATCCACAGCCCTATGAACTTAGTCTGGGGACTCTGGATGGGTTCCTTCCCTACAGCAAAATATACACGTTTCAATATCTGTCTTCAGTACATTATCCAATTAGGTATGTCTGAAGTATGTTAATCTTAAACACTCCTCCCACTTCTAGGTAATTGAAATGACTTTCACATGGTAGAGAGTGAGATTATGAGACAGTGCCACTATATGAGTTCCCTTGCATGTTCTATTAGAGCACTGCTGTTATACACTGAAAGCACGAAAATATAATCTAGTTTGGTATGGTGTCTAACCCAGCTGTTATATGTACGTTCATAAATGATGGTGTTCATCTAAAACAACAAGAAAAACATTTCAAAGACTGTTATTGCACAGCTTTATAATGCGAATTATAATTATTTCTAGTAGCACAAGCAGAGAGCTCTAGTAGATGTTATCATACCGCTGTATTTTGAGCTGGTGGGTGTTAATTCTGTGCGTCCAAAGCCCTCTTCTGTTTACAGAGATACCAGTTTTTGGTATATATATTTGTGTTGATTGAAAATAGTCAAGGCTTTAGTAGAGCATGTAACTGGAGTTATATCTGTACATATCTATATATTATACTCTTTCACTTGTATATTATGTATCCGTATTAACTTATGCAGCCATTCCAGTTCTGAATGTTCCAAGATGGATTGTAAATCATCAGTATGTGCCTTGTATTGTAGCTGTTACTGTAAGAAATTTATTACTATAATAAATATATCCAAAACTGTTTTGTTGTTATATGGTCTTGTACTGCAAACTTGTGTGTGTTTTTTTTTTGCTTTGATATTCCAAAACTACATTATACTCTGTCCCAAATCTCAACTGTTCTGGTATATCTCCACTTAACTCAGACCTGCACAGTTACTGAAATAATTATTATTACACTAGAGAGCTAGTTCTGTATCCAAAGCAGAATCAAGCTGGAATATGTCTGTACATTAGATGGAACAAAACTCCAGTGTGGGGCATTTGTAGCATGTTTATTCACACTGGATACAAATTGTTGAAATGATCCCATAAAGACCACTGTAGCAGCCCCATAGGAAGTGACCCTGTAACATACATGAAGGCCAACAAAAAAAGTAGACATGTATCAACGTTTACACAATTTAAAAATTATATTGGTTGGATGCCATAACACATCTTCGTACATCACAAAAAAATCAAGGGGCTCTCAAATCAGACAATGAGATGCTAGATGTTGGAACCCATCAGATAGCTAAACTGGGGTGCTGGTGAAACCAAATACAAAAAAGTTATATATTACACTTTATATGGAATAAAAATAAAGTGATATAATACAAGTATAGAATCAACCAGGTGAGTTTTCAGTAAAATAAAAAATACAACCCAAAAGTTTTGGGCTCTGTATAAATAAAGGATACACACATTGTAAATATAAGCCTGTATATAGCAACTACACGTAGATATGAACCAAAACCTACCTTTTATGCTCCCCATCAAGGGAGCCCAAAACACAGTTCCCAATAAAATAAATGAGATAATCCAAACTTGAATAATAAATAATTCTATTCACCAGACAGCACGGATCTCTCCTTTCATTTCAACCCCAAGTCCCACTTTAGGTGATGCTACAGGATATAAAAAAAAAATAACAACAAAACACATGAACCTCTTCCCACTGTTTCTTCAGTTACCAACCCCCTCTACAGCAGACCAGGCGGTGTCCTGTTGCTAATACTTGTTTGATTGTTCTATCTGGTATTTGCTGCTTCTGCCCCAGATTACCGGATCTAGCCTCTTATCTCAGTTTTACAACCTTCTTTGATAAACATTCTAAGAGAGGTCCTGGTTACAATTTCTCTTGTTTCATCTGGGGCCATATCCACATAATAGAACTTAACCATTCATCTCCTATGTGACTGCCTTAACTTAATATTATAAAAGCAAGATGCCTCTACCTCTCTATCCTGAAGGTGGGGGACCTGCATTAACACCTTCTGACCCTCCTCTAGTTCTCTCGGGTCCCCTAATCATAAAAAAAATTCTGATGCTTTTGGGCGCTCAGAACATTCTCCCTGACCCTTCCCTTGAGGTTGGCTATCTGCTCTCTAAAGGTGAGAGCATAGGGGACTACTGGCATGGGTTCCTGCCTCTGCTCCCCTTCCCAAGTTTCTCTCAAAGACAGCACATACAGGAAATCAAAAGGGGAATACCCTGAGGACTCCTGGGGAACCTCACGGTAGGCAAAGAGAAGGTAGGGTAACCGTTTCTCCCAATCCTTTTTCTGATCTGTGAAGGTCCTGACCATACGTTTGAGAGTGCCAATGAAGCGCACACATAAGCCTCTGGTCTGGGGGTGGTAGGGGGAGGAAGTGAGGTGCTTAATCCCGCATAGCTCCCATAGATCTTGGGTCAGGGCAGACATGAACTGAGTACCCCGATCAGACAAAATCTCCTGAGGGAAACCCATCCTAGAGAACACTACCAACAGGGCTCCTGCTACAGAACAGGCAGAAATATTCCCTAGGGCCACTGCCGGGTTACCTGGTGGCATAGTCCACTACTGTGGGGTTATACCTCTTCCCAGTCTTACTGGGCCTAGCTAGTGGTCAATGGCCACTCTCTGGAAGGGGGTATCTATCACTGGGAGGGGTTGCAGAGGCACTCTGACAGCTTTCTCAGCATGTCCATATCGCAGACAGGCATCACAGGAATCACAACAAGCATTAACATCCTGGTTCAAGCCTGGCCAGTAGAACAACCTGGTCAACCTTTGCCTACTCCTTTTACATCCCATATAGGCAGCTAAGGGTGCATCATGGGCTAGTCCTAGTAACAGAGTCCTCAGGCCTACCCCGTGCCCTACCTTCTCATCCCCAGGAGTCACACAAATCAATAGCCCATTCTTTCAGAAAAAGCTCTCCCCACGAGAGAGTCTGGCTGACTCTGAGCTGCCTTCTTCCCGATTCCCTCTAGGGTTCTATCCTCTGCTAGAGCTACCTTCAACTCCTCAAACCTGGCCCCTGGTAAACCAAAACCCCAACCAGATAAAGAGCTCACCTCAGGGTCCTCTGGGCTGGTCAGTTCCTTGACTCCTCCAGGTCTTTCAGACCTCAGGGCTGCTGACTGGCACCGGGTAACAATGTTCAAATAGCGACATTCCATGGGTCCCAAGTCATTCCCCTACAACACACCGGTAGGCAATCCTTCCATCACCCCCACCTCCTGGATCTCTTTGCCCTGGCCCCAATACAACTCCACACAGGCAATTGGGATGGTATATTGCTGCCCTCCAGCAACTACCACATCCATAGATTTATCCAGGATGGCAGCGGGGCTATCGTCATTGTAGCCCTAGTGTCTCCGAATCCATCCACATGTTCGCCATCCACTAAAACAGGCTGTACATGGGGCATTCTATGGTCCCCTTTTGCCATATTTATCATGTGGATGGATGGGTAGGTGGTAGGCTCCTCTTGGCAATCCTGGAATTCCTCCACCTCTTCCTGCTCATGTCCCCATTGTCCTAAATACATGAAGGGGCGGATAGGAGGCTGCTCTACCCGGCGGGTCTGGCTAGGGCAATCCCTCTTGTAGTGGCCCCGCTGATGGCAAGTCCTGCATTGCGCTCCTTCCCCTGTGGCCAACCACTGGCTCTTGTTGCGGGTTTAGGGGGTACCCAAACCCCTGGGCGAGGAGCCCCTGGCTCCCCCTGGGTAGTACCCCCACACCTGTGAGGGGGTATGTAGGGTTGCGAGGCTTCTAATGCAGGTTGATTAGCAGGTTGGGGTGGGTGTACAGTAGGGTAGGTTGTCCGCTAACCTTTCAGCTTCCTCTACAGTATCCAGCTGCTTATCCTCCACCTACTCCTGTATGGTCTCTGGGCAAATATGAAAAAATTGCTCCATCATGTTTACCTGCTTAGCATCCTCCAAGGTACGAACCTCCTTAGCCTTCCACCAGTTCTCTAGGACAGTCATGATCCTCCAGACCACCTCAGTGTGGTGGTTCCCTTTCTTCCTGACCACACTACAGAAAAGGGTTCAGTATTTCATAGTAGTGAGAGCATACCCGAGACACAAAGCAAGTCGGACCTCGCTGTAGACACAGGCCAGTTCTCTAGGGATAGCCTGGTAAGATAGGCTAGCTCTCCCACTGAGTTTACTGATCAGAATTTTTACCTGTTCTGCAGATACTCATCCAGGTCATCCACAAAGGGCCAGATGCTGCTGTATGCCAGCCTAATGTTGGCTGGCAAACCCTCTTTAGCACTCCTGTAGTGGGAGCCAGCTGGAGATGGACAGTAGCCCTCTGGATGTCCCTGCTCTGCATGTACCCGTTGGGCAATCAACCTCCTCATCTCATTCAGTTCAGTGAAGGAGGGTGTAATAGACAGGAGGGCACAGGTTAGTGTGAGGCATCTGGTTACCTCCTCTGGCTCATGGGGCATCTGTGCGGGTAGCCTGGATGGTTGGCCACCTTCTCCACTCCTCTGGGGTAACCTACTCCTAAGCAAACCTCCCTATCATAGTGCTAGTCAACCAGTGCCTGTTGGTCTCTGATCCCAGAAACTTTTATCCCCCTCTCTAGACCAGGGCATCAATGGGTAGGTTGTAGTAGCTGGACATGGTAGCGGTCTCTTGGATAATAGAAGGGATATCCCACAACTGCCAGCAGTTGTGACTACCTGCTATTCTTATGGGGTTTGGGCAGGCTTAGTAGAGTCCACAGTGTCGTTAGAGGGGATTCCAAACAAACTCAAAGTCAGCAGGACCTTAGCCAGACACTTTCCAGTAACCAGTGCGTTTTTTCAGCAGCAGGAATACAGCTAGAAAATAACTCAAGGAAGCACACCATTAACTATGCATTTCCAGGAGCAACTGACTTTATTCCCCCTTCAGACACATTTTCCCCTAAAGCAATAAAAAAAAAAAAAACACATGGACCTCTTACCACCGTTACCAACCCCCTCTACGGCAGACCATCCTTGTTTGATCGTTCTATCTGTTATTTGCTGCCCCTGCCCCAGATTACAGGATCAAGCCACTTATCTCAGTTTTGCAACCTTCTTTGATAAACATTCTAAGAGAGGTCCTTGTTAAAATATATCTCTTGTTTCACCTGGGGCCATATCCACATAATAGAATTTAACCATTTGTCTCCTATGTGACTGCCTTAACTTTATATTATACATAAGCAAGATGCCATGACAGTCATGGTAAGCCCAAAAGAGTCCAAAATCCAGGGCTACCATGACACACACTTCTTTGGATCACTGGACCAGTCATCAGAAATTCCACCCACCTGGAGACCCATCAGGCCAGAAGGGACTGATACAGAGGAACAGACATATATTTTTCCTGTATATTTACATGTACCTCTCATTGTGTGAGGTCAGCAAATGTGAGTGTGATATATTTTGTTTTATATTTTTTGTTTAATAAATCCAACTGATCTACACTATTAGATGCCTTTTGCAATTTCTTCCCCACCACTATTATGATTTAGCTCTCTATTCAGATACAACCACCTCTGAATATGAACTTTCCAGAGTTCGTCAACTCTGAAAGGAAGGGATCTTCGGCACGAATAGTACTTTTTTTTTTACTAGTAACAAAGTGTCTCAAGACTTTTATTATTTTTTTTTTTTAATGGTGTCAATACACATGAAATTAATAAAAACGATATGCGGATAAGAATTGCCATTCATTTAGTTCTTTTATAGAAAGAATTTACAGGTAATAAATGCATTTCATTACCAAGCTATTTTTAAGTTATTTCTGAAACTCAACCATTTAAGGTCAAAAGTATGTTCTGATATCAGTTTAAATCAAAAAATTAATGAGCTAAAATCTTGAAACTTCACAACTAAAATGTTGTGTGCCATTGTGTTCATGGAGAATACAAATAAGTAGTATAATGTATAGACAGTTTTAATTCTCATTAAGATGAAGCAAACTTGCTGCTAATGTTTTTAGATTTACAAATGTGAAGTTTTAACTAAATTACAGTGGTCTAAAGGTGAAAAAGCTTTCAATGGTGTAAAGGAATACAATCCTTATTAGGTCACCATCAAGTACTGAAAACAAAGAAGTGGCACTCAAACAAATGGCATCCTTTGGTATATAACCAAACCATAACTTATTATAAAACAGAAACTTTGCTTCAAACCAGAACAATTTGGACTTACTAGAGCAGGCTTGTCTAACATTTGTCCTCAGCGGGTGAAGATAGAGAGATCCTGACTATGTGGCTCAGTCTCAGAGAGAAATCCTTATAATGTAGATGTATCAATCAGTGATTTGATCATTTTGGCCAGCAAATCAAAATTATTGAGCAACTGCAAACAAAAAAACCTATCCTTAGAAGTAACATACAACAAGCCTAACAGAGATCTATTGTTTCGTAGTTGTTAAAAGATTCAAACTATTATTATTAATTGCCGGTCTTCTTTTATACCCACAACAGCCATTGTCTGTCAGTAGGTGTAAGTATGTGATGCATCTGCAGAAGGGATCTGGATATGTTGATGGTTCACTAGTTTCACTGCTCTGCAAATATGTATTACCAGTTTTTTTCCACAACAACACTGTTTTCTGGGTGCTGTTCTCTGGATGCTCTGCTTGTGCTCACTGAAGGCAGAAGCTTACATGACAGAAACAGTTTTTTGTATCCAGTAGCATTTTCCTCTATATCTAGATCTCAAGAAAACAGGGAGGACGATTAGCAGTGCCTCTAACATAACCCATCAAAAGTGTTTGATCCCTACTAAGACAAGATCACCAGTACCCATTATTCTCTCTCTATTATTCCCAAATAAGACATTAATAAGCATTTATTTAATGCACTACATCCATAATGAGTACATATTGGTACTCACGGATTTGATTATATGTACTCATTGGACACATATTTGGTTAAACAGCTTTACAATTTTTATCTTATTCAAAAACAATGCTAACAAAAAGAATAGCCCCACACTTGCAGATATCTTCACCAGTCTGCTCATCTAGAGCGTGTGGACATAAAGGAAATACAAGAAAATACAGTGTGCTTGGATTATCTAATATTATTGCTCGTCATCACTTCTTTGTAAATGAGGTCTGTGAATTCACTACTGTTTTGAAGTAGTACCAGAGTCTTAAATTAATATAAATCAATATTTATCTCGCTTTTTCTTTAAGAAATGATCCTGGCACACACACAATTAGAAGAATGTGGTATATCAATAATTTCAAACTTCTTCTAAAATGCTTTCAGAAAATGTAATAATTTGGGCTCCGTGCTTGACCTGAACCGTTTCAATAATTATTTTTACAAGACAAATAAAATTAACTGGAATGTAGATTGGTTTCTAAGGCAGTGAAATGGGTTGAATGGAAAATGGCAATGATTCTGATAAACTCTCCTCCTTATTCTCAGTTGTAGGCTGCATGGTCCTTTCTGTCCTCAATGACAGTGGAAGCAATAATTTTAACCTACTTCCAAAACATTTTATCCATTTGAAGTTTAGTTAGTCAAAATACAAAAAATTATAAAATTGGACTACAATGGTCCTTTAGAATGGCCTCAAAGAGCAGCAATAAGAGCAGGTAATCATATACAGAGCTCATGTAAGTATTTACATGTCAACATCTCAAGTGAATGTCCTTGTGTGAGTATTATGTCACTATGATGGTCCGTATGACAATATACATCTATAAAAGAGCAACTATACTCCTGTGTTTCAGTGTACAATCCTGTGATGGTATGAATCTAGATCAGAATATCTGATAGTAAGAGTCTGTGTACTCAAAACCTATAACTCATGTGTGAAGGGAAGCTTTTCCTAGCCATCTTGTAAACAACATTTGCTCTTGTGCAATTTGCTTTATTTAGATTTTTACACAATCCATAATATATACTGTAAAATCTTATATTTTTAAACATTCTTCTCATGATGCAGATATGGTAAGTATTAACTTTGTGCAACGTGTTGCTTTTTCAGTATTTTGGGCGTAATTCACATCTAGAAACCCAATCTGACTGTAATAAAATCTTTTTATTTTCAGATATCTCTATGTATTAAAATAGAATTGAATAATTATAAAATATCCTTTTCCATACCTTCCTATTACTATGATAACACTACATTTTCACAGATAAAAATGTTTATTTCAATGAGATAAGGTTAAAAAGTGATAACCTGTACTAGTAAAATATTTTGATAGTGACATTGATTAGTTCTCTACTTATAGTACTTTCCTTTTGGAATGAATCTCAAAAGCTATAACAAATATATAGCTTTCATTCTTATTACAACACAAATATATCGAGTTTTCAGCTATTTTGGATATAATTTTAATGCGTTTCTGACAGATAATTTGCTTAATACTGTACATCAATTGTACAAAACAACAAAACAATCCCAACAGGAGACAATAACTTGAGTTGATTGTATTCCTTTCTACAAATTCCACTCATCGGCATTCCTTTCCAGAGAAATGCATTGCTAACAAAAAGAATAGTGCCACAATTGCAGATACCTTCACCAGTCTGCTCATCTAGAGAGTATAGCCATAAAGGAACTCTTGACATTCCACTATCTTTCTCCGTGATAACTTGCTAATCCTCCTCCTTTTCCACATAAGCCTTGGTGCCAACTCGTGCCATCTGCCTAGCAAGGTATCTGTCTCTTGCGGACACCACAGTCTCTGCATTGCTGCGTTTGGCAAACTTGCTTGAAGAAGTTTCCTTTTTTGTTTCTTCGTCTCTCTCATCATCTTCTAATTTGCGCTTGGATTCATCAGTTTCAACATGTTGCTCTTTATTAGAAGTGTCTGAGTGTGGAGGGCTGCTATCCCTTTTGTCTTTGTTACTGTGCTTCTTGTCTTTGTCTGATCTATCACCCCTGTCCTTCTCTCTGTGCTTTTCCTTATCTGCCCTCTCTCTTTTCCGGTCATCTTCTTTTTCCCTGTGTTTCTTGCCTCGCTCTCTTTCTTTCTCACTGTGCCTTTCCTCTTTCTCATTTCTCTTCCTATCTCTGTCTGAATACTCCCTATCTTTCTCCCTCCGCTGGTCTTTGTAACTGCTCTCATTCTCTCGTCTTTCTTTATCCCTTGACCTGTTGTCTTGCTCCTCTCTCTTCCTGTGCCAGTCTTTGCTGCTGCTATCTCCATATTTTTGTCGTTCCTCTGGTTCTGCCTTACGATCTCTACTTTCATACTCCCTCTCTTTTTTATATCTGTCTTTCTCGACCAGGCCTGTGTCACTTGCAGGTTTGTTTTTTTGTTTATGTTCCTGGCTGTCACCTCTTTCCTCGCTCGATGAGCCTGAGTGCCTGTACTTGCTATGGGCCTTTGAACTCTCTTCCTTTTCGTCACCTTGGCTTGACTTCCTACTAGTGGCAGCTTTCTTCTTGTCATCCTCTCCCTCACTTGAATCAATATCAAAATCACTATCTGCATCTATGTTTTCCTCTGTCTTTATATTGCTTGTTGTCTGTGTCTTTTCATCTGTGCAGCTTTCTTGACCAGGCTCATCTAAATATCCCTTTGGCTTTTCTTGCTTTATTCTAGAAGCGAAGCAGAAAACAATACACCTGTAAGAAAACTAAACAATTGAACTGTTTCTATTAATATATATAAAAAAAAAAACTTTCAGTGGCCCACAATAGCTTCTCCTGAATTAGCTTACCTCTTTTCAGCATTTTAAGTACTTATAGGTAGAAGGCATATGGCATAAATATTTTTTTTAAACAAATACATTTGTTAAAATGTGTCACAGGAAGAGCTTTCGCCCTAACCATATTTTTCAACTAGATCAATAAGTACAGATATCATCTGTCAATATGTATTGGCTAATTAGCTATTTGTGAATACTTCAAAATGTTCTGTTTGCCAGACTGATTAGATTGCAGAGAACTGCCTATATTATATCCATCAAATCCTAGCCTATTGCTTTTTTATTACATGCTGTACTTTGGAGCAGTGAGCCACTCCCACATACTAGTTATACATTATTACCAATTTTACACTTCATAAAATAAAATAAAAAGGTTGCATGATGTACATTTAAAGAATTGCCTTATGCATATTTTATATTTACATGCTGATAATAATGTACGCTTATGGACCATTTTAGGCTAAATTGCACTAGTAATGATTTAGACTTTTAGCCTTTCCTGAAAAGAGTATTTCCTGTAGAACTAATGCAATGAAAACTGTAAGCCTTGTGCAAGAGAGTGCTACTGTAGCCTCTTCTTACCCAGCATCACGCAAACTGCACTCAGGGGTCTCTTCTTCTCCCACAGTTTGATTTAAAAGATGTCTGTAGAAGCCACTGAGGTCCTTTTGCTTGGTCACATCCAGAGATGCTGAAAAAGAAGAGCACATACGGATAGTTATTATACATGGTCTTCATGGGAGACAATGCTAAACATTATTGGACATAATCCTAATATCATTTAATTCTGATTAGTTTAATACTTGTTATGGTCTTGGATTTCACATAAACTTTAAACTAGGTGTGCCCAGATGAGATTTCTGTGAATAAACATTTTAGTCATATCAATACTAAAATTCTACAGCATTATGGACTTTTCACAATGAGAGCACTAGTGTAACATTATGCAAACCAGAAACATTTTTAATTCAAAAATAAACAAACGCGCAAGAGGAAGAATACAATGCAGTGATATAGTATGGGACCTTACCCTCCATAGCAGCTTCTCTCCTCTCTCTCTCGTCCTCCTCTATTTTTTCTTGTAATTTCTTTTTGTAGGCAGATGTTACAAATGCCTCCTTGTCCTGAAATTCTTCCCCTTCCATCTCTCGTTCCTTCTGGATCTTCTTCTCCATTCTCTTTTCTTGCTCTTTCTTCCTCACTTCCACTGCTTTCAAGATGTTCTGGATGTATTTTGGCTATACAACAAACAAAATAACAGAATGAAAAGATTGTGTTATAATATTTTTGCCTCACTCAAATGTTATGTTTGGCACTTGGCCAAAAATAAAATCTATATATTTTTAGTGTTTTTTTTTTCTTTCAACTGCATACTTGAGAGGTTTGGAAGTTCCATATTCTGTTAAAGAGACACTGAAAACTCTTGTACATAAAATAAAGGTATTCAAACCAGAATTGGTATGTAAGGTATACACACAAAACATTGTATTTGTGCATAAAAGGGCAGGATGTAAGAATATATTTAAGAGAAAATGCATGGAATACATCTCTTAAACTTGACAAACCCTGACACTGTTGAAATGTGCATCAAGGGAACAGCACAAGAAGAAAGATTACAAAAAAAAAATGGAAGAAAGAATAGTGGAGCAGTTGTAACTGTATAGAAAAAGCACTGTGTAAGAATACATGCAGAGACTCTGATGTTGATATTGACCAAGATGCAAAAAAAAGTGAACTTCAAATGTTCTGTGAGTAAAGCACAACAACCACGGATAGCGATTTCAAAATCCATGAATGATCCTTATGTAAAAACACAAAAAAAATAAAAAAAATTTTTATATTTATATATATATATATATATATATATATATATATATATATATATATATATATAAAGAGATTTTTTCTCTTGTTATCTATGGTTAATCAATGAACTGAAAACGTGTCAAAGGTTGCTGCACTCGTTGAGCTGTTACTACAGATTATTTTTACATGGGCAGCAATCATTGTTTTCTGTCTCCCATCTAGATATGTATGAATTAATGCCATGAATGTTGCAGAAACCATGAATATTTAAATTAATAATAAATACATTTTTACATAAATATGAGATCTTGAATACCAATTTATTAAATATACTACAGAATATTCTACATTTGTTTTGAAAGCCTAGATGCAATATTTTTCTGCATAAAGTTTACTAATTGAATGGACTTCTAGCACAATATGACATTTCTCAACATGGAAGTCTCAAAAAGTTGGTCTTATAAAATAATCTGCTAATATTTGTGTACTTTTTAGGAATAATCTAACAATTACATTTTAAACATTTAATTTAAGAAAGTATTCACATCAATGTCAAAGAGCAGCACTTTTATACCAGATAAGTGTTTATCCTACAATTTTATGGAAAAAAATATGTAACTAAAAAAATAAATAAAATAAACACTTTTAGGATGCAAGCACAATTAGATAGCAGTTTATGGAACACATGTACACACCTTTCTATCCTTCCCAGCCAGCATCTTAGCATTATTTTCGTCCTTCTTCTTCTGCATGTCATCATATACATTGTCATAGTCATATACCGAGGAATCCTCCTCCAGAGCTTTCTGAATCTCCAGCTTGGTCTATATAAACAAATACAAGCATTTTTGCAGTTTATCACATATTTATTGCTAGGAATTGTGGTTATTTAAGTATAAAGAAATACAGCAATATTTTGCATTCTTCTCCAGGTCAGAATAATAAAACAGAGAGTATATGAAGTAGAAAGCTAAACTGAGACCTTGTTATCTTGAATGGCCATGTGTATTTACAATAACAAATAGTTAAATACCAAAAGCAACCTGCATGTCTTCAGTAAGGTAATTAAAATGTCAAACTAAACTATTCCTGCAATAACGTATACCAAGTCTAGAAGTAATACACTCTCAAAAATATAGGATGTGATAACCAATATTAACAATCAAACACATTAGAACTGGTCTCAACCCATCAGTTTTGACCCAAGCATTTTTTATTTTCCATTCCTATTGGGAGATTGCATCACAAATTAACATTTTCCGAGTCTATCCAGTATTTCCAAGTCTTACAAGAGTAACAAGATAAAATCACACCTGTTTCATGACTCGTTTCTTGAGGGATTCCTTTTTTAGACTCTCTCCAACCGATGTCTGAAAGACAAAATAAATGATTTTATAAGACAACAGATATATAATTTAGAGGCGACAACTACAGTAAACCGTGGTACTTCCAGGAATACCTTCCAAAACCAGCTGCTGATACATCTACAATACAACACTATGCTACCTATCTGCATTAGTACACAAAGGAAGATGACTTTGCTCATCTTCTGATTCTTTACCATGGTCTAATTGATAAATATTTCTGTTGGAGACATTATGACATTCTACCTGATAGTTCAACCATAACAGAAAGAGCAAAATAAAACAGCGTTAACATCATGCACCAACAGCAAATCAGAGTTAAAATTACAGGTAATAAACACTTTCCTTGTGGTCCTATAAGTGAACATAAGTAAGCTGTCACTACAGATTTATGATGCAATGTGCCATAGCTGTAGAAGTCACAAGAACAATATTCAAAGATACACAATTGCAATAAAGTTAGGTACCCTCAAGACTATGGCACAAAAGAAAAAAACCTGTGGTTTTCAAAATTGTTATGACTCCGCCTTTCTAAAATCAACATTGAATGGCAACATTACGTTTTAAAATATTATATCATATTTTATTTCCACATAAAAGCAAACCGAAACAGTCCTTTGAAGGAGTGATGTCAATTTGTTCCTATGAGGGCAGTCTAAATTTAAAAAAATACTGGATTTTCCATTTGTGTATTCAGGCTCTTTCAGTTTTAGCAGATGTGAGTTACCCAGTTACCCAATTCATTCTAATTGATTTACCTGTGCTCAAGCAGAGATATATAGAAATTCTGGCCTATTGGAGCCCCTTGTAGAAATTATTTTGTCACCACTTCATCAAAAGGACATAGCACAAGTTTCAATTATAGTAAATTACCAACAAAAATATGAATATTTACAACTGAAAGTTATTAAAAATATCATCTAGTAAGGGAAAACAAGCTTTGAATTTAGTAATTTTTGACGGCCCAAACAAGACTATCCATTTTATTAAATTATATCTAATTACCCTCATTATCGATCCTCATTATCGATTCATGGTTTCTGGATTAATAATTTAATTTTGCAGGCAATTTCTCAGGTGTCAGTCAGAAAGCAGTCAACCTGTCCAAGAGATCCACAGAAAATTGTTTTGAAAACACTTTTCTAAATAGTTGGACAAATCTTATTTTAAATGCTTCTTTAATCCAGAGTGGCTGATTTCTTACAATATTCAAGATCAAATTAATTTCCTGTAGCACTGAAGCATCAAAGACTTCATTTTGCACCAACCTCCATTATAAAGCTTCAACGAACCAACAAGACATTTCATTTAAAATTAATAACAGATTAAATTAATCTAAAAAGATAACACTACCAAAACGCACGATATACATTTGAAAACAAAATAAATAAAATGGTTACTCATTCACGTCTTCACAAAGGAATATATATATTTACGTTTTTTGCATGAACAAAGCTTTTAGGCCTTAAAGGACCACTTTAGTGGTCTTATAAAAAGGATCTCTAAATAACAAAGGAAAATAAGTTGATTCAACTTTTATTGTTTATTTAAACAATTTAATTACTGTTTGCCAATGAACCAGCAGGCTGTGTAAACTCTGGTTCTCTCCACCCCCTAACTGAAGTATTGCGGGTGTAGTGCTTTAGGGGAAAATGTTATTGCAATTGGTATACCACAGCAACAGTATGATAGTGAGTGGCTAGAAAATGTGACCAGAAAATATTTGTAGATGGCTAGCAGCTTAGGATACACGGTTGTCTGTTACCAATGTGTGTTTTATAAAGTGATACAGGGGTGTTTATGCCTCGGGTGGCACTATTTCAACTTCTGAGCCAGTATGATCATCAATGAGTGACCTGTACTGTCAGCTTCTAGTGTAAACTGCAACCGGATGATCTGCAGATCGAAAGTATGATGCAGCAGGCTTCTTAATTATATGAAAAATTAGGTAAATAATAATAGCAACCAACAGAACAGCTCCGTTCTCCTGATCTTCTTCTCCTACATGCCTCAGATTCCCTCTCCCTAGTTGCCTGTGGTCTTCGGGCAGTGCAGCAATCGGCGGCACCAACCATAAGCTGGCAGAGAGCAAACTTAATCTTACTTTGCTCCCTGACTTAAATTCTCCTTCCCTTGCAGTTCAGTTCATAACTACACAGACCAGATATGGACTACGCCGTTTCTACAATATTCCAATAGATAACTACTCTCTAGAAAAGCCCTCTATAAAGACCATTAAAGTGGTCATTTATCAGTAATTATTCAGGAAACTTGTGAGATGATTATCAATGTACACTGAAAAAAAAAGAAAAAGGGTTGAGTATATTATCTGGAACCATTTTATGCGAGTTGCTCAGTTCAGCTGCCTGCAATAAGGCCATACATTGTGACTGCTCCCCATCCTAACCATACATATTCATCATCCAGAGAAACAAATAAAGCATATTAGAAATGTAAGAGCATTTGTATTTGAAAATTTAATATTACAAGTTTTATCTAAGGTTTAATACTACAGAGGTAGGTACCATATTATACGGTTTCACAATTAAACTATTTTGATGCAAAGAACTGAATAAAGCATAGCTGAAATAATGATAATGTGCTTTGATTGCTTAAGAACATTTAATAATATAATTAAATGCAGATATGGAGAGAAAAGTAAAGCAGGTTTCAACAGAGCTTAATAAAGATTGAATAATTATCCCGTGCCGATATTGTAAAGCATTTGAAAAGAAAATGTTGAATGCACTTTAGTAGTGTTTGCATATGGCTCCTGTAACAAAGTGGCTTTTCATATAATTTTTGGGTGCCTCTGAACACAGGTGGTATATAGAAGTTGTTGAAATGCTCCCTGTCTCTTTTTCATTCAACACCACACTCTGCACCATCACAAACAACAAAGATTCAAGCATTACCCAAGCTTGTCTGTCCTTTCATCATCAATAACTTTACAAACATATACACAGCTGGGCTGTAGATGTAAAACCCCAAAGAATAAAACAAATAGTGAACTGTTACGAAGGGAAATCTATGCCATGGAGGTAAATTACTCTTGCTAGTGCATTAAAATAGTAATGTGGAAAAGATTATTTTTATGTGTAACACAGGACACAAAATGGTTGTATATGATTTTTTAATCTAGAGAATTATTAGAAGAAAAGTGCATTGTGTGCAGTGGAGTAGATACAAACATCAAGTAGCAATATATGAAGAAAAAGGAATTAAGGGTCACAAATGAAAGAGCGTAAGGGGCCACAGAATTTTGTTTTACTCAAAAATAAGTACTTAAATAGCAGCCGGAAAAAGTCATACATGTTATTAATTTATTTTGTAAAAGCAAATAGATCTATTCAATCTCTACATTTAAAATGTATTGAGGCAAAGCTTCTCAACATTGTATTCAATATGTCAGAATATTGTGACATCTAACTGCTGAAGTCATTAGTCAGACTAGTATTACACACATGCCTGCAGTATCTGTACAATGAGCCGTACGCTCCATAGAGTTGGGCTTTATGGCAGAGTGGCCAGAAGAAAGCCATTACTCAGCAACAAACAAAATGGCACGTTTTGAGTTTGTGAAAAGGCATGTGGGAGATTTACAAAATGTATGGAGGAAGGTGCTCTGGTCTGATGAGACTAAAATTTAACGTTTTAGCCAAAGAAAACGCTATGTCTGGCGCAAACACAACACATCACATCAACCAGAGAACACCATCCCCACAGTGACACATGGTGGTGGCAGCATCATGCTGTGGGGATGTTTTTCAGCAGCCAGGACTGGGAAACTGGTCAGAGTTGAGAGAAAGATGGATGGTGCTAAATACAGAGATATTCTTGAGTAAAACCTGTACCACTCTGTGCGTGATTTGAGGCTAGGACGTAGGTTCACCTTCCAGCAGGACAATGACCCCAAACACACTGCTAATGCAACACTTGAGTGGTTTAAGGGAAACATGTAAATGTGTTGGAATGGCCTAGTCAAAACCCAAACCTCAATCCAATAGAAAATCTGTGGTCATACTTAAAGATTGCTGTTTACAAGTGCAAATCATCCAACTTGAAGGAGCTGGAGCAGTTTTGCAAGGAGGAATGGGCAAAAATACCAGTGGTAAGATGTGGCAAGCTCATAGAGACTTATCCAAAGCGACTTGGAGCTGCGATTGCCGCAAAAGGTGGCTCCACAAAGTATTGACTTTAGGGGGGTGAATAGTTATGCACATTGACTTTTTCTGTTATTTTGTCCGATTTGTTGTTTTCTTCACAATAAAAAAACATCTTCAAAGTTGTGGGCATGTTCTGTAAATTAAATGATGCAAATCCTCAAATAATCCATGTTAATGCCAGGTTGTAAGGCAACAAAACACAAAAAAAAATGTCAAGGGGGAATACTTTTGCAAGGTGTATGTATGTATGTATGTATGTATGTATGTATGTATGTATGTATGTATATATATATATATATATATATATATATATATATATATATATATATATATATATATATATATATATATATATACACACATACATATATTGCTGTGTCAAGAAACAAAACACTGTAGCCTTTTTACTAATATTTGGCAACAATGAGTTAAAGAACTATAAAAAATCCATATGCAACTACAGTGCAGCTGCAGGAGGTGTAAAAAGGATTAATTCCTACTGTAAACTGGGCAGATAAGGCTTGGAGTACCAGGCACCACTCTTTTGTAAATGGAACAACTGCAGATGAATTTAGCAACAGCAGAATAAAGCTAAACAAAAAACTAATGTTGCCAAAAAATTTAGAGAATCTGCCAATATGTGCGTCACCCTTCACATTTCCGTCACAAACTGATGCATACTGTCAAAACTATTTTTCCTCTAAATATTTTTAAAATATATGTTAAACTTAAAAATAATGCACTCCGCCAAGCATCTCACTCAATTGGAAGATCTCAAATGTCCAAAAAGTGAGTTGGGAACAATCACATTAGTCTTATCGCAGTCCGATCAATTATTTTATCAAGTATTTTAAACAGGTCTATTTACTTCAGATTCAAATTCAAGTATGCTTTTAATTAAATTATAAGGCTGCTTTTTTATTTTTATTTCCATAGCAACACTGCAAATGCAACCAAAGTTCTTAGAGCTCTATAAAAGTTTTCTAGTAAAGAATATCCATATACATTAATGGGCTAAAAATGGACATGGATTCTAATTATTTGGTAGAAAGAAATCTACCAGTACAGAACCCAATAATGTAGTCACTGGTCATAGATTAAAAAAAAACAAAAAAACAACAATTTTAAAGTTCCCAAATTTGGAGAATGACACTTGGCAGGCGACCTCCCCCTCCTTACACAACACCATTAGTCTATTTTTCTGCTGTCAAGATTTGTGGAACAGGTTTCCCCTGGCTTCAAATCGCAGGGCGTAAGTTTTGCTTTTAGGGGAAGCGTATGACTTTATGACTATACTTTGATCACACATTAGAGGTTTGGAAGGGGGCAGACGGCACTCCTATTCCTAGGTCAGCGTATGGCAAATTGCTCTTTCTGGTTTTACAATATTCTTGTTTACATGTGCCGTTCGGGGACGGAAACATGCAAGGTGGAAGTCAGTGTATTCAGCATGACGTACCATATAAAATCTACATACAACAATATGTCTTTAATACAAGTCTCATGTCCATTTTGAATCACAAGTGTTATGGTTTCAAGGAACTTGCCCATCAGAAACGACAGGAATAAAATTGTAAGGCTGGCAATGCTGTTTGCCACACAATGTGAGGCTTTTGCAACTCTGAGCACCTTTGGCGCTCACTGCGAGCCTCACCCCCCATGTATTTCAACTTTCCTGCTTTGCAATGATCACCTTCGGTGTTTATCGAGAGCCCTGTGATGAGTGTACGGGCCGCTCATTGCAGGGTTCGTTAACCTGCAAGTTTTGTGCTTGTGAATGGCATGTGTCTTTTCTGTCCCTTCCCTGTGTGTTTCTCCTCTGTGTGTCTGCTGAATGTTTGTGTGTTACGCGCTGAATGCCGTTTGTTTTATTTTCAAAGTCCCGCATGCCTGGTGTTTGTGTGCGTTATCTTCTTTGCCTTCATGTATTTTCTAAATCCTGCGTGCCTGGTTTTGCTCAGCTTCATTTTAATCCCGTTTCAGATTTTTTACGTTTTTCGTCCCCCATTATTTTTCCTCGCTTAGTCAATTTTCGAGTGGCGAATAAACGGCAAATATGGCTCAAAATAGCTTGCAACCTCACTACCAGTCTTCATTGTTCTCCCCCTGTGGTGTGTGCAAGTTTTTTTTTATTATTATTATTTTGCTTGTTTTTCGTGGTTTTTGGAGTTGCAAGCTACGTGCTTCAACTGCTCACCTCGCAGTGCAAGGAGTGCTCATTGTAGCCTAAGTCCCGCGTGCTTCAACTGTTCTATTCGCTTTGCGAGGCCCGCAACTAAGTCCTGCGTACACGGCTAGCCTCGCAAGTGCTTTACCAACATTGCAAACGTTCCAAACAACCACGCAGATCCACACCTATATATGTGATATATATATATATATATATATATATATATATATATAAGCCATTGCTACTTAATTGTCTACTCAGTCATTCAGGTCAACAGAATAATGTAATATAAAAATTATTTTAATAACAAAGTTCTTGAATTCTTACTTGGTTTTATAGTTGGTACATTTCTCCAGCTCATTATTATTTTTCCCTCATATGGAGCAAAGATAACATGTTAAAGAGATCCACCTGTCTCTTGTTTGGCTAGAGTGTCAGTACATTTAAAGAAAGTGTCGGCAATATGAATACCTCCCTGTCAAAGGTTTATAGTAACAATTTCCTGTTGTGCCGCAGGCACTGATAGATTAAAATTTACTGCACCTTTTATATTGTTCTCACTTATCAACAGTTCTTTTATTAAAAGGTCCTACAGAGCCCAGTAACAAGTCTGCGTTTGCTTTCTGTACAAAAGCTTTTCTTTTTGATAACAAAGAGTGTTTTCTCTCTGTATATATTTAAGGTAACACTATTTTCATGCTCTTAATTTGGAGCAAGACAGCAAGTCTTTTGAAATATACAACCTAGAAATATAAATAATGGATTTTTTCCAATAATTGCATACAGATTCATTTTCACATATATAACTTTGTTCTCATAGAATGAGTTACTAATGTAATGCACTACATCTTTTTTCTTATGAGTTCATGACCATTATCCTGGACACTTGACACATAGCACATTTTCCATGCACTCTTTGAGAAGGCTGAACATTGGCTATTCCAGGCCTCAGATAGAGTACCATACAATCTAGAATGTTTGCTCACCAGCAGGACCTCAACTCCTCTTGAATGCTTAAAGTTACACAGAGGATAGTGATTTATTTTGGGTTCCCTTCTTTATTCAAATCTCCTATGTGGAGTATAACGTCTTTTCTGGGTGTTTTATCTATAAGGTTTTGAATATCTTCATAGAATTGGACAACCCCAGCATCAATATATGAAGCATAGACTTTGATCACTGCAATGTTAAATGGCTTTGAATTCAAACTGAAATAAATCTGTCATTTATTGCATTGTAACCAAGCACTGCTTTGGCCACCCTTTGATTGATTATGAGGGTTACTCCATTTCTTCTGCGGTATTCTTGACCACAGAAGAGGATCTGGAGGTTGTTTGATATGAAACGTCCCATTCCAGTCCATTTGAGTTCAGTAATTCCCAGGATATCAATGTTTAATCTTGTCATCTCATGTCTGACCATGTCCAGTTTGCCTCGGTTCTAACGTTACAGGTTAAGATGCTGAATTGTTCTTTGCAGCAGCAGACTTTCCTTTCCCCTCAAGACACATCTACAGTAGGACATCATCTTTACTTTGGTCCAACCACTAAATTTGATTTGGTGCTACTTGTACTTTCACTCTACTCTTCATCAGTAATTTGGTAAGTAATTCTGACCAGAGGGGTTCATCTTCCATGCCATATTGTTATGCATCTGGTTGTTTGTATCCATACGCTTATTTTGGCAAAGATACTGGAGTAGGTTGCCAGTTCCTTTCTCAGCCGATTTGTCTGACCTCTCTGCTATAACATGCCTACCCCAGAAAACCCTACATGGTATAGCAGAAGAGGTAATTGCATATACAAGGTAAAAAAATTATAGGCTGTATTTTTTTTTTCATTCTCGAAACATTTTGGATTTTACAAGTGTATTTCTTTAAGAAAGTATATTTTTAATATATGCCTTTAAAGTATATGGCCTCTGTTTTCTTGCTACTGGTATCGATGTGTTCTGTTTTTATAAGTCTTTTTGGGAGAACATATTGTATCGGAGATAGCTTTCTGCAATGGAAATTGTTTTTTTATTATGTGGACACACCAAGTCAGCATACAAACAGTACTCTTGTTCAGATGAAGGAAGCTAGTAAAAACCGCAGATAAGCAAAATAAAACGTGTATATAAATGAAAATTCATGGAACTATTTTGTTGCCTATTCCTGGTTGGCAACAAAACCACTTTAATTAACTTCTATAGATGTTTAACTTCTATGGTGTAGCATTGGATAAAAGATACTGCATGTTTTATGGTAGCGGTCAAAAGCCCCAGTTGATAAAAGCCAAGCACATTTTCGAGACAACTTACCCCCATATCTAAAAATATATACATTCTAAGTGAAAAATTGTGTACTTGGCTCTGGCCACTATTCCCAATCACTCTGTTCACACTAATTACACTTTCACTTCCAAATTTGTACCCGCCTGTACAACATATGTGCCAGAAACAAAAAATTGGAATTAGCTGTTCATTGGATGCGCTTACCTCAACGGTTTTGCAGTGTTTTTATTACGATGTGCTGGCAAATTTCACACTAGGTTATAAAAACTAGAAATACAGGAACAACAAATGTTGTAGAATATAGAAACAAATGGTGGTAAATATTTTATGACACAAAAGAATGGAGAATATTTTTCCAACTAAAGGTAGATTTCAACAAAATAAATAGTAGTCAAAGAATCAAGTTTCTACTATATTTTATACAGCTGTTACCATGAGTCTTTGAGTGCAATAAAAATAAAGTGAATTTAATAATTGAAGGATATCCCTTCTTGCATACATAGAAGAATCTGTCTTAATTTTGACTGAGAAGAAAGTGCATGTGCAAACCAGCGAGTAACTTCTCCATATGCAAAGACTGGGGCTGATAACTATGCATACAATACAGCAAACAACTTGATTGTTTATTTAATGTTACCAGAAGGAGTTCCTGAACTCAGTAAGCAAGCCCCCAAATCCTGCTTCATGATTACATATATGCTATGTTCCATTAAATTAAAGGATACAATTTTAAGGAAAAAACATTTTTATCCTAGCAACAGATCTATTAATGTACAGGATGTTATGTATTTTCCTTTTAATCAGCTCACATTTCTTGGACTTGTTACAGTTTGTTGAGGAACAGTACCGTATGTGCCTATGGTATTAGGTAAGAGAGTAGAGAATGGTAGCCCTGGGAGGAAGTATGTAATTGCTCTTAATTAGACTGTTTAAATTGATTGAAGCTAAAAGTATTTCATAATCATTATCCTGCCACAAATTGCTTTGTACCAAGAAAAAACAACATCCCAAACCAGAACTGCAGCTGTACAAGTAAATACTATGCAGACCAGTGCCCCAAAAGCAATGAAAAAGTGTTTCTTTTGTTATGGAAACACAATAGTGTATTAGATGAACACAATTTGTATAATTTTCAAGCACCAAAGATAGATACTATGTTTTAATTAAAATCATTCAAAAGGTACTCCGGTACGTGAGTTTAACAATATTTATGTATGCTCTCTTGAACACTTGACAATGGACAAAATATTTTATCGGAATAAAGTATAGACCTTAATTTATTAACGAATACATGCATTATTGTTTGAGCAGCCATTGATTGGTTTGACTAGCTTAAGTTGAATTTCCAACCGTGAGGGGTCTTGGAGGCTAAATGGAAGTTCATTATAGTCCGATGCCACATTTTAATTGAAGCATATCAACTCCAACATGTAGAAGCAGGCATGAACAATGGTAGCGCCAACTACAGAATACCAACATAGAAGAGTTAACAAATGTATATGAAACATAGGAGCGAGGTCAGATTGATGAGAAGTCACCCTAAAAATTTTAAGAAGCCAGTGACACATACAGGGGAGGACAACAACATATAAAACTTAGGAGTCAGGAAGCTTTTATAGGAGTTTACAGATTAGCTGTTTCTATGAGTCTGGAAGAAAAGCCAATATACTTTGGAAAATCTTTAAGAGCCAGAAGTATAAATTTTGGGAGCCCAGGCTCCCTTGAAATTTCCACCCCCTGTTTATATGAATGTTTTCAATCTTTCTAAGCTGCTTGATTAAAAAAAAAAAAAAAAAAAACACACCATGAGCCCGATGCAATTGAGCTTTCGCTCAATCCGGTAGCCCGTAAGTGAGGTTGCAAGTTAATTTGCTATTCAACTGGCGTCTTTTTGTGGGCTTCAATGGGTTACGAGTTACGGCCTTGAAAAAATTGCCCTGGATAAACCTGTGACTTACAGCCTCCCGAAAGCCTTTGATCTTTCACTTTCGCAAGGGTTTCGATGGCTAAAGTCCCAAATCGATATTCAAACCTGCAAATGTTTCCCCAAACCTGCAAATGTTTTCACACCCGTAAATGGCAAAAGGAGAATATCCTATGCGTACTAGAGAGGACCTGCAAGGGGGTTAAACATCTATTCGTAGTACTGTAAATGCAAATAAAAAAAATCAATACTGAACAGTAAATAACAGGGAAAGCGATGATAGACAGAATTAATTCCACAACGGTCTCAAGCTCACAAATCGTCAGGAAATTAAACTTAAATTTTAATTTGGGGTTAAATCAATCTCTGATATCAATGAGTTAATACATATCAGGCCACCCACATGTACCAGAACAGTGTTGGCATTCATTTTCATAATTCTTTATTTTGCGCGTTTGCGAGACTGATCACATATCGGACCCCCGAACCTAATTGATTGACATGTAACCTCCATGTTTTACTGCCGTAATTTTCTATTGGCCGATTTGAAATGGGAGGTTACGGGCTTGCTTAATTGATCATGTTCCCGCCCTGAACTGCTACTAACCAGTGCATGGTTTACGTAGTCAGCTTTGGGCCAGTAACTTGTGGCCTTGAGCAATTGAATAGCACCGGAATCTGAGGCGAACGGGAGCCCGCAACACACCCGCAGACATACAGCCTACTACGATCGAGTTGTGGGCTTGCAATTGAAATGTCCTTAAGAATTTAAGCTCAAAAACAGGGGCCTTCATTGATGACCACGTGTTAATATTGTGTTTTTCTTTGTACCCAACCCGTGCATAGAGCTACAGAATATGTTGGTGTGATACAAAAAAAAGGGATAATAATAATAATAATAACAATAATAATAATAATAATAAACTAAATCAAAGGCAGTATTATACTTTCCAAAAACATTTCCCCATCAAATAAAGTTCTTCAAAAGATCATAGTGAAAATACATAGGTGCAGTGGTAATTTAAGTGAACAGATTTAAACAGTAAGACACATTTACTATTTATCTAAAACCATAGAGTTAATCATATTAAAATGTCTAACTCGTGTCTTTCACAGACTGCAGCCTTCAAGATATATTCAGGAGTACAGAATACCTGACTGCAAAGCAGAATAATAGACCGTCTTGTTGGATGGCTATCTGCTTTCTAATCACACTGAAGTGTAAAAAGTCCCTTGACTGGACTTTATTAGAGTTCAGTTATAAATATACCATCCTAAGGCAGAGATGGTTTTCATGCTGATAAGTTTCAGGAAATGAATCTTTCCCTGAGCTCTGCCCCTTATCATCTAAACTGAAATTAATACCCACATAATAAAAGATTTGATATTGTGTAGGCAAAAAAAAAAAAAAAAGAAAAGATGATAACATCAAATATTTCATCTGATAAAGGTATGGAGAGAAGGAGGTCTTATTACCTTCCATTTTATCCCAGTGCTTTACACATTTTAATAAAGTATGTCTATGACAAAGCAGGACTGGCCGTGGAGTAGTAGCACAGAGTGTTCAAGATCACTTTCTATAATGGTAGTAAGTATGAGAGCTGCCCTCAAGTTAAGCTTTGAGGCAAATAATTTGCTGCTGTAGTTGAGTTTATATTGATAGACATGGAATATACAAAGGTTTAAAAGAGAAGAGTCACCCCATATCAAGTTGGGTTTTTGATGGAGTTTTAAAAACTGCCTAAACATTGTAAAATACATTTTTGGAAAGGTAAATAATTCAGCCAAATCATGGCAAGGGTCACATGGAATGAGTCAAAAGAGTAAAATACACTTCCATGCCCCTGTTTTAGAAAACAAAAGTGAGACATGACTGCATATAATATGCATTTTCAAAGTACCACAAACAATAATTTTTCATAAAAAAAAAACTTACCGTATATACTCGAGTATGAGCCGACCCAAGCATAAGCCGAGGCACCCATTATATACTCGAGTATAAGCCGACCCGAGCATAAGCCGAGGCACCCATTTTACCACAAAATAGTGGGTAAAATGAGGGACTCGAGTATAAGCTGAGGGTGGGAAATGTGCTGCCCCCTGTGTCCCCTCTCCCTTATCACCCTTCTCAACCCCACTCCTCAACCTCCCTCCTAATCCTCAGACTCCCTCCCCTGCCTCATCCTCCTCAGCCGCCTCCTCCTCAGCCGCCTCCTCCTCAGCCGCCTCCTCCTCAGCCGCCTCCTCCTCAGCCGCCTCCTCCTCAGCCGCCTCCTCCTCAGCCTCAACCCCCCTCCTCAGCCTCAACCCCCCCCATCCTCATCCTCTCTCCTTAACCCCCCATCCTCCACCCCTCTCAATCCCTCCTCCTCAACCTCCCTCCTCATCCTCAACCCCCTCCTCAACACCCCCATCCTCATCCACAACCCCCCATCCTCAACCTCCCTCCTCAACCTCAACCCACCTCCACCTCCCTCAACCCCCCTCCTCAACCTAAACCCCCCTCAACCCGGCTCCTCCACCTAACCCCCCCTAAATACCTCCCTCCTCTCCCCTCACTTACCTGCTTGTGCTCCGGCCTCCGCTCCTTGACCCGGCGCACATGTGACGTCACATGCGCGCCGCGTCATTAGTATATACCGGGTGCAGGAGGAGGGGGGAGGGAAAGAGGGGGAGGGGGGGGGGAGAGAGAGAGAGAGAGAGAGAGAGAGTGACTCGAGTATAAGCCGAGGGGGCCCTTTCTTGCCTTAAAAAAAGGGCTGAAAAACTCGGCTTATACTCGAGTATATACGGTAAGTAATGCTATTCTTTTTAAATGCATGCAATACAATTATGCAAGTGTCATGTCAATAAGAACAGAGAAGAATATAGTTCAGTTTCAGCAGAGAAAAACAACTTGGTTTTAGGCAATCTAATTCTGTGTACTGATCAACAGACACTTCACTGTGCATACACAGTATCTCACAAAAGTGAATACACCCCTCACATTTTTGTAAATATTTTATTATATCTCTTCATGTGACAACACTGAAGAAATGACACTCTGCTACAATGTAAAGTAGTAAGTGTACAGCCTGTGTAACAGTGTAAATTTGCTGTCCCCTCAAAATAACTCAACACACAGCCATTAATGTCTAAACGGTTGGCAACAAAAGTGAGTACACCCCTAAGTGGAAATGTACAAATTGGAACCAAAGTGTCAATATTTTGTGTGGCCACCATTATTTTACAGCACCGCCTTAACCCTCATAGGCATGGAGTTCAACAGAGCTTCACAGGTTGCCACTGGAGTCCATTTGCATTCGTCCATGATGTCATAACAGAGCTGGTGGATGTTAGAGACCTTGCCCTCCAACCTTCCGTTTGAGGACACCCCACAGAATGTTCAATAGGGCGTAGGTCTGATGACATGCTTGGCCAGTTCATCACCTTTACCTTCAGCTTCTTTAGCAAGGCAGTGGTCATCATGGAGGTGTGTTTGGGGTCGTTATCATGTTGGAATACTACCCTGAGGCCAGGTCTCTGAAGGGAGGGGATGATGCTCTGCTTCAGTATGTCACAGTACATGTTGGCATTAATGGTTCCCTCAATTTTAATGTTATATCGATCACTGCAATCAATGTGAAGTCCTACGTGCTTCAACCTTCAAGCCCTTAGGACTTTGAAATCCAACCTCCATTTTTCATTGAAGTCCTACGGGCTTGAACATGAACTCTGACGCAAGGCCATAACTCGTGGTTCATGCCCGTAGGACTTCAATGAGATATGAAGATTGGATTTCAAAGTCATACGGGCTAGAACTACGAGTTACGGCCTTGCGTCAGTGATCATGTTCAAGACTGCAAATGCTACTGTCAATAGCATGGTTTCCAATTTTCGCGACCGGCGCCTAACTTGCGGGCCCAGCCAACTGAATAGCATTACAAAAGGAGCACGCAACTCAATCACAGACATTTGGCTGTCTGCGATTGAGTTGCGAGCCCTGAATTGAATGAGGCGCATAGGCTTTTAATTTGTTTCCTAGAACTTTGATTTTCTGCTCATTGATATTATATCATTTACAAATCCTTACAGCTCTTTTGAGTGCAAAAAATAAAAAGTTTGCAGCAAAAAATACTTACACAACTACATTTTTTCAATGAAACTTTGCATTTTTCAAAATGGGCTTTAAGGTTTCCCGCATTATTTTCCAGACCACTGCCTTGCTAAAGAAGCTGAAGGTAAACTCCTACATATTCTGCCAATCACTTAAAATTGCTTGTTTTAAACACTAGAAAAGTTCTACTATGTGAACATAAATTATCTGAATTGCAGTAATCTTATTTTTTTATCTTCTGACAATAGTATAGTTTTGTAAGCTTGAGCAAGAAATGTTCATGTCTCCTCATTTGTCTAAAATGCATTATGGCTGATAGCAATAAAAAATAAACTGTTTATCTACACATCCACACACACACTAAGGTTGTAGTTTCACTCTGGAAGGTAAGACTGGATAAATCCCAACAGTCAAGGAGTCATTCATAACTCATAAGATTTTAGTTCTGGTTCCTAGCTTATTTTCATATTCTACTACAATATTCAACAATATGAGCCAGGGTGGCAAAGGCTTCTACCTTGAGATTAATATAACTTTTTCTCATGTAGACATAAAACTATTTTTTTTTTTTTTATTATTCCCTGGATTCTCCTTTCACTCACCCAGTATTTTGGTCCCGTTTATCGTTCCCAATTTACCCTTTGGGACAATTCCCCAAGTAACCTTAGACCCTGCTTAACCTCTAAATGGTCATTCCTCATATCAATGACTCCTGTGACACCTTTCCCCTTGTGTGTAATATATATTACATGCTTCTATGAAAATGTTGGTTCCTTATTTTGCCTATGTGGTCATCCCCTCCCTAATGTATCCTCCACAGAATCAGCATTGCTCCTCCATTCATTGTTGTTCAGTCCTTCAGTGGTGTTCAACTTTCGGTGACCATATGGACAAAGCATGCCAGGCACATCTGTTTGGTTTCTGGTCGTGGGTAGATATTGGAGTGGGTTGCCAGTTCTTTCTCCAGTGGATAGCAATTTGTCTGACCTCTGTGCTGTGACCTGCCCATCTTAGGTGACCCTACATGATAGAGCTCACAGCTTCACTGAGATACACAAGTCCCTTCACCACAACATGGTAGCAATGTCCAGAATAAATGCGCCCTGCAAGTACACGTCTATCTAAATTATTGCACACTAGCGACTTGACGGCAATAACATTTGAAGACTGGTAATGTGTTTGCCACACAATGCAAGGCTCTCCTCCCTCTAACTTGCAGGCCTTGCGATGAGCGCCTCTAGCACCTTTGGCGCTCGTCGCAAGCCCCGCAATGAGTTGCTTTGCTGTTAATTGCAGGCCTCGGCCAACCATCCACTTTCATGCCTCGCAATGAGCACCTTCGGCGCTCCTTGCGAGCCTCTCCTCCCCTCTACTTTACGGGCCTTGCAATGAGCACTCATGGCAGACATCATCCAACCCGCTACTTCCGTGCCTTTGTCACTCATTGAGTCTCTCCCCACTCTCTGACTCCTGTGCCTGTTTCCCCCTCTCCCTTCCATGTGTCTGTTCCCCCCTCTCTCCCCCCACCCCTGCCCTGTGTCTCTTTTCCCCCCTCTCTCACCCCTGTGTCTCTTTCCACCCACTCCCCCCTCTTCCTTCTCTGTATCTTTCTCCTCTCTCTCCCTGATCAAGTCTTGAGTGGCTCCCGTTGAGTGCATATCTATCCTTTTTTAGTCTTGCATGCCCCGTCTGAACGCCGTTTTGAGACTTTTTTTTCAAACAATCACAGGTTTACGGCGCCATTTTTCCCCCCTTGGTTTTCAATCTCTTAAAAACGCCAATAAAAGCTCAAATTAGCTGGTTGTAAGTTCATTTTTGAAGTAACGGTCGTTTTGGGGGCGTTTTTCCGGTGACTTCAACGTTACAGGGTTGATAAAAATGGTGGCCGTTAAAGTTGTATTTTTTCAAAGTGTTCCGTGCCTTGCGCTCATCATGTGCCTGGCAATGAAAAAAACACTTGGGTTGTACACAAGAAGTTAAATCCCTTACAGCAGGAATGTGACAGAGTTCAAGTTAGACTGTCCGGCAGCTCCCTCTGCTGAAACATCAGTATAAATGTCCCAAAGTCTGTTCTAGGTTCAATGCTCATTGAAACTCTGACATTTAGCTGGAATTTGATCTCCATTCTAGGTTAGTTTTTTTTTTTTTTTTTAAGTCTCCTCTGGAGTTTGAACTCAGGGCGATTGCTCTGAATCAGATAGGGCCCCAATTTTGTGGACCTTGATCAGTCCCACTCCCTGTCATAACAGCAAAGATGAGCAAAATAGGTGAGGTCATGCAAGTTAATGGATCTGATAATCCCAGATACAGAGATGGTACCGTTAACATCACAGAGCAATTGCACAAACGCAAGAAGAAAAGATAGGCTGATGGCTGTGAGAATACCTGGTTGTACGGGAAGATGAATTAGCAGCAGAAAAAGGAGGTACTCATGTCACTCCATAGATCCCTACATAGACATCACCAGTAATGTCCAGCTCTAAAGACTGTACAGACCGCATTGCAAGGCAAAGATATGGTGTTTTTGAAAAATATATATATAGTGAAACACATGCAGCAGAAGCAATGTAAGAATTAAAAGCTTGTATTACAGTAATAAATTCAAAGTTCATAGCACTAAATGAGCTAAGAACGTCATCTGCTGGGTTTTCTCTTGAAACAAACATTACATCTTGGCTCCACGGTTTTGAGAAACTTCCCAACTCTGGCTGAGGACCAAGCTATTCATCACCTTTGTTATGACAAGGCGATATCCTTCACAGCTCAGGGGCTTTACGAAATTGCCCATTTTTTCTCCACTCTCCACCTCAAAAGTGGAAAGACACTACATTATAAACAAAAGTTGCAAATGTCAGATTACGGCACTATGCTGTTTTGCGCTGCCAAAAAATAGAACTGCGAGAGAAATGCAGATCCCACTAACTTTCCAGTTTGCCTGAAGACATTATCCAGAAACTCCACTATCTGAACTGGGCGCACAAAGTTCATGAGTACAACAAGCAAACAAACATTTATAGACCAGTTTAAGACATTAAATGGGTGGCAGCACATACAAATATTCACAGATAATTTTCTTTTTTCTTACATGTGCATATTTCAAAATGCTTGAAAGATATTGGCACACGCATATTTCACTATATTTGTATTAAACTCTATATACAGGGTCGGAAATTAGCAGGAGCATGGAAGCCTAAAATTTGGACTCCAAAATATAATGTATCTCTTTGAAGGGCTTCCTTTCAGGATCCCAGAAAATCTTCTTTGTTTAAGATTATGATCATATATATATATATCAAAAATTGGAGCAGCTTATATCCACTCAACATCCAAAAGGTACTTTCTATATGCTCCCAAAAATCCACAAACCAGAAATAACATTGCACACTGACTAAACAGATATCTGGCCAAGTTAAAAACATCCTTGCACAACTACTACTAATACACAACTACACAATTAGTAACATCAGCAGCTATATACAAGACACCCCTGACTTTCCCAACAAACTTAGGGCCCGATTACATGGATCCTATAAGACATCCCATAACAGTAATGTAGGGAAGAATTTACTGAGCTATATTCTATGGCTCCCTTAAAAGGGAGTTCACATAAGATCTTACTTATATCACATATAATAGTTGTCAAACTATGAGACGTCGTCATGCTTTGCGTTGTGCGCACGAGTTAGGAGATGAGCGCTGAAGCAAGGCAGGCCGTTAATGTAGAGCACTTAGGCGATGAGTGCCAAAGGCACCAACCCTCAAACTGTACATTGTATGCAGACGCAAAATACAAAGAGAGAGAGAGAGAGAGAGAGAGAGAGAGAGAGAGAGAGAGAGAGAGAGAGAGAGAGAGAGAGAGAGAGAGAGAGAAAGAGCATCAACACACAGCCACCTTCACTTGCTTGAGTCTATTGCCTTCACCCTTCTGTACCACAGCCAAACCCTTTAGATTATACATTTTCGAGTTTTTAATCTTGTAAGGTGCTTTGGGGAAAAGCACTATATAAGTTGGATTTTAAGCTCAAAGGCAGGGTACTCCATTATTTTGCAATGTGTTAAAATTGTTTTTTCCTTATACTTAACCCCTCATGCTACGGAATATGTTGGCTCTTACAAATAAAGGATAAGTATAATTATACCTTACACCCCATACCCAGTATACCCTGACACATAACTTCCCCATCCATACCCTCTTGCTTCTGTACCCCTTACCTCCTATAAACACACATACACCCCCTCTGTATACCCCATCCTATTACCTTATTACTTGTGCACCCTACACAATTAGTATGCAGATAAAAACAAACACAGATAATACATTTTTTTCATCACAAAAATTCTTCTCAATTTTTTGTTTTCATTTATTCACCTAAGTGGGTGGTGATAGTGCATGTGTCTGAGTGTGTATTTGGGCATGAATCTCTGAGTGAATGGTATGATTGTTCATCTTGAGATGGAGGAAGGAGTAAAGAGGGGAGAGGTAGAAAGGCTAAGAGAGAAGAAAGAGTGGAGGAAGGGAAAGGAAGAGATGGGGTAGAGGTGCGGAATTAGGGACAATGCGAGAGGTGTGGAGTCAGGGAGAGAAGGAGTGGAGGTAACTAGAAGAGTAGAGCAGTGATCAGGAGAAGAGGGGGCAGGTGTAAATAACTATGGTCTTAATTATGTCATAGGCTCCTATTATTGTCAATTGAATACATTTGGAATATCTTTTTGATGTAGCTATGTAATGCTTATTAGCAAATATAATTTCATTCCTTCCAAAGGACATGTGACAGAAAGTAAATAAATAAAACGCCCATGAATGGTGTCGGTGTTCATGGATCATTTACCAATATTTTGGCGTATTATTGTAAGAAAAAATATCTTGGATATATCTGATATGCAGGTATATTTAGAGGATGTCCTAGCCAATGCACATTGAAGATCGAGATTTGTAAAGAACAGCTCCTCTTTAGAGTGGCATCCCAATGCATTGTTGTGAGATCACAGATAAGAAATAATAATGACTTTTGGTTTGACAGCTTTGTAGCACTGCTTGTAGATCAATAACAGGTAGGAATAATGAATCACATATATAGTTGTGAGCATGCGAGCCGTTGCCAACGCTTGCGGGCTCGCGAAGAGAGGGCCGCAGTTGCTGGCAAGGAGCGCCGAAGCAGCAACTGCGACCCTTGCAAAATTTATAAAGGGGCTCCTTGCCAGCAACTGCGACCCTCGCAAAATTTATGTTGTTACGCAAGGAAAATACGAGACACGTTACGACCCATTACGACCTCGCAAAAATCGGACGCAACACACGCACATGAAAAATGCAACAAATACATAATAAGCTTACTTACAGGAAAAGGGGGCATCCAGGACCTCGAAAACTAAAGTTACTCCTCAATTTACCTCAAATTAAAAGAGTTTAGACACTGAAAAATTCTCTAAGTAAGAGAAAAAATGGCCGCCGGAAAAAACGAAAACGAGGCAACAGCAGTCTAAAGACGCAAAACACCACCAAACACCTATGTATTTCCCGAAAAACACCTACAAGATTAAAAAACAAGGACGCAACCCGCGCAACCGCAAAAACATTAAAAACACAATAAATACAAACAACAAACACATAAAAAGCTTACTCACAGCAAGGGGGGGGCACCCAGGACCTCTGCACGCCAACTTACACCTCAATTTAAGCACAAATTTCGGAGTTTCGAGACCCGAAAATCACCTAAGCGAGAGAAAAAATGTCCACCGAACAAATCGAAAACGAGGCTAAAGGTCCCTAATCACGCAAAACACCACCATAAACACGCAAAACACCACAAAACAGCTACGGATATTCCGCCACAGACGCATACCACACATTAGCCGCCATTTTAAAACAATAGCTTATACAATGCAGAAGTACACAGCTACGATAACGGATTTGCCTCGCGCACGCACACTATTACACTGCACACATTCATCACGCTTACACAGCAGCTCCACACCACTAATGCTGCAGCAACATCAAAACAGATTGCCAGCTCTTCAAAAGAATGCTTCCTGCATATATTACTTCAAAATAGGCAAAGTATATTAATTTATTAATCTATTATTTATTTTAATATACACCAAACAGCATTAGCTCACTTACAATTTCATTGCCATCATTTTTTGACGAGCAATTCGCTAGTTGGAGCACTAAAATATAAACAACATTACTGAACTATACATATCCATTAATTTCCTCAACAAAAAAAAAGCATTTTAGAGCGGTGTCATAAAATATTTTAATTTGTCAACAATATTTGCTGTGTGGAAGTGAAAGGGATTCCCTTCTCCTTTTTAATAGTCATTCTGGTGTACTGACCAAATGAAGAAAGTATGTAGGTGCTACGCACTATTACTGGTTATACCATTTTAATAATTACATTCTTGGAGTATGCCTTCTTTAAATGGATAGTAATTCTGTTCTACAGACCAGATATGACTGATATGCAAGTGCTATGCATTTTTCTACAGTGTTAGGGATTAGCTAGGATACTGCATTGTACATCAAGACCTACAGAGTTTGTGTCTAAATACTCCATCTGCGTAATTTTAAGCAGTAAACACAGAACTTTAATTGCTTCTTAATAAAACCTAGTACATACAAGTAAATAAATACATAGTTATATTACATACCTAGTAAAGTCCAGAAACCTTCCCTTTAAGTTTCTCTCAGCAGACACTCAGAACTAGAAATATGTCCCTGATATCATTGGTAAAATAGTGGAATATATTGTGACCAACATCTATTTCACTACATACAATTAATGGGGACCAACACATATACCAAAATGGTGCTATAATATGTCAATCTATTTATGGCCAACCTGGAATATGACGGGAATAAGATTTTAAGGCTGGGAATGCTGTACCTTCGGCGCTCATTGTGAGCCTCTCCCCCCATCTACTGTACAGGCCCCGCCGCTCATTGAAGGCCTTGTGATCTCACTACTTTCGTGCTCAGCAATGATCGCCTTTGGCACTCATTGCGAGCCTCTCCTCCTATGTACTTTACGGGCCTCGCGATGAGGGCCTTTGGCATTCATCCCGAGTCCATCAATAAATGGCTTTGCCACTCATTTCAGGCATCGTTAAACTTTCAAAGGTTGGGAATGCCATGTGTCTCTTTCCACCATCTTCCCCCCCGTTGCTCAGCCTCGTTTTCATCCTGAGAATTTTTCCTTTTTGGCCACCATTTTTTCCCTTGCTTAGCCGATTTTTGATCAAGGAAAAAACGCCAAATATGGCTCAAATTTGCTTGCAACCTCACTCCCAGACTTCCTGGCTCTCCCCCTGTGCTGTGTATGAGTGTGTTATTATTCACGGCCATCGACATGAGCGCCTGCTGTGCTCATGTCTATGGTGTTTTAAAGTCCTGAGTCGCTTGCAATGATTGTCTGTGGCGCTCATCGTGAGCCCTGCAATGAGCGCCTTTGGCGTTCATTGCAGCCTAACTCCCCTGTGTCTCTCCCCCCACTCTCCCTCCCCTGTGTCTCCCCCCCCACTCTCCCTCCCCTGTGGGGGGTACTTTTTGAGCCCCAAAGTGGGTTTAAAGGTTGAATTAGGTTTGCAAACACTATACTATAGTTTCTTAAAACAGAGCATAACAACAACTGATCTAAAGGATAGCAGCATGCAACACCATGGTCATAGCTTTGACAGTGTAATACAGCATCCCTTTTCACCATTAGCCTCAGACCAGCAAATATTTTTTCTTTTTCTCTACAAAGTTTGGTCTCATGCAAACACAGATCTGACAGCAGATATGAATTAAAAGGCCCATCTAGTCTGCAAATTCCATCTTAATGAACTCCCAAGCTTATACCAGGCATGCTTAATTTCTTTAACTGTGTTTGTCCCTTCACTTTATACTAGAATGCTGTTCTACTTTAGTGAATACACTGATTACATTTGATTTTATGCTCAAAGACAGGGCCCTCCATTCTTTTGCACTGTGTTAATATTGTTTTACTTGAACATACCCCTGTACAGCGATAAGGAATATGTTGGCACATTACCAATAAAGGAATAATAATAATAATAATAATTCTCTCAAGATTGCTTTCCAGACGGAGTATGAAAACATTCACTATGCATTTATATAAGGCCAGATTATACAAATTAAAAAATATACAGTAATAAATAATGAGTTTTACAAAGCATTTTGAATTACACCAACATCTAACACAATTACCTGAGTGCTTATTTGACCAGGTGATTACCTGGGATCGTGGGAGGGGCTCTCTAATCCTTCATAAGCACTGTAGTGTGGCCCCATATCTATGTCTGTAAGAACATTTACATTGCTGGAGAGCTCTGGTTCAGGGTTTTCCATAAGTCCTATATTGCCCCCCATCAGCATCCTGGCCCATGCCTTAGGACACATCTTTTACATTGTCGTGTGGCTTTCAACAAGCCTTCACTGTAGATTCGGTCCGCATCTACTAAGCAGTGTACTTCCCATGTTTCAAGGTAATACTTTAGGCTTTTCACTAAGCGCCTCATTGGTGATTTTGGTCCCCATCAGCTTCCTTGTCCATGCCCAAGGACACCCCTTTTTAATCAGCACATGGCTTTCGACAAGCCCTTGTTTTGGCCCATATCTACTAAGCAGCCCCGTACCCATGTTTCAAGGTAACGCTTTAGGTCCCCAAAAGCATCCTTGTCCACGTCTTCTTTCATTACCATGACGGTCTGGCCCTCTAAACATGCTAGATTTCTGTGGCTATGGACGCTTACGTAAGCCATGTCGTCGCAGGAGAGGGAATCGTCCACAAATAAAATTATATATATATATATATATATATATATATATATATATATATATATATATATATATATATATATATATATATATATATGGTATTTGCCTTTGTGGGCAAATTGCACGTGCCTGCTCAGGTTCCCAGAATGTAGTGGAATACCTGTATTTCTCGGAATTCTGAGCAGGAAATACGTTTTTTAACTTATTTTAGACATACAAATGTGAACACAGATGTACTATTTATTTACAGTACTACTGTATAATGGAGGGCTTCCATCACTCTTTTGCCCACCATAAATTTAATGATTGTTGTGGTAAAGGACCTCCCAACAAAATCTACTACACAAGCTAGGTACCGACCCGAACCTGATGAGAGGCAGTAACCGCAAAACTGCTGTATGTGGGTAGGTTTCCTGACTTGTATATAATCCATCCAGAGCTTCGCTGAAAGCTGTGTAATACAGCAGGAATATGCTTAAAGGAAGCTATGTTTATAAAGGTATTGGATTACAAGATTGAAGCCTTTGTTGGCACATTTGCATGTCCCTGCCTAGGTTCCAAGAATGCAGTGAAATAACTGTATTTCTCGGAATTCTGAGTACTGAGTTATTTTTTTAATGTATTTCTATGAAAAGCTTCCTTCCAGGTCCAGCCAAGACTATAGCCATATTTGATTCCAATATATTCCTTCTCTGGCTGCATGTCCATCTAAGACCATAACTCTGTATTTCTGAAGCAAATCCACTACAATGTGATTGTAGCGGCAAAGCAAAACTGTTAATTAAAGATCTTGGTACAAATTTAGTTTTTTACTGCAGTACTTATACTATCTTCTAACCCTGCTGGCCGAGAAGAAAATAAATTATTTTTATTAAATCAAGCAAATGTGAACTACAAGTGTACATAATTTATAGTCACAAAGAGAAACTGGTATCTTACCTCATCATCAGAATCGTCTGCAAAAGCTGCATGTTTAGGCAAAAATACATTTTTCTGCAGTAGTTTCTTTGGCAAAATAAGTCCATATCTGTAAAGAAACACACAGAAAGTGACTATTTTTTCTTAATATGTAATGTAGAAACATTACATTTTATATTGTATAAAACTATTCCTTCAATATAGTTATGAGTAAAATATTAATGAAAATGTGTTTTGAAATCATTGATAAAACATCTTCACATGTCCCTTTAAATTAAAATCTTGAGAATGTATGCATATGTTTTTCAGTTATACAAAATCAAACTCAATAATCAATTATCCTATTTTGCTTAGGAAAGCAGTAATGTCCATTGAAAGTGCAATAGCTACAGTATGAAATAACATATGTTATAAGTGATAAGGAAGAAGGCAACATGTATACATATATAAATTGAACATTTTCACTGAAGAACATTTTTTTTAGCAACTCAAATTTATATATATATAATATACCCACGATGGGAAGGTCGAAGAAGTGAGGTCAGACAAATCACGGTCCACTGGATAAAGAACTGGCAACCCCCAGAGTCTTTGCCAAGAAAACAAGATGGTGTCTGGTGTGCTTAGGTCCAACAACTACATACATATACACACATTGTGTACACATATATATATATATATATATATATATATATATATATATATATATATATAATGCTTAAGATCCTGCAAGCTTCTTGTCTCCAACAAAATATGGATCAATAAATAATTATACTATATTTTGTGGGCTAAGCAGAAACGGTGTAAATCCACCTTAAGGGCCATTTGCCTCACCTAAAAATTCTAAAATATTAGATCTGTTTACAAACACACTGTAGCCTACCTCCTTACTGTTCCATGATTGATAACATATGCCGACACTGTGAAGCCTCAGTAAAGACAAAGATTTATAGCAGTTTTTCCTAAACTTAGGATTGCAGCAGGAGATGTTAACCCAGAATTGTGCCTTTTAGATGATTCTAGAAGTCCTTTCTCTAAACAGATGAATTTGTGAAGGGTTAACTTTTTTTCTCTACACAGAGCTGTTGCTGTGGGTCTTTCTGGGGGCATGCCAGTGACACATGTAAGCAGAGATTTAATTTATTATTTTCTCTGTGAAAAATGCACATATTTAAAAACATATTCTAACATGTTTTTAGGAGATCTTAGTGTGCTTAATTAAGTCACCTTTTATGTGTACAGAACAGACAGGCAGAAGAGACATATATATTCTATACATTCCATTAGCCCCTTAAAATAGCAGGAGGGAGTACTGGAAGCAATATACACATAAAAAAAGCTTCAGTTTCAGACATATACAACCTATTTCCTCGTATTTTAAGGAGATCTACATGCTGCTGAAAGCCATTTCCACACATTATATGTCCATTCAGTGTGTCTGCTCTTGTTGACTATTTGCATATAACTTTTGTACTTTATTTTCATAGGTTACTACATAACTTTCAGTTTCATTTTATTTCAGGCACACGTGTGCAGCTATGATTCTTATTACAAATCAGGGTAACCACATCATATCCTCCTCACACATTCTTTAGTGTATGTGCTATCACACAGCAGGTGAACACCCATTCCCGCGTTTTATTCTGCTATTTTATGTTCTGTGCATGAGGAATTTGACTTTCAGCGTTATTTCTGTCTGTATATCGAATAAAAGCAACTCTATCCATGTTTCCAATCAATAACCACCATAACACTAGCTCTCCACTTACTGCTTCCCGGGAGCCGCCATCTTGACCGCTTCCACAATAGCTTCGTTTCCGGAACAGCACATTCAACACCGGCTCCTATCCAGCAGCGTATAAAACTTCTCGAATGCACTTACTCCAGGGTGGCCTTCCCAAATCCGGAAATCAAATGAAGGAGAAAATTAATATGTCAGACGCGTAGTTTATACAAAAAAAAAGGTTAAAATTAAAATGACGAATCTGCGTTTGAGAGTTACAGATCTGCGGGTGTTGCTATAGTTACAGGGCAGAGCAAATGTGGTTGGTATTTACATCCTATGTCACAGGGTTTTTGGCTCTACTTGGTGTAAAAGTGATAAAACACGTGATTTCTAAGCGCTGAATGAATATATGAAAAGGTTAAAATGACTATATCGGAAACTAATTGTCTATATTTTATTGTCACCAAAAGTTTCCTAAGAAAGTTGCTTTCTGGGCAAAGTGATTTATAGATGTATTAGCCAATTACATATTGTCTTTCAGCAAGATTTCAACAACATGCTATTGGGAGACAGTCTGTGATTGGCTAGTACATCTAGTACCAAAAGAAACATATGAAGGCAACTGGGATTGTAATGAATGAGGTTTATGGTCTTGGAGATTGTGTGGTACTGGAAAGAGCTGATTCTTGCAAGGTTCTGGTGAAGTATTCTGAAAATGTAATAGAAAAATAAACAATGTATCACAACTACAGTTACAGTATTAGTGAACATATATAATGTATCTTTTATTAGCAGATTTTAAAAGGATGCAGAGGGTTCCCTGTTTTTAATATTAAAGGTATATGCAAGTGAGCTGGGTTATGAATGCATCGGATAGAGGCAGTGCCGTAGCTAGAGCTTTTGCCGCCCGGGGCTATCCCCGAGATTGCCCCTCCAGTGCACATTATATATATATATATATATATATATATATATATAGAATCGCCTTCTCACTTACACTTCCCCTTCTCTATATCTCCCCTCTATTTCTCGCTCTTTCTCCCCCTCTTTCTCCCCTTTCTCTTCATGTCTCCCCCTCTCCCTCCATGTCTCCCCCTTCCCTTTCTCCGTCCATGTGTCTCCCTTTTTCCCCTTTGCCTCTCTTCCCTATGCCTCTCTCTCCCTCCATGTCTCATTCTCTCTCTCCTCCATGTCTCCTTCTCTTCCCATGCTTCTCCCTCCATCCATGTCTCCTTCTCACCCCCCATGTCTCCCACTCTCCCCCATGCTTCCCTCTCTCCCATGTCTCCCCCATATTTTCCCCTCTCTCTCCATGTCTCCCCCTTCCCTTTCTCCCTCTATGCATCTCCTTTTTTCCTCTTTGCCTCTATTCCCCATGCCTATCCCTCCCTCCAAGTCTCCTTTTCTCCCCCATGCCTCTCCCTTCCTCCATGTCTCATTTTCTCCCCCATCTCTCCCCCATGCTTCCCTCTCCCCTGTTTCTCCTTCTCACTCCATGTCTTCCCCTTCCCTTTGTCCCTCCATGTGTCTCCCTTTTTCCTCTTTGCCTCTCTTCCCCATGCCTCTCCCTCCCTCCAAGTCTCCTTCTCTCCCCCATGCCTCTCCCTCCCCCATGCCTCTCCCTCCCTCCAAGTCTCCTTCTCTCCCCCATGTATTCCTTTCTCCCCCCATGCCTCTCCCTCTCCCTTCCTTCCTCTGTGTCTCCTTCTCCCCCTCTCCCCCTGTGTTTCTCCATCTCCTTGCATGTCTTCCCCTTCCCTTTCTCCCTCAGTGTGTCTCCCTTTTCCCCTTTGCCTCTCTTCCCCATGCCTCTCACTATATGTTCCCTTCTCTCCCCCATGCCTCTCCCCTCTCTCTTACCTCCTGCTCCGTGCTGCCGGTCTGCTGACTCTTCCCTATGCTGGCTTCTCCCCCTGCCAGCAGACATGAGCAGGGAGCAGGAGTAGGGGAACGGGGAAAGAAGAATGTGCGGATAGAGGTGAATTAGTAGTGTATGATTACATTTATTTGCATGCACTATGTTTTTTTAGCTTTGCATTAAAAAAAAAATGTTGCAGGTGATGTTTACACCCCCAGGATTGAGATAGGCTCCTGAGAGGGTTCAGTTTTGTAAAAGTGTACCCTGTCCATGTGAGCATGCCCAGGTTTGCAGCCAATCAGCAATGCTGTATGCAGACAGCTAGATGAGTCTACTACACTGCATCCTTAAAGGACCATAAATCGACATTCAGGTAAAAATGCTTGAGTGGGTACACGGTTGTTCTTTAGACATACACCCTCTCCTTGATAAATTCTGACAAATTATAGGGTAACTGTTTAAATGTTTTTGGTTTTTTATGCAAATTTTTTTTACATACACTACTAAATCTCCTCTATCAGATGCATTCATAATCCAGCTCACTTGCATATACCTTTAACAGAAGCTGCCTAGGTTTTTATTTCAATATTTAAACATAAATGTATTAACAAGTGTTTAAAAGCTCTGTTTTTACTGATGACAAGCTGCCAAACATTTCCTGCAAAGGTCCATCCCTGTAGCTAATACATACAATGAACTAGGTTACAAGCCTAAATGCCCTAACACCATGACCTAGATGTTTGAATTGGGAATCGATTGTTACTTAATTTCTTATCAAATGATTAAAAAAAAATGTTTAGCTTACTTTCAAAGTTCAGTATCAGCTGCTGTTCGTATACACCCACTATAGGTTTTGTTTGGTGGCTTTGTCTACCAGACAACTGCTACATTTTTATTCACAAAATGTACTAACATAGGTCTTTAATAGCTGTGACTTGTATTAAATACATATCCTGTTTTCTCCCCACCAGCAGTGGCATGCAGCAGCAAGTAGGTGGCGAGACGGTGCCTCGCCAAGGCTTTGTTCAATTTGTAAAGCTTATCATCTGCAACTACCCTAACCTTAAATCCTAAATCTAACCCTAACTCTAAGGACAAAGTGAAAAAAGCCTTGGCAAACTACAGTCTCGCCATATACTGGCTACTGCATGCCACTGCTGGCGGGGATGAAACCGGAGGGTCCAACATTTCTCTTGCCATCAAGTATTTGCTGTTGAAGCAGCCTATCTTTGACTGTTTACAGTCTTATCAAATCTAATTCTTGAAGTCATTTGGACGTGTTGCTCAGCCACGCCCACCCTTATCAGGGCAGAGATAAACACTTCACTGGAGGATAATACTCTAACTTTTGAAAATGTATTTAATATTTAACGTTGCTGGTATAAGTAATTAAATATTAATTGAATTAATGATCAATGCATAGTTAAAAAAACAAGCCCCCTTGACAGAGGTCTTTTAATATTTACTTATTGGCTCAAACATTTTCTTGTAGAACTAAATTGTACCGGTCGATTCATGTTAAAAGAAAATAATATAATCTATATAAGTAAGTAGCCACATATACTGACGAATGATTGTGGTGATATTATATGGTCAGAGCTATTAACTAAAAAAGATATACATCTTCCAGTTGTGGAGATCAGAGAAAGGATTTTCGGTCTGGAATGTCCATAGTAGTTCCACTTGAGACCTTTTGGGTTCTTCAGACTCTGACAGTACATTTCGGCTCACAAATGTGTTCCATAGCTGCATTTATTTGTGAAACACTAAAATGTTTTTTTTTGGTGAAACTAGTTTACCATATCATACTACCTCCAGGTGTTTATGTGAACTAGAATAACTTAAATATGAATTAAGTTTGGGAGTCGTAGAGTATACAGTAAATGCCTTTATTAATGCTGATTTAAAGGACCACAAAAGTGTCATAGTATATTTACTTTATAATGGTTAAACATGTTTAAATGTTATTTTAGCTGATGTAGACCAATGATATTTTCCCAAAAAGGATTAGATAGGTTGGATAACCTTTGGATGCATATAAGATCTCTATTAATTCATATTTAAACACTTCCACAACACTGTGGTTCCAAAATATAATTACAACAAAGTGCAGTTCACAAATGAACCACCGCCCCTCAAGATACAGGCCACGGTGCTCTATGAATCTAATACGGGAGCCTCCAGATACAAATATAGGCTGCTAAAATCAAGAGTATTCTGCAAAAATTGCTTTTATGTTCATGATTTCATTGCTGCGAATGTTGTTAGTTTATAAACAAAAACAGAGGTGCTCAATCAGAGAATGAACTAACCTTAATAGATTAGTTCTATGGACATGATAATCCACCATGAGAGCAACCTCTTTTAGCTCACATGTGCCCTTCACAGGGAGATATATTCTATAGTATATTAGCCTGGCCTTACCCACTAGAGTGATCCAGACCCAAAATACTTGGCAAGTCTATCCTGACCAGGAGAATCAGCAAACTCCAGACATATGTTTCGGCCTTGATTGGGCCTCGTCAGTGGAGTGTAACTGAACTCCCAAAGTCACATTGAGCAAGGGTTCCACGTCTGGATTCCCCTATCACCCTTAGGGAGACTAAGCTCTAAGGGTCATTTGAGTAAACAAAAAAAAGACAAATTAGAGGTGAGAGCAACCTCTTTTAGCTTATGTGTGCCCTTCACAGGTAGAAGTATTCTGTAGTATATCAGAGTAGTCTCACCCAATAGATTGATCCAGCCCGAAATGCCAGGCAAGTCTATCCTAAACAGGAGAAATAGCAAACTCCAGACATATGTTCCACTTCTGTGGGCCTCATCAGTGGAGTGTAGCTGATTTTTTGTTGTTAGTTTATGACATACACAAAACATGAATATATTCCAAAATCACACTTTTGCTTTAGACATATGCCAGAGTATGGTGAGCAGTTATCCCTGGTGAAGGTTCACAATTTGTCTTATAGTTCAGTATAGTTCAGTATTATTTTATGCTTTGTATTGATCTCAAAAATTATTTGTTTATGATATTTACCTCTGCTTACTTAAAGGTGTATATATACGTTTCCTGGGTTTCAAATGTTTGGTAAGAAACAGGCAGTGATTATCAGAAAATAAATATGTGTTATATAGATAAGTTCAGTGTACTTACAAAGTTATAGGCAGGAACATAAATCCCAGCATTGCACACCCACAGGAAGCTTACATAACCAAGTATGCAGAGGAAATACAGGAAGTACTTGTTGCAGGATGGAATCACATGCTTGGGTGGGGTCTGACCTTGCAACTGAATCAGAGCACAAAGATAAATAGGGAAAGATACTACATAACCCAGGCTGCTTTGCAACACAGGAACCCCAGAGAATGATACAATGAATCTACTTTCTCCTGATGAATGCTGGATTGTATGCTAATCCTAGCAGGGACTTTCAGGGGTGTCAACTGACAAAAGTCTTAGTTGGAAACTCAAAAGATTTAGCAAACATCAGGGTGAGTTTGTAAATGTTGATTTTGGTATTTTTTCATGTAACAAAATGTTTGCATACACTACTGATTCTCCTCTAGCAGATGCATTCATAAGGAAAATCAGATATCCCTTTAAAAAATATCTTTCACAGCAAGGTATAGCCTGCAGTTATCAATCAGGGACAGAGTAGAAGTTTAGTACAATGATGGTGGAAATTAGATGGCACTGGCTTTTTTGAGATGCAGGACAATTACAATCTGTCTTCTATATCTTAATTAAAAATGTATTTCAGTAAAAAGAAAAAAAAAATTGAGATGCAAGATCACTCTGATTTCTGGCCAAGGAAAAGAAAATGTAACATACTCAGTCCATTGTATATGTTGGGACTAAGTCATTTCAGAGTTGTCACAGAAAAGGGTATTAATTTGAAAGCAACCACAAACACTATGTAATGATGGGGGTAATATAACAAGAAATTCATACATAAGGCTAGAATAGGACTGGCAGACCACCACCAGGTTCTGCAGCAGGTAAGAGTTCCAGGGTCAGAAGTAGAAGACAGACAGAATAATCGGTTTCACAGGCTAGAGTAAGAACTAGATTTTTGGACGGGCATCGGTACTCTTTAATAAATAAAGGAATGACGCATTTGTTTTGCTCTATTTCATGCCAAAAAGAATGGAAGGATGGAGCAACCTGAATGATACACCTCTATGAGTATCTTTATGTCTGCTACCCCAGGATGCTTAAATGTGTGTCATTAAAGAAGCTCTGTTCTTGGGTTGTGCCAAGGTAATGGAAACACTGACCTTGGATGTCTCACACGTCATATTGCTGGTATAAGTCAGGTAGCTGCAATTAATTGTATACTGGCCATCCCCTGTATTCAGGAGGGACGATAGTATGAAAATAAATAGGTGTCGGCAGAAACTAGGCATGTCATTGACAGGAGTATTAACATCAATGGCAGGTCCAGTGGATTAAGCATCAGAGTCAGGCTTGGGACCTGCATGAATCCATAATTTGTTATATTTCATATTCCAGTTGGCCATCAATCAGCATAGTGGAAGTTAAATCCAAGAGAGCAAAAAAGTAATTTGAATGCAAGCTTTGAATAAGGAAATGTGGAAAACATTGGGTAGGTGAATAATAGGAAGAACTGGCTTGGTATGTTAAATATTATTGAACGGATTGATATGATCTGAATTGAACTTGGCAAAGGACTGGCGTAGTCAGAGCTAACAGATAGCAAACCTCAGTTGTGTCTTGGTATATGGGAGCTAAAATATATAATTTGCCAACTTACTTCTTTTGGTGAGTCTCTGCTATGGACAAAAAGAAGGGCATTGATACCAAACCGTCTGAAAGTTGTCTCTTTGCTGTCAGAGGCTAATACTATTGGTCAAGCAGTGGATACAAAACAAGAGTGAGACAGTGGAGGAATTATGCTTTCTTTTGTAGAAAGCAAACTCTGTTATGGAAAGCCTTCCAACCCATATCTAGTGTCACTGGGAGACATCTCACACAATGTTCCTGTCACTGGTTCCATGAGAATATTAGTTTGGAATTGATAAATATTGAGGGCGAGCTAGTAAACTGTCTATCACACTGTGGACCACGTTCAGTTGACAGTATATACTAACAATTACAGTATCTAAATACTGATGACTTTGGTGGTCATTCAGCTAAATATTGAAGCAGACTGCAAGAAGGATAATCGAGTTAATGGACAGGGGCTACACATATCAAAAATTATCTGCAAAAAACAAAAGAGGTGGCTCTGCAAATTCGACTTAAATTTGCATGCAATCTCACTCCCAGACGTCCCGGCTGTCCCCCCGTGCTGTGTGTGAGGTTTTTGGTATGTTTTTTTTTGTATTTGTTGTGTTTTTCGATTTTCGCGGTTCGACCGTTAAGTTTGTATTTTTTGCGGGTCTTATTTTATTTTCTCTAAGTGGCGGTTTCCTTTTCAAAGTGTTACGGGCCATAATTTTTTTTTTGCGATTTTTTTTCAAAGCGCTACAGGTCTCGCACTGTTAATTGTGTATTTGAGTTTTCTGTTTTGAGTTGCTCATCTCCACCCGCGCATTGAGTGCCTTTGGCGCTCCCTGCCTAAGTCGTACGGCGTCGTAGTGATGAGCGCCTATGGCGCTCATCTTCACCAGCGCAAGGAGCGCCTTTGGCGCACCTTGCCTGGCCGCAATCGCGGCCCTCGCTTCGAGAGGTCTGTGGTTGCGGCAACTGTGGCCCTTGCTTTGCGAGCCCTCAGTTTTAGCGTTGCATTACCAGAGTTTTTTGGCAAGCCTGCGCTGCTGAGAACTATATTTGTGATAGGATACAAAGGCAGCTTAGAGGCAGCAGAAAATCACTGACTTCGAACAGTCATAGCATTTTAGCAGCTATTTTATAAGGAAAGTGCTTTTTTTCACCTGCTTTCCACAGTCTGTCTAATGGTAAAGAGCACATATGGTGACTTTAACTATTTTATGCAATTAATCTTTACTGGCACCAACCATTGCTTTACTGATTTCCTGATTTTATACCAAGGGGGGTGATGCTCTGGTAAGTCTTACTCTTTTTTTTGTATCAGTTTGATTCTAGTGAATGTTACACATAATTCAGTAATCTTTTTCACTTAATGGATATCTTATGTGCACCCAAGGTGCACCTAGTGTCAATTAGGGGAAAACAAGCTATATTTTCTCCCACTAAAGGATAATTGCATATAATAATTAATATATCAGTTAATGTTTTACATTAAAAGAAATTTCAATACTTGATCAGTTTCTTCAAAAGAGCATACAAAAAATGGCAGTGATTCTTTTAAATTGATTAAAATCAGAATAGCAATAACTTGTTTATGTAGGAGTTACTTCTTATTCGGGGGACGTACCAACGCTGAAGAACTGCGGTACTATAAAATGCGTCACAGTAAGACATCATTCCCCTTAAATGCTCACATTTAGCCTATGTTCTCATGAGGATGGAGGAGAACCAGGTGACTCTGTCTCATGAGTTTCATGCACTGGGGATTCAGTGTAATTTTAGCACATCCAACTCTTCTCTTTTTTGTTGGAATGTAAATGCTGGAAGGGACCAGAAGAGAGACTATTGAGGTTGGTGTTTAATACTCAAAAATAAGCAGCACAACTACACTTGAAGACAGGAAAATAAGATTAGAAAATAAAATACAGCCTCTAATATATTACCCTTTATATGCATTATGCTACGGTGGGATCTACCATTTTTTGTTTGTGATAATTAACTTCATGAGGTGCAAGGAGGCTATGAAAAAACAGGATGTTCCTATTTGCATCTGTCAGTGCCATGGGTGTAGTAACTGGGGGGAGGGGGACAAATCCTCCCCAGTTTCTCCAATGTGTGTTTATGTGTAGAGAAGAAGTTATGTGGTATTTTTATATTATATGCGGTATCCCCCCGGATTTTCTTTGGCTCCTACACCCATGGCCAGTGCATTAATTAATGAAATGCCAATTAGTGTACAAAGCCCCATCCTCCTAAGACAGGAACAAAGAGGATCAGCTAATAAAATAAAATGGTTTCCTGCAGTAATGCGTAATTGGGTATGAGAGGTAATGATGTAAAGGCTGTGTTATTTTTTTCTAAAAATATCAAATTTTAGTTATTCAAAGAACCATATAGAAAAAAAAACTAACCACAGTGCTCCTTTAATAAGTCTAAATATAGTGGTTATATCAGAATTTCGGATGATGCAGTCCTATGATGTTGTTCATAATAAATAAATATTGTGACACATGCTTAAGATGAATATGTAAAACTTGAGATGGAAGATTTGCTTTAAATAGAATATACTGTGAAGAAAACCCCTTGGCCTACATAGCATTCAATTGTTCTTGCATCCACAAATAAATACTTTTAGGTGTGATTGATATTTATAATTTACCCTTTTAAGAAGGGCGGAAAACAGGCCCCTCTTCTGACGTCATTTGTATAGAGGCATCTGGGAGTTACAACAGAAGATGGACACATTATGAAAATGGAATAAATAATTACATTTTCTATAAACTGTAGACTTTCAATTGTTTATTTTTGTATACTTTGATGATTAATATGTTTGAAGGCTTGGGAACCTTTGCAAAGTTTACTTGTCTCTTAACTCCATCAATGCTGAAATACATTTAGATAAATGTAATATTATCTTTATCTACAGTGACTTGCATAAGTATTCACTCAATTAGATGCATTTTTGTAATGTTTAGAACTTATAATTAATTTAATTTGAATTTCATGTAATTTATCTACACAAAATTGCACATTATAACAAAGTGCAATAAAAAAATACATATTTTTCAAGACTATTTACAAATAAAAAACTGACAAGTCTTATTTGCATAAGTATGTTGGATGGAGTCAAGTAAAATATCTCCTGATCTCAGAATAAATACACATATTTCTAGAAGGACCCAGAGAGCATGTCTAAACAAACAAAATCATTAAAAACAAGGCCTGGATATAGATCTTGAGATGAAGCAATGATGTTTGCATTGTAAATGAATTTTTCAAACCTTTGAACATCCTTAGGGCACCTTTAAACCAATTATTAGTATGGCACAAATGTGACTCTGCCTAGAGAATGCTGTCCACCAAAATTCAAGTGACAGGAACAGGGGGCTATTAGTCAGAAAAGCAACCAAGAAGCCTATGATAGTTCTGAAGGAACTGGAGAGATTCACAGCTGAGATGGTAGAAACCATCAACGGGACAACTATAACCTGGATGCACCACAAAGCTGGGCTTTATGGAAGAGTGACAAGAAAAAAGCCATTACTAAAATTCCCCATATCATGTGCAATTGGAGTTTGTTTAAAAGGCCCTTGGAAAAAGGATCACCGACCAGAAGCGACCAAAATTTAACTTTTAGCAGTAGCAAAAAAGATCAAATGTATGGAAAAACCAACACTGCTCATCATGAGAACACCATCCCCATAATCATAGCATCATGTTCTGGGAATGCTGGAAAACTGGTCTGGATTCATGGTAAGATGGATAGAGCCGAATACTGGTCAATTCTAGAGGAAAAATAGTTTCAGTCTGTGGAGGAGGTTTTATCACGACAACAACACAGACACTTTAGTGGTTTAAAACCAAAAACCTGAATGTTTAAATGGTCCAGTCAAAGCCCAGACCTTAGTCTGAGAATCTGTGGCAATACTTTAAAAATTGATGTGCACCAATAGTTGGATCCAAACTGACAAGTGTGAACAATTTTGCCAAATATATTTTTCAAAGCTGGAAGAGATACCAATGGACACACAGCTCTGATATGTTGCATTGCAACTATACAGTTGGGATTCAAAGTTGTGTTGGTTTGCTTCATTCCATTACTAGAGCTAAATGCCGAAGGCTATCTTGGCCATTAGTCAGGGTAATTTCCTAAATGCCCATTCTCCCAGGAATGTTATGCTACTATGGCATGAGATATCAGATGCCACCATTAACACTGCAACATTTATTTAGGCAGAAGTTCCCCTTAAATATCTTCTATTCTCAAAATATAAGCAGCCTTTGAAAATAAATGTTTAATTTTCTGAATTCTTTAATGATATGTGCTTCTGTGCACTGTTATTATTGCTATAGGAAACTACATCTGTCAAGTTTAATTTTTTTTGTTATTAGCTTGTGGTATTGGAGCTTAAAAAGGATTGAGTGACAGTGATATTCTAAGTAGTTTTCCATAGGAAACTTAGCTAATATCAGATTGTTTATATATCTCTCTGACTCTTACCCTTGCTCTCTATAAATACCCACATCAATCAATTAGCAGCTCATTTATTTATTGTTTTATAGTGGTCTTGTCCTCTCTTTCTTCACTAAATAAATCATAATAGTTACGTACTATATTTCTGAAGGTGGAAAGAAAGAAACCATTAACTATTTAATTGGAATGGATGTTTTTATATACTAGCACCACTAGGATTTATATTTTCCATAGTCTGTGCATAGTAACTCTGAAAGATTTGTTTTATATAAAGCTTTTTCTCATGGCCAGTTTACAACAGGATAGACCAGGCAATGACAGCAATGGGGGCTCTCTACGCCTATGTCCCCTAATATTCTATGATTAGAGCACCACCCTTTTCTGGTGGAGTACATATTTTCATGTATTTGAAAGTGCATGCTTTAAACATTATAAAAAAATCATCTGTTAAAAACCTTAACACTAACAGGAAAAGTACCAAAAAATAGTATTATGTTTGTCTCAATAGCAAGAAGTACCGTATATACTCACTCTCCCCCCCCCCCCCTGTGTCTCTCTAACCCCCCTGTGTCTCTCTAACCCCCCCCGTATCTCTCTAACCCCCCCTTGTCTCTCTAACCCCCCGTGTCTCTTTCCCTCCCCCCTCCTCATCCTGAACCGCCCTCCTCATTCTAAACCCCCTCCTCACGTTACCCCTCTAAATAACTCCCCCTCTCCCTTTCCTTCATCTGCAGCTTCTCCTCCGGCCTACGCTCCTTCCTGCATCGGCACCCGGTATATGCTAATGACGTGGCGCGCATGTGACGTCACATCATTAGCATATACCGGGTGCTGACGCAGGAAGGAGCGGAGGCCGGAGGAGAAGCTGCAGATGAAGGTAAGTGAGGGGGAAGGGAGAGGGGGAGGTATTTAGAGGGGTAAAGTGAGGAGGGGGTTTGAGAATGAGGAGGGGGGTTGAGGATGAGGAGCGAGGTTGAGGAGGGTGATAAGGGAGGGGGGAAGAGACACAGGGAAGGGAGAGGGGGGAAGAGACACAGGGGAGAGAGAGGTGGGACACAAGAAAAGGGCACACAAGAGGGGGACACAGAGGGCACAAGAGGGACACAGGGGGCAGCACATTTCCCACCCTCGGCTTATACTCGACTATATACGGCATGTCGTATATATCTATATTACTGCTCATTGGCTGACAGCAAGCTCTATGGTCATTAAATAAATATTGTGCTCTGGGAATATCATTTTGGAAAAGAAAACACACTATGACACATCTCGGATTACCCATTTTTAGATTCCATGTCGAAATGCATATGAATTGAATGATAAGGAGCAAGTCTTCATTAATAATATATTAGATCAAAGTTTAACACAAATAATATATCTACCTAATACATATGTATTTCAAAAAAGTATACAACAACAATAGCGTTTTTTTCTAAATGTTTAAAATATAAATGCCACTTATAAAAAGGTATGGAATGGAAACTAAAAATATTGAATTTCCTATTAAAATCAAAATACAGTAATATGCTATTGGAGTGAGTTATAATCATTGCATATAGCATTTTGATTCCTTAACAACCATATATGCAAGTAAACTGTGATTATTCAAAATAGGTTATACAAGAATATCTCTTGAGCAAAAACACTTTTATGAATATAGTTTATATGTGAGCACTTTTATCAATAACAACTGGTCATGCAAATTAAGACAATAAGGTTATCATAGTTCAGTGAAGTAAATATCTAATAGTGACATAGAGTAGCATCTCCTGCAACAGAAGATGGACACATTAGGAAAAGGGAGTAAATAATTAGTCATATTTCTTTTATTTATAAATATTGGAACTTTACGCAATGCTGACAATTTTTTTAACGGTTTCATTATTGGGTAATTGTAAATGTTACTGGTTTTACAAACTTCTTTGTTTTGGTTTTTGTTGCAGAAACTACCTCTAATTTTTAAACAGTATACCAATACATCAGATATCAGAACTACTTTCATACAATAATAAAGCTTCCATTAATATCTTACTTAGCATTGTAAATAGTATGTTTTTTAATTGTATAACAAAGCTTCTAATTTCTGGCAGCCCTATTAAATTCCCCAGAGTGTAAAAACGTAGCCCGTAATGAAGCCCATAAGACTTACGGCTATTAAATTGGCCCAGTAAAGCAAGCCGCTGCCAATTTGCTGGTTTGGAGTGACCTATGGAAAGTGGAACTTTGTGGATGCAAATCCTTTGTTCTCTCAAGCCCGTAACCGCTATGTTTCCAATTCTGCTATCAAATTGCAACAATTTCACTTGCCTGCAACCCCGTTACGCGCAAATGGAGCCAAGAAGCCAACGAGAGCTAGAGAGGACTCGCAAGAGGGGTAAAGTCCAATCCGTAGCACTTTGTACTTTTATTAAAAGGGAAATTGATGTTAGGTCTTGAAATTAATAGCACAATATTCTCAAGCTCGCAAATACTTTATTTCATGTTTGATTTCCGTGTTATATTAATCCCGGCAATCAATGTGTTAATACATATAATGTAACTCGCATGTAATAGAATATTATATTTACGGCTTTATTAATATTGCATCATATCTGGAATGTGGGTCCGATCGTAACTCGTAATTGAACCCCGTAGGACTTAGCAATTCAACCTTCGATTTTTCTGTGACGCAATGATGACGATCTCTGTTTCGATTGGCTCCACCTAAACCTGTAACTATGGGTTTGACTAATTGATCACGTTCAAGGCCACGCATCCAACGGTCGACAAATGGTTTATGGGTTTGTGTCTCAAGCTCGTAACTCGCAGCCTGTTCTAATGTAATAGCCATGTAATTTCAAGCCTGCATCCCTTGCAGGCTTGCTGGTGCCGCTACAGGCTTCTAATTTAATAAAGTGTATGCTTCATGCTGGAGGTCCCTTGCTTCCTGCCTTGACCTTGTAGTTCATACTGACTATTCTTATGCAACCAGACCTGGACTTTGGTATAAAGGATAGACCTAGGTCTCCTGTTGAACCCTTAGCATTTCTAGAAAACACAGTACAATATATATGTACATAATAGTCATCTTTATTCACCCAAATCTTAAGGCACTAATGTAGGTGGTCATACAATTTAATTTGCTTATTAATTATTGATTAGATATTCAATATAATCACTATTTGAAAAACAAAAATGTGAAACTACTGTAGCTTTTAAAACATACATTTTAATTTTAGTGTTGTAGCCTGGAGTAGATTTGCTCCTCCACACAACTTATTTGATGTCCAGGTATTGGGAGTGGATCTGTCCAGGATACCAGCCTAAAATTTCCAACAGACCAACATGGGGCCTCATTCAATTGCGATTTGGCCAATTGAATACGGCTCTATATAAGCACACAGCATATTTTTTTACAGAAGTGTTTAGTTAGAGAACGTCTATCATACAGCAAGGTCTTCACTAACTAAATACTTCTGTAAAAAAAATATGCTTATATAGAGCCTTATTCATTTGGCCAAATCTCAATTGAATGAGGCCCATGGAAAGTAAGTTTTAACCCATCTATTTGTTATTAGGCGCATGTGCAAATAACTACATACAATTTTGTAATACAATGATAACAAAAAGCAACAATAGTCTTATATTTACAATATGAGGAACTAAAAGTTGACAACTAAAAAACTGTTTTTGGAAAGTAAAAAAAAAAATACTAGAGGTTTTTCTTAAGTATCATATGCAGTTATAATGCAGTGGGAGTCATGATTTTTTTTGCTGCTGATCTAGATATAAAGGTGGGAAAAGACCATGAATTCACAGAAGCTTTGGGAAAGCAACTTCATAAAGGAAATGCCTTTCCATATTAAGTAATAACGGCACTTAATCAGTTAAAGGGTGTATTTTGTTTTCCGTTAAAAAAAAAAAAGCATCAGCAACCATAGGTCTCCATAAGAGAACATTGTAAATATCATGGTACAAAGGTACTTTACAATGCCTATTAATAATTTTAATTGGTAGGTCTCTAGATTTGTTATTTTATAATAGCATGGAAGGGAGAAGCCTTTTTGGATGACAATTTTATTTATGTATTTTGGGAAGAAAATGCAATGTTTTTGTACAAAACCAATTTCTTTATACTATCTTGTGGATAACAGTTCCTGGAAACATAACTGGTACTGCCTAATTGCCCCTTCATAAAAATACAAAGCCATCAGCAGATAATCTTGAGGATCAGACAGCATAATAACAAGTGAATCTTATCAGAGAGGAATCGACACGACAGCTCTGACCTGGCATTGTGAAACAGTGTTTTATTAGCTACATAACACAGCAGAGAAATGTAATTTCCAAAATTTTGCTTTTATTAAAAAATTCTCTTGCTTGGAATGCATTATTACTGAGATGGAATCTTTTCCTGGAATGAGGGATGATCTCTGCTTTTTCTGAATACTAAAATTCTTAACTATTTCACTGCAAAACCTTTGCAGGAAAGTTACATGGAGGGTTGCAGTTGCAAAGACGATACTGGGATACAGCGAATATGGGTAAACTAAGGTGATATAGGTTGAATCCACAGCAGTTTTTGGTTAGCATGTCTCCAAAGTTATTTGCCCAATTACTAGTGATAGGAGGGAGCAGCCAACCTTTTAACCATATGTTCTCTAATTTAATTTCCTCTTAAAAAAGAAAGTGTTATAGCGCATCTGCTGCCAAAGAGTTAGTAGAAAAGGAACAATATTCTTCCATAAACTGTACATCCATACCTATCTAGTCCTTTTGTAGATTGATACTTAAAATGACACAGAATGCACCGAAGTGAACCCAACTGGGCTGTACATTATCATACAGAGAACTGAAAAGCATGGACAAAGTTTTTCTGTTTTTGAAATTGCTGCTGATTAAGTCAGATGCAGTTTTATTTAGGGGCTTCAGAGATTTTGAATGTTTCTCTGATATACAGTATAATGATGCTGCACTAACCAATACAGTGTAGCCTGAATGAGAGAGTGGAGCAACATACTAGTGCTATATTAACAGCCACTGCATCTCATTCCCCTGCTACCACCCTATGACTTCTACCCTGAAAAACTATCACAGTATGAAAGTATTCGATTATTGCTCATCTGTCCTTACTCAATCCACATCCATTCACTCCATCGACTGGACGGACGTTGGTGTGTCAGGTGCAAAACCTCTGAAAACAAACACTTTGCAACCATTGTTGGAAGAACACAAGATGGTGGCAGCAGCGTTATGGTTTGTGGAATGTTTTCTTGGCATGGTCTGGGCCCACTCATACCTCTGTAAGGCACTCTTACCAATTGAGTTACCTATCCATCCTTGCAGATAAAGTACAACCATTCATGTTGACTGTCATCCCTGGATCGGATAAGATCTTCCAGCAGGACAATGCAACATGTCATATGACCAGATTTGTCCAGAAGTGGTTGAAGGAGCAGGACAAACACTTCCAAGTAATTCCTTGGCATCCAAATTCCCCTGACTTGAACACCAAAGTGTACCTGTAGGACCACCTAGATCACCATGTTTCCCGTATTCCATTATTGCTCATCTGTCCTGACTCAATCCACATCCATTCACTTGATGGACCCCTCAAAGACTGGAGTTGGACAAGCCTGGTGTAAAGCAAAACACATGTGCGCCTATAGTGGTGTAATGAGGTAAAATACATATACCCGTACATGAATGTTTGGAATGCATCGCATTTAATGTACAATTACTTCATTGCATTGTGTACAGCAATATAGAATAAACTAAACAATGTTACTAAATATAGATTGTCTTATACAAAGAAGAAAATAAGCACAGATCACATAGATGTTATATTTTCAGACATGTTTCCATTTGGTATTGGTATAGCGACAAGTGATGCCTGGTGAGGGTCCTGCATTTTCTGAGTGAGTTCTATCAGGGACAGACAGGTGAACGCCCAGTTGTAGAGATGCTCGGCTGGGATTGAGCCATGTTTCCAGACTTCTCCTCTAGGAAACCCTGTAAATACAGATACATTTTATATAGCTGGAGTTAGTTACCAGTATAATGTATGTCTTTAAGGTCGTGTTTGACATAAACAAGGTCAAATTAATATTATACCTTTAAGTGCCTAAACACTGGATTGAAGATGCAGGAACTCAAATGATCAAATTTGACTGAAGACCAGTCAAAATAGAAATACATCTTAGGATATCCTATAGAGAAATAACATATAAAATATAACCTTTATTAGGAAGATAACATAACATTTTTATTTTTTGTTAAAAACTAAAAATGTGAAAATACGTTGATTAATAACAATATAGACAATGTTCTGACAACCTGTTAATGAACGTATTTTCAAATTTTTAGTTTTTAACAAAAAATAAGCATTTTAGGTTATCGTCCTAATAAAGGTTATATTTTATATGTTGTTTCTCTATAGGCTATCCTAAGAAGTATTTCTATTTTGACTGGTCTTTCAGTCAAATTTGAGAAACTTACTGAGTTAAGATACCTTGGGTTAAATTTAAAAAAATGGCTAAACATATAGAACAAAGTTAGGAACTCAAATTAAAAGGAGGTGGAGGGAAGAGAAGAACTATAGGTAATATGGCCATATACTAACACCTGATTCAATAATTATGGTAAGTCAGGAGACATAAAATATAGGTCAGTAGAAACAAAATGGAAAAAAACATAACCTTAATAAAATGTATTTCATGATAGGGCAGAGTGGTTATAAGAAAAGTAGAGGAGATGAGTTCCACTTGAAAAATCTCTGTTAAAGTCCCTTAAAAGGACACTGAAATCACAGGTTTGCTATGATGAATTTAAAAGAAAAGGTCTAGAATGTTACAAAAGCATTACAAAGAAAGTGAGATTATTGTATCAATTATTTATCCTCTAGTGATTTTTAATTGAAAGGCATGTAAGGCTAAATTTTAATTCCAGTTACATTTTAATTTACCTTACTGAGGCCCTCATTCAATTGCAATTTGGCCAATTGAATAGGGCTCTATATAAGCACATAGCATATGTTTTTAAATAAGTTTTTAGTTAGTAAACATCTATCCAAAAGCAAGGTTTTCACTAACTAAAAACTTCTTTAAAGAAAATATGCTATGTGCTTATTTAGAGCCCTATTCAATTGACCAAATCTCAATAGAATGAGGCCCTGAGTGCTGTACAAACTGCTTCTGACTAACAGCCTTATTAAATTGTGATTTGGCCAATTGAATAGCGCTCTATTTAAGCACACAGCATATTTTTTTACAGAAGTTTTTAGTTAGTGAACTTCTATCCAAAAGCAAGGTCTACACTAACTAAAACTTCTGTAAAAAAATAATGCTCTGTGCTTATATAGAGCCCTGTTCAATTGGCTAAATCGCAATTGAATGAGGCCCACTGTGATTATGGTATCAAGTTGTGAGTAGCTGCTAATTTGACTCAACTATCTGCCTGATGCAAGTTTATGACAATCAATCTCAAGTTTGAACAATTAAAAATTTTGTTTTTCAGATAAAAGTATATGGAGAATAAATAATACATAATGAACACTACTTTTGAAACCCAAATAAAAGTTGCTGTTATGTAAAAGAATATACTAAGTACTCGCCTTTTATTGCTACAAGGCCTCTAAATGTTAGATGATGTGAGCTGCTGAAGAACAAGGCATACTAGGCATACTTTATACAGTATATATATATATATATATATATATATATATATATATATATATATATATATATATACAGGGCAGAGTCACATTATTATGACCACCGCCTACATTTGACGTCAGCAGCGCATGGCCAATGAAATATGGCATGTGTCCTTAGCTGGCTCGGTGGGTATATATTAGGCATTCTGAAAATATATGGTCTGGGGAATGTTTTCTTGGCATGGTCTGGGCCCACTCATACCTCTGTAAGGCACTCTTACCAATTGAGTTACCTATCCATCCTTGCAGATAAAGTAGAACCATTCATGTTGACTGTCATCCCTGGATCGGATAAGATCTTGCAGCAGGACAATGCAACATGTCATATGACCAGATTTGTCCAGAAGTGGTTGAAGGAGCAGGACAAAGACTTCCAAGTAATTCCTTGGCCTCCAAATTCCCATCACTTGAACCCGCACTCTTCAGCAGCTGTCTGATGCACTGCAGTCTGCATGGCTCCAGATAACCTTGCCATTTTGACTTACTACCACATTGTCTAACGGCTGTCCGTGCTGCACACAGTGGTTATTCGGGATATTAGCCGGGATATTGGTCATAATAATGAGACTCGACTGTGTAGTATGTTAGTATGTAAGTACATGTACAGATAGAAATATTGCTGCATATAGGCAACTTCTTCCCTCTGGCCCTGGGCCTTGTGACTATGAAGAGTACTTTCCTTTAGTGAAGTTGATATTATGATGATTTATGATCTAATTTGACAGGCTGGGTTTCAAAAGCTGGGATATACATGTAACCTTTTTTATACATTTAAAAACATTTTTGACATTTAACATTAATATTGATTAATTGCCCCAAGATGTGTTTTGCTAGTTAGTTCAAAGTTTAATAATAGTGTGAGCACATATTATTAAATTCATACAAATCATTGAATGATTTTTAATCAATATTCACTAAAAGGTTGAAATATATGCCCTGGTTCACATTGGGAGATAATCAACATAAATATCCTAAAAGCAAACCTAATAAGTCACTATATTATTTAGGCACCTCTTGAGTAGAATGGACTGTGTAAAGTTTTTTTTACCATGGAATCTGAAAAGAAATCTATAAAAATAAACAAGTTTGCTAAGGAATAACAAAGTAAACTAAAACGAAAACTGCTTAAAAAAGAAACTAGGTCCATATGTCCCCTATACCCTCTACAGTAAGAATCCCATGTAGCCAGTTCTCATCTAATAAATAGGATTCATGGAGAAAACATATTCCCGGATATGATGTGTGAATGGAATGAGTTGGAATAATTAGATGAGAACTGAGGGTGATGAAATAAGTTGGACTTGTTGCAAGGAAGATTTGAAGTAAGTAAACTATTTTTTACACGTGTTGCTCTTTCAATGGGGAAAAAGTATGGTTTATTATAAACAAAACACACATTTGATCTATGTAATAAAATAACATCAGCATTACAGTGAGGAATATCCTGAATTAATATTTAATATTTATTAAATATCATCCTGTGAGCTGGATCATGTGGATGAGGTATGGCCAGAGGTCAGTAGATAATTGGATAAAATTGAAACTGACACCACACTCCTTTCTCCTAACATGCCAATAAATGAATACATTCAAGAAGTTAATTAAATTAACAAATCCAAGAACTGCTCTTGACATTTATCATGGATACCCTACAGTGTCCAGCAGAGGCATTGAGCTAGCTCCATTACCTTTTTCCTGCTTAATTATGTTCTTATTTTTCAAATATGTATAATTTTCACTGTCAGAGAGGTTAGTAAAAGGATAATATCAACTGATTTGTTTTTTTTTGTAAGTTTTAAAGGGACATGGAATGTTTCTGGATTTCACTAGGAATATAATATACCTTTGAAATATATTTACTTTTATGTACTTTAGTTTATTAAGAAGTGCTTAAAAGATCTGTTTTTCTGGTTAAAAAAACATACAATTTTTACTTGTTGGAGTCTGCCTTCTGTAGCTCATGCAGCTCAAAAATACAGACTGGGAAGTACATTGTTTCAAATTAGCCTGTCAGCGATCTCTCTCAGGTAACATGTTGCATAATGTTGCCACTGATTAGTTAATATGGGACAGTGCAACCTCTGTACTTAGAAGTATACTCGCTTCATGAGCTGCAGTGGGGAGAAAACAGTTAGGATCTAATTGTAATATTTTAGGCAGAAACAAACAGAGCTGTTAAGCACTTAAGCATTAAAGTATACAAAAGTAACAAGATTCATAGGTATAGTATATTCCAAGAGAAATCCAGAAACCTTCTATGTCCCTTTAATGTGTTGAGAGTTGACAACATATCTATTCCAATTATTTTGCTTAGTTTTTGTACAATTTAAAAAGGTGGTATCAAGAAAGACAAACTGGAAATATTACTATGAAACATCTATAAACAAATCAATATATTATTGATAACACTATATATGTGTCAATGCAAACTCATCATTATTACAAATAATGCTCCTGTATACTTACCTTTAATATATTTGGCTAGAATCTCAGGCTGGACCTGCACAGACTTGGCAGTTGGGTCAAAGAATAAAATCTTCCGAATCAAGTCACTATTAACTTTCTGAAAATACAATAAAGATCATTTAAAATGCTTTTGTTGTAAAAGATAATTTAGTTGGAGCACATTCCTATGTGTTCATTCACAAGTCTGTGTAGTGATAAACAATTCAAGGGTGTGTTTACTAGAAATATGTACTGATACTAATCATAACTGCACCAGCATGCTGACGGTAAAACAGTACAAAGATAACAAATTCAGGGTAAAACTCTCAGCCCAACTTAAAAAGAAAATAAGTGTGACTGTAAAATAATAAATGTATATATATATATATATTTGCACATTTTTATTGGAAAATCAAGTGATTGGACAAGTACTTTATTTATGATGCCTGCTTTCTGTCCATCGTGGGTTATTATTACTTAGATTTTTAGTATCCCTGTCTATGTTCCAATGCTCATGTTAAACCTTAATCAGTATTGCTCCTGACTTGATAGGCGCAAATGTTTGGCTGATAAAAAAAGGTATCACTATATCCTGCGATACTACGGCTTTTAGATGTGCAAAATCAAGCCTTGGCTTTGCATTAAAGCTGTGTAATACAGCAGGCCTAAACTTAAAGGAAGCCATATTTGAAAATGGCTATGGATTGAAGAGCGAGGCATTTGTGGGACATTTCCATGTCCCAGCTCAGCTTCCCAGAATGCAGTGTAATAACTGTTTTTCTCAGAATTCTGAGCTGGAAGCAGTTTTTTTTAACTTGTTTAAGACATTCAAATCTGAACACAGATGTACTACTTATTTACTGTACTACTGTACGGTGGAGGGCTTCTATCGCTCTTTTGCCCACCATATATATATATATATGGAGAGAGAGACAGATTGTCACAAATAAACATGTGATACATATTTCTCTGCCTGTCGGGACGTGTTGGTACAGAAATGATCTCTTCTTGTGGGATTTATGGATATCCGACATCTATAGCTAGTAACAAAGGTAGATGTAAGGCTATACCCAAAGGCCTCTTAACTGTTACACAAAGCCTGAGATTTGTTGTCATTTTTGGGGGAATCAGTGAAGAGTACAAAGGTGCTGATTACATGGACAAGAGTCATCCCCAGAATAACCATCTAAAACACAGCCTGCCTTTGTAAATATGACTGAATTATTTGATTTTCTATTCCTGTTTTATTTTAATAATAATAATCAAACATGCTTTAGTGTGTAAGTATTTAACTTTTCCCTTGTGACCAAATAGGGGTCTTGAATTACTTTTATTGTTCTGTCAAAGTAAGTGCTCAGAATGCTTGCTGTTAACTGTATATGTATACAGAGAGCTTTGATAAATAACTTTTTTAGCTGTGGGTCCAGTGCAGACAATCGTTGGAAGTTATAAATAGAACAAGCTACTTGCCTGGTAATAAAAATTGAAGACTGGCAATGCTGTTTGCCACTCAATGCAAGGATGTCACCCCTGTAAGTTGCGGGCCTAGCGATGAGCGGCAAAGCCGCTTATTGCAGGCCTCAAGCAACCCGCCACTTTTATGATCCGCTCATTGTGTGCCTCTCCCCACTCTCTGACCCCTGTGTCTGTTTCCCCCTCTCCCTTCCATGTGTCCCCCCTCTCCCTGCCCTTCCCCCCCTCTTAGTTCCCTCCTCTAGTGTCTCTTTTCCACCCTCTCTCACCCCTGTCTCTCTTTCCCCCGTCTCCCCCCTTTCTCTCCCCTGTGTCTTTCTGCTCTCTGTCCCTGTGCAAATATTGTGTGCCTCTCGATGAGCGCCATTGTTTCTTGTTTTCAAAGTCTTACGTATTTATGGCCGCCATTTTTTTCCTAGCTTAGCCGATTTTCGATCTCCGAAAAACGGCAATTAAGTGTCAAATTAGCTTGCAACCTCACTCACAGGCTCCTCATTGCAGCCTAAATCCTACAGGCCTCGCAATGAGCGCCTTTGCACATTGCAGCCTAAGCCATGCGGGCTTCGCGATGAGTCCCTATGGCGCTCATCACAAGGCGTGCAATGAGTAACCTTTGCCGCTCATTGCGCATACGCAAGCCCGTAACTTTTAACATTGTGTGACCAACGTTCGTAAGATACACAACTATATATGTGATGGGTGGAGAGAGGAGCTCCTATTGCTTTGCCTGATACACATTTAAAAAATACATACCTAAGAAATGTATGTGCTATTATTTGCTGTTTATTTGCTGTTATTATTACTTGTCAGGGGTTCTTTAAGTGTAAAAATAAACTATGTCTGACAGGAACTAAGATGTTACAATGCTTTCCTTTTTATCCCCACCATAAGTGGTGGGAAGCGGCCACTAGGAGGTGCCATTACGGCTCACTGCATGCCACTATTTTACTATGTAAAGCTTATCATCTACCACTACCCTAACCCTAAATCTAACACTCACACTAAGAAGAAATTGAAGTAAGCCTGGGCGAGCAACTGTCATGCCACCTTGTGGCCGTTGGCCGCCACTACTTGGGGGGAGAAAACAGGAAAGATCCAATTGTAATACTAATAAAAAGTGCAACAAACAAAGTATAGCAAAAACACAGTACATTAATAGGAAGACGCATGTATTGCTTTCTTAGTGGGTTTAAGTATTGTTTTAGTAAATGTTTTCCTGTAATAAAATGTTACTATTGTTCCTCTTGTGTCCTGACATGTTGCTTGCTGCTCTTGTATTCAGTGAACAGTATCACTGTAACAGGGCTCTGAGGCTCAGGATGCAGTAGTGACAACCTGTGACCTACCAGTTTACACTGATTCCAGCTGTGAATCTCTTCTGATTCTTCCCATTCTGGACAAAAGAGGAGCAGTACAGCCTTGAGTATATTGTGCACCATGGCTGGAGGCTCCTTGTAGCTCTTGAGCTCTGCAAATGATTGGTGGTCCAGCTTGCTGACACATTGACGCAGGTCCTGCAACATAAAGCGATGAAACAGGACTCCCAGCTTCCTCTCTCCCAACGCCTGCTCTGCCTCTGCAATTATAAGAATGAGTATTAATTCACAGGAAATGTTTTCATGTCAAGGTATAACACTCCAAAGACATAAAAATACAGTTTAAAATGTTTAGGAAAATAATTAATCACATATATAGTTGTGAGCATACGAGCCCGCTCGAGCCGTTGCTCACGCTTGCGGGCTCGCACAACTCACAACTCCTCCTGCCTGCTCGCCGCTCTTAACTCCTCCCCCGTCGCTCTTAACTCCTCCCCCGTCTCTCTTAACTCCTCCCCCGCCGCTCATAACTCCTCCCCCGCCGCTCATAACTCCTCCCCTGCCGGTCTTAAATCCTCCCCGGCTGCTCTCAACACCTCCCCCCTGCTGCCCTCAACTCCTCCCTGGGGAGGGACCGGCAGACATGCTGGGGACTGAGGTGAGAGAGACAGCCTGGAGGGAAAGAGAGACAAGAGAGACAGGAGGGACACAGACAGGGAGAGTCAGGAGGGACACAGATAGAGACAGGAGTAACACAGAGAGAGACAGGAGGGACACAGATAGAGACAGGAGGGACACAGAGAGACAGGAAGGACATGGATGGAGGGTCACAGATAGAGAGACAGGAGGGACACAGACAGGGACAGTCAGGAGGGACACAGACAGAGAGAGAGAGTGACAGGAGTAACACAGAGAGAGTAAGGAGGGACACAGATAGAGACAGGAGGGACACAGAGAGAGAGTGACAGGAGTAACACAGAGAGAGACAGGAGGGACAGAGACAGACATGAGGGACACAGACAGAGAGAGACAGGAGGGACACAGACAGAGAGAGACAGGAAGGACACAGACCCAGAGAGACAGGAGGGACACAGACCCAGAGAGACAGGAGGGACACAGACCCAGAGAGACAGGAGGGACACAGACCCAGAGAGACAGGAGGGACACAGACCCAGAGAGACAGGAGGGACACAGACCCAGAGAGACAGGAGGGACACAGACCGAGAGAGACAGGAGGGACACAGACCGAGAGAGACAGGAGGGACACAGACCGAGAGAGACAGGAGGGACACAGACCGAGAGAGACAGGAGGGACACAGACCGAGAGAGACAGGAGGGACACAGACCGAGAGAGACAGGAGGGACACAGACCGAGAGAGACAGGAGGGACACAGACCGAGAGAGACAGGAGGGACCGAGAGAGACAGGAGGGACAGAGAGAGACAGGAGGGACAGAGAGAGACAGGAGGGACAGAGAGAGACAGGAGGGACAGAGAGAGACAGGAGGGACAGAGAGAGACAGGAGGGACAGAGAGAGACAGGAAGGGACAGAGAGAGACAGGAAGGGACAGAGAGAGACAGGAAGGGACAGAGAGAGACAGGAAGGGACAGAGAGAGACAGGAAGGGACACAGACAGAGAGAGACAGGAAGGGACACAGACAGAGAGAGACAGGAAGGGACACAGACAGAGAGAGACAGGAAGGGACACAGACAGAGAGAGACAGGAAGGGACACAGACAGAGAGAGACAGGAAGGGACACAGACAGAGAGAGACAGGAAGGGACACAGACAGAGAGAGACAGGAGGTACACACAGAGAGAGAGAGAGACAGGAGGTACACACAGAGAGAGAGAGACAGGAGGTACACAGAGAGAGAGAGAGACAGGAGGTACACAGAGAGAGAGAGAGACAGGAGGTACACAGAGAGAGAGAGAGACAGGAGGTACACAGAGAGAGAGAGAGACAGGAGGTACACAGAGAGAGAGAGAGACAGGAGGTACACAGAGAGGGAGACAGGAGGGACACAGATAGAGAGACAGGAGCGACACAGACAGAGAGAGACAGGAGGGACACAGAGAGAGAGAGAGACAGGAGCTACACAGAGAGGGAGACAGGAGGGACACAGATAGAGAGACAGGACCGACACAGACAGAGAGAGACAGGAGGGACACTCGCAAACAACATACGACACACGTTACCACACATTACGGCCTCGCAACACTCGGACGCAACTCGCGAACATTACAAAATGTAAAACACAATACATACACACAGCACATACATAAAAACCTTACCTACACCAAGAGGGAGCACCCAGGACCTCAAAAATGCAACTTAGACCTCGATTTTACTACAAATAAAAGAGTTTAGAGACTAAAAAAAAATCTAAGCGAGAGAAAAAATGGCCGCCGAACAAAACGAAAACGAGGCTACAGCACTCTAAACTCGCAAAACAACACAAGAAACTCGCAAAACACCACAAGAAACTCTCAAAACACCACAAGAAACTCGCAAAACGCCACAAACGACATACGGATATTCATACCACACAGTGCACACATTCAGCATACTTACACAGCAGCTCCACACCACTAATGCTGCAGCAACATCAACACAGATTGCCAGCTCTTCATCACAATGCTTCAAAATAGGTACACTATATTCATTTACTAATTTAGTATATATTTATTATACACCAAACAGCATTAGCTACCTTACAATTTCATTGCCGTCATTTTTTGACGGGCAATTCGCTAGTATTTAATAAAACACACTTATTGTAGAACACAACTTTGGCACTGTAGTTTAAAGGGTCACTGTCATGGTGCAACTTCTATATTATTTTAGCATTAAAGATCAATATAAACAACATTTGGGAATATTATCTTTAAAAAGTTGATCTTTAGTGAGAACAAAGACACTGAAATTAGCTGATTTTCTCATGGAGTTCCACCCAGATCTAGTTGGTCTGAGCCAGGAGCAGCTGCCGCTGAAGTTTTTCACCATCATGATTTATTCTCTGTAACACATTATTCTCCCATGACATCCCTACACCTAAGCATGCACTAATAAGCAATAGAAGAGAGTGGGGGAAGACTGTATAGCGCACAATCTGTAGTGTATCTGATCGGATGGTCACCTCTAATGATTCTTGTAAATCAGTTCTGAGATAGTGTGTCATATACTAAGTGCCAAATGCCCAATATATATATATTTTTTTTGTGTGGGTCGTCTCGGGATAAGTATACCGAGGTGTATACTCTTACTCAGTCTGTAGTCTTGTCAATAGTTCGCGATAGTGTGGTCCTAAGCACAAGTATTCACAGACGGTATCCAAAAGAATAAATCTTTATTGATAATGTAAGAGTTCAATTACAGTGGTAAAGACCATTGATGAATACAATAAAATAAATGTCAGACGCGTTTCGCTGATGTGGTTCGCAGCTTCCTCAGTGACAAATCCTTGTTTAGGTCAAGGCCTGCTCAAACCAAATGTGTAGGAATCGAGTTAAGCAATACCTCTATAAATGCCCGAGGCAGTGAGGACTGGTATCCAACAGAAGTTGCAAGATATGCTAGAGCTAGGGGTGATTGATCCTTCCTGTAGCCGATGGGCATCTTAAGAGGTGCTGGTCCCCAAAAAGGATGGCTACATTAGGTTTTGCGGGAATACAAAAAGGTTAGCAATAAAACCACCACTGATGCCTTGTGCATACAAGCTCCTTGAGTGATTGGGAAAAGCCGCCTACCTTACAACTCTTGACTTGTTGAAAGGTTACTGGCATATTCCCTTAGCCAAACCAGTTAAGGAGAAGTCGGCCTTTGACACCCAGTTTGGGCTTTTTAACAGTTAACGGTGATGCCATTCGTGTGGAAAAATGCACCTTTGACATTTTAGAGACTGGTCAGCTAACCATTTGCCCATGCATATTTGGATGACAATGCTGTTTTCAGCCAGTCCTGATTGTATCATCTGCTCCATCTGGACATAATTCATTCAGCCTGACAAGTGTCAGTTCACCTGAACTGAAGTACAGTACCTAGCATATAGGGTTGACAGTGGCAAGCTACTCCCAGAAATGGCTAAGATAGAAGCAATTGCCCAGAAGCACATTCCACAAATCAAGAAGCAGGTGATGATTTTTCTAGACACTACTGGAAACCGACCTAACCCGGGAAAAGATGCTTTGGATTGTTTCAGGCTTTCAACCACCTCAAAGCAGCCCTCACAGCCCACCTCATCCTGGCTGCCTCAGAGTACCAATAAAACTTCATTGTGTAGAATGATGCTTCTACATACAGTATTGGAGCCATACTGAGTCAAACCAACAATCAAGGGGAGGAGCATCCAATGGTTTATATTAGCAATAAGTCACCTCCTTGTGCAGTATGCTATGCGGCCATAGAAAATTAGTGCTTGGCTTTAGTCTGGGCGCTAAAGAAGTTAAAGAGAAATACACTTCAAATAAATGCTCTGTCAGTGGTTAATAACTAAAAACACTATGTTAAATATACTTGTATAAAAGCAGTCACATAATAGTGAAACTGTATGAGATACACACGCGGTTACAATTTCCGAACACTAAACCAGAGCTGTGGAAATTTACACATGTAGCAAAATACATACATACAAATTACAGGTTTGTCTGCAAAAGTTATTAATCTACCCATGAAACAAAAAGCTTACCGTAATTTATAGATACATAACAGAAAGCATATAGCTGCGAAAACACATTACAAGAAAAGCTTGAATTTAAGATACATTTTATACTGTCTCAAAATGTTCTTTTAAGTATTCATTTATTGCATATTTTATTCCATAAGGTTTATATTAATGAAAATATTAGGCCAGTTTCCTAATTAGTCTGTATGGCTTTACATTTATGTCATGCCAGATTATTTTTCTACAATAATATATTATATCATTGTGTTTGTTTGTACACATTAAAATTAGTTACATTTTACTAGGAAAGTTAAATAAATTGCCAATATGTTCGTAGTGTTGAAAATATCTATAAGAGAATTATGAAAAATTCACCAAGCCGTCTTTTGCTTCTTTCTCATTTAAGTGTAATAGTTACGGAAATGAATACAAGGGAGCCCTGGATTATTGCTGATGTGTAGAAGATAATGATTTTCAGTTGACTGTAAGAGTTTTGGTACCATCTTGTGGTTGACATCAAAATGGCACTCACAAACTGGAGTATACAAACTGCCTTTTAGAAAGCAATATGAATGAGTTCTTTATAGATGGTTTACATAGCTTTCTTAATACATTTTTGGGATTTCAAAAGCTGTGTAAAGAACATATGAATATTTTTTTATTTATAAAGGACATTCCCAATTAGAACATTTCTAAGATAATACATGAATGATTCACTCTAATATATGCCTAGTTATATGACCAGTAAGGGAGCATTCCATGCCTTGTTTCTAGGGCAAACATTCTTTATTATAGACGGTACTGCAATCTACCAGGAGAAGCCAATAAAAATGCAATGGTCTTGTGAAGTGGTAATCCAAATCACAGTTAGGTATTTACCACAGACTTGATCGCCTGTGAATTGATCTGATCACATATATAGTTGTCAGTGTGGGTAACGTCTTGCGCTGTTGGTCATGCTTTGCGAGTAGGGCCGCAACTGCGAGCCATCGACCATGCAGGACTTAGGCTGCAATAAGCGCCAAAGGCACTCATTGTAATGCTCACCTCGCAAAACAAGGCGAGCAGTTGAGGCACGTGGGACTTAGGCTGCAATGAGCGCCAAAGGTGCTCATTGCACTGCGAGACTCGCAAACGAGGCGAGCAGTTGAGGCACGCAGGACATAACGAGGCGAGCAGGTGAGGCACGCAGGACTTACAACCAGTACGACTTAGGACCGAAACCCGTATATGCTCTGTGCGCCTCGCAAAATTACGACTTTAACGGCCAAATCACGAAACTGAAAAGACATGAAAATAACAACAAATATGTCTCAAATTAAATTACACACACACACCACAGTGGGAGAGGCAGGGAGCCTGTGAGTCAGGTTGCAAGTTAATTTGATGCATAGTTGCCGTTTTTTCATGATCAAAAACCACCTAAGCGAGAAAAAAAATGGCTGCCGAAAAAAAACACAAAACGTTGAAAACAAGGCCCAAGGACGTAAAACTAGACCGAAAAAAAAGTAATAGAAGCCGGAAGGACGTAAAAAATAGCCCTAAGCAGTAACACTTACCGAAAGCCAGTAACACTTAATCCAAGCCACTAACACTTAACACAAGGCAGTAACACAACCCAAGCGTCAGGCCTACAAACTACACAGGGGGAGAGGCTTGCAATGACGTGGGAAGTAGCTAGTCTATAATAAAGCAGAAGGCTGTGAATGTCTCAGCTTTAAGTAAACAAGCTATTGTTAAGTAATAAACAGCCTCAGTAAACTGGGGCTACGTTGTAAAACGTAGCTCGTAACGCTAGATTTACGTGTTACGGGTATTAAATTAGGCCTGTAACGTTGCAGCAAACTTTGCGTGTTAACACACAGGACGGCCGAGAATAGGCTGTGCTGAGCAAAGTGGAACTTTGAGCACGTAACTCCTTTGAGCCGACGAGCTCGTAACCGCTACTTGTTCAATTCAGCTATTGAATTGCAAGGTGGTCACTCGCGAGCAAGCACGTAACACACAAATAGAGCCCAAAGGCCAACGTGTGCTCAAGAGCACGCTCAAGGTGCTGCCTTTCAGTAGTACTGAATGTATCTCTTATTTGCACCCAAGGTTCTTTCGAGGTGACAAACGTATTTTACTTTCTAAAAACATTTTGCTTTTTATAAAGTCAAATTCTTCAAAAAAGCATACTAAAAATATGAGACTTTAGTAGTGTTTAAATTAATTAATTAATTAATTAATTAACCTAATTAATTGTAGGAGAGAAACTTTACACCACAGCGATCTAAATATCTACCAACATTTCAATCACTGTATAAAAAGGCATATGTTTAGTACCAAGCATAGGTTTTTTCTGGGTCTCTCCACATGGTTGTTCATCCAGTATCTCATTACAAGCTTCCTGCAGCATTTGCAACATCTTTTGTAGGTCTTGATATTCATGGGCAGGAAGCTCCTTGCAATGCCCAGTGCTCAGATCCAACACTCCTAGAGCTCGCCCTGTTGGGTCACGGATGGGCACAGCAATGTGGCGCTCTCCATAGGCATCTGTTGTGATAACCTCTGAACTATCAGCACATTTAAAAAGATAATCTCTATAAAAAGAAAGTAGATGTTATAGGTTACAGTCATCTCTATTCCTCATATAATATTACTAAATGATTGAGGTTTTAAATAAGGTTAAATGAGTACAATCCAGATGCAGTTAGATTTGAGATTAAATGCGCATGATACTTCATAAAAAAAAAATGTCATCCTTGTTTAATACAGTCCCATCTTTAAAAAAAAAATCACTTTATATATCTGGCAGACCACTTCAGAATAGTGTATGGGTGTAGTGCTTATTGATCAAATGTGCTCAAAATACTTTCTTACATAATTAACATTTAACATATAATTCCACAAATTTGGAATGAATCTCCCAAAAACAATGGTAATGCTGTAGGAAATGATCGACATCTACAATTAATTCCACCAAGTAAAAAACTACACCAACAGCGATGAATGTTTTTTCACCCTTCGTATGACTGCAGCTAGCACTGGCCCCACTAAATATCCACTAAAATATTTTAACTTATTTTCTAATATCTCCTGAAACCTTCTTTTGAAGTGCCAAAAGGATTAATTTACTGACCTGAAAAGGTTGTCCCGCCTACGTAGACTTGCTGGAGAGCTGTAAATTGTAGATACGTCAGTGTTGTTATCTATCCTCATCATATTACGGAGGACATAGCCTTGTGCCTAAAAAAATTAAAAATATATGTATGCGTAAGTTTTACCAGGTTTAAAAGAAAACCTTGTTGACTACTAAAATATCTGGCAGGTGCTAGATATATGTCAAATGTTTTTAGGTGGATTAAAGCTTTCAATAAACACTGATTACCATGTCAGAGGTGGGCTCCATGATGTAAGTATTGATGCTGCCGATGTTGGGGGCTCGGCTGTATATCCAAGAGAGTGCACTGCTTACTAGTTGCAGAATGCCCTTCTGAACGTCCACATGATGGAATGCTGCACTGAAAGCATTGGTGACACCCTATAGAAACATAAAATGCACACTAGACTTAAAGGACAATATTTGTTAATGTTGATTTAAATGATAATTATCATATAAAATCAATAATAATATTGACTCAATTAACTGGTAAAAATATTTTTTATATTACCTAGATTAATTTGAATAATATACATATTTGATAAAGGCTACCTATAGTGGCAAAATGTTTACTGTATTTCACCTGATGAACAATCCTGTGTGTGCCAGATATTTGTATGCACTATTTATATATATATATATATATATATATATATATATATATATATATATATATATATATATATATATATATATATAATGAAAAAATTAGGCAATGAATATAAGTGAGCTTGAGACTAAGCAGAGCTGTATGTCCAACCTAGAGCAGAAAGTGTTAATTGAGATTCAGCTCAATGAGTGATTGAACCTGAAATTGTGCAGGAAGGGATTTAAGAGGCCTACAGCCAGAATTAGTGTTTGGCTTTTCTTGGTTGGGGACTGCTGAGAGATAAAATCATGCTGCAGAAATAGCTGCACCTGCATTCAGGGAAAATTGAGACAAACAACCTGGAGACTGTATCTGGAGAAAAGAGAAAAGAGAAGCTGTGAGAAACACAGTGGGGTACCGGGTCTTGTATTTAAAAGCCACCCACAGAGAAAATGGAGGTGATAGGCCTTATTGCAAGCTACAGCAGCACAGCAAGAAACTAGTAGGCAACAGCAGCAGTTTACTAGCAGCTGGCGAAGCTGGTGAAACAAAATCAAGCTACTTTAAAAGAAGTAGACCAAACAACTTTTGATTACAGGAACAGAAGAACCTATGGTGGGAATGTGAGCAAATCACTACCTTCAGAAAATGAGTAAAGATGATGATGTGGAGGCCTACCTGCTATATTTTGAAAGTACTGCTAAATATGAAGCCTGGCCACAAACCTACTGGGCTGGAATACTGGCCCCATTCTTGGGTGGAATAGCGTAATGGGCATACTATGATCTCACAGCTGAACAACCAGCTCAATATAAGTGTCTGATCGTAGAAATCTTAGCCAGAACAGGGATAAATCCAGTTTTCATGCTCAGAGGTTCCACAAGTGGAGATATAGAGGGGACCAGCCTGCAAGATCAAGACCTAATGGACCTCACACGGAAACGGTTATGTCCAGTAATCAATTCTATATAAAAAATGGTGGAGATATTGGTACTGGATTACTTCTGTAAAAGACTACTTATGGGAATACGAGAGTGCATAGAACAGTGTGGATCTCAATTGCTTGAAGTTGAAGTTGAATGTCATCAATCCCTGAGAAGTCTCTCAGCTGAATCATCTGTAGAAGGATCCAAGTCCTGGATGTGAGTTTTGTCCACAAAAAGTAAGCCTACCAAAGGGGCCAGAGGGACTTACAGAAGGGGAACTCAAGAACTCTATGGAGCTGATAAAGGAATCATTACTGGACTGGTTAAGTGCTTCCAGTGTGGAGAAATGGAACATATGGCAGCTCAATGTCCAAAATGGAATGAGCCAATGCAGTGCAATCTAGGGGTGATTGCAGCTCATTGTGACATGGTTAATCTAGTCGGCATGGCTGAGTTAAAGCATCCATTCATTGCAGAAGTATTGATAAACAGACAGAAAGTCAATGGGCTAATAGATTCAGGAAGTGCAGTCAGCGAGCTGTTCAGGAGAGTTGTAGCCCCACACAATGGGAGACCAGGAAAAAGCATGGGTGTTGCATGTGTGCATGGAACAGACATGAACTGCCCAACAAAACCACATGGATCGAATCACAGAGGATGAAAGTCCAAATAACAGCCAAAGTTGTATCACATCTACCATATGCTGTAGTTTTGGGAAGAAATGTAAAAAAAAATGAAAATCGCCTACAAATTGACTATGGGACAAGTCATGAATCTGTAATGGACATCTTCCTTTTTTTGGATTTTTTGGTTCTCCAGCCGGGAAATGGTACAGTAATCCCATAGGGAAAGACAGAAGTAAAAAAGAAAACAGAGGCAGACCCGAGAGGAAGACCTGGTAGCTTCCCAGACTACTCATGAAGAGACAGCAGACTCAATTTAATCTCCTTTCCAGCAGGAGATGACCATTATAAATCAAGCAGAGGTTGAAAAAGAACAATACGTTCTCCAGGAGGTAGTGCATTTTGAGAGAGAAATTGTGTAGGGAGAAGAGAATCCCCAAGGTCCACGCATTGTGAGATCTCTTCTACTGCCTCATCAAAATAGGAGAAGAAACTACAGAACAATTGCTGGTGTCTCAGGGCTACAGAAAGAAACTGTTAGAAATGGTCCACAGTCATCTCTTTGGAGCAAAGCTGGGGTAAGATAAAACTTTAAACAGGGTAATAAATAGATTCTACTGGCCTATTGTTTATGAAGAAAAATGTTGGTACTGTCTATCCTTCCCTTCTATATCACTTCCTGTAATAGAAGAACCATTTTAAAGTGAAAGAATATTGATAAAACTCATAGGTCCACTCGAGAAAAAAGCCCAAGGCATTCAGTAAATCTTTGGACTATGCCAACCGGGACCCAGCAGCATTGCGACTACGATCTGCCAACTCTAAGGAGTATTGCAAAGGAAATGCTTGTTCTCTTCTCGAGAGTAGGAATACCAAAAAAGATATAAATGGACCAGGGGACACCATTTATTTCCAAGCTGATGAAAGATTTGTACAAAAAGTAATAAGTCTGAACTTTAAGTATTTAAGTATATCACCCTCAGACTATTGGATTAGTTGAAATATTCAACACAAAATTGAAAGGTATTATATGAAAAGTGGTGTATTAAAGATGGAAAGAACTGGGACTTACTGCCATTTCCACTATTTGCAATATGAGAGATACCTCAGGCCTCTACCGGATTTTCCCCTTTTCAACTCTTGTATGGATGCCAACAAAAGGGAATACTAGATTCTCTGCAAGAAACCTAGGAAGAACACAAACTCCAAGGGTAAAATATTGTAGAGTATACCTACAGCTAAATGTAAGCCCTGGGGTAAAAGGCTGGGACCATATGAAGTAAAAGATCCTGTGGGAGAAGTGAACTACAAGCTCAAGCTAAATAAAGTGTCCCAATTTGATGAATATCCCATTTCAGGAGTGGATGAACTGACAGACTACTTGGCAAAAGCCATTTTTATATCTATGTTAGATCTGATCAAGGATATCAGCAGGCTACACTGACAAAATTATCAAAAGGAAAAACAGCCTTCTGTAGTCCTGATGGCACGTTCCAATGTCAATTGTTACCATTTAGACTACATGGAGCCTTGGAAATGTTTCAAAGGCTTATTGACAGGCTCCTATGAACACACTGAATTAATAGCTGTTTTTTCTAGTTGACATAGTGACTCATACCACAGATTGAGATTATCATTTACTTAAAGTTGAAAAAGTTTTATAAACCCAGATAAGAGCAGGCCTTGCATCTAACCAAGCCAAGTGTGCACTTGAATTGGAAGAAACTATGTATTTGGGATACACGGTAGGAAGAGATCTGGTCAAACCTCAGTTAAACAAAGTGGACGCTATATGAACATAGCCAAGAATTTTGAGGAAGAAGCAGGTACAAGCATTTTTTGGGATAGTTGGGTACTATCGAAAGGTTGCCACAATCACAGCACCCTTAATGGAACTAAACAAGCAAAGAGCCTCAAACACAATGAAATGGACGTACTATGCTGAAAAGGTGGTGCTGTGTCAGGAACATTAGTAGCGACAAAATTCCAGAAACTCTGTATACTACAACTGATGCATCTGAGGTTGGGTTAAAAGCTGTACTGTCACAAAAGCTGTACTGTCACACCTCAGCAAGAAACTGCTACCAAAATAATTAAGATATGTCAAGTGGAGTGACTGGTGTTAAAATGGGATACAGATGCTCTACTGGGGAGGCTATTCAAGCTTATCAAAGATCATGCCCCGTTAAAGTGGATGCATCAAAATAGACAAAAGAATGGCAGAGTTACCTGGAGAATAGGGAAGGTGGAGAAACACAAAACCCTAAAGAAACCTTCAAATGAAAAGGTACCATTTAAAGAGACAGTATTATTTTACCACTCAGAGAAGTCTGTTTATTTATAGAAAACAATGCAAGCGAAAAAGTATGTTAAAGTTCCTTGGGGTGGGGCATTGAGAGAGAAAGGCAGGTCAGCACCCCATCAGTCTGCTTGCGATTAATAACACTAAAAGTGGGATCTGAGAAACCTGGAAAAGGACTGTTTTTGAGAGCAGACAGTGTACATAGAAGTAGTTTATTTTACCTGAGAGACAAAAATGTTCAGGGCTAGTCAGTGTGTTCCTGCAGTTTAGTCAGCTTGTTTACTTTGTGTTGCTGTATTAAGCAATTTACTTTTATGTTTTTGGACTTTTTATTACAAAGATAAGAAGAGACTTTTAGAAGACACTTGGACTCTCAGAAGTTGCTGTTTATATACCCGTTAAAAGAAACATGTCCGAATAGGCCATACTACCACGATATGTATAAATGTTTTAAAATCAAGTTTACCTGTGAATTACCCTATGTTAAAATTGACCCGTTAACACTGGTTTGTTTAGCACTTGGTCTTCTAGGAACACATCTACAGAGTTAAAAGGGGTATGCCTGTATTTATATAGAGGTATACCTGCTTAATGCTACCCCTTTTAGCAACTGTGCATTTTTTTTTCATGAGTTCCCCTAACCCATTCTACCCTATGTTAAAATGGCCCCGTTTAGAGTGGTTTCACTTAACACTACTATTACTTGGAACCGATCTACAGTGTTATACAGTGTTATACAGTGTTATACAAGGTATAGCTGTATACATAAAAATATACTACTTGTATCTACTTGCTAAGGTTCCATTTGAACAACTAGTTCATTTATAATACTGTCTCATAATAAATTAATTATGAATTTCACAATATGTCTGTTTTTACTTATTCTATCAGATGAAGAAACCTGTTATGTTCAAAAGATTGTGACACAAACTAAATGCTGGTGCAGTAAAAGATGTCATGCTACCAAATATCTCTCTCTGTTTTCATATAATTCAAATATTGTAAAGCTAGGAAAGGTTGGTGTTTGAGAAATGTTAGTTTAGCAGTATAGTCTTTATATTATAAATAGACATAGTGTATACTGATTTCTTGCTTATTAATCATGCCTACATTTATTTTACACAAGGACACATGCCTGGTAGAAGCTGATCTCATGAGCAAGGAAGATATTTCTCTCCCGAGGCTCCCTCAAGGTGTCAATGCCGAGGGTGCCAAAGACTCGCTGTTGGTTGTCCATTAGGGGCAGTATAATCAGGGACCCTTTCCTCTCCTCTTCTGGCCGATCTGTGTTCCAGAAATGAATGTTCCCATGGTACTGAACTCGGGGAACATGCACTGGTTTCCCACTATACACTGCTGCAAAGCTGCACATCATCCAATAAAAGAAAAAATAAGAATGTAAGTAATACAACAAAGGTGACAGAAAGACTGAGGGGTGGCTTGACATATTTGATGTGGCTCGTTAGCTTTAGCACAGTATTTTAATTTCTTACCTCACACCCTTCATGTCTCGATGCAGAGTCTTATTCAGTACATACTTTGCATCATCTGAGGTGCACGCTACGTAGCGCAAGACCTCTGTCCAGTCTTTCCCTGGTGAACTCTGTTCCAGAAGACCAATATTGGCACTGATCTTTTTGTTGTTCCCATGAGCCTCTGCATCCTGCAAGTAAAAAAAGCATATTGTTTGTAAACTAAAACAATTCCTTCAAGTTGACAAGCTATTCTGGTCTCTGAGGTGTTAGAGTGGTGGTAAAAAGTAAGGAGACAACAACCCCACATAACATATTACTGTTTTTATTGCCCTATTCTCCAGAAATTAATTCAAATTCCCAGTCTCTGCCTACAAAGTAATTTTAAATGACCACTGTGGTCAGTTCTTTTTTCTGTTCGGTCTTTATTTTTTTAACTAACCATGATTGTGGGCAAAATGTTGTTAGAAAGCAAAAATATAAAACATAAATAAACACAACTTATTTTCCAACTTCTATATGCAATTATTCTTTGCGGCAGGCTTTCATTTTGTTTTCTTGCCTGGTGCTGCCTGTACTTCCTGAGGTAGGGATGTCCTTGTAAACTAATAGGCTTCTCGTTAGTGCTGCTAGTAGCATTGGCAGTAGTTACTGCCACTTTCCACTGTGTAGATTCAAAGCACCTGTGTATTCAAACTCTCCTCCCGTCTCAGGTCATTTAGCTACTAAAAGCAAAATGACAGATTCAATAGCAGCATAGATGCTTATAAAATAATAAATTAGAGGATGGATTATTTTTTATTTACATTCTAAAACCTGTTGCACATTTTCAAGTGAAGTTCTTCAAAAGAGTAATTTTTAAAAAATATGACCACAGTGGTCCCTTAATAATACTGCAAACTGCTATATGTAAATCACTGTCTCCAAATCTCTGTATCCTCCTTTGCCTAAAATGGAGCAAGAGGTTAGTTTACAATTTGTCTCAACCATCCCCTATTATATCGTTCTACCCTGTTAGGACCATTAATATGTATACATTTGTGATATAAGTATTACATATTATATCTGTGATAAGGGTCAGGCCCTAAAGTGTTAGTGCTTGGTGCAGAAGCTGGAGTCACCTTAAATAGAGCCTGGAATACAGCTTTGTACACAGGGTCAAGACTCATCCCACTGGTTTTAGCTGCTGTCAGAATCTGCTGTAGCCACTTCCTTCGTGAGGCCCCTCGAATCCTCTCAGCTTGACTGCGTTCTACACTAGTGGTCAGGAACTCCACCATATTTTCATACACCTCCTCTTCAGGCCCAGGGAGTTCGCTCAAAACTCCTAGGATGTACTTGCAAAATTCAGAGGCTGAGAGCTTTGAGGTCTGTCTTTGGGACTGAGATGAGCTTAGCCTTTCCCTGCCTGGTAAGAAAGGAAATTACAGATTTATAAAAAAAATAAATACTTTGTAATATAAAACAAATGGATATAAAGAATATAGAGAAAAAAAGCAACATATAACAAAAGCAGATTACAATGATAATGTATTATAACTATATCTATGTAGTATATAAACATGTGTATATTTATGTTTATTATTAAAGAATACTAGTAACTTGCCCATCATGAATGAAGGTTTCATATAATATGTTATATCTCTCTCTCAGTCCTGTCTCTCTCTGTGTGTCCTGTCTCTCTGTGCGCCCTCTCCTTCTCTGTGCGCCCTCTCTCTCTCTGTGCGCCCTCTCTCTCTCTCTGCCCCTTTCTCTCCCTGCGCCCCCCCTCCCCCTCTCCCTCTTTCTCTCCACTGCCTTTCTCTCCCTCCCCCTCTCTATCTCTCTCTGCCTCCCTCTCCCTCTCTCCCCTCTCTCTCTCCAGGCTCAGCAATGCATGCATGATTCTGTCCTAAATACGCATGCGCAATAATGTGCATAATAATCCATGCGCATTTACGATACAATCGCAAATGCAAGATTACAATGTAACTGCGCATGTGTAGTTCGAGCATTACCCCCACTATGCACTATACCCCTCACTAATAACGCCAGCATGGAAAGCACTACGCAGGCGTTACTCACATTCTAACAACTACTGTAGTGGATAGAATGGAAGAGAAAGAAAGTGATCAAAATTTCCCTATCATTTTAATTTTCTCTCCTTCATCTCTTTACTCCCTTTATACATTTTGATCTATTATGTGTAAATTTAATCCAAGTATACTCAAAAAAAATTGTGATTTTCTGCTGATAAAGGTTACATTTTGCATATACAGTTGATTAGTTTTAGAACAACTTATAAGATTTAATTAGTCATATAAAATAATACTTGACAAATAAGAATACAAAAAGCAGACATGTGTATACAGTTGTTTTGCTCAGAAACAACAAAATAAAATATTTATATTTTATTACTAAAAGTATTGTTTTGTTAAAGATTATGGGCCCTTTTAAATTCTAGCCTCGTAAGCCCAACGTAAGGTCTGCATGCTTGAAATTTGGCAGTTTTACATCGCTATTAAATTAGAAGAGCTGCAAGCTACAAGCAAGAAACGCTATTTCGTAAACCAGTTCTCGGCCGTCGGGGTTGAGTGCTCGATCGCAAACAATTAAGCAAGCACGTAGTTACGGGTTTAGATGGAGCCAATGGAAAAAGATATTGTTAGCGTTACGTCACTGAAAAAGGGGAGGGTAGATTTCGAAGTCCTACGTGCTTCAATTACAGTTTGCGATCGGACCCACAGGCCAGATATAATGCAATATTAATAAAGCCGTAAATATGATATTCTATTACATGCGAGTTACAGTATATGTATTAACACATTGATCGAAGGGATCGATATAACACAAAATATAAACATGAAATAAAGTATTTTTCTGGGCCGATTTGCGGGCTAGAGAATGTTGTGCTATTAATTCTAAGACCTAACATCACTTTCCCTTATAATATATGTACAGTAGAGTGTTGTTATTTGCATTACAAGTGCTACATTTTGGACTTTTCCCCCGTTGTGGGTCCTCTCTAGCACACGTTGCCCTTTGGGCTCCATTTGCGTATTACGTGCTTGCTCGCGAGTGACCACATTGCAATTTAATAGCTGAATTGAAAACTTAGCGGTTACGGCATGACAGATCAAAGGATTTACGTGCCCGAAATTCAACGTTGCTCAGCACGTAGCCTCCGTTGACTATAACAGTTTTATTTAAAGATTAATGCCGATGGTCTCACTCATATACTGGCTCTGTTCTGTTATATTGCATATATTTGAAGAACAGCACAATGGGGTTTCTTTATATAAAAGGTTGCATACCCCTAATTTTGGGTAATAGTCTCTTTAGTAATTTTATCAGCCAATAAAATAAAAAAAAGCTGAAAGTCTGAGAGAAGATAGTGTGTTGGGGAGCAACCAAAAGGTAGCTATTTTTAGGATTCGCTCTTGAAACTCCATTAAAAAGTGTAGTTTAGAGTTGTTTATCTTACTGCAGAATGCAGCATACTGAAGAAAGTGTTGGAGCATTACAGTAACCCTTTAACCCATTCTTTGTCAGTGTTAATGAGGTCTACTGAAAGAGTTAATGCGTCGGCTTGCACATAGTGATGCATTTTTTAATTAACACCAGGAAGTCTCTGTTTGTTGCCATTGTTCTAAATTCTAAGAAACGGAGGACAGTAAGTTTTGCTTCATATTTGAACCTTCTAGCTGGAAGGGTGAAGTCAGATACCAAAATGAGTTTTTGCTCATTACTTAAGGCCATTCATTTGAGTATTTATATGTAATACCATAATTGTTGTTAAATGCTATTTAATTTTTAACAATACTCAAAGTGACTTTTGTTTTGAGCTTCTGCATATTATTAAAAAATAGGCTAGTGTGGTAATTGTTGTCCTGTTAATCATTTTATCACATTTTGTACATCTGCATATTTGGCACATCTCCTTGGCGGCTACAATAAAGATGACCTAATAACAACAACTAAACCTCAGAAATCACAACATGCAGCTGTTTTGAAAACTATTTGTGGCTTCCAGTTCCAGTTTTGGTCTCTCTGACTTTCTGCACATGCTTCAGTGGTGATATGGTGGAAAAGGGGTAGATTGTCTATGCAAGTTCCTCTGCTAAAATACAACGCATATTTAAATTGGCAAAAGTATAGTTTTTACATTGAAACCCTATTTATAAACTGTTAAAGCATAATACCCCAAATGTAAGGGGCCACTGTCGTATATAGTAAAAATAACTTTAAAATATGGTGACAGTGTACTAGCCCTCCCCTGCATCTGCCTTGTTGAAATGATCAGAGAAGTTACCATGAAATAGATATTTTTTTGTTATTCTTTAAATGAGCGAATTATATAAAAAAAAATTAGCTCTCAGTATTGCAAAACAAGGAATATGAACATGTATGTGACTGGTTTTTACCTTTTTTGCATTTTTTTATTTTTATTGACCAGCTATATGTCTCAGGCTACAGGAAGATAAACAACTTTGGCATTTACTTTTGCTTGAAAGCAAACATAACTTTGTTATTGAGCTTTTAATCATTCACAGTACAATAGCTTCTATTAGGGCAGGGGTCACCAAACTCGGTCCTGGAGGGCCGCACCAGGCCTGGATTTGAGGATTTCCTTTCTGTGCACAGGTGAGTCAATCAGGATGGCTGAAGAAACAAGATTCTCACCTGTTTGCAGCAAGGATATCCACAAATCCAGGCCTGGGTGCGGCCCTCCAGGACCGAGTTTGGTGACCCCTGTATTAGGGCATAAGATTGCACAGTTTTGTTAAATCCGTAGCATTGGTTGCTTTGTGATTGTCAGTGTTTTTTTACCGATATGGGGCCCTATTCTATTGCCCAATTTGTACATTCATACACACTTAAAACTGCTCTTATTATTGCCACAGATTCTATTAGCTATTCGCAATCCGATTATGAGTTACCTGCCCAAAGACGCAAAACTGGCCTTAGAACTTTATTGGTTTTAGCACAGCTCGAATATTACAAGCTCTAAATAATTAAAGTTACACAAAATCGATATTCTATTAGATCGGTAGCTCTAGCTTGCAAATAATGTCTAACCGTCAACTGAAAATATATCAAGTTTCTGTCAAACATATTCCAAGTACTAATTAGTTAAATAGTTACATAATAATTGAGGTTGAAAAAAGACTTTAGTCCATCGTGTTCAACCTTTTTAGATCTCCTCTGATCTGCAATATGTCGGTTCATTGTTAATTGATCCAGAGAAAGGCAAACAGAAAAAAAAAAAACAAGTGAGTCAATTGTCTCAAAAGGGAAAAACAATTCCTTCCTGACCCGAGATACTGCCGATCGGATTCCTTCCTGGATCAGTACTCACCCTGAATGCCCTTTTGATTTAAAAATATATCAAATCCCTTTTAAAAGTTATCCATCAAATCCGCTGCCACCACCACCTCCTTTGGTAGAGAATTCCACAGATTAACCACCCTTACTGTGAAGAACCCTTTTCTTTCTTTAAAGTGAAATTGTTTTACTTCTAAACTCACGGGACGTCCTCTTGTCAGTTAAAAACCTCTTGGCACAAAAAGTTCACTTGACAAAGAGTTATATTGAATCTGGATATATTTATATAAGGTAATCATATCTCTTCTTAGACACCTTTTTTTCTAGAGAAAATAAGTTAATTTGGTTAGTCTTTCTTCATAACTTAACCCCTCCATTCCCCTTATTAGTTTTTTTGTCCTTCTCTGTACTTTTTCAAGCTCTAAAATGTCCTTTTTATGAAGTGGTGCCCAAAATTGTATTCCATATTCCAAATGAGGGCGTACTATAGATCTGTATAGTGGCAGAATTATATTTGCTTCCCTTGCTTCCATACCCTCCTTAATACATGCTAATATTTTACTTGCCTTAGCAGCTGCTGCTTGGCTTTGAGCACTGTTACCTAGGTGGTTGTCCACAAGCACTCCCAAATCCCTTTCAATATCTGATACCCAGTGCTTTACCCCATTAAAAGTATAAATTGAATGGCTATTTTTTCCTTCCTAAATGCATAATTTTACATTTATTCATATTAAATCTCATCTGCCATTCAGTTGCCCATTTATCTTTATGGAAATCCCTTTGGAGGGAAAGTAATAGGACTCGGAAAGGCTTTTTCAAACACTTATTAGAGCTGTAACAGCATTTAAACACACAATACTGTACTTTAAAAGTGCAATAAGGCATGGAAAGACATTAGAATTAATTGCACAACAGTCTCAAACCCACAAATATGCAAATCAAAAATAATTTTTTTAATGTTATTTCTGAGTAATATCGATCCCAGGACTCAAGGGGTTAATACATATCATGAACCCCCAAATGGACTAAAACAGATGATTTAATGCATTTTATAGAGTGCTAGATTGCTTGATTGCAAGCCCAATCGGCAATTATTACTTTTTGGCACTAATTAATTCTTAGCCTCCGATTGCAGATTACGTGTAACTTCCATGTTTTACTTACGTCATAATGAAATAATGAGGGTGTCTCATTTACTATTGACTATGTCTAAGAAGTAAAAGACGGGCTTGCTTAAATATTGTCAGATCATATGATCACACTTCCTGAAATCGGACTTAAAATGGCAGGGCTTACAAGTTCAGCCATGAGGTTGGAATTTAAGAGCTGGAATAAATAGAATACATCTAAACATGTATAATAAAAACAAAAACACCTGCAGCCAAATTTGTGAGTTTGAGGCATTTGTGAGCAGCTAATAGAATATGGCCCATGCTGTGAATGATAAAAGCCAATGGACAGAACTGGCGATCTAAAGTCCACAAGGCCATCAAGAGTTGAACCCAACTGAACTACTGAACAACAACAAGTAACTGGATATGCATTCTTAGATAAGTGTCATATTCTGGTGGAAGAACAATTCTAAGAAACTGGGTCAGTGAAACTGGCTTTATATTTAAATCTCCCAGCTGTGAACATGAAATCAGATACACTCTGCCGCAACAAATATGGAATGTGCCCGAGTACACTGTAAATATGTTTATCTGTTGTATCTACAACTGGAGCATTACAGTGGAGCTGTAATGCTTGCAAAGTGATACTTATATAACTAAATACCAAATGACCTCTTTAATACAAGAAACCTGGCTATAACCCTTAGTGCTGCAGAGCCCAAATTTTTTTCTGTATTTAAGCAAATACCGTATTTTTCGCCGTATAAGACGCACTTTTTCTTCCCTAAAACTGGGGGGGGGAAAGTTCCTGCGTCTTATACGACGAATATACCTTTTAAAACTGCCTCTTTCTGCCCTCTTGATCCTCTCCCCCTCCTGATTCTCCCCTTCGACCCCTCTGATCCTTCCCGTGCCCCCCTTTAGATCCACACTCCTGATCCCCCCCCCCCCATTGTCGCTTCCTACAGCACCAGCAGCATGCCTCTAAACTGAATCGCGTCAGCCGGTGCATCCTAGTGACGTCACATACGCAACGCAAGGGAAGGCTGCAGTACAGGAGGAGTGTTGGTAGGAAGCGCTGTGTGATGGGGTGAGATCAAGATGGGCCAAGGGATGATCATGGATGGGCAGAGGGGATAAGAAAGGTGAGGATCAGGAGGGTCAGGGAGGGTCAGGAGCTCCTGGAGGCTCCCAAATGCTCCAAAATGTGTATGTGTATGTATGTATATGTGTATGTATGTATATGTGTATGTATGTATATGTGTGTATGTGTATGTATGTATGTATGTGTATGTATAAGTGTATGTATATGTGTGTATATGTATATGTATGTATGTATATGTATGTATGTATATGTATGTATGTATATGTATATATACAGGTATATATATATATATATATATATATATATATATATTTGTGTGTGATGTAGGTGTGTATATGTGTGTGAAGTGTATTTGTGTTTGATTCAGAATTTTTTTTTCTTGTTTTCCTCCTCTAAAAACTAGGTGCGTCTTATGTGCAGGTGCGTCTTATATGGCGAAAAATACGGTATATACTAAGGTTTTTTAAACACATTATAAAACATTATATTTCTTAAACTGTGAATTAATGTAATGTCACATGTATTCATTAATTTTAATTATTTTGATTAACTTAACTTTTATAAAAAATGGAATTCTATGATAATATTATTGCTCTCTGTTTTGATAATTCAATCTGAACAGTTGCTTCATTATTTCATGGCACACTGGGTGTTAATGTATTTTATAATTCATTGTTTACTTTGAATGGTTATTAATTAGAGGCCCACTGGACTCTTTTTTTATCTATCTATGCAAGCACATACATGTTACATAATAGCTTGCCGCAATCAGTGATGTCATAGATGGGTGGAATATCTGTGCAGAGCTCTGCTTTTAAATTGGGAGGAGCAGGAAACAAGCACTTTACTAAATAAATTAGGTATAATGCAAATACACATTATTTTAAAGCACACATAACTCTTCTATTAATGAAAGGTAATTTTGCTTACATAATTCAAATATATATATAGAGGGGTGGACTCAAAACTGTGTAATCTCTCTCTCTCTCTCTCTCTCTCTCTCTCTCTCTCTCTATATATATATATATATATATATATATATATATATATATATATACACACACATTATTTTGGGGTATCAGGGAAGACAGGCTGATAGTTATTTTATAGAGGGGTGATCTGATCATTCTAGGGGAAATCTGATCACCTACATATATTTTTGACTTTTTATTGACTCCTAAAGACACCTATCTTATATATATAAATATTGCATGGGGCCCCAAATAATTTTGCACTGGAGCCTTCCATTCACTAGCTCTGTCAGTGCATTGGAGGTATATATAAAATATACACTTATGTAGACGTTTATACAGATAACAGATACATACTGTATAATGTGTATATATTGTATATAATTTTGAACCCACTATCTATATTTACTTGAATTAAGTGAAATTATTTTTGTATTAACAGAAGAGGCTAGGGGGGTGAACCACAGATTAGTGCAGAGAGGATCCTCCTGTCAAGTTGTAAATGGAGCCCTGAATAGCTGTGGTTCCACCCAACCCTGCTATCATTGATGGTATCCCACTATCATGTGACATTCACATGCTTGCATAATTAGTTGCAAGTACAGGAGAAAAAAGATAGAGGAGGATATCAGTGAGGGAGAATTTAAGGGGCAAATTGGGCAACAGGTCCTGTAAACATTTTTGGCTTTTGATTTTTTTTAAATTAGGTAGCTCTATATGAATACTGGGGAACAATATCTGTCCAATGATCCTAAATGTGGGGAGAGAGAGTGGCAAGTACAAATAAAGATGTTTATATCCCTTTGTTTTAAATGTTTGAGAATGGTAAACATAGATATTTGCTTACTTTCTCTAACTAGATGATTGTATAAAATAGGACAAACTGCAAGTTGCAAACTGTTTTTGTATTTATTTATTTATACAAGAGTAACAGAAAAGAGCATCACAAACCAAAGACTAAGATTATGTTCCAGTAGCCACATGTGAAAAATGACCTGGTATTATTTTAGGAGTGGCTCACTCACCTTTCACCATTGCCTCTGTTTCCATGCCCTCCTTGTATTTGGACAACACTGCATCCACCTCCTCCAGTTCCAGGAAACCTGTTCCTTCATTGTCCCACTTCTCAAAGAGTGCCTGCAGTACCAGCTTCTGCCGTGCAACTATGGCATCATGGCGGACCTGGTAGGAATTTGTTAAGAGATGCTTAAGCGCAATCAACCATATTTCTATCCCCAGCAGAGAAGTATTTTGTACTTATTCTGTCCTATGTCTATTCAGATATAAAATCCTTATTTATGTAATGCTTTCTATATCCAAACTCCAATTTCAACACAAAAACTATATATACAGTGCCTTGCAAAAGTATTCACCCCCTTGACTTTTTACCTATTTTGTTACATTACAGCCTTAAAATCAATGTTTTGTTAATCTGAATTTTATGTGATGGATCAGAACACAATAGTCTAAGTTGGTGAAGTGAAATATGAAAAATATATACATAAAACAATTTTTTAGAAATAGAAAACAGAAAATTGGCATGTGCGTATGTATTTACCCCCTTTGCTATGAAGCCCATAAAAAGCTCTGGTGAAACCAACTACCTTGAGAAGTCACATAATTAGTCAAATGATGTCCACCTGTGTGCAATCTTGTTGTTATGATCTGTCATTATATACAGTATACACACCTTTTTTGAAAAGCCCCAGAGGCTGCAACACCTAAGCAAGAGGCACCACTAACCAAACACTGCCATGAAGACCAATGAACTCTCCAAACAAGTAAGGGACAATATTGTTGAGAAGTACAAGTCAGGGTTAGGTTTAAAAAAATATCCAAATCTTTGATGATCCCCAGGAGCATTATCAAATCTATCATAACCAAATGAAAAGAGCAAGATGGCCGCCCACCAAAACTCATGCACCGGGCAAAGAGGGAATTAATCAGAGAGGCAGCATAGAGACCTAAGGTAACCCTGGGGGAGCTGCAGAGTTCCACAGCAGAGACTGAAGTATCTGTACATAGGACGACATAAAGTTGTACGCTCCATAGAGTTGGGCTTTATGGCAGAGTGGCCAGAAGAAAGCCATTACTTTCGGCAACAAAAAAAATGTCATGTTTTGAGTTTGCGAAAAGGCATGTGGAAGACTCCCAAAATGTATGGAGGAAGATGCTCTGCTCTGATGAGACTAAAATTGAACTTTTCTACCATCAAAGAAAACGCTATGTCTGGTGCAAACCCAACATATCACATCACCCAAAAAGCATTATCCCCACAGTGAAAGATGGTGGTGGCAGCATCATCCTGTGGGGATGTTTTTCAGCAGCCGGGACTGGGAAACTGGTTAGAGTTGAGGGAAAGAGGCATGGTGCTAAATACAGGGATATTCTTGAGCAAAACCTGTACCACTCTGTGCGTGATTTGAGGCTAGGACGGAGGTTCACATTCCAGCAGGACAATGACCCCAAACACACTGCTAAAGCAACACTTGAGTGTATTAAGGGGAAACGTAAATGTGTTGGAATGGCCTCGTCAAAGACCAGACATCAAACAAATAGAAAATCTGTGGTCAGACTTAAAGATTGCTGTTCACAAGCGCAAACCATACAACTTGAAGGAGCTGGAGCAGTTTTGCAAGGAGGAATGGGCAAAAATCCCAGTGGTAAGATGTGGCCAGCTCATAGAGACTTATCCAAAACGACTTGGAGCTGTGATTGCTCTACAAAGTATTGACTTTAGGTGGGTAAATAGTTATGCACACTGACTTTTTCTTTTATGTTGTTCTTTTTTTTGTTTGCTTCACAATAATATTAAAAAAAAAAACATCTTCAAAGTTGTGGGCATGTTCTGTAAATTAAATGATGCAAATCCTCAAACAATTAATGGTAATTCCAGGTTGTAAGACAAGAAAAAACAAAAAATGCCAAGGGGGGTGAATACTTTTTCAAGGCACTGTATACAGTATAGATGAGTAATCAGAGTATTGCAGTATTATTTATAACTAGAGACTTGCCCGTCAAAAATGGAATGGATGGAATGATTCTTCTGAAATGGTGTCTAACTGGGGTACAGTTCCTGTCTTCATTGTGCTTTTTGATGGAAAGTCTGTGCAGATTCATCCTCAGGTGAATTTTTTTGACTGGTTTCCCAAATGTAACAGCCCCTTTCACATACAGTACATTGTATTATGCCTAGTACTTTGGATGATGTAGATGAATATGACTGATGTTATAGATCTTGTTGTTATGTGTGACTGTGTCCTCTTTACAGATATGTTGACAGTTTGCAGCAAATTGTATTTCAAAGATTGGTGCCATTTTCTCTTTTATGCTGTTCATAAGCCAATCTTCTGTTCACTTATGTCTGTCTTAGATTTGTTGGCTGTCTAAATGCAAGAATGGGAGGTTTGGGGGAAATATGTTTTAATCCTGTGTACTCTGTTAGTAGTGGCTGTAAATCCTTTAATATTTCCTTCTAGAGTCGGATGGTATGTGGTAACCATTGGTGTACATGAAGTTGTTTCTTTAGTTTTCTATTGTAACAAGTGTTTCCAGGGTGTTTTGACGGCACAGGTTACTTTCTGTGTGACGACACAGGGTTTGTAACCCTTCTGGCTGAAAGTGTCAGACAGTGTTAAGTGTTTATCACGGACATCAGTGTTTGAACATATGCGGTGGTATCGGATTGCTTGACTATGAATTATCCCTTGTTTAGTATGGGAGGGATGGAAACTAGAGTTGTGGAGGTAACTGCAAGCAGAAGGGTTACAAACCCTGTGTCATCCCACAGAAAGTAACAGCTACAACAAATACCTTATACAACCCTGCTTTACTAAACAGAAATCTTTCCAAACCCTTCAACACATTACCAATCTTGATGAAGGTAATTTTTTAACAAATAAAGAGCGTCAGTACATACATAAATACATAATGTAAACCATCCTACCATTACAATAACCAAAGCAATTATTTTGTATATGCTACATTTTAAGTATGTCTCTTTAAACTTTTTTTTTTGTTTCTTCTTAAGTTTTTCTGTATAGTTTAAGCTAAGGCTTTATGGCAGCTGCATTATCATGGTTGCAGTTATTTGTATGCTGTCATATTAAGGAGGTAGCACATTTACATATAATCTACCTTGGGCATCTGTCACCACAAAGAGTAGCTGAGAGTAACAATTTGGCTACTGACTTTTCTTCTCTTGCTGACTGAATTAGCCTCCTCTTGTCTTTCAACTCTAACATTAGAGCAACTGCACTGCCTGTGGAGCCACCTGGCTACATTTTTGCAACTGGCTTCTTAACATGCCAAGTCTTCTGCTTAGATTGAGACATGTCAAACCTTTCCCAAAACATTGTTTTTATTGTTTGTCTTAAACAATTTTTGTCTATTAATTTCCCTTTTTTATCCCGAGGCAAACATATTAAAAAAGGACAATTGATATATCACATTCTTATGAAGAACTTGATTTGATAATGGGCAAAATATTTTTAGAAAATTGGAAAAAAAATAAATACAACCTTCAATTTTGCTTTTGATGGTGGCACATATTTGCTTTTGTTCCTAAAAGAATTAGATACATTGTAGGAATGGGAGGAACCTTGAATGCAGATAACATATCTATTTAGTTCTGATGAAAGACTAGTAGACTTAGTAGATGAGCAAGTTCCAGTGAGCTAACCCCCCACCTCAGTATACAGGTTAACATGCAGTCTAAGATGGAAACCCCTGTGAAACAAGCAGACAGTTATTTTTAGAAGTTTCTCTAAAAATACTTTTATGCTACAGCTGCTAATGCTGTTAGTTTGTTGTATACTTCACAACCTGTGAAGTTTTTCCCAAACTGCAGTGTACCTTTAATATATATATAAGTCAATATATTTAGTTCCGTTCTGTTCTTAGCAGAAATAATTATTTAAAGCAGTGGGTACATTACACCAAGTAAGACATTACCTTAGCTAATAATGATATTCTCTCCTCTTCTGTCTCAACATATTCCTTCTTTATAAAGCCTGTAACGTTCTCCACAGTTGAGAAGGGCGATCTCTCCCCCAGGAACGTCTCCATCAGCTGCACAAACTGGGGCAAGGTTAGGACGCTGTCGTTGAATGCACTAGTGATGCGTGATGGATCCCGTGAATTAATATCTGATATGATGGGGCGTAAATCTACAGATCAAAGCAAAAATATTGTGAAAATAGTTTCCTGAAAAAAATGTTATTGCTCTAAAAAAAACACAAAGTTTATACTGTGCATTTAAGAAGATCCTGTTTTAAATAATATAAATGGTTTTAATGAAAAATGTGTGGTCTATAGCAGTGGCTCACACTTTTTTGACCTAGGAACTGATCTAATGCTCATGGACACAGACTGTGAGATCCAGAACATGTTTAACAGGGTGATACTTCATATGACCTACTGAATTTTTATCTAGCTTTGCAATGATTTGAACAGAGTATAATTGTGACTAATGGTGATAGTAAGTATCAAGTGTTAGGCTTTCCTCATCCTTGAGGAGCAGCAGATAAGGTGTAGGACTGACTGTTTGAACACTGGTTTATAGCATAATAAATTGGCATGAAAGAATCACAGAAGTCTTCCAAATGTCTCTTAAGACACAGATAAACCAGTTAAAATAAAGCACAAATGCTCTTATAGTTTATTTTAAATTATCATCCATATATCTTTGTGTTTATATGGGCTTCTGATGCTTATTATAGCCATTATCCCGTATCCAGTATGGGTGTGTAGCTGCTATAGCCAATAGCCTGCATACTCCATGGTGCATTGAAGCTGGCTGTGACTAACAGCTCTGTCAGTCAGATCCTCCCAGCATGTTCAAAACTGCCACTGCTGGAGGTTCTCCTAAACTCTCTGACATGGAGGAGGCAGAATGCATAAACTGCTGTACTTCACAGCATGCTATGTCCTGCTTACAGACTCACCATGCTATATATATTTCAGCTTGTGTCCTACATAGCAACGTTTGCTGCAGGTAATAAGGAAAAGCAAGTGAGATCTATTGAATAGAATAAAATGTGTTTATGTGTATCTACACAGCACTATGTATTTAGAGCCATTTAAAGACCTCTACTGGTAAATGGTGGTGAAATTGTACTCAAACTATTCAGATAACATTGTGTAGGACACTGGCAAATCTAAAAGAACAGACGGCAATTATTTATGCCAGATGGATTTTGTATCTATTTTCTGAAGATGCATGGAAAACACACATTGATCTCATTTACAGAATAGAGATGCATTTAAATCAACATCAATTCTGAGGTCTTTCATAAAAACATGAAACGTATTTTTACTTAGGACCACAGAGTGCCATATGTTTTTATAAAGAATAATAAATGAATACTGTATATAACTTTTTTAACTTATCTATGCAATTATTATTTCCTATGGGTCTTCACTGACGTTTTTGGAAATACCAGACTTCCCCCGATAAGAAAGGGACACTAGCATTTTGGATTACAGCATTTCAACTGAAAAAGTAAAAGTAGTTTAATATTTTTCTGTATTCAATGACCCTTCTGATTTGAATAAGCATAGCTACAGGAATGGTAGCTCTCACTACATATTAATCACATATATGGTTGTCAACAGTGCGGGTTGACAAAAATTGTTGCTAACAGTGCGGCCCTCGCAAAGCGAGGGCCACAGTTGCTGGCAAGGAGCGCCAAAGGCCACATTTGCGGAGGTGGAGGCTCCCACCGTGGCCGCAACATTTACGGACTTAGCATCCGCAAATACGAGCCGCGTCACTTACAAAAAAAATATTACAACCATGCAAAAATACGACATTAGCGGCCGAAACCAGCGCACATAAAAACACTAAAACCACAAAAAATACACACAACAAACACATAAAACGCTTACCCACAGCAAGGGGGGGGGAGGGGGGGGGGGCACCCAGCACCTCTAAAAGTGAAGTTACAAGTCAATTTAAGTAGAAATTAAAGAGTTTAGACACCCGAAAATCCCCTAAGCAAGATTAAAAATAGCTGCCGAAAAAAACGAAAACAAGGCTACAGGTTTTTGACGGGCAATATTCTAGTTGCATATAAAAGCTAATACATTAAAGGTTGGAATTAAGTTTTGCTTATTTTTTTTTAAATATTTTGCCATTATTGAGTGCGTTTTTAATAGAGTATATTGCAAAATGAGACTATAACAGTCCTTTAATGTTGGTTCTAGATAAGATGTTGCTTCCCTTTGTGTGTAGATTTCTGTCACCAGATGGTGCTGCAGAGTTCTTGTAAGAGCTTCCAATTCTTAGAGTGCTTGAATTTGAATACATGAGTACACATGGCTTCTGAACATTGTGTAGCTCATCTCAGTGTTATTTTTCTGTCTAGGCCAGTACAGCCTTGGCTTTGGGCATAACATTTATAGGAAGCAATTGTCTGTCTCAAATATGTGTGTACATATATCTTGATGGGAGCACGTGGAAAGAAGGATTGGTAACTTGAAGGAGAGTGGGCTCAAATCTGAAGGTCCTAGGGCACAATAAAACCTAAATACTAACACCTTAATATTTTATTTACAAACTATTATTTATTTATTATTACTATTATTTAATTATTTATAGTTTATACAAATCAGTTTTTTGATCACTGTTCTTATACAGACCATATTCAAATCTGTTGTTATTTACTAGTGGTTTTAGAAGCATAAACTTGAAAAATGAAATATACTTACACACTATAATGAGCGTATATTAAGTACTTTAGTTAGTTTCTTATAACTGGACTGATTCTTCTCGAAGCAGTAGGCCTATTTCATGGTTCAGTGAAAACATATTTTAGTCTTATGTTAGTACAAATAAATAACTCCCCAGCATTGTTGGCAAACTGTCAATCAGACCTCTCCATGCATCTCTGTGGAATCCTGTGGAAGGATCTAATAACTCATGAGAACTCCACAGAGACACATGGAGAGAGCTGAGACAGTTTGCCAACAATATTGTCAGAAACTAGAAACCGGCCCATCATAAATGACAATGTCATCACATATATAGTTGTCAGCAATACGGGTTGTTGCTAACGCTTGCGGGCTCGCATAGCGAGCCCGCCGCAACTGCGGCCCTCACGAAGCGAGGGCCGCAGCTGCTGGCAAGGAGCGACAAAGGCACTCCTTGCGCTGGTGGACATGAGCGCCATAGGCGCTCATCCCTACAACCCCCTACGACTTTCGGACCGCAGATGCGGACCTTGTGTAGTGAGGGCACGCATTTGCGGAGGTGGAGGCTCCCACGTCAGCTGTAATGAGCCGGAGGTGGAGGCTCTACGCCGCCTCACAAGCTGTTACAAACACACACAGAAGCGGGACTTTGACAAAAAACACAAAACATGCAATGACTAAATACGGACTTACACCAAAAAATACGAGCCGCGGGACCTAGAAAAAATCCATATGACCTTAACGGACAACCCGTGCACAGCGGAAAACATAAAAAAACAACAAAATAAACACAAAAATAAAATAAACACCTTTCCCACAGCAAGGGAGGGGGGGCACCCAGGACGTCTGGAAACTAGGTTACACCTCGATTTAAGTCAAATTTACAAAGTTTAGACACTCAAAAATCCCCTAAGCAAGAGAAAAAATGGCAGACAAAAAAAACAAAAACGAGGCTACTCACCCCCTAAAGCCGCAAAACACCACCAAGCACATACGACTTTTACAAAAACCTGTACAACCTACAACATACACTATTAGCAAGGATGCTAAATCATCCACACCCGCGTACCACATACACATTCGCCGCCATATTACAACAGTAACTTACACAGCTACACTAACGGCTTTTTTATTTAGAATATCAAATAAGATTTGCAGTATGTAATCATTAGAGACTTTCAATACTGTAAGCAAATAATTTATAGGATTCATAACTTGAGAATGGGCCAATGAAATTATTTTAGTTTTTTGATGTAATAGTCATTATCTCTAAGCAGCACCCAAGATATCACATATTATAATTGTCGAATTACGAGACATAATCATGCTTTGCGTGGTGTGTACGACTTAGTTGATGAGCGCCAAAGGCGCTCATCACTCGTGAGCCTTGCGAAGTGAGGCAGGTTGTTAACTCGGAGCACTTAGGCGATAAGCGCCTTTGGCACTCATCGCCTGCGACCCTCACATAGCTAGGCGACTCGTTAACTTGCAGCACTTAGGCGAGCGAGGCGAGCCGTTAAGGCACTAAAACTCGCAGCACGCGAAGCGGGGCGACCAGTGGAGGCAATGAAACATGGAGGACTTAGCCTGCAAACACTTAGGAAACGCGGGATCGCCTTAGGCTGCAAGCAGTTGACAAACGCGGGACTTTGAAAAAAGAATTACAAGAAGCGGGACTTAGAAAAAAAAAATACGAGATAGGAAAAATACAACGTTAAGGGCCGGACTGCGAATAGCAAAAAACACAAAACACAGAAAAAATAAAAATACAACAAAAACATCACACACAGCACGAGGGAACAGCCAGGATGTCTATGAGTGAGGTGAAACGCAAATTTAAGTTGATTTTGTCGAGTTTCGGCACTCGAAAATCAGCTAAGAGAGAAAAATAATGGCGGCCCCAAAAAAATAAAAACGAGGCTACAGGGCCCTAGACCGGGCAAAACACAGCAAACCGCGTACCACTTTCACCCAGGAACCTACGAGGTACAAAACACACTATTACAAAGGACGGCAAATGCCTGCGAACCACGTAGCACATAGACAAACAACGCTATTTTACAAACCTAACTTGCCACTAACAACATTACGCATCTAAAGTAGCGCTTTACACAAATAAACCAAAGGTTTGCCCTCGCGCACGCAGCCTATTTCTAATGCACTGTTACAACATTAATAAAACTATTTCCTCAGGCCAGCAACAGTCCCACTGGACATCATATGCTGCAGGACAATAAAAAGAGATTGTTATCTCTTCAGGCTATTGATTGTTACATATATTAATGAGAAAAAGGTAAACTATATTCATTCATTAATTAGTATTTAAATATTGAGAGAAGCCAGAGGACACGCAAGGAGAGACTCGCAATGAGCGCCGAAGGTCCTTAGAGTATAAAAAACTTAACATTGTGTGCCCATCAGCATTGCCATGGCTTCAAATTTTATTGACTGTCATTTTTTGACGGGCAAGTCGCTAGTATATTAATAAAAAGGAAATGAATTTGTTTAAGAATGTCATTTTTAAAGGAATAGCATGTGAGCTAACAGATTCTTAACCCACCTGTTTTCTTACAAAACATTTATGGACAAAAACTTTTGTCTGAGGCCACTGATCCCTTCCAGGTAAAGTATTATAACAAAGGGCCCTATTCTTTTGCCTCATTCGCAAATGAATACACAATTAAAATCACTCTTAATATTGCCACATATTCTATTAGGTAGAATATTAGGTACTCGCAATCCGATTATCCGTTACCCACCATAATCACTACGGGCCAGCCAAACCTGCAAATTGTATCTTAAAACTCCATTGGTTTTAACAACAGCTTCAACATTACGAGCGCTAATTAATTAGCTTGTAAATAAAGTCTGTCCAGCAACAAAAAAAAGTATCAAGTTTCTTTCAAAAATATGACATGTTCTAAATAGGACTCGCAAGGGATTTTTCAAACACTTATTAGAGCTGTAGATTAAACACACAATACACACAATTAAACACACAATACTGTAAGTGCGGGAAGGCATGGAAAGACATTAGAATTAATATGGAATATGGAACCTGGGACTTAAGGGGTTAATACATATCATGAAACCCATATGGACTAAAACAGATGATCTAATGTATTTTATAGAGTGTTAGATTGCTTGATTGCAAGCCTGATTGGCAAATATTACTTATTTATCGTTAATTAATTTGTAGCCTCCAATTGCAGATTACGTGTAACTTCCATGTTTTACTGACATCATAATGACGGTTGCATTTACTATTGCCTGTGTCTAAGAAGTAAATTACGGGCTTTCTTAAATATTGTCAGTTCATATAATCATGCCCCCTGAAATCCTACTCAAATGGCAGGGTTTACGAGTTTAGGCTTAAGGAGGTAAATTGCAGGCTTGAGTCAATAGAATACATCTAAACATTTAGAGAAAAACACCCACAGCAAAAATTATGGGTTAGAGCCATTTGCAATCTTCTAATAGAATAGGGCTCAAAGTTGGTGTTCTGCTGGGATTGTATATGGTTTCAGCAGATGAGCCTATCCCATGATTTGTTTTCAATAGTTTAAAACAATGGGTGGGAGTTTTCCCACCCACTCTTTGTAGCTTGCTTTCCAAACATTTTAAAGTAAGTTTTACAGACCTGTTTGTTGTGCTTCAATGAAAGACTAGGGCCTTGATTCCATGGCTACCGTAAGAAATTAACAGAGTGAAGTTCACTTATAAATCACTACTGAACTATCACATCAAACACTATAATCTAACCTCCAACAAATCCCAACGAATACAATGTCCCAAAGATATTAAGCACCAAGTATGTGTCCCATAACTATTTTCTAAATTGCAATTACATGTCTCCTTTAACTATATATCTGATCTCACTGGAGTTTTCTCTAAAGTATTTCTGAGACCCGGAACATTTAAAAAAGCCTATAGGTTATTTCAACCCCCCCCCCCCCCCCCCCCACCGAAAAGGCAGAACAAACACCTCAGAGAAGCCTTGATGCCTCAAATTCGTCGCTATGAAGAAGCAAACACCTTCATTGTGTCGGATTTGAAGCTTTATGGCACAAATCTGACACAATCACGGGTTAATACTGCAACGTCCTATGAGCCTGGGTGTCCAGCCTTCTCTGAGTCATTTTTCTGCCATTACCGGAGGCATGTGATAGCGATTTTTAAAATAGTTATGGGACATGTAGTTGGGATATCAGGGACATATCAAGCACTCGTATGGCATTTCTCGGACTTAGAAAAGGGACCTTCGCTCGGTTCTTTTCTCATAGGGGCCATGGAATGGAGGCCTGCGTCTACAAAGTATTTGTAAATTCCAGTAAATTAAAAGCACCCAATATCTGACAATAAGGCATTACGGATTTTCTTTAATTTTTTAAATTTGCGCTTCTCACCTCAAGGGGTTCTTCATTTTCTCCTCCTGCACCCACCACCTCTATTCATATGAGGCTAAAAGGAACGTTATAACAGAAAGGTTTGGGCGCTTGTGTTTGCATCTTTAGATGAATTGCAACCTGGGCAAAAGCACTTCAAAATGCTGTACCCAATTGCAACTGTCAGGGTAACAGTGCAACTGTTGCTATTGGATGCAACAATGAGTACAGTGATTTGAAAGATCAAATATATGAAATATGTAATAAACTAATAACATTCATACAACATACTGTGTATGTCACAAGCATAAAAACTTATTTTAGACCTGAGGAGGAAGATGATTGTATCTGGGGTTAACTGGAATCTGGGGGCGGGGGGGAATTCTACTTCATTCATGTAATCATATACTTAAATTACACTTCAGCCTGTCAGCCTTTCACTATAACTGAATAGAGATCTTATGTACATTCAAGGTGACTGATTCTGTCTTGGCACGAGACCAGCCAAACTGATTTTTTTTTTATTAAAACACTGTATTTATGAAAATTTCTAAACATGTTTTTCGATATTTTCAGATGAAGATCGAAAAAATAAATATTACTCTTCAGTAGTCTTTTCAGGGCAAAACCACACGTAGCTAGAAAATAGGAAGAATGCAAAGTACACCAAATAGTGAATTATGTTAAATGTAGCTTATTGTGATACTTAAAAAAATACACTTACAAGATTTTATATTTTTGTTGCGTTCAGAATATATTATACTAGTAAATTGCCTGTCAAAAATGACGAGAGGAAATTGTATGCCTGGCAATGCTGTTTGCTACACAATGAGAGGCTATGGGCCCTCTGAGCACTGTTTAGGTCCTTGGGTTAGTTTTACGTCCTTTGGACTGGTTTTACGTCCTTTGGCCTGTTTTTCGTTGTTTTGCGGTTTTTTTTGTCACTTAGGCGCTTTGTGATCGTGAAAAAAATGGCAAATATGCATCAAATTAACTTGTGACAGGCTCCCTGACTCTCCGACTGTTGGGTGTGTGAATGTGTTAATTTGAGGCATATTTGTTTTTTTTTTCAGGTCCGTAATTTGGTCGTTAAAGTATTTTTTTGCGAGGCGCAAAGTGCATGTACGGATTTCGGTCCTAAGTTGTACGAGTTGAAAGTCCTGCGTGCCTCAACTGCTCGCCTTCGGCACTCATTGCAGCCTAAGTCCTGCGCCGCTGCCTGCAGGCCGCAACAGTATGCCGAACACACGCTGAAAACTATAACAGTGATCTGCACTATTTACTTTCAGAGGGTCTTTGCTATGGAAAAGGCGTTATCACAAAAAGGTTATTTTAAAAGATTATAAGGGTATAAATAAAAAAACAATATAGAGCCTAAAATGCTTACAAGAAAAACAGAAAAAAAGGGCTGCTGTTTTCAAAGCACTGTAGGGGTCCTTTAAGACATCAATACTATGATTAAGTGCAACTTCAGATATGTTCTGATCCATATTAATGTGTTGATATGGATATAGGCAAAACCAAAAAACATGAAATTATTTTTCAGAGTTGCCATTTAGTTAAAAATGAGATTTCCCTGACACCAAAAAATGTTTATTTCAAGAATTAATTAGATAGAGCAATGTGTAGTATGTTTTATATGACCTTACAAAACACCAAACTTTTTTGAGATGATGGTGTCCATTTAAAATGAATATGGTTTTGTGAATGGGCTATGTTGGGTTTTGTGAATGGGCTATGTTGGGTTTTGTGAATGGGCTATGTTGGGTTTTGTGAATGGGCTATGTTGGGTTTTGTGAATAAGCTATGTTGGGTTTTGTGAATGGGCTATGCCTTTAATACATTCAGGAGTTTAAATATATGAAATCCTGTTTCAAAAAGGAAGTGCTTCTGCAGTACTTGGAGCATGAAGTGACTGCTCTAATCACATTGTTATAAATGAAACATTCAAGACATAGGGTAGATAAGCAAGTGAGGAAATTATTTAAACTGAAAAGTAAGTCTCTGGAGGAAGGTGTGTGGTACTAAGGAATCAGGCAAGAGTAGCATATAAATGAGCAAAATGTCTACAGATGCACACACTGGCAACAACTGATTTGCACATGCTTAGCATTAATTTACAGATAAGAGAAAATAAAACAAATCTAGTAATTAATTGTTACTTTTTATAAATAAAAAATGATAATAAACCTGACGGTTTCTACATTTTATTTAACCGACTCCACTTGTTCTACCCAACATTTTATGCCTCTTGATAAATATATTACAATAACTCCTCAAAGTATAGTAACTAAAACTGTTTATTCTCTATATCAGGCTTGCCCAATATTCCTCCTCTAGGGCTGGATCCAGACCACATGTTCAGGATATCTTAACTGAGAAAAAGTAGATCTGCGCTGGCACAATCCGAAAATGTGGCCAGGGTCTAGCTGTCTGTATGTTCCTACTAAAACTAAACAACACCCTTTGATAAAATCCATGAGTGTATTATTTTAATTCAGCTGCATGATTTTATATTTTTTAATAATTTTAAATAAAGTTCCCTCTCTTTTTTCAAGTTGTCCTAAAGTTTTTATGAAAAAAAAACACATATGGAAGGTGCATTATTTACTGGCATTGCACATTGACCTTATTTGCCTATTACGTGCCACAAGAACACTTTCTTTTTATAATGGGAGTAATCTAGCTGGCTCTACAAAGGTAAAACAGTGTTTAATCAATTTGTAAACTACTGTATTAGCTTGCCTTTCTGTGAGCCTTTTTGATAGTGTACAAAAAAATACAATGTAAGTAGCTACTGAAAAAGAGATGTCAATAGATGACAAAGCTATGATAATTTATAATAAATAAGACAAGAATAAAAATAAGTATCATAATCAACACAACCATACAAATATGTTTTAATAAAGCATTTATTAAAGCAGAATACCAAACAACACTTTGACACTTTATTAAGTATAAGCACTTTCTTACAATCAAATTTGGTCACTTTGCACTTTTTGTATGAATTTTTAATCAGCATCTTTGGTCACTTAATCAACTCTGGCATCTATACTCTCATATAAATATGAATTTCAACCAATACTTCAATCCACAATATCTATAAAATCCCACTGGAGTTTAAACCCTGTGCCTGTTTGAATTTTAACAAGATTTTTTAACGTTATTGATTAAATAAAAGTTACGATTTAAATGTATTCTCTTAGAAGATTGGGAAATAGAGGTGCGACCTATGAGGGGATCTTTTTGTTTTCTTGATTACAAAAATGCAATACAAAAATAAGCTTGGCTTGGTACAACGTACAAATGGCAACGACAGACTTTAAGGTAAGATTTATTCTGAGCCCACTGTTACATTTCCACAGCTAAGACACCATATTGTTCCCTCTGCCTCACTGGTCTGTCTCTCTAGCTTCCTGAGCCCACTGCTACATTTCCACAGCTAAGGCATTGAGAACTGAAGACTTTATTATTATTATTATGATTATATCTGTTATTATAACTACTGACATTGTTAGTTTCCCTGGATAAAATTGTGTACCTCTGTAATTCTTTGTAACCTCCTCCATTATTTGCATAGCCTTCTAACAACCCTGTGTTTATAGCCTTTAACTCACACATCCTAAAGCCATTGCTGCTCTCTTCGAGACACCATATTGTTCACTCTGCCTCACTGGTCTGTCTCTCTGGTTTCCTGAGCCCAATTCCCTTCCTCTTTGCTCCTCACCCACCCGCTCCTGGTTACTCTTAATTTATTGATTCACACTATTTTTTTTACAGCTGATCAATTATCAACACCTTTTAAATAGTCATATTAATCCTTTACACAATGTTTCCTCTTGCCTTCTTCTTCCTCATATGCCCCTGCCTTTTACTCAGGCTCTTCTTCTCAACTGTTCCCCTTATTTTCTCCAACATAACCATCTCACCTTTCATGCCCTCCCCTCCTCTCTTATGCTCCCACAAGCTACTTTTAGTTTAGATGTGTTCAATTTGTGTGTCTTCTGAATTTCCCACTTGCAGTTTACATTATCAGACCACTAGGGGCAGATAACATATTGCATACTAGAGCCATGCACTCCACAGTGACTTTAAATCAGATCCCTTCCCTCTCCAACTAATGAATAACCTTCTACAGTGGGGGAAACAAGTATTTGATCTCCTGCTGATTTTGAACGTTTGTCCACTGACAAAGAAATGATCAGTCCATAATATTAATGGTAGGTGTATATTAACAGTGAGAAACAGAATAACAAAAAAACAAACAAGACAAACACATGTAAAAAAAGTTATAAATTCATTTGCAGGTAATTTAGAGAAATAAGTATTTGATCCCCTATTAATCAGCAAGATTTCTGGCTCCCAGGTGTCTTTTATATAGGTAATGAGCTGAGATTAGGAGAACTCACTTAAAGAGTGTCAGCTCGTTACCTGTATAAAAGACACCTGTCCACAAAAGCAATCAATCAATCAGATTCCAAACTCTCCACCATGGCCAAGACCAAAGAGTTGTCCAAGGATGTCAGGTACAAGATTGTAGACCTACTCAAGAATGGAATGGGCTACAAGACCATCACCAAGCAGCTTGGTGAGAAGGTGACAACAGTTGGTGCGATTATTCGCAAATGGAAGAAACACAAAATAACTGTCAAGTCTCCTTCTGTCTGATGCTCCATGCAAGATCTTACCTCGTGGAGTTTCAATGATCATGAGAACGGTGAGGAATCAGCCCAGAACTACATGGTAGGATCTTGTTAATGATCTCAAGACAGCTGGGACCATAGTCACCAAAAAAACAATTGGTAACACACTACGCTGTGAAGGACTGAAATCCTGCAGTGCCCGGAAGGTCCCCCTGCTCAATAAAGCACATGAACAGGCCCATCTAAAGTTTGCCAATGAACATCTGAATGATTCAGAGGAGAACTGGGTGAAAGTGTTGTGGTCAGATGAGACCAAAATCAAGCTCTTTGGCTTCAACTCAACTCACCGTGTTTGGAGGAGGAGGAATGCTGCCTATGACCCCAAGAACACCAACCGCACTGTCAAACATGGAGGTGGAAACATTATGCTTTGGGGGTGTTTTTCTGTTAACGGGACAGGACAACTGCACTGCATCAAAGGGCATTGAAAATGGGTCGTGGATAGGTATTCCAGCATGAGAATGACCCAAAACAAACAGCCAAGGCAACAAAGGAGTGGCTCAAGAAGAAGACAATTAAGGTCCTGGAGTGGCCTGGCCAGTCTTCAGACCTTAATCCCATAGAAAAGCTGTGGAGGGAGCTGAAGGTTTGAGTTGCCAAACATCAGCCTCGAAACCTTAAGGAGGATCTGCAAAGAGGAGTGGGACAAAATCCCTCCTGAGATGTGTGCAAACCTGGTGGCCAACTACAAAAAACGTCTGACCTCTGTGATTGCCATCAGGGGTATTGCCACCAAGTACTATGACGAAGGGGTCAAATACTTATTTCCCTCATTGACCTGCAAATCAATTTATAACTTTTTTGACATGCATTTTTCTTGTTGTTTCTTTGTTATTCTGTCTCTCACTGTTAAAATACACCTACCATTAAAATTATAGACTGATAATTTCAGTGGACAAATGTTAAAAATCAGCAAGGGTCAAATACTTTTTTCTCCCACTGTAACTTGTCACACCTTCCTACCTATGTAACCCTCACTTTCTTCCTGATCCTTGCTATTCCTTGTCTGCTCCTCCCCAGGTCTCTGCCTCTCTGCTTTGGGAAAAAAGCACTTTTACAAGACCCAAAGCTCAAAAGAGGGCCCTCCATTTTCTACAGTTGTTAATATTTGTATAATGCTGAATATTTCATTTTTCTTAACCCCTGTACAGCGCAACAGAATATGTTGGCGCGCTACAAATAAAAGCTAATAATAATAACAATAATATATATGTCACATCTGTAAATTTGATTGAAGGACCACTGAAATGTCATATTTATAGCAATCTCTTTTGAACAACTTGAATTCATAATGTGTTAAATGTTTTAAAATAAAATAAATACAGCATTTCATTTTTAACTACTGTATTCAATTTGATTTAGTGATGAGAGAGAAAAGTACACACTTGACAATAAAACTCTGTGGAAGAGTAAGGAGCCCATATCTCAGGAGCCTGATTCCATTGAGCTTTCACATGTTAATGTAGCCCGTAAGTGAGGTCACAAGTTAATTTGCTATTCAATTGGCGTCTTTTTACAAGCTCTAATGGGTTACGAGTTAGAGCCTTGAAAAAATTGTGATGGTTAAACCCGTAACTTACAGCCTCCAGAAAGCCTTTGATCTTTCACTTTCGCAAGAGTTACAATTGCTCAATTTCCCCAAGCCCACAAATGTTTTCACACCCGTAAATGGCAAAAGAAGGAGAAAACCCAACGAGTGCTAGAGAGGACCCGCAAGGTGGTTACACCTATTCGTAGCACTGTAAATGCAAATAAAAAATCAATACTGTACTGTAAATAATGGGGAAAGCGATGGCAGACAGAATTAATTGCACAACAGTCTCAAGCACGCAAATCGGCAGTATATCATATTTATTTATATGTTTCATTTAGGGGTTAAATCGATCTTGAGTATCAATGAGTTAATACAGATCAGGCCACCCATATGGACTAGAACTGTATTGGCATTAATTTTCATAATTCTTTATTTTGTGGGTTTGCGAGTCAGATCGCATATCAGATCCCAAACCTAATTGATTGACATGTAACCTCCATGTTTTACTGCCGTAATAATGACTCAATGTCTAATTTTCTATTGGCTGATTTGAAATGGGAGGTTTCAGGCTTGCTTAATTGATCATATTCCCGCCCTGAACTGCTAAGAACCAGTGTATGGTTTACAGAGTTGGCTTTTGGGCAGTAACTTGTGGCCTTGAGCAATTTAATAGCTCTGGGTTTGAACGGGAGCCTGCCGCACGCCCCCAGACATACGGCCTACAACAATCAAGTTGCGGGCTTGTAATTGAATCTGGTCCTAGAAGTATAAACTCTCTCTCTCTTTTTCTCTTTCCTCTCATAAGCACTTTAAAGGCAAATCTAAGTGGGCTGTATTATTAATGCATCTGATAATTAGTAGTGTATGCAAACATTTTTTGCATGACAAAATCCCAAAATAAACATTTAAACACTTACCTTAAAGTTTGCAAAATATCTTGTAATTATAAGTCAGGGTTAACACCCTCCAAACCTAGGCTAAATTAGCATCAAATGAAAAATAATTTGTTTTGGCCAATCAGGTTAGCTGAACTTTTGAATTAAATCTGAGTTCCTGTTTGTGCTGAAATGCAGCCTGGGATTAGCAGTTTGTCTGAAGTGAAAGGCATGGGCAGAACAGACAGGGAGCAGACTGCAGCAGGAAGCACATCCCAACCAGTGACATCAGGGCTGACATCTGCTATTGGCTGAAGACACACAGGGTATGTAATTACTTAAAAACTGCTCCCCTAATGCTGCATGCTGATTGGGTGGGGATCAGGAGCTTGTGTAGCCACCCCTGAGGGTGTCAACATAATCATAAGAGAGACTTTTAGATATAAATAAAAATAAAATGTTTTATGAAAAGTGCAGCATACATAAATCATGCTTTTTTGCATAAAGAGTGCAAAAAAGTAATAACCCAGCTCACATAGATATGCCTTTAAGTCCTTCTGGCAGAAAAGCACTATATACATTATTATTTATTATTATTATTATTATTATTATTATTATTATTATTATTAGATGGAATGCCCTTGACACAGAGAAAGTCATCTAAATATAAGATTTTATCTAAAAATATTTCATGTTCCATAGATGCTAATGGTATTACTTTGCTACACATGCAAAGTTTCCATCAAATTACAGTGATCCTTTAGTTTTGCAATCCAGTGGAAGTTTTGCAACCTCCTTGAATTTCCAGACAGGGTGCATATATTAAAGTCACTTTACCTGAGAATTTGGAAGCTGTAGTTCTGTATTCATCCTGGCTCCTGTCTCCATATGAGCTGTACCTGAGAGCCAGGTCAGAGGTCAGAAGGTCACCTAAAATGAATGCATTGGTTAAACAACATTACACACATCAGGCCTAAAAGGGAGACAACTATATAATAATTTGATACATTTTCTGTATGTTACGGACAAAATTATATATAATTTAAATCCTCAAATCACTGTTTTTCCTTAAAATTATTTATTTGATATTCAGAAAACAAAAATGAAAGAATAGCCGCAGAGTAACATGTTTGTTCCTCTTCTTTCCCAGACAGTTAAATGAAACAGAGGTGGACGTCCCAACTTTCCTGTGTTTACTGAGCCAGTTGTGCATCATCCAAAAGTATATTCATCATTCAAAGTAATGCAAAGCTTCCCAGTGCTTGTACCCTAATACACTAAATGAAAGTGGGACAAACAGCTCTTCCCCTAGCAGTCATTGAGAGTTTTCTGCATAGGTCGTTAATTTGTGCCAACATTTCCTTGTGACATGCTTTTTCAAATGCATGATAAAACTTTTGGGAGGAGGTATGTGCAGATTAAAAATACTATACAAAACCTTTTTGGTCACTGTAATATTGTTGTGGAAATCTCTACAGGCCCCTTTAACACAGTAGCTGGATTTACATGGGAGACAACGCTAATAGTATCTGCCCATATGTGCGCTGGAGCAGTCATGGGCATCAACCTAAATGGAATATCCCAATGCTGTTAATTACTTTCCAGTAGTTACTAAGGGCTACTCATATTAAAGTGACACTGAGGTGCGCATTATTTCTATACATTTATACATATATACATTTAAATGAACATGGTGGCTGTAGGGAAAATCCTGGTTCTTGAGGTATAGTCTGGTGATAAATAGTAATATAGGGTGAGTGTTTTTTAATAATAATTTCATAGCTGGCTTGTAAACCTGTCCTAGATTCTACTTTTTATAGGAGTAGATAAATTATATTTGTTAGTAACGAACAAACACTAAAGGAAAATGTGTATCTGACTCCATCCCTCTCCTTGAGCTTCATCTCTTGTGTATCTGATCAAAGATTGTGATTTTCAAGTACAGTTATTTCAGTCTCAGTGTTGGATTGGTTGATGTCCCAGAATGCCATAGAAATATACATACATACATACATACATACAAACAAGGGGTGGATAAAATAATGGAGACAATACCTGAAGAATCAGTTAAACTGATGCAGCACAATGATGCATAATGTGGAACACAAAACCTGGACAAATGCGCAATGGAAAACAATAATGTGTTCTAATGAATCATCGTTCACGCTATTTTCTACATCTGGACTAGTTTTCATTTGGAGAAGGCTACCTTCAACTCACTATGGCCCCTATTGAAGTTGAGCCTGTAAAAGTTACAGATATTTAATGACTACATTTTGCTTCTTGCAATCCATTTGCGAGCTACAGGCTCAACTGCGGTTGTCAAAACCATAACTCTGTCCTATCTCCGCCTTTGCTGTTTCATGGCCTCAAATGTTACCATTGCTAAAGATGCAAAATCCATATTTAATTCCAACAATGCAACAATCTTGCAATTGCCTTCAAACTTGTAAATGGCAAATGTATAAAAAAATCCTACGAGTACCAGATAGGGCACGCAAGTAGGTTAAACACCTGTTCGTAACACTGCAAAAAAATAAAAATACTGAACTTAAAATTACTGGGAAATCAATGAAAGACATTAGAATTGGTCGCACAACCGTCTCCTGCTCTCAAATCTGCAATAAAAAAATATTTTTTTGACATTTTATTTCCTTGTTATATCGATCCCGGGAATCAAGGAGTCAATCATATGGACTAGAACAGTTGATTTATTGATTTATATTGATCTCTAAATTTCTGGATTGCGAGTCGGACTTCTAAACACTAACTGAATATAGTTTAAACTCCATGTTTTACCAATGTCATGATGTCAGTTTCATTTACTATTGGCTCTTTCTAAATTGTAACTTAAGGGCTTGCTTAATTGATCATGATCATGCCCTGAAATGCTACGTACAGGTTCATGGTTTGCGTGTGGTGCCAGTGAGCCTGTACTTGCGGGCTTGAGTAAATTAAATACATCTGTAACTGTGCCAAATCTCTAACCCGCAGACATACGGGCACTGTGAAGGTAATTACAAGCTTGGAATTAAAATGGGGGCCTATGTCTGTTGCCAACTGCTAATCTTGTTGGAGGATCAGAAATGGTATGTCCTTTACAAATAGGACAAAAATGTCTGTCATCATTAAAGGAAAACTCAATACAATAGTTAAAACTTGACAGAAAACAGAGAAACAATTTACATACAGTATATTGCTACAAATAGAAGCGCTCTATAGTATACCTACTGTGTTTACACAAAATAGTCAGAAAAAATGAATAAATCCAACAAGAGAGTGTTCCATATGTATGAACTATATATTATATATTATGGATTTGTCTACATACAGTTCCTCCGGAGAAATACACAGATAGAAATCAGAGTAAATATCCGTCCATATAAGTCCAGAACCACAATATAAATGCCCGAGGTGTGAAGCTTCTTCTCAGGACACCGTTCCCACCGTGTCCAAGTAACTAGTAGAGATGATAAGGAGGGTAGGGGAAAGACAGCGCGCCACCTCCAACGGTTTGATGTTGGAGGTGGTGCGATGTCTTCCCCTACCCTCCTTATCATCTCTAATAGTTAAAACTTAATGTGTAATTATTTGTTTTAGGCTGTAAAAAAAAATGTGCCTTGATTGCTCTGCTGATCTTGTAACAGCCAAGAAATAGGAGGCCATTTTACAGGACCACATGCAGCCCATGTTGTAAACACTGTTCTTTTATGAGGTAGCCCTACTATTTATTAGGAATTTGATATATAGTTAGGTGTTTCTGTTATTTTGTCATATTTTTAAAAAAAATTAAAAAGCATATAATTTGTGTAATAATTTGCATTTACCTGACCAAGGTTTGCCCTGAATAAGATCGTTCTCTTTTCCACTGCTTTCTGTAGAAGGATCCTCTTCTTCTTTTGCTGGGTGTGTTGAACCTATAAATAATTGGTAACCATAAAAGATAGAATAAATGTGACTTGAATGGAAATATATAACAAGATACAGAGGAGATAAAGACTATTGGCGTGTAAAGCAAAATGGACACTCTATATTAAGTTTATTTTAAATTCCGTTACCTTAACTGCTGTTGTTGTGTGCTTTTCATTATTTAAGAATATTTACTTTTTATCTGTAAATCTTTACACTTTGTGTTGCAGATACTCAGAATAAATGTGTTAGATTAAAATATAAGATCCCCCTGCACTTATATGTAAACTTTAAAAGGCCACTGTAGTCCCATGCTTAAAATATACTCTTTGAATAAATACACTTAAATATAACTCTAAATATATTTAGAATTAAAAAAATAACAAAAACAGCCTCTAATTTGTTTTACCTTTAATATGCAATTCTGCTGCTGTGAAATCTTTCATTTTAATTTCTTCTGGTAAATTTTCTAAGGGGAAGTGAGGCTTTGAATTCACATTTCTGCACAATGGGAGTGTAGCATCTACAACTGTCACTGCTCTTATTAGTAGTAATGGAAAGCTCAGTGTACAAGGACTCGTGAGAAATTAACAGACTGCTTAAAAACATCATTGCACAAAAAGGTTCAAGATGTTAGCTGTGTATCACATATTATAATTGTCAAACTGCGCGTTGTCGTCACGCTTTGCGAGCTTGCAAAGCGAGCTTGCAAGAACTGTGTCCCCGCAAAGCGAGGGATGCAGTTCTGGCCGCATTTGCGGAAGGTGGAGGGTCCAACGTCTGCTGCCATGAGCCAAAGGCTCATTGCAGGTCGCAAATGCGGACCCTTGCGAAGCGAGGGGCTGCATTTGCGGAGGTGGAGGCTCTACGGCGCCACACATAAGCAGGACTTTAAAAAAATAAAATACGACCCGCGTGATATCCAAAAACAACAAAAATATATATATTTTTTTAAACACACACAGAGCACGGGGGGACAGCCAGGATGTCTGGGAGTGAGGTTGCACGCAAATTTAAGTCAAATTTAAGCATTTTCGCCACTTGAAAATACGCTAAGCGAGAAAAAAATGGGTACACGACCCCTAACCACGCAGAACAACGCCAAGCACATAAGACTTATACCCAGGAATGTACGAGGTACAAAATACACTATTAGGAAGGACGCAAAATGATCCACAACCGTGTAACACAGACAATCGCCGCCATTTTACAACACTAACTTGCATCTAACAACATTACCATTCTAAAATGGCGATTTACACAACTAAACAAACGGTTTGGCCTTGCACACGCAGCCTATTTACACTGCACACTTGACACATTGCTGACACACCTCAGGTCAGCAACAGTTCAAATGTACATTATAAGCTGCAGGAAAATCAAAGCAGATTGTTAGCTCTTCAGGATATTGATTGCTGGATATATTAATTACAAATAGGTAAAGTATATTAATTTATTATTTTATTAATTAAATTTATTATCATTAAAAAATATATATATAAAAAAAAACAGGAGGGGAGAGGATCGCAATGAGCGCCGAGGGTGCTCAGAGGAGCAAAATTACACAAGGGGAGAGGCTTGCAATGAGCGCTGAAGGTACTCACAGGATCAAAAGCCTTACTTTCTGTGGCAAACAGCATTACCAGCCTTACAATTTTATTGCCGTCATTTTTGACGGGCAAGTCGCTAGTATGTATATACTTAATAAAGTATTTCTGCCCATTAAACTTAGTTATTTCAAATACCATATAGGAAAAAAAAAACCACCATGATAATTTAATCTTATATATCTGTGTGCTTTAACCCAGCTGTGATTGACAATAATTTAGTTAAAATGAGTTGAGCTTGATACCATCATCTTCCACTGCAAAGTGGCTTTGGTGTGGCAAGATCTTGTGCAGAAGTGAAGCTAACTGGAAGGCAGCAGATAAAAAATAATTTAAAAGCCTGGCACCACTAATCTGTTGCTTGTGTCTGTTATTAAGAAATTACCAATCTCAGTCTTTTGAGATAAGGCAGCTTGCAGCACTAGCTAATTTCTTACAAACCAAGCATGTTAAGAAAAGTGCCTTCATGATGTGTTGTGGGAGACAACTGATAAGTAAATATATGTCAGAATATTTAACTTAATGCTAATTATTAAAAAATCCAGCAGATGCAAAGTCAGCCAGTCTGTCATACAGGACTGGGGCTGATAGCTCTACTACATAATGTGTGTGTCATTAGCTGATATGAACCATAATAGTATCCTATTATGTAAAAGCCATTTCCCGTATCAGTAACACTGACATCATGGACATTTAATAAGCATGAGTGTGCAGCGAGAGAGCAGCCACCCATCATTATAAATGACAGGCAGATTACTTGTACGGAATCAAAGCAAGGTCTTAGCTGTTCTTGAAGCAGGCTCTTTGCTGGTCTAAGTACAGAGCCTAAAGGACACCATTTGTTTAAATAATATAACAGAATACAGAGAAAGAGAATTCAGTACTGCTTTTAAAACTACCAACGGAAACATATCATTTCCAGATCAGAACATTTTATTCTCCATCTCCCATCTAGGCTCTAAGGGTTGGAAGATCTGCTCAGTAGGATGTCCACATAGGAGTCTTTATCTGCTTCCTTCTCTGCAGGCCAACAGACTGGATTAGAAGAAAACTTTAGGACAACCTCCTGGGCAGATCTGCTCTAAGCACCTAATATGGCCGAAGAGAAGCAGCTGTGCTAGAATCTGTAATGCTAAAGTTCAAATGTTAGGTTTAAAAGTTCCAGATATTTTTTTATTCTTTTTAAATTCAGATTTTATTGGTAATCAGTTACATAAACATAGAAACCCTACTGTATGCTGCAGTGGTCCTTTAAAATATTGCAGTAAAAGGTTGTGTTTCCAGCATTCAAAAAGCACTACTGTCAGTGCCACAATGTATACATGTATTTACAACTATGCAGCTGTTTACAGTTTGAAAATTCTGGGGAGAGTTTTTTTCACATACAATCATTGGTGCAAGGTGTGCTAGCACACAGCATATTGGATGGGATGTGCATCCTTATATATTGCTTGTACAAGGGCTGAGGTGACTGAGGAATTGCATCTTCCTGTTCATGTGAGCCTGTCTTGGATTTTGTGTGCTCTTGTTGAATAAACTGTTCTTCAAGTGAAACATCTCACATCACCTCACCTTCAACTGACACCTCCTTTTCTGTCTCTGTTTCTGAACTACCATCTGGCGGGTGATCTGTAGAAATGGCCCCCCTTGGCTCTTCTTCTGCTGGTAGATGCTTCTGGGTTGTTACTGAGAATGTTGTTGCTGTGGAATCGCCTTCTGTAGATTGCACACCTTCTTGAAAGTCAGCCCAGAAGTCTGCAGGATCCATTTCCCCCAATTCAATCACCGGCCCTGATTAAAAAATAATTTCCGTATTAAGTATATCTTCAATGCTTTCTACAGCCCTGATAAATATCCATACAAATGAGTACATTATGTTTTTGGAATCCCTCATGTTTACAGTCATCTTTAATAGAAGAACACATTTTAAATAATCAATACATTTGATTATCTCCTACTGTCAAAAAGAAGGGTCCCTTTTATTTGTCCTACCTGCCATGAAGACTTTAATTTGAATACACTATTTTGTGTGCATTTAAAAATGTCCTAGTGGGCTGTCCAGATAGGTCAAATTGTTGCTGGCAAAGTCAAACATTTTTAAATGTGTTTACATTTTTTTTTAATCAATAATATACCATATCAGGCTGCAACTATGCTGTCTACTCATTGTGGATATTTTAGAGGGCTGCATAACCCCTATAAATATATTTATGCTCATGCACCAAAGCACTGGATATGTTTTAAAGTACACCATCCTCACATTGTCTAGGGTTCCGTAAAGGACATTCCTCAGTCTCTGAGATTATGTTGTCATAGAATATTTCCATCAAAGCCAGGACTCTCTGTCTGTCAAGGAAGCCAACCTAGAAAGCAAAACAGAAATAATATGAATGACATAGAGAAACAGCCATATGTACAATGCCAATATATTTTCCATTGACTGAAAAAATCTATAGATCCTGAATAATCTCAAGAAAGTCTATTATTCTCAAATATATATTTTACTCATTTGATGTATATGTGGTAATACAAAATAATAAAGATCAGTGTTTGAATGTCTTAATTTGTCTTATTTTTGTTTCAAGCTAGATGCAATTTCAGCTAATGCTCTTTCCAATGGCATTTGATACCCGTTTTCTGTGCTAGGCACATACAGACATGGAGTACTAACTTGCTTGTTGAAATGAAAGGGTAAATGGGCCTTTAGGGTAGAATTATTGCTAAAGAGGTGTCAGATAACTGGTTAGTATAAAAGTTAAATGATGAGAACAAGAAGCAAAACAATTGTTTTTTTTTATCAATTAAAGGCTCATAAGTAAGTAACCAGAATAAATAATTCCCAATTAAAATCATTACAATGTCTTAAACTGGCACTCTATGTGTTTGTGATGATATGGGGTAACTCTCCATAAATGCACAGGGATACTTTCTACACTTCAGTAGCTGGAGCAGACATCTACATTTTGGAAGTTTATTATATGATCAGACTCTACAAACAGAGCATGGAAATCCCACCATCCAAGAATACAGCTGGATTAATACATTTCTGTACTCTATAGGCAAAAAGCAGCCTATGTGTTTGCAGCACATCTCATTAAACATTTTATTTTTATTAATATCTAGAAATCCCAGGTGTCTTAACAGATATCTGATCTCCCCCAATCAGCATGCAGCATTGCTTGCTTAGCCAATCTCCTTGCAGCTTCCTGTCACATAGTGACATAGTGATACACTACATTTTCCAGCTGCTTTGCTACATATCCCATGCTACTTTGCACCGCAGACAGGAAACCAGAGTTAATTCAAGAGTTTTCGCTAACCTAATTGGCCAAAACAAATCATTCCAAAACAAAATGGATACCATGCTGCCTGTGACTGGTCAAACTGAATATGACTGTTATCCTAATTTTAGAAGAGCTTGGCTGGAGATATCCACTTTAAAAGCCAACTGTTTGCAAATGCAAGAAATTCAGCTGACTTCAATGTGAGTGTTTAAATGTATATTTTAGTATTTTGCAGCTTAGATATTCCTTCAACCAAAAGATTATCTACTTTAAACATGATATAGCATATTTATAGCGAAAATACAATGGTAACAAAACACATTAACAAAAAATAATTAAACAGTGGTTCCATTAAACACAATTACTGGTAAAATAATTAAGATCACTAGATCAGAAAGCCAAGTTAATCGAACTGCTCAGAGCTGTTGCATAATATGTGAATGGTTAGTAAACTGATCCTACAGTGATAAACTGTCCCATTTAAAACATCGTGTCAGCTCCACAAAGAACCTCTTATATCTGCCTTTGCAAACAATAGTTTGATTATACCTCAATAGACCAGGCCACACAGTATACAATGAATTACCACAAAACTACTGAATATAATCACTATAGCAAGTAAAATAATAATAATGCACCCAGTATTACAGTATAGTGAAAGAACCACCTCTGAAGCACAGTGGATATAACCAGAGATGGACATGGTACCACAAGAACAGTGGATCCCTTTACCTACAAACCCAGTAAAAAGAGAATAATTTACATAGCCCTAACTGGCAAATGGTGGTCCGTGACCGTGTTTATTATATTATTCCATTGTGCATATACAGCACTAATTATGTATTAGATATATGCATTGCAAAGTATACAAATACATGTAATGATAGGCTCACTTTAAACTACCAGTGTAAGGTAAATGACCAACCTTTCCATGGTCACATGACAGGAAGAGATCTGAAAACATCTGCCTCCATATATCATGTCTGATCGTTTCACGGAACATGTCAGCACACTGTGCCAGATGATGCAGGAACTCCTGAAATAAGTCTGTGCTGAAGTGATGGATAAAGGTGTAAACATACTGTAGAGAGGAGACAAAATGTGGATATACTTTTAGTGCAATTATTAACACGGAAATGTCCAAATACACATATAATTAAAAAAAACAACCTGAAAACAATTGTTAGTTTAATCAATATCCACTTTCAGTTTAGTTTGTCTTGTATTACAACATTATTTATCCTATGGATACAGCCATTTTGGCCTACACATGGTTTATTGTTTGTATTTGACTTGGTTTTGTAATGTAACCTAAGACTGTGGTTTTACCAGTGACTTTGCACAACAAAGTGAAATACACAAGATAAATTGTGTGTGTGCCTATATAGCAAAAAAATATGCAACTGCAGTATAAGCAAGATGGAGGTCTTGCTATAAAGGCATGATAGCTCATAGCAAAATGGGTAAGCAGTGTTACCCTTTTATTATAATAATGTATTAAAAAAACAATGTTATAAAGTGGATCATTTATTAAACTGACAATATTTTTCTGACTGGTAATTTGTATTATGATGCAGCAAATTTGTATTGATCATCACTTATTTACTGCAAATTACACCATTTAAAGTTTGCTTCCTTTTATAATTGTGTGTTCAGTTGATTCTGGAACATGAATTATAATGGGTATAAACAAAAGTAAGAGAAACACGCCTGAGAACTGACAAAACTGCCCAACATGCTCGATGGGATGATGGCCACTCAGGACGCAGTCTCCAGTTTTAGATTAATTGTACCATAACTTAGCAGACATTTCCTTACCAATAAGACTGTAGCAGGAAATTTCCATGTATCGGAGAAATACAAGACACCAATTTCTATTTTGTCTGCATGACAGTAATGAGCCACTGAGCTCTGCATTTCTCACTTTTCTTTTGCAACTTCAATATGATCTCCCTAAGAGATATTGGGCAAACCATGTATGGACTCCATGCTCACGGTACCTATGGAGATCGACAGCACCTCACTAACCAGTACCCACTATGGCTAAAATATATGTCTGCGATATGCTGGCTCTCAATTTTATAATTCGTCTGTCATTATGCATAGAGGTAAATGTATGTACTATCAAAGTGAACTAAAACTAGACTGACTGCAATCTGATTGGGCATAATACCATAGGATGATCTGTTAAAGGGCCACAGCAGAGGTCCCAATAATGGTAGGATAGTAAAGTACTAATACAAATGTGGATATTTGCAGTTGGAGGTTACTTAAAAAATGTAATTTTGTAATAGAATAACAGCTTTGAATTTACTAAATTTTGTCTGTTACTCAACTAAAGAAATTCTCCACTAATTGCCCACAATAGTGGATTCATTGCTTCTTGTTGCAGCCAAATTCTGTGGTAACAACAGAGGCTAGCTGTAGGTTGTCTGACAACTCAGAAATTGCCTACAAGACTAAATTATTAATAAGAAAGTCATCCAGGCAGCCAATGATGGTGGTAATCAGATGCTGATAGGAAGACCTGTCTTGTGGGAGAATCAGAGCTGTTTTTCTATTACTAGAGGACATTTTGTAATAACTTCCAGTTGCAGATTTTCATATTTCTATATTATCATATTTGTATTAGTACTTTACTAGCCTAACATAATTAGAGCCTTAGTGGTATCCTTTTATGCTTTGTCCATCCTCAGGTATTAATAGGGGTAGGAATTTCCCAGTAGCCTGGGAGACGGGGCTTATAAACGTTTTCTTCTCTCTGGTTCCTATAAAACTCTTTCTGTGTTAGATATATTTTGTCTACCCTTTGGTATTTTATGAGCGTCAAAGTGCTTCTTCAGATAATGACAATGATTAAACATTTAACAAGAAATATTTGCTTAATGTCTACAGTAAATGGGTGTTTTAATTATTTCTCACCTCTACAAACTCTTCACCACATAGCTTTTGTTCCATTGTGTCAACTGTGACCAGTTCTTTCTCATATACTGCAAGAAAAAATAGTACTGATATAAGTACATAAACTTATTTACAAGCGGAAAGATCTTGACAATACTGGGCATATTAAGGTTCACATTAACAAAACACTAGGTATGAGAGTATGCTGAAGTACACAAAAAGCACACTGGTCTCCCCAATACAGAGATCTGAATATATCAAATGATTTAAATTAGTATCCTTTAAAGCAGTGGTAATAAATAAGTACACTTAGGAGCTATTATCTATCTATGTATGTTATCAAATGTTTCTATATTATTAACCCTGTACACTGTAGGCATTTTTTATAAATATATTCTAACTAGGTTTGTTTAATTATGTTAAAGGCATCTGGAACCTCCCCTTTCTTCTGGTTTACTCTCCTGCTTGCTGTCACCTTTCACATCAATGTCCGGGCACCCTGCATTGTGGGTGCTAAGCTTTGAAAAAGCCACACCCAGAGAAGTCGAGCTTCATTCTATCATTCTAAAGCTCAACAAAGCTTAACAAGCCAGCAATTAGGAGCAAATAAACCACTTTTTTTATAAAATCAACACCACCAGTAGAGTAAGGTCTGCTATTTCACCAACTTGCCCGTTAGTTCCCATAATTGCTACAAGGAGGCTAGTGACTATGTAGGTGGCTCAGAGACTTAAGTGAGAACATTTTTCATGTCCAAGATCATCTCTGGATCACTGTACAGAAATTAAAAGTAGCCATCAATTAATTTAATAATTAATAACTTCCTTTAATTATTAATGCTCAAAACTCTGCCTGTGCAGATACTAGTGAGCTGTGCCAAAATGTAAAAAACAATCTACATTACATATATATATATACCGTATATAAAATAAGTGAGCTGCATAGTTGAAATTGTTGTGGTATCTTTTAAGACATTTCTAAAATAAGATTCACGTCTCAGCATGTTTCCTGGCTAAAAAAACGTGGTCACATGCATTTTTGTAAGGCAACAATTTAGAGCTAATTACAAATGTAAGAACAGCTATTATTATTACTCAATATTTTGTAGTTTCTTACAATATGCATAGGACTGTATTGAAAAGTCACTGAAATATTTTGAGGGGAAAACTGCAACAAAGTCTGATAGACCACAGTGTGAAATTCCATAAATATGCGTGCCTGAGAGAACTTATACAGATACCAGTGCAAGGTGGTAATGGCAGTGGAGGAGAGATGAAGGGTTTGAACAGAATGAAGCAGGAGGTTGTAGGATAGTTTGGAAAATGTCTTACTGTTGTCAAGAGCTTTTCTAAAAGTTAAGGTCAGAATTGCATGGTGTGTATGGAGAAATGGTAAAGGGATTAATGAAGGTATGCAGTAGATTGTGACCATGCACAATTCTTTCCTTGAGATGCAGTTTGCTTGATATTTGTGCCTCCAATGGCGAGAGATTTGTATGGAATCCTACTATGAAGAGAATAGAATCCTGCTCTAATGCTGATGCAATTCTGAACTTTCCTGATGTGTGTAACAGAAATTAGCTCTGGGATTCTTATTTCCGTGGAAATGTTGCATTAGTATGAAATCGATGTTACAGCTACTGCAACTCACTGTCCTAGTTCTCACCCATCATAAATTCTGCAGCCAGACTCCTTCATCTAACTTATCATGTATCCAGTGGTGGAACTAGTGAATGGAGGACCCTGGTGCAGATACTTCCAGGCCAATTGCAGCTTATCTATCTATATATATATGGTATAATTTGGGGCCCATTGCAGACTATCTATCTTCAGTGCCTTGCAAACGTATTCACCCCCTTGACTTTTTACCTATTTTGTTACATTACAGCCTTAAGTTCAATGTTTTGTTAATCTGAATTTTATGTGATGGATCAGAACACAATAGTCTAAGTTGGTGAAGTGAAATGAGAAAAATATATACATAAAACTATTTTTTAGAAATAGAAAACAGAAAATTGGCATGTGCGTATGTATTCACCCCCTTTGTTATGAAGCCCATAAAAATCTCTTGTGCAATTACCTTCAGAAGCCAAATAATTAGTGAAATGATGACTACTTGTGTGCAATCTAAGTGTCACATGATCTGTCATTACATATACACACCTTTTTTTAAAGGCCACTGAGGCTGCAACACCTAAGCAAGAGGCACTACTAACGAAACACTGCCATGAAGACCAAGGAACTCTCCAAACAAGTAAGGGGCAATGTTGTTGTGAAGTACAAGTCAGATTTAATTATAAAAAAATATCCAAATCTTTGATGATCTGCAGGAGCACCATCAAATCTATCATAACCAAATGGAAAGAACATGGCACCACAGCAAACTTGCTAAGAGATGGGTGCCCACCAAAACTCACGGACCGGGCAAGGAGGGCATTAATCAGAGAGGCAGCACAGAGACCAAAGGTAACCCTGGAGGAGCTGCAGAGTTCCACAGCAGAGACTGGAGTATCTGTACATAGGACGACAATAAGCCGTACACTCCATAGAGTTGGGCTTTATGGCAGAGTGGCCAGAAGAAAGCCATTACTTTCAGCAAAAAAACAAAATGGCATCTTTTGAGTTTGCGAAAAGGCATGTGGGAGACTCCTAAAATGTGTGGAGGAAGGTGCTCTGATCTGATGAGACTAAAATTTTACTTTTCAGCCATCAAAGAAAACGCTATATGTGGTGCAAACCCAACACATCACCCAAAGAACACCATCCACACAGTGAAACATGGTGGCGGAAAAATCGATGGTGCCAAAATACAGGGATTTTCTTGAGCAAAACCTGTACCACTCTGTGCGTGATTTGAGGCTAGGACGGAGGTTCACCTTGCAGCAGGACAATGACCCCAAACACACTGGTAAAGCAACACTTGAGTGGTTTAAGGGGAATAATGTAAATGTGTTGGAATGGCCTAGTCAAAGCCCAGACCTCAATCCAATAGAAAATCTGTTGTCAGACTTAAAGATTGCTGTTCACAATCGCAAACCATCCAACTTGAAGGAGCTGGAGCAGTTTTGCAAGGAGGAATGGACAAAAATCCCAGTGGTAAGATGTGGCAAGCTCATAGAGACTTTTTCAAAGCGACTTGGAGCTATGATTGCCGCAAAAGGTGGCTCTACAAAGTATTGACTTTAGGGGGGTGAATAGTTATGAACATTGACTTTTTCTGTTATTTTGTCCTATTTGTTGTATGCTTTACAATATAAAAAAAAAAACATCTTCAAAGTTGTGGGCATGTTCTGTAAATTAAATGATGCAAATCCTTAAACAATCCATGTTAATTTCTGGTTGTGAGGCAACAAAACACGAAAAATGCCAAGGGGGGTGAATACTTTGCAAGGCACTGTATCTACATAAATGGTGTACATGATATGTGTAGGTAGGATAAGTAATAACAATCCAATTAATATAGTTTTCTACCCTTTTCCCTCCCTCCATCCTCTAATAAAATAAGTGTCTTCTTTTACCGCAGGCACGTGTTCGGACTATACCCTATAGTAAGGGCTGGATCAACCATTAAGCAAAATAAGGTTCTCATTGCCTGTGAGCCTCGCATAGCGAGGCAAGCTTTTGCCGTTGAAAGTCGCAGCACTTAGGAGAAAAGCGCCGAAGGAGATGAGCGCCAAAGGCGGTCATCCCCTGCGAGCCTCGTGAAGCGAGCAGTGGAGGCAATGAAACACGCAGGACTTAGCCAGAGAGGAACTTAGCTTCCTTACTCTACTAATGGTGTTTATTTTATGGAAACGCAGGATCGCCTTAGGCTGCAAGCACTTGACAAACGCAGGACTTAGAAAAAACAAAACAAAATGCGGGACTTAGAAAAAAAAAAGTACGAGATGTAGGACTTAGAAAAAAAATTAAGAGATAGGAAAAATACGAAGTTAACGGGCAAACCATGCAAATCGAAAAAATACAAATAAAAAAAAAAACATCACACACAGCATGGGGGGGGGGACAGCCAGGACGTCTGGGAGCAAGGTTGTACGCAAATGTAAGTCGAATTTGCCAAGTTTCGGCACTCGAAAATTGGCTAAGCAAGAAAAAAAAATTCGCCCCAAGAAAATGAAAACTAGGCTACACGACCGTGAATCGAGCAAAACACTGTCAGCCGCGTACCACTTTCACCAAGGAACGTAGGAGGTACAAAATACACTATTACAAAGGACGGGCACATTACGCATCTAAAGTAGTGGTTTATACGAATAAACCAACGGTTTGCCCTCGCGCACGCAGCCTATTTCTAATGCACTGTTGGGACATTCATGACACTATCTCCTCAGGCCAGCAACAGTCCAACTGTGCATTATATGCTCCAGGAAAATAAAAAGAGATTGTTAGCTCTTTAGGCTATTCATTGTTAGATATATTAATTAGAAAAAGCTAAACTATATTATTTATTATTCAATTAATTAATTAATATTTAAAAAAAATGAGGATACATATATCTGTCTTTGTGATGAGCGCCAAACGTGCTCAAAAGGAGTCAAAGGACACGCCAGGAGAGGCTCGTAATGAGCGCTGAAGGTCCTTAGAGTAGAAAAAGCTTAACATTGTGTGGCAAACAGCATTGCCATGGCTTCACATTTTATTGCTCCGTCATTTTTGACGGGCAAGTTAGCAACTGTACATATATATACAGTAATACAAAAAATAATAAAATAGTAATAATAGATGTTAATGATATACATTAATAAAATAGTAATATAAATGTTAATGATATACATTGTAATGGTTTATTATTGTTTATATTTTGAATTAGATATATATGGAGGCACCAAAAAAGTGCTTAGGGCCTCTAAAGGTCTGCCTATAGTGGGCACCTGTGCTTTGTATCTGCAGTATTTCCTCCTCTGCCCATATTATCTCCTCTTCCCATATGTCCAACAATAAATCATCTCCTCATATCTTTGCATCCTTCCAAATCTCAAAGTCCTGCTCTGATACGACCTATACCTTGTTGATTCTTTTACTGAATTATTCCATCCTTCCTTCCTAACATTTCCAATGCTGCATCCACTTGTTGAAATTGCTATCCTACTCCATCTGACTTATCTCATATTCCTTAGCCACAAATATTCTCTGGCAATCCACCTTTTAAGACAATTCACATACTCCCTTAAAGGACTGTGTAAAGCATTTGTTTTCTATAAAAATTGAGAATGGCTCATGATGTGTTTTTTGCTTAAGAATGAAGGTCCTAGAGAGGAATACATTGTTTTGCATGTATAAATGCCATGGGGGGTTATCCGTATCATCTAAGGTGCAGGAAAAAGGCTGTATGAGTAACATTTGTCCGCCAATATGACCTACATACCACTGTATGCAAAAATATTTCCTGCTAATTTAATTTAAACATGTAGATAGGCACAGTACTTTATAGCTAGAATGGTGTGTTATGAACAGAAGGGCCCACTGGACTGTTTGGGGTTAATCAGTTATTATATGTGTGGTTAAAAGGTACTTACAACTTGCTTAACAGTTATATCATCATGGGTGTAATGCATACATGTAGTTATATCATGGATGTAATAAGTGCATATAGTACGGTCATTGATTAACATTAAAATGATGGATCTGTATTAGAAGTAGGATAGTAGGCTATGCGTTGATAATAAAGTTAAAGCAGTCACTTATGTGACAAAGGGTTAAATGTTCTAAAGGATTTATATGGCCCTGCAATTGGCCACGTGTGAAGGCTCTGGCTTTAGTCTGGAAGGGGGAAGATTAGTTTTATAACCCTGTAAGTTGAGATCTGGCAAGTAAGAGATGGGGGATGTATCATGGGATAGACATCTCCCAGGTGGTGAGAGTGTAACAAGCCCACAAGAGGAGGGGTTAGCCATGTGGGGGGAGTGAGATCTTTGTGTGTTTTTAGATATCTCTGTAACAATAAAGAAGTGTCAGTCTGATTTTGGACACACTAAACAAAGGTGGTGTCGGACTCTGCTTGTACTAATCAAAGGTACATGGTGTGTGATTCTGAGATCCTAAGAAAAGGGGTCTGATGGTGCCTGCCTCTTCAGAAATGGTGCTGTCATCTGAAGTGTCTGCTGGTGTCGAGATCTGAACAAACAGTTGTGACCCATAGAGAGAGAGAGAATTGGGGTGAGCGTAGTCCCCCAAATCTGGCGGTCATAACATGGTGCTTTCATTTTTTTCATGTTTTAAACATGTCTTTTAAAGGTACATGATACACAACAGTTTTTTCAAGCATTTGTAAGAGCATGTTTTAAACATTACAAAAGATGTTTTTTGCATGAAACACTTTTAAGTAAAATCTTTTTAAACTTCATTGAAACTAACAAGAAATGCACAGAGTGTACTTTAGTCTGTAGATCGCATTGTTTGGCAAAGGGCAAGCCCCCAAGAGCAGTTCAGCTTCTGAATAACATTTCTGAGACCTTTATTTGAAAAAAAGAAAGCACACCATGACATATTATCAAATACTCTCTTTCCAATGCAACAATGAAAACAACTGTTTCCATGTTCCTCCAGCTTCTGACTTACACTTCAAGCTGAGTCACAGTAACCTATTTTCCAATAGATACAATATTCTACACTGAATGCTCCACTCAAGAAAGGACATCACATCCTTCTGTATCAATAAGTAACAACATGTATTTTCTTAGCACTTACATACTTTTTACACAATTCATGAGCAGTGACAAAATTCTATAAAGAAATATTCATAATTAATGTAATAATAATAATCATAAATAAAAACACTCTACGTACATACAGAACATTCATAATAAAAGATTTGGGCAAAATAATATCAATGGGTCAATCCTTTACGTTGCTCTTTAGACTTAAATATGTACAAATGGGCACCGAAAGTTGCGAGTCGCGTTTGCGCATAGCGCATGGCGAGGCCCACAATATGCACCAAAGGCACTCAGTGCGAGGCCCACAATGGGCGCTGAAAGTTATGAGTAGGGCATGCGCGTAGCGCATGGCAAGAGCCCCAATGGACGCCAAAGGCGCTCCTTGTAAGGCTCACAGAGAGGAGAGAGAAGTAGAAGGATAAGAGCGAGGGGATAAGAGGGAGACGATACAGAAGGAGGGTAGGAGAGAGAGAGAAGCCGCGCATAGCAGGGGGGAAAGAGACACGGAGGGGAGACACAGGGGGGAAGAGACACAAGGGGAAAAGACACAGGGAAGAGAGAGGGGGAAAGAGACACAGGGGCAGAGACACAGGGGAGGGAGAGGGGGAAGAGACATGGGGGGAGACATGGGGAGGGAGAGGGGGAGGAGACAGGGCGAAAGAGACACAGAAGAGGGAGAGGGGGAAGAGACACAGGGGAGGGCGAGGGGGGAAGAGACACAGGGGAGGGAGAAGGGGAAAGAGACAGGGGGAAAGAGATACAGGGGATAGAGTGGGGGAGAAGAGACACAGGAGGGAGGGGGGAGAGACACGTCACATATTATAACATAATTTATGATGGGCAAATGATTAGTCATACTAACAAGTCAGGTTTAGTAACAGTAGGTAAGCTCACCTGGTTTATCTTCAATAAGATATTGAGGGATTACATCTAAAAATGACTTTAATGCACTTTGTACCTGCAAGGAAAGCAATCAGAATCAAAGATGTATATCTTATTATCCCAAAGTGTACATTAAATGTTGGCGCATGTAATTAACTTATCAACAAAATCCATATAAGAATAATATATTCTTGACAGAGACAAAGGGCCTCATTCTATTACCGGCCGTAGGAGATGCGGGGCCGTAAGGACCGGCCGCAAGCTATTCTGCTATTCTATTCCCTTCCGGCCGGGGGCTCCGGCAGGCTTGCGGCCGGTGCCTTGCTATCCCTTGCGGCCGCTCGCGCCGGAGGAAAGCCTTTCATCTAAAACGGCCGCAAGAGTTTCGGCCGCAAGAAAGCCCCGGTTGCTATTCTATTGCTCCGGGAACCCTCTCTGCAAGGCTAAAAGCGAGCCGCAGCTTAATTGCAGGAAAAAGGTCCCGCTAGCACCAATTAAGCATATTATAAAGCCAAAATAAAGCCATCCTGCACTCTGAGGAGACTATAAGACTATGAGACTATAAAGTGATTGTAGGTGTTAGCAAAAATAGCACAACATTCCCCTATACACAAATCCGTAAAAAAAAAAAAATTTTATATATGTCAAATTTCCATGTAAAAAGTCCAGAGTGCTTGGAGCACCTCAGACCCGCCCACGCTGCGGCCGGAATATAAACAGTTAATGTAAACTCGGGTTTGGGCTGATGTGCAAGCTTGAGAGTGGGTTACTATTAATCCTCATGTCCCCCAATATGATCCCTAGCATTTACAGAGCTTACGGCCGGTTGCAAGATATACGGCCGGCCGTAAGAGGAGATCCTTGCGGGGCCGTTTAATAGAATTGCAAGGTAACGGGAGCCCCGCAAGGAATCGCAGCCTTGCGGCCGTTTTACGGCGATAATAGAATGAGGCCCTTAGTATTTAGAGCAGAAATTCATTTGCAAATAAAAAATATATATGTAGCATTAGCAAACAATGTACAAACATTAAAACAAAAAACAAAAAAAACTCAAAACTACATATTTTAATTTAGAAACCAAAGGGAAAAGCAACATGCCCTCACTCCACTGGATCTCTGTTTATGGAAAATGTTACAGCCTTTGGCCCTCATTCAATTGTGATTTGGCCAATTGAATAGGACCCTAAATAAGCACATAGCATATTTTTTTTAAAGAAGTTTTTAGTTAGTGAAAATGTTGCTTTTGGATAGATGCTTACTAACTAAAATCTTCTTTAAAAAATATATGTTATGTGCTTATTTAGACCCCTATTCAATTGGCCAAATTGCAATTGAATGAGAGCCTTTGAGTTTTAACAATTACATTCAGTTTTGGGACAGACATTTGCTTTTGTTCCTAACAGGATTAGGCAGCATTGGAAGAACAGACGGAAACTTGAAATTAGAAAATATCTATATCAGTGGTGGGCACCTTTGGTCCTGGAGGGCCACACACAAGCCTGGATTTGAAGATATCCTTTCTGTGCACAGGTGAGTCAATCAGGATGACTGAGGATATGATTGACTCGCCTGTGCGCAGCAGGGATATCATCTAATCCCGGCCTGTGTGTGGCCCTCCAGGACTGAACTTGCCCACCCCTGATATTTATTGTGTTCTTTTGAAAGATAGCCACTTTACAATAATACTAAATGGTAGGGCAGACATCCACTTCTTAGGCTCCATGACAGCAAGTGATGTGTTGAATTAGTTAATCTAACTTATTAATTTCACACCTACATTTTCTTGTCGGTGCCACTGTATTCAAAAATGTTCAGACATTTAAAAGAACGTCTTATACACTAATAAAATATTTTGGTAATTGTTTGGTAATTATATTATTTTAAGAAAATTACCAATAAAGAGCCACAGAAACAAATATAATGTGTTTGAACCACCTTTATCTAACAAGTTAATTGAGAAGCAGTGTAAATAAAGTGTAATGCAGAGCTTGTTAATTGTATTATATATCTGATCGAAATGTAATTGAATGGGAATGCAAGCACAATGTGCTGCAATGTAAAAACCTAAAAGGCTCACTGCCCATTTGTGTCCTGTAATATGTCAGGACAGAGGAGGAGAAAACAGTCTCATTGTGTCTCAATGTAATGTAACTTATCTACACTATATACAACTAATTTTCCTACAAAAATGTAATATTCTAAAATATAATCCTTTAAATGCATGCACTGATACTATACTGGTACTTTAAAGCAATGAACATGGTCAGCAGAGCAATTAAATTAATGGAATGTATTAATCAATCAACAATCCTGGGACATAGCTAAATAAGTGCCGTATGCCTTCTAAAGAACAAAATTAATGATAATAATTTTGGTTCCTTTTGCTGTTTATTCACATTTTCATCCACTTACCAGAGCAAGAGGGATTCTCCCACTGATATCCAAGGTCCATTCCTGGAACTGTATGGTAAGGGCTTCTTTCCTTCTCTGCTTCACTTGATCCTGGATATCCCCCACCTGTGCTCTTTGATTCTGAATTTCTCTCATTTCTTCCTTCAGTTGCCGAAGCCTGTAATGGCAGTAATTTGATAACATATTCTGTAGCACTGTACATAAGTTAAGTTCAGACAAAGATAAATACAAATTAACAAATAGCAAAGCAATGAGGGCCCTGTCTTTGCGCCAGGAATCCAATGTCCATGGTGCATTCCCAAAAGGATAGAAACTCACAGACTTACAATCTAAGGTATAGTGAGTGGTAAAAGAGGGCGAGAGCTACTACTTTCATACTATGGCATCTTTGCTTGGAAACACCACAACACTAACTAACTTGGAAATGAGGATATAGAGCCACATCAATTCCAAGCCAGTAACTCCAACGTTAAGCTCATAACGGCTGCGTGCTTGAAATTTGGCCGAGTTACGGTTCTATTAAATTAGAATGGCTGCGAGCTATGAGATGGAGACGCAAAACCTTAAACCATTTGTCCACCGTCGGGTTTGCGGGCTAGAACTTAATCAATTAAGCAAGCCCGTAGTTACGGATTTAGATGGAGCCAATGGAAACAGAGATCGTCAGCATTGCGTCACAAGAAAATGGAGGTTGGATTTCAAACTCTTATGGGTTCAATTACAAGCTTTGATCGGACCCACATTCCAGGCAAAATGCATTATTAATAAAGCCGCAAATATGATATTCTATTACATGCGAGTTACAGTATATGTATTAACACATTGGTTGCGGGATCGATATAACACAAAAAATATACATGAAATAAAGTATTTTTCGGAGCCGATTTGTGAGCTTGAGAATGTTGTGCTAATAATTCTAAGACCTAACATCACTTTCACTTTTAATAAAAGTACAGTAGTGTGTATTTAATTGCATTACAAGTGCTACATATTGGACTATATCCCCTTTGCGGGTGCTCTCAAGCACACGTTGGGCTTTGGGCTCCATTTGCGTGTTATGGGCTTGCTCGCGAGTGACTTTGTTACAATGTAATAGCATGATTGAACACATAGCGGTTACGGGCTTAACAGATCAAAGGATTTACGGGCACAAAGTTCAACGTTGCTCAACACGTTGGCTTTTTTCAGCCTCAACCCACAAGTCGTCTGCGGCCTGCGTTACAGGGCTAATTTAATAGCAAAAAGACCTAAGATCTATGTTACAGGCTATGTCACATAGCCCGAATTAAAAGTGGCTGATAATAACCAGTCACTCTCAAACACTATGGTAGGGGGTACATTTTTTTTAATACAAAATAGGTTAATTAAATATAATATTTAAATGGGCTAAGATGTCTAATTATAAGAAAAATATGACAAAATTGTCTACAATAATTGTAAGTCCACATTTAGTCTTTTTGTTATGTGGCTGAAGAGTAATTCAATTTGTTTTGGATCAGAAATGATGTAATGAGAATATCTCATTTTGAGATTTTGTAAGAAATCATATCTTGCTAATTTAGAGTCATTGTATAATGATCCTTGTTACTCTCTTTTTCCATGTCACAATTTGTTTGTTTTTTATACCAGCCTGTTGAGAGGACAATATTCAGTATTTACATTTCTTTAAAAGATCTGCTGGTCTCTGCCCACTATAAGAGCAATGTAAAGAGGTGGATTTGTTTAGCAGGTATTGCTAAATTGTCAGATACAATGTTATATCGTACCATCATTCCCATCATTTGCTGGATACTTGCTGTGTTAAAGTGGTTTCTCTTTGCAATGAGCTTTTGCTGTGGGAGCAGCCTGTAAACATTGTTTGCCCTCTTATCTAATCACATAGTTCTTAAAAATCTTTAGACCTGTCTGTCAGTCAACCACTTCTAACCCTTGATGACTTGATCAGGGTGAAGACAATCAGATTAACTACAGGCTGATGCTCTAATCGTTGAAAGTGAATTTAGTATTGAATGATACTATCAGAAATCATTCAATTTAAATTGTATTAATAATGAGTGTACAATTAAAACAACCATCTCCTCTTGGTAGGGCATTACAGTGCTCGGATCTATCCTGTTATGTTGTCGGGACCGCTGCAGGGTGACCTCCAACCTCGAGATGGTGCTGACGATATTTTGCAGCGCTGCCGATCTGTGAGAAGATTTAAGCTTATAATGTTAGCCTAACCCTTGAACTAGCCCTAACCGTAACCCTAACCCTCACCCTAACCCCAACCCTAACCCTCACCCTAACAGTTTACCCAAGCTTTGATATGGCACCGGAATATCGGCAGCACCATCTAGTGGATGCTAATCGCCACTGCTGCTGCCTTGTGCTGCGCCAGCATGAGATAGCATAACAGGATAGGACCCAGTGCTCCTTTAATATGTTTTTGGTTTTTGTTTTACTTCATGCATGTTTTTTAACTTTTCATTATATCATTACACATTTTCAACAAATGACATACATACTGAATAATGTGAGTATTATAGTGCAGTTGTTTCTGGCTCTACATAACACATAAGGTCTTTTCTGCACAAGTGATGAATCTCAGTGTCCAGGACACCAACTCTTTGTTAATATGGTAATTAATGTGATTGCCTATAGAAAGAGAACAGTCTTTTTGCACATTAAAAATATGAGAGAATGAGAGGGTTGAAGAAAACCATCATTGCTAACTCTCTTAGTTTTGCAATCACACTACGTATTTGTTCTCTCAGTGCTCGGTCCCTTAGCACAGATTTCCTACTTAATCTGGCAAACATGAAGCTTATATTTAATAGTAACAAAACAAACAATGACTACCACAAATATCACGTAGCAAGATTCTTCTGGGAAAGTAATTAGGCCAATTATATAATGCATTATACAAAGGCAACTTAATGATATGCAGCAGAGCAGAGAAATGAGAAGCATTTATCACTTAGGCACTCATTGAAAGCAACTATTAATCCTTTCCAAGTGGTAACCTCCCATTTCATAAGATATCTCAAGTGACAGATCAAAAATGTAAACAATGTAAAATATGTTGCAGAAATTAACAGATAAGAATACAATTAATTTCACTGCTCATTTACTCTATTAAGTACCTTTTTGTATGTTTACTTCACAAGTTTTTTACCTGTTAAATTTGATGTCGAAAACCTCGTCCTTGAGATCTCCAAGAACTTCATTTAGACCTCGGACATAGGGAAGATCTTGATTGTCCCTGCTAAATTCAGGATTATTTCTCATCAGAAACTCTCCAAGGAAATTAACAGGGTCAAACTTGACAGAATCATCTTCGATGACCTTTTTCTTCTCCACTTCCATGAGCAGAGCCTCCATTCCAGGCACAATACAGGGCATCAGTTTATCAAGTAGATAAGCTCTAGTCTCCACAGTCAGTTTATCTTCATTGAACCACTCTCTGCTCATCTCATCAGGCGGATATGTCTTCTTTATTTTCTCCTCTATTCCCCGTTGAAATTCTATGCTTTCCACTGTTTTCTGTTGTAGTTTTAATCCTCTTTGCTGCATTTTCTCAGAAAATACCATTTTCCAGTCAGCATCTATCTTTTGTGGTGGGCTTGGAATATCTCTTGGTGATGACTGGAGCGGACTCTCAAGAATATCTGCTACAGGATTTTTCAAGATGGTGGTCCGTTCACTGTTCCCTGGTATGGTCGACATGTTTTACTAAATACAAAATAAACATAACCTGGTTAGTAACTGCATGAATATTTCAGATGAATATTCTTAAAATTATCATTTATCTTCTATTTGTTATTTGTAAAAAAATAAAGACATTCCTAGGAGTATTATTATTATTATGCTTTATTTTTAATGTGCCAACATATTCCGTAGCTTGCTGGGGTTAAATACATGGCGAAAACAAAATTAACACATTGCAAAAGAATACAGGGCCCTGTTTTTGAGCTTAAATCAAACGTACATATTGCTTGTTTCCAAAGCACCTTACAAGATTGAAAACATGCAATCTTACAATCTAAAGAGTTTGGTTGTGATACAGTAGGGTGATAGATGCAGTGTGGCAACGTTAAGGCAATAGGTTTAAGCAAGTGGAGGTGGCTGTGTATTGTACAGTAGATCGTGGGTGTGAGTGATATAATACCGTGGAGTGTAAAAAGATGCGTTTTAGTGATTTTTTTAAGGTTTTGAGGCAGTTAAGTAGTCTATTGGAGAGAGGTAATGAGTTGAAGGCCGGAGTGAGACGAGGTGATAAGAGAGGAGGAAAGAAGTAGGTCATTAGCAGAGCGAAGAGGGTGGTTGTGGAAGTATTTTGAGACAAGAGCAGATATATAACAGGGTGCACTGTTGTTGAGGGTTTTATATGTTTATTTTATTATGGGAAGCCAGTGGATTGATTGACAGAGAGAAGCTGCAGACACTGAGCCATTGGTATGGAAGATGAGTCTAGCGGAGGCGTTCATTATGGATTGGAGGGGAGACAGATGAGAGATGGGGAGGCCAGCAAGGAGTGAATTGCAGTAGTCAAGTCAAGATATGATGAGAGAGTGTATTCAAATTTTAGTTGTGTCTTGTGTAAGATAGTGACGTATTTCAAAGATGTTTTTTTGGTGAAACTGACAAGATTTTGTTATTGATTGTATGTGAGGAATGACAGAGAGGGCAGAGACCAGTTGAACCCCAAGACAACGGAGTGATGATGGCACTATCAACAGTGAGAGAAATAAAGAGTGAGGAGTGGAAACTGTAATAGAGGTTGGGAAGATAAGGAGATCAGTCTTTGAAATTTTGAGTTTGAGTTGATATAGATGAAACTGAAATCCAAAATATTTTTTAGGGTACCAAGAGAGGATGTATAGACTGAGAAGAGGAGGGGGATCTAGGACTGAAACTTGGGGTACATCATTCTTAGGAGTAAGAAAAACAAAGTAATTTTAATATGTTCTCTAATTATATGTGTTATAAACAAAGCGATAAAAATATTATCTTTCATTTTTATGCAGCCAACATATTCTGTTCAGATATATAATAGTTACATACCATATAAAAAGTATCTCATCCTTTTTGTTTGTTTTTTTTTGCATTCTCTCCTTCATCTACTTCCACCAGGCTGGCCAATCGAGTATGATGTTTCAGCCTCCATTATAGTTCCCAAGGAGGAAATGAGCCTCACTTTGGACTTTTCTACTCTAAAAAAGCCACTTTCTGGTCTAGCATGTTACCTGGGAGAAGTGGGTCTACTAATGTTTGCACTCTACCTACTATCCTTGTCAGCCTTGCATTGTATCCGTCACTCTAATCATCAAGGTATGCTGCTGACCCACAACTTTGGATCGAAAACAACAATCGTCAAGACTTTGATCCATCTACAACCCCTGCCCATGCGGTCCAGCATTTTATCAGAAATGATATCATTACAATATAAAGATTATATATCTGTTGTATTGTTATGCTTATGTTTTCTTTGAAAATCATATAAAATTGTAAAATATAATAGTTATTGTTTATGTTGTACAAACATTGTACCATATTGTACATTACTCTTGTAGATCATCCTGTTTCCCCTCCCTATCCCTTTTTACCCCTTTGTCTTTTTGTTCCTTCCCCTTAACCATCCTTTCTTCATATATAATGTTTTTGGTTAAATGTTTGTAATTTACTGTTTTCTTTTTGTATAAATTACTTTTAAAATGTATCAAAATATAAAGTTAAAAAAATAAATTATATAATTACAGAATATTATCATTTTTCTACCTCTACGCCAATGCTGGGGAGACACAAGCCAAACAAGATTTCAAGTATTTCAAGTATTCAGGCGATAAATGTTTGAAGCTATTGCAAAATCACACTTAGCATTTCACAGTGGAGGTTCTAAACATGGTATCATTAAAAACTATAGGTGGTAACAAGTACTTTTTTAATTTGAATTATTTACTAACAATGCATTTTGTACATTTACATTAAAGTTTGCATTTTTTATGTGTCAGCCTTTCTGATCCACCCACAAAGAACAGTGACATATTTTGGTAATGGAGAGATCACAGCCAATGAAGACACTGCGCCATCCCAGGGAGAAACTAGGTTGATTGGATAAATTACTCCCTGGTGTCTGAGCATGCCCAGTCTTTCCTTTTCCACATGGCTTTACACTGAAGACCACAAATGCAGAGGCTCAGGGTGTCATTAGCAGTTATAGCCAATGATCTCCAATTAGCATCAGATATCAATCTGCTCCTAGTAGATCAATCACAAAGATGATAATAATAAAGTACTTGTTATTGCTTATACTTACAGTTATACAACATTCAAAACCTTAATTTCATTGTTAGAACTGAAATCAATATACAGGAGGTCCCCAGGTTACAGACAACCCTTAAGAACAACCCGTAAGAACGGCCACCAAAGGCTTTTTGTATGAGTTTGTTCTGTTTTGTTTGAATAAAAAGAATGTGTGCCATAGTTTCTGTAACTTATTATTACAGTACAGGGATATTATCATTATTTTTATTATTGTTGCAGAATTACACTGTATATTATTACCACATATGAGCCATAACAGTACTCATTATTATTATTATTATTCATCAGGGGTCTACATTACGTACAAATTCGACCTAAAGACGTTTTCACGATGGAACTCATATCATTCATCCTTTTGAACAAACATTACCATTGTTGTTGACATAAAACTCATTTTGTCCTCACAAATTTAAGCAAATTATTATTATTATTCACCTTTATTTGTAATAAGTCTAGAGGTTATGGGTGAGGTATAGAAAAGGTGAGGTACAATATATTGAGAAAATGAATGCTAAAAGTGATAAGCTACTTTAAATAGATGAGTTTTTAGTGAGGTTTTGAAAAAATTTGAGGCAGGAGGATAGTGGATCAAGGCAAGGAGTTCCAAAGAATAGTTCTGGAGACGGGAGTGAGAGGCGGTGATAAGGGAGGAGCATCAGCGTGCCGACAAATGCGAGCGCCGGCAACTGCGCGCCAGACAAGAGCGGGCCCAACGACTGCAGGTAAGGTGGGCTTAGAGGTTTTTGGGATAGGGTTAAGCTTGGGGTGTCTTTGGGTTAGGGTTAGGCACAGGGGTCTAAGAGTTAGGGTTAGGCATGGGGGTCTAAGGGTTAGGGATAGGCTTAGGCTTAAAGGGTTAGGGGATACAAAATTTGAAAACTTGCTCTCTTCTGACAGCGAGCATTTGGCACTGATTTTTTTTTTTTGCATTATTATTGAGGTCTTTTTACGTTAGATAGATAGATAGATAAAGCTAGCGGAGCCATTATGGACTGAAGTGAAGAGAGACTGCTGATACGAAGGCCAGAAAGGAGAGAGTTGCAGTAGCAGAGGTGGGATATGATAAGAGTGTATTCGAATTTTGGTTGTGTCTTGTGAGAAAAAGTGACATAGTTTGGAAAGATTTTGTTTTGATGAAAATTTCAAGATAAGTGATGAGATTGTATGTGAGGAATGAAAGAGAGGGCAGGATCCAGTAGAAACTAAAGGAAACCCTTGGGGTTGAGTGTAGCTGATAAAAGGTGGAAAAGAATGAGGGGCCATGGTTAGGAGATGTGTTTCCTGCAGCCAGCAAAATAAGCAGTGAAATTAGAAGTGGGACTTGCAGTAACGTTTCTGCTTACAAACTTTAGAAGATAGAAGGGATAGTGACTGGAGGAAGGAGAGGAGCTGTTCCTGGAACTAAATTTCAACTGATAAACTCGTGGAAATTCCACTAAACATCAACAACCTTATTAAATTGTGATTCTGTAAATTTAAAAGGGCTATATTTAAGCACACAGCATTTTTTATTTACAGAAGTTTTTAGTTAGTGAACTTCTATCCAAAAGCAAGGTCTTCACTAACTAAAAACTTCTGTAAATAAAATATGCTGTGTGCTTAAATAGAGCCCTTTTAAATTTACTGAATCGCAATTTAATAAGGCTGTAAGTAAATGTTGAACTGCAGCTGTCAGATTTGGTGATGGTGAAGAGGGAAAGGACCCTTTCCTGTTATGTCCCGCCAACGCAGTGTCGTGCAGTGTCCAGAATCTGTTCTTAGGGTTAGGGTTAGAGTTAGGGGTTAGGTTTAAGGTTTATGGTAGTGACAGATGATGAGCTTTACATAGTAAAATAATGGCGCACTGTGCCCTAAGAACAAATTCAACAAAGTACCACTGTCGCACCACCTACTGGCCGCTGCACACTACTGCACTGGCAGGGATATGACAGGAAAGATCCTAATATTTTTTTAAACATCATTTTTTATTTCACTTATAGCTAATACAGTGCGCACAGTTACTCCACAATTCCTATGTTATTCTATGGTGCTTCATATTCAGGTTGGAGAGATCTTTTCACCTTTGTTGGGGATGCTCTTTAGAATATCATGAGTTTGTTCTTTCCCTGAAGAGAAAGCTAGATGGCTATATTTGCCTCACTGGAGATAGCCATCTCAATAGTAAAGTAAGAACTCTATATTTCCATTTTATTCTAAGAGATAAACGGAAGTAATGGGGTAAAAGAAAAAATAAATATTTATTGATAAATAATATAGTGTAGCTGTCTTAGCTTGCTTTTGACTGCACAGAGGGGCATCATTATCAATGTTTTGCATGCAACAATGCCTACAGCATGACACCAGTGCAAGCAGCCAACCATCCGGCAGCAACCAGTCAGTGACCCCATTGAAAGCATACCTAATAGGCTCACTTCTCTATTGGTTCATTGACAAAAAGTAATTGCTGCCTGATTGCATTTTAGTGAATATGGGCCTGTGAATAATATATAAAGATTAGTAAGCTAACATCCCAATCATATAATTTGCATAATGTAGTAAGAAGACACCTTACAGACACTTGCAATATAATAAACAGCAAATCGCTTGCTATTATCTCAATTAGTATTAAAATGAGCTGATTACTTACAGTTCCTGCTGAAACCCAAAGCACTTGCTTTGCTGTTGTTCTATTCCTTCTGCCCTGTGCAGTGATGGGGTATTTGTGTTCCATGCACTGTTGGGGCAGCTTGCTGAGGCCTTGCTGTGTGTATAGCTAGCTGTGGTTGCTAAGCAATACACAGCATACACCATTGTCTCTGCTTATATTGTTGTTCCTGCCTGGTCTGAGACACATCTACTAACTGCTGCACATTTTAAACAACAAAATCAGAGGTGCTCTATCTGAGAACGGACAATACCTGAAGTAGGTTTGTCCTATAGGTGTGGTTACCTACTCGGAGAGCAGCCTCTTTTATCTCACTTGTGCCCTTCACAGGGAGAAATATCCTGTAGTATATCAGTCTGGTGTAACTTAAAAGAGTGACCCAGCCCCGAAATACCAGGCAATTCTACCCTGAACAGGAGAAACAGCAAACCACAGACGCGTTTCTGCCTCTGTGGGCCTCGTCAGTGAGGTGCAGCTGTACATTCCATTTTAAACATTGCAATGCTTTTTATCAATTGAATAGTTGTAGAATTCTTGAGATAATAAAGAAGATATATTTTTAAATAGAGATTTTGTGAGGGTGTAAATCGTCCATAGCATGGAGAACTAATTAATATTAGCATGCATTTATTAACAATCACTGAACTAATCACAGCACCCACTCACAAACACCAAAAGGCAGACATAGCAGGAAACCCCACCATGAACTGTCCCAAACACTGCTCTCCCAATAATATACCCTTATTCATTCATATAAAAGACTCTATTTCATACCTACCAGTTGTCTATATTTTGAAGTGAAAGGCCATCTTTTAGGGGATATCAGCCTGTCCTCCTAAATAGCCTTTTTTTGAAAGAAAGTCACACTTTTAAAAGACCACAGTGGTCATATTTATAACATTAGAATTTTGAAGAACTACACTTGAAAATATTCAACTTATTTTTTACAAAGTAAAGAAAATACAGCCTTTTTATATGCAGTGATGCTGCTGTGGAATATGATATTTTCCTTTCAGTAGCTCAACTTCCTGAGAAGGGAGGATACTTTGAATACATATGAAGTTTGTATCTGGGAAAATTTTTAGTTTATTTGTGATATATATATATATATATATATATATATATATATATATATATATATATATATATATATATATATATATATATATATAAACATATATAAACACACACATATATATATATATATATATATATATATATATATACATATATATACATATACTGTATATAGTTTTATATATATATATATATATATATATATATATAAATAAATATATATATATATATATATATATATATATATATATATATATATATATATATATATATATATATATATATATATAGTATGCTTGCTGCCCCCTGAAAATGTGCGATCCTAGTCCTGGGCCTTCTGGGCCTAGGCAGAGACACACCCGTGCAATATCCTGTCATGCTTCTGATATTCTGCAATGACTCTGTAAAAGCAAGCTAATTTTAAAGATACACATACACAATCCATGTATAAGGCATTTCCTCATTGAATACTAATCAATGTTTTGCAATATATCCAAGGTTTCACTGTTGATTAATTTTTAATGACTTGTACTTATTTAAGACTGATGTAATTTGCGAAAAGCTGAAGTATTACAAACTAGCAACATCAACACTTCCTGAGTTCTTGGAGTCTGAGGCGCTGTGCTTTTCTTATCTATCAGTGGAGGGAGAGTAAAAAGGGAGAGGAAGATTTGTTATATCACTGAATTTTTTAAATACTGTATATACTTCCACCCACACCTACTCAGAAAGCGTCTGTCGCAAATAAAACTACAAGCCATGTAAATGCAACCTGTACTAAAGTACCATGGATAACTCGCATAAATGCAACCTGCACTAAAGTACCATGGATACCTCCAGGGATTAGCATCATAATGTATTTTTTTTTTTAATTAAAACTATTGTTATGACATTTAAACATAATTTTTTTCATACTACAGTAATCATTTAAGATGGGGTTAAAAAACAATCTCAAACAGGAAAGATTAAAGGAACACTGCACAAGAAAAAATATATATATATTTGACCATAATAAAGCAGTAAAAAAATCCTACTCCTAATTTTTAATTTTAAAAAAATGTGATGCCTCAGGAGGGAAGTTATGTGTGTTTGAGAAGGGCGTTTACATTTCTGGAGATATATTTTTGCATTTCCTGAAGCAAGGAATCTGCTTCTTGACCTGCGAGGGAGAAGAAATGTACTGTCGACTTCAGTTTTATGCAATTCAGCTCTGAGGACGTGATGTGAACACAAAATGGATTCCTATATTCATAAAAAGACTCTTCAAAGATTTTCCCCAATGTTTTTATGTCAATGGCTTACACAGCTGCTGATATTATTAGTTTGGTACATACTTGACAAACAAGTGTTTTTTTCTTGAATTGCAGTGGCCCTTTAAAGTAATGTCAGTGAGCTAATATAAGTATAGTCTAAGGTCCTAATCAAGTTCCGCTGTGGAACAAAGTGGATGATTACATTTATTGATTTCCCTACTAGTTTGTAATTTAACATAGGCTTATTGGAAAAAATGTTTTACAGTCAAAGGGAGAAGAAAAGCATAGACCCTCTGGCAACAACGGAGTTAATATATTCTAATAAGATAAAAGTAAACCATGAAGACCATTAAAATAACTGGAAAATACATAAATGTGTCCATGACAGCTTAATATTTATAATATTTGTAATATTTACAACACGGTGTATACATTCATAATAATTATACTATGTCAGAAAATCATTCCCAGCAACTTTAGAGTGATCTGGAAACTACATGTGTAACCAGATTAGGCAGTCAACATAGAACTAGTACAAGATTTTTTTGTAGTAAACTTTGCAAGATCTTGATCATCACTGAACTGTCAGCAGTACATGGATGTCCTTATAATAACAAGAAATATGTTTTACAATTTCTGTATAGGCAAATAAGGCCCAAACCTACGGCAGCAAATTTAAAAAAAGCAACAGGCTGCCTCTAGTTATTTGTGCAGAGTTATGGAATAGTATGTTCATATGTACAGAATGTCTATATGCAGTAACACCCCTGTTACCTAATATTGGTCTTTTCCTGTTATGGTTACGGCACCAGTCCGCCGCTGCAGTGTGGTTACCAACTGCATGATGGCGCAGACGATATTCTAGTGCCATATCATAGAGTCAAGGATTAGGTAAACTGTTTGGGTTAGGGTGAGGGTTAGAGTTAGGGTTAGTTTAAGGGTTAGGTTACCATTCTAAGCTTAGAACTTCTCCAAAATATCGGCAGCTGCAAAATATCGGCAGTGCCATCTAGCAGTTGGTCACCGCACTGCAGCGGCGGGCCTGTGCCTTAACTATAACAGGTTAGATCCCTAATATTTTCTGCCATTCTGTATATAAAGATAAAACCCATAAACTTATGCATCTATATATTTGTATGGTATTCTTAGAATTGAGATGTAGTAAGATAAGAGCAGCAATTGGCCTACTGCAGAATAAAACCCAAATACATAGTTACATAGTTACATAGAATTAAGGTTGAAAAAAGACTTTCAGTCCATCAAATTCAACCTTTTAAGATCTCCTCTGATCTGCAGTATGCGGTTTAGTTATTAATTAATTAGTTGTTAATGAATTAATAATAGTATAGTATTTGAGGTTGAATAAAGACCATCAAGTTCAACCTTTTTAGATCTCTCTGGATCTTTTTAATATGTGGACTATTTGTTATTAATTGTTAATTGATCCAGAGGAAGGCAAACAGAAAAAAAAAACATTGAAACTTTGCCAATTGTTTCATTAGGGGGAAAAAAAGCAAAAATTCTTTCCGACCCCAGAAACTGGCAATAACATTTCTCCCTGCATCAATATTCCTTCACTAGTTATCTAGGATAACCCTAAATGCCCTCTTTATTCAAAAATATATCTAACCCCTTTTTGGAGTTATCTATGGAATTCGCTGTCACCACCTCCTTTTGTAGAGAATTCCACAGTTTAACCACCCTAACTGTGAAGAACCATTTTCTTTGTTTAAGGTGAAATCTTTTTTCCTCTAACCTCAAGGGATGTCCTCTTGTCAGTTGAAAATCTCTTGCTATAAAAAGTTCACTTGACAAAGCTATTAGTTTTGTTGCCCTTCTCTGTACTTTTTCCAGCTCTAAAATGTCCTTTTTATGAAGTGGTGCCCAAAAGTGTACTCCATATTCCAAATGAGGGCATACTAGAGATTTGTATAGTGGCAGAATTATATTTGCTTCCCTTGCATCTATACCCTTCTTAATACATGCTAATATTTTACTTGCCTTTGCAGCTGCTGCTTGGCATTGAGCACTGCTACCTAGGTAGTTGTCCACTAGCACTCCCAAATCCCTTTTAATATCTGATACCCCTAGATTTGTTCCATTAAGATTATAGATTGCATGGCTATTTTTCCTTCCCAAATACACCCCTGCTTTACATACAAATACTATAACAGGGATGACCAATAGGTAGATTTAGATCTATGTCCCAGATTCCACATTCCACTATCATCGGGTGTCCTTGCATCACCTCTAAATATCTTTGTCATACAACAGCAATATTCTGAACTCTGGATGAGGTTTGGGTCATTGAAGTCTGACCCATGAATCTCTATGGAGGTGGTTTCCAGCATATTACTGTTGCACCTGAATGAAGCATGCAGTGCTACTCATATCCTATCATTTTAAAGTTGTAATGCCTACACAAGATTTTTTTCCTCATAGAGTGCAACTTTGTTGTGTTTTTGTTTTCTGATCTCTTGCTTTCAGTTATCAATTGTTTTGACAGTGGCGTATGATCTCAAATACTATTATGCCTGCCATCGCTTTGACCTATATTCTGAACCACTACAAATCTGTCTGCCTCAACTTCTTGCCTTTGATTAAGATTACTTTATTGCTTGCCATAACCACCTACTAGTGACACCATCTACACTATTGACAGCTGCCTTCCCTAGACCTTGGAATTGTTCTCTGTTTCGCTTGTGACATCTGGACCTGAACTCCAGTTCAAGGAACAGTCTATTTTCTCTACTTCATCACACCATATTCAGTCACATCACACCGTGCAGGGAAAACAACGTTTCCAGAATTGATGCTAGAGGGTTAATGAAATGTTTAAAGCAGAAGACAATGTTAACCATATTAGCATTACTACTGAAAGAAAATGTTCATATTTATATATATATATATATATATATATATATATATATATATATATATACTAGCGAATTGCCCGTCAAAAAATGACGGCAATGAAATTGTAAGGTAGCTAAATTAGTAAATGAATATAGTGTACCTATTTTGAAGCATTGTGATGAAGAGCTGGCAATCTGTGTTGATGTTGCTGCAGCATTAGTGGTGTGGAGCTGCTGTATAAGCATGCTGAATGTGTGCAGTGTAACACTGTGCGTGCGCGAGACCAAACCGTTAGCGTAGTCGTGTACTTCTGCATTGGTGTAAAATGGCGAGTAATGTGTGGTATAGGTCTGTATCGGAATATCCGTAGGTGTTTTGTGGTGTTTTGCGAGTTTAGAGTGCTGTAGCCTCGTTTTCGTTTTGTTCGGCGGCCATTTTTTCTCTCGCTTAGATTTTTTTTTAGTGTCTAAACTGTTTTATTTCGAGTAAAATCGAGGTGTAAGTTGCATTTTTGAGGTCCTGGGTGCTCCCTCTTGGTGTAGGTAAGTTTTTTATGTATGTGCTGTGTGTATGTATTGTGTTTTAAATGTTTGTATGTCGGCGTGTTGCGTCCGATGTTTGCGAGGTCGTAATGTGTGGTAACGTGTTTTGTACGTTGTTTGCGTTCCTCGTAAAATTTAGCGAGTGTCGTAATTTGTGTGTCGTGTTTTTTGAGTAGCGACGTGAATTTTGCGAGGGTTTGAGGCCCTTGCCCAGTGACCTCGCCAGCAACTGAGTCCCTCGCTTCGCGAGGGGCCTCAGTTGCTGGCATGGAGCGCCTTCGGCGCTCCATGCCAGCAACTGAGGCCCTTGCCCAGTGACCTCGCCAGCAACTGAGGCCCTCGCTTCGCGAGGGGCCTCAGTTGCTGACATGGAGCGCCTTCGGCGCTCCATGCCAGCAACTGAGGCCCGTGCCCAGGGACCTCGCCAGCAACTGAGGCCCTCGCTTCGCGAGGGGCCTCAGTTGCTGGCATGGAGCGCCTTTGGCGCTCCATGCCAGCAACTGAGGCCCTTGCCCAGTGACCTCGCTACGCGAGGGCCGCGGCTCGCTACGCGAGGGCCGCGGGCTCGCTACGCGAGCCCGCAAGCGTGAGCAACGACTCGTACGCTCACAACTATATATGTGATATAAATATATAATATATATAATATACATGGTTTGGATAGTCAGCCTGTGTTTAATCCAACCTTGGCCTTGCATTAAAGCTGTTTAATACAGCATGCATAAGCTTAAAGGAAGCCATGTTTGATAATGGCTAGGATTGAAGAGTGAGGCATTTGTGGGCACATTTGCATGTCCCAGCTCAACTTCCCAGAATGCAGTGTAATAACTGTTTTTCTCGGAACTCTGAGCTGGAAGCAGGTTTTTTAACTTGCTTTAGACATTCAAATGTGAACACAGATGTACGTTTTATTTACTATATATATATATATATATATATATATATATATATATATATATATAATATTCCTGCTTTCTTTAATAATGTATTGCTGTTTTCATGTATAAATTATTATTAATATATGTCTTGTTATATGGCTGCAAAATGTAATTAAATGCAAAATTGTAAAGAAAAAAAGAGTACCAACAGGTTAACCTCTTGACAGATGTGAGATGTAGGACCAAGTGTGGTAGTAGCAGTAAACTTTGTAAGATACAAGGACACAGGAGGAAATGACTGGATATGTAAAAGGAGAAGTAATAAAGGTGAGGAGATAGGGGGGAACAGAAAAAAGAGGGAAGAACTTGTCTGCCTAATCCTTAGTTTTCTGCTGCGCTAGTCCCTGGCCTTGTTAGCTTTTTAGGAAATTCAGTCCTAAGTGAGGAGAGTGTCCATGACACAAAGGACACTGCACATATGTATTACATGAGTGATGTCGCTGATTTCTAGTACAAATAAAAATGGTTTATTGTTGAAATTTATTAGCAATGCCACGTAGACTAGTATGGTAGCTAAAGTACGTGATAACAGGGTTTATGTGCCAACAGGAGCAAAGTATTTGTTTTGTAGGAGCCAGTTAACAGAAGTGTCTAAAAGTGATATATTATTTCTGTAGTTAATAAAAGTCAGCCGGGGCATGAGCAAAGAAACAGTACCAATACAGGGTAGGGATCTGTCACTACTGGCAGCAGCCTATTAATTTATTAGAGGAAGAGTGGGAGGTAGAAAATACATTTATTATCTTTTTATTGATGCCCCATGTGCACCTGCCATGTATATTTACATACATACATATATAGATAACTTATTTTTAGACATTGAAATGTGAACACAAAGATACTATTTATTTATTTTATATATTTTTATAAATAGAGTTTTTTTTATATATATATATATATATATACATATACATATATACATATATATATATATATATATATTTATTTGTTTAGTCATTCAGTCAAGTCCAACTGTCCATGACCCTATGGACTGCAGCACGCCAGGCACATCTTGTGTTCGGTTGTGTTTTCATGGCAAAGATACTGAATTGCTAGTTCCTCCTCCACTGGACCGCGATTTGTCGGTCCTCTCTACTATGACCTGCCCATCTTTAGTGACCTTACATGGTATAGCGCACAGCTTCATTGAGGTACACAAGCCCCAGCACCACAACAAGGTAGTGATCCAGAAGGGGATATATATATATATATATATATATATATATATATATATATATATATATATATATAGTATATTAGAAGGGTAAATTATGAGAACCCCCCCAAGTTATTTTGCAGCAGATCCAACCATTCACTAGCTCTGCCACTGGAAGTCATAGTGAATTTTGCATTATTTTTGATCATACTGCAGCTGTATTTGTCAGAGGATAAAGTGCACTTGAGGGAAATAATCCAAATAGCTGCTGTGTGTTGCTAGTTGGGCTTTCTAGGAAGCTAGGAGCAGAAGTCAAATCAGCAGAGAAGCCTACGTTTGTCATTTGCATGCTCACAAAGCTGCCAGAACAACAGTACATAGAATTACATACAGACATACCATTGCCTTACTTTAGCAAAACAAACAAATACATTAGATTTGGGTAATTACTGCATATCTTTTGACTGCCTAAAGGTTTCTATAGTTAGATGTGACACGCATTTTTCCATTAAATTGAAAAGGATACTGGTTTTTGCTGTGTGAAAACACATTAGCAATCTAGGATCTGCTGTAGTTGTGATCATTTGTGGTTCCAGTGACTGACAGCTGCTATTTCTCACCAGCAGGGGGCGAGGCCTTGCTAGTACAGACTGTTTGGAGAGCAGGTTGTAAGATTAGATGTTATCACATCCCAAAATGAAGCAGTGCCAAGGCAATTCCCAATGTCTTTTATAACAAAACATCCCCAGGGCAGTAACTGCAGAATGGAAGCAGAAGATAAGTGATTTCTGCTCTAATGTCACCGACCTTTGATAGTAGTAAATGGATCTATTTTCCAATGCACTGATGGAATAAATCGTTTAGGCCCTATAAATAAATTGCAGTGATACATAGACTATGATTAAAGGAAGATAATAGAAAAAGAGATAGCACGCTATTACTGGTACTTACTCCTATAAATGTCCTCTTTTCACAATATTGTGAAGTTTATAGCCTCTCATCTCAGTTTGTCCCAGTTATCTCATGTAGCAATTCAATTTTGCTATCACCCTCTCCTTTTTATATATATATATATATATATATATATATATATATATATATATATATATATATATATATATATATCCATATTTATATCTGTATGTGTTAATTCTTGAGATAACTATTTGTGTTGAAAAAGCTTTCACTTAGCATAATGAATTTTGGAGTATAATAGAAAAGATAAATTAAGAGGAAATGGTAGAGTAGCCATTTTTACTGGAAAGAAAACCTTCTGAAGTACTGTTTCTAAATCTATAGAAAGCATACTTACTGTAATGTTCACCATGCATCAAACTAGAGCAAATGGCGAATAATAGAAATATATAAACTGTATTTTGAAACCTATCTGAATTATTTAGATGCCATCGAGTTAATCAACTATGAACAAGCCTGTTCATTGAAGCATTTAAATGCCTATGCTCCTAACTCATTACCAGTGAGCCATATACCGCTACCTTGAGACACATGCCAATACTACTGTTCACTGCATTTTCTTTCAAAACATTATGTACCGTGAAATTAATTTGAAGTCCACTACCCAGATCTCTTAGCTGCAGACAGAACTGTATTTTTGTATAATAGAAGGATAAAATAGTTTCTGATATGTTAAATCAAAGGATGGTGCCATGTTAGCCAGTAGACTAGATGACCGCACAGAAACGTTTACAGTAAGAAAAATAACAAACATAGTGTGAAGATAATACCTTTAATGGCTTACTGAGAGGAAAGATTTGTTTCCTGATGAAGTCTCATATGGTAAGATGCAATGCAATGAGATATCAATACCTGCTATCTACTAAAGTTTAAACCCCATACCATTATTCCCCAGTTTGAACTATTATGATAAGATGTTCCAGGCAGGGGTGGGTCTACCAGTGATGCAGGTGCTGCAATGCACCAGGGCCGTTCTCTGGAGGGCAAAGTGCTTTGTATTTTTTTTTAAGATAATTTCTCTGATACTCCAAGAGGTGGCAGTGTTGAGCAGTTCAGCACCCTGGGGGTGTATTAAAAAAGAAGTGAGAGAGCAAGGGCTGCAAAGTGACAGCAAAGTAAAGGGACTATTAGTTTTGTGAGAGGGGATACATAGACATGGGTGCCATGTAATGTGGGTGGTGAGAGTGGTTGGGTACTGTGTGGGGATGGATGCTGACAAGGACCAGACCCCTCACCCTGTAGGGGGTGTTACCAGAAGAGAAGGAGGTAAGAGAAGCAGCTATGGAAAGTTTTTTTTTTGGGGGGGAGCAGATATGAAAAAGGATCTTTGGGAGGGATGCTCTTATGAGAAGGGGTCTTAGGGAGATGAGCTGTTATGTGAGGGTTTACTGAGTGAGTTGCTACCAAGAGGGTCCAGCGCAAACATTTTTACCACCTTCATAATGGGACAGCCAAATTTTTGTTTGCACCAAGGCTCTCTATTCTCTATCTTTGCCACTGGTTCCAGGTCATTGCGATTTACCTTCTACAGTATAATATGAACATAAAAAAGAACTGGGAGGAAGAAGCCTGCTGATCGGGTGACAATCTTTGCTGAATGCTTTTCAATTTTCTAAGCACTTGGTTTTCTAGTTAGTAGTCTTATTTTGAAATACTACAAAATGGAAATATTTGCACTTGTTTCTATCTTGTTTTATGTTTTTAATTTTTACTTGGTCTTACCCAACAAAATTTATTTGATAGCTATATTTCTCCCCAGCCATTTTTTGATTCAGATTTTATATCACAAATGAAAAGGGTTGATTAAGTAGACTAAACAATACATTTTCACCATTAAATGCTGTATTTAGAAATCAGTGCTCTTCAACATGCATTCTACAAACAAACCTAAATACTTTCTCACAAGAGTCATGCCATTTGAAAATTAATTTTCATCAAAAATGTAAATGCGGAATATGTTGGCGCCATTTTTTCTAAAGGGTGAAGTGCTTGAAAACTCTTCATTCTTATATTATACTAGAAATAGGACTTCATGAGTTAACCAACACTTTATTGTATTGTGCCATGGCCTACTGAGTTGGCCTTTCAACTGAACTTTTATTTAAAAAAAAAATAGGTTCTCTACTATTATTATCATCACTACACTAAAACACTGTATAGATACTGATAGTCTACAAAAATTGAAAACATTGGGTAAAATTGAGGCAACCTGACATTTGCCATCTTGCAGGAAAAGTTTTATGACTACAATACTTCAAACCACTGTTGTTGAGGACTTCGGTAGGTGGCTATCTGACAAGGACACATAAAGAAATGGCTCTAGTCTGACTGCCAACAATCTTCCTAATATCTCACTAACCCATCTGACCCAACAAATTATGGGAATAGATAGAATATTTGTCCATCTAGCTGCACACTTTTTTTAACTTGGAGTAACCCTACTCTGGAAGTCAAGTGTAGAAATTGCAGCCTAGCATATGCAGCCACTCGCTGCAAGGCTCTTTAAGACTTGTTATGTTAAAGGCTATTTTGATTTATTGTGGTGGACTTTGAATTTAAGAACCTGATAATAATGGACATTAACAACTGACAAGCCTAATTTGTGCAAAAATTGCAGTGGCCTTGTTGGTGTGTTCACCTGCAAAAGTGATTTTGTCCTGGACTACAACTATAAGGCAAGACATCTGTAATTGCTCAGACTAAATCTAAATCATAATGGGTAATGGGGAACCACCAAATGAGTATAATTTACTCTCTACTACTGCTGCTGTGCATTACGTTTAAATATCCTGAGACCAGATTTATGGGAGTAAAGCACTAGTAAAACTAGCTACCATTACTACCAACCTTAAGCTCTAGTGTCTAACGAAAACTTTTCTTGAGACCCAGAAAACCTCAGATCTACAGTACCTCCATGCTTCACTAAATCTGAAAGATCCACAGCGTCGTTGTCAACTCCTTGCACTGAGTTTTACTTGCTTGTACTAGAAGCTGAGAAGCATAATAGATCCTCATCTTATCACCCCCTTGAATTTACCAGCAGACTATTCTGGCTTCATCCTAAAGCAAACTGCAAACAAGGAAGTACTGCTACGAGACTCCAGTCAATATATAGAGATATTGGATATAACAATTGTTGGCATTCTGTGATGTTAAAAACCCAAGGTGTGCTTTGCCTAGCACCCGTCCAGGTTATCACTGTAGTGCATTTATAAATAAAGCTCATATGTTTGTTTGTTGGGCATGGACTATTAAAGACAGTATGCAGTTTAATATAAGTTAATAGTTTTCTTGTTTTTGATTGTGTCAGTTTTCCCCCTAAGCAGAGCAATTTATCTCCTCTTACCTGACCTTTGCCTATCAGGAGTAGTGGCCAACTTTTCCTGGAAGCTGTACTAAAAAAAGTCTGACCAGTGATACTGGTTCACACTGAGCATGCTCAGTAATTACTTATGCACTTACTCATTGGACGGAGCTAATGAGGGAGCTGAAAGCAAGTTAAAATACAGCTGCTACCTCTGTGTAGATTATGTCATGGGGCAGAACCAGTGACATCATAGGCCAGCCTGCATCCAAGCCCCATGATGATCCAGCCCCCAGACAGAGCTGGCCACGCCCTCGGGGAGGTGAAAAAGGCAGCTCTGCTTGAGGAGAACACAGACAATTTAAGTAAGAAAGTAATAAAAAAATATGAAATTTTATTTCTTTTAAACTGTATACTGTCTTTAATAGTTTATGCCCACTAAACAATCGTGATCTTTACTTGGAAATACAATACAGCGGTACTTGAAGAGATCACTAGGACTAATATACACTGGATTCCCACATATTTAATCCTATTCTCACTTTTGTCAATCCAAACCCATTTGCCTCTTTGTTCTACTTTTGCTATATCTTACAGATTGATAATATATTTAACAATTAAAGCATATATTATGTTATCGGTCAAAACTTACTTTGATAGAGACACGCTATTTGCTTCCAAATGTTATTTAGAATACTTCTTTCATATGATCCACACAATGAAAATAAATCACTGAGCAATTAACCTTTGTACTCTGTATACAGACTTCCCTGAGTGTAGCCCTAAATACCCGTACCGACACTTTACATTACATTATGTTGCCCATTAGCTATAAATACATCTATTATACCTTTGTACATAGTAAGGGATGTTATTTCACTATGTTGTACTAGAGACACTACTGAAATGGTTCAATCTCTTTTGAGTTATTATACTCACCTCCCCACACATTTTCTATACATTTTCTTACATCACTAATTTCCCAATCCTTTGCCATAAAAAAGAAAACGGAAGATAATTAGATTTTGCAGGAGTTACAGAGTGATTAAATTAGAAAAGGCCGCAACCACATGGCCGGAATCCAAATCTGTAAACCATGCTTCGGCATGTAGCATTTCCGGGCGTGAACATGATAAATTATTCAAACCCGTAGTTACTGGTTTAGACGGAGACAATAGTAAAAAGAGACAGTCATCATTACATCACTAAAACATGAGGTTTCCTTTCAATCACTTATGGTTATGAAGTCCGAGTTGCGATCGAGCCCACATTTCAGAAATAATGCAATATGAAAAAGTCAATAAATATAATATTCTGGACCATGCGAGTTCTATTACATTTATTAACACATTGATTGCCGGGATTGATATAACACGGAAATTAAACATGAAAAAAAAAATGTTTTATTGCAGATTTGCAAGCTTGAGAATTTTGTGCTATTCATTTTAATACTTTTCTTCGCTTTCCCTGTAATTTAAAATACAGTAGTGTGTCTATATTTGCTTTTACAGTGCTACTGACAGGTGTTTAACCCCCTTGCAGGTCCTCTCTAGAACCCGTAGGATTTTTGGCTACATTTGCCATTTACAAGTGTGAAAACAATTGCGGGCTTGAGGCCTTGTAGCAATTTAATAGCAAATTGTGATTGTAACATTTACAGGCTTAAAAGATCAAACCTGTAACCCACAATCTGCGGGTAGTTAAAATAGGCCAATTTAGTAGCCGTAACTTTTGCAGGCTCTTTTACAGGCCTCAGGAGCTACAAACAGGCCAATTTAATAGGGCCCCAGGTACAATGTTTTATACCTGAAGTATATATTTAAGTTAAATAATGTAATTTGTTCTGAATTCCCAAAATTTGGGTATAATATCAAATACCATACCATATTGCTTAATAATCCAAATGTATCTAAAAAATTACAATACATCTAAATATTTAAAGCAGTGGTTCTCAAACGTCTCCCCAGGACCCACCAGACAGGCCATAATTTCAATCTAACACTGTTTGAATACAGATGAGGCAAATAAAGTCTGTTGAACACTAATTGCTCCTCGTGTGTTCACACAGTGTTAAACCAAAATCATGGCGAGTCTTGAGCAGAGGTTTGAGAATTACTGATTTAAAACATACTAATGAACAGCTGCAGTCATTTTTTTTCTATATGTTTTCTTTTTTATCTAAACTTGATAACGTGCAAAAAGTTCTTACAGCACAACAAATATATGCAAAACTTTCATATTTGTAACTACTATTCTTTGGTGCTGGATATAATTTTCTCTCCTAATTCTTTCTGCTGTTTTTTTTGTAAATGAATATGTTTTTTGTTAATCCTGTTAAAAGCACTGAACATTTTTAGTGGTCAAATTCTCATTGTGCAGACAGAAACTTACTGTGCATTCAAAGTCTCCTCCCACCTCATGAAGTTGACCAGCAGAAACCAAAATGACAGCTTCCATTGCATATAAAAAGTAATACATTCTATACTATATTTTTGTTACATTCTAAAAATTGCCTATTTTCAATTGTAATTATTCAACAGTAAATTTGATATGAGTACAGGAGCTCCATGGGTTATAAAGGGCCCAACTTACAAATGACCCCTACTTAATAACCTGCTCCCAAAGCTTCTTGTATGAGTTTTTGTATGTTCTGTTTGTTTGAATTAAAAGAAAGAGCATAATATTTCTGTAACTTAATATTACAGTTTTTGTGAATTCAGTCCGACTTACTGTCACCTCATGGACCACAAAACACCATGCTGATCCACTTGATATCCATGGCAGATATACTGGACTGGGTTGCCACTTTTTTCTTCAGTGGGCCACAGCATACAGCTCCTGATATTCCTAGGTGGTGTCCCATCCAAGTACTGACCAGGCCCAACCCTGCATAGCTTCAGGGTGGTTTGACCTCTTGCTTCCCTAACTGGAATCAAACCCAGGTCACAGAGGTGAAATAACTGAATCCTAACCACTGGACCAGCAGGGAACCTTATTACACAGGGTATTATTTTTACATTGTGTTATTATTACCATATATGAGCATTTATAGTATTGTTATTATTATTATTCATCATCAGGGATCAGACTTACATACAAATCCAACTTAAGAGTATTCTCAGGAACTGATTTTGTCCTTAAGCCAGGGAACACCTATACAGTGGTCCTTTAAATGCAGATAATCTGAGACATTACTGTTATTTTAAATGACCAGCAGCAGGAGATTGTTAGGTTCTGTAATGCTCATAAATAAACATGATGGAGCCGAGAGGTATGTGTGCAGTGGAAAAAACAATTACACTTCCCCCACAACTTTACTGAATTAAAGAGCAGCTATCTTAAATCTGTAATGTTCTCTGTGTCAGCAAAGCAACTTCTTTAAATTGCTGCCTTGTGAGTCACTGTCAAGGCACTTGTACCATTCACTTGCTCCACAGTCTACCTCACCCATGCATGCCTTTCTGGTACAAATGGCTAAGAACAATACATAATAATTTAAGTATATAATGGTGTGTGAAGCTGTCATTGTTGTACCTGTCTGGAATTGTTGGTGCACTAATAAAACCATTTACTTCCAGTACCTCTCCAATGACCTTGCAGTGGGAATATTCCTCACATCTTCCCCGACAGATGTTACAGACACAACTAATCACTTTGCAGTGTCTTACTGACTGGGCCCTCTGGAAAGAAAGACATTACGGAGGGTATTGTTTTTGCAGTAACAAGCTACGAGGGCATACTGACTTTTGGGCGAAGGAGCCCTGCACGACGTCATGTGCGCACCCACAAATGCGCGCACCCACACGTGAACGCATTCACCCTCTATCCATCTCTGTAACCCTCTAACCGTCCCCCTGTACCAGCTCTTTCTCCTGCTGTGCCCACCCTCTAACCCCAGGTCTCTCTCACCCTGTGCCCACCCTCTAACCCCAGGTCTCTCTTCCACTGTGCCCACCCTCTAACCCCAGGTCTCTCACTTTAAGGTCTCTCTCCTCTGAGTACTCATCGGCCACCTCCAAGTACACACCAGCGCGGTGGCCGTTGAGTACTCTGTCCATGAATACATAAGATTTATAAACTGTAAGAAATCCTATAGAGCAGGTACATTTAAATAAATGTTTAAAAGTCTATTCGCTCTACTAGTCCTCATTCTTAACTTCTCCAAGATTTCTGTTTACCCCAAGCTCTCTCTACCCACCATAACTCCAGTATTAACAATGCCTCCACTCTCTACTTTCCTCCCAACATGTTTCTATTGATTTCACAAATGCCTATTTTAAAGGGATGGTGATTTAGAGGTGAGAGAGATACAGGATATTTAGAGCCACAATGGGGAAGCTCAAAGAAGAAGCAGATGGGGTGTACTAAAGAACAACTGAGGAACTACAAAGCATATTGAGGTGTGTAAATTATAAGGGTCAGCACCGGTTCTTGCTTGTTTTTCCAAATCAAGTCACACTCTCAAATATTGAATAATTTTCTTGCCCTCTTTTAATCATTGTTTAAGTATTCTGTTCAGCAAAGAAATATTACAACTGCCACACTTTAATGAAAAGTAAAGTACACTGGAGAAAATGTATGAAGGTTTGGGCCTTACTTCACTGAAATCGAAGAAGAGGGAGTGGGCCAAATAAGGCCTTTGAACTGCCAGTTTGACATGCCTGATCTAGCCTAACCAGTCTTATAATTACTATTTTTTTCCACTACGGAATTGGCAAAACCATCTAAAACGTTGATGAATTAGCAATCTAAGTAAAAATAAACACAAAAATGTAGCAACCTCAGCCTAAAGATGCCTTATAATGAAGTTGAGTACAAATCTTTGCTGCCACTTCTCCTTCAAAGTGATAATCCTGTGAAAATCCTGTGTCAATCAAAGGTAATATCTCAGAATGTTTCCTTCTCCATAAACTCATGTTACTGGCATTACCATAAAGGAGAACTAGCAGAGTGTGGAGCAAGACCTTGGACCTTGTTGTGCAGCTGTAGCATCTGTTTACTGCATCTAAAGCAGGTGCCTTTACTTTGGGATGCTAGTTCCTCTATTTGTAGCTGTTTTTGCTGATTCTATAGGGATATTGCAGAATCCCTTTAAATACTTATCTTACGTGTATTGCAAAATATGTTTTGGTATCCACTTGCCTAGTATATATAAATCTAAAATTCAAAAATAAAATGTGAGGTGAGCTAATATATTAATTTTATTATAATATTTCTTGGATTAAAAACATTGACCCCTTGAGTACAGTGCAAGTAATTCTTAGCATAGCAATCAGAAAATTAGGAAATGTTTTATATATATCTTTACATGTTTATAGTGGGTGAGATATAAATCATCAGTAAAGAATGGCCTGTTCAGATCTCCTCCTAATTAACCATTTCCCTACATTAAAATGTTCTCATTGTGTCTCATATGGAAGAAAACAGATCCCTAACATAAATTGTAAACATGACATCTCTGGACCAGTTTCCTATCTTCACTATATTATTTAATGCAATTTACACTGGAAATATACTGTTCATGCTAATTGCAAGTCACATTATGCTCTTATTGCCATTTTTCTTTTTACTATATTTGTTAATATGTTAACAATTTATCAGTTGTGCACAGGAAAAACATGGAATTGAGGGATGGAAACCTTTTTGGATGGTCACTGATCATCAGAAAAAATAATCATGCTCCATCCAATACATTGTTTTTTAATTGTGTTTATCTTCTACAAGCCCACTGGTAGTTCTGTTAGCCTTTGAGAATGATGCTCTTCCATGCTGTCTTTGCACATTGGTTTAAAGACGTCTCCTAAAACAGAGATCTCCTAAGTAGAAATTTATGCATGTGTTAGTTCAAAACATTCTGAGGGCCAATTGGTTCCCCAACATGGATCTACATATGTGACAATGGTTTGTAATAATATAATATCCTTTATAGAATATCCATACCTATTGTTTATCTTAGTTATACTTAATCTGACTGTGACATAACCATTTACTTATTACTAGCAAATAACCATGTTCTTTGCTCAAGATTTGGCAGCAGTTGTACCTTATCTGTACATTCTCCCTGGCAGCTCTCTCCTTCTGATGCAGACTGTATATGCCAGGAATAGTCAATAGGTGCAACTGAGTCAGAAGTAAGCCTTCTAAGACCATTTCTTTTGCACCTCCACTACGTTATTCATTTTAGCTTGTCACCATCTTGAAAAATTGAATATCCTTAAAGTGACACAGAAAAGATTCCAGTTGTTTTACAGAAATAAAAAGTACACATCTGGGAAGGAAAAATAGCCATGCAATTTATAATCTTAATGGAGCAAATATAGGGGTATCAGATATTGAAAGGGATTTGGGAGTGCTTGTGGACAATCACCTAGGGAACAGTGCTCAAAGCCAAGCAGCAGCTGCAAAGGCAAATACAAAATTAGCATGTATTAAGAAAGGTATAGAAGCCAGGGAAGCAAATATAATTCAGCCACTATACAAATCCCTAGTACGCCCTCATTTGGAATATGGAGTACAATTTTGTTCACCACTTCATAAAAAGAACATTTTAGAGCTGGAAAAGGTACAGAGAAGGACTACAAAACTAATAAGGGGAATGGAGGGGCTAAGTTATGAAGAAAGACTAACCAAATTAGGCTTATTTTCTCTAGAAAAAAATTGTCTAAGAGGAGATATGATTACCTTATATAAATAAATCCAGTGTTAGTATAAAGATTTGTCAAGTGAGCTTTTTGTGCCAAGAGGTTTTCAACTGACACGAGGACATCCCTTGAGATTAGAAGTAAAAAGATTCCACCTTAAAGAAAGAAAAGGGTTCTACACAGTAAGGGTGGTTAATCTGTGGAATACTCTACCAGAGTAGGTGGTGACAGCGGATTCGGTAGATAACTTTAAAAGAGGATTGGATTTATTTCTAATTAAAAAGGGCATTTACGGTTATCCTGGATAATTAGAGAGACAGTATTGATCCAGGGAGGAATCCAATCGCCAGTATCTGGGGTCAGGAAGGAATGAATTTTTTTTTTGCCCCTTTGAAGTGATTGGATCAATTCATTATTAATAAAAAAAATAATTAATTGTTGATTAATAATGAATTAACAACTAATTAATTAACAACTAATCCACATATTGCAGTTTAGAGGAGATCTTAAAAGGTTGAACTTGATGGACTGAAAGTCGTTATTCAACCTCAATTACTATGTAACTGAATAAATATAACTGCTACTGGTTATAATTAAACATTAAACTGGTTGTAATTAAACATTCCAAGTGAAAGTTTTTTTTAACATTTATACTGAAATTAAGAGTTATTTTATAAATAAGATTCACCCTCCAAGAAATGGTTTTATCAACAGCAAACAATTAGGATTATCAATGGGAGTAATAAAAAAGAAACTCATGCCTAGCAAAAAAAAAAAATTATAGATGTCCCAATTGCTATTGTTTTTTATTTTTTGACATTCTTGTCATGATTACACTAGCGAATTGCCCGTCGGGTCTCTAAACTCCGAAATTTGTGGTTAAATAGAGGTGTAACTTCACTTGCAGAGGTCCTCGGTGCCTCCCCTTGCTGTGAGTAACCTTTTTATGTGTTTCTTGTTTGTATTTGTTGTGTTTGTAATATTTTTGGGGTTGCCCAGGTTGCGTCCTTGTTTTATAATCTCCTAGGTGTTTTTCGGCAAATACTTAGGTGTTTGGTGATGTTTTGCGTCTTTAGACTGCTGTAGCCTCGTTTTCGTTTTTTTCCGCGGCCATTTTTTCTCTCGCTTAGAGAATTTTTTAGTGTCTAAACTCTTTTAATTTGACTTATATTGAGGTGTAACTTTAGTTTTCGAGGTCCTGGATGCTCCCTCTTCCTGTAAGTAAGCTTTTTATGTATTTGTTGTGTGTATTTGTTGGATTTTTGATGTTTTGAATGTGCGCGTGTTGCGGCCATTTTTTGCGAGGTCGTAATGGGTCGTACCGTGTCTCGTATTTTGTTTGCGTTACGACGTAAAGTTTGCGAGGGTCGCAGTTGCTGGCAAGGAGCGTTAGCAACAACTCGTATGCTCCCAACTATATATGTGATGGTTTAGTGACTAATATTACCAGTAATTATGGATATGTCAAAGGGAGCATAACATTGTTGCATTGTGATTATGTATTATTATGTGTAGTTATACTGTATGTTGACTGTACATTGTTATCTTGTATACTAGTTATAACATATTATAAGAGGGAAAATGTTATATATTACATATGTGGAAATGGTAAAAACGCTCTCCACAGAAGTTATCTGCAGGACATTGCATCTGCACACAGATGACTGCTACTTAGGAGGCATGAGCAAACACTTTAGATTAACATCAAGGTTGGTACTCCTAGTTAGTTAGAGAAACCTTTCATGTAGTAGTATCTCAAGTGGGTCTATGGTAACCAAGGCTGCAAGGCAGATGTAACTTATTGCTGACATCACAAACATACACAAAGGTACACAAGGGTGTCGAATGGGAGGTAGAGTATAAATATGTTGGTTCACTAATTCAATAAAGGTTCAGTTCTAGTTTTCACATATCCAAGGTGTGAGATTGTTTCTGTGCTTTGCATCCTGACTTGGGGAGTGGTCTTGTCATAGGTCACTAGTAACTTGTATCCAGTATTCTCTGCCTGTACCTTTGGGCTTTGTCCTCTTCAGAAGCCACCTTCTGTGCCAGAAAGAATAAGAACCACACAATTCTGCTGGGGTAGATTTGAACTAGGTTCATATCAAGCCCCCTTAAAGAAGCAGATTGTGACAATCACCATACACTGCTAATATTAATTACTGTAAATAAGGCAATTACCACAGAGTGTGGATATTTCTGTTAATGTATACATTAGATAACGTTATGTCCTATATCAATATTAAGGTGCATCCACTTAGAATTTTGAATTACAATCAGGGACCTTTTCTATGTCACTGTAAATAAAATCAGTTCAATAAAATTATTTATCTGGGTCTCCTCATTGTATGTTTCCTCCCTGTAAGCTTTTGGATAGCTTTATAATAAAATTTTTGTTTGTGCATTAGTATCTATAAAAAAATATGCATTCCTAACTTCACTTTGAAAAGTACATTTGGACATTTATTAATTTTGCAGGCTACGTTATATCAGCGCGTAGCCAATGAAATACAGCATGTGTCATGAGCTGGCTTGCTGGGTATATAAGATGACATGTAGGCATTCTGCAAACATATAATTTGCCTAGATCTCCTCCTTCCCACATGGCTTAGCATTTCATTTCTTTGAACTGCACACTCTTGCTTTCTCTCTCTCTCCCTGTTCTATCTGTCCCTTACACCGTATTTTCATTGTTTTTCTTTTAGCCCCAATTGTTACCTGCACCCAGGTCTCACTAGGCCTCACTGCTTGTTCTGAATTCTGGGCACTTCATACACACCAGCAGGTATGGAGAGGACTTTGAAAGCTGCGCCTTCCCAGGAGCCAGTATCTTTTATTAATATTTCTACTGTATGCTTGTTATTATATTTGACTAGCTACTTGCCCGCCAAAAATGACGGGAATAAAATGTTATGGCTGGAAATGCTGTACCTTCGGCGCTCATCGCAAGCCCTGTGCTATGCGCCTAAGACGCTCATTGCTAGTCTCTCCTCCTGTGTAGTTTATAGGCCTTGCGCTTGAGTGTTACTGTCTTGGGTTGTGTTACTGCCTGGGGTTAAGTGTTACTGGCTTGTGTTAAATGTTAGTGGCTTGGGTTAAGTGTTACTGGCTTTCGGTTAGTGTTACTGCTTAGGGCTATTTATTATGTCCTTTGGCCATTTTTACATACTTAGGCCTTGTTTTCGCCTTTTTGCGTTTTTTCGGGAAGCCATTTTTTTCTCGCTTAGGAGATTTTCCATTGTGAAAAAATGCCAAATATGCATCAAATTAGCTTGCATTACCTGACTCACAGGCTCCCTGCCTCTCCCACTTTGGTGTGTGTGTAAGTTAATTTGAGGCATATTTGTTGTTTTTTTCATGTCTTTTTAGTTCCGTGGTTAGGCCGTTAAACCGTAATGCTGGTGTCCTAAGGCGAGCTCAGGGAGGACAAAAACCTGTCATCATCAGAAACTACTAAAATTTGCATGACAATACCGATATTGGACCTCTTCTGATTGGCTAAGGGTTGCCTTCTCTGATGAGTCAAGTTTTCTGCTCCATCAATTGGATGGATGTTGGCTTGTCAGGCGCGAAACCTCGGAAAACAAACACTCTGCATCCATTGTTGGAAGAACACAAGCTGGTGTCGGAAGTGTTATGGTCTGGGGAATGTTTTCTTGACATTGTCTGGGTCCACTCATACCTCTGGAAGGCATTCTCGACCGACTGATTATCTATCCATCCTTATAGATCTAGAACACTCATACATGTTGACTGTCTTCCCTTGAGCAGGCTGGAGCTTACAGCAGGACAATGCAACATGTCATATGGCCAGAATTGTGTGGGAGTGGCTGAAGAAACACAACGAAGACTTCCAAGTACTTCCCAGGCCTCCAAATTCCCTGCACTTGAACCCCATCGAGCACCTGTGGGAACACATTGATCGCCATGTTTGCTGTATGGATCCTACACCACACACTCTTCAGGAGCTGTCAAATGCACTGCTGTCTGCATGGCTCTAGATACTCTTGCCAACCTTCCAGTATCTTATTGACTCATTACTGCACCGTCTAGCTGCTGTCCGTGGTGCACATGGTGGTTATTCAGGAAATAAGCTAATGGTCATAATAATGTAACTTGACCAGATATATACAGACCCTGGGTACTTAAAAGGGCTGCATAATAGTTTTTAGCTTTTTTGTTTTACACATTGCACAAATAGTGAAGCAAAAATGGCTAACTGAAGGAGAAATGTAGAGATGGACTGATTGGTAATACAGGTATTGATAATGAGGATATCAATGTAAGCGTGTAAAATAGAAGAATGATTACCTAGTTGTGGAGAGATAAAATGGACTCTGTATTGCTGAAGGACATGCTCCCCCACTCTAGAGGACAGGCTGAGGGCCTCAGGGTCACCCACCTCTGCTCTATGATAATATTGAACCTGGACAGGTCTCTATTCATTAGTGAGAAAATGGTCACATAAAAATGTATTTGTTTCTCTTCTTTGCTTTCTCTTCACTTGGTGCTTTTTCTTCACGATGCTCTATTGCAGTCTCTCTCTTTATCTTTTCATGATATTCCATTGCAGTCTCTCTCTTTTTCATTTTGTTGGCCGACTCTTTCTCCGCACTTGGTGCTACCTCTTCATGATATCCCATTGCAGTCTCTCTCTTTCTTTTCCCTTTTGTTGACTGACTCTCTCTTTCCTCACTTTGAGCTACCTCTTCATGATATCCCATTGCAGTCTCCTGATTTTCCCATGTTGTTGGCTGACTCTCGCTCTCCTCAATTGGTGCTATCTCTTCATGATATTCCATTGCAGTCTCTCTGTTTCTTTTCCATTTTGTTGGCGGACTCACTCTCTCTCTCTCCTCACTGGGTGCTATATCTTCATGATATTACATTGCAGTCTCTCTTTTTTTTACACATTTTGTTGGCTGACTCTTTCTTTACCCATTTTGTTGGCTGATTCTCTCTCTACTCACTTGGTGCTACCTCTTCATGACATTCCATTGAACTCACAAACCTGTACACTATTGGGGAATGATGCCATGGAGAGCAATACCAGCACAGCAGTTATATGTGACACTATGACAGGTTAAAAGCTGAAATTTAAACCCTCTTGGAGGTATTCCCCTGTTGGAGTGGAAAAGGTTCTGGAGGAACGAGGTCCCGAATGGTAGTATTCACTCAACCAGGGAGAAATAAAGGCAAAATACTTTCCAAAAGCTCTCAGCTCTATTCGGTGCAGATCCCGCAGCAAAGAAGAAGAAGAAATATGGGGGTCAAGTTATAGAGACCGTGGACTTCTCCCGAGAGCTAGAGAGCTATACCCTGCAATCACTGGTATCTGCTTCAACTCAAACTAGCGATGGCATCTGGGGACGGAGGTAAGAAAGGGGGAGATTGGTGAGATGCGAAAGTCAAGAGAGGGACCCGTGCCCCCCCCCTTCTGAGAAAGCGGCCTCTCTGCGATGTGGCTGCCATCCGGAAGGGTGAGTTGGCCGGATTCCTCCTTTAAAAATAAGTTCTGGAACCTAAATATTTCCTACTGAAATAAAGGTGGGAGAACTCAGTAAGACAACAGATTAAAAGTTTCTTATGACTAATGTGAGGTAAATCTTTCCTGCAATAAGCCATAAATGATAGAACTAAAAACAGCACCTGGACAGAATAAATTTAAAAAGGACAAATTGTTGTCGCGCTATAGATTATTGTACAAAACTATCACTGGAGAACAAAACACCAGAGCTGATCTAATATATACAGGAATTATATACAAGAACTATACACAAGAACTATATCCAAGAACGTGATTGGTGATACCAACTACTTAAAAACTGGAAACTGACTGTGTACTATATTGCGTTTTAGTAGTCCATGGTATAGGGTTTAATATAGGATATAATCACGTATATAGTTAACCAGTTGGAATAAGAATTTATGTAAGATTCAGTTTTTGGGGGTTTATGAGCTCAGTTGGTTAAAAGACCTCATGGAATGTTTAAAATATGCCAATTTAACACAGTTCACTCAAAGTCAGATTTGTTTCTAAATTTAGGTATAGTATAAACATAAAGGGCCTTATTCAATTGCAATTTGGCCAATTGAATAGGGCTCTAAATTAGCACATAGAATATTTTTTTTAAAGAAGTTTTTAGTTAGTAAATACCTTGCTTTTGGATAGAAGTTCACTAACTAAAAACTTTAAAAAATATATGCTATGTGCTTAATTAGAGCCCCATTCAATTGGCCAAATCGCAATTGAATGAGGCCCAAAGGCAGTTAGTTAATTTTCTGACTGTTATAGGAGGTCTCATGTATGAATCTAAAGGTACAAATCTTTTTTTTTATACAACATATTTGATGTAAGAAATGCTCATAATCTTATAGGTTGCAGAAAAACAATGACAAGCGAACAACCTAACCAGTCAAGGTTTAATTAACTTATATTGCGTGATACTGTGTTTTCTGATCTTGCATCCTATTCTTTGAATATACTTTTAATATACAGTCAGGTCCATAAATATTGGGACATCGACACAATTCTAAACTTTTTGGCTCTATACACCACCACAATGGATTTGAAATGAAACTAACAAGATGTGCTTTAACTGCAGACTTTCGGCTTTAATTTGAGGGTATTTACATCCAAATCAGGTGAACGGTGTAGGAATTACAACAGTTTGTATATGTGCCTCCCATTTTTAAAGGGACCAAAAGTAATGGGACAATTGGCTGCTCAGCTGTTCCATGGCCAGGTGTGTGTTATTCCCTCATTATCCCATTTACATTTCAAGTGTGCTATTTGCATTTGTTGCTGTTAACTCTCAATATGATATCCAAAGATCTGTCACTATCAGTGAAGCAAGTCATCATTAGGCTGAAAAAACAAAACAAACCCATCAGAGAGATAGCAAAAACATTAGGTGTGGCCAAATCAACTGTTTGGAACATCCTTAAAAAGAAAGAACGCACCGGTGAGCTCAGCAACACCAAAAGACCCGGAAGACTGAAGAATTATTTCCCTGGTGAAGAAAACACCCTTCACAACAGTTGGCCATATCAAAAACACTCTCCAGGAGGTAGGTGTATGTGTGTCAAAGTCAACAATCAAGAGAAGACTTCACCAGAGTAAATACAGAGGGTTCACCACAAGATGTAAACCATTGGTGAGCCTCAAAAACAGGAAGGCCAGATTAGAGTTTTCCAAACAACACCTAAAAAAGCCTTCACAGTTCTGGAACAACATCCTATGGACAGATGAGACTAAGATCAACTTGTACCAGAGTCATGGGAAGAGAAGAGTATGGAGACGGAAAGGAACTGCTCATAATCCAAAGCATACCACCTCATCAGTGAAGCATGGTGGTGGTAGTGTCATGGCGTGGGCATGTATGGCAGCCAATGGAACTGGTTCTCTTGTATTTATTGATGATGTGACTGCTGACAAAAGCAGCAGGATGAATTCTGAAGTGTTTCGGGCAATATTATCTGCTCATATTCAGCCAAATGCTTCAGAACTCATTGGACGGCGCTTCACAGTGCAGATGGATAATACCCGAAGCTTACTGCAAAAGCAACCAAAGAGTTTTTAAGGGAAAGAAGTGGAATGTTATGCAATGGCCAAGTCAATCACCTGATCTGAATCCGATTGAGCATGCATTTCACTTGCTGAAGACAAAACTGAAGGGAAAATGCCCCAAAAACAAGCAGGAACTGAAGACAGTTGCAATAGAGGTCTGGCAGAGCATCACCAGGGATGAAACCCAGCGTCTGGTGATGTCTATGTGTTCCAGACTTCAGGCTGTAATTGACTGCAAAGGATTTGCAACCAAGTATTAAAAAGTGAAAGTTTGTTTTATGACTGTTAATCTGTCCCATTACTTTTGGTCCCTTAAAAAGTGGGAGCCACATATACAAACTGTTGTAATTCCTAAAAAACTTAAGCAATAGGCGAATGAGCATTGAACCGAAAATGTTTGCATTTCTATGGGACCTACCTGTAGAAATGTACTAAATCACAACTCAAGCAGTTTAGGATTAATTACCTTATATTGTGGGTTTTTGTCTTTCTGATCTCGCATCTTCTTCTTTGTACTGTATATACCCTTAGTGAGTACGGACCTAATAGGTTTTACTATTACCATTGTTTAGGATTTGAAAGATTGATAATAGGTATATTAAGTAATAGGTGATTGAGCACTGAAGCAACAATTTGTGCATTTTTGTGGGATTTATCTGAATCAGAAAAAGTAAAAATGTAAGCTCTTGAAGGAGTATAAAGTATATGTTTAAGCGATTAAATATAAGCTCTTTCCTTAACGTAGAAAATTAAGAAAGACTCCCAATTGGCTAGAAGTAAAAATAAACACAAATAAATTGGATTAAATCGCCTGGTAATTTCTTCTCCCCGGTAGATAAATAAAACACAAACTGACCTGTCCTCCCTTTCACAATTAGAAACAGAACACTCTAAATTAGATGAAAGTAAACATTCTGATAACTACTCCTCAGAATATGAGACATATGGAGAGAAACTAACGGTATCAATGATGAAGTTCCTTATCAGAGAATTTAAAACATCTATTAAAGATGAATTGTCTCAAGTAATTGTTAAAAAATCTAAATCTATAAGTAGTCAGGCTAAACTAATCCAAAATGTGGAAGTTAGTCAAGACAAAATTGTTGTTGATCACCAGATTGTGTTAAAAGAAATAAAAGAACTAAGATAATAAATAAACTATGTAAAATGTAAATGTGTTAAATTCGAAGACCAATCTAGGTGCAATAATATACGAATTAGAGGGATACCTGACTATATAATTGGGAAAGAGCTCCCCTTATACACAATTAAATGTCTTAACAGCTTAAAAGAGAATGACAGAATTATACAGGAAACTATAGAGTTAATTGTATTCCTCTACCTAAAACTATAAAAAGGGCTGTCATTGTTAAGATACATCATTATGCACACAAAGATCTGATAATGAAAACAGCATTTAATAAGAAAATATTTTCTAGTCCACATGATCAATGACAGATCTTTTCAGATTTATTGGGAGAAAAATTAAACAAATGCAGAGAATTTAGTGCTCTTACCAAAATTTTGAGAGATAACCACATACTATACAGATAAAAGAGAATAACTTTTCAAAGACTGGAGTCTCCAACCAGTGGAAGCTTCTGGGTATACCAAATAGAATTCCCTCACATATAGAGAAGCCTATAAGCCTAAATAAAATGTAAAAAATAAAAGGAAAAAAATGGAGTAAGAAAGGAGGAAAAAAAATGAGAGGGTACAGATCTGGAAGGATGGTTATATTAATTGATTACATTTTTAATAAAACAAGGCATTTTTAATATATTTTGTAAAACACTTTATTTGATGTTCACAAGAGGAATAAGGAATATTGGTAAGCTTAACACAACACTTAGATTCATTTTATAGAGAATTATAGCGGCAGGATATGCTAACTGCACTATTTGAACAATATAAATAAAAAATTATCATTTTAATTATATATATGAGAATTGGAATTAATATAAATTAACACTTATCACATATTTATGGAGTATTAGCTACAGAAAAGACATTTTAAGATGGTTCACTAAATATACAAGTAGGATAGGTACTAAATATCCTCCCTGCAGTTGGTATTTACCATTTACGAAAGGAGCTATGTTAAGTAAAGACACTTTTAGACGGATCACAAACCTACAAATAGCATAGGCACTCAATAGTTTTTCATGGGTATTAAATATTGTTTTTAATAAGATGATTTCCTCCTCTCCCTCCCCTCCCTGTACTTGACACTTACCTCTTTATGGGGTGAGCTTAGGAGGCTGAATAAGTAACTCCATTTAATTTAATGGGGGGGGGGGGGGGCTCATTAGTTTGAATGTGGTTTCCAAAGTTAAGGAGTGAATTTGATTGTAACTAACAGCCTTATTACATTGTGATTCGGCCAATTGGAAAGGGTTCTATATAAGCACAGAGCATATTTTTTTACAGAAGTTTTTAGTTAGTGAACTTCTATCCAAAAGCAATGTCTTCACTAACTAAAAACTTGTGTAAAAAAATATGCTCTGTGCTGATATGGAGGCATTTTCAATTGGCGGAATCGCAATTTAATAAGGCTGTAAGTGTTTATATTTTTATATGTTTATAGGGTTTTTAAGGCACTGTATGTTCTCCAGCAACATTAGGTTGCCTAGATATTTTTTCTTTTTCAAAATTAATTTTTATTATTAGAGACAGATGTAAAACAAGATAGCAAAGGTACAATAAAACAGTCTTAATTAAACACAAACATCTTTCGCCCAGACCTGTAGGTTTCCAAGAATTTTAGTGAAAAGCAAGTCATCTCTACTATGATATTCTGGTTTGAAATACAAATGGCCGATAAAAGTATACTTATAAAAATGTTCCATATTTTCCTCTTGGCTAATTTTAAAATTTAAACCTTAATCATTATTTAATCTTAAAACTTGACAAATTAACCATAGATGATATGTAATGCCCCCTATGTTAAAGTTATCAGTGTCCTTGGACTTATGGCCCGGTAAAGATTTTCAAATATAATCCTAGGCATCACTGATTACCTTGAAGGGGGTCCCCGTTATAATGGAGGAAAGCAAAATTAATAACTTAATCTAAACAATTTAAATTAAAAACTGTCAAAAATGTCATCTTGGTCATATCTATACATCTTGAAAACTCTCAACAATAAGCACTCTTACTCACTGGGACAAGATTCTCCCATGATCCCCGGCCCCGGCTCTCTCTTTCCCTTCTCTACTACCTTGATTAGGATAGTCAAATTATCTAGGTTGTTGTAAGAACTCGGATGTCCATGTATGTTATCCGGGAACCCCATATATCGAGGAATTTAGGCATTGTGTTAGCTAAGGAGTGTGTGATTCTCTAATTTTAACAATTAAGTGTAATTTCGCCTTCACTGCCCCCAGATCCAGAAAGTTCCAACTGCGAGCTATATGGCTTTTAACAGCCAACATGATATACTGTATGAGTTTATTCTGGAAAGGGGTTAGCTTAGCCAAAGGGATCCCCAGCAGGCAGTTCTCCGCTGATTGCCTAATTGGTTGCCTAATAATATCTGCCACTAGATCTTCCACTTCTTTCCAGAATTGCTGCACTATCCTGCAGTTCCACCATATGTGTAGGAAGGTACCCGTATCCGGACAGCCTCTGAAACAGCTTGGGCTCTCCAATCTATTCCACTTAGCTAGCCTATCATGAGTGATATACGCCCTATGTAGGACCTTAATGGAGGTTTCTAGCACAGTATAATTTACGGCACCCCTAAATATATTGGACCATGATATTTTCCACTTTTTAGGTTCCCAATGGAGGGCCACTCCAATATATATTTAACCTTATTTCTCTCTGAGGGGGTGTTATAAAAGTGTCATATAATTCGCCTATCATTCCCCCCAGTCAGAGGGGCCTCTCCACAAATCTTTGAAAACCTATTATGTTGGGGCATACCTGTTAAGCTAATCATTGTGGAAACAAAGTGTCTCAATCTGCAATAGTTGTAATGCTGAGAAATGGGGAGGTCATATTTATCCCTTAATTCCTCAAAAGCGAGTATTCAACCTTCCTTAACCCACAAGCCCAACCTATCAAGTTTGTTCAATCTCCACCAATATTGAGCCATGGCTGGAATATCCGTAGGTGCTTGTGGATGTAGCATTATTGATGTTAGATAGGGTGATTTGGGGAATAGCGTAGAATGCCGATGTGCCCAGGTTACAAACGAGGTTGAGTGTTTAACCATTGGGTTTGGAGAGTTTCTTAACAGGGCTGGTGGGGTAGCCAATTCTCCTGCGCTGGATGTGAAGAGCCGGCCGACCATGGCCTGGAATTTTTAGATTAGCTTTAGGAGCTTTATAATAATTTTGGATCAGATTAATAAATCTTCCTTTAAAGCCAAATCGAATGCTTTCTCCACATCCAGCGCGAGCAAACAGGCTGACAGTTTGCTATGCTTCACATGGTGCATCAGATTCAGAATCTTTCGAATATTATCCCCGCCTGCCTTCCCTATATGAACCCCACTTGATCATTATGAATTTATGGACTGCAGAAAGTCTGCAATCCTGTCAGCCATAATTTTGGCCAGGAATTTAATATCACAATTCAATAGTGAAATTGGCCTGTAGTTTTTTGCTTCAAGGGGGTCCCTACCCGTTTTTGGATAAAGAACAATCTCAGCAAGACTTAGATCTGGGGGAAGCTGATGGGCCTTGCCAACTTTAGAGCTAAGAATGGTATTTCGAACTTCATCTAAGGTAATCGCCTTATTTAAATGTGTCAGATTCTCCTCTGTCAAGTGTGGAAGATCTAAAGAGCCTAAAAACCTGTTTATTCCATGGGAATCCACGGTTTTTGAGGACGCTATAAATTTTTCATAAAACGCAAAGAATATTTCTTGTATTTTAGATGGGTTGGACGTAATTACCCCCTGGGGGGGATTTTAATTGATAAACCTTTGATTTCCGCTTTTTAGCTCAAAGTGAATCCAGATTGTTTGCCTTGTGGTAAAATGTATGCTGCGTCCAATGGAGAGCTTTTTCTGTTCTTTCAGAAAGTATGATGTCTATCTCTGCTCTTATCTTATCAATCCTGATCCTGCTGTTGGTTATCCCGCTCTAACCTCTTCAATTCCGCATTAAGGTTAGCTTCTTGCAATTTGCACTTTTTCTTATGTTCTGAAGCTAATTTTATACAGGTTTTTCCCTGTCAATATAATGTAATTTTGCCTAGACATTTTTAACTGAATTCAGTTTATCAGTTCTGCACGTCTCTCTTAATTGCCCAGATAAATTGAGGCTTTTAGGTCAGACATGCTGAATTGAATTTTCTCTATCAAAGATAATGGGAATTTGTTTTGTTATGTATGTTGTAGTATGTTCTTAATCCGTGCTTGTCAGGGATCTTGGTTGAGGCAGGGGAGGAATAGATGTTTAGATTATTTACATGATGGAATGGCTTTGAAAATTATTGGGCACAATGTGCAGGGTTTGAACACAGTGGAAAAAAGATTATCAGCTTTCAAAAGTTGCAAAAAAGAAAAAGCTGACATAGTTTGCATACAAGAGACCCATTGGAAACACAATAGAGTCCCTAATTTTCAAGACAATGTTTATGAAGCAAGCTGTAATTCTACCCTCAAGAAAAAAGCCTGGGGAGTTTCTATATTTTTTAACAAAAATTTAAACATCTTAGAGGAATTTGCCAAATAGATTCTGAGGGACGATTTATACTGTGGATAGGCAAAATTAATAAACAAAAATATACGATAATGAAAATGTATGCTCCTAATGATATTCAAAATGAATGTATAGGTTATGAACTAGGAATCCTCAAAAGATATACTCATGGTTCTATAACACTATGTGGAGATTTTAACATGCTTCTTAATCCGGTCTTGGACCGTAAGTCAATAAAACTGCTACGTCATGAAGCCTGAGTCATTAGAAATTCAGAATTGTCAGCACTTTTTCAAAAAAAATTAAAGGTTTAGACTATATGATTCTTGGAGAATACTTTATCCAGAACAAAAAGATATTCCATTGAACCCTCTTTTTTTCCATTTTGTTGGCGGACTCACTCTCTCCTCAATTGGTGCTATCTCTTCATGATATTCCATTGCAGTCTCACTCTCTTTAATCACTTTGTGCTATCCCTCAGTGTTATTCCATTGCAGTCTCTCTCTTTTTTCCCATTTCGTGACAGACTCTCTTTCTTTATCCATTTTGTTGGCTGACACTCTCTCTCCTCAATTGGTGCTATCCCTTCATGATATTCCATTGCAGTCTGTTTCTTTTCCATTTTGCTGACGGACTCGCTCTCTCTCTCTCCTCAATTAATGCTATCTCTTCATGATATTCCATTGCAGCCTCTCTGTTTCTTTTCCATATTGTTGGCGGACTCTCTCTTTCCTCACTTGGTGCTATCTCTTTATGATATTCCATTGCAGTCTCTCTCTTTCTTTTCCATATTGTTGGCGGACTCTCTCTTTCCTCACTTGGTGCTATCTCTTTATGATATTCCATTGCAGTCTCTCTGTTTCTTTTCCATATTGTTGGCAGACTCTCTCTCTCTCCTCACTTGGTGCTCCCTATCTCTTCATGATATTCCATTGCAGTTTGCAGTCTCTCTGTTTTTTTTCCATATTGTTGGCAGACTCTCTCTCTCTCCTCACTTGGTGCTATCTATCTCTTCATGATATTCCATTGAACTCTCTTTTTTCCCCATATTGTTGGTGGACTCTCTCTCTCTCCTCACTTGGTGCTATCTCTTCATGATATACCATTGAAGTCTCTCTGTTTCTTTTCCATATTGTTGGTGGACTATCTCTCTCCTCACTTGGTGCTATCTCTTTATGATATACCATTGAACTATGTTTCTTTTCCATATTATTGGTGGACTCTCTCTCTCTCCTCACTTGGTGCTATCTCTTTATGATATACAATTGAACTCTGTTTCTTTTCCATATTGTTGGCAGACTCTCTCTCTCCTCACTTTGTGCTATCTCTTTATGATATACCATTGCAGTGTCTCTGTTTCTTTTCCATATTGTTGGCGGACTCTCTCTTTCCTCACTTGGTGCTATCTCTTTATGATATTCCATTGCAGTCTCTCTGTTTCTTTTCCATAATGTTGGCGGACTCTCTCTCTCCTCACTTGGTGCTATCTATCTCTTCATGATATTCCATTGCAGTCTCTCTGTTTCTTTTCCATATTGTTGGTGGACTCTCTCTCTCCTCACTTGGTGCTATCTATCTCTTTATGATATTCCATTGCAGTCTCTCTGTTTCTTTTCCATATTGTTGGTGGACTCTCTCTCTCCTCACTTGGTGCTATCTATCTCTTTATGATATACCATTGCAGTGTCTCTGTTTCTTTTCCATATTGTTGGCGGACTCTCTCTTTCCTCACTTGGTGCTATCTCTTTATGATATTCCATTGCAGTCTCTCTCTTTCTTTTCCATATTGTTGGCGGACTCTCTCTTTCCTCACTTGGTGCTATCTCTTTATGATATTCCATTGCAGTCTCTCTGTTTCTTTTCCATATTGTTGGCAGACTCTCTCTCTCTCCTCACTTGGTGCTCTCTATCTCTTCATGATATTCCATTGCAGTTTGCAGTCTCTCTGTTTTTTTTCCATATTGTTGGCAGACTCTCTCTCTCTCCTCACTTGGTGCTATCTATCTCTTCATGATATTCCATTGAACTCTCTTTTTTCCCCATATTGTTGGTGGACTCTCTCTCTCTCCTCACTTGGTGCTATCTATCTCTTCATGATATACCATTGCAGTCTCTCTGTTTCTTTTCCATATTGTTGGTTGACTCTCTCTCCTCACTTGGTGCTCTCTATCTCTTCATGATATTCCATTGCAGTTTGCAGTCTCTCTGTTTCTTTTCCATATTGTTGGTGGACTCTCTCTCCTCACTTGGTGCTATCTCTTCATGATATACCATTGCAGTCTCTCTGTTTCTTTTCCATATTGTTGGTGGACTCTCTCTCTCCTCACTTGGTGCTATCTCTTCATGATATTCCATTGCAGTTTCTCTGTTTCTTTTCCATATTGTTGGTGGACTCTCTCTCTCTCCTCACTTGGTGCTATCTCTTCATGATATTCCATTGCAGTTTCTCTGTTTCTTTTCCATATTGTTGGCGGACTCACTCTCTCTCTCCTCACTTGGTGCTATCTATCTCTTCATGATATTCCATTGCAGTCTCTCTGTTTCTTTTTCATATTGTTGGCGGACTCTCTCTCTCTCTCCTCACTTGGTGCTATCTATCTCTTCATGATATACCATTGCAGTTTCTCTGTTTCTTTTGCATATTGTTGGCAGACTCTCTCTCTCCTCACTTGGTGCTATCTATCTCTTCATGATATTCCATTGCAGTTTCTCTGTTTCTTTTCCATATTGTTGGCGACTCTCTCTCTCCTCACTTGGTGCTATCTATCTCTTCATGATATTCCATTGCAGTCTCTCTGTTTCTTTTCCATGTTGTTGGTGGACTCTCTCTCTCTCCTCACTTGGTGCTATCTATCTCTTCATGATATACCATTGCAGTTTCTCTGTTTCTTTTCCATGTTGTTGGTGGACTCTCTCTCTCCTCACTTGGTGCTATCTCTTCATGATATTCCATTGCAGTCTCTGTTTCTTTTCCATATTATTGGCGGACTCTCTCTCTCTCCTCACTTGGTGCTATCTCTTCATGATATTCCATTGAGCTCTCTTTCCCCCCCATATTGTTGGCTGGCTCTCTTTATCACTGGGCTAAACTGAATCAGGTGATAAGTTTCTCACAGGTCCAACTCCTATGGTCTCTCTTGGTACATTATTCCAGCTTGAAATCTTTGTATTTGTGGACGCCATGTGTAAAATATGAGGTACCATATCCACGTATATATCCGAAGAGATGCCTATTGCAGCTGGGCAGATCCAGTTGCCCATGGGACATACAGGGTTGTCAGTAGAAAATGACTATTACAGCTGTGGATGTTTACTTTAACACAACATTAAGTGATAATTAGAATAATGTATGCATAACACTATACTCATTAACGACACACAGTACTCAGGGATGTGACACACTATACAGTAATGAAGATACCTAGATTCCTTGACAATCAGACAAGCAATGCTGCGGCAGAGCAATGGATTCTACTCTGGGACTGAGAGGGTTAACCACCCTTCCTAAGCCAGGGAGGAGGCGTCCATCAGAACTACTGTATAGGTACAGATCCTGCCTATGACGTCGCCGGGGTTAATAGTCATGTGAGAGTATTGACAACAATAAACATGGCTCTATAACGCAAGTGTCGCTGGAAGAAGGGCATTACAGCCATCACGGGAATGAAAGGGTTCTGAGTGGGCGTGGTCATGTGACGGTTGACAAGCGCGCATGCGCAGTTGGGCGCTGTTGCACAGCGCTGCTGGTGTGTAGATAGTGCGAGGCAGCGGTTGGTGAGGGGTTCGCCTCAAAGCCTCTCCGGGAGCGGACGGACACGCTATAATATCTGGGACTCTCCGGCGCCCACTGCTTCCCTTCGCATCTCCCAGGGATAATAATGCCAGCCCAGCCGCCTGCCTATAACAGCTTGTCCTAGATGGCTTTGGTAACGGTGCAGAGATCCCCTACCCCCAGCACCACCTCCAGTCCCTGCGTGTCGGTGAGTGATGATGAAGATGCTGATATGTCTTCCTCCCCATTGTCTCATACTGCCAGTTCTTCCTGCCTAGTAGTGTCCGCCGGCGCCCTAGTGCGCATGCGCCGGAGCTGCTGCTGTCTCTTCTCGCCATCCTTTGCTTCTTCCCTTGCTGTGCCCAGGATGCTCTGTATTGTTGTGCCACCCTGAGCTGGGTGCTTATATGTGCCTGCATACAGCTGTCAGCGGGGAAGGATATGCTTGTAGTGGGGCCTTTTCTAGAATTAACAAGCAAATGTATCAGGATGGATAAGTCTATATCTATATATAAAAATAGGGAGTGCAATATCTGGTGTGTGTATGTATGTATATGTGTGTTTATGTATATGTATGTATATATGTATGTATATATATATATATATATTACACTCCCTCTTTCCAGTTGTGTGTGTATATATATATATATATATATATATATATATTCCAGATGTTGCACTCACTCCTTCCAGGTGTGTGTGTGCGCATAATATATATATATATATATATATATATATATATATATATATAATTTACACACACACACTCGCCAGATATTTCACTCCCTCCTCCATGCTTGGTCTGTATATTTTCAGTATAATGAGGTTGTGGCAGCTTTTTCAGGAAAATTCAAATATTTGTGAAATTATTTGTGCTACTGAAAAATTACAAAACAATCTAAACCTTTGTAATAATGACCTACCGGATATGACTGTCATCAATTAATAAAACACAGACATTTCTGCTTTGTTGTTCTATATGTATTATACATGGTAATGGGTGTATAGATAATAGTACACCCTCCCACTGTGCTGACCTGCTATAGATGGGCAGGGTGCCACCCTGAGCTGTGTATTGATATGTATTTGCTCACTACCCTGTAAACATATCATGTAGTCCACACTTTTTTTTTTCTTTTAGTATAATAAGATTGAGATCAGCTTTTTCAAGAAAAGTGCACTTGCAAAAAGCCGTCAGATGACGAATAAACAAAATCAATGAGACTCCACAAAATCAGCCATTAACATGTTGAAGCTAGGTGAATGTGCCTTTGTATACAGAGGGTGCCAGGCAGGTCTGCTTACTTTATTATACATGGGAATATATACTTAGTAGTGGGTTTGTAACTGAATGTGCACACTGTCACTCTGTGGTGACCTGTCCTATATGGGGGAAATTGCACACAGAATGCCCTCTAGCTCTATAATACCCAGAGCTGTGTGTGTACACCTGCATACCAGGTACCCTGTATAGCTGCTGTACCTATTGTATACACAATGTCAATAGATAATGTGCTCTAAGTGGGGCCTTCTCAGTAATCCACCTGCACAGACATATATGAGGATAAACATTGGTATCTGTATGTATAGGCCCAATATTGCAGTCACTAGTCATGCATTGCTCTCATTTACAAAATGAGACTGTGGCCAGCTTTTTCAGCAAATGCATGACCAGACATATTTGTGAAAGTATAAATCACCCAAAGCACCTAACCATCCTAAAAATTATAACATGGCACCCAGAGTGTGCATATAATCAATGAATTGGGACCAGACAGCTCTGATTGGCTATTATATATGACAGTATTTAGGTAGCACTGAGCATATAGCTAAATGTAAATACTATAACTTTGTACTGAGCTGCTTTAGATATACCTGCTTACCTGGTACCCTGTATAGCAGCTAATCTCTATTTTTGTCTGACCTGGCCTCATTCTTTCCTTAAAGGGATGTGGAATGTTTCTGGATTTCACTAGGAATATTATATACCTATGTAGCTCTTTACTTTTGTGTACTTTTATTTTAATAAGGCATGCTTAAAAGCTCTGTTTTTTTCTGCCTAAATCTTATAGAAAAAATCCTAATTGCTTTCTCCCTTCTGCAGCTCACGAAGACAATGTACAGGATGTGCAGTGTTTTGTAGTAACCAATCCGTGGCAACAACTGGGCATACGCTGCTTGGTTGCGGTTACGGATTAGCTCATTTGTATCACTGCATATCTGTCTGTGTATTCATGTGCTGCAGAGGGCAGACCCAAATATCCTTAAAAGTACACTCAGGATGTGTTCTACAGGATTTCGGGAGAAAGGGACCCCAGGAGTTTGCCTGTTATGTAGTATATATGTGTATATTGAACAGTGTGCATTTATTAACCAAATTTATCTCTAAAATTCAGAGACTTTGCTGATGTTAGATTTAACATCAGTTTACGTCCCTTTACGAAGCGTGCACCTGTACTGAAGAATGAGCTTCTCATTGGCAACTGTAAATGTTGTGAGGGTATCTACAGTACTATATTATTCATAAGCCTGTGGCATATAGTATCCTTACTGGGTTCAAAGTTTTTTGTTTACATAAAAAAAAAATATATATAGTATTGTATTATAGCAAAGTGGATGTCTTGATAAATTAACACACAGGTGTTCTTGCCAGACCGGGAATGTGACCATGTTTCTTGTGATTCTTTTGGAAATGTCATCCATTGCACTTGCTATCTCCATAAATAAATGTGAATTTGCGCGTGTTCTTTCTGCTACAGTGTGTGTGAAACTATTGCAACAAGAAGGCGATTCTTTAAGCACTGCCAAATATTCTCTTGCTACATCTTAATTTAAAATTATTGTTCTTTGCTAACATTTTAGTATTTATATGATTACTATTTTAATGCATTGCTTTGTTCTTTGCTTCTGTTTGTTCTATCGATAAAATCACACTTTGGATTTCCCTGAATCAGTAGTTCATTTCTAATCTTTTTACCTTGTTTGCGTATGGTTTTGTTTGCATGTACTTCTTTATTTTAAAGTATTTAATTGTGGAGATATCTAATTAAATGAAAAAATACGTTATTCTACTTCTTATTACAAGTTTTTAAACCATGCGGTAGTCTAAATTGAGGAAATAAAAGCCTCTGATAAATGTTCAATGTCATGTCTGAGCTCTTGTTTATGTAGAGACGATGTGTAATTAGTAGCTGTTGCACTTAGTTTGGGATTTGATCACCCTTCAAAACAACAAAATTAGAGGTGCTCAATCTGAGAACGGACAATACCTGAAGTAGGTTTGTCCTATAGGTCTGGTTACCTACTCGGAGAGCAACCTCTTTTAGCTCACTTGTGCCCTTCACATGGAGAATTATCCTGTAGTATTTCAGTCTGGTGTAACTCAAGTGACCCAGGCCCGAAATACCAGACAATGCTACCCTGAACAGGAGAAACTGCAAACTCCCAGACGCGTTTCGGCCTCTGTGGGCCTCGTCGGTGAGGAGCAGCTTTATTCTCTAAGGCACAGTGAGCAAGGAGTCCACGCCTGGTTCCCCCTATCACCCTCCGGGTGAGAAAATCCTCTAAGGGTATTTGCATACACAACAACAAAATTAGAAGTGGTCAATCTGAGAACATACCATACCTAAAGTAAGTTTGTCCTCTAGGTCTGGTTACCTACTCAGAGAGCAACCTCTTTTATCTTACTTGTGTCCTTCACAGGGAGAAATATCCTGTAGTATCTCAGTCTGGTCTCACTCAAAATAGTGTCCCAGCCCTGAAATACCAGGCAATTCTACCTATTTCTCCCTGTGAAGGGCACAAGCGAGCTAAAAGAGGTTGCTCTCCGAGTAGGTAACCAGACCTATAGGACGAACCTACTTCAGGTATTGTCCGTTCTCAGATCGAGCACCTCTGATTTTGTTGTTTATTTATCACCATTCTGCCAACCTCATAATTCCTTTGGAAGTCCATAATTTAAAAAGAAGCCATATTTCCAAATTTGAGGTTCTTTCAGCCATTCAATTAGTTGATTTTGGGGGGGGGGGGGGGGGGGGAGTAAACTAAACTATCTCTACAATGTTTTCTGACTTTACCTTCATATGCAGTTAAGTTTTCAAAACGATTTTTGTTATTGACTTTGTATGTTCTATTAATTGTTTTTAGACCTGCTCTATTAACGTTTTTGCAAAATTAGCAGTATATTTTTGGGGTTTGATTATTTGAAGGGCCACTGTAATTATCCACCATTCTGTTTTGTCCATAATCATCCTAACATGACCTAACAATCTTACCAATATTGTATTAGCTGTTCCTCGCAGTCATATTTAAGTGTGTTGCACAACATATGTATATATACCCTTCTCTTCCACACCTGTGGGGATGAACTTCTCTCAGCACAGTGAGATTTTAACTGCTGGTTGAATATCGTTTTATGCTGCTCACTCTGCAACCTACATGTCACCGTGTGGAGATCTACTGGTAGAGTTTGCTGTATCTTTTGGGCTCTGCTGCACAATTGTATGATATAGTAAGATTAAAAAAAAATTGGAGCTTGTGATCCCTTACTGTAGTGTCACAAGCCTTTAGCCACCACCAGCGTGGAACCTCTCACCGTGATTAAGTATGGGGTAGTCGGCCTCAGGAGCAGCTATAGATGGCTGTTGAATCGGGTTGATTGCTCTCCTGTCAATGGAACCCAGCCATGCGGACTGACAACTCTCTGGACCTCCCACCTCTTAGGCTGTGCTTCCGGGTCTGTGAGGGGGTATGTAGCACTCAACCTCCTGGGTGATGCTGGGACACTTAACAGTGAAGTCAGCTATCTGCCCACAAACGTGATTAAAATGCCTGCTCTTAATCCATTAACTGAAGCAACATCACGGGGTGAGCTGTTATTTACATCACAAACTTAAACACATTCAAACCTACCTTCTAAACTAGCTAACTTACTTAAACCATTTTAAATGTACTGTCCATAGTTAGATAGTCCCATCAGGCAAGTTGATTTTCAAGATGCACAGACCATTGTTCAAATTTCCTGTCTCTGGTGATGGAAGTTGCAGGGCCTGGAAACATGGAGGAGAAATATAGATTACAACTTTATTTATTTAGGAAGGCATAAGGGGGGTGAAGTTATGGCCTCCAGGTGAGTGATCCCAAGGCCAATCCCAGAGACGCCTTCTTCCTAATGTAAAGTCAATGATAGAAAATGGAGAGTACATAGCTCTGTCTCAGAAGTTTTCATGTCCGACCAGCAGGCTCCAAGGCCCTCGTTCAATTGCGATTTAGCCAATTGAATAGGGCTCTAAATAAGCACATGTCATATTTATTTTTAAGAAGTTTTTAGTTGGTAAACATCTATCCAAAAGCAATGTTTTCACTAACTAAAATCTTCTTTAAAAAAAAAATGTTATGTGCTTATTTAGACCCCTATTCAATTGCCCAAATTGCCATTGAATGAGGGCCCAAGTCTTCTAGAAAGGAGGCATACAAATGTAATAGCCCAGGTTCGTGATGAAAAATTATACTGTTATCTGGAGCTGCTAAATTATGGTTATTTAAAGGAATGACAGGTATTTGGTTAATGGCATTTCACATTTCTTTTACTTTCTAGTACCTGTAGTACTTTTTGTGTGTTCTTGTAAACTTTTATATTTACACATATAACTTTTATTTTACTTCATTAGCATTTTATGTTCTCACAGCTTAGGCTTAAGGGGTTACTAAAGCCATACAAGCACCCTTTGGTACTCATTAAATGGCCACTGTAATTTCGAAAGAATTTAAGTAGCATTCAACAAATAAACCTTAGCATCAATGCGAACCAAGAGAATAAATGTATGTTAAGAAAAAAAAAAAAACATTTTCATCAGATTCTGCTTGTGTTTAGGGGCTTCCATGTTGTTTCCCTTAAGCACTGCATACTGGCTTGACATTTGAAGGGGTGTTTTTTGACATTTTCTCTTCATACATGGCTTTCATGCTGTGGTTTTTCTTCTCTCTCTCTCTCTCTCTCTCTCTCTCTCTCTCTCTCTCTCTCTCTCTCTCTCTCTCTCTCTCTCTCTCTCTCCCTCTCCCTCTCCCTCTCCCTCTCCCTCTCCCTCTCCCTCTCCCTCTCCCTCTCCCTCTCCCTCTCCCTCTCCCTCTCCCTCTCCCTCTCTCTCTCTCTCTCTCTCTCTCTCTCTCTCTCTCTCTCTCTCTCTCTCTCTCTCTCTCTCTCTCTCTCTCTCTCTCTCTCTCTCTCTCTCTCTCTCTCTCTCTCTCTCTCTCTCTCTCTCTCTCTCTATCTATCTATATCTATATCTATATCTATATAATGAGACAGAGGTGATTTAATGTGTATTCTCCTTATTTAAATCTTTACTTTTAAAAATATTGTTTGCATATATTTACAAGTGGATCAATTGTTGTTTGGTCAGGCGCATTCTACTGCACTTTCCATTAGTCACTTCTCCAACCGTTTTAAATGGGCATTGTTTGGTTTTCTAGATTTATTTTTTGGACTGCAAGAGCCTCTCTGAAAATAAGGGGCTAATTAATAGTGTGTGCTTCGGTATACATTGTAATGCATAAATATATTTCTGTCATTATCCCTTTAAATATAATGAGCAATATGTTGGTGCAGATGTTGTTAGAAAGACATTTTACTACATTACCAGTCACTCAACATTTGTACTCCATTTCAAGTGTTATTTCACACTTGTCTTCTTGCAAAATACAATCTGGCAATATCATAAATCAAACCAATTAGCTTTATTCTCTTGGCTCTCATTTAGTTTATTAACTTATGCTCGCAGCATGTAGACTGTGACTTGGTAACATCTTGCTATTCCTCTGAAATTTTCTATTGGTGTTCTACAAAATGTTTTGAAATTGCTCAGAAATACTAAATGGTACTTGAAGACCCTGTAGGTGTTGATTAAAAAAATGGGAGTACTTTTGTGACATGCAAGTCCAAGGTAAAAAGCATGGATATAATACAATAAAACCATATAGGTTTTATTGGGGTTTGTACCGGAACGTAAGGATTTTAAAGTAATATATTGAGTTCCAAGCTAACCACAATCATTTGTATATAGAAGATATTTCATGTGTCCTCCACCCTATTCTAAAAATGACATGTCCGTAACTCTCAACATGTAGATATTACTTCCTGTTTTCTGGCTTTTTTTTTTTTTTGTCACTCCCACAAACTCTACTGAAAAATATGATAAAACATGGATTATGAATAGACCCCAAGTATTTAAGCTGGATATGCATCTAATTTTGTACTGGATGCTCACGTTGTCCTAATTTAACTACCTTTATACTATCAACATTTTTTTTTTTTCTTTTTTTTTTATGACGGATTAATTTACTTTGCTACATAATGATATGAGGCAGACAAATTATCTGAAAATTAAATGCCAGCTAAACATTTTTTTAGGAGCCATGTTAAAGTTTTATATATAGAAATACCTGTATAAGAACTAAACTTAGGAGCCAGCACTAACATTTTAGGAGCCCTTGCTCCTGAGACTTGTCAAGCTTTGGATTAAATACTGCAGATTTTCAGTAACGTTTCATGGATGGGGAAAAAAAGGTCAATAGGAAGTACTATATTGAGTGTTCAGAGATAATATGAACTTGTAGTCCTTTGTAATAGGATGAAGGATACATTAAATTCCTTCTATATATTGATGATTGTGGATAGCTTGGTACTGGATCTCTATTTTACATTTTAGGATTTTAAAAACCTTAATTTCACATGCAAACTCTTGTCCACATATATTCATGTTTACATGAACCTATGTGATTCTAGCATACTATATCCATGTTTTGATTTTGTCTCGTTTGAGGACATTTTACAGGTAAAATCTGCAAGGCTAGTGAGTGATGGGAGTAAAAAAAAATGCAGAAGTATCCTCAAGCCCGTGTACATGGGTTGCAGGATTGTTAGGGGCATTGCCATCTTTAAGTATGATGCCTGGCGCTGATGATGTGGTAAAGAAAATAATTATTAAAAGTTCAGTTTTTGACGTGTTAGCTTATAAATTGTGGGAGGTCATCCAGAAAGAATGTTGCACAGACAACTGGTGTCATGAGTAAGTAAGGGTGGGGATAAACTATTTATAGAAGTATACTTGAGTATTGAAAGGTTTCTCTGCATTTTTAAAGTAGTATATTGGCATAGATTTTTAACATCATGTCAATCATTAAATTCCTGTGCTATACAGCATCTTAATAGAGACAATTGCTTTTAGAAGCAAATAGTTGAGTGCAATTCAACTTCGTTACCATACTTCTGACCTAGGTGTATCTGAAATTGCCATTAAGAATTGGTGTTGGTGAGAAAAAACATGAATGTTTTGGAAATGTCCAATCATGGTTTCAGATTCCTTCTGTGTAGGTATCTACGTAAGGAAGGAAAACATGTTTTTTTTTTTTTTTCATTTCTGTTTCCTTTTTAAATCCCTAAATGAAGTTGTTTCCCACCTGTTCTCTCCCATATATGTATATATATATATATATATATTTTTTTTATAGCTGCATAATTTTAGGCATTACTAAATATTTGTGGGATATTTAATTGTCAGTCTACCAATTTGGAACACTGAGGCCTTCTTGCAGTGGTAAATTCTAAGACCTTATACATTTACCAAAATCATAGAGTTTATTAATGCAGTTGGTGCTATATGTTGTCCGGTGACAGAAGAGTACAATTTTGTAATATGTGGGATTTTTTTTCAGGTCCATCTTTCAGCTTAAAGGTTTAACTAATGTAATCATCCCTAAGACTATCTCACGTAGCAGCTTGTACTGAAATTGCTGTAGGCTTCAGATTAATCCTAAAATGCTCTTTACAAAACCTAAACATTCCGTATTTGTGCATTACCGATCCAAAACCGTGAAACCTGCATTATGTGACACATTAATTTAATTGTGATGTCTGTGGCAGGGAGCCCTTACGCTGCTTTAGCTTACTATAAAGTATCTCAGTCGCTTTTAATCTGTAGATTAACTGGTCCCAAGATAATTTTTTAACATATTTCAAGTGATATGCTACATGTGACACAACACATTTTAATTGCAGATATATTCAATAATCTGTCCGTAACTGTGACTAATGGTAGTACTATGTTTAAACTGTATATGTATTCAAATAGTTACATATAGCTAATTACAGAAGGGATTGTAACTTAATAATTATGATGACACTTTAGGAGAAAATGTAACAATCTCTTCAATAAATAAATATGTTGGCTTGTGTGTTTAGATGCTAAAGTATAGCATTTTTCGACCTCATTACCTATTCCTTGACTTAGAAAAGGATAAAAAGAGGTAATGGTCACATTGAGCTAAAAATATTGTTTGAATTCTTTGTACAGCTGTAAACTTGTTGTATCATGCCATATAATAGGTATGTATTATACATGACAAAGTTCTTTTTCTATTTGATCCCAACAAAACTCCTGTTAATTGAGTCAGAATATTTTTGCCATGTCATTTAATCTAATCTCTTGAAGTGCTCTGATATGTTGTGGTTACACTGAATCCTGTAGGATCTGTAAGATATTTTCAGGTATATATTGATAAGTTTGAAACCTTTTAAGGACCTCAAAAGTCGCAATATGTGCTCTGCACCAGCAGTTAGATGATGGAAAATTGTGTGGAAATGTGTTTACATTTTTAAAATTGGTCCAGAATTGACCTGGATATTGTCATTTTTTAGTTTTGCCCTTGAAGCCATCCCACTAGAATCTGCAAAGGCGCTCCTTGCGAGGCCCGTAACAACCGCATAAGGAAGAGGGGGAAGGAGGGCGAGGCCCGCAGAGTTGTGGGTTTGCGCATGCCAAGGCCTGCCTGCGATGAGCGCAAGAGACGCTCTTTGCAAGGCCCAGAAGATAGAGGGGAGGAGAGGCCTCCAATGAGCACAGGAGGGAGAGTGGTCTGGGGGAGAGACACAGGGGACGGAGAAAGGGGGGGGGGGAGTTATTTGAACTCAGAATCTTCTCCATCACAGACAGAAACCTTATCTACTGTGCCACCTGCTGTAGAACTATTCCAAGAGTAGTTACACATTACTCATCCACTGCCTGATTCAAAGCTTCTTCCTCTGATTCTTTATATACCACTCCATACAGAGCTCATTATTTTATTCAGGCAGAAGCACTGAAATAGATTTGTAACTTGCGTGTTCCTTTAATTTGTGACTGTATTTGTTGAAAGGTGCACATCTCTATAAAGGCTACTATAATCCATACAAATGTCAATGCTTCTTTTTTGTCCATTGCCTATGTATATACATGTTTCCTTAAGTAATTAATCTATAGGATGATAATAAAAAACCTAAGGGAGTCCTCTGCTCCTGAGTCTTAGAGTAATGGTATGTAGTTTAATTCCCAGGCAAACGGCATGTCCATTTTGTATTTGTTTAATACAGTTGACAGTTTTTAAATACTGCATTGTAAATATGAATGGTGGTTATGGTATGCATACTTTGTGTAAACTTTGTCGATGGAGTAGATTGGTGCTGGTGGTTTTGCATATTCTCTTGCTGAAGAACAATTTAGTAGCCTCATAGGGACAAAGCTGAAATGTACTGAAATGTGAAATACAATCTGCAGTGCCGTACTATAGGAAATGACAAAGATCTCCAATCATCTAAAAAAACATCACATCTGGTCAATTGCTTTATGATATAATTGTTTTATTGTAATTTTGACTTTCTAACAGGTTTAAACTGAAATACTGACCGGACCAGAGTGAATAATGTTTATACGTTTTTAAAAGGATGACTTGTAGTCCTGTATTAAAATGACCGCAGCAGTTCAAGAAAAATATTCTTGATTGTCAGCTATTTACTAACCATATTAGCAGTTCTATAAACCATGGACATAAAGCATTTTTGAGGAAAATCTGAAGTTGTGATGACTGTTTTTATAAGTCCTGGAATCACACTGGCATCATGTTTGTGTTTCTTTTGGCTATTGATGAAGAGTGGTGGGGAATGAGGGAACAGAGAGTAAAGATAATTGTCAAAGACTGAAATAGGTCTTCTAGAAGCTGTAGATTATTCTTGTGCTTATCCATACAGTTTTCTTCAGAAAGATCCAACCAGAGACGTAACAATATGGCACTGGCAGTTAAGCCCATCGTAGTTTTAACATGAGATGACAAGGTTAAACATTAATATCCTAGGAATTTGTGAACTCAAATGGACCGGGATGGGACACTTCATGTCAGGCAACCACCAGATCTTCTACTGTAGTCAAAAATCCCACAGAAGAAAAGGAGTACCCCTCCATAATCAATCAAAGGGTGGCCAATTCAGTGATCTGTAAGAACCTAATAAATGACAGAATTATTTCATTTAGAACGCAAAGCAAGCCATTTAACATAAGAGATCCAAGTATTTGCTCCAACCATGGATGCTGAAGTTGCCCAATTCTGCGAGGATATTCAACACCTCCTAGATATAACACCAAGAAAAGAAACTACACTCCTCATAGGAGATTGGCATTTTAAAATAGGGAACCAAAAGATACCTGGGATAACTGGCAAGTTTGGTCTTTGAGTACAACATGAAGCAGGTCAGAGATTAGTATTCTGTTGAGATAATTTTCTGGTCGTAGTAAATACACTCTTCCAACAGCCTCAAAGATAACTGTACACATGGACATCACCAAATGGCCAATATCGAAATCCTCTTAACTATATACCTTGTAGCCAATGATGGCAGAGCTCTTTACAAAAATAAGACCTGGAGCTGACTGTGGTTTAGATCATGAGCTTCTTATTGCAAATATCAGAGTTAAGCTGGAGAAAAGAGGGAAAATAATCAGACCAAAATGAAATGGTGAAATTAATAATAGCCCCAGTGAATATGCATTGGAGGCAAAAAATGGATTTGTGGGACTAGACAAGCTTGCTTGATTGCCTGAAGAACTTCGGACAAAAGTTTGTGACATTGTCCAGAAAACCGCAACAAAGAATATCACTAAAAGAGAGAAAACTAAGAAGGCAAACTGGCTGCCTAGTGAGGCTTTGAAAGTAACCCAGGAAAGAAGAAATGCAAAACATATGGGAGAAAGGAAAAGATTGTCCAACTGAATGCAGTGTTCCAGAGGATAACAAGAAGACATCCTTTTAATGAGGATGTAAAGAGCGAGAAAAGATAACAAAATGGGAAAGTCAAGAAACCCCTTGAGAAAAAATAAAAATAAAATAGTGGATCTCAAAACAACACTTCAGGCCAAAGTCAGTGTTAGAAAGGACAAAAATGGTAGGGACTTAACAGAAGCAGGGCAGATAAAGAAGAGATGGCAGGAATACAAGGAAGATCTACACCGGAAGGACCTTAACAGCATTGATACCTTCAAAAGTTTGTCTAATGAGCTGGAGCCAGCCATCTTGGAGAGTGAAGTGAGATGGTCCCTAGGAAGTCTTGCTGATAACGAGGCTGCAGCTGAAATGCTCAAAATCCTAGAAGATGATGCTGTGACAGCGTTACTTGCCTTATGGGTACAAATTTGGAAAACTCAACAATGGCCGCCAGACTAGAAAATGTTTGTCTCTATACCAATCCCAAGAAAGGCTGTGCCAAAGAGTGCTTCAATTATCGAACAATTGCTCTAATTTTGTATGCCAGCAAGGTAATTGCCAATGTCCGTGGGATAATTGAGAAAGCAGGATAGTTTCTGAAAAACCTGTGCTTCATAGGCTATTCTAAAGCCTTTGATTGTGTGTGCCACAGCAAAATGTGGCAAGTTCTTAGAGATGGGGGTACCAGACAATCTCATCCGTATCCTGAAGATTCTGAATGTGGACCAAGAAGCCATGGTCAGCTATGGAACAACCAAATGTTCAAAGATCAGAAAAGGAGTGCAACAAGGTTGTATATTGTCACCTTTATTTATTCAATCTATATGCGGAATCCTTCATGCTTAAGGCCAACCTGGAACAATCCTAGACGGAATTAATATTGCTGGGATAAATATAAGCAACCTCCAATATATATGGACTAGGAAATTGCCCGGCAAATTACGGGAATAAAATTGTAAGGCTGTTTGCCACACAATGTGAGGCTTTTGCTCCTTTGAGCACCCGGCAAAGAGTGCCTCTGGCGCTCATTGTGAGCCTTTCCTCCCGCCTACTGTACGGGCCGCTCCATTGCAGGGTTCGCTAACTTGCAAGTTTTGTGCTTTTTAATTCCCTGTGTGTTTCTCCTCTGTGTGTCTGAATGTTTTGTGTGGCGCGCGTTGACTGCCGTTTTTGTTTTATTTTCAAAGTCCTGCGTGCCTGGCGTTCGTGTAAGTGTTACTGTTTTTGCCGTTGGGTATTTTCAGATTTGTTTTTTTTTTCATTTTTTCCTCATTTAGCCTATTTATTTATTTATTTATTTATTTCCTGATTGACGAAAAATTTCAAATATGGCTTAAATTTGCTTGCAACCTCACTCCCAGGCTTCCTGGCTTTTCCCCCTGTGCTGTGTGTAAGTTGGTTTGAGGCATATTGGTGTGTTTTTTTTTTTTTGCAGGTTTTTCCAGTTTGGTGGCTCGGCCGTTTTTAAAATCGTATTTTTGCGAGCCCCATAGTCCATCAACGTTCTTTGGGTCCTAAGTCATACGGGCTTTAATTTTGCGTCTGTCGCTAAGTCCAGGGGCCTCGCGATGAGGCCTCATTGCAGAGAAGTGTCTTGGGATGTGCGCCAGCTAAGTACAGCGTGTCTCCACCCCTGCAATCGGCACCTTTGGCGCTCATTGCAGCCGAAGTCCAGTGTGCCTCGCGTTCGGCGGCGCGCAAAACGTGGCGACAACTTGCAGTGCGTCAACTAATATAGGTGATGATAGTACTCTAACTGAAAGTGAGGAAGGAATGAAGGGGTTATTGATGAGGGTGAAATAAGAGCGTGCAAAAGCTGGCCTGCTGCTGAAAGTTAAAGGGATATCTAAGTTTCCTGGATTATGAATGCATCTGATGGAGGAGAATCAGAAGTGTATGGGGAAAATAAATGCGGAGATGGCTAGATGAGGTTATTGAAGCAATGAATGTGAGCTTGAGGGGAAGAGCACTTACAGCTAGGTAAATGACTCCTTAATTAAAGGCAGCTGCAACAATATTTGTTTAAAATAAATGTCCTTTATACATTATTGGAGCTTGGTGCTATGACCTTGTTAACTTGGCTATTATAATATTCTACATGGCTATTTCAATACATCTTTCCTGCACAGGAAGCTTTTACTTTCATTATAAGCTGCTTGTTTACTTGATCTTTTGTATTCTGCTTCTGCACAGGCACCCAACTGAATGATTCCCTGCCTGGCAACAATAATCATATAGTCTTGTCTACATTGCCAAACTAGTACTCAAGGTTGCCTTGTTCAAAGCGTTTGCAGATGATTCTTTGACCTATCAACTGTAATGATTCAACAGATGCAGTTATGTCTAAATCCTTCAGTTATTACATTACAACCTGAGCCCATCTGAACTCCCATTTTGTGAAACGGGCTTGCTCACCATGGCCATCTGTCACAATTGGCAGCAGCCTTAATGGAATAGTTAAAAATCATGGATATGGCCCAGGGATGTCTCATTGGAAATATGTTGTCACCAATGATAATTAATTTGGCTGCTGACAATGTGAATATGTGGCGGGGCTGGAGGACAATCTTTAGTTGATCATACCATAAATTCATGTCTGTGATCAGTTCTTAAGTCACTTGGGCAGACAACCTCCTCGCCTTCGGCTCAAAATCCAATTATGTTTTTGTTCTGTTAATTACTACATTTAATTATTAGTGCCCCTCCAAACCACATACAATACTCCTAGCATGCCATCCACCTTTTCATTGTTGATATTTCCTTGTGTCATGTGCGGAGTCATTCGTACATTATGATTATCCTGTAAAGCTGTCACTGTACATGTTCATTAATTACGCTTGGAGTAAAAGACCAATCTGTTACTGAAGGAATAAAAAAAAAAATTGTGCCAACCAGTAGTTCCATTGGCTTCTATCCTGGTTTTTCATTTTTGTACATGGAGGAGTCAGACGCTCTTCTTGCCAAGAGAGTTTGTATTGTTTAATGTTGACTGTTCAAAGACTTTGAGCTGCTTTTGTTTCTCTTACACATGTATCTAGCGATAATTTGGAGACTACTGAGAGCTCACATGCCTTTCTTCAGCATTTATTTTGAAAATTATAAAAAAAAAAAAAAATATCGTTGGAATTTATAATAATTTATAATCCATACCGTACAGAAGGTTCCCAACAAAATAAAACTAGTTTGTGTAGTGTATATGTCTTGGATGTATTCTGAAGTTGTTTGCTTTTTTAGTAAAATATATCATTATGCCCTTAACTATAGAATATTTCTCCTGAATTTTCTGTATTGAGTAAGAACAACATTGTAAATGCATGCTTTAAAAAGTGAATTTTTATGCTTAGGCAATTTGGGGCCCTCAAAATAATGGGAGCATTAAGCTTCTGCCTGGATGGTGCAATGTTACAGCACAGTATGATCAGGGCAGATTATTATGTTCTTTAAAGATAATTGGGGGCAAAAAATATATTTTAGGAGGCCAGGCTTTTACATGATCTACTTCTGTCAGTGAGAACCTGCATGCAAATATACATATCTGAATGCAACCAGATATTGTAGGAGCATTGTTGTTGTGCTGAAGCCTCTGTATTCTGTAATATGGAAACAAGATATTGAGTATGTGACAATATTCTGTTCTTTGTGATCTCTCACAATATATTTGTCCTTTTATAAAACTGGTTAAATGTATAAAATGGCAAGGTTAGGTAGTAATGCATGCAGTTCACAATCCAGGCCACTTGAACATGCATAGTTTTTAAAAGTGTCTAGTACTAGTTACAAGGGTAAAGTAAAATGACTGCAAGAACAGTTTATAAGGTGTACAAACACACAATACAATAAGATATTCAATAAAATGATACAAAGAAGTTTGTGGTGGGGGAGTAGTCGCATGTTTGCATGATGCAACGAATATTCGCAGCTATAATTGTGAAAAAATTTCTTATAGAAAATTTTAAGGCATATTGAATTTTTGGGTAACCACTAGGCCTTAAAAGGACACTGGTGACTCAGTCTTGCCAGCCTCATCTAAGGGATGGAAGGAGGGGAAGTGTCCAATATGGCAAAACACCCATTGTGAATTCTAGATCTTCATGTATATTGTGCTGTAGTAGCAAATTTTCATTGACATTGGTGACTTTTGAATTTATGGGTGCTTCCATCTTGGATATCTAGCCTGCCTATATCCTGGGAAGAGATTATCCTACAAGGTCTTCCTCCGCTATTTAGTTCTGCTGTCAAGTAGCTATTTATGGTGGTCTTCCAACAGAGTAGAGATCTTCTCTAAATCCCTCCATATTTATGTAATGTAAGTATATGTATTTTTATTTTTTTTGTTAACACCCCCCCCCCCCCTTTTTTTTTTTTTTTTTCTTTTTTTCCTTCTTTCTATTTTAATACATTATTCTGATTGGACTAACAGTTTTCAGGTGCCCATAATGAATATATATTACTTTTGTTGCAAAGTGACTAATAAAGCTTAATTAAATAACATTCCTGTAGCTGCTTGTATTTGTATTTTTCTTGACTTTGCCTGCTTTTTCTCCCCTTCTAAGGGTTTTTAGAAGTTTTAAAATAAAATAAATTTTCGGAGTTGATTCTGAACCAAGCTTGTAAAGGTGCATATGTGCATTTTTTTTTATTATAAAGAGAATTTACTTTTAATCTATTAAGCAGGAAGGCATATTCCATTTTTGTTTGGAACCACTAGGCCTTAAAGGGACACTAGTGACTGGAATTCTTGCCCACCTCAGTCTAAGGGGTGGAAGGAGTATATATATCGGCAGTTTGAGACTAGAAAAAAAAGTTAGCATTTTTTTCTAATTGTTTTTTGGGCCCTAAATGGCCCAGTTTATTTTTATCTTTATTTATATTGCGCCAACATATTCCGTAGCGCTGTACAGGGGTTTAGTACATGGCAAAAAACAAACTTAACAACTTATAAAGAATGCAGGGCCCTGTTTTTGAGCTTATAATCAAATGTACATAGAGCTTGTTTCCAAGGCACGGACACAAGATTGAAAACTCACAAATTTATAATCTCACAGCCTTATTAAATTGCAATTCGGGAAATTTAAAAGGGCTCTAATTAAGCACACCGCATATTTTTTTTACAGAAGTTTTTAGTTAGTGAAGACCCTGATTTTGGATAGAAGTTCACTAACTAAAAACTTCTGTAAAAAAAAATATGCTGTGTGCTTAATTAGAGCCCTTTTAAATTTACTGAATCTCAATTTAATAAGGCTGCAAGTGTTTATATGTGATACAAGAGGGTGACAAATGCAAAATGGCAACGTGAATGCAATTTGTTTAGTCAATTGGAGGTGTCTGTGTGTTGTGCTGTGGAGTGTGCAGTTATAAGGGCTGAAGGTGATAAGATTTTTTTAAACCGTTTAAGTGCTAATGCCCTTTTAAAGGCATTTTGGGGGGTTTAAGGGTCAATTAGACCCTTAAATTAGGCGACTCCTGATTAACCGGCAACTACAGTTACCTGGCAATAGGGAGTCCCTGTAGGTGCCGGTTAACGGGGAGTTTACTGTAAATTTATTATTATTAATTTATGTATTTATTTATATATTAATTTTAAGTAATGTATTTAATCCGTTTTGGGAGGAGGAAGGAAACTCTTCAAAAGCAAATCGTATGTAGCTGTCGTATAACACTGGGTCAGATCAAAATTGGCTGATTACACCTACCAGCAGGTTTATCCAAAAAGAAAAGTGTCAATGTTTACAGACATTCCTTTTAAGATCAATGTGATTTTGTTCATAATTTGCTGGTACTACTAATGAGACCAAAATGATCCAGTGTATACACCTGTAGATGAGTTCTGAGTGATTTTACGATTTGTAGACTCAGTGGTGGCCCCACTGCAGGTACAAAGCACCACCAGGACCTACTACAGGGTAAAGAGGGACCCAATCTATTACAAGAAAGAGCAGATAAATATTTTATAGAACGTTTAACTGCTCACCCTGATATATGGATATGTGTGTGTGTATATACATATAATTGCACACACCTACCTTGTATAGAGATGTGATGGGGGCGCCTCAAATTATGTTTGTGTTTTTGAAATAGTAGCATATTTTTTTTTTCTGTAGAATTTAATTGTTTTAGAATCTCAGAGATTAGCACTTTTTTTTTTTTTTTTATTCTTATTGCTCTGAGAGTGGCTAAGGTGTTGAGTAACATCTCACAATGAGTCAACAGACACACCCATTGTTAGTGCTTATCCATGCAAATGGTTTTTATGGCATCCCCATGTAAGTTCCAAGACTACAGTGGTTAGTGATATAATCCAGACATGCATAGCTGGTAAAAACCTGCACTTTCACCTTACTTGAAAGCACACGCCTCACCATTTGTGCATATCCTGAAGCTCATTTTACTTGCAGTACTAGCATTTGTGTAATGGAGCAATATTGATAATTTTTTTGTAATTGTTTTTTTTGTAGCATAGTTTTTGTAACACCTTTCAGTTTCGCCTGGCTGACGATTCCTTTTGTAAGAACCTTGGGAGATGTGTGACCGCAAGTATCCCTCGCATATCTGGCTACCCACCTTTACTTTGTTTTGGTTCCCTGGACCTCTTTTTTTTTTTTTTGTCTGAATCCCTAAAGAGCAAAGGGCCAAGTAAGCCATTAAGGTGTCCCAAAATCCCTTCCTGCTCTGTTCTGGAAACACAGTGATGGGCTTTGAGTGGGGTTGTTCGTTCTTCTGTGTAGAATAAACTTTCCTTTTTGGAGCAGGTCTGCACTAAGGAGTGGAGTCAATCTTCTGTTAGATTAGAAAGGAGAACATTTGTGTAGCATAAGTAAGTGTGGGAGCAGTCCCATGGGTCACACTCTTAAGTGATGTCACGCAGTTGTGCACCTCTCACCCTTGTGTTTTGTTTCAATTAAACGTATGTGCATGTGAGCTGGGTTATGAATGCATCTGATAGAGGAGAATTAGTAGTGTATGAAAACATATGTTATATAGAAAAGTTCAGTTTACTTACAAAGTTATTTGCACAAAAGTCAAATCCAGTGGTTCACACCCACAGGACGCTTACATAAGCCGGGTACACACAGGAAATACACCAGTGTACCCACAGGAAATACAGTAAGATACAAATGTTGACCATTCTGGTACAGAGCACAGAATGTAACTGTAGTTCTTGTAGTGAGCACATACCAGAAGCCACTGAGGTGAAGAATGATACAATGTATTGTCCTGACTCTGAATGTGAATGTTATGCTAATTGAGGTGGAGTTTTCTAGGGGTGTACACAATAAATGCAAATGCCCAAAAACATAAGAATTTTTGCTAACTTAAAGGTAAGCTATTTTTTTGTTTGTTTGTTTTGGGATGTTTTCATGCAAAAACATGTTTTCATACACTACTAATTATCATCTATCAGATGCATTCATAACCCAGCTCACTTGCATATACCTTTTTAAATGTTATTAACTGTTGCACATTAAGAATTAATTCCACGTACCCAGCACAGTTTTGGGGTGTGTACATATAACACCAGCATATATATGGAGCTTGTTGCGTATTTACAGTCTCATGTTTAATTAAGCAATTAAATTCCCAGCTTCCAAAATGCCTCTCCCAATATATTCATTGATATTTAACTTTAATTACTGTAGGGTTATTAGTTGTTACAGACCGGATGTTCCTGGACCTAATTAATCCTGTAAAACATAATAATACTATTAACTTTAAAAGGCCTGCTGACTCCATACAGTAGCACTGCAATATATGCATGTCTTAATTCATAATCATGTATCCTTAAATTAATTAGGTTTGCTTAAAGAGCAAACAAGGAGCTCCCACTTAAGGTCCAGCATAGGCCAGCCATTTCAAGTGTCTTTTTCTTACAAAATAAATAGTTGTCAATATTGTTCTTTGCTACTTTTTTTTAAAGCTATAAATACACTTACAGTAGCTCTTTAAGAAACGCAGAATTTAGTAGATATGTGATGCGAAAGTGCTGAAAGCAGTGAACAAGCATATTCAGCCAGGTCACTTGTACTGGGATATGACCATATAAGAATTAAGCTGTTCTTAGAAATGTGCTTGATTTTGTATTCAGGAAATGGGTGCTACCGCTAATGTCTACAATATGTGGTATAGAGTGTGGTTTTCTGTTTCAAAGAGAGCTAGAAAGTTATTAGTTTACATTACATTTTTGTCTTGATGTCTTATCTTGGAACAAACAAAACATCTTATTACATGCTTTGTTTTGTGGCTTCGAGTTTCTGACTGTGTAAATAAAAGCTACACTGGGCATTGTCCAACAACCGAGCACATCTCTTGCTAAATGCTTTAGTGCTTGGTCTTGGAGAACACATCCATCACTTAACGCTTGAGTTGTCCATAATGGAAAGATAGAAAATGAGCCGTTATAGATTTCTGCCTGTTGTAATGGAAAATAGGTTATTAAAGTCTGTAAGTCAATGACCCATCATAAACATATGACCGTTTTCAAAGCTACCTGTGTGATACTGTCAGTAAATCTTTCTTGTATGGGTGCATGAGTACAGCTCTATTCTTACGTTATTAATCGGTGTCTGTGGCCCATAGTGAACCTCCTGCATAGTCTGATTTCTGCAAAGGATTGATGAGGATTTTGTTGTAGTGTGAGTAAATATTCCCCTTGCATAATGTCTGTCTATTGAAATCCTACAAGCCCATCTCTCTCTTTTACTGCATATATATTAACCCACACACACAAAATCAGTACTGCATGAATGAAATAATTTGAATATTTGCATAAGCAATCAAAGTCCTCAAATATCATAACACTTATTTTATATTTGTTAAACTTGTGTGAAGATAGAGGAATAATTGTACAATGGAACTGTTTGGCAAGAGGGAATGGTAAGAAAATGGACTGTGTGGTTTGTAAGAGAGCCTTGCTTTCGCATCACCAGAGAACAAAGTGCACACCAATGATCTGAAAATGCCAGAGAAAGAGGAATGCCATATATATTTGGCTCAATTTATCAAAAACTTTAGTATTTCTCTCTCTCTCTCTTTTTTTTTTTTTTTTTTTTTTTTGCTTTTAAGTTTTATTATTTTAAATGTATGCTTTGTAGTCAAATTATCTGTGTCTAAATGTTTTAAGTGAATTGGGATTTTTTCCCCCTGTAATCCATTATAAGGCGCCAACTTGCAGTGTGTTAGTTTGTTAGCAAAATTGTTCTAAGCTTTCATTGGAGATGGGTGGAAGTACCCAGCTGTGCTGAGCCATCTTTATAGGATGTGGACAGCATAATGAGCATTTTGGGTATACACAGAAGGAAATGCAGTATGCCTTTGACATATTCATTCTATGAATTTTCTCATCTTTTTTTTTTAGTCTGAAGAATTTCATTACATGTTTGTAACTGGGTGCCTCAAGGTTCCTTGAAATGTTGGATGTCTAAGTATTAAGACTGTGCAAATTGGAATCTTGTGATACAGCCATGTGAGAACACGTGGGATTCCTGCATATTTTGACCTTGCTTCTTCCCTTTTTTTTTTTTTTTGGTGGGGGAAAAAAAAAAAAAACTACAGAATTAGACCTTCTAGCATTTGTTTGGAGTAGACTTATATCTGATGCCATACACATTGGTATGCTGTGGTGTTATACAATGCTGCATATTTTCTTTATCTATGGATTTATACAGTTTACCTATATACACAGAAGAACCTATGTAGACCGGCCTTCAATATACTGTTACATAGAAAAGGAGAGAAAGCTACCACATTAAAATGGGCATTTCAATGAAAGTTAACTATATACCAGAATACTGTATTTCCTTTAACGTCCCATTGCATCCTTGCCTCAATATTCGCTGGTATGAACTCCACAACAAAAAAAAAAAGATACTTCAAAACCATTGCCGAGTGTGGGATTTACTACCACAAAATAACTTTGCAAGGTCTCGCGGGCAGCTGTGGCAGAACAAATTACAGTAAAAGGATTATATTTTCAACAGTGGGAACGGTTTCTGACCTGCAACTTCAGAACCAAGCTTTATTTCTTTATTTATGTTGTAAAATTGTTAATGCAGCATTTAGAAAAAATCCTGAAACAGGAGCACTTTTAAAATTTTATGTTTTCCCCCCTATCCTTTTTGAAGAAAGATAATCCTGAGGGAAATGGTAGTATTCCTTTAAATCTGAATTGGCCTATGTAGATGGATATTACTTGTAATGGAAACACACACAAACATAGTCTGGAGTTCTCTGGTTTGACACAATGTACAAACATAACTGACCATATATATAATTACTTTGTTTTTAGGCCCGCCTGTGTGATATTTTAGTTGTTGAATCGCTAAGCAGCTGATTTTGAATTCCACAGGAAAGAAAATATAGCAGTAATGCCAGCTGGAAGGATGTGCGGGTTCTCATGTACAAAGCCCATGACTTTAGCACTACAGTTTGTCTGTTTCTTTTGGATTGCAGTTACTTGGCAATTTTGAATACAGTTTCCACTTCTGAAGGGTTAGCTCAGGCTATCATAAATATCACTAAGATTTCAATGGTTCTTGTAGCACTTCATTGAACAAATGTAATTCTTCTAGCTAAAACTGCAGAAGCCTTGACCATTTTGGCTTGACGAGCACACCGGGCCACAGAGAGGCTGCTGAAATGCAGAATTTTTGTTTTCAGGTTGGAAACACATAGTTATACTTGGGCACAAAGCACACATTTTTGTGGTAGTCTTGATTGGCTTTTTTTGTTTGTATAAATGTCTATCTAACTATAAAACATATATTTTTAAATCAAATGGAAAACCCCTCAACATTGTATAGATTTACAATCTAGAAATCTTTAGATTGTAATTGGCGAGTTTCCAACCTTGTAGGGTATCCACTGTGTGGGAAAAAGTAAATGCCTACTTAAACTTAACTGGTTGTGCCAACTTTAGCTGCAATGACATGACTGCAACCTAAATCTTCCTGTCCAAAATCAGAAATGTTGGTAGATTTCCTAACATGAACTGCTCGTTTTAAGGTCCTGCTGCAACCTCTGTTAAGTTTTTAGGTTTGGATGTTGAGTAGGCCACTCCAAAACTTTATTTTTTCTTTACTTACCCTTTTTGAGATGGACTTGCTTTTTTATTTTGGAGCATTGCTTTGCTGCATGAGCCACTGAAGGAGGACTGGACATTCTCCTCAAGGGTTTTCTGATATAGAGCAGAATTCTTGGTTCCTTCACTTGTGGCAAGTCTTCCAGGTCCTGAAGCAGCAAGTGTTTACTTTACATACATCATAATGGTATTGATGTCATCCAAAGATATATATATATATATATATATATATATATATATATATATATATATATATATATATATATATATATATATATATATATATAATGTATGTATTAGTAAATCTGTGTTCACATTCAAATGTCTAAAACAAGTTCAAAAGCCTGCTTCGAGCTCAGAATTCAGAGAAAAACAGTTATTACACTGCATTCTGGGAAGCTAAGCTGGGACATGCAAATGTGCCCACAAATGCCTCGCTCTTCAATCCATAGCCATTATCAAACATGGCTTCCTTTAAGCTTATGAATGCTTCTTTTTAAGGATTGTCTGGGGCTGTGTGATGGTGCACAGTGCTTTCTTATGTTTAATCCAGTGACTCTGTGGAGGAAAAGGAACTTCAGACACCCCCCCCCCCCCCAACTTGAGGGAGTGTAATCCCTTAGGCCTTGGGCCTAAAGGGCCATTCGATCTCTTGCGCACGCTCTCTCTCGCGAGTGTTTCTGCTCTGTACTCTCAAAATAAAAAGTTGGAAGACTGTTGAATAGCCTGGTTGTTACATCCATGTATGAAAAAGTGGATAAGAGACGCCACTGTACATGAATCATAAGTGCATCATGGTTTAGCTGTGGTATCTAGAGCAGAGAAAAGCCGTAAAGCTCCACATTTCATTTACCCTGTTCCAGTGGCCCTTCCATGTACATAAGAGGCCTACATTACTTTTACGTCACTGCTAATGGTGAATATTAGATTAAATTCCAGTGAGCTGTGTCGGCTGTTGTATCTTGGCATTTCATTTTAGTAATTTGCTGTGTTCCAGACAAGAAATGCACATTCACCTTTGGGCCGTGCTCTTTTCCCTTTTATCTATTAGTGAATTGCAGATGGCTCTTATAACCGCACAAAAAAATCATTGTTTAGGATAAATGATTAACTATATAATCGGAGGTTAGCTTGTTGTCGTTCAGTGTGCACCTGTGTCTCTTTAAGCTGTATACAGGTAATACACATTATGTCATTGTGTACACAGAGCCTTTGTGTAAATGATGTGTCTGCAGTGTACAAAGATTATTTTTGAAATTGACAGATGGCAGTTGTTGGGTTTTCTCGAATAACCCAGGTGTACAGTTATGTTTCTTTGACACTGTGTTGGATAGTACACTTATAATTTTATACTTTTTATGAATCTTTGATGAATAAAAGTCCTCAAATTGTTTCTTTGCTTGCAAATAGTGCTAATACAATGCTTCCATTGAATAAATATATAGTCTGCTGCCAGTATTTCAGAAATCTCTGTAGCTTATTTTGTGTCTCTTTTTTGTAACCACAAGTTATACTTTTTCCCATCTGAGGTTGGGTTAGAATGATCCGACTTTCTCCGTAGCCAATTGCTGACCACCCATATATCCACTGCTGCTAAAAGGACCACTGTACAATTGTGAAAAAATATATGTATGCTCACATTTCTTATTCTATTACTTATTTCAACATATTTTATTTGTTTTATACAAGATTGTATATTGTTGGAAATGAATGTAAATACAATGTATCATTTGTTAGATCTGTAATGTATTCTACAAGTAGTTGAAGAAACTTCTGCCAACTAATAGGTTAATTAGACTATACTTAAATTAAAAGTAAACCAAATTGGCAAAGAGCATGTTTTAAGGCATGCTTAAGTTAATGGATTATTAATGCATCTAATAGAAGAGAATCAGTAGTGTATACAAACATTTTCTTGCTTTAAAAAAAATATCCAAGATACATATTTTACTTACGCTAAAGTTTACTAGCAGATGATTTTGTTAGTTTACAACCCTGCTAAAATTAACATAACATTCATAATTTATTTTGGCCAATCACAGGCAGCTAATACATTGTATCCATCTATGATGGCAGTTTGTGCAGGAAGGATTCCAGACACTGTTGTGTGGATCTTTCCATTGTGCTGCTGTTGCCTTGAAGGTTAGTAAAGGGTTACAATCCGTACACAGATGCAGTGTTTCTATTGAGGTACCAGGTGCCTATGCAAGCAGCTCTGTTGGTGTGGAAATAAGTTTTATTTTTAAATGAATGTATGTGTATAGAAAGACTCCATGTAATATGTTTTTCTGATACAATCAGCATGTGTTAGATTAGAAAAAGATAAAAACAGGGAAACCTAGGTATACCTTTTTTAAATATTAAAAAAAATTAGTTTTTTTTTTGCAATGGTGAGAAATGTTTTGCAACAATGCCCAGGACATTCTTCTCACAGACTGTGTTAATGTGATTGTAATGTGTAGCCAAGCTCAGTAAGAGGTCTTGTTGTGCCCTGATTGAGGTTATGTAATGATACCTTAATCCATTCCTTATGTAATACCATGTCTGAATGAAAATCTGCATAAATCAAAGCATTTTCATGACCTGGTTTCATTGTTTGTTTTTTTCTTTGATTCTGCAGACAAAATGCTCCTTTTTTTATCTCTTTTTTTGGAGTATTTAGACAGATTTTGAGGTGGTGTTCTATATATTTATAAATGTTGGATAATGATATACTTCTGGTATTGATGCTAAAAGGGACTCTGTGGTGATAAAGCCAATCAGGGTCATTTTTAAAAGCATAAGTTGCAATCGATAAAATGAAAGCCCTGTTAGACCAATTGTCACAACCCAGATTTAAGGGGCTCAGTACACCCCTAATTCTCATACTGTAGCTTATAGGAGCAATCTACAGGTTGTATATAAAATTATGATTTTTATTTTTTACATTTCCCTATGCTATTTTGGTCAGTCTCACTCCTCCCATATCTCAAAGCATGTTACTGTAAGATGGGCATACAGCATCTCACTTGGTCCAGCTTCTAGTACAGGAGGAAATACAGATTTATTTATTTTTGTGTGTTAGTTCTCCAGACCAACCGGACACATTTAGTGATTTTATTTCCAAGTGGTAGCCCTTCCCGATGATAAAGTAATCCCTGTTCATTTGTATACCATGTTTATGATTTTACCTTCTTAATTGATATCGAAACTGTAAGGGTCTAACTGTGTTTAATAAATGGCAGTAAAATTTCTGTTCGTATCACATGAGCTTAGGTTTATCTAGTGGTAGTACGTGATACAAATAGATGAAGGACAAATATTTTGTTTTAATATGTAGAACTAGAGATTTTTCTGAGGATATGCTTTTTTTTTTTTTTTTTTTTTTTTTTTTTTTTTTTTTTAACGCTACTGTGTGTAAACTAATTTAGTTTTTATCCAGTTTTCTTGGGAACCTCAGATAGCACAATATTTATATGTTGAGAATTCTGAAAACCTGTGAATACAGAACACTAAGGTTATTTTGGGAAATACTTCATAATAATGTGTTGATTAATTGGGTAGATCATTTTTGTCTTTTCTAGAATATAATGGTGGGGTTGAGAATTTTAAATTCACTGTGTCTATCTTGATTTGATGCTTATAATTGAGATAAGCAAGTACATGTATAATACTGCTTTTTAGCTGATCCACGGCACTACTTTCCTGCTGGTGATGCTTCTGCACTTTTGCTTTGGGCCTTTCCCTGCCACTATTCTGCTTCCCAGCCTTGCCCATGAAACCTTGACATTATCTTGTTTGCGTTACAGAGTTCACAGTTGGAAGAGAATGAAACTGACGTATTCTGCTGTCAATGTGAAGATACAGAACTGTTTAATGGTACCAATGTACGTAGGTATACAATATTGTGCCACCTTGTCTTTAGGACAACCAAATGCCATATTAAAGTTCAGCTAAGCAATGCCATATTCTTGGCTACAGTGTTCAGGTAAAGTGGGTAAGATGACCATCAAGAATACATAGGAATATAAAAGATGGACTACTTTACCTATTAATACACCCACACGTGTAATTTCCATGACACACAGCAGATATTCGTAATGAAAAAGGCTAATTCCAACTAAATTAACAGCAAAACGTTCACAAATATTATTTGTTATTAGCATCTTATAAAATCGTTTTTTGTCATGATTTGCAATATCCAAAATTTTACTCTGTAGTTCCAAACACAGTTTAAGGGTGGTGTGGTTTTATGTGAATTATTAGTGGTGTCTGTTTAAAGGGACATGGGGCACAAGTGTTTTTTTTTCTCAAGCATTTAGGAGCACAAGCCCCCAAGCAGTTAAACTTCTGAATAGGTTTTTGTGCTCAGAGACCTTTTTTATTGAAGAAAACACACTGTGGCACAAAGAAAAAAGATATTTCCATGTCCCTTTTGAAGTTATGAATATTGTGAACTAGCTGAATAAGAATAAGAGCCAGGCCCTTTGGCTGCTGTACAGGTTATCTATTTTATAAATAGTATGTTTAGTAAGTACTGTATATGCACCTTCGTTTTTAAACTTGTAAATTAGCAAGCGATATGCTCCATGTTTGAAACGAGCAATAGCAATACGAGCATTGTGAACACTGAAACTGCTCCACGCTAACTAAAACATATTACAATAGAGTAATAGAACTATAAATCATGTACTTTTTTTTATTATTATGGTAATGGAAAGGAGCACAAACTTCTTGGCGAACAGTTGTTACTCTTCTAAAAATATATTTTGATTTTATAATAGCAAATAGCCAGGAAAGATTTAATTGAATGTGGTAATTTGCAATAAGTTTTCTGCTTTGTTGGTAATGTATTGCAGTCATCTGGGTTGGGAATTCATTTTATTTATGTGCTGGATGTGCAGTGGATTAGCAGGAACTGAATATGTCCCCCAGAAACTCTTGTCTAAATCTCTGTTTTACATGTGTGCTTCCATATTTCCTTTGTTCTGTTAAATCCCATGGGAAGGGGGCCAGACTTGACCTCAAATGCATTTCTTGTATCCTGTGTTCAGCAAAAGCATCAGAACAGTAGGTTGCCATTTTCCTCACAATAAGATGCTAAAACATTCTCAACACACTCCTTCAATACATGATACCTTCTATCCCTCAAGCATAGATGCAATTTTTGTAATTGTTGCCACTTATTGAGACTAGCCCTAGGAAATAACAAAATGGTAAATAATGTATTTTATAAGCACATAAAAGTATCTAAAATGCATTCTCATCAAATAGTAGGTTTGCTCTATAAGTCTGGTTACCTACTCAGAGAGCAGCCTCTTTTACCTCTCTTGTGCCCTTAACCGTGAGAAATATCCTGTAGTATATCAGTCTGGTCTCACCCAATAAAGTGATCCAGCCCCAAAATACCAGGCAATTCTACCCTGAACAGGAGAAACGGTAAACCCCAGACGCGTTCCGGCCTCTGTGGGCCTCGTCCGTGAGGTGCAGCTTTACTCCCGAAGGTATAGTGAGCAAGGAGTCCACGTCTGCTTCCCCCTATCACCCTTGGCGTGAGAGAAACCCTTAAGGGTCATTTGCATACACAACAAAGTTGCTCAATCTGAGAGCGGATAATACCTGAAGTAGGTTTGTCCTATAGGTCTGGTTACCTACTCGGAGAGCAACTTCTTTTATCTCACTTGTGCCCTTCACAGGGAGAAATATATACTGTAGTATATCAGTCTGGTCTCACTCAGAAGGGTGACCCAGCCCCGAAATACCAGGCAATTCTACCCTGACTAGGAGAAATAGCAAACCCCAGACATATGTTTCTCTGTGACCTAATAAAGTCCTGCAAACTCTTATTGGAGGCTCACCGTGATCCTTAGACGTTTAATTTTCTCATGTTTAACTGGCCTTTTCACTACTAGAGAATTGGAACAAACCCAATGCTTTTGATCAATTTCTCTATTGCTTTAGTTTTATTTTATTTTCATATTTTATATTTCATGCCAATAAACACATTTTGAATGAGGCTATAACATCTTCTAAGATATATATTTTTTACAGACAGCTCAGAATAGTTCCATATTTTTTTATATTTGTATACAACTAATAGAACAAAACCACTGATGATATAATTACTCAGTAGCTAAAGTAATGGCTTTACTCTTTTTAACATGCATTACCATCTTCTGTACAGTGAGGTAAAATTAAGGCAAAGGGAGGAGGGAGTTTTAACTCCTATTATCTTGGAAGAGAAAAGTGAAAAGGATTTAAGGATTAGGAAACCAAACGCTGCTTGCAGCCGGTGATTAAAACTGGAGCAGAAGATTATCTAGCTGCTGCTATATTCTGAGAGATTACCCATATCTGTTCTTTGTGCGGTTTCTTTGAGATTATGATTAGAAAGACTGAACTGCTTTTGCAAAGGAACTGTATCGATTATTTTATCGCTATACATTTTATTTTTAGTCATGACATTAACATGGACCTCACAAGGTGATGTAATTGAAGCTTTTAAATATTGAAAAACCTATTTGCATGAAATTAATGTTTTGATAAAGGTTAAAATACATATTATTGTTACATTGTTGGCTTTCCACCATGTCTGGTCTTCCGTGAAGAAACAAGGTTAGGGGATCAGCATGACTTCATAGACATTTTAACCTACTCGGAGAGGATCACTCCCTTCATAGGGGTGGAACATCCTGTAACATATTGGTGTGATGCAGCCCCTGAAATGCCAGGCAATTCTGGATCGAATGGGAGCAACCTCAAACCCAGAATTATGTGTTTCATCTGGGCCTAGTCAGTGAGGTGTGGCTGGTCTCCCTGGCGCACAGTGAGTCCGTCCATACCTGAAACCCTATACATACAACTGGGGTTTGCTTTCACTTGGATGAATGGGAAGGCCAACAAAGGCCAATATGGCAGCCCCATGCAGAAGGAACTTTACAAAATCTTAGTCCATTTATAAGACATAACATTTTTCTATGACAAACGAGTCTTAGAAACCTACATTGACTGTTGACATAGTTTGCTTCTCCTCTTGGTCTGCCTTGTTAGAGGCTGGGAGGGATGTTTATGGATAGATTTTTTATACCTAGGTGATGGACTAATGTTTGTGTCGGGCATCTCAGGCAGCAGCATTGGGGGCCAGGTATAAGGAGGGAGAAATCTGTACCTCTGCACTTTATTAAACACACATACTAGAGAAATGCGGGCACCCTAGGATTCTTTCATCTTGGGTGCAAATTGATTGAATACTCTCCCTGGCTAAGTGAATTTACCGATTTAAGCAAACATTGCTAATATTTTCTTTTACATGTGCCAAAAAGATCTCCCAACGTTATATTTTATGCATTAATTCAGGCTTAAGGTGTAGCAAACTATTTACTCTCTAACCATTTTTTGTTACTTTTAATTTCCCTTGCAAGAAATAACAGTGAGCTAATTGTTCTTTTTTTAAGGAAGATTACTGAAAAACCAATTTGTGTGCAGCTCAATTTCCCAATTCAGTGGGTATTAAATGTTTCAGCAGTAAAGAGATTTTGGGGCTTGATGTGTCTGCTTGCAGTTGTATTTAATGTTCAATTGAGCAGGAAGACTTAGATCTCTGAAAGGCAGACCAGGCTGTAACAAAATGTGGCAAACAGTCAGTACATGAAAGGCAGCATACTACAACAGAACAAGAACATCTGTTGTTAACCCTCTTTATTTAACCCTTCAATATCTCTATCAAGATCTCAATGATCTTGATAGCGATATCCGTTTTTTTTTTTTTTTAAATTGGTTCATTGCTTTAATATATTTTAAGATTGCTTTCTCTCTCAATGTTCACAGGCATTAGGGACTATCCACTAGCTTTGAGGCGCTTTAGCCTTCCAGATAGGAGGATCCCTTTGTGGGATATAGCACACATCTTAGCTATGATTATAGGTGTGCTTGGAGTGTAGCTCACAGGGATTCCTTGCAGCATTTGTTTCCAGTTTGTATAAATTCAATAATAAAGCTTGTTGCAATGTATCCTTTTTATAATTGCACAGTTTAGTGCTAAGCCTGGAACTACAAATAAGAACTGCTCCCCTTGTTGACCCTTTCTACCTGACTCTGTAGCTTAAGGCTTAGTATATTTCAATTTAAAAATGTATGTCAGCCTGCGTATAATTGTATCCAAAAATTGTACCGGACGTGTGATTTTTTTTTTTTTTTTTTTATTTAAAAAAAAAACATTTTTATTATAGCATTGGTCCTTTTTAATTCAAATATACTCTTTTGAAGAACAAAATTTAAATAGCTTAAAGGTTTAGAATGTAAAAAAAAATGTGGCTTAAATATTTTGTATTTTTATTTGCTAATTTAGCTACTGTGAAATATACCAGCTGATGCAAGGAGACTCTGAATGAACAGGAAATGTCTAACTGCACAATGGGGGTGTGGCATCTATATTTGCCAGTGCTCTCTTTCGCATTAATGGAAAGCTCATCAGCTTACAAGGATACACCCTCCTGAAAAAGGAATAGACTGAATGAGATGAGGAAGGAAAATGGAAGCAATAAATAATTGAACATACATGTTAAAATGTAAAGGTTGTATTATAATACTTTATTTTGTGTGTTAGCATTTTTTTTTTGATTATCAAAATATCCTATAGAGATAATGTGACCACAGTGCACTTTATTTTTTATTTTTTAAAGCCATTACCCTTTTTAGCATTGTTTACAACAAGAATATGTAGGAAAATACATTAAACAAAACTGTCACTAAGGAGATGGCTTTAGTGTTTTTGTTGTATCTCCTTTCTCTGTTGCTGTGTAATGATTCTGCTGCCGAGGGGGAAACAGATGGTGCAAAAGGAGTTTAAGATTAAATGAACAGAGAGAATGTAGCAACTGCTGCCCTAGAGAAATATTGGTGGGTGCGGTCAATGTTTCAGGGTCACGCAAATTGTGCTCTTTTATGGTTCGGGAAACAATAGCTCTGTTCTCTCCAACGTCACCAACTGTCTTTCACTTAAGTGATCTTTCAGGTGACGGGTTTTGAATAATCATCAGTCATCAGATCCAGCAGTGTAGTATGAGAACAATAATTACATGTACAGGATGACCTAGAAATAAGAAAGGAGTAAAAACTGGTATTACATGTACTGGTAGCCTTTCTTGTGCAGGCTTCATTTTAAGGAGCCACATTAATTTGCTTTCATTTATGTGTGGAAATTATAGTTTCCCTAGGTAGGGTTAGCAATATGGTAGATGAATAATGATCAACAAAAAATATCTATTTTAAAGCAAAAGATATTTTAATGGCTTAAAGTGTCATTCTCGTGTTCCCTTCTCGTTGTGCTATATGGATGTGATATATATGGTTAATTGGGTGGAGAACCTTCCCTGACATCTCTAGCTTTTTGAGATCTGATAACAGAATGCGGTTATGAAAGATGTACTTGTACGGTCATCTGTATATTGGGTTTCCCTTTTTGCATAACCTGCTCTTCTGGGAATAACTGACTTGCATTGTCATTTTGGTTCAGAATTACTTCCTCTGGCTATTTATCGTAAAACATAAATTACAGCATGTTATGGAGCATCATGTAACCATTCAGACATCCCCATTATAACATAATAAATAAGGATGGTCTGGTCTCCCTTTTATTTAATACATAAATTGTCAAAAATCGATGAGACTATGAGAATCTCTACTGAAAGTAGTATGACATGTCCTTCTTGTGATTGAAAGAGTCCTTGCATCAAGCTGAAAAAAAACAAACAATATAATGGAAACTTTTAACACCCCTTAAAGGGTGTTGAATGACTTGTGCTTAAAATGAAAGAAAACTATGCAAAATTAGGGTTTTTGATAAGAAACATGGATATAGAGTCACTAGGATATAAATATTCTTGCTAAGGCAGTGCTTGAGGGGTGTGTTGGACTTCCCATGTTTTGTACAGAATAGTAGGTATATGATATATTTTTGCATGGAAATTTGTACTTTGTAAGATTTTTAAAAGTCTTGACCTCTGCAAGTGAAGTTACACCTCAATTTAAGTCCAAATTCAAGAAAAATCACCAAAGCACATACAGATTTTCCAAAAAGCCGTACAAGATACACCATTAGCAAGGAAGCTACATCATATACAGCCGCGTAGCACATACACATTAGCTGCCATTTTACAACACTAACTTACACAATGCGGAAGTACACAGCTAACCTAACGACTTCCCCTCGCGCTTGCAGCCTATTTACACTGCACACATTGCTGATGCTTACACCTCAGCTCCACAACAGTGCAAACCTACATTATATGCTGCAGGAACATCAAACCAGATTGTCAGCTCTTCAGCACAATGCTTCCTGCGTTATATTACTTCCAAATAGGTAAAGTATATTCATTTATTAATGTATTAATTATTTAATTACCATACAAAAACAAATATACACAAAAACAAAAAAGATTACAATAAACACAAAACCCATTCACCGCGCGTCTCCACCAAACAGCATTACCTGCCTTACAATTTTATTGCCGTCATTTTTTGACGGGCAATTCGCTAGTGTATAATATTGTATTGAAATTATGGCTGAGCTAGTACTACTGGACTCTTTTCCTTCTCTCCTAAAACATTTTTGTTTGAGGAGCAACCTCTCTCGACGATTTGAATGTTAAGGTACTGTATCTGGGAAACTTCTGTTTTAGCAGATATCCTGTCTTTTTTAGATGCACAATGAACAAAAATGGTTATAACTGAAAATGTAGCTGTAAATATAGATTCAGTATTGGAGTACATGACTGGTTTTAAATATTAGGAATAGCATGTGGGAAACGCAACCAGATTTATGAGAAAATGGAACTTATCATGTAGAAATTGGAATATTGTAAACACTATGGCCTCTATTACATGGCTCCCATAACAACCGCCAGAAGGTTGACTTGCAGGTATAGGAGTTTTGAAAAACACATTTCTGGAACTATTTTATGGCAAAAGTGAATCCCAAAAACTTAGACTCAGGGGAGCTCTCTAGCTCAATCAAATATGTGTGCTTGCAGGAGACTCGGAGTCTTCATATATCTCCATTTCAACACTACGAAATGGTACCCACTAACTTGAGCACACTGCACTTGCCCTAACATGCTCCCTTATCCCAATCTAAACTCCTTCACGTGTTTTAATAATAAAAAAAAACACTCATACAGGAGGTTTATGAGCCCTGTGTCTATGATCTGCCAACCCCTATGGCTGGGTATCGCTAGCATTCCTCCTTAATATTAATTACCCCTATGAGCCTGGGGTTCCCCCAACTAAAGTATAGCCATGGCGGTCATTATGGACTCCCTTGACACTTAATATTAACCTGTTACCCAGGTTGTCCCTACGGACCCCATGATATGCTAACCAGTGCTTGCCAAACTTCATGTTGGTGACAACACTTTTTAGACCGGCATCATTTCCCGACACCGGAGGTTTGACCAACCCCTTATAAGAGATACATAAATTGCGTTTGCGTGACTGGCTAACTAATGTGTCGCGACACATGGTTTGGAAAACTCTTTGCTAATCTATTAAAACTACATAAAAAAAAAAAAGAAGAGTAATTTGTAAAGAGTGAGAATATACATTACCTATTGTGTGTCTGTAACGGAACCCATCACTGTTTTACCCTGTTTATGGTTGTTTATTTCTTATGGTTAAATATGATTCTACTGTTATACTATATGTATGTTGGTTTATGCTCTGCAGAATATTAGCCCAGACTATTGCAGACCTTGGCATAATAGATAATTCTATTACAGAGACTCCTCATAAGATAAGGAAGTCTATTGTATAAAGTGTTTTCATTCTCAGACATAAGAACAAAGAAGGAAGATCTAATCGTTGTCTGATTGTATCAAAGTAGCCAGGTAGCCTCAGGGAGGTGTGACCCACCTATTGTTCCTCTGTGTATTGTGTGGCCAAATATGGGCATGTGTATTACCTGTGGTCAAAGACATGTGTATATATATTTCTACACATAACAAAATAAAGTCAGTATTCATTTGACTTCCAATTGAGTGTCGTCCAATATGGGAGGTCGGGGATGGTGACACTGTAGTGCTTCTTGGATATTTTACCGTATACCAGCAGAGATATTGGATTCGTGTTCCAACTCCGTTACAGTGTCGACCCTATTTCAGCCAATCCGTATAGAGTATTTGAATTATTCCCATCCCGTATCTGGTTAAACTTTTAACCAATCAGAATGCACAGATTTTATGGGGGCGGGAGTAATTCAAATACTCGATCCTGATATTTCAGCCAATCTTAACGTGGAAATGCCTGCTTATCCAGGGCTGAAGAGTCATGAATCTGGCCATTAATGATAGTCGCAGATTGACACAATTAAGGTGTGGGCTTCTTCGTAATTACGGATTTGAGGCTTCCAAGGCATTTTACCGCATAAACTTCAGTGAGATCTCCTCCTATTTTTACAGAAGGCATGTGATAGCGATTTTATTTATTTTATTTTTAATTGCTTTTGCAACGGGCATTTTTTGAGTACTCTGATTGCATTTCTTGGATTGGCGTGTGTGATGTGATTTACAAGTGGATGAATGACCAGTTTTTTCTTTTCTTACGGGACCCATGGAATGGAGGCCTATGTGCTTAGTACATGTTTACCAACTGACTACAGTAGTGGTTTCCCAAACCTCTTCTCAAGGATGCCCAGACAGGTCCTGAATTAGATTAAATACTTTATGAATACAGGTGAGGCAAAAAAATACTCGTCAGGTACTTGGGCTTCTATTTGTTTTCAACGTGTTAAACCTACCTGGATCTGTCTGGTAGCCCAAGATGTTTGGGTATCACTGTACTGCAACCTATTGATTTAACATGACTCTAGTCACTTGTTGCTTTGCTTTTGGACTGAGGAATTATTCAGTCTATGCACACACCTGGTTCACTGTATGCAAAACAGAACGCCTTTGTGCATTAGAGAGAGTAACCTGGCTTTGCATGAGGGGAGTATATGTATGTTTTATGTTGTGCGAGTGGGGATGGGTGTTGGGTATTGACACACATACACTATTGTACAAGTCTGTCTGTTGGGAAGTGCATAGACCCAGATGTGGGATTTGTCAATTATTCACTTTATGTATTGAAGCATAGAGTATTACTTTTTTATATTTTATCAACTGCATAATTCAGTTATAGAGATCTATGTGTGTTTAGTCGTTCAGATATATCAGGTCCTTTGTGTCTGGTTGTGCTCATCCATATGGTTTTTATGGCAAAGGTACTGGAGTTGATTGCCAGTTCCTGATCCAGGGGACTGCAATTTTTCTGACCTCTGTGCTATGATCTGCAAATCTTGTGTGACCCTGCATGGTTCTACTCTTAACTTCACCTAATTACATAAGCCCCTTCACCATGACACCGTAGCGATCCAGAAGGGGTATGGCGATCTAAGTATGAGTAATTATTCTGTACATATAACTATATATTAGAATACACCTTTGTGGGAGCTAATTCCTGTACATATAATATGGTATACTTGTTTTATTTTTAAAGATCACTGGCGGACTTTAAAAAAATTGTAAAACTAGACTAGACCTATAAAGACTGAAAAAAACACATTTCAACAGGATGATACCACTGAATTATTCTACAGTTTAAACACAATCTAATTCACATATTTGTGAATTTAGATTCATTCCACCCCCACAGTAAAAGGAAGTGTTTTATAGTACTCTGAAATTAGTATAGCAATAATGAAAGAAAATTACTATAAAAAAGCTTTGCAAAGGAAGTATATAGATAAAAACACAGAAGCTGATGCACTTGGTGACAAGTATACATTGCTCACTTGAGAGTATCCAGTGGATCAAACATTCACTTCTGAATTAGTGCAACAGGATGATGAATTTTTATACAGGTCTGACTTTTCTTTTAACATAATACACACACTTGCACTTCTGCTTCAAACTAATTAAAAAGTAACTATGAATCCGAAACTGTTATATATATATATATATATATATATATATATATATATATATATATATATAAATATATATATATATTGGTCCGAATATAAGCAGCACCTTTTTTCCGATTTTTGAGCTTGCGAGTTGGCTTATATTCGCGACCGTAAAAAAATAATTGCCGATTTGCGATCTTTGCTTGTTACGTGTGTGGCTTCTATTTGCGAACGCAAAATTAATGCTGATTTGCGCGATTGCGAGTTAAGGGTGCCGTTTTTCGTGCTTTAGACTGTGGTATTGAATAGCGATTTACGGTTTTAGTGATTCTAACATCCTGTAACCTGCAAAAAAAAAGCTACAGTGCTAATTAGAAAGCCTTTTTCTTGCAATGGCTGATTACTTTGAGAGTCTTTTTCTCTCCAATTTTACGGGTGCGGCTTATATTTGAGTACTATCTTTTTTCTATTTTTTCCCCTTGAACCTTACGGGTGCGGCTTATATGCGAGTGCGGCTTATATTCGGACCAATACGGTATATCTTATTCATATTCCAGGAAATAGTTATTGCACTGCACTCTGGGAAACTGGGCACGGACATGCAAATTAGTTCACAATGCATTTTCACTATTGGTTTCCAATACCACTTTAAACATGGTTCCTTTTTAGCATATGCCTGCTGTATAACACAGCTTTGGTTGACGCATGGGATAGATGATGCACGGTTTTGGCTATATATAGTTATGTATTTATGGCATAATAGGTACGCTTGGCTTTCTGTATGTATTTTTCCATTTTTCCTTGAACTATGGCCATATCCAATCCCAACCACTGAAAACACTCCTCTTAATGCTGTTCCTTAGATACTCCTGCTTTTGTTGGCTGCATTGCACTGTAACCATATGCTCTGCGGCAGCTGTCACAGTTCTATATCTTTGACATAGATGACACCCTACGTTTTTTTTTGTTTGTTTTTTTATGACAATCAAAATTCCTATAATTCAGATACATTCACTGTAACTGAATCCTTTGCAGCCTAGCTTTCAAAATGGGTGGACACGGTCTAGCTTCACATGGGCTGTACTTTCTCTTGGCATTTTTCTTTCAGGTATGCTTCACTTGGCCTTTTACATGATTTGTTTGTTCTTCCATAATTTACTTTCACCATACATTGACGAACTTGTGGCAAGATGCCAAACTGTATGACCGTATATACATACTGGCTCTGTTTGATGTCATTGTGGCTCCTCTTTGTCCAGAAAAGGTTTGGTATGCAAGTAGAGTGTTCATACATTTAAAAAAAACGCATAGGGAAGTTATCCATATTTTATTTGCTACATGAGAATATCACCCTCATTTAGGAAGCACATAGGGAAAATCTCCTGAACCGGTAAAACATGAAATAATTTGAGGATTATTTTGAGGTTTATAAATGTGGCTGGAAAATAATAATAAAGTTCATAAGTTAGTGTTTTTGTTCAGTCATGTCTGACTTTCGATGACCATGTGTATGCAGAACGCCAGGCACATTGGTCTGTTTCATATCCATATGTTTTTCATGGCAAAGATACTGGAGTGGGTTGCCAGTTCCTTCTCCAGTGTACCACAATCTTTCTGACCTCTCTGACCTGCTCATATTTGGTGACCCTTCATGGCATAGCTCACATCTTAATTGAGATACACAAACCCCTTCACCACGACAAGGTAGCTATCCAGAAGGGGATATAAGTTAGTAGACATGTGCAATTGTTGATCAGGTGAGGCATAGGTCTAGACCTGTGATGGGCAACTTTTTTTTCTGTGAGGGCTGCCAATAGCCTGGAAATTCAATAAGCAGGGCCTGATAAATGAATTCCAAATATATAGTAACTGCATTTCTCTGTATTCTGAGCAGGTAACAAACTTTTTAACTTGTTTTAGATTTTCAAATGTGAGCACTAATATACTTTTTATTTCCTTTTTGGTGGAGGGCTTCTATCACTCTTTTGCCCCCCATAAATTAAATGATAGTTGTGGTAAACTACCTCATCAAAAAATCTACTGCACAAGCTAGGAACCAGCCCGACGCTGAGAGGTAGTAACATCAAAACAGCTATATGTGGGTAGGATTCCTATCTTGTGTATAATCCATCTTGAGCTTTACCCAAAGGTATAAATTAGCTACTTGCCTGTCAAAAATGACGGGAATACAATTTTAAGGCTGGTAATGCTGTACCTTCGGCGCTCTTCGCTTGGCTCGAATCTCCTCCCGTCTACTGTACGGGCGTTGCAATGAGCGCCAAGGGCTTTACCACTCTTTGCAGATCTCGTCAACCCACAACTTTTGTGCTTCGCAATGGAATTGCCCGTCAAGCAATAAAATTTGAAGCCTGGCAATTCTGTTTGCCACAGAATGCGAGGTTCTGCCCCCTTATCGTGAGCCCACCAATAAGCGGCTTTGCCGCTGATTGCAGGCCTCGTTAACCTGCAACGCGTGTGCTTGGTAATGCCATTTGTCTCTTTCCACCATCTCCTCCCTGTCCCTTCCCTGTGACTTTTTTTTTTTTTTTTCTCCTCTGTGTGTTTGCTGAATCTTTGCGTGGCGTGCGCTGACTGCTGTTGGTTTTATTTTCAAAGTCCAGAGTGCCTGGCAATGTTCTGCCTCGTTTTGATCCTGTTTGTGAATTTAAGTTTTTTCGGCCCCCATTTTTTTCCCTCGCTTAGCTGATTTTCGATCAGTAGAAAAACGCCAAATATCTGGCTCAAATTCGCTTGCAACCTCACTCGCAGGCTTCCTGGCTCCCCCCTGTGTTGTTGTGTGTTATTGTTTTTATTTGTCTTTTTTGGAGGGTCTTTCGAGTTATGCACTTGAAACAATTTTGGCCTTTAAATTAGTAAACTGTGTGCCTTGCGATCAGCGGCAAAGTGCTCAGTTTTTCGGCGGCCATCGACATGATGTGCCTTTGGCGCTCATTGCAGCCCAGCAAATGCGGGCCTCGCTTAGCGAGGGCACAATTATTTTAACATGGCATGACCAACATCTGAACTGTTGCAGGCCCTTGTAGGACTGAGTTGTCCACCGCTAGCCTAGACACTTAAGAGTTTGGAGAGGAGTTAATTTATTTTTCTTTTTTTATCTGTCCATGAGCAGAGTCTGGTTTTGTGACTAGCACAAAATGTTGAATTCTTAACCTCTTCACTATTTGGATTGTAACTTCCTTATTCTAACGACGACTACTTTTATCTTGTATGTCTGTTTTTAATAGCTCACATCCTAATCATTGATATATAATGAACTTTATATTCTGTCTCTTCTTCCCATTAAAGCCTAATGTGAGTGCAAGAGGGATTTCCTCTAAGTTGAAAACATCTCATACTCATATGTAAAAAGGCGTTAGTCAGTTGTGTCCTTAAATTAACCTTATTTCTATTTATTTTAGATTATGCTGAATAACACGACTTGAGATAAGTAACTCTTATAATAGAAGCACCTACTTAAAGAAAGATTTCCGATATGAGATTCCAGTCATTCTTGGTCGTATATATAAGGAATTTACGGATACTTCCTGGGACAGTGTCTCTAAAATTGACTTAAAAAAAAAAAATATATATATATATTTATATATTTATATATATATATATATATATATATATATATATATATATATATATATATATATATATATATATATATATATATATATATTTCAAATGCATATTACCCATTATTATAAATGTACAGTATCTCAGTGAGTACACTTTTGCATTTTTTGTAAATATTTTATTATATCTTTTCATGTGATTACACTGAAGAAATTTACACTCTGCTGCAATGTAAAGTAGTAAGTGTACAGCCTGTATAACAGTGTAAAATTGCTGTCCCCTCAAAATAACTCCACACACAGCCATTAATGTCTAAAACCTGGCAATATCCAAATTGGGCCCAATGTGTCAATATTTTGTGTGGCCACCATTATTTTCCAGCACTGCCTTAACACTCATGGGCATGGAGTTCAACAGAGCATCACAGGTTGCCACTGGAGTCCTCTTCCACTCCTCCATGATGACATCACGGAGCCAGTGGATGTTGGAGACCTTGTACTCCCCACCTTCCGTTTGAGGATGCACCACTGATGTTAAATAGGGTTTAGGTCTGGAGACATGCTTGACCAGTCCTTCACCTTTTACCTTCAGCTTGTTTGGATTCGTTTATCATGTTGGAATACTGCCCTGTGGCCCAGTCTCCGAAGGGAGGGGATCATGCTCCGCTTCAGTATTTCACAGTACAAATTGGCATTCATGGTTCCCTTAATGAACTGAAGCTCCCCAGTGCCAGCAGCACTCATGCAGGCCCAGACCATGACTCTCCCACAACTATGCTTTACGGTAGGAAAGAGACACTTGTCTTTGTACTCCTCACCTGGTTGCCGCCACACACGCTTGACACCATCTGAACCAAATAAGTTTATCTAGGTCTCATCGGACCACAGGACATGGTTCCATTAATCCATGTCCTTAGTCTGCTTGTCTTCAGCAAACTGTTTGCGGGCTTTCTTGTGCATCATCTTTAGAAGAGGCTTCCTTCCGGCACTAGTGCCATGCAGACCAATTTGATGCAGTGTGCGGCATATGGTCTGAGCACTGACAGGCTGACTCTCTCTCTAAATATCCAGGATAACCCTGAATGCCCTTTTTTATTTAAAAAATATATCCAGTCTCTTTTAACGTTATCTATTGAATCTGCTGTCACCACCTCCTTTGGTAGAGAATTCCACATAGTAACCACCCTTACTGTGAAGAACCCTTTTTTTCCTTTCTTTAGGTTGGAATCTTTTTACTTCTAACCTCAAGGGATGTCGTCTTGTCAGTCGTCTTGGCACAAAAACACTCCCTTGACAAATCTTTACAACGACCCTGCGTGTATATAAGGTAATCAGATCTCTCTTAGGTGCCCTTTTTTTTTTAGGGAAAATAAGTTTAATTTGGTTAGTCTATCTTCATAACTTCCCTCCATTCCCTTTATTAGTTTTGTTGCCCTTCTCTGTACTTTTTCCAGTTCTAGAATGTCCTTTTTATGAAGTGATGCCCAAAATTGTACTCCATATTCCAAATGAGGGAGTACTAGGGATGATTATGTATTACAGAAAGTTATAAATCATATCTGTTATTACTATCGAAATGATTGATTGGATAGAGATTATATGGCCTTTTCCCAAATAGCACTGTATTGACATTAATATATAATCTTAATAAAAAAAATTCTGCTATTAAATAGATTGTGTATAATATTTATATCCTAGGTTTATTATGATCTTCATCTAAATTACTGGCTAGATATTGATAGGTTTAAGTTTCCCGTGTGTGGAAAGATATTTTTTTGATATTTATTATTGTCATCCAGGTATGGTTTAGTTGTTCTTAAAGGTATGAATTAAGAATTTTTATTTTAATTATTTTCTTGTTTGATCCATTCATTATTATCATCATTACTAGCAACTTGCCCGTCAAAAATGACGGCAATAAAATTTGAAGCCTGGCAATACGGTTTGCCACCAAATGTGAGGATATGGCTCCTCTGGCGCTCATCATGTGGCTCGCAATGAGTGCAGAAGGTGCTCATTGCGAGCCTCTTCCACAGAGTACTTTCTAGGCCCCGCGATGAGCACCTTAGGCACTCATGGCGAGCCCTGCAATGAGTAGCTTTGCCGCTCATTTACTTTTTTGCCCAGCCGCATCTTTCCTGCTTTGCAATGATCCCCTTAGTCGCCTTGTTTTACGTCCTTCGGCCTCGTTTTCGGCTTGCTTCGTCGATTTTTCGATCGTGAATAAAGGCAAAATATGCCTCAAATTAACTTGCCACCTCACTCACAGGCTCCCTGGCTCTCCTCCTGTGCTGTGTGTGAGTCTGGGAGTTAATTTGAGGCATATTTGTGTGTTTTTGCAGGTATTTTCAGTTAGTTGGTGCGGCTGTTTTTTTGCGAGCCCCTCAGTCCATCACTCGTGCCGTAATTTTGCGTCTGTCGCAAAGTACCGGGCCCTCGTTATGTGGCCACATTGCAGCTAAGTCATGCGTGTCTCTGGATGAGCACCAGCATCCTGTGTGTCCACCCCTGCAATGAGCACCTTTGACGCTCATTGCAGCCTAAGTTCCCCGTGCCTCAACTGCTCGCTTTGCGAGGCTCGTGCTCGATGGCTCACCCCGCGAGGCTCGCAAAGCGTGACAACCACTATATATGTGATCCAGTGAGATCAGATTGGTTTCAGGAAGTTCTTTTTCTTTTCTCTTTTCTTAATGTTATTTTATTTATTTTCCAATTTTGGGTACAGACACATTATCCTAATGTTTCCGATTTTTTTATATTAATAAGGACCCTGGCTGATCTCTATACCGGTTGGTGAAGTGGACTTTCAGTGTATTGTGTGTGTGTGTGTGTGTGTGTGTGTGTGTGTAACCTGCCTTTCCAGTCACATTTTCTCCCCTAGATGAATTTCCTTAAATCTAATACATCATCAAAGAAAAGTTCCACTGTCCCTAGAGGCCACTTCACCACTAAATATAGTATGGCATTCTGTGCTAATACATTTATTGAATTTGTGGACTTCCTGTTTTTTTTTTCCCCCTCTTCCTTCCCATTTTGAAGGGAAGAGGGAAGCCCCTGTATTTAGCAGACAAAGACCTTTTTTTAAAACCTAATTTAACCACATTAATGATTTCCTAAACTAGGTGTGAGCCAATGTAATTCCATTGTGTACTGTTCATAACTTGTACAAAGGGTAAATGCTATGGTATATTTTAAAGCAAGGGTTGATAAATTTAGGAGCCAGTCAGGTTATTTAGGATCCAATGACCCAATTTTAAGAAAGCGGCCTATGGATTATACATACACATATATGCATAGTAGTTACAATTTTTTTTTTTTTTCGTTTTCATCTGAAAGCTGTTTTTTTGGTAATGTACCACTGTGTGTTATCTCTTTACAAAGGAAGCTCTCAAACCAGGAAAAAAATATTCAGTTATTTACCTGATCTGGGTGCTTTATATATTATATATATATATTTATACACCAAACTTGTCTAGAAATGCAATCTACAGAGGTACTCATGCTCTGTGCAATTCCTACTAGTTTCAATTAAGTTTAAACAGATTTTAGATGCGGTTTGTATCATCAATGCAATCACTTTGTGATCTCACATGCTTCATATTATTCCAATAAGATCTTTTGGGTGCTGAAACTACTGAATTGTTACACTGTGAGAACCATGCAAACTTCCATGGACAAAGATAAGATAACTATTTGCGCACAAATGAGGCAAACTGGCATTGGTATGGTATGGAAAAGACCAATATAACAAATTGGCAAGCTCAGGGTTTCCCAAATATAGGGACTGTACCACTTAACATTTCACACACAGTGCATCAAAGACTTCATTTTTTCACTGATGTGATATTATAAACCATATCTACAGTCTGATAAATGTCATACTTGTCAGCATGCCTATATTTATTGCAAGCTTTCCAGATTTCCTTTGAGAACTTGCTTTGAGGAAGGGACTATATGATCTTGAAAGCTTGCGATCTAATCCGATCATCCCCACTGAAATTGTTTTCATTGATCAGATGTCATTGCTGTATTTAATTGCCTTGACACATTTTTAGTGTGTGTTGTTGCAGCAAAGGATAAACTACAAAATTTGGCTCTGGAGTTTGGACCACATCTACAAGCACATTGGCTGTGTAATTTAGTGTACTGGGTAGATGCTTGTTAGCCTCTGAATAAAGAACCGTTTCTAACCATTTGACCACAATGATCACAATTCATCACTGGGTGACTGATCCCGACCTTTGCAAATGACACTTGTCTTTGTGAGACAGTAGAATTCCCAATGAATTCAGTGACCAGACGGCATTTTCTGTCTCAGTGGGTTTTATTACTGGTAGCATATCATTGACCATACTTCAGTGAACATAAAATCTGCCCAGTGTGTCATCGCTTATGATCTTTCATTTGTAATCGTAATCAACATCTGTGATGAGAAATGTTATTTATGCTCTTAAATTATATTAATATGACTGAAGACTGTCTATTGTGTCAATCATTCAATTCTGGTAATTGGATTAGCAATGATGGCTTGGTTTGTGGTTTAAACAAATGGAATTAATTCATGTACAGATTCTATTTCTTTTTCTCTCTTATCCTGTGTGTTCCCTCCAGCCTCTTCACATACTACTTCTGAGCTATGATTATTTTTAGGAGACCCCTAACCCTCTGTCCTTTCCTGGCATGGCTTCCTGAATTTTTTTTTTTTTTTAAAGCATTCCATTTTTTTATTTACTTTTATTTATTTATTTATTTAATATATAACCTATAACATCTATTCAGTATTGCTTTTAGCTTAGTGTCCCATGTCTCAAAAACGTGTCCCTTTTTAAATAAAATGTTTGTCTAATGATACATTACTGCAGAACTCCAATTTCTTCCCTTTTTCTTCTATTTAAGCATATCTTTACGTGCTTCCTTCAGATTAGCAGAGGTTTATTATCTTGGTTATTTTTTTGTAATTTGGGCCTTATATTATCTATGTGATTTTTTTTTTTTTTTTTCCCTTTAGGGAGTTTTATGGTTTAAGTAATTCACCAAGCTATACTGGGTGTATTAATGGGATTTTCAAAATAATGATTTAAGCTCTGGCACTTTATATTGCCACATACTACCAAATACTACTCTATTTAAGGTTTCAGGTGAAAATATTGACTCTCCCATTGTAGTATTACTGTTATGGCAAGACTTGAGAACCCAGGAATCAGGGAGCCACAGCTCCTAAAATTTTAATGCAGACTTCTATATATAGCCCATAACCTGGCTCCTAAATTTTTTGGGCTGGTGTTGAGGAAAATTCTCATACTCACCTCACTTCCAACTGCCCCTTGGAGGCAATGACACCAAGAAACACAAAGTCCTCTGGTTCATCATTATTACAATTTATTAGAAAAGAAAATGTGAATTAGCAGCAAGTACATCCAAAATGGCTGCAACTAATTCACTCACCGGGCTGCAACTGACAGAAAATAAGCATACATAACTTTTTATATCTGTTTACATAAAACCGTGAAAACAATCATAATACAGCCAATTATATTTTATTTACATATAATATCCAATAAGCTATAACACATGTGATCAAGACTTATCTGAAATGTTATGGTACATCACGAAGATGTGCAGAAATACTTCATTCCTAATGTTTCTGGGCAAAGGGCAAATTATGACCTTGGATATGAGTGAGAAAAAATATATTGTTATGACTAAAAACCTGTGTACGGTCTCTAATGTCATGGGTCAGATGTATTTAACTATTTCATACTGAATATCTTGCAATTGGAAAAGTACTGGTTCACAGCCAGCCAAATACCACACTAACTGGAAAGAGTGGCAATTGTGTGTATATGTATATATGTATGTATATAGATATATACCTATATACATATATAGATAGATAGATAGATAAAAATATACATACAATAAAAATGTAAGAATATTTGTATAATTTTCCGCAACACTGGCTGCTAACTTACTTGGCTGGCTCCAAAGTTTCAGATAAATTTGTCCGCACATGTATAATTGGTAATATTTATTTTACTTTCTAAAAAACGTAGTTCTTGAAGAGTGCATTATAAATATAGTACTATGCTGGAGTTGATTAAATGAATACAAACTCCCTATGCTAGAAGGCTCTCTTGCTTCCCATTTTCCAATGCTATATTGGATATGTTATAGTAATATTATTTATTTAGCTTTATTCTGCACAGAATTAATGAGACTCCTGAATCCCGACAAGCATTTATTATTAGGTATAAATGTGTACTCTGTCTAGGCGGTGTTTGCCTTTCTACAGACAGAGCATGCCTTGGTTTTCTACGGTTCCAAGAAATTTGTCCTGTAAAATCCCATCATTGAGTACGAGGTTTGTCTGTGCTAATCCCCAAGCCAAACCTTTTCTGTACATAGTATTTTGGGTGTTTAAACATCGGACACCAAGAAACCAGTAAAATCCTAAAGGACCACACTCATGTTGCTATATATTCTTCTGAATAACTAAACATAACGGGGGAAAAATCTTTTTAGAAAGCAACCCCAATAAAACACAGCCATTACAATTCTAACTTGTTTTTTTTTATGCAATCATTCTTTTCTGTGTTACTGCATTTTGTCATTTTGTTCTCTACTACTTTCACATGAGATTGTGTCCTTTGTAAACGAATGTCCTTTCCATTAGTCCAGTTGAAAGCACTGGCAGATATCCCATTTCCATTGTGCACCTAGAAATGTCCTCTGCATTGGAAGCATCACAGAAAGATATTTTTCGGCAAAAAACAAAATGGTTATGTGTCACATATAAAATGTAATAAATTAGAGCATTTCTTCACACATTCTTAAGACTGCCTATTTTCAAAATGGTTATTACTATAAAATACTATATTTGTAAATATGGGACTACATTAACCCTTTTTTTTATATTTTGTTTGTCCTGTGTATATTAAAATTCATTGCCATACTAATAATCTTAAAGACATGAAAAGATACTACAGCCGAGGTTTGACATACTTCTATAATTGCAGAGCCAAACTATGCCAAGCTTCATGTACCATCCACACAGAGCTAATAGATCAGAGAACATTTGTATAAATACAGATTAATGTGATATATTGACATGTTGTACTTAAAATGTAAAGCAGTATCAAAGATAATCTAAATCCGGTTTTAAACTGAAACAGAATCTTATTTTCAACTAAAAAGAAACCTAAAGTAAAACTAAATCCTCATTTTAGCTGTATTGGTTTTTTTTTTTACTGTTTTTGTTCCGCCGCTTATCTCGTAATTTTTTTCACCTCTTATTTTTTTTCTAAGTGCTACGGTTTAACTGCTCGCCTCGCTGTGCGAGGCGAGCATGCAATGAGCACCTGCGGCGCTCATTGCCAAAGTGCTACAATTTAACGGCTCGCCTCATCGCGAAGTCGTACGCACTACGCAACGCAGCGTGACGACGAATCGTAGTTAGACAATTATAATATATATATATATATATATATATATATATATATATATATATATATATATATATATATATATATATATATATATATATATATATATATATATATATATATATATATATATTTATAATTTTGGCCATTTGGGGGATTTTTCCATAATAACGTTTAATCCTTGCTGTAAACTTTTTTTTAAAGCTTTGAACCTGCTGCCAAACACAAATACTTTTTGCCCATACAATATAAAGGGGAAAAACATGCAAAGAAACACAAAGGCCACAGAAGGCTATTCGTTCAGGAGATGACCCATTATTTTAAGAGTTCATGCAGACTTCTAAATGATTTGTTAGTGGCACGGCTGCATATAAGCAGCTTTTTTTTTTTTTTGCGTTCAATTGTTTCCTACTTTTTATGACCTCCATGTTCCGTAACGCACCAGGCACATCTTTATGCCCATGGTCATCCTGATCCACTTGGTTTTCATGGCAGAGATACTGGACACTTCCTTCTCCAGTGTGCCAAAGCATACAGCTCCTGGTATTCTTAGGTGGTCTCCCATCCAAGTACTGATCAGGCCCAAATCCAGGCCGAGGTAGTGAAAACCCCAAATCTGGACCACAAGGGAACCCTATAAGCAGCTATATGACTGTTAAATGTGAACTGTCCTGATGACTGGATAACTGAATTTGTTGATAAAATGCAACATAGCTAAATTTATTTTAAACGTGTTTTGTGTCGATGACACATCTGCTTGGGGAAAATACCCACTGTAGATTTGTGTGAATTCACGTTGTCTCTTTTTATTTTGGGGGTTTAGAGGTCCTGTATGGGCATGTGTCATTTGGTTGTGTACATAGTCCTGTATATTTCTGCCCTCTAGTGGAGAATAATGTAAATTGTCTCCTGTTAATGTGTTCATTTCTGATATCTTGGTAAAAAAAAAAACATAAAAATATATTTCATTTCTGTACTTTTTTATTTCCAAGAAAAAATGTATTCTGAAGCTCCACACACTCAAGTAACAACATTTTTGCACAATAGCTAATAAAAAAATTTAAAAGAAATAATAATTCAGCCGACAAAGGATTTTCAGAACCTGAACAATGTGTTTGATACCTGTGATTTGTCCTGGTCTTCTCCTCTTGCAAGTCTTTATTGTAGTTTCTTGAAGATGTTTTCAATATGCGAGTTCGTACACTGCTCTATACAATCTTCTTCCTTCCTAGTCTTCCATTGAAAACTCATTTTATACCAGACTGATGCAAACCTTATCTTATGTTATGGCTATAGTTGTTAATTTAGACTTTTTTTATGGATTTAAAAATGCTGTCTGCCATTACAGGAAAATAACCTGCCAAATTTTATCATGTGGTAAAGTTTGTATGAGAGCTATAAAATACGTGCTGGGCCTCGTATGTCCATGTTACTATTTGTAAATGTGTTTATTTTGACAACTATTAATCTATTTTAGCAACCCCCCCCCCCCCCTCCCCATCTAGTTACTAGTTTTGTCTTACCTTGTTTTTCTTTTAAATATAGTCAATTTGCTCTTTTATTTAAATAAAATGTAGGTTTTTCTATTACTCTAATGTTCGGTAAAACTGATGTTTTGTTTGATATATAATGCAGGAACAATTTTGATTGATTATCTTTAATAATCGTCTGCAGTTTTTCTTTGGTATAGAAACATTAAGCATTATGTCTTCAAGGACAGGCAGACTGCAGGTTAGTATCTTACAGGAGAGAGATGCGAGGGGTGCAGGGTGCTTTTGCGGGACATATGTTTCACAAGGTAAGAATGGTTGTATATATCGGATACAATGGAATAATATAATACCAATTATGAATGCAGAAAGCAGCAACAAATTAATATATTTACAGTGGACTAACAAATGTTTTATTTTGAATGCTTTAGAACATCGGTTTACCTTGAAAGTTAGGTGTAAGTTATTTATCAGATTTTTTACACTCACAGAATTGATAAACTTTGAGGGCCCGCCTGCCCTGCAATGCTATAGAGCAGGGGTTGTCAACCTTTTTGATACCTACCCCCCTCTTTTTTTTTTTAAATCTAATTTTTGGTTATATAAATCATATGACCCTAGCTATGTATCTCCCGTACTAGATAGTGATCCGGTCCAGACTGCTGTCCCTAGCTATGTATCTCCCGTACTAGATAGTGATCCGGTCCAGACTGCTGTCACTAGCTATGTATCTCCCGTACTAGATAGTGATCCGGTCCTGACTGCTGTCCCTAGCTATGTATCGCCCTGTACTTACTAGATAGTGATCCGGTCCTGACTGCTGTCACTAGCTATGTATCTCCCGTACTAGATAGTGATCCAATCCTGACTGCTGTCCCTAGCTATGTATCTCCCGTACTAGATAGTGATCCAATCCTGACTGCTGTCCCTAGCTATGTATCTCCCGTACTAGATAGTGATCCAATCCTGACTGCTGTGCCTAGCTATGTATCGCTCTGTACTTACTAGATAGTGATCCGGTCCTGACTTCGGTCCCTAGCTATGTATCTCCCTGTACTTACTAGATAGTGATCCGGTCCTGACTGCTGTGCCTAGCTATGTATCGCTCTGTACTTACTAGATAGTGATCCAATCCTGACTGCTGTGCCTAGCTATGTATCGCTCTGTACTTACTAGATAGTGATCCAATCCTGACTGCTGTCCCTAGCTATGTATCTCCCGTACTAGATAGTGATCCAATCCTGACTGCTGTGCCTAGCTATGTATCGCTCTGTACTTACTAGATAGAGATCGGGTCCTGACTTCGGTCCCTAGCTATGTATCTCCCTGTACTTACTAGATAGTGATCCGGTCCTGACTGCTGTGCCTAGCTATGTATCGCTCTGTACTTACTAGATAGTGATCCGGTCCTGACTTCGGTCCCTAGCTATGTATCTCCCTGTACTTACTAGATAGTGATCCGGTCCTGACTGCTGTGCCTAGCTATGTATCGCTCTGTACTTACTAGATAGTGATCCGGTCCTGACTGCTGTGCCTAGCTATGTATCGCTCTGTACTTACTAGATAGTGATCCAATCCTGACTGCTGTGCCTAGCTATGTATCTCCCTGTACTTACTAGATAGTGATCCGGTCCTGACTGCTGTCCCTAGCTATGTATCGCTCTGTACTTACTAGATAGTGATCCAATCCTGACTGCTGTGCCTAGCTATGTATCTCCCTGTACTTACTAGATAGTGATCCAATCCTGACTGCTGTGCCTAGCTATGTATCTCCCGTACTAGATAGTGATCCAATCCTGACTGCTGTGCATAGCTATGTATCGCTCTGTACTTACTAGATAGTGATCCAATCCTGACTGCTGTGCCTAGCTATGTATCGCTCTGTACTTACTAGATAGTGATCCAATCCTGACTGCTGTGCCTAGCTATGTATCGCTCTGTACTTACTAGATAGTGATCCGGTCCTGACTGCTGTCCCTAGCTATGTATCTCCCTGTACTTACTAGATAGTGATCCGGTCCTGACTGTTGTCCCTAGCTATGTATCGCCCTATACTTACTAGATAGTGATCAGGTCCTGACTGCTGTCCCTAGTTATGTATCTCCTTGTACTTACTAAATAGTGATCAGGGCCTGACCTTTTAAGTCCAATTTCCCGACTTTCACCACTTGAAAATCCCCTAAGAGAGAGAAAAAAATGGCTGCCGAAAGAAACCAAAACGAGGCTACACGACCCCAAAGCACGCAAAACACAGCCAGGCACATACAACTTTTTTTTACACAACTCCCGTACGAGCTACAAAATACACTATTAGGAAGGACGCAAAATGCTCCACACATACACACTCGCCGCCATTTTACAACACTAACTTACAGAATGCAGAAGTACACAGCTACACAAACTGCTTCCCCTCGCGCACGCAGCCTGTTTACACTACACACATTGCTGACACTTACACCTCATCTCCACAACAGTGCAAATCTACATTGTATGCTGCAGGAACATCAAAACAGATTGTCAGCTCTTCAGCATATTGCTTCCTGCATATATTAATTACAAAAAGGTAAAGTATATTAATTTACGATTTTATTAATTAATTATCATCAAAAAATACATAGACAGAAAAAAAGACAACAGGATCACAATAAACGCTAAAGGTGCTCAGAGCGTGCCTCACAGGGAGCGCCAACTGTGTTTAGAGGAACACAACTACACCAGGAGAGAGGCTCGCTATGCGCCCCAAAAGGCGATCAGTGCAAACCTTGCAATGATCGCCAAAGGAGCTCTGATAACCAAAAATACACCCACTAAGAGGCTCGGAATGAGCACCGAAGGTACTCTTACAACCAAAAGACTTTGTGTGGCAAACGGCATTACCGCTATTTTTTGATGGGCATGTCGCTAGTAGTAGCAATAAAAGAAGAGTGAGGACCAATAGAATAACTCTCCTGCTTCTCTGGCTTCTATTCCCAGATGGCACAACACAGTCTGCTAAATATAATCATTTATTTTAAACACTTTTTCATGCTTATGGTTTATAGCATCTAATTGTATTAAATGTTATTGCTTCTAATGTGTTAGTGTTACATCCCAAGCTGTAGTGCTTCTATAAGGACTTAAAGTGACCAGTGCATTTGTGTGTGTCTTGTTGTTGGATGTAAATGAAGCGATGCACATATATCCAGATTACTAAACACATCAGGCTAAGTAATATGCATCACATCTCCTTCATGGGATAAGAGCTGCACTAATATGCTTAGCCAAATATCTACTTAAACCAATGACTGATTAATCAAGGATGACTGTAATCTTCCTTTAATACATTGATGGCAGATCTGCTCCCAGCATAAAGGAATATTCATTGTAAAAATCGGTTATTTATTATGTGGAGTTTGTGCAACATCTTGATTTTCAATGTAAATACCTCCTGATGAAGCTTTTTCCCTCTTGTTCTTTCCTACACTTAACTCCAGCTTGATTTGTATATACTCTAATTATAGAACAACAAAGTCAGAGGTGCTCATCAGAGAACGAACCAACCTTAATAGGTTTGTTCTATAGCCATGATACGCCACTCTGAGAGCAACCTCTTTTAGCCACTTGTGCCCTTCACAGGGAGAAATATCCTGTAGTATATCAGTCTGGTGCCACTCAGAAGAGTGACCCAGCCCCGAAATACCAGGCAATTCTACCCTGAACAGGAGAAACAGCAAACCCCAGACGCGTTTCAGCCTTTATGGGCCTCGTCAGTGAGGTGCAGCTGAACTCCCTATGGCACAGTGAGCAAGGGGTCCACGTCTGGATTCCCCTATTACCCTTAGGGATACTAAACCCTAAAGGTAATTTGCATATAAGGAACAACAAAGTCAGAGGTGCTCATCAGAGAACGAACCAACCTTAATAGGTTTGTTCTATAGCCATGATACGCCACTCTGAGAGCAACCTCTGACTTACCTGTTTTTGTTTATGTAAATTACCCTTGGGGTTTAGTCTCCCTAAGGGTAATAGGGGACTCCAGACATGGACCCCTTGCTCACTGTGCCTTAGGGAGTTCAGCTGCACTTCACTGACGAGGCCCATAAAGGCCGAAACGCGTCTAGGGTTTGCTGTTTCTCCTCTTCAGGGTAGAATTGCCTGGTATTTCGGGCCGGGTCACTCTTCTGAGTGGGACCAGACTGATATACTACAGGATATTTCTCCCTGTGAAGGGCACAAGTGAGCTAAAAGAGGTTGCTCTCAGAGTGGCTTATCATGGTCATAGAACTAATCTATTAAGGTTAGTTTGTTCTCTGATGAGCGCCTCTGACTTACCTGTTTTTACTCTAATTATATACAGTAATTATGTTCAGGGGATCACTTGAAAACTTGGTCATAACATACATACATTATTTTTCAAAATCAAAATAGTGAATCCTGTATACTAAGAAAACTGCATACAACTTTATAATGGCCTAATTGGAAAGCACACTATAAAAACTGTTGTTGTTCGGTACTTCAGTCGTTTCCGACTCTTGGGGACCATATGGACCGCAACACCCAGGCACATTTTGTCTGTTGCTGGTTGTGCTTATCCATATGGTTTTCTTGGCAAAGTTACTGGAACGGGTTGCCAGTTCCTTCTCCAGTGGACCATGATTTGTCTGACATCTCTACTATGACCTGCCCATTTTTGGGTAACCCTACATGGTATATCTGTTTCAAATAAGTACCCAAGCCCCTTCACCAGGGAAGGTGTATAGGGCCCTTATTTATAATAAACAATCTAACATTTTAATGTTATATGCATCTATAGGCTCTAAATGGGCATACTGTGAAGGGCTGTATACTGCTATTTAGTATCCAAAACCCTAAACACAACCAAGCCCTCAATAGACATTTGCCTTGTTATGCATACCTAATCCCCACATCACTAAAAATCTAAATAAATGGCTACGATTTTTAATTCTGGTGGCCAATAATCACCTGGGCAGAAAATGGAAATCATCCGAATGAATCAAACAAGACATTATTAACAAACAAAATAATATAATGACTTACAAAACAATTTGACCCACACCCTTAACACGTACCCAACCTTTCTAGAAATTTGGGGAAACTGAGAGAGGTATTCGGTAATGTTTAAGTTAGAGATGGCATAGGTTGAATTTATCCAAACGTCTTCCAAAAACTGCCATACCTCGGGCTCCGGTGTAGACCCCAAACCTTGTTACAACCTTTCCGGGGGGTTTGTTGAAATGGATTTGGAGAGGTTACGATGTTGTCTGTGTTATACAAATAATTAAGAAACCTATACTGTATATAACACATAAATATACTCTCTGACCTACATATCAGATTTGCTATATATAATACATAAACTTACTCCTTGAACTGCGTGTCAAAATTGCTATATCTAAATGATAAAGACTATTATGACCATAAAAATCTATGAAAAGAAAGGAGCGCTATTTAATGCTTATTAGTAAAATGTTATTGTTAGTTGTGTGTTTTTTGTTTTGTTTAATATAGTCAAATTAGCTAGTTGGTAAGAAAATTGGAGCAGAAGAAACCATGTGACAATTATAGGCTTTCCAGAAAAGATAACAGGAGCTTTATGGCCTGGCATCAACCTGGATAATGGGAATTAGGAGTTATGGCAGAAAACAAACATAACACTGTTGCATATATATGAGGTCACAGGATTCCTGATGCAGTGATTGCCCAATCTCTGAGCAGTACCTGTGGTGTTATTTATGTGACATGGAGGTGTTGCTTTATCTGTCTTGGAGTTCGTATTTGGATAATTTTGTGTATAGAATGCTTTATTTTTTATTTTATTTTAGTAGTATTTTCATTGGACTTGTGTATCTTTGTGTTCTGATGAGCTGAAACTAAAACAATGATATTTTAGTAAAAGAAACTCGAGGTGCTATAAATTTACATAAGGTTCAAAAGCAGTGAATTTGACTTATGACAGACCCCTTTAAGAGTAGGAGCAGAAGTGCTTGTACTGGACCAGTAGCAATGTTTTATTCTGAAGGAACTCCACAATATGTTTTAATAAACACATTATATACAACATGACCAAGTTTTAACTATCAATACTGCACCTCTCAAAGACAAGTGAACTCCCAGTCCTATCCTGTTATGGTTATGGCACCAGTATGCCGCTGCAGTGTGGTGACCAACCACTAGATGGCGATATTTCAGTGCCATATCCTAGAGTCAAGGTTCAGGTGAATGCTGAGGGTTAGTTTAAGGGTAAGGCTACCATTCTAAGGTTAAAACTTTCTCTGCACTGCAAAATATCAGCAACGCCATCTAGAGGTTGGTCGCCGCACTGCAGCGGCGGACCTGTTCCGTACTGATAAAAGTATAGATTCAAATAAGTCATTGGTCTCCCTCAACATATTCCCACTTGTCACGGACTCCCCAGTTTCATGTGAAACCTTAAAGGAATGCTAGGGAACGCTATGCTATTAACTGCTAGAACCCCTATGGTATTAGGGTGTCACGGAAACCCCATGGTAATAGTGTAGCATACCATGGGGGTCCATATGGACCCCTCATGGTTTGATTGCATTACTATAGCGGTCTGTAGGGAGTCCTACAGGTTAAAGACTTATTTAAAACACTCTTATGTGCCAGTGTGTTTTTTATTACATGATAGGTGCTTTTATATTATACGCATCCTGGTTTTGCATATTGGCTTTTGTTGCTATGGATGCTCACAGCACTTCCCATCTTGTCTGCACGTCCATGGTGTAGCACAAGATCTCGAGCATGCTCTGTGGGCGCTTGATCATATTGTACCTGGCGCCACACACCCACATGATTTGACTAGCTGCATACCACCTGTGAAATGGGAGGGAGCCCATTAGACATGATCATTTTCATTTAAAATAAAAATGTTGTTTATTGTTATAGAATGACCATTTTTTTTAAAACAAAGTTCTATATACTATTCTATATAACTTTAGTACAGTGTCACATTTTAACCTGGAGTTGGTAACTTACTACCAAGTATTTGAGAATAGCTTTATTGGATGTTGGTATTTTTTTCTCACCCTACACCAGCAGAGGGCAGCAAACTCAAAGCCCCATATTTTCTATTTAGTTATGAGTACAAGTTCAGGAATTCAGATTATATTGGTGCCGATGATAAATTAAACCTAATCTTAATTCCAAGATTTTAGAGCATATTTCAATTTATAGCCTATTGAGATGTACCATCTGTCATATTTGTTTTGATATGTAAAAAAAAAAAATGGTCTATTAAAATCGTACAGGATGATTAAGATCCTTCGTCATCATGTTTTTGCAGGACCAGAGAGGCCATGCTGTTAGTTAAGTCAACCAGCTTTACTTTTGGTGCAATGACCTCACATAGACTGGGAAAATGGAAAAGATATATATATTAGGCGGCAAAAAAAAATTGGGCAGATAAACTTAGAAGCTGATATGTCTGCGCTCAGAATAGTGTGCCTTTGAGGGTACGGAGGTAATGTGACCAGTCGTAGTAATTGCAAAACTAAATATTTGTTTGAAAGAACAATAATGATTATGAATTTCAAGGATTTGCGATTTATTCGTAGGGACAAGCTTAATGTTCATGAGGGTACCATGGTAAGATGATTGTCACAATAACAAGGGGTGTGTGTGTGTGTCTATATGTATATAACTTCCCAGAATGCAGTGTAATAACTGTTTTTTTTTCTCAGAATTCTGAGCTGGAAGCAGGTTTTATTGCTCTTTTGCCCACTATATATTAAATGATTGTTGTGGTGAACTACCTACTCATAAGGTCCACAACACAGTCTGAGATCCCGCTCCCTGCTGGTGATAGCCAGTAAGCTTGAAACAGATGTACATGGGTATGATTCTCAGGTTGTGTATAATCCAACCTGGGCTTTGCATTAAATCTGTGTAATACAGCAGGCATAAGCTTAAAGGAAGCCATGTTGGATAATGGCTATGGATTAAAGAGCGAGGCATCTGTGGGCACATTTGCATGTCCTAGCTCAGCTTCCCAGAATGCAGTGTAATAACTGTTTTTCTCGAAATTCTGAGCTGGAAGCAGGTTTTTTAACTTGCTTAGGACATTCAAATGTGAGCACAGATGTACTATTTACAGTAAAACCCCGGTTATCTGGCACCCACAGGGACTCCCTTATTGCCGGATACATGTAGTTTACGGTTAATCGTGAGTCCCCGAATTTAAGGGTCTAAATGACCCTTAAACACCCCAAAACCCCTTAAAATGCCTTTAAAAAGTCATTCACACCTTTTTTTTTTTTTTTTTTTTTTTTGCAGTCTTGCTCCAGATAGTGCCAGTTATGCTGGTTTAGCAGGAGTTTTTTGAAAATGGGGAATGGATGCTGGTGCCGGTTGCTTGGGATTCTACTGTATTAATATAAGCTTTTTGACTTGATAAGGAGAGGCATTATCTCTCGTCGCTTTATTATGAATACGTTTGTCCAATAAAAAAGGTATCACTATTCACTGCATACACACATACATTACACATAACTTGATTTGCTAGATACAAGTCTAAATTGCCTTTTGCTAGAAGGGAGAAAAGGCTCACCAGCAGATATGGGGTTAATCAGAGGATGAGCATGGCTTTACGCTGTCATTGCATTTTGTAGATTGCTGTGTTTTGGCTTATACCCTGTTCATATTTAAAAAGCATTACCCACACACTTGTGTTACAGTAGTGTAAATGTGCCCGAGCTGTGGATATCTCTTACTTGCCATTTGTGTTATGTCTGGCATTAATAAATAACACTGTTGAGTTCTTTGACTTTGGTTGCTGCAGCTATTGCTCTCTTAGTTTGTAAAATTTAAGTAAAAAAAAAACCACTTATTTATTTTCTTCTTTTGTTTTATGCAGGAAGCAGACAGCGGAGAAGAAGAGTGTCGCTCTCAACCAAGAAGGTAAAATCCTTTTTAGGATGCAATATATAAACACTGTATTTTACCAATTGTGACTACTGGAAAGTTTTTATTTTTCATGAGCTTTATTTTGGGTGTGCCTATGTTTCTTCAACACCCTGGCCCATAGGTTACCAGATGATAAACAGGATATGGTCACACCCAAAGGTGCAGAAGTTGCATTTCATTCGACTTCCTGTGTTGATGCATCTCTTCCATGTATTTTGTCTGTTTTGCTAATGGCCTGTAAGAGGTGACTCTTCACTTCCTGTAGTGTTCCGGCTTTGTATCGTGCTCTACCTTTTTTAACTATTTGAAATTGTGCTCTGCATACTTTGTCTTGTCTTACTGATTCTAATATATACTAGCCTTTTGCCTGTCATAAATGACTGTATAATATATAATCTGCTCTATCTCTCTCTCTGTGCGCCCTCTCTCTCTCTGTGCGCCCTCTCTCTCTCTCTCTGTGCGCCCTCTCTCTCTCTCTGTGCGCCCTCTCTCTCTCTCTGTGCGCCCTCTCTCTCTCTCTGTGCGCCCTCTCTCTCTCTCTGTGCGCCCTCTCTCTCTCTCTGTGCGCCCTCTCTCTCTCTCTGTGCGCCCTCTCTCTCTCTCTGTGCGCCCTCTCTCTCTCTCTGTGCGCCCTCTCTCTCTCTGTGCGCCCTCTCTCTCTCTCTGTGCGCCCTCTCTCTCTCTCTGTGTGCGCCCTCTCTCTCTCTCTGTGTGCGCCCTCTCTCTCTCTCTGTGTGCGCCCTCTCTCTCTCTCTGTGTGCGCCCTCTCTCTCTCTCTGTGCGCCCTCTCTCTCTCTCTGTGCGCCCTCTCTCTCTCTCTGTGCGCCCTCTCTCTCTCTCTGTGCGCCCTCTCTCTCTCTCTGTGCGCCCTCTCTCTCTCTCTGTGCGCCCTCTCTCTCTCTCTGTGCGCCCTCTCTCTCTGTGTCTCTTCCACGCTCTCCTTCCTCCCCCCGTGTCTCTCTTCCACGCTCTCCTTCCTCCCCCCGTGTCTCTCTTCCACGCTCTCCTCCCTCCCCCCGTGTCTCTCTTCCACGTTCTCCTCCCTCCCCCCGTGTCTCTCTTCCACGCTCTCCTCCCTCCCCCCGTGTCTCTCTTCCACGCTCTCCTCCCTCCCCCCGTGTCTCTCTTCCACGTTCTCCTCCCTCCCCCCGTGTCTCTCTTCCACGTTCTCCTCCCTCCCCCCGTGTCTCTCTTCCACGTTCTCCTCCCTCCCCCCGTGTCTCTCTTCCACGCTCTCCTCCCTCCCCCCGTGTCTCTCTTCCACGCTCTCCTCCCTCCCCCTGTGTCTCTCTTCCACGCTCTCCTCCCTCCCCCCGTGTCTCTCTTCCACGCTCTCCTCCCTCCCCCCGTGTCTCTCTTCCACGCTCTCCTCCCTCCCCCCGTGTCTCTCTTCCACGTTCTCCTCCCTCCCCCCGTGTCTCTCTTCCACGTTCTCCTCCCTCCCCCCGTGTCTCTCTTCCACGCTTTCCTCCCTCCCCCCGTGTCTCTCTTCCACGCTCTCCTCCCTCCCCCCGTGTCTCTCTTCCACGTTCTCCTCCCTCCCCCCGTGTCTCTCTTCCACGTTCTCCTCCCTCCCCCCCTTGTATTGCATGTGCTCACATCTCACGACGAGAGCAGCCACAGCAGTCTTGGATTGCTATAGTTTTCGTTGTGTGTAACGCTGGCTAGCGCATGTGCACAACGGAAACTATATTAGTGATATCTCTATACACCGTCCAAGCTATTCTGATGTACCATTACTATTTTATGTTATAAATTGTCAGTAATGCAGGAGAACAACCACAATAATCCATCCATTTATTTGAAATGTGTTTATAACAGTGATGTCGTGCTTATTCACACAGCACCTATCTTTCCAGACCATTGTTTTCAAAGGATCAGTCATTTACTAGTTCTATTAGAATATGTTTGTTGTAGATGGCAAGGTTGGCAGATCTCCTTCCCCAGCTCCTTATATGTTTATGCTGGTTACATTTGCAATGGAGCTTTCTCTAACATGCATGACCGTGTAATCTTTCTAGGGGACCAGTATGGCATCTTTTCATAGACCATGCTTCTTGAAGAACTAGCAGGATATGTGATCTCGCTTCGGTTGTTTATTTTTGTTAAACTTTTTTTTTTCTAAAGCACCAACATTTTGCTTAATGCTCTATAAAGGGGAAATACATTGATTACAGAGTATATGTGACACGACCGTACACAAACACATGTTGATACAAGTATAGAGGTCCCTGCATCCTAAAAGAAGCCAGTGATACAGAAGGAACAGGGGAGCTTATTATTCAATTGTAGGTTGAAGAAAGTCCTGGTGAAGAATGACCTCTCAGGACAGCAGATATCCGTAAGTTGTACAGGTCGTGGATGTGAGGGATACACTAAAGCTGATGGGCTTCTTTTCAATAGGTGGGCCTTGCAAAGAGCAGCGGTGGCAAGGGAAAAGTCTTGTAGGAAGTGGGAGGAAGGTGATTAAGAGAAGATGAGCAGGTCCTGATGGGAATAGATATTATTGGTAGCCATGAAAGTGATGGTTGTAATACTTGTATCACAGACTACATTCATTTCTTGTTGCAGGCTAAAATTGCGTAACTCAATCTATATCTCTGTATTAAATGATGCACAGGGACATAGAGGAATCACTACATTTTGACCATATTTTTTTTTGTACGTCCGACTCTCTGTGACTTCATGGACCATAACACACCAGGACATCTTTATGTACATGCTGATCTACTTGTATTCATGGCAGAGATACTGGAGTGGGTTGCCAGTTCCTTCTCCAGTGGACCACAGCATACAGCTCCTGGTTTACCTAGGTGGTCTCCCATCCAAGTACTGACCAGGCCCAACCGTGCTTGGCTTCAGGGTGGTGTGACCTGACTAGGAATCACACCCAGGTCACAGCGGTGATGGCACTGAATCCTAACAACTGGGACATCAGGGAGCCCCAAATTTGCCCATATACCAAATAAATAGTTTAGATTTTTTGCTTTTCGTCCCAATGCTCTGGGTTATTGACCTGCCTTTAACTGGATAAAAATGGGTTACATTTTGCCTACTACTAGATTTTTATTTTTTTGTGTCTAGTAAACGTTTCCTCTTTTTTAGTCTGGGACTTTTCTGAAGTTGCAATTCCGCGTTGTTGTTTTTGCTGTACAGGTACAGTATGTGCCTGAATGCAAAGATTTTGTTTCTTTCTGTGTAAAAGTTGTCTTTACTTTAATTTGCAGAAGAAACTTTCCCACCAAAGCTTATCATATGTGTGTGTTTTAATGCCAAGTGTAAAAATGGCAATGTTGTGTTTAGACTCAGGCGTCTTATTACAGTTGCCAGATGACTTTAACAAATACACAAAACCGGTTTACAGTCCGATAAGCAAGAATCACATGTGCTATAGAGAGGGTAAGAGAATAAATGCAATATTATTATTATTATTGTACGTAAATAGATATTTTCAACATAACTTTATATTTTTACTCATTTATATTTTTTGTCGTCTTAGTTGCATAGTATTCTTACTTGATACATAGATGAATGAACAGATACTTTGTGCTTGTAAATCTTGGCTTTCTGTCCCTATGATGAGGGGAGTGGGATACGACAAATGTTTCCAAATTCTGTTACAAATGATACAACTGATTGTTCTTAAACACAAAAAGATAGTTTCCCCCCCCCCCCCTCTCTACATTGCGTTAATTCCAGAAGGCACGATGAGTGTCGAAAAGGACGAGTACCAAGTTCTCATAAGGAGTAATGTAAATTGACTCCTACACAAGCAATGAGTACTGAGGTAAACGAGGAGTGCTGAGGCATTTTTTGGATCTATCCTGTTATGGTGTCAGGACAGGTCCGCCGCTGCAGTGCGGCCTCCAACCGCTATATGGCGCTGCCAATGGTTTGCAGCGCTGCCGATTTTTTATGGGAGCAGTTCTAAGCTTATAATGTTAGCCCAACTGTCGCAGCCCAACCATCGTGGCCCAATCGTCACCATTTACCTAAGCCTTGACTCTGTTATATGGCACAGCAATGTCTGCAGCGCCACCAAGCGGATTTTCACCGCCACTGTTGCTGCTCTGTGCTGCGCTACCATAAGCGGATAGGTCCTTTTTTTTTTAGACAAGTGCCAAGTTACCCCTGTGTTAGGTTGTACATGTGAAGACAGATTTCCAATTTTTCTATACAAATGCATATTTTCTGACCATGTACATTCAACAAATATTTATATTTTTACTTTTGCCACTCAAATGACTTGGCAATCTTTTTTTCTATTTTTAGGAGAAATTACTAGCCCTGTTTTGAGTTTAATTATTTAATATCTTATTTTAGTAGCACATCCTGTTAAAGAACCACCGTCGTCAAATGTATTCTTCCAGTAACTAAACTTGATAATAAGCAAACAAAAATACACTGCCATTATATTTTTATACCCAGTGATTCATTATTGCAACCAACCATTTTCTTCTAGCAGCTGGTCATGTCTAATACTTTCTCCTGAGGGTTTGACCTTTGTAGATGTTGAGCATTTTTTTAGACTTAATGAATATGTGGGTAGTTGTAGATGCCACATTCTCATTGTGCAGATAGAAATTTCCTACGTACACAAACTTTCTGAGGTGGGAGGAGATTGTCGCAGAAACCAAAAGGACAGATTTCATATAAGCATAATTGCATATAAATATGTAATATATTCTTCTTCTTGATCACTACCTTGTCATGGTGAAGAAGCATGTATACTTCAGTGAAGCTGTGAGCTAAATCATGTAGGGTCACCCAAGATGGGCAGATCATAGCAGAGAGGTCACACAAATCACAGTCCACTGGAAAAGGAACTGGCAACCCACTCCAGTATATTTTTTTTCTGGCTGTGCTTATCTGTATGGTTTTCATGGCAGACAAATGTGCCTGGCGTGCTGCAGCCATAGGGTAACAGAGCGTTGGACACGACTGAAGGACTGAACAACAATAATGTAATATATTGGTGTCTGTGTTCTTTATACTCTATTTGGGGAAAAACACATTTTGCATATTTTAAAGTGATTTTTCAAAATATATCTTAAATATATGACCATAGTGGCTCTTTAGCTCAAGGTTGTATACATGATATTGCGTAAACGACATTCATAAACTATTTTGGTTACTTTTCTCAGACTAAAGGAAAAACATCTGTGATCTTTAGAATGATTGATTTATTTGCCCTGAAACAATGTCACCTGCTAAGGTTATCTCTGACTAGGCTGAGAAGATGACCTTCATCTATATTCATTTCATTATCTCACATTTTCTTCTTGCTAGACTTGTGTAGCTTCTTCATTGTATATGACTTATTTAGCTAACTTTCTTCAGGGAAAGAAATGATTCTCAGCAGACATTTTATGTTTCTTCATCATTGATTTGTTTCCTTGCTATTTATATGCCCCAGATTTTGAATTTGTTCTTTCTTCCTTATCCGCATACCACATATGCAAAATGACTTATCTTGTGCTACTCTGGTCAAATATTACAAGTTTAATAGGGAGTAAACCTAGCTGGCCATTTCTCTTAAAGTACTCTGAAAGCACCTTATAAGGCTACTTTTTACATTGACGTTTCCCTTTTATATATATATATATATATATATATATATATATATATATATATATATATATATATATATATATATATATATATATATATATATATAATACAATTTTTATTTTCTTCCATTCCTGTTTTATAATTACTTAAACATGCAGAAAGGCGTCTGCTGTACCAATTCTCTTTACTGACACAGGAATTCTATTTTAGAGCAGTATTTTAGGTGCCTTATTTATAGTATAGTCTTTGGGGGGAAAAAAGTTGATAATGGTCAAAATGTTTTTGTAAAGTAAAAAATATATATATATTTAAAAGTATACGGAAGTTTCCATGTTTTTACCTTTTTTCCAATCTAACACATGCCGCTTATATCAGACACAAACATTCCATTGAGTCATTCTATACACAGAGAATTATTTTATTTTTTAATAACTGGTTTCCACGCCCCTAGAACTGTTTACATAGCCACCTAGTACCTACCAATAGAAACACTGCATTCAAGTATGTTTTTACCCCTACGTACCGTCAAGCCAACAGAACAATGAAGAAAGAAATCCACTTGTCTGAGCTCCTCCTTGCTTCTTTGTGGATGAGATTACACATCCCTTGATGCTTCGCAGAAACTGACTTCCTAGAGATTGCAACAATGTTATAACTGCCTATGATTGAAAGGCATAAAAGAACTTCTTTAACTAACAAAACATGTTAATTACTATTGTAGATGTATCCAAAGTTCCAATAGGGCACAAATGGAGGCATATATCATTATCATTAAATTCTTTTTTTATTATTGCAAATTAAAAACACTCTCAACAAATCCGACGAATACAAACATAAAAAGGCCTATCCAACGGAAAATGGCAGCTTTAAATCGTGTAACTATGTTGTATGATAATTGAACAACACATCAAAAAAGTGTCACATGAAATATATATCAAAGTGCAGAAGTAAATTATATTATCAAAACTCAGTAATTATAATAATAAATCTTCTTATACATATACTAGAAGTGTAGATGTCACATATATTAAACCTGCAGTGCATTAAACTGTATGTGCTAATGGAGGTCTGGATCATATATCATACAAAACAAGGTGAATCCTAACTCTTAGCCCTACAAAGTACTGATGTGATGGTGCTTGGGCCCACCGCCGGCTCCCTAAAAGAAAGGAATCTACTCTAACCACTGGCTATACCCAATAAAACATACACTGCCTGTGATTGGACAAAATACATTATGTTATGCCAATTTAGCACCGCTTTTTTTCAGTGTCATTCCTTGTCAAAATTAACTGCCATATAAGCTGAAGAAATTTGCAAAAACTAGAGTAAATTTATTAATGTGTATTTTTATACACTACTGATTCTCCTCCTCATCAGATGCAGGCATAATCCAGGAAATTTAGATATGCATTTAAGTATTTTATTCAATGTTACTGGAGACAGACTTTTTCCCCTTTCATAATCTGATTAGTCGAATACAGATAAAATCTCCATTCTATTGAGACAGTCACAGTGATGTGGAACTTTCAACAGGATTAAATGAAAGTGCAAATTAAAGTAGGATCACCATCCCAGGTCACAAGTCAGGAAAGCAAATAAAGGAACGTATGCACCGAGTAAAGAAGAAAAATTGCATATACTAGTTAGTAGTGAATGAAAAACTGTATATATGTCCCCTTTTTTTTTTTGGGGTTTGTAGAAACACGTTTCCATTATGGGGACTAGTTCTTCAATAGTGCACACTATAATTGGGGAATGGTTTTTCAAGGAAAAGGCTACATAACAGATTTGTTAAAATGGAAATGTATCATTTTTATTAAGCCTTTTTTGTTTCCTGATTCATTTATGGCGTCCGTTTAAAGGCCCCATTTAGTAAAGCAGATAAGACACGAAGTGATATAATTTCATGCATACCTTATTAGTCAATAAATCTCATCATATTCTTTTGTGTCACCTGCCCAACCGCGCGCAGCATCGTGCAACTTGGTCTGTAGTGTTTCATGACGGGAGGTAGTCATACTAGGAAGCATAAAATTGCTTTAAAAGGGATTTGTTAACGCAGAATACATATAAATTATTTTGGAAAATAATTTAAAAAAATATTTTTTCCCAATTGTGACCCTTTTAATCCCTGCTAATTGACAGCAAATGCAATTTGTTAGTTTTGTCCTGTAACTTTACTTAGTTTTTCTTTGCCTTGCAATGTTCTGCATGCAGTTTCATAAGAGAGCGTGCATAGTTTTGGTAAAAATGTGATGGGGTACGTGTGTATAAATGGAGCATAAGACCAGATGAAACCCACAAATGTATGTATTACGTTTTCTGCTTGATGACCGGTTTAATCTTCACTTTTACTATATGTGAGGTTCTTGTTCAGTCATGTCCAACTCTTGGTGTTCCTATGCACCGCAGTACGCCATGTCTGGATGTGCTTATCCATAAGGTTTTCATGGCAAAGATGCTTAAGTGGGTTGCCAGTTACTTCTTTAGTGCATCTTGATTTGTTTGTCATCTCTGATATGAAGTGGCCATCTTGTGTGACCTCACATCTTCATTTTGGTACACAAGTACTTCTAGCACTACAAGGTTGTGATCCAGAAGGGGATATGTGAGAGAATGGATTAAAAAAGAGCATATTTTGAGTGATTTGTTAAATTTTAATTATGCACAGACTACAGTAGGTTATTTAAAGTTTTTATATATACATTTTCATATATTTTTTTTGAAAATGCCACTAGGCTATTTATTTATTTTTTGTTGCTAATTATACAAGCTCCAGATAATGTTAAAATTGTTCAAGTAACCTTTTTATTTATTTGCATAATTAGCACTAAATCTGCTAATGGCACACTGATATTTTATGATATATGTGGGTTGTTATACTTGAATTAAGCACCAGCAAACATTCAGTGGCAGATCACAAGGTTGTGTTGTGTAAAGAACAACTTCAAGAAAACCATTGTTTTGCATTTTTATGACTTCCTGCAAAAAGGGATTTTTTTTCCTGCAGATTCTTTGAAGTTGCACGTAAAATCATTGATTTCCTTGTACACTAAGATTTATCTTAATTTAGTCTGAGAAACCTTTTAGAAAAATGAAGGTGGTTTGCTAAAGTTACGTCTAGACCTTATCTTGCTTTGTCTTGAGGCACTACTATTTTAAGTAATTTGCGTGAATCAACCTGTACATCTGAAATGTAGATGCTGGATATTTTCTAGTACGAACTTCTGCTTTATTATACAGACGTAATTGTTGTAAAGTATAGTGTGTGTTTCACAATTTATTGGAAGTTTGAAAGGTAATATGAGCATTTTTAAATGGAGTTATTGGGTTTGATTTTAGAGTGCAGACTACATGTTCCATGTTTATTTCTATGGTGGGCAACCTATTTTACATGATATACATATTTTGCTCAGTTGGATGTTTTTGCCATTGGAAAACGAGCTTCACAAGCAGCTTTCTGTATGTTACTTCCAAGTTTAGTTCCTTGGGGGATTTCTAGTCCGCTGTCTCTGGCAGACTGGGTAAGAGTTTGTGGTGTTGGCATGGAGCTTCTTCGTGTCACTCCATCTGTTAGACATGAATCTTCATGCCGGACTCCCACAGGAATGTCCCACACCTTGATGCTGAGGAAACCACAAGCAACGTTGGAGGAATGCCCTGTACCATGGCGTTCAGGATAATTAATTATATAGCGCAAACACTACATTGGTATTACAAGGGAGATATGGACCACTATCTGACATTTTTATAAGTTAATGTTCTTTATTCTGTAAATTGCTGTGTTTTTCTTGGAATTCTGGCCAGCTAAGAAGTTGTATTTTTAAACCTTCAAATGTGAAGACAAATGTACCATTTATTTACTGTACTCTGTGTGGTGGAGGCTTCTATAACTCTTTAGCCCACCATAAGCATAATAATGTGGTTAATAGCCTTCCCACAAAATCTGAAGCATGAGATACTAACCAGCCCCAAATGTACTAGATCCATTTTAAGATGGAATCGGAACGCATAGGGATAGGTCTCCTAACTAGTGGAAAATCCATCCTATACTATGCTTTAAAGCTGTGTAATACAGGGAGCATATGCCTAAAAGGGACCATGTATTAAGTTTTATTTGGATTAAAGAGTCCCTGCCCATTTTCCCAGAGTACAGTGCAATAACTGCATTTCTTGGAATTCTGATCAGGAAATAGAATTTTTTATGCTTTTTTTTTTTTTTTATGTGAACACAAATGTACTATTTATTCAACTTATGAAGGAATTTAACATAAATATGAACCTTCCTCGGTTTTTCCGAGGCTATTGCACAGACTGTTGAAGACCACAGATGCCAGAGTGGGTTTGTGCGGGGGAGTTAGAAAGCAATTGAAGTATTCTGCTTGGTGCCAAAGGCTAATATGTCCAGATTTCCAATTATTTTATGACCTTATAGTTATTTAATTGAGAATACAGCTTTCCAAGAACTCTCTCCAAGTCCTAGTAGAAAAAGGTTAGCGGTGTCCGTCTCCAGCTGGATCTTTAGATATAATAGGGCTGGAAAGCACATTGTAAGTAGTCACTGCTACAGAATAAGGCCATCTCATATAGCTAATTAATCTCTCAGAAAATGACTCCAGTAGCTAAAATTAATACATTCGGAGTGGAAGTTTCCCATGGTGCCTTATTTATTTCACATTACACATCATTTGCATCTGTTTAAAGGGCTAGCGCATACACTTAATTCTAAACCTATTTTTAGTTTACCACTAATTAACATTTAAAATATGTGTGCAAACCGCAGCAAAGCAAAACTTTAGCCAGAAAATATCCATTTGAAAAGCAGTTTACCTCCATTATTGGCTACTAAAGATTTCTACTGTTATCACATTGATTCGGCTATCTTGGTATGGTTTGGGTAATTAAATCTTTCACTTCTTCCTTTTTAATAGTGTTTAGGTCAAAGATAGTTGGGGAAGGGTATGGGAATGGCCACTGAGGTAAGCTGTGTTCAAATGATATTTTCTGCTGTTTTTTGCACATAAAAAAATATATGTTTACCAATACTAAAAATAGGGTTACCGTGAAAAGCACTTACACTGGCCCTTTATGATCCCCACTTTTTTTCATAGGGCTTCGGTATATGTCTTATTTCTTATTTAATGCTTTGAGAAATGTAGAGGTCAGAAGGAAGTATATTTCAGAGGGAGAGAACAAGAGTTCATGCTATGAAGTAGGCTACAAGAAATTTTCCATCAAGGGACACAGCCCACAAAAGCTATTTTTCATACAAAAAATGCAATTTAGTTAAATAAAAGTTCAGCTGTCTTGCACTTTCAACTCCCATTGCCTCTTTCTCTTCCCCATAACAGCATTACTGGGAATGTTTAAGCTGCTCTCTGACATTTTTCTTTGCACTACTGGATAATGTGCTTTTTCCCATTAAATAAGCTTATTTTAGGAATTTGTAGAAATATGTAAAAGTGATTGGGTCTTGTTTGCGTTTTTACTGCTCCATTTTGGGGAGACCAAAAGAAGACATCTGTAATTATGGTAGGTAAATGAACTTTCCCTGGCGGTCCAGTGGTTCGGTTTCGATGCTTTCACCACTTGCAACCTGGGTTCGATTCCAGACAGGGAACCAAGAGGTCACATCACCTTGAAGCCGATCTGGGTTGGGCCTGGTCAGTACTTGGATGGGAGAGCAACTAGGAATACCAGGAGCTCTATGCTGTGGCTCATTCGAGAAGTAACTAGCAACTCACTCCAGTATCTGTGCCATGAAAACCAAGTGGATCAGCATGGCCATGGACATAAAGTTGTGCCTGGTGTGTTCGGGCTCATGAGGTCACGGAGAGTCGGAAATGACTGAACGATGCAAAATATTTTTTATGTACAGGAACTCATTCTACCAAACAATCAAACTACACAAACCTTTTCCAAATGTGTATTGTTGAATTAAATAGCATTGCCAGTTTATAGGATTGGACGTTCTCCCACAAACCATCATATCATTACTGCATTGTTTTCTTTCCGCTTGTGGTAATCCCCTCTGGTTCTCACACAGTTGGAAAACACCCTACTGCTAATTTACCAGTTATAATATGTGGTTATTGCTGGGAATAACGAGCTGAACTCCAATAGGCTTTAATTAACAGCACACAATCTGTTCTTAGTTCAAATACACCAACTCTGATATAGATTTACATTGCCAAGTTATTGTGTTACTTCTATAGTACTGATAAATCTGTGGTTAAATAACCTCCACTGTATTTTCATTTTGGCTTTTAATACCAAAAAATATATTTAGCGGCTTAATCTTAAAGTGGTTAAGTGGAGGTGACTGAATCGCTTTTAGCTTGATTATGCAAAGGTGCAAGTCACAGAGTATTCTCTATTGAAATGGTGTTTATATGAAATTAACCTTTTTTTTTTAAGGTTTTTTTATATGAAGATCTATTTTAACATGAAGAAAAGCATGCAATAAACTAACTTAATTAAAAAAAAAAAGTAATTCACTTAAAAGTATATGGAAGTTTCCTTGTTTTTACCTTTATTTAATCTAACACATGCTGCTTATATCAGAAACACGTATTACATTGATTAATTCTTTACACATACTGATATTATATTATAGCACAGTGCACAGATCCAGAGCAGCACTGCCTGAAGCTGCTTCCATGTGGTAGGGACAAAGACTATACATCCTGTGATGCTTTGCTACAGACCCTGTTCCCCAGACATAGCAACAAAGTTGTAGCTGTCTCTGCCTAAAATTAATGATACATTTTATGCTAATTTAGCCTGGGTTTTGAGGGATGTTCTCAAAATAAACTGCAAGAAAACTGAAGAAATTTGCAATCTCTAGGGTAAGTTTATTAATGTTTATTTTTTATTTATTATTTGTATGGATAATGTACTGGCCAACTACAAAGAAAAAAAGTATAATAGCTCTTAATAAAAAAAAAAAGAAAAAAAAAAAAGTTCTTCTGCTTTGCTGTGGACGTTTTGTAAAGCTGCCTTGTAATGGCATTAATAAACAAATGATGTAGTGACAGACATGGTCTCCGTCACACTGCTGCCTATCTGTGAGACTGCACGACTACCAACTATTTTTCTGCAAGCTGTTGGACAGCCAGAAGCCGATTCACGTAGAGAACTAGAAATGTTCTGACTGGATGGCAGCTTCAGACACAAAATAGATCCACATGTCTAGTGGGTCACTGATGTCATTTTCTTATTATGTATAATGAGAATAGGTTCCTCACCAGATTCCCCTTCTTTGGGATTCTTTGAGTCCCACAACTAAACCCCCCTAGCAGCCATCATGTTTATTCCTTTAAAGGCATATTTATTAGTTTCATGTATTATGGATGCATCTGATAGAGGAGAATCGGTAGTGTATAAAAACAAATTTGCATGAAAAAATACCAAAATTAAATGATCAATTATCAGGGTAAGTTTGTTAATGTTTTTTTTAGCTTCTCTGGCAATTCATTTTGACAAGGAATGCCCCTGAAAAATCCAAGCCAAATTAGCATAAATGTCATAATTCATTTTGGCCAATCACCGGCAGCTTAACATTTTGCAATCTCTGGGAAGTCTGTCTCTGCAAAGCATCATGGGATGTATAGTCTTTTTTTTTTTTTTTTACCACGAGGATGCAAGGATGAGCTGCCGTGCATTTCTGCACTGTGCTACTGTAGACTTGAAGCTTACTATAGGTTTAAACGTACTTGAATGCAGTGTTTCTATTGGCTAGTACACAGTGCTATGTAGATAGCTCTGGGGGTGTGGAAACCAAATATGTTTTTGAAATTAAATCCATTTGTACGTGTATATAAGAACTCAATGTAATGTGTGTGTCTGATATAAGCAGCAGGTGTTAATGGCATCCTGTATATCCACTACATGTGGCAGGGAGGCAGTTTCTAATTAGAAGTGATTGCCAGGAGGTAAAAGGGAGACTGCAAATGTTCCAAATACGATATAATATAAAACTATTGGTAGCAACAACTACTTAATTTTTAACTTTTAAAGAAAAAAAAAATTCTGCAGTAATCTTGCATTGTAGTGGATTATTTTTTGTCTGCAATCTGACTTTCTGATCTTTCCACCAAACCTTTCCTTTTTATCTTTGTGTTAGACTAATGGTTGTTAATCACTTACTCATGATTTGTACATGCTCAGGGTATTTAAGGTACACAGTAATTGAAAGGCTGGATTTTTTAAAATCAGTTTGATCAGGGAATCATTGGCAATGGTTAAATACTAACATAAAGATAAGGAGCAAAGCTTGGCGGAAAGCTACTTGAAGACAGAAAAGGCAAGTCTTACAGTAGGAAAAAGTAATATCTTAAAACTATAGGTACTAACATTTTTTTTTTTATGGATTGAATGTTAACGGGCCACTGATGGTCAAACAGTAAGGTTTCATTTATTTAGTAACTAAATAGCAATAAAATCAGTATTTTGAAAAAAATTAAATAAACTTAATATAGCTTTTAGAAATTCGGTTTGCACTTTCTATTAGATCTTCCAGAAGATGTGTTTTTTTTTTTTTCAACTAATATAGGTTTGTCTTAAAGTGCTAAACATTACATTTTTAATTTTAAAGGATACATTTTGTTTTTCTTTTAAATAAGGACTTTTTGCTATCCAGTTATTAAATAAACAAATGAAATGTTATTATATTTTACGAGCTCTAGAGTGGTCCTTTTGCTGCGGAATAAAACGTACATGTTACTAAAAATTCTGCAATACAGATAAAAACACATCTATGTAGGGTGAAATTAAAGTTTCATGGATTATGAATGCATCTCATAGCGGAGAACCAGTAGTGTATGGAAACATTTTTTTGCATGAAAAAGTACCAAAATAAACATTATTAAACTTGACCTAAAGTTCTCTAGATCACTTGAGTTTGCTAGCGGCTGATTTTGAGAGTTAACACCCCTAAAAATCACTGCTAAAGTTGGCATAACATTAATTTATTTGTTTTGGCCAATCACTTCAGATACAGCAGTCTCTGCAGAAAAGCTTCATGGGATTTGTAAGCTTGGTTCCCAAAACCACACCTCCCTTTGGAGCTGCACTGGTTAGTTGCATCATTCAACTTCTGCATGGTTTCTGCTGTTGGATTGAATGCTAATAAATGGTTAAATCTGCTTGAATGCAGTGTTTCTATTGGTGTTCCATGTGCCTATGTAAGCAGCTCTGGGGTGTGGAAAATACACGTTATATTTTTAAATAAAATAAATCTATATGTGTATAGAATGATCCTGTGTAACGTGTGTGTCTGATATAAGAAGCAGGTGTTAGGTTAGATAAGGGAACAGGGGAACTTGGATATACCTTTTTAAAGAGCTTGGAATACAACTTTTGGATCTATCCTGTTAGGATGTTGGGACAGGTCCGTCTCTGCAGTGCAGCCTCCAACCGCTAGATGGCGCTGCAGATATTTTGCAGCGCTGCTGATTTTTATTTGAGAGAAGTTCTAAGCTTATAATGTTAGCCTAACCCTAACAGTTCACCTAAGCCTTGACTCTATGGCACTGGAATATCGGCAGTGCCATCTAGTGGGTGCTCACTGCTGCTGCCTTGTGCTGCGCTACAATAACAGGATAGACAGATTTTTTGTTTGGTTTTGTTTTTTTGTTATAAATGAAAGAATATGACGCCAAAAATATATTTAAACTTCATTCAAATAGAGCTAAACACATTCAGTTTTTTAACTGCTCTTGCCTGTTAACTTTTTAATTTGAAAATAATACACACTGGTTCATTATCAAATACCCTTTTTCTGATGCAACAAAGAAAAAAAATGTCCATGTCCCTTTTAAGTCAGAAAGCAGCTGCACAAAGTATGTGCCCTGAAGAGCTTAGATAAGAAACGTGGATGCAGGGACGTAATCCACATGATTAAATGCAAACATAACTAGTTGCTTCCTCAGCTGATCTCTTCTGTAGGTACACGGATATACCTGGTACACACTTCTTTAGCTGACTTCATGGAGAAGACATGTAAAGCGTCTTACACCCTGGGGGGAAATCAGTTCTGCTCATGAACTTTGAATAATGCTCCACAAAACATGTTTCCCAGGACCCTCTGCTCTGTGTGTTTTTTTATTTTGTTTTCTTTGACTTAAACCAGAAAGTTCAAATCTTCTTTAATAACTAAAACTTTGTGTTTGATTAACATTGTTGGATGGTCTGTCACATTCCTCCAGCTCTAATCTCATGCAGTCTTGTATAATTCATCATTTTATAACTTCAAGGGTTAATAGGTCCAACCATCACTGGCCAGCATTGTCTTCAAACTCTCTGAAATGGATATTGGCAGGTTCGAAATAATCTAGATTTCTATGAGCATAAGACATTTATTTTATCTCTGTTAAAGGTATATCTAATTTTTCCTGTTCACTTTTTCTTGTCTGACCCATGCTGGTTATATCATGCACACATTACATGGAGTCATTCTACACATATACAGATTTAGTTGATTTTAAATCCACACCCCCAGAGATGCTTATATAGGCGCCTGGTACCTACCAATAGAAACACTGCATTTGGGTACGGATTTTAACGCTATACTAAGCATCAAGCTAACAGCAACACAATGCAGAAATCTACAGAGCAATGTCTGTGGTGATTATTGCTTCCTTGTGCAGCGGACTGACTACACATACCATGATGCTTTGCTGCAAAAAACGCCATCAAAGATTGAAACAATGTATTAGCTGCCTGTGATTTGCATAAAATTCATAATTTGTTTTGTCAGTTTTAGCAGGTATTTCTAGGGGTGTTAACTCCCCAAATCAACTGCAAGCAAACTCTCAAGAGATTTAGCAAACTCCTTGGGTCACTTAAAGAGCATGTTGCCATTAAATTAATATATTGTACACTGAAAAATTTAAATACAATTTATAATGCAGAGAAAAAAAGTTTGAAATAAAAATTTTTTTTGACATGTCGGTATCTGCTTGAGTTTCAAGTTCCTAAGTATGTCCCTGTGCCTCCATTGCCCTGCGGCTCATAGTATTAGACTTTGTGTGATACTCTGCAGTGTCCAACTGTCCGTGACCTCATGTGCTGTAACACACCAGGCACATCTTTATGTCCATGGTCATGCTGATCCACTAGGTATTTATTGCAGAGATGCTGGAGTGGGTTACCAGTTCCTTCTCCAGTGGGCCACAGCATACAGTATCCCATCCAAGTACTGACCAGGCCCAACGCTACATGGCTTCAGGGTGGTGTGACTGCTTGGTTCCCCAGACTGGAATCAATCCCAGGTCACAGCGGTAAGTGCACCAAATCCTAACCACTGAACCACCAGGGAACCCTATGAGTTTATAAACCCTAACAATTAATTAATATATTTGGTAATGGATAAAACAAATGTTTACATTTTCTTGTTTGTTTTTGCACAAAAGGAGTAGACTAACCTCATGCTGTTTGTATGTTGAATCAGAAAGGTTTGTGGTTGAGGTGAAACAGGAAGAATAGTTAGATCTGCACATTGATCACAGAATAAACACTTCTTTAAATATGCAAAGGAAGTAAATTAGGATAAAAAAATCACACAGCATGTGCACTGCTTAACGGCAGACTTCAGATTATTTTGTGCTTTTTCTTTTATCTTGCTGTCTGGCCTTGTTTCTATTAAACTATATATCATCAAAAGTCTTGTGTATATTTGTTTTTTCCTTTTTTTTATGGCCCATTGTAGAATAAAAATATATATTTTTGAATCTGATAATTAGGCAGGGAAAATGCCCAATATTTAGCTATTAATTAGAAAACAAATTCTGATGCCTCTGCTTGTACTTGGAGACATTTATGATATTTTGAATGTTGTATATGAGGAACTTGCATTTCTGGAGAACAGGACTTGCGTTTTTTTATTTATGCAAGATGCCCGCTTCTGAGAGTGTGCGAGGGAAGTGTGCGTCTGTAAACTCCTATAAGATCCAATTATGTAACTAATCCCCCTCACTATCCCTTTTGCTTCCTTTTACTTTCACTGATGGATAAGAAACACACCTTTTTTTGTTTTCGGCTATCCGGACATAATATAACCAGAGGATGTTCTATGCATAAATAGTACTTAAAAATTTCAGATTTTCTCTTAAAAATAATATATATATATATATATATATATATATATATATATATATATATATATATATATATATATAAAAATTACCGCATATGCGGGTGCTAATATTAGTTACATGTTTTTTTTTTTTTTTTTTTTTTTTTTTATAACTACATTAGTTCTTTTAATTGATCAGTATGTATTCATCCCTGATGGTCCAGTTAGGATTTGGCGCTTTCACTACTGCGATTTGGGTTTGATTCCAGTCAAGGAACCAAGAGATCAAACCACCCTGAAGCCATACAGGGTTGGGCCTGGTCAGTACTTAGATGGGAGACCACCTAGGAATTCCAGGAGCTGTATGCTGTGGCCCACAGGAGAAGGCCATTAATAGTGACCTTAAGATAGATCCTTGGTGCATAACACCATATTATAGTACATAAATATATATAGATATATATCCACTGGAGAAGGAACTTGCAATCCACTCCAGTATCTTTGCCATGAATACCAAATGAATCGGCATGGTGTGTTGCGGTCCACAAGGTCACAGAGAGTCAGACACAACTGAACTATGCAAACACATGTATTAATCCCTCAAAACTGGAACATGTGAACTTCAATTAGGATTGGGGTGGTTTTAAGTTCTGCTAATGCCCCTTAGTGCAGCAATTATGTGATGGCTTCCATAATAAGTAATATGGTGTATGGTTTTTCTGGCTGAGTCACGGGCCCCTTCCTTTTGCAGTCAGCCAATTGGCCAGTCTCTGAGCTGCAAATAAGCCCGGACTTCTCGCTGCTGACCATGCCCTGTAAATCTAATGCAACCCTGGGAGGGCATTTGCACGATACAACATCAGCTGCAAATGTTGACATGCCATAAGAGCGCATTGTGACGTGAATAAATTGGAATTATACAGTATTAATACTTTCTAAAATGTTAATGACACTTTGCTGGTCCTTTTTACCCCTATGATTTCCCCATATTGCAACTACAGACGTTTGTTTCCTGTTTTCCGCTGAGCTTAATGACTGTAAGCTCTTGTCACGTGCAATATACTCCACTCATCCCTTTATCTTATCAGTGCTTTACATAAGGCCTTTCAGGTCTTGCCCTGCTAGAAGTCGCCTCCCATGTTCTTTCACGGAAACCACAAACTTTAACAAGATTTGAACCAAAAACAAAAGAATCAAATTACACTTTTTTATGTAAATGTGGTGTGTGCGTGAGCCCAGACGATACTGTATATCCTTATTTGTGTACAAAAACAGAAATGGTAAAGGTACATTGCTTGGGGCCCCTGAAAACATTTACACTTTGGGCAAATTTATCTCGAAAGAAATGGATTTCCTTGTGAAAGGTGTTTTTATTCTTCTTCTGCCGCTGCTTCTTCTTTTAAGGAGCTGTTCTTTTTTGTGTTCTTTTTAAAGGACCACTGTAGTATATATTTTTTTATATGTAGGATTTTTTTTTTATAACTAAAGTTAATAACTGTATTTATTATTTTGCTTTCAAAAAGTATATAAACGACTTTTTAAATAACATTTTTTAGTGAAATTATTTTGGACTTCCATTTCCATTACTAAGTTGTTTCTTTAAAGGTGCAATCTCAGAACACTGTATTTTATAAACTTATAACCTTTCTATTAAACCTATTGAAAGCATTCGCTCCTCTCCCGTCTTTGCAAGCAGATATTTAGAAAGTAAAATTGCAGATTCCGATGCAGCATAATTGCAAATACTGTACATAATGATTTTTAAAAGTAATTGTCAATTTTATACCTTCAAAAGAGTGTACAGTGCTACCTTGGTACTCATCGTTAATAGGTTGCAGGACGCACGACGAGTGCCAAACACTATTAGTACCAAGTTCCCATAAGGAGTAATGTAAATTGACTCAAACAAGTTACAGCAAGCGCGACGAGTACTGAAAAAGTAATGAGTGCCAAAGCAATTTCTGCACATTAAAACGCTTCCAATACCAAATTCAGCGAGTTCAGGGGCAGACAAGTACCAAGGTACCACTGTGTTTTTAAATACAGGTCTACAGTGGTCTTTTAACATGGAAGTGATTATTTTTAAAGTTGTTTTTATTACCAAAATGTACCAGAATAGAATTAAACAAACAAAAAAAAAAACTTGTACTTTTGGAAATAAATCATGTGTTCAAAATTCTTTCTCAGTGGCACCCATAAATAAACTTACTTCCCCTTAACTTGTTTTTATCTAAATGTGTGCTAAATGAAGACCTTTTTGAGCTTTGCATCCATTGAGGTTGCATCCAGCACACATTTATTATATTCACGGATAACCTGATTTTGTTGACCTCTTTGCAGTTGCTCATTTCCTTTGGAATCTTGTATTTCCTAAAAACCATAACCAGCTCATCATTTTGTGGGTGTAAATAACTGGACGGGAAGTGAGAGGCTGATGTGGAGTGATAGGCCGAGGTCATAGGGCAGGGTACAAAGAAGTGTATACCAATGACAGGAACAAGATGTTTTTTTATTGTTTTTTTTTTTTATTGGGATGAATATTTACACTGATAAATGAACAGGAAGTTTAAAGGAAGTAGATTTTGTTTCAATTACATTAATATACAAATAAAAGTGTAACCATGAAATTATTGCTTCTGGGGGGGAAAGCTATGACAAGCATGGACAAGCTAGTAAAGATATTCAACTATCAACAAAGGTCTGCATAGTTAGGACTATGGGATTCCCAGAAGTAATACATGGATGTGAGAGCTGGACCATAAAGAAGTCTGAGCACTGTAGAATTGATGTGTGAATTGTGGAAAAAACTCCTTGGACTGCAAGAAGACCCAATAAATCATTGCTTAAGGAAATAAAGGCAAACTGTTCATTAGAAGGTATGACCATGAGGCTGAAGTCAACATATGTTATCATGAGACGCCAGGATTCCCCAGAGAAGACTCTGATGCTGGGAAAGATTGAAGGGGACATCAAAGGTGGAGATGGATAGATGAGGTCATTGAAGCAATGAACGTGAACTTGATGGAGCTCAGAGGGGCAGTGACTGAGAGATGTAACTGGCATGCTGCAGTTCATAGGGTCACAGAGAATCAGAAGCGACTGAACAACTAAACACCAAGAAAACTGTTGTATAACAAAAATTCCTTAGCGGGGAAGTTTCACCTGAACACAAGTTCTTAAATATGAGTACACCTAAAGACATGAAAATATATCGGTAAAAGTGTGGGCATGTCTCTTATTGTCCCTTTAGAAATAATCTGCAATTTCTAGCCTACTTTTTTTATTTTTGCTTTGAAACCAGTTCTAACTACAGCCCTCCACTTGGGTTTAGGCAAAGACCATATAACACGTCTTCCTAATCTGAAGCTTTTGACTGGGTTGAACATCTCCATGGTCATCTATGGATTTTCCTCAAGTTTTCTTTAGAAGACGAAAATACAAGTTCAAGGCAAGTCAAATTCAACAAAAAAGTAAATGGCGTCGGCCTCCATTTAGGTGATGGTAAGAAGCAAAACCCCCTGAACTAAATCCTAAACCTATGGTTAGAACTTTGGCAATACAATGCTAATACAATGCTAAACATTTAAATAAAAACTTGTCCGGGCCATCTGAATAACCAGTTCAGTATATTCTGGCTCAATCATTACCAATCCATCAGGAGAACATAAAATTAACATAAATCCAACAGAAAAGCCATAAGAGGAATACAATAGTCACCAATAATGCATTTTAATAGGATTTTGTGTGTGTTGGATTTACCACATAATAAGTGCCAGACTGTAAACCCCTTAAAGGCTCATTTGTAGAGCACAGGGAAATTGTACTATGTGTCAGTGCCTTAGGACATGGCCATCATTGGCCAACACATGGATGCCCTCAGAGATATGATGGGTTTACAGTTATTGTATTGACTGTATGCATAATTATGTGGCGAATAACTATAGTAGATGAGTGCTTTCTCACACCTCCCATCGGGATGGCCAATACAGAAGGCCACATTTAAAACAAAACTAAAAATAATTATCAGTCTCTATTGGTTTTACTCTTCCTTGCGATGTTGTGCAGTATATTACAAGAAAAACCTCTTCCTCTGTAATGAGTTGGCTTGTTTGAATCAATAATTAGGGAAAATCTGCCTTTAAAATGTATTTGCATCTAGTATAAGATCAGACATGCATCATATTTTGTATTTCATAAATAATAGTGCCATCCTTATCATGAACATATACAACTGATCACTGATTAATCTGTTAATATGTAATGTGTATATGTTTTAAAGGACCTCTGTAGATTTGTCAAAGCGTTACATACTTGTGAAGTATATAAAAAAATAAACCAAGCATTTTTAGAGAAAGCTTTTATCTATATGACTGTGCTTTGGGGATTCCTTCTTAGACTGCCGGTATATCTGAAGCTTGATGGGAGGGTTGTCCCCTGGGACTTACTCTTCCATTGAGTTTTGTGTGCTTTATAGTTAGGCAGTTTGTAACAGAACGGAGTCAACATTTTATCTGAATCTATGGTTCCTCCAAATCTTTCAAGGTTTCTACTCTTTTGAGTAGCATACATAAAATGTCTGTAGCCATTGCAGCAAAAAAAAAAAATTATGCAATGGGCAATAATTTTGTTTTAAACAGTGTAAACATCAAGTTAAGATCTTCACAGTAATAATTTAAGTGGAATAAATAACCAAAATGGATATGTTTTTTCAGATTATTGTCCGTACAGATTTTTGGTGTGAAAGAACAGCTTTTTTTCTGTTAATAAGAGACCTGCCATTTTTCTATTTTAAACTGTTGTTTTTTTTCTGGACACACCTTACTCAACTCTTACACCCATCTTGCCACACTCAACAAACACAGACTTGCTGTATGGTAATGCAAATGTCTTGCAGTGGGTGACTGGGTGGGACTATAAACGTTCATGTAATTGTTTTGGTAAATACTCAGTATTTGGGAACTCCAATTGTAAAAGAAAAACCTCTCATTTTTGATTTAATAAATAAAAAGGGTCCTAAAACCATGTTGGATTTTATTCCATGTTCAATTTGAGCTGATCCTCTGAAACATAAAATCAGACATTGGTTGACAATCAAGTTTTGTTGCACCATTAAATTAACCTCTTTTTGCTGCTTTCTAGCCTTTTGTGATGGGCATTTCCTTGTGGATTGATGGTTTCTCTCGTCTGCAACTACTTCCTCTCCTTTTCCCTAGTGTGAGTTACAGGAAATACTGACCTAAATATCTTAAAAGGGACCTCGAATAAATCAAGCTATTCTTTAATTTTTTTAAAGTTTTGAATATGATGAAATCAAATGGACCCATGTCAGAAAGTCCCTTTTTTAGTGAATGTTTTTTTGAAGTTTATTAGGATACTAAATATTTAGGTGCGCCTATACCCTACTAGTAAGTACTATAGTACTATACCCTGATAGTAAGTACACCATGCTGGATAACTATGCAATGTATTTGTACACAGACTAAACACATTTTATAGTATTACTGTATATACTCGAGTATAAGCCGACCCGAGTATAAGCCGAGGCACCCATTTTACCACAAAATACTGGGTAAAATGAGTGACTCGAGTATAAGCCAAGGGTGGGAAATGTGCTGCCCCCTTTGTCCCTCTTGTGCCCTCTGTGTCCCCCTCTCTCTCCATGTCTTCTCCCCTCTCCCTTCCCTGTGTCTCTTCCAACCTCTCCCTTCCCTGTGTCTCTTTCACCCTCCTCAACCAACCTCAACCCACCTCAACCTCCCCCGTCAATCCTCCTCAACCCCAACCTCCCTCCTCAACCCCCTTCCTCAACCTAAACCCCCCTCAATCCCCCTCCTCCACCTAAACCCCCCTCAACCCCCCTCCTCCACCTAAACACCTCCACTTTCTCCCCTCACTTACCTGCTTGTGCTCCGGCCTCCGCTCCTTGACCTGGCGCCGGCGCGCATGTGATGTCACATGTGCGCCGCGACATTAGCATATACCAGGTGCCAAGTGGGGAACTCGGCTTATACTCAAGTATATACGGTAATTGGTGCGCTACACTGCATAATCCTGTTGTATATTTATACAATAAGGAAGATACTGCAGTATATCGGGATGATCCAATCTATGCACAGATTCACCAGTTTTAAATTGTATCCATAACACTTATGGCTTGCATTTAATTATGTACATTTTATTACATATTATTCACAGGTAAACATTCTTGTATATTTATGTTTTTGAGTTTTTATAGGATTATGTAAAATCTATTAAATTCCATTGCTTGTCCAAAATAAATGAGTCATGAGAAGTAGGTTTACTGGTCTGCAGGTAAATTTATGTTAACTGTAAGATGTTAATTTAATAAACCACTGCCTTCAGCTATTTACTTTGATTTGTGAATATTTAACCATTTAACTGCACACACAGGCTCTGAATCCTTATAGTTTGCAAAGTGCAACAGCTGTTTGGGGTAACTGATTACTACTGATCATATACACATTTAAAGTTTCTATGGATATGGAAGCTGATCACCGTCAGCCTAGATATGTAGAACGCATCTATCACTGCTTTATCTATCCCGTACCCTTTACACTGTAAATTTGTGAGTTTTTAATCTTTTGGTGCTTTGGGGAAAGCACTATGTATGTTTTGATTTTAAACTCAATAACAGGGCCCTCCATTCTTTAGCAATGTCATAAAAAACGTATTGATTTGTACTTAACCCCTGTATAGCGCTATGGACAATGTTGGCTTGTTGCAAATAAAGGATAATAATAATAATGAAATGTGGTTTGCTTATGTTTGCATTACTTGCCCAACATGTCAGTGCATGTTCTGTCTGTAAATATGGGCCCCTTTAGCCCATTCCTGCTCTCAGAATTACAGAATGCAACTTTCATACAAGTTATTAAAAATAGGAAGTACAGGTTTTTTGAACCAGAAACTATGTACTTTTAAAAACTTTGTTTCATCTGCTAATTGACATTTGGGACACTGCAAAGGTTCCAAATAAGATTTAATTTTTAATGATCGGTAATGAGAAATGCCTATCTATTGGAAACTATTTTTCTGTTTATATTATTAGTATCCAATCATTGCTAATTACACTGTGGAGTTTACACATGCTCAGACTGAGAAAGTAGAGCTTTACTGATCCATAATGTATAAGGTTTTAGAAATTCAGACTCTGTTTTTTTGTTTGTTTTTTAAATATATAAAAATATTCTCTTAAGTATTTTGAGAAAAAATAATTCAAATTGGCTTTTACAACTTATATTTGCATTTTGGGGTTTTGAAATTAGCAGATCTGCTTCTCTCTACCTCCTACCCAGATGGAAGAGGATCTGCCCATGGTTACTGGCCATTATCTTTTCTGCTGATAGCATACTTTATCTGGTTATTTATTGCAGGTAAACCTACACCAGTCAAAAAAAACAAAAGTAGGACATCCTTTTTGGTAGATCCTCTCTTACCCCCTGGACACCTAATATGGATTGGAGAGAGGAACATTACCAGGGAACTACAGTGCCAACTACTAATTTTTAAAGGGGTGTTGATTTTTTATTTTTTTTTCCTTTACATACTGCTTATCATTTACTATACAAATTAAATCTACCATGGCCATTGACACTCATAGAAACAAAATCAGGTCTTCCCTGACCATTTTACACTAGTTCTTTCCTCTGAATAAAATGCACAGTAATAAAGTGTATCTGTTTTCGAAAGAGATTCTTCCTAAATAAATAAGAGATCTTGGTTCTATCCTGTTTTAGATTCGCCACCAATGACACCTGCAGTGCCGGCAACTGGCCACTAGATTGCGCTGTGGATATTTTGCAGCGCTAACGATATTTCACCTTAGAAGGTTACCCTAACCCTTACTGTAACCCTAAAAGTTTACCTAACCCTAATGGTATTGGCACTGTAAATCTGCAGTGCCATCTAGCGGTTGGTGGGTGGCACTGCTGCTGGTGAATTTCAAAAGGGAAAGAACCAAGATGTTACTAAAGGGTGGGACGCAGGAGCTTATTGAGACAATAACGGTTCTCACATTGTGAGTGATGCTACTTACTTTATTCACAGTGATGATCGATCTTAGTAGAGATAGGAACCAATCAGGACTCTCTATAGACCAGGAGTCTGCAGCCTTTTATAATTAAAGAACCAATCTATGTGAAAACCTTATAGCAAGTGACCAATAAAAAGAGCCGCTCTAGAAGACCATCTGCACAACATAGATACTGTTTTATAACATAGGACACTGACACATGGTCAAAATTGTATGGATCTTGCCTGATTGCCTTAAATTAATCATTGTAGCTAATGTACACTCATTTTCAACAATCAAAATGAATGATAATAATATTAAGTCAGTAGTCCCGCATGTTGATCTTTATTGAGCCAAATTTTACTCTAGAGCCACTGGTTGGTGGCGCCTGCTATAGTGAAACATGGCCTTGCTGCCCACTTCTCTTCCAGTTTATAAGGAAAAATCCTGTGTAAATATTCTCCACATTCTATGTTAGTACAGAATGATTGGCCATAATAGTATAATATCCCATAAATAGGAATTGTTTATCTACTAATGGTCATTAAAAGTTAGACTGTACCTTCACCTTGGCCAATACACCTAATTATCTAAAACTATTTACCAAGGAATCTGTTTTCAGTAGAAGAGGGCAAAGGTTGACAAAATGTGATTTAAAAAAAAAATGCTGCCAGCAGAGCTTGGAGGAGCAGAGTATGTCTAGTTCATTTCTACAATACAACACAAAACCATATTTTGTTGTTTCTTGCTTCTTTTATTTAATATTATTTTAAGAGTCAAACACAAAGACCCTGTGGAGATGGGATACAAGTGAAAGTTGTATGGGTACGTGATTGCTGTTCTACCTGTACATCATCCAATGCAAAGCTATTAAGCTTGGGAACACTTGGCTTGTAGTTTTCACTTATGGACCACACAGTACTGAAATCTGTAAGGTTTGCCGGACTTCATGACCAGTAGTTACAGGACTACATGCTACTGTCCAAAAACGCACATACAAAAGTTACATTACGATAAAACAATGGAAATATTCTATAATATTAGTTATAGAGATGCATGTAAACATTGTGCAAAAGTGGTTCTTTAATTTTTATTTAAATCTTTAAAGTCACATTTATTTTTATTATATATCCATTGATTTGGAGAGGTGACCACCCATTTTCCAAATTGACACATTGTAGTATCCTTGGTAGGTTGAAAGACAAGTTGTTTGGTGGTTAAACATGAAAGAATACAGATACATTTAATGTATATGATATTCAACCATATTAATAAGCATACTTCTACTGAACTATACTGAAGTTGAAGCATGATTTTAAAATGAAACTTTCTGAAGAGACATGATTTATGAATACAGCAATCCTCTGTGTGCTTTGTCACTTATTGAGAGCTGGATCATGGGTGATGGAGAAGGTAACAGGCAGAGAGGTCAGGAGGATTTGCTTGGTGATTAGATGAAGCTGAAATTGATACCTTATCCCTTACCTTCTCAGATGTGCTTGCATCAGGAAATGCATGCATTTCTCTACTGAAATGCAAACACCCCTCATTCACGCAGTTTCTACCAAAGTACTATGGGAGCCTTTTTTCCTGCCTAATTTATGCTGTTAGTCCGGGGGATATGTGTGTGTGTTTATATATATATATATATATATATATATATATATATATATATATATATATATATATATATATATATATATATATATATATATATATATATATATATATATATATATATATATATATATATATATATATATAATCTGTTAAGACTATTGATAGATTAATAAAATGATGCCCAAGGCACTGGCTGTATCTTAAGTAGTCATTTGACATGTGGAGCACTGTGTATTGCTCTACTGCCGATGTTCTATATGGTCAAAAAACATTTTGTTCCACTTTTGAAATGGTCAGTGTTGATTTAGCCCTAATCCCAAAAGCCTGCAAGGAATCTGGTGGAGAACAGAGCAGTAAAGGAAATTAGAGTTTTTGAAAGCAAAAAAAAAAAAAACATTTTAAAATCTTTTCAAAAGATAGGATGATAAACTTCAGGAAAATATTGTACTTATGGAACATAAAGCACATTTTTTTTGGCATGCCAGCCAGAAACATGCATCCTTTTCCCCTCTGACAACGTGCCTGCCTTTTGTTCTAATAGAGCACTTTTGGACGCAGTTACTGAGCATCCTGTCGGACGATAGGAAGTGTCTTAGTGACCAGCACAAACTTGTTTTAATATCGTACTTGTTGTTGGGTCAGGTAACACAGAAGATAAATGTGGACCAGTAGATCTAGTATCTAGATTTTAGTAAGGCATTGACATTACGCCTCATTGGACACTCATTAACAAGTGCTATTGTTTCTTACAAGACTGTACGATAAAGAACAGGTGACAAAAATACAAACTAGTTCCAATCTTTTCCAGAAAAGGGGACTAAATGAGAAATTGATATCTTGAAATAATGTTTAACTTTAATTTTAAGGAAAATGTATGGCACATTAACATAGTCCTACAGTTAAGACATTGCACTTTTTAAAACTATGCCCTTTTTAAAGTATTACTTTTAAGGGAAAATGGGGAAAAGACACTTGCTTTTAAAGGTTGTTTAAATCCATGTTTCCCAGTTATTTTTACACCAGGGACTAACCATTTACCATCTTAAACTACTGAGTGTTCCTTTCAGTATCCAGACCGGTTTCAACATGGTGATAAATGGCTGGCAACAAACTCTGTATTTGATGTTTTAGTGCTTTGAAATTAAGCAGATCTGCTTTTCTCTACCTCTTATCAGGCGCCCCGTTTTCGTTTTGTTCCCATTTGAAAAAATATATATCTTAACTACAATCCATTTAATCTGTAACACATGGTCCAAATAGCATCTAATAGGAGAGTACAAAAAATATCAGTAGGATTGGACCCAGTGGGCATAATCTCATGGATTCATTTCAGTTAAACAAGTTTAGCAAGAGTTGTGTTGCATACACCGAAAACTGATTGAGTACAATGACCTTAGCAGCTGTTGATCAAACTCCGTAAAAGTATTTTAAAAGTTGAAAACAATTGATGAGGGGAATTAATTTCTTGTTTGTTGCAAATTTTGAAGTAAATAAAGTGTATTTTACCCGTTGTACTTAAAATAAGCTTGAAAAACGTATATGCTTTCATTTTAAACATTTCTTGATTCACGCTTTCCTCCTTTGTGATTCTGTGCTAGAATTTGGAGGGTCACAAGTAAAATTTAGAACCTGTATTCCAGACCAGGGACCTTTCTTGTTATCTCCCTGCCAGCAGTGGCGTCCAGCGGTCACTAGGTGCAGCAAGGACAGATGGCAGAGACTTTCTTTAATTTGCTCATAGGTTTAGAGTTGGGGGTTAGGGTTAAATCTAACACCGAGACCAGAAATACTCTTAGACATACATAGTACATGGTGGAAAGTGAAGATTGTTTCTATGATATAGGAAGCACTGGCATGACATTAAAAAAAAAAAAAAAAAGAGCTCTTTATATACTTAAAAAAAAAAAAATTAATCAACCAGTAGAGTAGCACCTGTGTAGTTTGATATGTGACTCAGACATTTGTATTCAAGAAATCTCTATCCTTGCACATTCCTTTCCGAGGTCTTGCTCGGTGTCTGCAAGGCAATCAGACTTTTCTATCTGTACAGTAAACCTCAGACAAGCCATACATCATTAAACATGTGTATTCTTGAACCTGTTTATGTACTCTGATAATATCAGTGTTCTTTTGATCTCTTTATGGAGTCTATATTAGTCATCCTATCAGATCGGCCTGGAAAGCACAAATGAGCAGTTTAGTGTCAGTAGGTCATTAGCTGTTTAAAAGGTGCTGGTGGGTTATTCACTTTCTCTTTATCAACAGGAACTGCACAAGACCCTTCAGTACACATACATAACATCGGTAGTCTACTGACTTTGTGATAGTATTGTAGATCATGTTTGGTGGGAAAGTCCCATTCACAAGTGCTGAAAAGTCCAGTGTCTAACACATGTCTGTAATGATTACGTAAAATTACTGGTAAGTGGCAACACGTTTTTTTGGGGGGTAGTCAAATTGGGCTGTTGTAGGAGATACTGTGTAGAGCTGGGTTGTTCATCTGAAGGATTGGGCACCACACCGGATCACTTCAGCACTATTTATGTGGCCTTCCACTGCCCCAGTTATAACTAAATGGACAGTTGAGTAACCGAATTTGATGGATTTTGCAACATATTCACAGTGACTTGCCACCCCAAAGTCATATTTCAATGCAGTGGTGGAGTTACTGCTTGTGAAGCAGGTGCAAAGCACTGGTATCCACAAAAGGGTTGGGGCCTCCCACTACTGACAGCAGCCTGGGGTAAAGAAAGACTCTTAATGTATTGGGGGAGGGAGAAGATAACCATCACCATATGGGTCATTAACCAGCAACATAGTTTTGGGTCTTTATTGAACTCTAGAGGGTGTATAGAGAAGTTGTCTTCACTTGCTCTGTCATGGTATCAAAGCTAAGCACACAGTATCTCTACTTATATTTTAATTAGTCTATTCCATTTAACAATATAGACCCCCAGTAGCTCTGCCATTCATTTATATTTTATTTACACAGAAAACTGAGTCCAATGGCATAAACGTATTTTATCTAAATTGGCAGTCTGAGTATATATTTTTTGTATATAGAGCTGACAACATTTGCAAGTTTGCCCTGGAGCCGAGGTGCACAGACTTTAGTGGCAGTATTTCTACTTTTAATAGTTATATGAACAAATTCCCCCACAATACCATCAGCGATCCATGATACTCATGTTTATACATGGTGTACAATATCCTTAGACTCTTACACGAAGAAGGAAATAGGGTTGTTATTTTCATAGTACAGCTACATTTTAAATCACCATGTAAGTTGAATATATTCTTTAAATCCAATATCTGTTATTAGTTGGATATGTACCAGTAGATCTTGATCTACCCTTTGGGTGCTTCTACCCTGGAGAGGGTGTCATGGAATTCTTTTACAGAAAAAACAATTATTACCAAGAATCTAAATTGACATTTTTGTGGATTTTTGTGTTAAACCTGGTGATAAGCTTCTCACCTGCAGGATCTAGCCCTGAGTGGAGTGGATATAGACCCACTGAGCCTGCAAATGCACAGCAATATACTCTAGTGCTCCTTTAAATGGGGGTGGCTTTAATTGGAGTTGACAGTCCATAGTGTTTGATGTATATGTTTTCAAGCATTCCAGAGATAGAGTAATAATGGAAACATTTTCGAAAGAGACTTCTCTATCATCTTGTGTTCTTGCCACCTTGCTTATAGGGATTCAGTTCCTGGTCAATTAACTATCCATAGCTGTTGTGGTATCCTTATTCCCAAGAAAGTTAAAGGAATTACTTCAGACTGGTTACTCAACTGTCCATTTAATTATAACTGGAGTGCTTCCTCATTCATTGCAATATAATCTGGTATTGCAGAATGTGCATGCTTTTTTCATGTATTTAATACAGACGTAAAGGGCTACTGCAATGGTTTAACTTTCATGACTTGGTTTACTGTGATTGACCAAAAAGTTGAGTTGGCTTGAAAAATGTAAAGTGAAACCTGTTTAAACTTTATTAAAACTAACCTTCATTGTACTTTAGATTGAAAACATGTAAACTTACAATCTTGCAAGGTGATTTAGGGAAAGCACTATGCACACTGGTTTCTAATCTCAGACAGGGTCCTCCATCATTTACTGCTATTGTTTTTTCCTTGAACTTACCCATGTATAGCAGTACGGAATATGTTGGCGCGTTACAAATAAAGAATAATAATAATAGAGCATACTTTAGTCTGTAGATCTCATTGGCTGACAGAGGGCAAGCCCCCAAGAGCAGTTAAACTTTTTATTTGAAAAAAAGAAAACACACGGACACATCAAATACCATATCTGATGCAACAAAGCAAAAAATATATTTTTAACTCCAGCTGCTGTTTCTTCCGTCATCTTTGGGCTGAAGCTCCTTCCATCTTTTTTTAAAACTTTGACACTAAAGTAGTGAAGGGAAATCTGGGAAATGTGCTGTTTAATCTGACAAAATCATCATGGGAGGGGCTTCAGTTTAAAGCTCACGGGATAACCAGAAAGTTTGTGGGGTTATTTTCTCCATACAAAAGATCACATGTTAATACCATTTGAATCATGAAAGCTGAACTGTTACAGTAGCATTTTTTTTTTTTATTACAGCAGACTATTTTGATCATTCTTTTCTGACCAGTTTTTGCTTGGGGAAGTTAAACTTCTCTATAAATGTATTTGCAGGATACTTTTTTTTTTTTTTTAATATAATATTTATTGAGTTTCAACATAAAAAAAAACAACAAAACCGTAAATAACAAACAAGCGGTAAAAACTAATACATTTTCCACCTATATAACATACATACAACGCAACTTTACATTTATATTTTTAGAGCCGTGCCATGATGATACTTCGGCTCGGCTTCTGCATTATAATGTTAGTTTTCCTCGTAATGCTATGACCAGTAGATAGCCAATGCAGATTACTTTCTTGATTTGCATTAATATTTGATTCTACTAATGATGGCTCTGGACCTAGGTATCCATATTTACATCTGCACGTTCCTTTTATTTGTATATCTTCATCTCTCAGAAGCTCACAGGTAGAGAGTGTTTAGAGGAAATCACACTATTTCCACTTGAAAAACAAGTTTTAAATCGTAGATAAGTTACATTTTGCTAGTAGCCATATAGCAAACTGGGATAGCCTGTTACTTTGCTGCAGTGTACTGTATTTTCACTGTCACACCTATGAACTGTCCAAGGGGTGGACTATATAGAACATGAAAAATGGCAGCCTGCATCACAGTTGCAGAGTGGGCTGCCCTGCTCTGTCAAAAAGATGAGCTGAAACTTGCTGACCAAACTAGACCGTTTACATGTATGTTTGTTTTTATTGATTAGTGTTGATACTATGTTTAAAAAGGATGTTTACCCACAAAAATTAAGCGTAAATATACTCTACATAGAGCTCACATCACCCAAACAAGTATTTTGCCTTTTGATTAATAAAACAACATGCAGTGTCAGCCTAATTATGTTTTATTTCAGTTGACTGTTTAATAATCACATATATTTTTCTAAATATTTCCATGTAATTTTTATGTTCATAAAATAAATGATATTCTTATCCATTTGATATAGAATATGTACTCTGTAGGTAGGGTTTGATTTTAAAGGGATATGTAAGTGAGCTGGATTATGAGTGCATCGGATAAAGGAGAATTAGTAGTGTATGACTTTTTTTTTTTTTTTGCATGAAAAGCATTTAAACACTTACCTTGAAGTTAGCAAAACATATTTAAATTTTTGTCAGTTGAAACTTCGGGTTAACACCCTCCAAACCCAGGCTATACTGGTATACAATTTGAAAAATAGTTTTGGCCAATCAGGAAGAAGAAAAGACTGAAACATTTGTATCACAATCTGGCAGTTGCTGTCTGTTTTTTTCTCTCCGCCTGTCTCCTTATGAGCAATTTCAGCTGTGACCCCAGCAACCATCATTTCCTTTAGAGGTCACACACTGTACCCTGCAGGGTACATTGTATGTAAGTGTGTGCACATCCACATATTGTATGTAAGTGTGTGCACATCCACATATTGTATGTAAGTGTGTGCACATCCACATATTGTATGTAAGTGTGTGCACATCCACATATTGTATGTAAGTGGGTGCACATCCACATATTGTATGTAAGTGGGTGCACATCCACATATTGTATGTAAGTGGGTGCACATCCACATATTGTATGTAAGTGGGTGCACATCCACATATTGTATGTAAGTGGGTGCACATCCACATATTGTATGTAAGTGGGTGCACATCCACATATTGTATGTAAGTGGGTGCACATCCACATATTGTATGTAAGTGGGTGCACATCCACATATTGTATGTAAGTGTGTGCACATCCACATATTGTATGTAAGTGGGTGCACATCCACATATCAGTATCTAGCATGTAAATGTGTAAGTTTTTCTACTAATCAGTAGCTGTTTATTAGGAAACATTTCAAACCCAGGAAACTTACATATACTGTTAATGTATGAGATTACTGTTGTAGTTTCCAATATATGCCTGTGTATATACTCTTACCATTTGAGATTATACAAGTATCTAAAGGACTTTAATGGCACCATAAAACAAGTGTTTATAGAAACTGATTTTCTGTGTGTGCAGTCACCAGGGCAGTCTACATATCAAATTAATTTCTTCCCAAGAGCAAAAAGGTGTCGCCGACTAATCACGGTGGTGTGACCTTACAATTTCCTCCTTCACCTGATGAGCGTAAATGATGTGATATATAGGCATGGCAATGAGCAAAATGCATGTCTTCACATACATAATTATTTCACTTTTGAGAGTTGCACTTAGTATATCAGAGTTTTTACTTCACCATCCATGTCCTATATGTCTTGAAAATGTGTGTGCAATAGGTATGAGCTGTAATATACATAGTACTAATATATAAAACTCTGGGTTTGTATATTTTTACTCAATGGTTGCATTAAAATAGTAAATGCTTAAGTGAAAAGTGAAAAAATCGAAACCCCTGTCCAATTATCAATATGAGCTCTTCAGCTAGTGGCACTTGCAGTTGAGAGCTAAGAATTAATACATTGAAAATAATTATGTTGTTGTAGAATTCAATGAGTACAGCCTTTATAGCATGTACATACATGGATGGTTATGCATTGAGCTACTGATAATGTAAATATTTAATTGTCTAAAATAATTAAGGGGTAGTTATATATTTAATACTGAGGACACCAATATGCATTTGACATCATCCCAAACACTTAAATATTTACACTTCATAAAATGTCTCCCATGCCCATTTTTTACTCCTTTACCTGTCTTTCTTTTTGTTGTTGTTGGCAGTGTAGTTAGATGGCTTACATTATTCCTTTAAAGGTGTATATATAAGTTTCCTGAGTTTCAAATGTTTGGTAAGAAACAGGCAGTGATTATTATAAAATATATGTTATATGGAAAAGTTCAGTGTTATTACAAAGTTAAATGCAGGAAAGTAAAATCCAGCTTTGCACACCCACAGGGAGCTTACATAACAAAGTACACACAGGAAAGGCAGTCAAGTACAGAGTTTTCTCTTTCTGGTAGAGACCAAAGGAAGTACTTGCTGCAGGATGGAATCACATGGTTGGGCGGGGTCTGAGCTCACAGCATAAGAAAAACACACTACATATCCCAGGCTGATTTGCAACACGGTATACCAGAGTATGATATAAATGTATCAGCTAACCTCTGCTTTCTCCTGATTGGCCAAAATGAATTATGAATTTTATGGGGTGTCAACTAACAAAAGCTGCAGTTTGCAAACGGAAAAGATTTAGCAAACATCAGGGTGAGCTTGTGCATGAAAAAATACCAAAATAAACATTTACATTTTTTTCCATACCCTACTGATTCTCCTCTTTCAGATGCATTCATAATCTAGGAAACTTTGATAAGCGTTTAATTCTTGATACTTTATGCATCCCCACTTTTTGTCTTTGTACCATAAATTTGCTTGAGCATAAAAGAATTTACAGAATGTGCCTCTTTCATGTTGTAGCTGTTCATGCACCCAATCTGAATAAAAAGAAGATGCAAAGTGGTGTAAAACACTCTCCTACACATACAGTGTACTTTAACCAATTTGCTGCCGTTTAAATAAAGTTGTTAGTCTCAAGTGACCTAATTTATACACTTTACACCCTATTGATAGGACTTAAATCTCTGTTTGGTCTTTTGGTTCTTCCTCACAACTGATGACACCCTGCAATAAAACACACAAATTATCCTTCTGGTAGCTACTGGAGTGTTTGTCCAGGAGATTGCTTTATTGTTTCCAGTTATTGACCTGCTCTGACTTTCTTTTCCTGTGTGTGTTGTCTTAAGAAATTGTTGAATAAACCAAATGTATTTTGTATTGGTTTTAAATATATTTATTATTGCTCAACACCAGGGGAGTATTTTGATTTCATGCTGCCTTAGGCCCATTCATATTTGTGTGCCTCTTAAGCCACAGTTATTACTCCTAGAGTGAGGTAGCCGTGAGTGTCCAGTAATCCAGATGAATAATCAGAGTATTGCATTATATAGTCTATCTCTCTCGCGCGCTCTCGTATTCTGCTTTACCAGCTTTATTGTCCTTTTTTTGTTGCACATTATTATTCCGTGGCACTGCATAAAAATCCTAATGTACCGCATTGTGGTCTAGATCAAAGCGCACCACTGTTTATCACTATAAATAAATACATAAAACTGATTCGTGAGATATCTGGCGCTGTTTTGCTTGTACAAGTACAAATTCCTTCATGTGGTATGATTGCCACCCATCAGTGAGCTGATAACTAACCAGTGTAGTTGTATAAAGTGCTCCAAAATAACCTACTTTTCATATAGATATAATGGATAACTTTGCATGAATATTTTATAAAACATTTGAGTTGCTTTTCAAAATAGGGAGAAGTTAGAGGAAGCGGTACAACAAAGGTTGTGTAACTTTGTACTAAGGGCTTAGTGTGGCTCATGTAAAAGGGTGACAAAATGAGTGCCCATTTCAGACACAGTATCTAGGTTGAACACCATGCCAAAGTTTATCATGCCTGTGATGCACAAACTATATGGGTGCCTGCATTTGTTTTCACCTGTAAAATGCCAAACATTTCTAAATGGGAGATATATTACTTTTTGGATCTCATAAATAAGGTGTAGCTTATGTCCCCACCGCAAGCAAAGGTTCCACGTCTAGAGCCCTTATAACTATTTTTGTTCAGTTGTTGAGTCATGTCCAACTTTCTGGACATCAGCATGCCAGGCAACTGGTTGTGCTTCTCCTTGATTCTTTTTCAGGAAATATACTGGAGTGGGTTGCCAGTTCCTTCTCCAGTTGACCACTCTATTATGATTGCCCATCTTGGGTGATCGTCTGTGGTATAGCTCACAGCTTCATTAACGTACACAAGGCCCTTCACCACGACAAGGTAGTAATCCTGAAGATGCTTATAACCATTAGCATGTGATTAATGCCAGTGGTTGTCTGCATATCCAAATAGTCAGTTATACCGTTTTTTATTTATTGTATTGTGTAAAAAAAAAAAATTGAATGTAAGGCAGTTGATGTTGTTGTTGATGGGAAATAATGATGAAGTGTTTCTAAAAATACAGTTTGCAATTTATTTTAATGGCATAATCATTTTGCGTGAAGTCCTATCCATAAAAATGCAGTTGATATTGTTCGTTTAGCTGCTCATATTTGTCTAGCTCCTTTTCTTTAAGGAATCCACGATCGTTCCAGGGAGCAACACAAAGCCTCTGGTGGTTTGCACAATTACACCACCTCTTGACACATCAGCAATTAAAGTGCGAGTTTACAAACTGTAAAAGTCCTGATCACTTATAGGATATTATATTCAACACAGACCGCGTGTGCCGTGGTAGGAGCCAGATATCTTATGATTGCCTGTATAATGTTTCTTAATCTTAAATTATAATTCATCTTGATTGTTATATCAGCTGTTGATCGTGATGGAAATCAGACCATGAAAAGCTTAAATGCCGCTGAAAATATTATCCTTTGCAGTCTCCCTAAATGCTTCCAGCTTTTCTTTCCCATTTTTTTTATCTTTAAGCAGAATTGGCTTTCCAGGAAAACTACTTTTCCTGCAGATGAGGTAACGGTTATATAATTTCTTGTAGTTTTTTTTTTAAGCAAGAAATCAGCAGTGTATTTTTAAAGGTACACCAACAAATATTAATGGGTTCCCTGGTGAACCAGTGGTTAGGATTCGGTGCTTTCACTGCTGCGACCTGGGTTTGTTACCAGTTAGGTATGGGGTCATGCCACCCTGTAGCCAAGCAGTAGGAATTCCAGAAGCTGTATGCTGTGGCCCACTGGAGAAGGAACTGGCAACCCACTCCCGTATCTCTGCCATGAAAACCAAGCAAATGAGCATGACTATGGACATAAATGTGCCTGGTGTGTTATGGTCCATGAGGTCATGAAGAGTCAGATACAACTGAATGACAAAACCGATACCAATGTATGATTTATAAAACCTACATAAGTTTTTTTTTTTTTTTTTTTTTATATATGTATTAAAATCTAATCTGAAGCCACAAATTCCCTTCTCACATTTTTTTGGGAATTGCTAATACAAATTAGCAGAACGCACCCACTTAGACTCACAAGTCAGTAGGAAGTGGGGAAAATACATACATACATACATACATACATACATACATACATACATACATACAATCCTTCTGACACAAGAGGAGTCTGTTAAAATTATGATTTTACCTAAAATAGCTATTATTATCATGACTGGCAAAACTGCGCCCGATGTACTAGTACACCACAACCCACTAACCCTAAGCCTCTTACCCTAACTCTCTAAATCTCCCTTCCTAACCCTAACCCCCTACACCACTTACCGGGCCTAACCCTACCTCCTAACCCGAAAACCACTTCCCGTGCGTACATATAACCGGATAGGTCCAAGGTTTGTTGCATACCTAACACAACTATGCCATTTTTTCCCAAACTACACTGATCTTCCTGTTATATCATGACAGGAGCTTTATCAATTAATAACTTTATTAGTAAGTGTCGTGGACAAGGACACAGCCACTGAGCCTTGCAATAAATAGTAATGGGGATTTGGTTTATTTTACTGGTGCTTCCCAAGAAGGCCATTGCTTGTAAAAGTGTTCTAACATGTTTGGGAAATCTTGCACAAGGCAGTGACTAAAAAGACTTGGGATGGGGAAGAGAGAAATATAGGGTTAAAGAACATTTAGAAAATATTTGGGAACTATTTTCCCAGTGCAAGCTGCTGTGAAATTGAAGCTCTAGTTTGCACCTGCCCACTAAGGTTACGGAAGTTTAAACTTGTTTCTGTTACAGGTATATGGAAGTTTAATGGATTATGAGTGCATCTGATAGAGGAGAATCCGTAGTGTATGAAAAAAATGTTTTGCAGGAAAATATCTTGAATAAACTTACTCCAATTTTCAAAATTTCTTCAGTTTTCTGACAGTTGATTTTGAGAAGGAATTCCCCTTAAAAATCAAGCTAAATTAGCAGAAAAATCCATAATTTGCTTTGGCCAATCAGAGGCAGCCTCAACATTGCTGAAGAGACTGAATCCTCATACTGCTACAAAGCATCATGGGATTTGTAGTCTGTCTGTTTTTCCCACCACACACCCTTCTCTCATCCCTTGAATGATGCAACTAAGGCAGTGCTGCTACTGGCTGGAAGGTTGTTTTTTGTTTTGTTTGGTCTTGCGTTCAGTTGTATCTGAACTCATGGACCATAACACATCTTTTGGTCCATGGTCATGCTGATCCATTTGGGTTTTCATTGTAAAGATACTGGAGTGGGTTGGCAGTTCCTTCTCCAGTGGGACACAGGATACAGCTCCAGGTATTCCTAGGTGATCTCTCCAAGTACTGACCAGGCCCAACCATTCATATCTTCAGAGTGGTGTGACCGCTTGGTTGCCTGACTGGAATCGAACCCCAGGCACAGTGGTAAAATACCTGAATCCTAACCACTGGACCACCAGGGAACCCTCTGGAAGGGTAGTATAGTGTTAAAAAAACAAGCTTGAATGCAGTGTTTCTATTGGTTAGTATGGAGTGCCTATGTAGGCAGCTCTGGGGGTGTGGAAAACAATTTATTTTTAGATAAAATTAAATCTATACATATATTATAAACCTGCATTACATTGATTCATGCTATAGAAACAGTATGTGTTAGATTCGAAAATGTTACACAGGGAAACTTCAATATACCTTATGCTATTTAATCCTACATGGTATTTTTTTCCAATCTATTTATTCAAATGTACCAAATGTTTGTGATTTACTGTCCTTTTTCCATTAAAAGAAAATAGATTCATGTAGCTGTAGAACAACATTGATTATTTTCTTTTTGTAGTAGAGGCAGCATGTGCTGTACTAATACAATGAGATATGATGCTGTGATAAACCAGTACACATTCCATATGGTGATCTTACATAGTCTGCCAACCACTGCATGGTGTAGCTTAGCCCACATTGTAATCTCTGTAAATGACGCTCAGCATGCGTGTGCTTTGCATGCCACTTAATGTGCCTAACAAGTTAAAAAGACTTTCAATATTCTCTGTGCTTTAAATATGTCATATTGAGAATTGCTAAATAGTAGTGGTCTCAAATCTACGGACTTACCTATGGAAAGCCGGGTTATAGTTTTGTATCTTGGTATTCTACATTGTATTGTCTGTTTATCTTCTGTGTCTAGAACACATATATAGACCTGTATATCCTGAAGACTGGGCAGTGCAAGCCTCAGGTGGATGCTAATGTCTTATAGTAATGACATTCAGAGTTTACCTTGCATCTTTATGCAAAATAAATTCATTTCAATAAAGGGTTATTTCCCGTTTTGTCCCCACCAGCAATGGCATGCAGCGGCCACGAAGTGGAGCAGAGTTGAGACTATTCAATTTGCTGTTAGGTATAGTGTTAGTCTTAGGGTATAGATGCAGAACACCATTATACGATGTAAAGCTGATCATCTGCCAATACCCTAACCCTCACTCTAAAAGCAAATTGAACAAAGTCCTGGCGCTGTGCTGCCTAGTGGCAGCTGTACCCTACTGCTGGTGCTGACATATAGGAAAGATCCAAATAAAGGACTACTAGAGTGCTTTAAAGGGACACTATCATGCAAACAAGTTGGATTCACCTGTAAATTGTATGTACATTGTACTAGCGATTTTGGCACTACATTTAATCATTTCCACGATATTCAGTATTGTTTGTGCAAATGATATGCTTGTATGCTTCAATATGCTAATTTGTAGCGGAGTACTTGATAAGGGTGGGAGAGGGGATTTTACTGTGTAGTAACATTTCAAATTCACCTGCTTGTCTCAAACAGACATTTTGAATGTATTTAACCCATTATTGGGTCTTTCCCGATTTTGTCCCCACCAGCATTGACTTGCTGAGTTTGTTCAATTTGCTTTTAGGGCGAGTGTTATATTTAGGAGTTAGGGTAGCAGCAAATGATAAGCTTTACATAGTAAAATAGTGGTGCACACAGCACGCTACCCTAACCCTAAGAACAAATTGAAAAAAGCCTCTGCAAACCACTGTCACACCACCTACTGGCTGCTGCACGCCATTGCTTGCGGGACATAACAGAAAAGGTCCCCCACCGTGTAGTATTTTATATATTGGGGTATTATGTTTATCGGTCTAATGCAGGGGTGGGTAAGTTCGGTATTGGAGGCCCACACACAGGACGGTATTTGAGCATATTCCTGCTGCGCTCAGTTATCCTGATTGACTCCCTTGTGCACAGAAAGAAATCCTCAAATCCTGGCATGTGTCTGGCCCACCAGGACCGATATTTGTCTAATGCATTAACATCTAGTGTCGCATAGGGTGTTTGTAGGCTGGAGTTTTTTATATATTACCTTTTACTGTAAAATGTGTCAAAGGATGCAAAATAAAGTCTTACTTTTTATTAAAGCATAAATTACAATGAATATATCAAACCTAAATAGGTCCTATCCTCTTATGGTAGCACAGCACATGGCAGTGGCGGTAAGCATTTGCTAGATGGCGCTGCCAATTTTTTTTATTTATTTTTATTTATTTTTTATTTTTGTATTTTTAAAAAAATGTTATTATTCCGGTGCCATATCGTAGTTAAGGCTTAGGTTAAGGTTAGTTTAAGGATTAGGCTAACCTAATAAGCTTAGAAGTTCTCTCACATCGGCAGCACCGCAAAATATCGCCAGCGCCACAAATTATCGGCAGCACCATATAGTGGTTGCAGCGGCGCACCTGTCCCAACACCATAACAGGATAGATCCTATATATATATATATATATATATATATATATATATATATATATATATATATATATATATATATATATATATATATATATATATATATATATATATATATATATATATATATATCCCTGACTATATATGATTCCTTGTTATTGTGGGTAATTTGTAGTTATCAGTTCCCCTCACCACACACCCACAACCTGTCTCCTAAACAAGAATCAGCCACAGAGTCCCCTGTAATTAAACCACTTAATGGCCTTTTAAAGGGTAATAATACCTTTTTTTTTTTTTTTTTTTTTTTTTACAAAATCCACTTACAGCAAATGTTACCTTGGAGAGGTTAACCCATTTATAGTGCTGTAAAGGTGTTGAACGTCCATTGCCAGATATAGGCAATGTAGAAAGACGTGGGACTGTGGGAAGGTTCAAATGACTAGCTGGAACAGATTGGTTAATGTGCATTTACATACTAACTAAAATAACTGTAAATTCAATTAAACACATGTCTGATTAAATTACATGTAATCCCTTTCCCCTTGGAATGCCTTGCCAGTTACCTGCCCACTCTTTGTTGGCAAATTTCATGTTTTTTTTTAAAGATTTTAAAATCCTATTAAGTTTTACAGTACCAACAGAAAACTAGAATATTTGTGGAAATATTTAAAATTTAAAAGAAATACTAGAACAAGGTGCCATGTTATGTAAGATTTGAATATAATTTGAGATTATTTTTTTGTATTTTAGTTTACGTTTCAGACTTTTGTAAGCACATAATATGTAAGATCTGGAGACCTCGTCGCCCTACATAAAAAATGTCATTAAAATACACTGTATACATATATTGTATTTGTTAGGAGTCAGGGGGCCCTAAAAATTCCTTGCAGTAAGGTAACTTATATAAAGGTTAGGGACAGGGCCGCACTACTCATAGAATAATGCAATGGGCCATTATTAGAATGGTTTTAAAATTGATATGAAAATTGACTGACAAGATATGGGTCAAGCCGCTCTTATCTACTTTCCTTATAGCGAATGTAATGGGGGACTTACTGAGGTATCTCCCCTCTCTTCCTCCTGTGTCGCTTTCCCCCTCCCGTGTCGCTTTCCCCCTCCCGTGTCGCTTTCCCCCTCCCGTGTCGCTTTCCCCCTCCCCCTCCCGTGTCGCTTTCCCCCTCCCCCTCCCGTGTCGCTTTCCCCCTCCCCCTCCCGTGTCGCTTTCACCCTCCCCCTCCCGTGTCGCTTTTCCCCTCCCCCCCTCCCGTGTCGCTTTTCCCCTCCCCCCCTCCCGTGTCGCTTTTCCCCTCCCCCCCTCCCGTGTCGCTTTTCCCCTCCCCCCCCTCCCGTGTCGCTTTTCCCCTCCCCCCCTCCCGTGTCGCTTTTCCCCTCCCCCCCTCCCGTGTCGCTTTCCCCTCCCCCACCTCCCGTGTCGCTTTCCCCTCTCTCCTGTCGCTCTTGCCGCCCAACTTGGGAGCGTTACACACAAACTCACAATTACGACAACTACAGTGGATATAAAAAGTCTACACACCCCTGTTAAAATGTCAGGTTTCTGTGCTGTAAATGAGACAAAGATAAATCATTTCAGAACTTTTTCCACCTTTTTAAACTGTACAACTCAATTGAAAAACAAACTGAAATATTTTAGGTGGAGGGAAGAAAAATAAAAATAATGTGGGTGCATAAGTCTGCACACCCTCTTATAACTGGGGATGTAGCTGTGTTCAGAATTAAGCAATCACATTCCAAATCGTGTTAAATAGGAGTCAGCATATTACACCTGCCATCATTTAAAGTGCCTCTGATTAACCCCAAATAAAGTTCAGCTAGTTGGTGTTTCCTGAAATTTTCTTAGTCGCATCCCACAGCAAAAGCCATGGTCCACAGAGAGCTTCCAAAGCATCAGAGGGATCTCATTATTAAAAGGTATCAGTCAGGAGAAGGGTACAAAAGAATTTCCAAGGCATTAGGTATACCATGGAACACAGTGAAGACAGTCATCATCAAGTGGAGAAAATATGGCACAACAGTGACATTACCAAGAACTGGAGCTCCCTCCAAAATGTATGAAAAGACTAGAAGAAAACTGGTCTGGGTGGCTACCAAGAGGCCTACAGCAACATTAAAGAAGCTGCAGGAAAATCTGGCAAGTACTGGCTGTGTGGTACATGTGACAACAATCTCCCGTATTCTTCATATGTCTGGGCTATGGATTAGAGTGGCAAGATGAAAGCCTTTTCTTACAAAGAAAAACATCCAAGCCAGGCTACATTTTGCAAAAACACATCTGAAGTCTCCCAAAAGCATGTGGGAAAAGGTGTTATGGTCTGATGAAACCAAGGTTGAACTTTTTGGCCATAATTCCAAAAGATATGTTTGGCACAAAAACAACACTGCACATCACCAAAAGAACACCATACCCAAAGTGAAGCATGGTGGTGGCAGCATCATGCTTTGGGGCTGTTTTTCTTGGGCTGGAACTGGGGCCTTAGTTAAGATAGAGGGAATTATGAACAGTTCCAAATACCAGTCAATATTGGCACAAAACCTTCAGGCTTCTGCTAGAAAGCTGAACATGAAGAGGAACTTCATCTTTCAGCATGACAACGACCCAAAGCATACATCCAAATCAACAAAGGAATGGCTTCACCGGAAGAAGATTAAAGTTTTGGAATGGCCCAGGCAGAGCCCAGACCTGAATTGAAAATCTGTGGGGTGATCTGAAGAGGGCTGTGCACAGGAGATGCCCTCGCAATCTGACAGATTTGGAGTGTTTTTGCAAAGAAGATTGGGAAATCTTGCCAAGTCAAAATGTGCCATGCTGATAGTCTTTTTGGGTATGAGTTTGAGTGCTGTAATAAAATCAAAAGGTGCTTCAACAAAGTATTAGTTTAAGGGTGTGCATACTTATGCAACCATATTATTTTATTTTTATATTTTTTCTTTCCTCTACCTAAAAGATTTCAGCTTGTTTTTCAATTGAGTTGTACAGTTTATAGGTCACATTTAAAAGTGGAAAAAGTTCTGAAATGATTTATCTTTGTCTAATTTTTTTACAGCACAGAAACCTGACATTTTAACAGGGCTGTTTAGACTTTTTATGTCCACTGTATATATGTGCTTATTATTGTCCTTTATTTGTTATGCACAAACATATTCCGTAGAGATATAGAGGGGTTATGTATAAGGCAAAAACATATTGGCACAATGCATATAGCAGGGCCTTCCATTCTTCTGCAGTTAGTCTTTACTTTTCTTAGTTGAGACTGTCTGTTACTTTTTCAAAAGAGTGTGTTGTTACAAAGAATACGTTTTCCATTAGTCCTAACTAAAGAACAGACAGGTTTAACTGCCACATTGTGCAGATAAACGTCCTCCACATTCAAAGTGTGTTTCCAAGCTCAAGTTGATCAGCAGAAATAAAATGTTCATTTCCGCTACTGCATAATAAGGTAATGTATTAATAGCTGTATTTTTATTGTATTCTAAAACATTTAGCCTAATTTCAAGAGTAGTTCTTAAGTGTATTTGGATCTTTCTTGGTGTGTCCCCGCCAGCAGTGGCGTGCAGCGGCCAGTAAGTGGTGCATGGAAACGTTCTTGCATTTGTTGTGAGGGTTTATGGTTAGTGTAGTGGCAGATGATAAGCTACCCAAAGTCTAGCCCTCACTCCAAGTACAAATTGAACAAAATCTCTTGCGCCATCGGCACATCACCGACTGGCAGCTGTACGCCACTGCGCTGGGGAGGCCAAAACGGGAAAGATCAGAGTATATTTTAATGCAAGACCAATGTGGTTATATATATATATAATTATACTATTTAGAAAAATGACTTGCCTTTTCTGTTGGTTGGCTACTAGGTGGTGCGGCTGAGACTTGAGTCTCTTTCTAACCCTAACACCTAAAGCTAGGCTGCTGAAATGTCATTAAAACATTGGCCACACAACCTAGAGACCGCTGCCCGCATGCTGGTGGCCAACCAACAGGAAATGTCAAAAATACACATATCCAATATCAGAAAATACAGTACAGCATCCCTTTATATAATTACGTGTAAAAGATAAACATGTACAGTTTTTTTTTGTTTAAGTTTCTAAAACTTTTTTTTATAAAGTTATTTAAAAGACCATATAGGGATAACATGCCCCCAGTGGGCTTTTAATCACACCCCAGAAGTTTAGTAGCAGTTGAATACACATCTTTCAAGCTGAATGTCCAATCATACAGAGACTGGAGTAATAGACTTAATACTGGGGCTCCCAAGCAGTGCTTCCCTGAAAGGGTTACAGATGCAGCGCATGTAGTCCGCGCATGCGCACTGTGCGGCAGCTGTTTTGCTCGGGGCTGCAGGAAGCAGGTCTTACAGTATGTAGGACTCTCAGGCTGGCATGTGATCTGAGGGCTCCACATCCAGCACCCGGCACAGATCACACATCACTACCTCAAGGAGCCTCCCTGCGCGGACTCGCACAAACTTTCTACCGGCTCCCAGGACCGCTCACACTGGACACATACACCGGCTCCTGTTATACGCTGATTGGGTAATACGGATTGCACATCCTCTGTAACTCCACGCCGGGCACTCAGGGCATAGGATCTCGGGATGCTGTGAGTGGATGTGCCGGGGCTGTGAGTGCGGGGCACGCGCTGCTGAGAGACAAGTCCCCATGACACTCAGCAAGTTGGCCGGGGACAGGAAGGCAGGAAACGGCAGCTTGTGTGAGTGCTGCGGGGTGAAGATGATCCCTCACTTCTCGGAGAATGCCGTGATCTCCCAGAACACCATCAACCAGCTGTGAGTACACCGGCTCTGGGGTCTCTATCCCTCTATATATCTGTAACACTCCATCTCTCATTGTGTCTATCTCGCTTTGTGTCTCTGTAACTCTGCCTTTCTCTGTGTCTCTCTCTCTGACTCTTTATCTCACTTTTTGTCTCTGACTCTCTATCTCTCAGTGTCTCGTCTCTCTCTCTATGACACTTTATCTCTTTTCTGTGTCTTTATCTCTCTCTCTGTGTGACTCTCTATCTCTCTTTGTGTCTGTGACTCTCTGTCTCTCTCTTTGTGTGTGTGTCTCTCTCTATCTCTCTTTGTGTCTGTATCTCTATCTCTTTCTCTCTTTGTGTCTCTGTCTAGAGAGAGATCATTTGCTTACAGCAGCTCTGAAACTGACCCATAAGTCTACTAATGTATATATGTTTGAGGTACCCTTTCTCTGTCCCTCTGTGTGTTTCCTGGGTGTGTGTGTGTATATATGTGTGTGTGTGTATATATATATATATATATATATATATATATATATATATATATATATATATATATATATATATCTCTCCCAGTGCCACTCTCCAGGATAAGACCACCGTGTAGTAATGACGGTGTTGTTATCCTGTTAGTGTATTATATGGAGTAATGTTACCTGATTACTCTCCTGCTCAGGGTTAGTGTGCCCAGATGCTGGTGCTACTATAGTGTGATGAACTTTTCTGGTTAAGAAGGCAACTAGTGGCCCTAACCCGAACAGCAGCCTCCCAATACTTCAGCACTTGTTTCTCAGATCTAATGTTTTTTTGTATATTTTTCCAGCATCCAACATATTTTTGTAATATCTTTGTACGTTTTGGGCTTTATGCACATTTAGAATAAAACATAGCCTATATTTTGTAATTAAGAGCCGGCCCCAGGGCACATAGTTTCTCTCTCCCATATGATCTCCAAGCTGGACACAGGGCAATGTCTTTTCTGCTGAAGGCGTCTCTGTGCCTTTGTGCCCACTTCAGGGAATTTTGCCATAGGCATTTGTTGATGCAAACTTTTACTGAATGGGGTTATTTGTTTTATCCTTGCATACAGATATTGAAGTCTTGTAAAACAAAGAAGGGCTAGATATCTTCAGAGGAGATGTTTGTAGCTTGAAATGCCATATACCAATTTGTAAAGGCTTGTCTGTCTGTGAAAATGGCCTATTTTTATTTAATTTGTCTATCTTTATAGCTTAAAAGATGATCACTTGCTTGTAAAAGGTCTCTTGAAAAGCGTAAACACACATTTCCCTAGATGAGGGACATAAGCATTACTTTTTTCTTTATTTTGTTTTGAAGATCTTCTCTGCAAGTAATCAAGAAGTTATATAGACCTCCTTAGGAGACATGTGCCAGCTCTGTTTTCAGGAGTTCTTATATATTTCCAGGACTGTGAGTTCATGCAGGTGCCATGGAGTTAGTTTGTGTTTACCATAAGGTGAAATCATCGCTTGCAGACTGGTATTTGGCCATTCAGTTCTCTGAATCTTGAGAACACGCCATTGTACTTCTAGATTACGGTTGGGCACGGAGTGTACTGAAAATAATAATAAAGTGCAAGCCCATTCCATAATGCTATACAATAGGCATTTTACCTTTTTATATTAGGCAATATGTACACACATCTGTTTGAACTCTACAAACGTCACATTAAAAACATACAGATATATTAGAAAGGCTTGCCAGTAATTTTAATAATTTAAAAATAACCCCTCACCCGAGTGAATTTGCCTGCCATGGGGGAACTAAATACACTTCAAAATAGTTCCAACACATGTAGTATCCTTTTTAACGTCCAGTTTTTGAACCGAAAACTATTTTTTTGAAGTTCTTGTACAACGGTCTTCCAAAATTGAGCTATCATATTATTTCCTCAAAAGATAGGATTCCGATTTTTGGCAGTCTTGATTAATTTCACCTCTTAATCTGCAGATCTTGTCTTTTTTAGTTTGGCAAAATCTGCATGTTAGAGTATGTAGGATCTATAACTTCTTACACATACCTTTTTGAACATGTATTTTTCCATGCTTGTTGAGACTTCTCTTTTTAGTTCATTGGATCTCTGGGGTTCCCTTTTCGGTGACTTGGGCTTTACCTCATAAAAGTTTCTCCCTGTAAAGCTTTGTGTTGACCTTGAATGGGTTACATGGAAAGACTGAGATCTTGAGTGGGGTATTGACGTTCTAGTGCTATTTGTGGGGATCTGGTTAGATGTTTTCAACCGTGAAGAGCTATTTTGTGGTACTGGACATGGTTTATAGGGGTTCAGTAATTAGAAGGGCCTCTCTGAATTATTTTAGGAATCGCTGCAAATATCCAAGACGTATATCCATTTATCCAAGACTGTTGTCACAATTCTGTACAACTCAAGTATGTATAATAACAAACGACCCTTCTCTACCAGTGTCCATTCTTAAGAGCATATGTGCTGTAAAATTTCAGAGTTATTCAATTAAGCCAGAGTAAACAGGCCAAAGGACCTGACCTTTTGTCAGGACAGTATGGTACTGCTGTAGTGACTTTGCAGAGTACTTGGACACATGCTATATTCTCCCACCAAGCTGGCTTTATCTCTTCCCTAGCTTCCTGTTTATACACAGGCAGGAGTAGAATTCTTGGTGCATATTTCATTGTCTCATGAGATAAGTTTTGTAGCACCAGACTTCCGCCTTGGGGAAAAACTGTATATATTTACAAGGAAATTGTAAGCTGGATTTGAGAAATTGCAACATTTAGCATAGATATCCGGTGTTTAGTTCAACTGTGTGTCCGAGAAGAGATAAGATCGACCTTGGCTTTCTCAAGTGTACAATTATCAGACATTTGTTCTAGTGTGTATCTCTAGATCACTTGTACATGATCCTTGAATTTGGATTTCATTTAAAACTTTTGCAATCACTCCATATTCACCAATCTCTAACTTGTAGGGTAGAGGTTTGTTTATTTTCTGAGAATCTTCTAGACGCAAAACCTTCTTGCTTGTTCTCAGGATAGAATGAAGTGCACTTCCAAGGTCTGTGTAGAAGGTGTTTTTTTTTTTTATACAGATAAGGATAAGTTTCTATTAACTTTTTTATTAACTGGATTCAACATCCAGCATCCTAGCCTGCCATATATATTTTTTCATTACTTTATGGTTTAAAATCAGTGATGCAGAAGCTCAGGTAATAGCTCTGCTAAACTATAAGTATATTCAATACTTTGTAAACCTGGTCCTGAGTAGATAGCCCCATAAATGTTGTAATCTGTATCGCGCCTTGGTTTATATTCCACATAAAGGTAAGCTGATGTATGGGAACACTTTGTCGTAAAGCCGAAACACTTTTAACATGTATTAGAGCTTCCCTACCCTTTTTACATCAAGAGCTTAAAAGGCCACTGCAATGTATTTGCATTTGAAGCAGTAGTTTTCATAGTGTTTACATGTTTATTTTTATGTATTCTTATATGCAATCAGTTTGTCCGTTATCCAGGCCCGTTTTTCAAAAGCACAGAAGTGTAAAACGAATGGCAACTGAACGCCTACTATGGTGGTCTCATCCCTACCTGGGACTTACAAGAGAATTTACAGTCATTACGGCACAAATTATACCATAGTTGTGCTTTAATATTTCAATGTTATTATAAAATGGGCAAAACAACTTTCAAAATGGTTGCTTATTTTAAATGAAGACCGTAATATTTGTGCCATTAAACTGAACTGGATAATCCCAAGTCATGCAAATGTTGTCTACAATCTGAACAGTAATTCCCATTCTCATTACAATATTCTTATATTCATAGACACAATGCAGAGCATCGCCCGCGGGCTTTATTCAGTGATGCCAAGTCTTTGCTTCTCTATTAGCGTTGATTTAAATAACCACTGCAAACCATCTTCATTTATCAGAGTAAGCCACAGCTTCTAAAATGTTACTGATGACTCCAAACATTTTAGGCATTTTATTTAGACATAATCCTAAATTTCAAACATATATGTCAAATAGCTTAGGTGTGCGTTGTGTTATTTGATCACTTCACATAATGGGAATTAGATGCAAATTTAAGCTGAATTGGTGCTGGCAACTTTTAATGTTTATTGTACATGGCAGGTAGATATAAATGACCTTGCGCTGCCAAGGAATTGCGCGGTTTACTCCTTGGACTCTTTCAGGCACCTGCGTTAGATATCCAAGTAACACCTGCTGCTAACATTTGTTTGGTCTTCGCCTTAGGTGGCTGGCCTGTGGGAAAAAGAAAAGGCTTTATTGACATGAGCCCATATTGCCATTTGTTTGATATGTTTTGACTGGCCGGGACGGCTGTGTGTGTTCTCACCCATTTCAGGCTGATCCTCTTGTGGGAATATTAAGTACTGATTGTGGTGCCCTTTGCAGGTTCTGGTGCCAAGTGTTGGGGGGGGAAATGTAATTTTAGCATCTTTCCTTATCTATACATAGAGGAAGAACCAGAAAGACCATAACTCCATGGCTTGTCACATCCAGGGAGCCGTGGCTCCTAAAACTTTGCTGCTGGCTCATAACTTTGTAGTTACTTTACATATATTTGTATATATATAATCTCTAGCCTGGCTCCTAAAAATTGGTTGGATGGCTCCTAAATTTCAGATAAATTTGTCAACTCCTGGCTTAACCACATCAGTCGTTTTTTAGCCAATTCTTCTACCTATCTAAAATAAACTACACAAAGTGTTTAATTGAGCCATTATGTCATCAATTAATAAAATACCACACGGATTGACAAATCTAAAAGCTAGGAGCCAGCCAACATTTTTGGAGAATGGTTGTGGATTACATTAAGAAACATATGTATAATAGCTCAACAGTTGGAGCCAGCAGTAAAATGTTAGGAGCTGTGGCTGCCTGGCACCTGGGAATTGCTAAACATATATAGGTGCCAGACAACGAAGGGAGCACTTGCCACGGCAATCATTGAGTCTACAGTGCAGATAGCTGTATAGTCGTGCAGTGCGCAATGTTTTCCAGTAGTTTGATGATCATGTGATTAAAATGAAGAAGTCACTTGAAGAGTTTGAACGATATGGGACCCACTTATTGGGAAAGGAACAACTTCATTCCCAAAGAACAAAAAAAACAACTTGTTAGCGTTTTTTTGTGCTGTTGGAACCGAATATACTATTTTACAAAGTAAAAAGTGGACTTTGCCTTTTTCTTCACCCGCACGTCGTCAGTATTGTGATTTGCCAGCAATTGACTTCTTAATCTTTTTACGTTTATATTGTACATGGCTTTTATTCTATCAGAGTTCCCAGGAAGCTTGGGGTTCCCAGATTAAAAGGTTCCTCAGTATTTGCATAAATCATATGTAGCATCAATCAGTGGCTTGGTAAATGCATGGTCCTTATAAAGATTGGGCTCGGCACGTTCAATTCATACTTTTATCCACCAGTTCCTAATACGTGCATGTCCTTAAAAGCTTTATTCTTACCCAACAACATATATAACCCCTTTTTGCTCAGCAAACAATTTATTCCTTATAATTAATTTAGAAATCAGATTATTTTATTATACTGATCTCTGAGAAAAAGTGCAGCTGCCTACATAAATTCTTGACTAAATTACAAATAAGAAATGTTTTTTCTTTTGTTGTTGTACGCCAGCCCGGTTAACCCTATGATTGCCGTTTCATCTTATAGTCTAAAACTGCACAAACTTGTACATGTCTCCCAAGTCTTTACCATACAATGTATATATACAATTCAAAAAGACAAGGTCCTCAAAATATACTCCTCAGAATTGTTCTAATCTTGTTTAAACAGCTAGGTAAGATAATAGAAAAAAATGCTTACGTTTTTCTGTTGAGTATCTGGCGTCCTTTTGTCCTTGTGATATTTTAATTTCGGGAGTGAGTGACATGACAAGACCTCGTACTTAACCTATGGTGGATGTGCATTTTCCGCTGAGCTGGTTATGTGTATTATAAGGCAATGCTTCTTCATTCTAACTTGATAAACACCTTGTCCAATACTTATCCTGCACAAATAGGACATTTTTCCCTAAAATACCTGAAATGCAACCCAGTTTTAATGTTCTTTAAAAAAAAAACTTTTTTTTTTTTTTTTTTTTTTTTTTTACTGTTGCTCAAATTATCTTTACATTTTCTTTCCTCTTATGAGCTTCCTTAGTGATGTTATATTGCGTTATGTCGGTTTGTTAACTATAAAATATGCATAAACTTATTTAACTTATTAAACCATTTTAAACTTTTTTTTTCATAAAATTGCATTAATCAGAATAGTAGTTAGGCCTTTGGCTAGTTTATTGTAACTTACCTTAGCATATCAAATGACCACTGTAGTCATATTTTTAAAATACGGTATATAATTTTCAGTGAACTTCTCTTGATATATGCATAAAAAGGGAAAAATACAGCCTCTAAATTATTATTTTGTATTTGCTACTTTTTTTTTTTTGCTGATAAACAACATTCTGAGGTGGAAGTAGAATTTGAATGGGAGTTTCTATATGCACAATGGAAATGTGATAGCTACAACTACCAGTGCTTTCAACAGAAAGGCCATTAGGACAATAGGACAAACATTGCAAATAAAAGTTAAGTTATATAAAGGTTGTGTGTGTGTGTGTGTATATATGTGTGTATATATGTGTGTGTATATATATATATATATATATATATATATATATATATATATATATATATATATATATATATAACATTTTGTCCATTGAACACTTTAGTTATTTAGAAGATCATATATTAAAAAAAAAATTGGGGAACTGAGCTCCATTAATTTTTTTGACAGTCATTTTGTAAGTCTACAACTATATCCTACCAGTCACCTTACATTTTCTTAGGCCTGGACATTTGTTGGACTCTGTTTTTACATCTTTTTCTCAATTCTTCTTTGACTTGTCTCCTTCCTTTTAGTGATTGACAAAGCTAGCAGAGCAGCAATGATTTATTCATAGGGGTGTGTGGGATAGGACACCGCTTTTCCCGGCCAGTTGTACTTATTGGGATTTCAATAGAATATACAAACTTGAACATTCAAACTGTTTGTGGCTTGGGTGAAATCGTTCAGATCTTAACATATTAGCTTTAAAACTATGCAATTAATTAATAATTTGTTATATATGTGCTTTTATACACATTGCATGGATGTTAAAAGCACAGAATAAGTGCAGGCAGACATAATAAGTATAGATGGATATATCCACTTAGAGGGGTCTTGCAGAACCACATCAAAGAAGGTAAGAGTCACAGCTAGTTGAGATGAGGTTACAAGGTAATTAAGGCTGTAAGTGTGTGTGTGTGGCAGTACAGAGGGTTTTGTTTTCTTCTTAACAAGGTATTGTCCAGGTTTCTCTTTACACGTCAGACAAAGGCCAGTTACTTCTCATATGGAAAGCATTACCTCATGTGCAAAGTCTAGGTAGTGCCTGAGTCAGTTCCTGCTTTTGGCGGGTGTATGTTTACCTGTAGAGTTGTCATATATGACACGTCAGTTGTTAGCACACACCAAATAAAAAAACAAAACAAACAAAAACTCTTCCCAATGCTTAACAGCGATTGGAAGTGTAATAGTCTGGATTACCTTAAATGTGTATGGAAGTTTCCCTGTTCTTACCTTTATCTTATCTAACACCTGCTGCTTATATCACACACACATTACATGGAGCCATTCTATACACATACAGACTTGTTTCCACATCCCCAGAGCTGCCTAAATACTGCATTTAAGTATGTTTCTTTTTTTTTTTTTTTTTATATACTGACCTTCAAGACAACAGCAGCAGAGATCCAGAGCAGCAATGCCTGAAGCTGCATTCTTTCTTTCTTGTGGTTGTGAAAAAAAGCCTACACATCCCCTTAATGCTTTGCCTCAGAGACAATCCCCAGACATTGCTGCAAAGTTGTAGCTGCCCCTAATTGGTCAAAACTAATTATGAATTTTATGCTGATTTAGCTTGGATTTTCATTCCTTTTCAATATCAACTGCCGGGAAACTGAAGAAATTTGCAAACTCCAGGATAAGTTTATTAATGTTTATTTAGGGATGTTTAATGCACAAAAAAAAAAAAGTTTCATACACTACTGATTATCCCCAAACGGATGCATTCATAATTTATGACACTTATATATACATTTAATGCTTTGCTGCATGGCAAAGGGGCAAATAGTTATTATAGTAGTAGAAATGGTGTACAGTTTTTTTTTTTTTTTTTTTCTTTTTCTGTGTGTGCAGTTCATTTCTTTTTGTTTTCGCTGTGCACAATTATATGTGATAATTGTTCATTTCCAGATTGTGTTGTATTTAATATCAATAAAACCATGAGTGCAATTTAAAATGACATTGCATCTTGGGCAGCTTCTTTATCACTTTGAATCTGAAAATAGATTGTCCTATTTAAATGAAAATCCATACATTAGTTTGAGTCCTGAGTCACTAGTTTGAGTCCTGAGTGTGTTGTACCTTTTTTGAGTTTTCTAAATTCCCTCAAGCTCACATTGTTAACGGTCATTTTGTAATTTTCACTTGTGAGGGCGGACATAGCTCTGGTCTTGCAGGTTAGACAATACCGCAGATAACCCCTATGTGAATCACTAAATATAGTGTTTTTGTCCTGCAGGTGATCTTTCTGAGCATAGTTTAACACTGTAGGGTCAACAAACAGGTTAAATATATTTTCTAGCAAAACCGCCTAGAGCCTATTTCCTCTGTGGATATGGCTGTAAAGTGGCCATGCATTTCATTGCAGGACTAGGACCACAGTACACATTCAGATTCCTGCATTCAGATTGCCATATGGTTTAAAGTGTTGCTATGCCTTCAGACCAAAGTTCAATATCTTCTAAATATCTATTTGGATGCCCATAAACAGCATGACAGGCTCCCATTGTATATGAACTGATGGAACTACAATTTGCATAGGTCTGTTTTTGAACATACTGATTAAAAACTCTGTTGATTATTAACCACACCGTTTTAAATAGGACCTTTTGTTTATTTTCCAGTTACATTATTGTGGACTTGTAAAACTTTTATGATTTGATGAAAATTGATAACCTGAAACAATGAGCCGTCTGTACAAAGGATTTAAGTGTATGCAGGGTTTGTGTCTATCCAAGACAAGGGGTCAGCGGATGTACTCAGAAATTATACAGTGTAAGCAATGCAGTGGGTGGCTCACAAGAGGACAATGCAAGTGGGTGCAAGTGTTTCTATCAAGTCATACTTAGTGGAAAGCACATACACTTCTTTGCACTCAGTCTTGCTTGTTTTTCTTTTCTGGCTTCAGTTAAGAAGCTTTTCCACTTTATTTATTTAGTTTCCTTGCTGCGGTTCCGTGAGCATTTTTGGGAATGCATCACATATTGGTATTTTAATTACTACTTTGTCTGAATTTCAGTAAAGAAACATACTTGTCAGAGAGAAAGGTTCGTGATCTGTTAAATAGTTGTTCAGAAATGACATACCACACTCTTAAACAGACACCCTATGTGAATGATTAAAAGACATGTTTGGGCTTTCTAAGGTGTGAGAACTCTTGGACATGTGATTTCCTAAGATTTCTGTCCCATTGGATAACAATTTGGGGGTGTTATCAAATCCCCTTCTGGATTGCTCCTTGTGGTGAAGGGGCTTGTGTACTTCATAGAACATGTGAGCTATACTATATAAGGTCATCCAAGATGGACAGTTCATAGCAGAGAGGTGAGACATGACACTTCCATCTGGAGAAGGAACTGGCAACCCACTCCAGTATCTTTGCCAAGAAAATCTTATGGATAAGCACTACCAGACACCAGATGTCTGGCATGCTGCAGTCCATAGGGTCACGCAGAGTCGGACATGAATGAGCTAACAACGACCTAACAACAACAATAAATAGATCTGCAAGCTTAAACGAGATATGGCCTACCCTACATCCTCTTTATAGGTATATAGAATTGGCAGACTAGATGTGGCTTTTGGTTCTAATCAGATGTCAAATACATTTTCTATCTTTCCCTATATTTATTTAATAATTTGCTTCCCATTTAATATGGGTTTCACATGAAATAATAAAAGTAGATCCTACTTCCCTCACAGCCTTTAGCAACTTTAATACTGAATTTATCAGCTTTAAAACCTTTTGTTATCTCCAGAACCAGACCGCTTAGTGATTGACACCCATCATATATGGCAACTACATTGTAGCTTTCCGATTGGATTCACGGTTTGTTTTTATAGAAATATACTGACTGTGATTTTTATATTGAGCTCCGGCAAAGGTGCTGCTCCCTTATTATCCAGACTATTGTATGCCATATTAACCCTATCTGTGTGAGAGAGGCCTGTTTTACATTTCATTGTTCAGGCGTCTCTGCCAGCGAATGGATTATTCGGCATTACCACCATTCTCAGTGTGTGTTCAGGCATAAATATGGAAAGCTCTTAAGCATATTATAAATTGGGTTGGATGGAACTAAGCAAACTCATCTTGGACACACACATGCTGAGGCGCTGCCAATCACACGCATGTAGGAAACATATTTATTGGAGGGAATCCAGCATGTTGTCCCTTTCAACGTGATGGGGCGAAATACTTGTGTGTAACTGCTACATAGTGCTTGGATCCAGTGGTTATAAAGCTTTTCCAACTGATTGATTGCGGTCTATTGTCCCTTGATCTAAATAGGGCAATAATGGACTCCGCAGGCTAGTGACCTGCTACAGGTTATTGAGTAGACATGCCAGAGAACAATGTGATTTTGCTTTATAGCTCTCTCTACCATCTCATGTGATGGCAATGGGGCAGAGAAGGCCTTGTGTAGGTGTAGCAGAATTACACATCTTCACATTTAAAGGACCAATGTAGATCCAGAAAAAAGGCGCAATTAGCTGTGTAAGGCATAGACATAAACATTTTTCAGTAAAACACCAAATTTTGAAGTATGTCAATTAGTGCAAGAATCCATTCTGTCTTTTGTACATGAGTTCTGGAGAGCTGCACCAAGAGTGTTTTTAATATCCGGAGGAGTGGGGGAGAAGGAACAAGGAAAGGGTCCAGTGTCTGTTAGATTATTTGATCAGATTGAAACTGACACAACATCCCTTCCCCCTTGCAAACTGCTTGCATCAGTAAACTCATATATTCATATTTCTACATAACATCTAAAACCTCCCCCCCCACCAAAAAAAAACAAAAAACTATTTGGTTCCAAACTATTGTGGCTGTCTCCAAAGCGTTGGTTTAATTAAACGTTTTATGTTTAATTATGCTCTTAGTCAGACACACAGTTTTCAAACATTTTTTTTCCATTGCACAGTGGGCCTGCTTTTGCTTATCCCTTCCATGTCCAAGAAAGCTTGTATGTAGATAATCATGTATTAAAGTTGTTAATTATTGAATCTGGATTATGAAAAGTAAAGTTAGAAATATATGTACATCAGTTGGTACCCTGGTTATTTTTCTCCATGCAATCCTGTTCTTTTAGTGTCAGTATTTCAACATCTGTGCGTTATGAATTGGAGTATATAATTGCTCACATCAAACAAAAGGAGACTATTTTGGGAAATTATTTTGATTCTTTTTTTGATAATAGGGGAAATAGTAGGCATTAATGTCATGGAAATGGCTAAATATGTTCACATTTACTTTCCTTCTCTGTGATTAATTTATTGATTTATGGGAACCTCCACCCATACAAACTGTTGGCTTTATGGAGAAAGGAACATTTAAACCATTTTTTAGATTCAATTTCAGTGTCATGTTTGAAACATTCCTTTTTTTTTTTTTTTTTTTACTAAAATGTAGGTTTTTCTTGGAGATGTAGACGATTATATTCCGATGAAACGGATGTCTGTATATTAGTAATAAGTTTGCACAGATCGTAGGACATAATAAAACTTCCACATGGTAGAGAAGCCATAGGATTCATAGAAAGGGTCACAGTGCTCTATTTAATCACCTAATTGGACATGCTTGTGATGCAGACTTGGTTGGATATTTGGTCACTATGAAAGCTGCCCTTTGTATAGTCTCAGATCAGTTGCCTCTGGACAGTTGAGGTTTTATGGGTGACAACAGTTAACAATCAATTCAATTTGTGCCTTTTTTTATTGATGAACTCAGGGCAATTTTTCAAGGGATATTTCTGTATTGCGTAATCTTCTATTAAGCTGTGTTTACGACTTTTAAATTCTTGTATCATTAAATAATTTATCTTTTTATTAAAAGCTCAAAAGTTGTTTACATATTGTGTGACTGTTCTATTGAATATTGATTAACTATCAATAATAAGTATAGAGCCTGATAGACCCCACATCTGGCACGCTAGAACTCAAATTAATGTTTAGGTCAGGCTTTATGGAGCCATCTTTACTGTACATGTAATACTCATGAGAACTGGAAACGCAGGCTCATACTACTAAGAAAGCAATGTACTCTTCCACATATTTATATAGATAGGTTCATTTTAGCCTGGATGTTTATAGTTCAAATCATATATTTTCTGGATTGAGATGGCAACGGAGTACTTGGTAACCCACACTTTCCACAACACGTGGCACTATCCTTGCTATTTGCTTCATGTTTGCATTCTTCCCGCTGAAGGTCTTTTTTAAGGTGTTGGACACATGCTGCTGTTGGAAGAATGTCCATGTCTTGGTACTGTAGCAGCTCTAAAAGAAGCTGTGATTGATTGAATCTGACTGTGATACAGTACTGAATTATCCATGCATCAGCAATCCCAGGACTTATTCGGTGTTCATCTTGTCCCTGTGCTGCAGTGGGATACAGCCCACTGCCTAATTCAGACAAAGTCAATGGGGGCTCAGTTCTTTTTTAGTCTGGGAAGTTCTGAGCATACCACAGCTAAATATAGATGTCTCTACAATTGACTAATATGGAAGGGGACAGTATATTGACCTTAGCCCATCTCGGCTGCACAGTTTACAGTAGACTTTCAGTCTCTTGCATCTTAAACAACTTTCCAATTAATTCAAGATTGCAAAATCCTAAAGGGACATTAACTCATATATAAATAGTTTGACCAAGAAAGTATATTTTGGCGTTTTATTCATTGATATGTATGCTTTATATATAAGATTAACTGTCTGACTTGTGCCACAAGTATATATTTCTACTAACATCAGAGCTTTGTATTGTGGGGGCAGATACTTCTCATTGTACTTTGCAGGACTGGTAGATTTAGGAGGCAGCAGATGCCCACCATAGGCTTCATGTGTATATAGTACTAGATGTACTAGCCAATCACAGGTCTCGGCAGTAATTTGGTAACATACTGCTGAGACAAAGTCTGACATTGGCGGATATAGTGCTATAGAAACATTGTATTCATGAGCTACAGGGGGGCAGACCTTTGCAGGAACTGGAATGGTCCAGGGTGTAAAAACAGAGCTTTTTATGCACTTAAAAAAAATTATGTTTTAAATTGCAAACAAATATTTTGGTTGTTTAGTATTAAAATATGGAATCCATGTCCTTTTTAAGTTTTAAATACATTTATAAGCTTTTCAGATAATTTGTTAATTTACAAAGCACAAATGTGTTACAACAACATATGTTTTGTTAATTGCACTTTATTGGTACATGTTTTTCCTGTGTTATTAGCCTGTAGTAGTGGCATTACCCATAATAGCCAACTCATGCATATTCTAGCGAGCCATACTAAGGATACACATCTGCTATGAGGATTATTACTGGCTTTATTTAAAACAAACAAAAAGCCTCCTGATTTCCTTGTGCGCTCACATTGTAATTGGATGACCTCCTGGACTATTGGATAATGACCGTTTGCTATTGGTCTCAATACAAGACTTCTATCAGGAAAGGTACAATCAGCATGCTTCAGGTCACTGGTGACCATATGTTGATCCGGGCCCATGTTTCCATTGTTTCCCAAGCTGTCACATTGGAGGGTATGTTTAGCCGTATTGGAAACATGTGAGCGCTTTGCTTCCAAAGCATTTCTCACCCGTGACCCTACAGCTATGTTTGATGCATTCTTTTGGAAAATAATTGCCATGCTTCAGATCAGATGCAGATTATTTTAATATTGCTGCTAGAAATAGAAACCAAGGTAGGTCCAACTAATCTTTTCTTTCAACCTGTTAAAACAGAATAAATAATTATGACTTATTCAGCCTTTCATCAGCAGTTTATGCACCTGTTACTTAAAAGACAGACTGTGGTAGAAGACTGGAGCAGACAAGCATTTCATTCCAATCTGTTTTTTAGAAGGGCCACTGTATTTTAGGATTTGTTTTACTTTTGTTTAGATTACTTTTTGTATTCCAAGTTTCTGACTCTCTAGTACTTTCTGATGGCCTGAGGGCATGGGGAGGAAGGGGTTGAGAGGCAGAAAAGAGTTGGGACTTGTTATATGACTGGCTCTGTTAAAATTTGACATCTACCCCGTCTCCCTCATATGCTGAGACACTGGAGTAGAAATGTAAATGTCCCTCTACTGCAGGGCAGCCCTCATCAAGGTAAGTTTAGTCTTCTGGGTTCTAGTAGAAACATAAATTATTTTTTCAAATTAAATACTAGATTAATTGCATTTTTTTGCCTAATTATGCTCTTAGGCGCAAATATCGGTGTATATATAGAGGGTTCCCTGGTGGTCCAGTGGTTAGGATTCAGTTCTTTCACTGCTGCCATCTGGGTTCAATTCCAGTCAGGGAACCTAGAGGTCACACCACCCTGAAGCCGAGCAGGATTGGGCCTGGTAAGTACGTGTATGGGACACCACCTAGGAATACCAGGAGCTGGATGCTCTGGCCCACTGGAGAAGGAACTGGCAATTCACTCCAGTATCTCTGCCATGAATACCAAGTGGATCCATCTATGAGGTCACGGAGTGTTGGACACAACTGAGCGACACACACACACACACACATATATATATATATATATATATATATATATATATATATATATATATATATATATATATATATACATATATATATATATATATATATATATAAATAAATAAATAAATAAATATCTTACAGTGGTCCTTGACTTTTTTTTTTTTTTTTTTTTTAGTTCTTGGCCACATTTCTAAGACAATTACAACAGTGGTTGCATGTTTTGGATTTGGTAAGGACAGAACAAGTAGTATGTTCTAATCAATGCCGTGAAAGGGGAAGTGTTTGATAATAATCTTTCAGTCTGCTTCCTGGAACCAGTGAAGGCGAAGACATTGGGAAATTTAGATTTAGTAGTAAGCTTTCTTAAGAAATACAAGTCTGTACAGTATTTTTATCTTGTCAATAAGGTTGCATACACATATGAGGTTCCTCTGCAGCTGTGGACATGTAACATTGGTTACATTCAGTATATCCTTCACTGTCCCTTCGGGGGAGCCAAGAGGCAAAGCTTTTATTGGATAATTCTTAAAGCATCTACTGTTGTGTGTTTTTTTGTTTTTTATATATTCACCAAACTTATTTTGTCACTTTATACTGACTAAAAATACAAATGTTTGCTTGGCTGTATTGTCTTAAAGGGAAATGCATTTTTTTCTATGTTGCATTTGAAAGAGGGTCTGTGTAAAATGCTTCCATGTGTTTTTTTTCTTTGTTCAAATGATGCTCTTTGCACAATAAATGGATTTAAATGTCATGTGGAGTGTCTTGCACTTGTCACCCAAAGAGCATTTATATAGCCTTGTGTCACATACTACAATAAGATCTTTTTAAACAGGTTTTACTTTAATATATTGTTCATGCATAAAACTAGTTTTTTTTTTTTTATATATTTAAAACATGATGTTCTGCCTGCATGGAAAAAATGTATTGCATATAACTTTAAAGCTATAAATATAAATATTGCTGTGCTTCTTACTTTGCATCCCTGGTAAAACATATATGGTGACAATTCTGTTGCATGGTTTCTTTATTAAAGGGATATCTAAGTTTGATGGATTAATACATTTCTGCACTCAGGCCAAAAGCAGCCTGTATGAATACAGCACATCTCCTAAAACATTTTATTTGTATTAATGTGTGTGTGTGTGTGTGTGTATATATATATATATGTGTGTGTGTGTGTATATATATATATATATATATATATATATATATATATATATATATATATATATATATATATATATTTATATTCTGACAAATCTGTAGCTTTTCTCACCAGCTGGTCTCATTGCTTGGCTCTGCATAGTGGATGTTTTTATCACATTACCAGCAATCCCTTGTTGTCTAATAATTAACTGCTGTCGGTCTCACACTACATAATATGTTACCAAGTAAAGCAGAGGAAGGATATTTCAGGTCCTAGTAAACATGTGAAGATTGTATGATGTGTGTTGTGATGTAGAAGACAAAGCTGTATGACGACTTGTACTTGAATTCTGTTTATTTGGCCTATATTATGTAGATGTCTATTCTTTGCAATACTAATATATACCGCAATATGTCCAGGCTTCCAAAATGAACAAATATTCGTTGACCTGCCTGTGGCAATCCACTTTTCAACAGCAAAAGAGTTAATATGCAGACGACCCCCCCGCACAGTCCTTGCTCACATACACAGTGGTCTTTGCTGCACAGATGTTTCATGCAAATATGCATTTTTGCACAGTGCGTTCCCACGCTCGGTTTCTGCTGTGCTATACTCTACTCAGAAGTCAGTCACCTGCTAGTGCTATTTATTCCCACTACTTTTACATTTCACAATTTTCCATTGGCGACCATAGTGGCCGAAGAAGCTCTTTGTGAATGTAAACAGCCGTATGCTTACAGTTGTCATTAGAAAGTGTCATGTAAATATACATCTGGTTGAAATGATCTTTTGAGAGTATACTTCTTAAAAAGTATGAACCTTAAATGCTGAGAGTAGACCACACACTGTTGCTTACTGTTTGCCGTTTTTTATAACAATTAATTTTGCTTATCTGTCCTTCAAGCAATTATAAGTTTTCACCAACTTTTGATGTTTGACCAAGTCTACAATGAATAGTTGGTGAATTAAAATGTGTTTTTAATGTTCTAAAAGATATTTGTCCATTATTCCTTCTATTTATTTAAAACCAAATTGATAATTCGGGACTATAGATTTCCATTCAAGTTATATCTAAGTGTCCCTGTTCTTACCTTTCTCTAATCTAACACATGCTGCTTATATTAGAAACACACATTACATGGAGTAATTCTGTACACACAGATTTATTTTATTTAAAAATAAAACTTGTTCTCCACACCCATAGTGCTGCTTACATAGGCACAGTGTTCCTACCAATAGAAACACTGCATTCGGGTACAGATATTAGTCCGTTACTAACCTTTAAGCCAACCACAGCATAATGCAGAGATCTACAGAGCAATGTGTGGGCTCCCCCTTGTTTCTTTATGCTGTGGACTACACATCCCATGGTTCCTTGTGGCAAAAAGTTCCATTACAGTGTGATACAATGTATAGCTGCCAAAACAAATTATGAATTTTCTGCTAATTTCAGCAGGGATTTTAACTCTGAAATCTGAAACATGTACTTGTTGCAAACTCAAGAGAGTTAGCAAATGTTATTGTAAGTTTTTTTAATAATGTTTGATTTTGGTATTTTTTCATGCAAAAAATGTTTTCATACACTACTGATTCTCCTCTACCCGATGCATTCATAATCCAGGAAATTTAAATATGCCGTTAAATTGATATTTATTCCAGTTATCTCATGGCCTGAGGTTGATTGCAGGAATTTAAAAAAAGTTTTGATTCTGTACATAGTGGGGAAAAGATACAATAATCTGAATCTGCTCACATTTGTTGGCTCTCTGACAAACGTGTTTACAGATTAAGTCATCGTTCCATCTGGGCCCCAGTGACAATATCCAGAAGTTCACCACCAGCTCAGGAAGAGCCCAGACATCCAGGCTAAGGGGACGTGGTGAAATGATACAAAAACATTGAGAGGAAGCAGGCAGATGAGCTGCTTATCTTCATTTCTACAGAAACTTAAACATTTCTCACACAAGCCCTTTCCTCTTTTTTTTTTTATTAACACATACCAAAACTGCAACTCCCTATATACCACTGATAACATTATACTGCCCTCAAATAGTGCAAGTTATCTGTACATCTTATTTACATTCTATATGTAAAGGTTGCAGACCCTGAATCCGTGAATGCACTGAAAACAAAATGTATAAATTGTAAATTACTAGTTTCTACAATCAGTGATTATTATTATCGTTTATTTCTAACGCACCAACATATTACGTAGCGATATACAGGGTTAAGTTGCAGGCAAAATACAATAACAATATTAACAAGCTGCAAAGGATGGAGGGCCCTGTCGTTGAGTTTAGAATCCGCTGTCCATAGTGCTTTGGGCACCGTGCATGACTGAAAACTCTCAAACTTACAACCGAAGGCACTATTCTATAGTATGTAGAGGGCTAGTAAGAATTTGTGACTTTAAATTCAGTTAAATTAGATAATATATTTAATAAAGCATATTGTAAACATTCCAAAAAGAAGAATCTCAAATTATATATTTTATATTTAAACTGCGATAATACTCCCTCAATTTGAGAAAGTTATGAGAGGTTAGTTTAATTTCCTTAAAATTAGGACCTACATAAATGTATCAACTTTTCAGTAAGCCATCTTGTGGATAGATGGTCATTTATTTCCTTGTTCATCACGCACCCCTTTTTGAGATGGTGGGTTTGTGAAAAACCTACATTTGTTAAAGGGCATAAATAAAAAGTAAGATTACTTGATCCTTAAAGCACTTATTGTTTTTTATAATGTGTTTTGTAATATTAAAACTTATTTAAAAAAAAAAAAATCTGGCCAAAAAAATGTAACTTTTGGTTCCCAAATATTGTTTTTAATTGTTTTGTAGGTGTTACTTTGTATGAGGAAAAACATTTTCGTGGGTGATGTACAGATCTTTTAAAACTCCTAAGGTTTTCTTTCCCAAAGGGATATTTAAGTGAGCTGGATTATGAATGCATCTGATGTATGAAAACATAATTTTTTGCATGAAAACATTCCAAAATAAACATTAATTAGCTTACCTTGAAGTTAGCAAAATTTCTCATGTTTTTTTGGCATTTGCATTTTATTGTGTACACCCCTAGAAAACTCCACCTCAATTAGCATAACATTCAAATTCAGAATTAGAGCAATACATTGTATCATTCTTCACTTCAGTGGCTTCTGGCATGTGCTCAGTACAAGACCTGCAACAGTATGTTCCTGTTCTCTGTACCAGATAGGTTAACATTTGTATCTTGCTGTATTTCCTGTGGGTACACTGCTGTATTTCCTGTTTGTACCCGGCTTATGTAACGTCCTGTGGGTGTGAACCACTGGATTTGACTTTTTTGCAAGTAACTTTGTAAGTAAACTGAACTATATATATATATATATATATATATATATATATATATATATATATATATATATATATATATATATATATTATACATATATATATATATATATATATATATATATATATATATATATATATTATACACATGTTTCCATACACTACTAATTCTCCTCTATCAGATGCATTCATAACCCAGCTCACATGCATATACCTTTTTAAAGTATGTTAGAGAAACCAAACAAAAGCGCCCCCCCTTCTGAACAAACATTTTTAGGGTATCTGAAGCTCTGAACTAGGGGTGTCCAAGTTCAGTCCTGCTGCGCCACACACATGCCTGAATTTGAGCATATCCCTGCTGCATGCAGGTAAGTGAATCCCTTCAGTCATACAGATTGACTCACCTTAGCACAGAAAGGAAATCCTCAATTCCAGGCCTGTATGCGGCCCCGCAGGACCGAACTTGGACACCCCTGCTCTACACCAACTACTACAGAGGTTCTCAAGCTGGGGTTCATTCAGATGGTCTGTGGTACAGCTGGGATTAGAAAATACATTTATGAAATAAAATTAATAAAAATGACCAAAACAACTGTGAAAAATAGACTATATACTAGATCCTGGTCAACTTTTACATGGTCCATTTGCAAAACAAATGGCAACCACCGCTCTAGGCAAAAACTACACAAGAGTGGGGATATTGTACTGCAAAAGAATATGAATTCTATTGACATTTCTTTTGGGTATGTTCATATTGAGTGGTTTTCTCAGGTACCCTCCGTGCTGCATTCACGTCATCGCACATCACTTCCCCTCCAGCTGCAGATCTGATGTGCTCACTGGAGTGCGGCCATCAGCGCTGAGAACCTTTTCATGTTTTCTAGCAGTATGAGAGTGGTTTCCTCTTTAGAAATGTGTGGCGGAAAAGCATCATTTCTGGGCCTGTGCCTATTCTGCTGTGAGTTGAACTCCAGGTTATGGGAAGATGAATTTAGTCAACACTGACTGCAGTGCAGGTGTGAGCTTAAATAGGGAAGTTGGCTGCAAACATGAAACTTTAGATCCAATTAAATAATGTCTAAGCATATTAACTCTTTGTTATAATTGTCGTAATGGTAGTTTAAATGTTTTTGTGCAAAATAGAATTAAAGTTAAAAAGGGTATGTGAAACACTTTGGATATTGAAAACCTGACTGGACTTGGCATGTAAACTGTATCCAACCAGCCGCCTCATGATGGTGCTGGAGATAGGCCTGGCTTAGTCCCCACAGAGGACCTTAGTGGAAGGCTCAGTGGGGCCTAGGAGTTAGTATATACACACTATGGCCATTTAGCAACTTGCATGCATTTTTGCTTCCGTTTCAGTCCAAAGCAGATATTCCAACCCCCCATCCACCAGAGAGAGAGAGAAGCTGTCCTAAACTGTTCAAATGCCTCCTGGCTTCACATTTCTTAAATACTTTTCTTAAAACTAATGCATACAACATAAGAATACATTAATGCCTGGTTTGACAAATCCCGGGAACCATAGCTCCTATATTTTATGACTGATTTCATACTTTGCTATTTTATATATATTTAATAACTTCCATGGCTCCTACAAAAGTTGGTCTACTCCCTAAACTAGCAAGCTTCTAAGTTTCATATTCTATTCCCAAGCAACACGTACAAGGTCACCTTTTGCTTTTCCTATTTGATCTCTTGCTACCGAATCGATGTCCCATAAAGATAGTATAACTCTGAGTGAGGGCACAGCGATTAAGGCCATTACATGAATACTGTGTGGTGTCTAGTTTTTAAGTGCAATGGAAATCAGAAGTCGCTGGGTGCCTCTTCTGGTCTTACTTCAGTTATAAGCTGAGGCAGAGCAGAGAGCCCTCAAAGTGTAAAATGTATTTTTCTTTTCTTTTTAGTATCGACACCTGTCATGGTTTATGTAACAGTGATTTAAATGAATAGATACAGAGCTGAGGTGGATTCAGAATGATTAGCAAATAAATGAGTTGTGACAAGTCATTGTTTCACTCAAATCCCAAGCAGCTGTGGGTCCTCCAACGCAGCGGTTCATGTTCAGGGCACTCCTGAATACTTAGCATGCTACAACATGGCTCCGTACTGAGTGTGAGTACACGCTTCCATCTGCCGACTAGTGCTTGGAATGGATTTTCTTGCCTATTCTCTCCGTTTTTAGAGCGAGAATATCCCACAATATGAATCCTCATGTGTTCTAGATATTTTTTATTTTATATATATATTTATTTATATATATATATATATATATATATATATATATATAAATTGGTGGGGGGTTTGCCTAGTCACTGCAGTGTCAGTGATGCATGGGAATAAGTAGCATTTTGTCTGAGAATAAATGGTATTGACCCACAATGGTGAGGGATCCATGTGCTAAGGCTGCTTTTGCACCCTGATAGAGTGCACACCCAAGGGTTCAGAAGGTAGGCACATATTTAACATTATAAACCTGTGATTATGTGTTCTTATTCTTACTTGCATTGCGCCAACATATTCTGTAGAGCTATACAGGGGCACAAAGCCACCCTTCTGGCCTGCCATTTTTTTCAGTAGATCCTTCTTTGCTGATGACACTTGGCTCTGTGGTGTTGAGTAAAATTCCATTTTGTCAAATTATCTACCAAACATCTTAAATTGTTTGCTACTGTTTCTTTTGAGATATCGGCAGCTTCTTGGTGGGGGGAATCTTTCATCCCAGAAATCAATTACTTTGGCCTTGCTAGGCTGAGCTACTGCTGGGCCCTGGATTTGGTGTAAATACAGAAGCAGAGTTTAGTCAAAGTAAACCAGTAATTTCCTGCCTTGGGTATAGGACAGCCCTGTGTTGTGGAGAGATTTCTGGACTCAAAAGCCATATACAAAAATGCATTAAAATGTATAAGTTTGTATGTTTCTAGTAACGTCATCATTTTCAAATGTAACATTTTTCTTTGAAGTGATACAAATAGTTTATTTTTTGCCATAATAATTACTTTGTTTCCAGTAACTTTATTTGTAACAAAATGTTTATGTAGGGAAACATGGTATGGATGCTGATCTAAAGAACATACAGATTGTTATTTTTTCCTTGACGTTTCCTGACCTAAGCCTGAAATATAAAATACATCAAAACTCTGGATGAAAGTCTGTTTAAAAGTATAATTTTGCCAATCTGCTAAACTGTGCATTTTTTTCCCAGTTTTACTAAGTGATAAACCTGTAAAGAGTTATTTAATGAAAAGGTTTACTTTTATTTTTAAGCTGCTTTTTCATTTGAAGAAAGGATATTCTCTGGGTATTTTATTTATATCCTTTTTGATGCTGCATTAATACCCAAAACAGCAGAACACTAATTATTCTTACCTTTTTTTTAATCCGTAGCATCAGTGAAAGTTTCCTGACCGTGAAAGGTGCCGCTCTCTTCCTTCCTCGTGGAAATGGCTCGTCGACCCCTCGAATCAACCACAGGCGCAACAAACATGCAGGTAAATAGCTGTCCATTACATGATCATCTTCAAATGGCTAATTCAACAAGACTCCTCTTTTTTCCAATTACTTCTACCTCAGGACCTTTGGCTCAGATTTTTCTGAAACTTGATTAAAATGTATTTCTACAAATGCATACTTTCACCTATATAACTGGCAGCCAGGAGGTTAAACTTTGTAAGAAATATGTGATTGCCGCTTTGGCTCAGAAGTGTCTGCCAGATTTGATCACCTGTTCCTGCTAGTCCGGAGACATCAGAGAGATTTATTCACTAACATCACCCCACTGTCGAGGAAAAAAATATAATATTAAAAAAATAAATAAGTTCTCCCAATCTCTCCTTGGCGCTACTGAAAAGAAAACAAACATTTTCAGTTGAGATAACAGTAATTAGGCAGTGTGGGTAACCTGGAGCATGCTCAGGAGGATAATGGGGCAATAGATACGATTTCATAACCCCATTCATCTTCAAAGTGAGCATGCTCCAAGTTACCAACCCTGCGTAATTAATGTTATCTCAGTTGAAATGTTTGTTTTCCGTTCATTATTGCTCAGGGAATGAGAGCGGTTGGAAGGGGTACAGCAGCAGCCATTCGTTTGGTGAACTTTATTGTTCATATTTTATATGCTTTGTTTTTATGTATTTTTAATGTTAATGGTGAACTAAAAGTGCTTAAAGGTATACGTAAGTGAGCTGGGTTATTAATACATCTGATTTATAGTGTCTGAAAAAATGTTTTACATGAAAAAATTCCAAAGTAAACAGTTAAACTGTTAGCCTGAAGTTTGCTGAATTTCTTGCATTTGCAAACTTTTTTCTCTCAATGTTGACACCACCTAAAATTCCCAGGGATAATTAGCATAACTTATACAATGTATCTTTTTGGCCTGGGGATTGTACAGACATGCTCATTTAGTACCTGTAGTCTGCCCTACTGTGTGAAGTCACATGATTTCAGACACTTTGCTTTCCTTTAGCCAATCAGCATCTGCATGTGCCGCATATTGGATATCTCATTAAAAATGAGATATCCAATATGCAAATCTCAGTTGCTGGGGGTGTCTAAACCAGCCCCAGCACTCATTTTTCTTTTCTGCAAACATTTTTTGCATTTTCTCATGCAAACATTTTTTTCTGGGTGGTTTATGATGCATGCCACAGGATGCATTCAAAACCCTAACTTTCATATACCTTTTAAACTGGCCCTTTGAACTTAAACAGACACGTGGTAAAGTCTTGAAACTGGAAATGCCAGAATGTCTACCATACATTTAAAGGAGCATGTTAGATCCATTAAGATTTTTCTTTTTAATGGAGTTTGTATGAGAACATTATAATGGTTATTACTTGGTATTGCTTCAGGAAAAGAAGCATATCTGCCAATATATAGCATTCCTTAGATCCCACTTGCCAAATATTTGCAAAAGTGTAAATATACAATGGTTATACCAGCATAGTTGTAGTTTTTATCACAATTAAACATTTGTGCTGTTTTACTAAGCACATTAGATAGGCCCCTGCAGCCTTTTGTCTTCCAAGAGCTATACTATCCATGGTATCGGCTGATCTGGATTTATACTTTTGCTTAAAAAAAAAGGGTAATAAAAATAAATACTGACAAAGCCTTATCAGAATTGGTATTGGATTGCATTGCACTGCTTTTGGTTTATCAGTAGTACATTATACAACAGTCAGGTGAGATTGCTTTCTCACAAGTTTCTGCAAGCCCAAGCCCTGCACATAACCCTATCCTGAGATATGACTAAGCTCACTAATGTGGTTACAGGACAATTAGGTGACTTATTGTTGTGTTGTGCAATAGCCAGCTTTTGTTGCACCCAGAAGACATGAATATACAAAGTAATGTTTATACAGCGCTGGCTATGACCACAGTTTGCAGAGTGACGTCTACATCAAACTTTCTGGGTGTTACAATTCCCAGGTCTGGAGTATAATTGTCCATTGCGGAGGCTAAGATGTGACTATTTCTTAAATGTGCTATAAAATTGCTTTGACAATATTTGATTAATTTAAAAAGAACATTTGTGTGTGTTTTTTTTTTGGGCGGGTGGGGGGGGGGGTATATTTACTGACCTGGTTGTGATGTAAAATAAAAAAATATTTTGTGGGAAAATTATATGATAAATTGCTTTTCCTCACCACCATTTTTGGGCTGGCGGTCCTTCCATCTTTTTCAAATGAAGGAAGTGTAGTACATCTTCTCACTCGCAGTAAAGCTGTGCAGTAAATAGGTAGCTGCAGAAAAGTATGATGCAGGATTTGGGAGTAACTCAAGTCCAAAGATAGTTTGAAACCAGCAATTTTTAGTTTTAACTTTTATGAGAAAGGGAACTTTTAATCAGAATAAAAGATGTGAAAACTCTAATACTAACAAAGTAATGAAAGCTGGACAATTCTAGTGGCCCTTCAAGGCCTTGAAATAGAGGCTCCATAGACTATCAAAATGGTGAGAAACCACTCCGCTTAGTGAATATAGCCCTTTTGTGTTTTTACTAAAGCTCTCTTTTGCAGTGATGAGAAATATGTTGATAGTCTAACAAACCGTGCGCCTCGGGCTTCTGTCATACCTGCATGTTTCTGCAATATTGAAATATTTGCACTATTTTTGGTATACTTTTTGCACTATTTTTAGAAATTAGTTCAGTTGTATACACCTATTACTCATACATTCTGTCAGCAATATAAAGATCAAATGTTGATCTGTTGATGATAAAATACTTTCCCATTCTGCTATGGCAGTGGTGGGCACCTTGGTACTATGAAGGCCGCCAACAGCCCAGGATTTCAGGCTCTCGGCATGAGCCCAGGTGGCACAATCCGAATGAAACTGACTAACTAAAGCAGAGAGACCGAATATAGAGAGCGACTTAAATCCTGGACTGTTGGCGACCCTCATAGGTCTTAGTTGCCCCGTTTTGGTAAAAAGACTACATTTTGAAGTCCATCATTTTATAGTTATCCCTCAAAATCTGTACATAAAGCTGTATACAAGCCCAAGCTTAAAGGGACATGGAAGGTTTCTGGATTTTACTAGAAATAGAATATATCTATGTATATATTTCCTTATATCTATTTTACACTAAGAAGTGCTTTTAAGAAGCTCTGTTTTTTTCTGTCTTAAATAACTCAATTTCTACCTGTTTATGGTCTGCCGACTATATCTCATGCAGCTCATGAATACACAGGCTGTGAGGTGCAGTATTTTCAAGTAAGACTGTCAGGAACCTCTCTGAAGTAATATTTTGCCACTGATGGGACAGTGCAACCCCTGTACTTAGAAGTATACTGTCTTGAGCTGCACAGGAGAGAAAACGGTTATGTAATTATTTGCAAAAAGTTAAAAAGTAAGGATACATAGGTATATTATATTCCTTGTGAAATCCAGAAACCTTCCATGTCCCATTAAAGGGCCGCTATGGTACTTTGGAAAGTATTGCTTGCAAAGTATTTATAAAATGAAGCATATTAAGAGCATGTTATGTTTGAAAAAGGTAGAAAATATTTTTCATTGCTCTTTAGTCTCCATATGGTCTTAAGGCACCACTGGACTAGACCATTCAGAAGCTGGGATATATGGACTTCTTTTTCTTTTATTTGTAACCTATTCAGAAGCACTATACAGATGACTTGTACATGTTACTAGTTGCTCCTACATTTTTTAATATGGATATACTCCTATAGACTACCATCACAGCACTCCTAAGCCAGTACTGGACCATATATTCATAATATACCTGTCTATCTATATAATGATATGAATGTGCAGATTTGTGTCATAATGTGGTCAACAGATGACATAGTAAATGTGTCCTGGTGTAGCTCTTAAGACATGTGGCAGCTCCCTAGTCTTGCTTTATGTCTAGTTCCTCCACTTCTTGTTACTTTTCACATAAGGCCTAATATACAAAGGTGGGAAACCTTCCCATAAACCACACATTACCTATAACTACAAGATCTCTACAGGTAAATTGCACATATTCTTTCTACAGCACCAATAACACCATTAGATTATCTCTAAATAAAACAGGATTTTCTTTCTGCTTTTCTCATTGCACACATATGTTATGTTTTTGGTGCATGGGATCACAGATGTCCCCTCGCTTTACACGGATCAGAAATAGATCTGCTCCAGATAAACAGCTTTCAACTCATAATAGTTACAGCTTAAAAAAGCAGAAATAGAAATATATTCTAAAAAAAATCTAAAGTTAATAACTTGCTAAACTAGCACTATTATATAGAAAAGAAGTGGGCTGCACAAATGGGATCCCCACCGAGTGGTATTTTGGTATACTTATAACATACTGCTCTTTTCTTTGCTCCGATTCTAAAGTATGCACTACTTCCTCTTATATTTTTTTGAGACAAAAGCCTTATTTCCTCTTGACGAAGGGTGGTTTTAGTCTCCAAAGTGTTGTGTGGTTTTGTCTTTATGCTCTTCTACATCAGGGCAATTTTTTATAAATGGGCTTGTGAACTTAAGACTGCCACTGCTCACAAGACATGATCATTTCCCACAAACTTTCCTTTTAAACTCCTGTATATTAGTCACATGGAATCGGCTCAGTTTCAGAGAAGGGTTTGCTTATGTGATTATCTTTAATCTGATTCTCAGTGTTAGAACAAGGCCATTTTATGCATTTAGCAAATGAGTAAAACCAGTCTGAATACAGTACATAGTGCTTTACAAGTGTACACACATTACAATTTCACAAATTAAAATGTTTTTGGTTTCATGGCATTTAAATGAGCTGCAGAACTCAACTGGACAACTTTAAAAGGATAATGAAGTTACAAATATGTTATCATGCTTTTAGAAAAATCACTGTTTTTAAAGGGATATGGAAGGTTTCAGGATTTATACCTATGTAATATTTCTATGCAATTACTTGTATGTACTTTGTTTTATTTTTAAGCAGTAAAACTGAGCTTTTAAGCTCTTCTTAATAAAACAAATGGTGGCACGACCTTTGAGCGCGCTGTCATCTGCGTGCACATCATCAGCATTGTGCTTGACAAAAGGAAGCCGCGTCACCAGCGCGTCCCACAGATCAGTGACTGTCACAGATCTCTGACAGGTAAAGCGCTTGTGTGGAGATGTGTGGATGGGCAGAGGGATGGATGTGGGGATAGTTATGGGATGGATGTGTATGACAAGCCAAATATATCTGCAAGCCAGGCTGTGTAGGTAGGTGTAACACATACATTTTTTTCATATTGAAAGAACATACACATCCATCCCATAACTATGCCCACATCCATCCCCCTGCCCATCCACAAACCCACCCACACATCCCCACACAAGCTCTTTACCTGTCAGTAATCTGTGGGACGCGCTGGTGTCGCTGCTTCCTTTTGTCAAGCGTGCTGGTGAGCCCAAAGGACGGTGTGCCAAAATAAATAGTCCCTGTTTGAGTCTGCCCACTGCAGTCTATGCAGACAAAGTCTCTATAGGGTTGGATGCGCATTGTAATGTCCTAAGCGATTAGGGACCACGTCTCTGCAGAATTTTGCGGAGATGTTTGATTGGCTAGTACGAGACACTGCACATTTCATGAGCTGTTTTAGGCACTAAAAACTGTGTATAAGCACTTATTAGATTAAAGTGCATACAACTAAATAGATACAAATCTATATTGTATACCTAATAAAATCTGGGATCATTCCATATCTGTTTAAACATTACAAAAGCTGTTTTCATTGAAACATACAAATGTTAAATATTCTTTCAATCTCTGTACAAAGGTGTGGTTGACAGACCCTAATTTCAGTTAGACAGAAGGAGGTTTTGGCTTTTTTAAAAGAACTTTGAAAGGGAAGAAAATAAGAGGTGCCGTGCATAACCTTAAGGCTTTTGTAATGTCTAAAATCTGCAAGTGTTTCTTCTAGTGTTTTTAGAATTAGATTGTATTTGTGCACAAAGCTCATGAAATACCAATTGGATAACTTTAACTATAAGGAGTTTTTGTCTTCAGAAATATTTTTTTTTGCTATATGAGAAATTTGATGTGTTCAATAAAAGGCCATCCCTTGTGTTTTTTCATGAAATGACTGGAGGGTGCAGCTGACGAACCAGAACAAGGATTAGGAGAGCTTGTGTGTGAGAACCTGTTCTGCAGCTTGTCTGCTTATTTAGTTTTTGGTCACCGTTTCACTGAAATATTATGTTTCAGAGAACCAATAATTAGTATTGGCTTTCTTGACTGGAATACATCTGTTTGTTTTATGTCCAAATCCTTTAATGTTAGATATTGGAAAACAGTGCTGCTGTAGTTTTAAGATAATTCAGGTTGAAACTGATATTATTTGCTTGAACATAATTCAAACTGCATTTAAATACAGTAAAAGCATACATTTTCTATCCTGCAATTAATGTCCACAAATAATGTGGCAAGGACAGCTGATTGCAGGCTACACAAATGTTACTTGTTTATCAAGAGTCTAAAAGGGCCACTCCAGACCTACATTTAAAGATTCACTTCAAAGAACTATACTTAAACCTGACCAAAACATTTTAAATAAGGGGGGGGATAAAACTTCCACTAATTTGTTCTTTCTTTTTAATGGAATTATACTGCAGTACAATCTGACGTTTTTTGTTTTTTAAAAGGTGAAGTTTGAATGCACAATGGGAATGTGGCAGCTATAAATGACAATGTTTTCAACAGGACTAACCAGAATCGTTTTAATTTACACACACAGGAGAGAAAAGAAAACTAAAGCAAACAATAAAAAATAATATACAATTATAGAAGTTAATAATATAAAAATTAAGTTGTCATTTTTTTTTATTTTTTAAATGGTTTTGATTTTCAATTTATAAAATTAATAAGAACCGATCAAACTATAGCTGCTAATGGAATTGGGTAACATTACTTACTGTGTATGTAGTAATCCGTGTATGAATTCACACTTTATGTAAAAAGGTTATGTATTACTCATCTGTAGTGCTGTCCAGAAGTCTTTACCTTCTTCACATGGCTCATGGGTTGGCTTAAAAACCCTCTCAAGTGAAATAAGATGGCGTTGGGATATATGTTGTCACTGGGCCCCCAAATGTGTGATATGGGGTAAACCGGAGAAAGCTAACCTTAACCCAAGTTCAAAATGTAGCCCCAAGAGTGATTGCATCTTAGATTCATTGCTTTCTGAATTCTACCATGCCGCTAATCAAGAATGGAAAAACATACCTAAATCTTAAGAGCCAGAAGAATTTTAAGTAGCCAGGATGGAAGTTCGATCCTACATCGATTAAGAAAACAGGTGCACATGGAAAAAGTTTAGGCACCCCTTCACAAATCTGTCGTTCATTACCAAGTTCTCACTTTTTTCTCTTTTAATTTTTAGGGGACCTCCAGCAACATCTTCAGGCCATGTTTACGCTCCTTCGCCCTGAGGACAACATCCGGTTGGTAAGTGTTGTGTCCACTACCTCTTGTTTCTTTCATGGGTGTATTTAAAACATTGATACTTTATTTTCTCAGAATTATGGTTCATAGAACGGATCACAAAAGCACGTCTGTTTTTGTTTTAATGGCATGATAGTGTATTGCGCTAGAATCTATTAAAACTGCGACGTGACTTGGCAGATTTCATTGGAATAGTACAAACACGATAAATTATGTCACATTTCTGAAGCTGCTCATTAGGGCCTGCAGTCTATCATTCATGAACACACGTGACTTCTCTGCCAGCACCACACCTATTGGGATTTTCCTTCCGTGACATTAGGAAACCTTCATCACAAGTGTTACTGCAACACGCATAGGGCTTGAATCTGTTACAGAACCTCCATCCTTGTATAAAGGACACAGCAGATGGTAGCGGCAGAATTGTGTGTCCAGCTGCCCTAACGTGATAGTCCCTTTATGTCTTACAAACATGGATAAACTTGTCTTCAGCATGGGTCAATAACTACCTACTGATATTGGCAATGGCAATCTCTCTCTAATGTTATTTTCTTAGATGATGTGAGGGTAACTTCCACGAGTTATCACTTGGAAATCAATGAGTTCCTGTGCAATAAAAGATAAAGAACAGCTTAAAAGACCGCTTTATTGCACATACTAATGGCTTTCTTCTTTCACTAATAACTGGTCATCACTAAAATATAAAAAAAAATCCACTTAGCAATTAAAAGTTAATCATCTTGTTTCACAACTACAGTGGTATGAAAACCTGAACCAGAGTTCACAGTGTAGCCCATCAGTAAAAGCTCAGTATTGTTCTCTATTGGTTTAGGAAATACCACTAATTAGTAGTGGAAAACATTCCTAAATGTAAAGGCTGGAATAGGTAAAATCTATAATTTGCGATGACTTCCACTAATTACCTCTGATCTATTAACACTTGTGCTTTATAATATGGTTCAGCATTTGTTTGCATATTTTTCTTTTAAAAGTGGAGGGACTTTTCATGTTCCTGCAAAATGTAATTTAAATAGGTTTACTTCTGTTTGTAAATCGTTGGCGTTAAATTGAGAATAAAGAACAATATTTGGGAGTATACCACAGTGCAGAACACTCTGTTCCTTACTTTAATATGTTCAGTATTAGAACAATACTATACAACACAAAACTACAATATTTATATACCTTTTATTTCAGAGAAATATGTCCCAGTAATAAGTGTTCATTTGTTTAAGCCGTTGTTGGAATGGGTTATTATGGTTCCTTTATGCCTAAACTTCATATTAACCTTAAGAAAATGGCAAGATGGGTAAAATGCTTTAACGTTTATATTTTTCGGTTCTTTCTCCCATTTTTTTGCTGCTTTATAGCTGTAGCAATTCTTCTGCTCGTTATGTCATTTTGTTGAGATCAGAGCTTGTATTGTGGGGTTTCCTTAAAAAATTTCATTTTTTTTTTCTTTCAAATGAAAAGGCACTTTGTTACCCAACTTCAATCTTTTGTTTGAAATTGCCTTTTTAACCATCTGCATCTTGTGTATTTGGGGCTCTGTATAATTGTGTCACTGACTTTATCAGAATTGATATGACAAAGCCACCATTAACAGACCAGCTGGACAGTCACATTTACCTCACCAGACCATCTGATATAACCTATCTCTGTGGGCATATGCTTCTTATTCTGCACTGATGAGGTAATCTTATAACCATATTATCTGCACTGGTGTGTTTCTAATTCCATTCAATTTGCAACCACTATGAACTTTTGTGTTAGTTTGTTTGCTTTGTTTAATAGTAGTCTTGTAGGGTGCTTTGGAAACAAACACTTTCTGCTAAGATTCTGAACTCAAAACAGGGCCCTTCAACTTCTGAATTTGTTAAATTTGTATTTGCCATGTTCTTATCTCCTGTACAGCGCTACGGAATATGTTGGCGCAATACAAATAAAAGATAATAATAGTAGTATTAATAGTATTGTTTGCATGGTTGGATCACTTGACAGCCAATACATACGTTCATATGGTTCATCATTTTCATATCTTCATATGTCTGCCAAATTGATCAGCCTTTATACGTTTTCGTCCACTAAGCTTCATCGGACCAAGGAACCAGTGTGGTCAATTTTTTTATATATGGCCATCTGAATAATAAAAGTTGAGAACATGCAAAATATTGTTTGACATTACAAAAATAACACAATCTTTATATATTCTATTAAGCAGACTTCAATTTTATTTACTAAGCCTGCTTATTGCAGCTTGGCATTCCATTAAATGGGCTATCCCCACTCCAATCCATTCTCAATGCTTTCAGCAGACTCCTCCACCTCACCCAACACTCATCTTCTGCCCCCTCTGCCAGTCCCTACACAGGCGCTCCATTTACTAAAGAATGATTTCCAAAATCCTCAGCAGCACTGCACCTGCCTTTAATCTCACTCATGTCTCCTGTTACACTCCAAATCTCTGCTTTTCCCAAGATTTATGCCTCTCATTCTCTACCTCTACGTCCTCATATGTACAAGATTTCTCAAGATCAGCCCCCATTCTATGGAATCATGTACTTTACTCTGTAAGACTCTTCCATTATCTTAACATTTTCAAACATTCCCTGAAAATCCACTGGTTCAGAGAAGCTTACCATCTTCTTCCTTAATTATATCATCTGCAACTTCAGGATCCTCCATCATTAATCCACCCAACATGTTTCTATTCCCTATTGCCTTTTAGATTGTAAGCTCTCCTGAGAGAAGGACCCTCATCTCATGTAACACTATGCATGTACAAATGTGCTTTCTTGTTTTTATCTGCCTACTATTGTATGTAAATCCATAGTTTGTGGTACTCAGGAAGTAGATGACTGTATTCTTGGGAGATCCCACAGCAGCAAAATGGCATATAAAACTAATCACATATTATAATTGTCGAACTACGAGACGTCGTCACACTTTGCATGATGCATACGACGTAGCCGATGAGCGCCAAAGGCGATAATCGCCTGTGAGCTGTTAACGCACTTAAATTCGCAGCACTTTGGCGATGAGCGCCAAGGGCGCTCATTGCCTCCAAGCCTTGCAAAGTAAGGCAAGCAGTGGAGGCAATGAAACACACAAAACCTAGCCAGAAAGGATTGCCAAAGGCGCTCCTGCGAGCCTCGCAGAGCAAGGCAAGCTGATCACACATTGAAACGCGCGACTTAGCCTCCAAACGCTTAGGAAACGCGGGATCACCTTAGGCCTTCAAGCAGTTGACGAACGCAGAACTTTAAAAAAAAAAATAAAATACGAGACACAGGACTTAGAAAAAACAATACATGATAGGAAAAATATGAAGTTAACGGCTGAACCGCGCAAAGCAAAAAAACACGAAACACACAAAATAAAACAAAAACATCATACACAGCATGGGGGAACAGCAAAAATGGTGAGGTGAGGTGGAACGCAAGTTTAAGTCGATTTTTCCGAGTTTCGGCACTCGAAAATAGGCTAAGCAAGAGAGAAAATGGCGACCAAACAAAATGAAAACGAGGCTACACGACCGTGGACTGTGCAAATCACCGCCAGCCGCGTACCACTTTCACCCAGGAACGTACGAGGTACAAAATACACTACTACAAAGGACAGCAAATGCTCTCGAACCGCATAGCACATAGACAAACAACGCAATTTTACAACCCTAACTTGCAACTAACAACATTACGCATCTAAAGTAGCGCTTTACACAAACGCTTTGCCCTTGCGCACACAGCCTATTTCTAATACACTGTCACAACATTCATAACACTCTCCTCAGGCCACTGGACATTATATGCTGCAGGACAATAAAAAGAGATTGTTACCTCTTCAGGCTACTGATTGTTACATATATTAATTAGAAAAAGGTAAACTGTATTAATTTATTATTCAATGAATTCATTAATTACTATTTTTTTTTTAAAAGAGAGAGGAGCCAAAGGACACGCGAGGAGAGGCTCGCAATGAGCGACGAAGGTCCTTGGCGTATAAAAAGCTTAACATTGTGTGCCAAACGGCATTGCCATGGCTTCAAATTTTATTGACCGTCATTTTTCACGGTCAAGTTCCTACTATATTAGAGCCTGTATTTCTATACATTCTAAAAACACTTTGCTTGTTTTCTAGAACGGCTATTTTACATTTTTGATCACAGTGGTCCTTTAATTGACAATTAATTCCAAAATGTCATGTTGTCTAGTTAAAAGAGCAGGCTTTAAAGAATTACTGTTGTTTGGAGAAAAAATTAACATTTTATCAAGTATGTAATAAGCTATTTTTTAGCAGGGTGATCCTTACTACATGTGGCATGCTACATTTTAACTTAGTTTTGCACTGAATTATATGGAGTACATTTAGCAGATACCTTAATCTATAATCCCTTTTCAATGTAGTTTTTGCAAATCCCCAATGACTCATTTTTCAAGAAATAATTATTATTCAATGTTTAAACCTGGCATTTGTAATACAGAATGTGGGCCTTTTCCCAAATCCTCCTCCTGTCTGGGCTTCATGCAAACATATAAAAAAAAGCCATAGAACTGATTTTATGGGGATCCATTTTTTTTGTAACTGCAGCTAGGGTGTCATTGATAAATCCAGGAGTTTATTGAAATGTGCTCTGGAAATGCCAGGAGGATATTAGCTATTCATTATAGCTGCAATCTTTTTATGGCTGTAGTTACTCCATAATGGTTCTCATAATGATATTTTTATTCAGATGCAAATGTACTCCTCCGTGATGAATGCTCCCCTCATGACTTCCGAGCATAAAAATGAATCTTCTCTAGAACTAAATTAAATGTGTTTCAAAAGAATCTGGGATAAGGATTCAGTATCTGCGCAGTGCGATTATTCCAGGCCTGGGATAATTACATATAAAGCATTGGATTCTTTTGCTTATTATTTTGATGCCATACACGAGTCATAATGAAGTTTTGATTCTAAAAATATTTAATCAGCAACTACTGTGTAAAGAGCCACTGCATAGTTCTGCTGCCTTTAAAGGGCCACTTACAGGGTTTAAAAAAAAAATGGAAGCTACAAATATGTTATCATTTAAAACTTAAGATAACAAGTACTTAAAGTTTATTATGATAAATTCCATTTTCTTGCAGTAAGCTTACCTTTTTTATGGCTTTGTCTAAAGCCACATTAACCTGAAATGACGGATCGGGTGCAAACCCTTCAAATTGGCCTAGCCATGTTGCTCGCTGGGTTCTGCACACACTCAGTCTTTTCAATGTAATGTGACTTTAGACAAACCGTACTCTTAATAATCGCCTATTAGAATATTGGGCCATAATTTATATCTGTTAATTGGCCTTTCTGATCGACCCACCAATCACAATCCTCAATGTAAGGTTGCTGTAAGAAGATTACATTTATTTTAATAGCATTCTAATAGAGGGTGCACAAAAGCCTATTTAGTTACCCAGGCCCAACACATCCTCCTGCAGTTAGTTTCTGCAGTGGACAACTTCTAACTACTGGTCTGTTAATTGTCACCCTCACCTTGATGTACCGCTCCTGCATGCGATGAAGAAGCAGAGGTCTATTATTATTATTATTTAACAGACTGCTAATACATGTGAGACATTACATTTCATTTCATCTAGTATGCACATGTGAATGGAATATGTTTTAACTGGAGATTTGTCCATAAGGTAAGATTTAGGGTAATGATATGTTTTATATCTTTCTCCCTGATGACCAGCAGACAAGGTCTCATGGACTAGCCAGAACCAGCTATGAAGAACCACTGATTTAGACTGTCTTTAAGATCATTTTCAAACGGTTTGCCATAGTTTAAGATTTCGTTTTATAACCATTTATATATGCCCACCATTTCCTAACCATACCTGTGCCAGTTCAGTTGCACAAGGTTAGACAGCGCTTGCCTGATCTATATGTAAATTCTTTGTTGAGGTTGTAGTCGATTTTGGACCTCCGTTCTCTTTACAATCAATAGTACCATATAGACACATTTTGCATATTTATTTAAAAGAGCATAATTTATTTTGTGATCTCTACAAAAGCGTCCGTTGTCTCACTCTCTTAACTGAATTAGCATCTCTTTTAATTACTGTTTGCATAATTGGTTTAGTGAATTTAATTAGATTCCTTTAATCTGATTTCTGCCAGACAATCCATGGTAGCATTTGCATTGACATAGGTTTTTTTTTTCTATTGGACAGTTGCTTGTCTGTCTAATTTCTGAAGTATGCACAATTTCAAGTCTGCAGAGGTCTGAGACAACTCAATAGATTAGCAGTACACTGCACAAGAGAAACGGTCTGGAAAACTTCTATATTTTATTCTGGTCACACTGTAGGGTACCTTTTACTACCAGAAGTTGAATATTACCTTATTGATCCGAATATAAGCCACACCTATTTCCGATTTTTGAGTTTGCGAGTTACGGGTGCGGCTTATAATCGCGACCATAAAAAAAAAATTGCTGCCGATGTGCGAGTTACGTGTGCGGCTTCTATTCGCGAAGGTAAAATTACTGCCGATTTGCGCGATTGCGAGTTAAGGGTGCCGATTTGCGTGCTTGAGACTGCGGAATTGTAGCAATTGAATAGCGATTTCTGGTTTTAGTTATTCTAACATCTTGTAACCTGCAAAAAAAGCTGCAGCACTAATTAGAAAGTTTGTTTCTTGCAATGGCTGAGTCTTTCTCTCCAATTTTAAGGGTGCAGCTTATATTTGAGTACTATCATTTTTCAATTTTTTCCCCTTGAATTTTACAGATGCGGATTATATGCGTGTGCGGCTTATATTCGACCAGTACGGTAGTTAGTTGCAAATGTATTGCTTGATAACATTCATATGAGAGTTCGATTCTAGTTTGGGATTCCCATGGCTTGTCAATGCCCTTTTTCTGCTTAAAGGCTCACTGAAGTCCCCGAGTACTGATGTGGAAAATTGTTTCCTTTTTTTGTTCTTACATAGAGAATGGAGTTAAATATTGTCATGTTTAGTTATTGCTTGTAGATCCCTTGAAGCCTTCATACAAGGAACTATATAATTAGGTTAAGGCTGTAACTCGAACAGATTATATTTTCCTAAATATAGTTTGATTTCTATTCTCATTCTTACCTTGCAGAGAAATGTATGTGAAGAGGTGGAAGTGAAATCACATTCACATTTTTTATATTTATTTTTTAGGTTCAAATAATAATTTTTAAAGCATTTACTGGACACATACTTTCTATTATAGCCAGAATAATAACATTTACATAGAAGGGGGGTCACAGCTGATGGGATTTGAACTTAAAATCTTCCATATCAAAAGCAGTTCCTTTATCCACTCCATCATCTCTCTTATACTGACTAGCAATAAACAATATACTGACTAATATAGTAATGCGACATTTCCTCACTCAGCCCGCACTGCTGATTTGAATTATTGCCAACTGTGCAGTTTATTAGATTGTATTTTGATGGCACAGTTTTTAGACTGCTTGCATCCACAGCCAACAATAAATGCTTATAACGCAATTTAGCCTGCTATTCAACCCTGTCTGATTTTGTAGAGCTCATCTGTATACCTAAGTGGTTCTTTATAAGACTTTAGTATTGAATTTCTCTCTCTCTTTATTTCTTTATTTTTATTTCTTCTGTGCCTAGCTCTATCTGCAATGTTACAGTAATTTGGACTTTGTGCCTGTAGTACATTGCTGTGTGTGCATGTTATGTAGCCATAATCTAATTGTATAAATGATGAGTTAAAGGATTGAGGTCCCAATTACTATAGGATAGTGAAGTACCAATAAAATATGAATGTTTTGCAACTAAAGCTGTGAATTTACCTCAACTTGAGATCCTTCCACCATCTGTTCTTGCCTTGTTATATCGTACTTGGATTACATCATAAAGACTAGTTTTCCTTGCCAAATTATGCCATATTTTTTATTGATACTTTACTGCCCTACCATCTTTGTGGTGTGGGGCCCTTTATATATTATTCCCTTCGCATGGGCTCAAATGACCTGTTCCCTTTTTATGTCCCACTTGTTTATCATACTGTGGTCTGTCTTCTGTCATGTTTCTCTGTCCCACTTCCTCTTGGCCCAGCCCTGTACCTATTCTTCCCAATGGTTTGATATCTGGTCACACAGGCTCCGCTTTGTTCCCTCCACTTCCCTTTATGTTCTCTCTGCAAGTGATGCAAGGCTGCTCTTGGAATCCACTAGCCGCACCGCACTGTTTTCCCTGGGGACTTGGCAGCTTGATGACTTCATCCTGTTCTTGCTGTAGTCAGCCCTGACTGGGCTACAACCTTTTAGCTGATGACAGAGTTTAGCCCAGCTGATGTCTTGCATTAAAATGGTAGGAACACAATAGACTAATCCCTGTGGTGTCCCAGTGGGCTCTGCAGATGTACCTCTATGATATGGGCGCACTGTGCAGGAAGCTGCTTTTTCCTGCAGTTAAACATGTCATCCGTGGGTTGTGTGGTTTGCATAAATCCTGATTAGTTCTTACATAAACAGTTGTGTCTCTTTTACAAGCTTTTGCGCATAATACGTAGCAGTGCAACATGTGCGCTCACCCCCGTCTACCCCATAAATTTTCTCAAATTAATATTTTGCAATATTTTCTGTGTAATAAATCTCACGTGATCATGTGGTGTTCCTTCCAAAAATGGTACTTGTGAGAGTAGCCAACTTCTCGTCATATGATCGTAATAAGGCTTTTGCGTAATAGGTGGTGGCACGTTAGGTTTATCATAAACCGTAACACAGACAGAAAACTCTATTTCTGTAATGATGGAGCAATAGGAGCAGCATTGGAAGTGTATTTGTGGCTCAACCAGGTTTGTTTGAGGCTTCATTGTAGATTGAAAGTTTATGTTGACTTTGAAATATGAACTTATTGGGAGGCAAATTGCTACAATTTTAAGAAATTGTTTGACACCTTTTTTTTATTTTTTTCCACATCAGGCCGTAAAATTGGAAAGCACCTATCAGAATCGGACAGCGCTACATGGTCGTTGTGTCAACAACGGAAGACAAGATACTGAAGAGGAGCATTGTGCTAGGAATGGATTTTGCATATAATGACAGGTAATTTGACTAAAGTGCATGAACTTCCTTCTGGCTTAACTTAAAGATATACAATATCGCTTACATGATGTCCCTTTAGTGCGAATGCACCAGTTGTTGCAAATTCATATTTTCCTGTGTAGGGCATTGCAAAACCTACACTAGCATGTTAACGTGCATTAAAGGACCCTTGAAGTCGTATTATAGCTTGCTCTTTTTTAAAGAATTTAGTTGAGTATGGACAAAAAATTAAGAGAAATAAAGAAAATTGTGTTGTTTTTTTTTTTTGGGGGGGGGGGTGGGTTGCTTTTCTGATGGAAGAAATGTGTTCCCTAACATGATTTGTCATCTGATGCAGATCTCCATTCAGTTCTAATGAAAGGGCTTGCCTAAATGACTAGGATTATGTAGCCATATAGTACAATTTCCCTCCCAAATAATAATTCAAGAAAGCAAGCAAATACATGGATGCATACAGTGAAGCATAGTTGCATGTAACTAATTTATTTTTCTATTTTTCTAGAAGTATTTCTCTGAGATCAAAAATAGTTCTTAAAAAGAATAAACCATAACTATGGCACTTGAATGTTGCTTACATTTTTGTGGGATATATCTGATGGTCTCATGAGGGTCACATGAAACTCTTTATCCCATGTCCATTCCATTCATAGTATTTGCTTCTTCTAGAAATCTGGATTCTTTTGTCCCCCAGTTTGTGCCTTCAGGACCCATGTGTTGTTACTTTATGTGCCTGTAAAAGATATTTCCCACAGTCATTGACACACAACACATTTTCCCCTGGTTTTCATGTCCAGTTTACATGTTCCATAACCCGCTTCATGCCTCGCTTTCTACTGCTCCCTGGCAGCTGGAGCCTCCTCTGTTTACACCCAATTTTCCAGCTAGCAGCCAGTGAGAGAAGCTGGAAATGGCTATGCCAAGAATCCTAAACGACATGTTAATCACAGTCAAGCAGTCTCGTTGCTATGGAAAATATTTCCCTGGTTGTTTTGAATGAAACCCCACCTGTGCGTGGTGTAATATCTTCATTCCTCATCTGACACACTATTGACATGTGATGTTTTAGAAACTTTTTTTTTTTTTCTTGCATGGAGTACTGCTGTATTCAGTGTTTTGCTTTAATGGCAGCAGACATCTTGTCTCTGTTCCTGGCATGACTAAACACCTGATTGGAATGGCAACTCAGATAAGATCTCTGTTCAGTTGTACTGAAAGACTGTTACTTTGAAATTCCACTTGATAAGAGAACTAAGTAGCAGAACAAGTCCCTATCAAAATAACCCTCCCCCTCAAGCAGCAAGCCAGCTAGCAGAGCAAGATTGTGCGTCCACGACATAAGCAGAGATTTGAAACATATAGACTTTTATGTACAAATGCTTTTATGGCCATGCTTTGTTGTTGTTAAGTCGTGTCCAACTCTGTGACTACGGACTGCAGCACGCCAGGCACATCTATCATTATGTCTCTGGTTGGGCTTATCAATAAGGTTTTCATGTCAAAAATACTGGGTGGGTTACCACTTCCTTCTCCAGTGGACTATTTGTCTGTCTGACCTCTCTGCTTTTCTGCTATGACCTGGTGTAGCTTACAGTCCTTGATGTACACAAGCCCCTTTACCACTACAAGGTAGTGATCCAGAAGGGGGGTCATGGTTTGCATCACATCAAATATTGTTTGTTTGAAAATATTAGAAATTATGCAAGTTGTTTTTATTTTATTTATTTATATATATATATATATATATTATATATATATATATATATTATATATATATATATTATATATATATTTACTATATAAAGAAACTTTACAGGTTGATCATTAACCATGGTACTAAAATTGCTGTTTTATGTAGCATTATTGAAGGGGTGAAACGGCTTAGAAAGATGGGTAAACAAGTCTGGAGGTGATCCAAGAACAGATTCACAAAAGATGGTGTCTTCAGTTCACAGAGATCCTATTCTAGCATTCTAGTACCATACAGATATGTGCCCACTTTATATTCTCTTTTTTTCGGTGGCACAGCAGCTTAATGTGTCTGCTGTCAGATGAAAAGGGGAACATCAGAGCTGTCATGGTGTTTATAAAGTAGGGCACAGCTGTGATTCAATGTGGGTATTTCCCTTGGCTGCGTGTCATATAACATGATCAAGCCTCTGCTCACAGTACAATATGTCCCAGCTATTGCTTATCACAAGTCATGCTGGAGAGTTTGTATATGTGCCCGTTGGTGTGTGGGAATCTGGAGATATTTTGCCTGGGGGCAATAGTCATTGCTGGCTGAGGTTACCTCCCTCCGCACATCTTTTCTTCTTCATCTCTCGGTTCATAATACTTGGAAAGTGTATGATAGGAACATAACATTTCATTGCTTCAATGGTTTGTGTTCTCATGCACCCAGGTAACCAACAATAGAGCTGTAACCTAGCCGGTGCATTTTGACTTTTATTAAACAGGCGTTGCCAAATGACCTACATCTGATTCATTATTCTCTACAGGTGAGGTTCTTACCTATGAACAGGTCAGAAGAGTGCAGATATTTTAAAGGACCACTGTAGTGCTCATGCAACAAGATTTTATTTGTTTATTTTAAAGCACCCTTTAATAACTGATCCTCAATAAAATCAGTATATGGAGAAATAAAATGACAACCTACATTTTAACTGTAATGTTTGAGACTTTAGCAGATATGCTACTCTTCACCCCAATTTAGTGGTGGGACAGATAAAGGCTAATATCAAGGCAGATCCTGTCTCATTGAAGATATAGACTGCTGTCATGTCAGACCATTGGGTGGACAAAGTGGCCTATGCAGGAAAAGCTAGACCTGTCAGAATTTTAGGTCCGACCAAAACTCTTGGACACCCGATAACGGGTGCACACAAGTAGCTCCTCTGGTTCTGCGCATTACACTTGAAGTGTTTTAAATTGCTACATTAAATTAGTTATTAAAATACTTGCTTAGTCCTCCCGGCATTGCAAGGTTTGTACTGCTCTTCTATGTGGTGGCAGGCTGAACTTGCTGCTATCGCAATTAGCTTTTTCTGTATTTCGGTAATTGTAGACCCCTGGATACCCTGTCATAGGTCTAAATCAGGCAGGCCTCTGCTGCTTCAGATACTTAGCAGGGTTGGATGGATTTGCCTCTCAAGGTTGTGGGTAGAGAGTGGATTCTGAGAGCTCAGCAGTTTCTTGCTGTTTTTCATAGATACTTTGGGTGCAGTTTTGATTGCTCACTGTACTATTTTTGGAATACTTGACATTTGATTGGTTGTAGACGGTGGCATGCCAGTATTTAAAAATGTCGACCTATTAACTTCTGAAAAATGTTTAGCTTACCTCTTTGCTTTCTGAATCATGAGGGTATATTCTTTCTCCATGTTGCTTCTACCTGTACCTAAAGTGATATGTGATATATGCTCCACATAAAAAACATAATTGAAATTGGGTTTAATTAAAAAATCTTAATGGAAGTGCCTATAATGTGTGTATATATAATCCATCCTGAGCTTTGCTCCAAGCTGTGAATACAGCAGGCATATGCTTAAAGGAAGCCATGTTTAAAATGGTAATGAATTAGTTACTAAATTTTGCTTTATAAAAACAATCTGATTTATTTTTTTTTTTTTTCAAAAGACCACCAGATAAAAAAAAAATTTGTTTTGGAAAGATGGTAAACCCTTTTATTTTACAAGGTGATGAGTGGGTTTGTGATGGTGTCCATAATCTGTGATGACAGATTCCTTGAGTAAACAGGCCAAATGAGAAATGCATAAAGACGCTAAGCTGTTTTTATCTCTCCAGGTCAAGTTTCTTGAGCTTACGATCGACAATATTTATGACAACCTTCTTGATTGGTTGCTAGGCTTCCTTAATCAGTTCTTACTAAAAATATCCCTCACGCCATGCTTTTGGAGAACCTTTTTCTGTTTCCATCCGCTCATCACATTCTCAGCACACATGGTTCAGTACATGACTTCAGGTTAATCACATTTTTGTATAACACAATGGGTTCTCACTGTTTAAAAAGTCAGGTAACTCCAACAGCTGGGAGGCAAATGTGCTTGGTATGTTTTAACATGGTTCCTAGGTAAATCACGGTTGTACAACTTCTCCGAAGGCTGAAAAACATTACTCTTGGAAGCTACCTGAATTGCTCTACATCTGTGCATGTGATTTGTATTAGTTTGCGGCAAAACCTAAAGTAGCAACATAATATCCCGTGGTTGCAATATGCTCCTTTTTTAAAGTAAACCAAGCAAACTATTTTCAACAAAGTTAAAAGGGCAAGACCTATAGCGGTTTGTCCTGTCGAATTGGCAAAAGCCATGGATGTTGGAACTGTTAAATGAACGGTGCAAGACGGTAAAGAAATCATAAGGAGCAAGGGCTACTGTATCGATCATACAATATGGTTTTGTGTATGTACTCACAGGTTAACAATAAAATCAATATTTAAAGAATGAAATTTCAATGTGGCTTTTAAAAGTGACGTTTGTAGTTTAGTCTTTATAACTTCCGCAGATCTGCTTCCTTCTATCCCATATCCGTTGTCAGGAGGGTGGGAGCAGATCTGCCACTGCGGGCAATCCTATAACAGTTGGGGGGGCTTGAAGCAGCTCTGCTAGACCCTGGATTCTAACATTTCAAATCTACGGTTTTAAAGCTACATTATTGCCTTCAAATTGAAGAAAAAAACTGTATTTATGTGTCATTTTCTTCTTTTTATCTAGTATTACATTAGATGTTAAACGGTTCTGAAAGCTCCTTGCCTTGTTACTTTTTTATATTTTTACGCAAAGACTTGCAATGTTTAATACCTGATCTAATGATGCATGGTAGTATTTCTGGGACAAGCGTCCCGTTTAAGCCACTTTGCATGAAGGCAAGACGAGATTATTGGTCAGTGAGGTAGCCATATGATAGGTTTCCATGTTCCTTTGAGCCAGGCCTAGTGATATAAAATCCTCCTGTATGTATGCTGGTTATTACAAAATGTAACGGTCTCTTGTTTTCTATTACAGCAGTGCTTTGCACCATTGGCCTTGTACTTCCCTGTGGAGCGACACTCTTATTCACCTAGATGGAGATGGGTATGTTGTTTTTGTTTTGGTTGTTGTTTAAAGACATTTTTATTTCAGACAATATTTCTGTTTAATGCCACTAATGTATTGTTGATCACCGCCTTGCTAAACTACATGAGGCTGCCTCTGCGTGCTTGCTACCTTAGTCAGCTCCTCAAGTGACCTTTCCTGTGTCCCAGTCTGTCCTCCACAAGCTTCCAGTGATCACTTAACTGTTCTCTGGCCCATGTGAATACTGAGACAGCTGTTAAAAACATGACTATCTTGTTTACCTCTGTGACTTAGAAGACCTTGTCATTTGACTATCACAATAAAGACATTTTAGAAGTACTAGTTTTCATTCTTTGTGTCCTTGTATTCAGTGTATGATTGTCTTCTTACTGAAGCTATTTCAGAGGACAGTGTATTCAATCCTAATCACTATTTAGTGTGAGGTTATAGTTCTTTTAGGGAAAGTGGCCTTCATAATCGCATTAAACAAAGAGAACATTCTCTTTAGACTGCAGTTTTTTGGGCAGGGGAATTCTGTGGATGGGACCTGGTTAGGGCCATAGGCCTAGTGCTGAAACTAAAATATGTTTAATTACAGAAACCAGTCATAAAGGGTAAATGTCTGGTCTTCAATGTAGTACCTGTATTGGGGTCATAGTAATGGCCCGTTGTCAAATATAAATTCTTTAAATTTTAAAAGGACAGGTTGATTGCTACTAGGCCAATTAATTGTTTAGGCAATTTATATATAAACATTGTGTTTTTTTCTCCCCCAGAGGGTTCAGTGTATCGACGGATAACAGAATTCACATCTTCAAGCCTGTTTCTGTACAAGCCATGTTGGTAAGCAGTTATAGTTTTTACCTTTAAATTCCCTGTGCTTAATATGTTTACAGTACATTCTATGTATGTATATATTATCTTCATCCATTAATAATGAATCTGCTTGCTTTGTAGGTCTGCTCTGCAGAGTTTACACAAGGCCTGTGAGGTGGCCCGATCGAGGTAACTACTACCCAAGGCAGCCTTTTTCTAACATGGGTTAGTTACTATGAGAGTCACATCAACTCTGACCAGACATCCGTCAATGAATGGAATGCCATGCAAGATGTCCCAGTCCCACCGCTCAGATTCACCAGTGCTCTTTACTGGATGTGTAAGTTACAGCACATATCTCTTTACATGCTCACAAACCTTGTGCTACCAAAATTGCCAATTGAACTCCGCTTCATGCTATTTTTGCACAGCTACAGCAGCACGGTCTGCTATGGCAATTGGCGATGAGGTGGGCTATTTTTTATACTACATGATAAGGCATCAGGCAGTTGGATAAGTGAAATACATGGGATGCTTCACTTTTCTCCAGATCCATAGATGGAGTCAGAGAGCTGCTCTGATTCCTAAAGAGGGTAGGGGTACAGAGAAAGTCTTTATATGTACACTTGTAGGCAGCCATTAGACTCTTGATATGTGAATTGTTTGCTTCTTTCTCTGTGATATGCAGTGCTTCAAGTAACATAATTATTTTGTTCAACAGCCCAACAGAGCGCGAACGCACAGAACGCTTAATTAAAATTAAACTCCGAGAAATTATGAGTGCAAAAAGATCTGGAAAATATAACTTCAAAAGAGGTATAGATGGATTAGCAGTACCTTCATAGCCATGGAAAATACCAAATAGGTCAAAGGTGGTTTTACATTATATCAGTTTGAAATGTTACTGCAGTAGGGGGAGGTCTTTTTATCTGACCGTAAATATCATAAGATGCATTAAAACATTACTGTCTTAAATGCTAGGTCAGTTTTTGCAATCTAGCTCTTTTCTAATAAAATATAGGATCTGTAAGCACTTGTCTTTGGTTCATTTTACTCAGGAGTTTGTGTGGGCCTGTAACCTGGCTTTTTTTCTATAATGGAAGTTGCCTAGATAATTCAGTAGCACATTTGTAGCCCAGAAGACACACTTGATTAATGAAATTTCCCATTCTTAAGCATTCGTGGATCCTGTTATAAAGATATGCATACAAAATGGTGTACCCACATGATAAAGATGGTACTTCGATAGCCAACTTGTATGTAAAAAGATCATTATTTGACATGCTATGTTTAAATCTCATGTATATTTTTCTAACGTTTTTTAGATTCGCACTGAACTAGAAATGCAGATGAGTGTGCAATCTTAGGGAGTTTTAAAGAGTAACATTGATAATGAGATGATTGTCATCTTGGGGACAGATGGACAGGCCCCACAGAAATTTTTCGACCAGTGTGTTCCTGGTAAGAGACTTGTGATGTGCCAACAACCTGGCTTCCATTTATCTATTGTTGTTGTGTTGTTGCGGTTTGATTTATGTCTTATTTCTATAGTATCCATTCAGATCCAACAGAGCATATATAAAGTATGTTACTAAATAACAGGTATGACAAATACAGGTCCTTCAGACACATTGTAAGAAAACAAAACAAAAGGGTTTTTCTTCTTTGCATTATAAGTCTAGTAAGTGTTCAGTGAATACTGTTATTATTATTGTCTTTATTTATATCACGCCAACATATTCCGTAGCGCTGTACAGGGGTTTAGTACACTGGCAAAAAACAAACCGTAAAACACCTTAATAAAGAATGGGAGGGGCCCTGTTTTTGAGCTTAGAATCAAATGTACATAGTGACTTTTCTAATGTTTAGATGAGTATACAAGTGTTTTAATCCCAGTCTCTAGCTCATGGTTTCCATTGGTGGTTGACTATTTGTTTGGTACACAGTAAAATTCATAGTTTTTCACTGTGGCTTGATTTCCTCTGGAGAGAAACTAGGGCAGCGGAAAGTAATGTAGGCAACTGTAGCTCATTCCTTCCTCTTCAAAGAGAGAGCCCTGTTGCTTGTTTTATCACTTCAGAGAGCAGGAAGGAGAGTGGGCTTGGATGCAAGTTTTGGAAGCTGAGAGAGGTTAATGGGCAGTCGACCGCCAACGCCTCATGGGATTTACAGCTATTTACACTGCAAGGACACTGATATGTTAGGCCAGGGTAGCTGGAGGACAACCAACTGTAGTGAAACCGGAGGGCATTTGTGTAGAAGAATAATATCTTCAAAGTTAGAACTGTGGAGGGTGACGCAGATCCTTGGCAAGCTTGGTTACTCACTGAGAGGGATGAAAAACACAAAAACCGAATGAAGCCCCTCTGGAATTCAATGCCAAAAGTCAGAGGTACTTAAGGAATATGGGCCAACCATGAGTCTCCTCCAAACCAAGGATACAATAGCCCTGACTTCAGCCAGTATGCAGTCTGTTTACATCAGCATGGTGTGTGGGTCTACCTTGAGTCGGTATTGGACACCTAGGAGCAGCGCTCAATCTTGTAATTGATAAGCCAAGCTTGGAATATACTGCATGAGATCTTTTATATACTGCATAATGAGGTATCCTAAAACCAGGCCCTGCTAGGCTTACGTTCCTCTAGTTTGTACATGGCTATAAACCCAATGTTTTGTATTTACTTAATACAAGGATTGTTACCTACCTACTATGATCCTTCTTACCTATTCTGATGTATCCGTAAAAAGCATTCATGATTTACTGCTGTTTATAAGAATGGAGTTTTAATGGAGCCAGCACAGTGATGCATCCCCTTGCTGAACCACAGTAGTAATTGCTATTTGCATGTATCAGCACTGCCAGCACTGCATATAGGTGTGTCCATACAGGCCACATATTGATAATAAGCCTTTCCTATCATCATTTTTTTCTTAAATCTAGATTGTTGGATTTTCTGCAGCATTCGGGTTTCCTGTTTTTGAGCACTAATGCCCCAAACATGTTATTTAGTATCACAGATTTTAATTCAGAGTAATATGGCCTAGTGGCGTGAGCAAGATAAGCTCAGCCTTTTCATTTGTTATAGGAGCTTAAACTTAATTCTGTGGAGCTAATCAGGGCTGTACAGGAAGCTAGACTGCAAAAGCAGAAGCATCTAAATGTACACATCTTATTAAAACTCTGTAGGATTGTAAAGATTATATATTACAGTATTGTAGATTTTCACTATGATTACAGTATCCGTTTAAAGGAGTCTATACATTTCATGTGCTTCCTTTGGGTTCTCACTGTGAAGCCGTAATCTTTACTGCTGGAGGGGAAGGTTGAGCTGCTACTTAGTAATATAAATCGCCTTAAAGAGATTTACAGAATTCCTAGATCCCATAGATCCTTACAACTTTAATGGGTGCACGGTTCGTTATTACTGATTATACGTCGGCTATAACATTTTCATGGATTATGAATGCATGTAATAGGAGGTTCCGTAGTGTATGCAAACATTTTTTGCAAGAAAATAATCCCAAAATAAACATTATTAACATACTCTAAAATTTGCAAATTTCTCCAGTTTTGTGTCATTTATATTTGAGAAGGGATGCCTAGCTAAATAAGCATACAATTCTAATTTGTTGTGGCCAATCAGCGACGGCTACAACATTTGTTGCAATGTCTGGGAATTGCAATCTCTGCATCAAAGCATCATGGGGATGTGTAGGTCTTTTTGTTCCCACCAACAAGGAAGCTGCTCAGGCATTTCTCTCTGCATTTCTGCACTGTGCTGCTGTTGACTTGCAGGTGTGTAGTATAGAGTTAAAAAATAGCTTGATTGCGAGTGTTTCATTGGTTAGTTCCAGGTGCCTATGTAAGAAGCTCTGGGGGTGTGGGAAACTCCACTAGATGTGTGTTTCTGGATGAGCAGTATGTGTTAGATTAGAAATAGTTAAGAACAGGGAAACTTCCATATACCCTTAATGGGGTATGTATTGATCTACCTATAGCCTGCTCATTCCATTTCCTGGGTATATTATAATTGGAGGAGTTATACCAATGTTATTGTTGTTTCAAACCATGGTATGAACAGAGTTCACTAATGTCCTTAACATATTTTTTTATTGAAACGGTTCCTACCCTCCCACATGCCTTTATAATAAATGAAAACACTGAAAGGTCAGTTAAAGTCCAAGCATGTGTTGTAGATTAGTGCGGGTCAGACATGCCTTCATAGATTCACCCAGCTAGCCCTCTATCTTATCTCTAGTACTCTGGTGGTTCTGACAGCAGTTAGGACGTGAGGAACTTTGAAGAGCCTCTAGATGACCAGAAGATAAAACAAGTTGCTGATATTTAGCTACAATAATGTCTGATGTTCTGGTTTTAACGGCCCACTGTAGTCCTATATTTTATCCTATTATTTTGAAGAATTCCACTTTAAAAATATGATTTTTTATATATATATATATATATATATATATATATATATATATATATATATATTATACACATAATGTGTGCAGCCTCTAATTTATTACCTTTTTTATATGCAATTATGCTGCGGTGCAATTATTTTGATTTCTTCTGAGCAACTTTGAGTTGGCAGAGACTTTGAATGCACATGAAACTTCTATTTACACAGTGGGAATGTAGCAGGTACAATTTCCAGTGTTATCAACAGATGGAAAGCTTGGGTAACCTGGTGGTGCAGTGGTTAGGATTCGGTGCTTTCACAGCTGCAACCTGGGTTCGATTCCAGTCAGGGAACTAAGAGGTCACACTACCCGGAAGTTATGCAGGTTTGGACCTGGTCAGTACTTGGAAGAGATACCAGACCACCTATGAAACCAGGAACTGTAGGCTGTGGCCCACTGGAGAAGGAACTGGCAACTCACTCCAGTATCTCTGCCATGGATACAAAGTGGATCATCATGGCGTGTTGCGGTTCATGAGGTCACGGAGAGTCTGACACGACTGACGCAAATGTACAATGGAAAGCTTTTTTGTTTACAAGGACACGTGTAAAATGAGCATATACGTGTAAAATTAGAAAAAGGACCTTAGTGTCCCTTTAAATGAAATCAATTTGTGCACTAACTGCACTGTTTCTGGGTAATCCCTTTCCATAGCACAATAATGTATCATTGTCGATAGCATAGCGTTTGATTCCAGCATAGCCGTGTTGGCCGTAGGTTTCTCTGTGACATTTGCGGTGCTTTCGTGAGGCCCCTGCCACGTGAACTCCAGAGCTGGAGGATATTTTACCTGGTTTGACAAGTTGTTCCCCACCCTGGATATGGCATTTCAGATGTGTTCAATTACAGTATGGAAAGTGAAATCATCTGTTTGCTTTCATGTCATATTTCTGTGTTGTGTTTTAGGCTGACATGGGTTTTGCACATAAGCTGTCAAACTGATTTGCTGAGGTTTGTTTAACCCTTCAGAGTAAAGAAGAGAATGTTTGTTTATTTCCATTATAGCTACAGTTATTTAGTTCACTTAAAGGGGTTCTAGAATTGGCTTAACGTATTGAGTTCAACATTGTAGAAGGTACTGTGATTTACTATGAGAATTCCTAATGATTGGCTATTTTTGGGGTGTTTTATAAGTTTTTTCTTAATATTTTTTGGTTCCAAGGGATATGAACACCAACACATGAGGATTTCTTTCAATTTTTTTATCGGTTCATTTCCAATAGTTGCTTGTCATTTCAGTACTATCATAACCATTCTTGTTGAGGCTTTTCTATCTACAGTAGGGATCCTAGTAAGATTTGGGGTATCCAGCTAATGGTGCCTTCCAGATAGAAGAACAGTATATTTGCCATGAAAAACCTTATGGATAGGCACATGCAGAGACACAAGATATGCCTGGCATGCTGAGTTTCAGAGGGTCAGGGAGAGTCGGACATGACTAAACAACAATCCCAATCTCTGATACCAGTCAGGTGATCTACAACAGATATAACTCAGTGCTTAGAAAACATTTCCAGTAAAAGCAGCAGCTATGCCAGTTTCTCAACTTTTTGGTTTGAATGGGAAGCCTGAGAGTCATTTGAACAGTAGAATGGTAAAAGTAATGTTTATATGTATTTTCTCTTTCCAGGGCTCTGAGTGGAATGCCTCTAATTTGGAAGACTTGCAAAACAGAGGGTAAGAAAATAAGATACTACTTTAAAACCCTACAACATGTGTTGAGTAGAAGCCAATTGGATGGGCAGTCTATCTTTGTGTAGATCATATTTGTAGTAGCTTTGTTAGTCCAGTTGTCTGGATGGTGATCACATTAACGTTCTATGTTGCTGATCAGAATCCATAAAACTCTGTAAAACTCCATTATATTTCTACACTAGTAACATATTGTTTTAAAAGACCACTTAAGAAAAACTGCACATTTGGGAACAGGTTAACAAACTACCAAAAGCAGCTTTGTACGCTATGAACATAAAAACATTTAGAGAAAATCTTCCATCTTGTCTTTTTGTATCCCTTCCTGACAGCTGGAGTCTGAGGGGTGTGTTCTTTAATCTATTAGAGGACGGACATATGTACAATATTTCATTATACAGTGGTCCTTTAATGTGTGTACTGAACAAATACTGCAATGCTGTATACAACAGTATCCCTCCGCTCTCAAAATGACCTGATCTGCTTATTCTCTTGGCGTGCTTTTATTCTCCCCTGCGTATCTGTGATCCTTTCTGCCTTTGACTAAAAATATCTGTGATGTGCTCTTTAACGAAGAAAAAAAAAAAACTGGAATGATTTTTATTGAATCATTAGTTTTTTAACATTTTAAAGCTCCTCCAGTGAAAGTTAATTAATGACCATTCTGTCCTTTGTTTCTCCGGCTCATGTGTCTTTGTTATGATTTCTAAGCAGCATTAGGGAGCCTGCACTGTTTGTTAGGCCACAGACTGGTTTGGCAACATGGATATTTTTAAACTAATCACTGTTGTTTACATCGGCCTTGTGCCATTTGCAGGGGGGAGAAAGCCTCTACCCTTTCTCTTTTTCCTTATTTCAAGGGCATTTAAAAGTCATCTCTTAACATTCTGCTTGTAAACTTTGGCAGTGAAAGTGTTACAGTAGTCCCATCCATGTACAACTGCTTTTTGTTACCTTATGGTGGGAGAATCTTATTTAGCCTTTAAAACAGATGTTTCTTAAGGGTCTGTAACCTTTAACCCTTCACCTCTAGAATCCTGTATGGTTCATGGCAAGCTGATCTGTGCCAGTACTGAGAGTTCCTAATCTTTCCTTGCGGTATCTGTTTGTGGTTTTTTCTGTGTCATGGCCTCCTTTTTAGTGAAAAATGCAAGTAAACCATTTTAAACCTTATGTTATAGGAGTTAATCTCTTATTGTGTTTGATTTTATACAGAGTGCGGTACATCCTGAACGTCACACGAGAAATTGATAACTTTTTCCCTGGAGTATTTGAATATCACAATATAAGAGTGTATGATGAAGAAGGGACTGACTTACTGGCTTATTGGAATGATACCTACAAGTTCATCTCTAAGGCAAAGTGAGTAAAGAAAACAAAACCAGAAATATTGGTTATATGGAAACGTAAAGTAATAAGTAATGGTAGGAGTTTGGTTAGCTAGTTCAAAAGTTGAAACTAAAATAATACATTTTAATACTTAATGCTCATGGAAAAACATTCCTCTTGAAGGACCACTGTAATGCCTTCCTCTAAACTTTATAGAGAGCAAAATTAATTTCAGAAAGTAAAATTAAAAGAAAAAACACAACCTGTAGAATTAGACCAGAACCATGATGCTAATACTTCTAAACCTCCACACACTACATAGTTGATTACATTTCTAGCCGGTTTAGTTCAGCATGCGCTCTAGTTCTTGAGATCTTTCTATGTATAAGAAAAACAAAAGTCGAGATAGTTAGAGTAAGATAAATAGCAACATGTTTCAGGCACTTGGTGAATTACACAAGATACTAACAAGTATAATAGTTGTTCCTTTGTTAATGTCAAAAACACTTCCTCTGAAAACATCTAGGAATAACATCCTTTTAGATGATGTCCTGGGCTGGGAGGTACTTATAATTATAATAGTGGTTTGTTTTTGGACCAGGCAGATTCACAACACACCCGTTCAATGTGTTTGTTGTAAAAAGCAGAGGCTGAATGTTTCATTATTACACATATCATTACTCACCATCATTTATCCTTAAAGTACATTTAAATTTAGCATCTGAGTTTTGACGTACTGCAGAGTATGATTTAGTTGTAAGAAATGTCAACATTTTTTTTTGTTGTTGCATTCAATGTAGTAAAACTTTTCTTGTGTCATTTTCATGGATACAATGTCTGTAGTAGCTGCGGGGACAAGTAAAATCTGTAAATCTTGGGAAAAGTCAGAAGAAATTAAAGGGGCATTTTTTTTCCATGCAAGAACACATTTAAATATTGCAAAATATAATTTTTTTTTTTTTTTTTTTGCATGAAAAATATTTATTATGTTTATACTTCCTTGAAACGAACAGGAAATGCACAGAGCATACTGTATGCGGATCTCCTTGGGTATGACGGCTATATTACTGGTCATTGGCAGTTGATTGGAATCCATTTGTGCTCTGGCAACATAATATTAAAAAAGAAGACTGTTACACATGTCCTCTATCAGATGCAACCAGGAAAACATATTTCCATGACCCTTTAAAGTTTATGAGCAGAAACTGTTAGTGAAGAAATTGATCCAGTAAATGTCAAGTGTGTGGTTTTGAGGTTGTAGGATAGATCAGTTGGGGAAAAGTTTGTTTAGTATTCTACACATTTTTGTTTTCATTGTTACTGTGCCTTTAACTCCTTGTTTGTAGAATGTCTAACTGTTCTCATTGATCCCACAGGAAGCATGGTGCTAAATGCCTTGTTCATTGTAAGATGGGAGTGAGTCGCTCTGCATCCACTGTGATTGCCTATGCAATGAAGGAATACGGCTGGAATCTGGACCGAGCCTTTGAATATGTGAAGGAGCGACGTACAGTCACCAAACCTAACCCCAGTTTCATGAGGCAGCTTGAGGAATATCAAGGCATTCTGCTAGCAAGGTGAGATCTTTTCCCTGCAGGTTAACCACAGACACGCATATCTGTACAGCAGTTCTGATCCATTTGAGTCTCAGAAATGTCTTATGTTTTCTGTATGCAATTTCTGTAAGCTTCCTGTTTTTACAGTCTGTTAATTAATGTGCTTTTTCATGTCCCTGTTTAATAATTCTGTACCTGTTCATAGCCTTTTCATTGTATGCCCATATGCTAGTTGCAAGATGTGCACAGTGTTTCATATATATCTGTATTAGGACACCTGTTTACTATTTCTGCTTGCCTGCTGCTAATATGTTTGCACAATGTTCCTGGATCCATTAGAGTTACCCTTGTGATCGTGTTCATGTTTCAAAGGGAGTGGATGTGAGAGCCACATGTGAGGGGTCTATCAGGTTACATGTAGTGGAAGGGGACATTCATCAACACCAGAAGATGTTTTTTTTTCTCCTTGTTGTCATCTCCTAGAATAAGGAAGTGAAAGTATTCCCTTGTTTGTACCCTCCTCCTAGTTGAGGAGCATTGTGTTATAGCACCCAGTCCGGAGGCCACCTGCTTGGCTTTCTGTAGTTGAAAACATTATGTGTGCAGTACCGAGTGCCCTGAGGTAGGCCACGTGTATCATGTTACACCTGCTCTCTCACGAGTGATACATATCTATATAGAACTTTTCTTGAGCAATGTTTCCAATAACTAAATCTTCCCAGAAATGCATTTCAGGCCTACCTAGTATTTTCACTTGTAACAAAATGTCAGACAAGAGCTAAGTAAGCAACTAAAAGTGCAAATCTAAAAGCTGTCTGTATCCCATTAATTTTGGTTTTGACTGAAATGATCTATACTGATAATACAAAGCTGACACTTATTTTTCAACATATTGACAATTGTTTAAGTTTTATTATGCCTCTTTTTATGTTAACTTAAACATAGAAATAATAAACCATAAAAGGTACATGACTCCGGTAAAGGTATGTAGACCAATATAATTAAGAATGCTAGAGTAATGTTGTATATCCAGGTAGTACCAAAAAGAGATGCATGTGAAAAGTAGGCTGGCAAACCATTAATTTGAATAAAGACCAAAATAATTGTTGTATTTTTAACTTTCTTACCAAATATTTGCTACTCTAATACAGAATACACTACTCCATTCCCTATTGTCAAATAACAGGACCGATTTTGAGGATACTTTTGCTCAATGAAAGGATAATCGGTCAATCATCAACGGTCATCTTACTTTAGCAGTATCTATGCAGCCTTTTACAGGCTCCTAAATACTGGAAGTACACCCTATTCTAATTATTCACACTCCTGGGGACTGAACTGATAAAAAAAAAAACATTTTGTTTTTGAAAACTGTCTCAAACAAGTTAAAGGGATGTGGAACACGACTGGTTTTAAGCATTTGATAGGGCCTGTTTTAAACATTAACGTTTTTTTTGTTTTTGTGCATGAAAAAAATATTAAGTGAAACCTGGACAGGAAATGCAGAGAGCATATTTTAGTATGTAGGTTTCACTGGCTGACATAGTGCAAGTCACCAAGAGGAGAAAAGCTTCTGAATATGCTTTTATGCTCTGAGACCTTTACTTGATAATGTGTCAGTGTGTATTGTTTTTTCCAAATACCCTCTTTTTGATGCAACAAAGAAATACATTCTCTGCATGTCCCTTTAAGCAGTTTTATATTGTGGGATGTTTGGTAGATGAGCTCCCTCTGCTGATAAAAATGGAGATCTCTTTGATGAATAGTTTTCTACACTGTCAACATGGCAGTGGTGTTTCTGCCACATTGACAGTGCATTGTGTACCCATAGCCAACATTTTCCTGGAAACCTACCACCTAGATAGAGCATACAAAACAGATGGCCTTGGTCATCTATATTCTGTAATATGATGCTGTTATATTTTTTTTATTGCTGCCTTCACATTTCAAAGTGACTTGTCATTTGTACCAGGCAACTGCAAGAACAAATTAATCCCCAATCCAAACTTCTGGCAGAAACTAATATTCTGTTACTTTTACATTAGAGAGCGCCGCAATTAAGTGCCATATTGTAACTTCAAAGGGCTTTCTCCATATTCCATATTTTGCCATAAATTAACCTGATTTGGTCATCTTACTAGGGTTCCTACTTTATTTATAACATACAATTAAATTATGATTATTATACATATAGCAATTATAGTACATAACTGCTTCTATAACTGGTTATGTTGTGTAAGAAACATTTGTTGTTGGACAAAATTATTTATAATCTTTTCTTGTCCCTACAGTAAGCAGCGACACAACAAGTTGTGGCGTTCTCACTCGGACAGCGATCTCTCAGACCACCATGAGCCTGTTGGGAAAACCGGAATGGAGCTGAGCAAAAAGGACATAACATCTTCAGCCGAGCAGCTCTCAGACATGCATCATTCCTACTCTCTAGATCCTCAGATGGAGAACTGCAACGCAGACTGCCCCATCAACAGCACCTTGTGCAATAAAACAAGAGCACATTTCGAGTTTACAGCATGTGACTTTCACACTGGGCAAATAGAGGATATTTTAAATCTAAATACCATGAATGGGTGTCCAGCACGGTGCTGCTCAGATGAGTCCCAGTTTCTGGACAATTGTAGGTTGGAAAGAGCCACAAAGGGTTTAGCTCAATCTCAAGAATTATTCAATGTTCCTATTGAGCTCCCTGACCTGACACTGGAGGACATGGAGAAGGATGCACTAAAGAACGAAGTAAACTGCCATCTACTGCCATTAGAAGAGCTTGGATCACATTTACAAGACCTCCCAGAGTCTCCTGACCAGATTTCTCTTACATCACAGTCTGAAGACCTCAGTTCTGACAGAATCGATTTCCTTAGTGCACTAGAAAAGTTTGTGGAACTTTCTCAGGAGAATCGTCCAAGGTCTTCTTCCACCACCCGTAATGATGAGCAAGTAGGTAGTGTGAAGAATGGTGTTCTGAAAGGATCTTGGCTGGAAACACCGATCTGTGAGAGTCCAATGGACAACCAGAGAATCAGTTCTGATGGAAATACATCGCAGGCTTCTGAAGACTCCTCTACAGACGAGGAACAGCCAAAGGTAGGTTACGTTTTTAATGTCAATGAATAAAACATGAACAATTTAGCGGTAACAGATGATAGTTTTTTTTTTCACCACTGGCAAATTACTTTTAATATATATACATATCTACATCAGTCTGGGTTGATTCTCACTTCTCTGCACCTACATTTAATATGCATTTCTCAATCCCTGTTCTAAAACATGTCCGTGACCCATACTGCAAAAGGTAGAATTTTATGGTATGCGAGGAGGAATTCTATAACAGTTGACCCAATTTGCTGACTGTTTTTTTATATTTAAACTACTTCTGTCTTGCATAGTAATGTAATTTTTTTTATTTTTTATGAGCTACCATTTTTATTCCATTATGATGCAGCCATTCTGGGTGCATTTGTATACAATGTTTTTGTTTCAAATACACAAGTAATTTGTTATTTATCTTTGCATGTTGCAGAGCTTAGATTAGATTATTAGAAAGAAGTCTCCAAGTTGTACATCTTTATTTTTTTCCCTCAACTCTGATTATTAAATATACATTTGATCTTGTTTTTTAGGAGATCTCTGAACGGACTGTCCAAGATCATCTGTCAAAATCACACTCTGAAAATGCAATATCTGTAAAGGAGATTATTACAGAGCTAGAGTCTTTTACCCAGGGGACAAGCCCGTGCCAACCGAAAATAGACAATCTGTCTAGCCAAGCACAAACACCAAAGAGAAATACAACCCAGGAGCCACCACTTGAGTCAGTCTGGGAGCAAGAAACCTGCAAACAGGAACAGAATGAGGCTAGTGCTGTGCTGCAACAAGAAAGAGAAATGAAACTTCCAAGTGTAGAAGAGAAGCCGGCTTCTCAGGAAGATTGTGACACATCAAATGAAGCAAATGACCATCATGAGCTGTTGGGTCCAGCACCCAAATGGTGTGCAGGTTCTGTCCGGAGGGCAACAATGGAATTTGAAGAACGCTTAAGGCAAGAGCAGGAACAGCAGTACATTGCACCTGTGCCAACAAGGAAAAACTCAAAGAATGACTCTGTGACTTGTGATGCTGCTTCTAAGGGAAAACTTGAAGACTCTTCATTTGACACTTCACATGGAGAGCAGGAAAGAGACAGAAAGGCCAGAATAAAAATTACAGGGTCTGAGGCTACAGAACCTCATAAATCTGAGCCTTCTCCAGAATCTCAGTCATCTCAGCTATCTGAGCCTCACTCCTTGCCATTCATACAAGAGTTCCCCTTTTTGGATGTTGCGGTCAAACATAAAGGGGTCACTAAAGAGCACAGGACACTTCTAACACTTGAAGACTCTGAAAGAAAGTTAGATCAAATGCAGGTTCCAAAGAGAATAGAAATTATAGAGTACAATATTGGTTTTAAAGCTCCTGACAATAATGACAATGACATTGTTCCTTATGGACCTACCACTGAGGTAAATATAGAGAAAAATGCTTTTTATGATATTTGTCCAGAAGCACCTTCAAAAGATGTTTGTTCAAATGTATCTTTATCACCTTCAGTGAACTTGCCTTTGTCTTGTTCATCAAAATTGGACTCGCCAGTGTCCTTCACGATTGGCAGCCCACAAGAAGATGAAAGCAGTATGACAAACCCAAACACTTCCACTTTCATAAGCCCTGAAACACATTTGCATTTAATGAGCCCCGATTGCCAGTCCTCACTAACCTTGGAGGGTGTCACAGAAGGATGCACCAGTACAGATGATTTAGGCAATGTGTACAGCTGCACAGACAAATGCCATACTGATACTTTTGTGGACCTTGGCGAAATGATGCAGAGAGGAAATGACAGTGGTTCACCCCAACTAAGCAGTGAAGACATTAACTTAATAAACAAGCTCACAGAAAATATACGTGAGCTCCATGAAGTGTTGGACATTTCTTCCTTTTCTTTTGGTCTCCCCGACAGCTCAAGTAGTTGATAGCATTAATGACATGGGGAGCAGGGCCCTGGGTGTTGTGAAGCAGGCGTGCTAAGGAAATTGTAGGCACGGATACGGCAAGGCAGGTCTCACCACTCCGTCCCAAATGAAACGCTCTGCCTCTCTTAGCCAAGGCTAGACTGCTTAGGAACTTTCTAAAGATGATTTGTCAGAGCGGGAATCTGTCTCATCAGATAACCAAACTTTCTGCTGACCTGCTTCAGAGCTCCTGTTTGGATTACTCCAGGAAGCTATGAAGTGACGCCACAGAGCAGCAATGAAGACCCATCAGAAAAACGGTGCATCATCTCCATACAAGTTTCTGCGGGACTGAACCCACTAAGCATTTTGTGGAACAGATAAAAACTACAGAGTGTATAGTGGCAAAGCAAGCCAGTGGAAAAAGCCTCTTGTGCAGTATGCCAAAGAGTTTTGGTTCAACTCAGCAGCCGGATTTATCTCCTAGTACAGAATCTGAATTGACTGTCTCCCAAGGGAACCCCCAAGAATTGGTACTAGATGCCTCTATTCCATTAGTAGCTGTGCCCACCAGGCATCAACATGGTAGAACTCATCCCTTGAGGAGACTTAAAAAGACCAATGAGAAGAAGAGGACAACAAACCCATTATATAATACCATGTGATTTGGGGACTTTCATTTATGTTCTCATTCTAATAAAGGGGCAGGTGTAATATGTGAGGAACGTGCACTTTATTGGTTAATTTTATATATTTTGACATATTATTTTACTGTTCCTGATGCATGTAGGGTTTGGGCTTCCCTTTTTCCTTGTTCCCTTTTGTAAGTAACTCCTGACTGACACATGTAAGTCAGTGTATATATATAAATATATATAATGTTGTATTTTTTTTTTTTTTTTTTTTTTTAACTCCGAAAACCTCAAATATTTGTTTTAACAGATGTTATTTTGCAAGCAGGTTTTATGTTAGGATATAATCTGCTTGGGCCTTGTTGCCTGTCTGGTAATACTTTTAATGCTGTAGGAGCTTTGCACATTCAGCAATGAATGAATTTCAGGCCTCTGTAGCCTGGACAGCAGTTTATTTCTATGTCTTTCCAACAACTGTGAAAGTATAGTGTAGGACATCCAGAGTTAGGCTGATCATTGTCCTGATTCTGTAGTATTCTGTCCCCCCCGTTGTATATATATAGTTCCCACCTGAAGATTGGTGCTAGTTAAGTTATTTTTATGTTTTTAAAGGTCCTTTTTAAAATACTTCAGTTTTTATCCCTAGATTCACTAATTGTTTGCATTCTGAACCTGATGCCTTTTTGGGGTCGATAGTTCTAATCTGGAATACCAGCAGCCTGCTGATTTTCATTAACTTGTATTGAAGCCCTTCCACATTTGGCCCAATTAGTGCTGAATGAGTGTGGTTAAAAGGAATACATTTTGGATGCACTTTCATTATGGGCAAGATCTTATATTTATTCAAAGACGTCAGATGGTCTCAGGTCATCACTAGAAATGAAGGTGGCTCCTTATCTCAATCCCTGATTAGTCAGGCTTTGTATGGCTGTCCAAGCCTGTCTGACCTGGATCAACAATTCACTTTACAATGAAGCCTTAATGAAAATCCATTAAATTGTTCCCTTTGACTGAAGAAGTCCATTTTAAATTCATTTCTTGAATTACGTTGCTGCTTAAAGTATCCTGCAGTGCTCTGGCTTTTAAAGTTTGATAGGCACTTCCAGCAACATAACAGGTGACGACGATACAGAGTTTGAAAGTGCAAATGTATGTAAGAATGTGTTTGCGAAGATCTATATTGTAGGGTTTAACCCTTCATTACTTGAATACTACTGTGGACCTTCAGAGTTTATGGCCATAAGATTTATTTGCCTTGTAGTTATTTGTTCGTACATGATCCACTATTCCTGTTTCTGATTTCTCCCACCCTAGTCCTTAAACCTCTAAACACCTTAAACCCTGTGGTTCTCGATGCTGCCTATTTGTTTTTAACATAAGGACATTTAAATGTTATATAGTGTGTGCTTGTTATATGATGGAAAGCTGGTTCAGTGTGTTTGTTGGCCTTTCTCCTGATTCTGTTTAGTCTCTTAAATGGATATATATGTGTGTGTATGTATGTATGTATGTATGTATGTGTATGTGTATATATATATATATATATATATATATATATATATATATATATATATATATATATATGTGTGTGTATATATATATATATATATATGTGTGTATATATATATGTGTGTATATATATATATATGTGTGTATATATATATATGTATGTATATATATGTATGTATATATATATATATATATATATATATATATATATATATTAATCGTATGTGTGTATTTTGATAAAGTTTGGGGTTTTTAAAGCAAGATTACTTGCTGCAAACTGGAATTACTCCAAATTTAGTTATTTTAAATTATGTACATTTCCTTTTAGAACTTAATTTGCTGCTAAGCTCACTGTGCAAAGACTTCAGTTGTCTTTGGAATTGGCGCAGCCGTCCCAGCCTCCTCAGGTCCAGCCTGACAGTAAGTTAGTAATGGGGTTGATTATATTGTCCTTGCACATCATCTTTGTATGTGCATTCTCTGCCAGCTAGGACTGAGTAAGCACAACGTTACTAAAACAATTGCACATCCTTTCCTATTATCAGGGCAGAGTTCATACCTCTATCCCTAATAAATTAGGTTCACAACTGAAATTAACTTACTCCATGGTAACTAGCCCTTTGCTGCAAGTTGTTTCTGCAACAATGCTCTACAATTAAACCACGAGCACCGGAGCTTACTTTGATCAGGTTTTAGTTGTGGTACTAGTAATTCAGCTTTTGTTTTAATACCACTTTGCTTTTTTTCTCCACTTTGGAGTTGAAAATTGCCATCAATAAACAGTCATTGAAAGTCATTGTTAAATTTATCACATGTAAATCTGGAAGTTATTGCATCAATTTTTCATATCTTTTAATGTAAATAATCATTGTTTAAAAAAAAAAAAACGTGAATTCACTTTGTGGAATCTAAAACTGCAGATAATACAAGCAGCATTTCCAGGTAGTGAAGCAATCCATGCAGTAAGTTACATTTAGGGGTAGACTTGTCTTGCTGTTCTCAGTAGTGATGTATTTGTTGTCCTGATGTGCGGAGGTGTGTGCAGAGCCTACTTTTCACTTTATGCAGGTTTGATCTGCACAGAGAAAGGAGCATATACCCAAGAGACTCTCAAAGCAGCTCTTTTCTGGACATGTTTTGTTTTGTAAAATGAAAAATCCACTAAGTTGTTTTTTTAAGGGCATTTTTGTACAAAAGCTGTTCTTTGGTCTTTTACAGAAAATACTGTGGTTGAGGAAATTTATTGTTTACATTTGTGAATATTAAACCTGAACAAACAAAAATACCATTTGGTTTCTGTCTTTTTTTTTTTCTTCTTTTTTTATTTTTTTTTACTCTCAACAACTTGATGCGAATGTAACAATTGTTGGCCATGTATGGATTTATGCTGACTACACATATAAAACACCTTATTCTTAGGTGAAAATCCAAACTACAGACTCATGGAATGATGGAAGTACTTTTTAGTTATGATTATTTTTATATTCAATTTAAGTTAATACATATGTAATGTGTATTACAGGGGCATATTTAAGTTTTCAGCTTTCCTAGGACCATTTGTTCCCTATTTGTTGCTGCTGTATCCAAATCCTCATACTTCGTTACATAGGGCCTCATTCTATTATCGACCGCAGCTGCTGCGGGGCCGCAAGGACCGGCCGCAAGCTATTCGGCTATTCTATTCCCCTCCGGCCGGAGATTCTGGCAGGCTTGCGGCCGGTGCCTTGCTATCTCTTGCGGCCGCTCGCACCGGAGGAAATCCTTTGATCTTAAACGGCCGCAAGGAATTCGGCCATAAGAAATTCCTATTTGCAATTCAATTGATCCGGGAACCCTCTCTGCAAGGCTAAAAGCGAGCCGCAACTTACTTGCAGGAAAGAGGTCCCGCTAGCACCAATTAAGCACATAAAATAGCTCAAATAACGCCATCCTGTACTTTGCAGAGTCTATAAAGTGATATTCGGTGTTAGCAAAAATAGCACATAATTACCCTATACTCAAATCCATAAAATATTTATTTTTTTAATATCCGTAAAAATATCCATGTAAAAAGTCAGAGGGCCTTGGAGCATCTCAGACACGCCCACGCCGCATCCGGAAAATAAACAGTTAATTTGACTCGGGTTTGGGCTGATGTGCAAGCTTGAGAGTTGGTTACTTTTAATCCTCATGTCCCCCAATATGATCCCTAGCATTTTACAGAGCTGTACAGTGCAGGCTTGAATTTATTTTTGCGTTTTTAGATTTCAGAGCTTAACGGCCGGTTCCAAGATATGCGGCCGGCCGTAAGAGGAGATCCTTGCGGGGCCGTATAATAGAATCGCGAGGTTAACAGAACCCCCGCAAGGAATCACAGCCTTACGGCCGATTTACGGCCGGTAATAGAATGAGGCCCATAGTATTTAAGGTTGAAAAAAGACTTTCAGTCCATCTAGTTCAACCTTTTAAGATCTCCTCTGATCTGCAATATGCGGATTAACAATTAATTAGTTGTGTGTGTGTGTGTGTGTGTATATATATATATATATATATATATATATATATATATATATATATATATATATATATATAAAAATTAAAAATAATCAATTCCCTCCTGATCCCAGACACCGGCGACCGGACTTCTCCCTGGATCAATACTTCCTCTCTAATTATCCATGATAACCCTGAATTCCCTTTTTAATTAGAAATAAATCCAGTTCCCTTTTAAATGTATCTATCGAATCCGCTGTCACCACCTCCTCTGGTAGAGAATTCCACAGATTAACCACCCTTACTGTGAAGAACCCTTTTCTTTCTTTAAGGTGGAATCTTTTTACTTCTAACCTCAAGGGATGTCCTCTTGTCAGTTGAAAACCTCTTGGCACAAAAAGCTCCCCCGACAAATCTTTATACTGACCCTGGATATACATTCTCTCCCCACACACAGTATATGAGAATGTGTCCGTGACACTCAGGCAGAAATGTCACTGCAGACACCTCAGGCAGCTTATTGCACCCCTAAAAAGAACTGCTGGCCTGGGCCACGGGGGCAGGAAAAAAACATGCTGTGAATTAAGTGGTGATATCACATTGCTCTTGCATTACTTCTATAAGAAACACTGAAGAAGAGTAAATGACTAAAACCTGAGGGTTCTTGATTAAAGGTTAAAGTAGCTCGGAGATACAGCTTTATTATTATGATATGATATGATATCCATGTGAACATTAAAGGACCACTGCACAATGAAAAAAAATATGTTTGAAAACAGTGTTACAAAGAGCATAATAACCAGAAAGTCATACAGATAGTTTTAATTAGAAAAAACTACATGTTGTGTCGTCTGAACTCTGGACGCATTCATGATGCATTAGGGAGAAGTTGTTTGTGTGAGCGTGAGGGCATTTACATTTATGGACAGCTGTAGTTGCATTTCCTGAAGCAAGGAGGCTTCTGTGCCAGTGAGGATGTAAGGATGTGGTGTCAAATGTAATTGTATCTAATTATCAAACAAAAGCTTGCGACTTCTGCCCATTCCTTCCTTCCTCACCCCTCCCTGCACTGATCAAATACACACCATCTAGCTCTCAGGAAGTGATGTGATGATCAAAAAATGGATTCCTCTATTTATAAACAGTTTTCAAACATTAAGAATTTCCCAAAAGTGTTTTATGTCCATGGCTTACACAGCTGCTAATATTATTAGTTTTGCACATACTCAACAAGCAAGTGTCTTTTTTTTCCCTCTTGAATTGCAGTGGTCTTTCAAAAAAAAAAAAAAAAAGTTTTGCATTTAACAGCGAATTCCCAAATTTACAGTATATAACTTTTTGAAAAAAATAGGACATGCAAGGAGAGGCTTGCAATGAGCGCCTAAGGCGCTCAGAGTGAGTCTCGCAATGAGCGCTGAAACAGCATTGCCATGTCTTAAAATTTTATTGACCGTCATTTTTTGACGGGCAGGTTGCTAGTATGTGTGTATATATCATATCAATGACTTTGTTTCATCCTATTCCTGTGCTTATCGGCCATCTCAAGTGAAAGTGCTGTCACCTTACAAGTAAAAATGAATAATAACCATAATCAGACAGGTGATTGGGTAAAATCTTTAACAGGACTTTGGGGTCCTCCCTTTTTAAGAAGCAGTGCCCAGCTAGTGGCCTGGGATCTACTTTTTTGGTAGTCTGCTAACCAGACAAGCACTACATCAACCACTGCTTGTGACATTCAAACATGTTGTACATGGTAGGTAGGTAGGTATCCCCCCCCCCCCCCCCTTCTGTCCCTCATCTGTATTAAGACCTCCACAGACATAGATGATCCTGTTCTCCTGGCACAACAATTTTTAAAGGACCAATGTAATCAGTTTTTTTTATATAATATCTTTAAAAAAACATGAGCAAAATGTTTTTAGAAAGTAAAAAATAAACCTAACCTTTACATTTTTCACTTAATTGCTTCCATGGTCTTTATTGAGACTTCTGCTTGCATCTATCTCAACCGTGTGTATTGGTAAAGTAATGAGCATTTTTTAAGACCTAATAAATGCACTGACAATTGTATATGGTAAGTTCCCAATGTGCAGCTATAAACTTCATATGTATTCAATGTCTGCTAAATCACTGGAAACTAAAATTTAAGATTCTACAGCGGCATAATTGCATATAAACGTAATCAGAAGCTGTATTATCTTTTTTACTTTATAAAAATGTTGCCTATTTTCAAGTGTAGTTCTTCTAAAGAGACTAATACTTGTTTTTACAACACTGGCCCTTTATCTCTCCAGGCAGATTGAACATAGTGTGATGTTCTGTCATGGGACAGTCCAGAGTCCAAATAGACTTTCATTACAAACTCTAGTTCAACCATTGCCTCAGTTTAAAACCCTTTCAAATTATTATTAATGTATCAAAGTTTAAAAGTTGGATTTAGAGATTGTGTAATGATCTTGTAGGACAATTCTAAACGGTGATGTTGGATTCCAGATCAGTGTATTTCCAACCTGTGCTTTATCCACATGTATACTCTCCAAAAAAATCCATCACATAAATATTTATTTTGTTCCCATACCTGGAATTGATCAAAAGATAAAAAATGTAGCAGGAAAGATTAGTGGCCAAATGTTCAGACATTTTTAAAGGACCATTGTAATATAAACAAAAACTATAGTATATGCATAAGTACACTTGATTTATAATGTTCAAACCTTGTAATACTAGTAGTTTTTGCTTTACAGCTCTTTCCTATATAGGTTTCTGCCTGTTACTCTACCCCTCTTGTATAATCAGGGGCGGGGCAGCTGTTCAAAACTTCCTGCTGTGTGCTCCGATACCGGATGAGTAAATCTGAGGCCGGATGTAGCACACACCGCAAAGTCTTTTACAGCTGCCTGCCCCAAATTATGCAAAATGTTTGAAGCTGAACAGTACAGAGCAGTGGGCAGAAACCTATAACTGGAGGAGTTTTAAAGTAAAACTACTAGGATTACAAAGTTTGAACATTATAAATCATGTGCATGTACTTTTCAGTGGTGTTTTAAATATTCAAACTGTTACTTCCTTGTATATTGCCAAATAAACAGTGACTCAGATCTTGCAGCACACCAGGTCAGGTGTGTATGTAACACATGAAGCATTGTTCTTGTTCCCGCTGTATTACTTTATTAGGTACAATACAGGGAGTTTTACTACTCCGTTTATCCAGGATGTTGTTACAATAAAATATGAATCAAGGTCCAGTATGAATCCATATGTTTATATCACCCAAGGTTGCAACATTAGAACTTGTTTTATGGTATCTATCAGGTAATTAAATGAGGTCCCTACTATATTCTACTCCTTTTGTATCGCTATCTTGTGGTGGTGAAGGGGCTTGTAAACCGCAGTGAAGCGGAGTTATACCATGTATGGTCGCCCATAATGAGCAGGTCATAGCAGAGAGGTCAGACAAATTGTGATCCACTATAGAAGCAACTGGCAACCCACTCCAATATCTTCCCCAAGAAAACCTTAAGGATAATGAGCAAAACCAGTAACCTATCAAACGTAACAGTTGTACATGGATCGCTGTGGTCAATCGGGTCACTGAGAGTTGGAAACAACTGAACGACTAAACAACAAAGTATGTTCCATCATACATTAAAAATAGCTTGTTTTGAATATTACAGATACTTTAATTGCATTACAAATGAGTGGTCTACAGTCAAGAAAGTTTTATTTTGGAGCACAACCGTTCACAAATGGGACATTTCTCATTTTACCAAGTTGTATTGTTGGACATTATGTTCCTGCAAGTACGTTTAGCAGATTTAGACCTGGAAATGCATGTTTTGTGGTACCTAAAACATGATCATATGGCATATTTGCATACATCCCAAATGTTCTTTCTGAGGAACACTTTAGTAAGGTATTTTATTATGTTATCATAAAGAACTAGTAAAACAAAAACACTTTAAATGTATTTATACAATTGATGCGGCCATTGATTAGCTCCGTGCCCTCTATAAGTAAGTGTTTCAGGTCAAGAAGGTGGGAACCTAGGAGGCTTAGATTATGTCCTATACAATATATACACTTTTTTATTACCAAAGACAACTTACTTTGCTTATTTCCACATAACATTTTGGGAAAGAAAACAAGCCAATCTGCTTCTAAAGGATGGAGGAGGAGACCTTGAATGTGCATACACTTTTAGCTGGTACAGTTAAAATATTGCAATCCCGTTTTTGTCAGGGCTTTTAACATATCTAATGGAAATCAAACATGGCTACAAGCCCCCCAATCATGTTGAGAAGCTTAAAGCACTGCTGTAATATAAAAAATAATGCAAGGTAAAATGAAACTACATGCATAAGTATACTTTATTTATATTGTTTAAACTTTGTAATGCTAGTAGTTATAATTTCCAGCTCTTACTTTTATAGGTTTCTGTCTGATGTACTGTGCCATTTACTTGTGCATGTACTCACAACTTAACTTAGCCATTATTTTTATTTTTTTCGTTTATAGTACAGTGGTCCTTAAATTCAGGTAGTGGCTGTCCACATTAAAGGATATATGCATATACTGTAAAAGCTAATAAAGACCCATTATCCAGTGTAGGTCTTCAAAATAGCATATGGTAAATATAGGACTAAAATGACCTTTACATTTACATGTGTACATTGATGCTTAAGAGTTACATCTGCTCAGAAACCTACAAGATCTGGACTTCTCTCTACTTTATTTATTTACTATACAGAAAGAGCAGTAGAGATAATGATTACATATGTCACCATATCCTCTTTTTTCCACTATTCATTGACACACCATTATTTGGTGGATACAGGATATGGATGTTTTGTTTGTTGTCGGATTCACCTGCAAAATAAAGAAAAAAATATTGGCTTCTTAATTACGAAAGATTTGGCTGATTTTTTCCACTCCTGTAGTACAGTTAGAAAATACAATTAAATGGACACTGAAGTCACAAGCTAATTGTGGTTCAATTAAAAAAAAAAAAAAAAGTTTTAAACTTTGTAAAAGTGTTTGTTCCCATGGAAGTGTGAAGAACCCAAGATGAGCTTTGGGACTTCCTCTGATGAAGACAAATACAGTTTTGTTTTACAGAATATTTTGACATTCCAATTTGTACACCTTTTTTTGTAATGCTTAAAATGCATGATAGAAAATATAAGGTCAGATAATATACTAAAGTGATACAACTTAAATGTAATAAAAACTATAAACTGTGTAATGCTAAACCGTAATAAGCTGATTTGGAGTGACCGCCAAATAACACTCCATATGCAGTGGTTTGGGGCCTCCATAATCATCTTGTCCCAGTGAAGACAGGGAGATAATAAGAAAGGTAAGCAGTGAGTGACCTCAATAGGGTCACTCCGGGAAACGATCCTCTGTTCATTTCTATAGCAATGTTGCATGGTGATTAGGTCCATGTACATTTGTGAATTGCTTCCACCACCTTTAACTGGTCACCCTACCAGATTGTACCTGATAAAATACAGTCCATACAATGCTTCAACTGCTAAGAAGAATACTTTTTTTTTTAAAGAAATGAAACTGCACATTGTTTTGGAAAATATTTAATGAAAACTAGGGATCACTAGGAATAAGGGATCCAGTGTAAAACTTCTAAGTTGTTTAAAGAGGAGTTGATGATCACATTGTTGTAAAGTTTTTGTTAATCGCTACCACCAGTGCATGCAGTGCAATCCACCAGGGCCCATTGTTTGGAGAGGGCCCTCAACCTCCCCCCCTCAGCATTCTCTTGATCCCTCCCTCCGGATCTCCCCCCCCCCCCTTGATCCACTCTCCTGATTTCCCCTCTGCCTTTCTTGACACCCCTTTGGCCCCTCTTGATACCCCTGCTGATCCCCCCCCTTGTCCCTTCCTACCTCAACAGCAGCACACCTCCCGCACTGCAGCTTTCCCTTGCACTGTATCCTTCTCTTGCGGAGCGTCTTCTCTCAGGCATTGAATAACTAGTGTGTGATGTCATTGTGATTCCATTCCTGAGAGCTGACGCACTGCAAGAGAAGGCTGCAGTGCGGTGGTGTGAGGTAGGAAGGGCCAAGGGGGGAGATGCTGGAGTGTCCCCAAGTGTGTGTGTGCGCGCGCATATATATGTCGGCACCTGAGGGGGGCCCAACATTTTCTTTTGCACCGGGACCCTCTGTTGACTAGCTCCGCCACTGGTTAATCCACTCAATAACATTTCTACATTTAAAAGCCTTGATTGGGGAATACAGTCGTAACCAGGCCCAAGATGTATCAAGCCAAAATTGTAGAAACAGTCCACAATGAAAACTGATTTTCGCAATAAAGTGTGACATGCTGCCAGTTGTTTGGAGGTAACATGGAACTTGAACAGTTCATTGGCCTTGGTGTCTCCTGCACGCCTTTCTTTGGGGAGAGTTGTAAAACAATCAAGTAAATACTTCTGGGCCTGATTGAGAGGTGGAGTTTAATGACTTATTGCAAAACTTTATAATATATAGTCCACCTCTGCTGAAGTATATAATCATTAAAAAAAGCCACAAACCTGTTTAATGCCACATTTAAAATATAGTTTATACATTTCACAAGTTTGCAAGAAAAATAAATTAATTTTAGAAAATTATCAGCACAGGTCACACTGAACGGATTTGATCAATCTTCGTGAACTAAAAAAAAAAGGTTGCCCCTTATCTGATCTCAAATTATATTGAAAAGAATAAAGATTATAGCACATTGCTGTTTCAAATCAGCCATTTCACTAGCTCACCTTTGTTTCCTTTCACCTGACAATACAATCCCCATCCCATCTTGCTTTATTGTAAAACTCTCTACTCTATTTACTACTAATTTATGTATGTTATGTAGCCGCACACAGTATGAACACTGGGGTTGAACACTGCGCCACAGTACCACTTGGTGTTGAAAAAAAAGTTAGTGCAGGCAAATAATTATTCCCCCCTCCGACGTGGCACAACTCAACGGCGCTGAATCGACAGCAAGGCCATCGCTATGTTAGGCGCGGGCACACGGCCCTCAGGCGCGCCACTCATAGCTCAAGGCCTCTACTGTCGGCGTGCCTTATTGCCACATCTGAGAGGGAAATATCGTTTTGCCTGCAGTAACTTTTTTTTCACCACCAGGGGGTGGTATGCCCAGTGTTCAGACTGCGTGCGGCTACATAACAGACAATGACCCTAATTTTTCACATTTTAATAAATTATCACTACAGAGCATATTTTATAAAGTTCCTAAGATGTTCAACGTTGTTTGGGCAGAATTGTTATGCAATGTATACAAATAAGCAGCTCCTCACGACTAATTAGCTGTTTTGGTATACTAATTATTGCTAATTGCTTGCGAAATCTGCATGTGTCATTGTTATTGTGCAACAAGATAACCCCACCCTTATAAAGCATTTTGAGCAACACGTTAGCACACGCAATTGCACTTTAAAATAAAAAATGATGCTCAATATATATAAAAAAATAAAAAATACTGTAAAGAAAAAATAGCAAGCACAGGGCATACTATGGCAAGATTTAGGTATGTGTTTTTACAGACTTCATTACGCTATTAGTTGATACTTACAGAGAAGTGCCATCTCTGGATTTCATGCACTATAAAAAAAAGACAAATGAACAAGTTAATATTTTTTTCTTGTCAGAGTCCTTTTATATTATCTTGAGTTATAACCAGTTCTGTTAATCCAATTTTATTCAGAGACAGTTACTGAAACATATTCCTTGTGTGTTCAAAGCAGCTTAGACAACTAGTCTGGGCTTTGGTTCTCTGTTATTGAAGCTGTCTTCATGTTTTATACATACAATTTGAAGGCTGTTCCTTTTCTCTGATTTTGAAATATACATTTTATTAATAGCTTCTTCAGTGACTGGCAACTTAGTCCTACAATGGCTTAAAACCGTTCTGAATTATATTAGATCAATTAGAATGAAAAATGAATTTCCCCATGTGTGCTAAAGCAGAAATAATCAGAATACACAAGGAGAAAGATCAATACATTCTAGACTGTTGAATGGTAGAACATAATGAACAGATGTTATAGTGTATATTCCACACATAAATCTTCAGTTGATGGTTAGGTTACTAGTGTTACAGCAGAACTCTACCATTAGGCTGAATAGGCAAGGCCCTAGGTTAAACCTGCCTGAGGGGCTCCATGTTTTTATACTTAAAAATATATTAAAACACAATTAGAAAATACATTGTATATTACTCATAGCTTTTTCTAGGGAGTCCTATGTTGGGGTGGGAATATACAAAGCTCCTCTCTGATTACCTGAGTTGTGCTATGTATGAAGTCACTTCCTCTTTTGCTTACAAAGCATGCTGGGAGATGAATTTTAAACTATGCACAAAACTACAACAATCTCCACTATTCTACCTGCATGGCTCTCAGGGAAATGTTCTAAGGAGTTCCCAGAGCTGAGATTTGTCAAGTGAGACTGTGACACCCAGTACGTTCATTACAAATCTCCACCAGCGCAAGACACCGAGCAGCCCTGTTTTTGAAAAACTGCGTTGAACAGCATGATGTGCATGATGAAATATCCCACTACAATGCCAAAACACAATTTAGTACTTTTTCCTAATTCCATGTCCTGTTTGGCTTAGTATGGTTAACATTGGTAAACCTATGCTTTATACAGATTTTTTTTGTTCATTAGATTTTCTATCTATATATATGTTTTTTTTTTTTTTTTTTTTGCATTGAACCCCAAATACAATGTTTTCACTGCGTTCTGGGAGTTTTGGACAGCAACATAATTACATGGACAAACAAGCACTCTAACTTTTAGATATACATTTTTAGTGGTATACACATAATTTGTCATCATTTCCCTGGGCTACTTAACACAAACTATAATGCCACGTATATGTGCACTTAAGACCTTGGGGTGCCTCATAAATCTGGCCCTTAATGCAGCCCTCAGTGACAAAATATTTAACAGTATGCTTTAGTGCCATTTTTACCATGAGCAGGAAAAGTTGAAGTATTGGTCCTATCCTGTTATGGCTACAAGACCAGTCCGCCGCTGCAGTGCGGTGAGCAACCGCTAGGTGGTGCTGCCCATGTTCCAGTGCCATATCATAGAGTCAAGGCTTAGGTAAACGTTTAGGGTTAGTTTAAAGGTTAGGTTACCATTTTAAACGTAGAACTTATCTAACATATCAGTAGCGCCATCTAGTCGTTGGTCGCCGCACTGCAGTGGCGGACCTGTGTTGTAACTTTAAAAGGATAGATCCCAACAGCCCTATTAAATTGTGATTCGGCCAATTGAAAAGGGCTCTATATAAGCACAGAGCATATTTTTTTTACAGAGGTTTTTAGTTAGTGAGGATCTTTTTTTTGGATAGAAGTTCACTAACTAAAAACTTCTGTAAAAAAAATATGCTATGTGCTTATATAGAGCCCTATTCAATTGGCCGAATCGCAATTTAATAAGGCTGCAAGTATGTTCACTATTTTATGTAAGTAGTGCAAGTATACAAGTATGTTCACTATTTTAACAGGTATACAAAGTACTTACCTTTTTGAATATTTTATCCCTCCGCGCAAACAAACCAAAGAGAATTGTCAGGACACCAACCACCACTGCTGCAGCAATCGCTTCAATTGGGACAACCTCTTTCTTGTCTTTATAAGGGGAAATAAACATGAAATAAACATGTATTAGATGCCTCTGTTGCTATACTAATCAGTGTGTGTTTGCTTTGATCTGAATGGTTGTCATCATTGCCCCATAAGCAGAGTGAACCAGTTGTTAGCAGACAGTGGTTCATACCTCAGAAACTAATGTAGATACTGCTTGATGCAGAGAATTTACTTTCAAGGAAGTTCCAGTTTATTTTATTAAACGACTATTGCATGAAAGATTTTTTTTAAAGGCATACAGCTCCTACAGGTAGTATCCCAAAGAATCCAAATAAAGCATATTCTTAAAAAAGTTAAGCTTATTTTTATTTCCTGCGTCCCTATTTTCAGCTCTGATCAAGCACGACATTCCCCCTTTTTTGCTGTGTCACACTAGGAGGCCTCTATGTAAATTTTGGGGGCATGTGCAAGGCTGTGCAGATGTGCTTTTGGGTTCACTCACAAAGTCTGGAGGAACAGTGTGCAAGAATCCAGATACTTAGAGTGACTCCGCAGCAGAGGAACAATGCCGTGCTTGATCAGAGCTTCAAACAAAGTGACAGTGAATAAAAATAAAATGTTTTTTTTTTGTTTTTTTTAAATATATAAGTTTTTACATGCTTGGTTTTCATTGCTTGGGATACTGCCTACTTAGGCAGTATATCTTCAACAAAACACACTTTCTAACAGTGGTATTTGAAGTAAAATTTGAGAGATGACAGTATTTTACATACAATGTCCACTATAAATGTGCACAAATATTTACTTTTACTGAATTTCCAGTAAAGATAATGAACTTTGATATTTACAGACCCGCAGTCATGTTTTTATATTTATTACAATTCCTGTTGATCCACTTATCTCCACTTCTTAGGAGGTCATTAAGGTATGAAAGCAACCCTGCCCTTAATGGTCATACAAGCTTCTGTCCTTATTAAGTTAAACCAATTTATCACACTAACTTTCACGCCAATGGACATCATCTGCTCTTGTCTATTTAAGAAATAAAATAGTTTTATAGTGCATTGTCACTTTTCATGTTAAGAGTTATCTAGAACAACACACCAAGTGGTGTCTTGGAGAACTAGCAGATCAGGATTAATTAGACAGATTTGTGGAACAGCCAGAAGGGATAATCAGAAAGATTTGGTAAACACCAATATGGTTTATAATACAGATGTTGAGAATGGTCATACAGGGCTTAAACAACTTGAAGCTGTCGCAACAAAGATCTGTGGAAATACAAGGCGGGTTATATTCAGAAAGATATGTGGAAGTACTGTAATCAGAAAGTTAATAGCTACAAACTGACATTGCATGATTTAGGTAATATGTCCCATTCATCTCTATTAAGGACTTACCTCCCACCACCAAGTTGAACTCTCTTGTAGCTTTCCCAAAGGTAGAAACTGCTATGCAAGTGTATTTAGCTGCATCTGACTTCTCTGCCTTGCTAATAGAAAGTTGGAAAGTGTCACTGGTTAGGGACTGTTCAAACCGGGACTTCACCATTTTGACAATGCTGCCATTTTGTCTCCAGGCCATTTCAGCTGGAGGATTGGCTTGGACACCACATGTCAGCTTAATATTTTTTCCCTCTTCCACTGTCACATCTTGTTCTCCACTCAGAATGGGGGAAACTACAACACAAAGGTACATTGAATAAATTCTATGGGGTCAGTAAGAAAGTTCAGCCTAGTTTTCCACATTCAGAATTTAACTTGTTCATTTCCCAACATTTATTAAACTGATAATGGAGATCAATTCATATAAATATCTTCATACATAAGCACTAGCCCAACAGCTAAATAAATCAAATTGTATGAAAAAATACAGATCCAAAGTATGTGTGTAAAATTAACTGATTTACATGTTAACATAATAAAACTACACACTGTGTCTCATAAAAATGGTTTAAATCTGTGTGGAAGAAAATAAAAATAAAACATCCTAATAATGGACATATAGTGCGTAATATATTTATGTGTGTTCTCATTAACCGATTTACTGGGTAATGTTATTAGACATTAATTAATGTTTTGCCATGAAATTCTAACCACAGATAACATCAGCAGTGTAATATGTTTTATTAATTTCTATATATTTTTATATATGTATAATTCAATAGAGTAGTCAATCACTATCTTTGTCATTCTGATGGACTCATAGATATATTTATTAAATGATTTAGTTACTCTCACATTTTATGTAACATTCTTACCTCTAAAATAGTTATATTATTGGATAATTCATGTCTGTGTAAATCAAGCCACCGAGGATTGGAACCAGGCCACATTTTTAGAATATTAGTGTATTAGTGTAATCAATATGATTGAGCCACTCATTGACCTATCTCTAAGCAAACAGAGTACTCTAAAGATCTGGTATGATTTAATAAGGTTGAAGAGGTAAGTATCTTTCAGATAAAGAAGAACACAAGAACAAGGTCAGCTGGCAGTTTTGGGCATAATGTAAGGAAGTACTACTTTACAAACAGGCTAGTAGATAAGTTGATCCATCCAATGGAAGTGGTAGGATCAATCACAGTTAAGGAATATAAGCATGCTGGGACAAACATAATGATATCCTGGGGTTTAAAGGGGCAGTAAATTCAGTGTAACTTGGAGCACACCACTGTAAAGTTATCCTGTAAACATGTTGAAATAATTTTAAAATGTTTTAAATATGTGTCTTTTTCACAGAAAAAAATAATAAATTAAGTGTCTGTTTACATGAGACTGACATTCCCCCAGACAGACTCACAACAACAGCTCCGTGCAGGGAGCATAAGCAGAAATAGAGTTAACCCTTTACAAATTCATCTGTGCAGAGAAAGGCCTGCTGGAATCATCTAAAGAGTAAAGTTGGGTGTTGACATCTCCTGCTATATTGTTGAAGTTCAATGAAAAACTATAAGTCTTTGTGTTAATGGAACATCACCGGCAGGTCGGCAGATGTTGCTAATCATGGAACAGTCAGGAGTGTGTTTGTAAACAGACTTAAGACGTTAGATTTGAGCTGTTATTAGTGTAATAATAATTAAAAAAATCAGTAGGTTAATTTTACATAGAATCTATTTTATTCCATGAAGAGAACGTATAGTGAGGCAAATGGCCCTTTAAGCCAAACTTTTAGTTACATAGAATCAACTGACTAGATTGGCCTTTTGGTTATTTTCAGATATTGGATATGCTTTTATGAATATAAGGACAATCTGGGGTAGCGTTTCAATAAATATTGCAGTAGTGGTACAGGAAGTGAACCTACTCACATGTAACATTCAGTATCACTGACAACTTCACTGTGGTGTTCCTCTTCAGTATGCAGGTAAAGCTGACCCCGTTGTCACTGGGTGTCAGTGGATAGATGCAGACATTGCTGGAGTTCACACTGTTTTCAGATTTGACATCCACCATTCGATTCCCACGGTACCAGTTCAAGGTTTCATCTTTTGTGTGGTTTTGAGCATCACACTTCAAACTGATAGAAGTCGAGGTGTTTGATGTCACCACAAAGCTGCTTGTGTTGTTGTTAATTTGCACTGTTACAGCTGTGGGAAAAGTAAAAAAATATTAGGACACTTCCTTTAAATGACCAATGAAAATTAATTTTATTCTAATGTACATTAAAATAAATTAGTGTAAAGGTATTTAATCTCCATGGATTAGAAATGTATCTGATAGAGTAAAATCAGTTGTGTTTGCAAAATGTTTTGCATGAAAAAATCCCCCCCTAAAACCATTATTATACTTACCCCAAAGTTTGCTAAATTTCTTGAGTTTGCAAGCAGTTGATTTTCAGAGTTAATGCACTTAGAAATCCCTGTTATAATTAGCATAAAATGCATATTTAGTTTTGGCCTATCGCATTGTATTAATCAGTGATGGCACTGCAGGATGGAATCATGGGATATGTATTCTGCATTGTGCTGCTGCTGGCTTGAAGGTTAGTAAAGGGTTGAAATGCGTACCCAAATGCAGTGTTTCTATTGGTAGGTACACTGTGCCTATGTAAGCAGCTCTGTGGGTGTGGAAAACAAGTTTTATTATTGAATAAAATAAATCTGTATGTGTATAGAATGACTCCATGTAATGTGTGTGTCTGATATAAGCAGCATGTGTTAGATTAGAAAAAGGTAAAAACAGGGTAACTTAGATATACCTTTACCAGTGGGACGGATATTGTTTATTGTTTAATTGTTTAGCAATATCATCACTATGTAAAGAAAAAAACCACTGTAGTCTTTAAAACTTAGATTTAATGTTAGAATTACAGGTTCAATGAGATTTGCTTCTCTTCACCCCAAGGTGTCTGGATTTATGTGTCCAGGAGATGGCCTGTTTGTAGTAGTCACTGCGAAGATGGAGGCAGAAAGACTTTTAGCAAGTCAGCCCCCTGGGCAGATCTTCTCCCACCTCCTGGACACCTACTAGGGTGATGAGAAGCAGCTCTGCACAAACCTGCAAAGATACAATTCATATGTAAGTTTTAAAAGCTATGTTGAAAGCATGTTCATCAAATAATGAATTTACTGTTAATCAACAGCAAACAAACCGGTGTATGACTGTTCCAGTGGATCTGTAATATTGGTTTAGTTTATTTGTGCACACCCAGCACAGTCTATATATCTTCACTTTTGACATTTATCACAAGTCTTTACTTAACATTGGGCAAAAATATGCTAGAAATAATACCATAAACATGCCGAGGAGGCAGGAATCTATGCTGCAGATTGTGTTTTAAGGAACAAACCAATTAAAATAGAGTTTATTTTAAGAATGGGGACTCTCATTGTGGGATTTGCTACCAAAGGGACACTCCCACTCGTGGACATTAAATCCAGCACTCCTGAATGACCCACTAACAAATGAGAACATCCACAAAGCAATCACTTCACGATAAACAGGGAGGATGAGGTGGACAAGATGGGGGTATGGGCAGCCCATAAGTCAGTGCTGATAGGAATTTGTATACAGCTTGGTATACATTGGGTGCATTGGGTAAAAAAAATATATAAATTTCAAATAAATAACTTAAGTAATAAAATTTCAAATTTCCAAAAATCATTTTCTATTCACAATTCACCTAAAACCTATGAGGAGATTATCAAATGCAAATATGATTTAAACATGATCCTGAGGAAATAAATGGTGACCATTCTTCAGCGTCCACAATTCAAATTCTTTAGATATTCCAATAAACCAGACACAATGTTAGCCAGGAGACTCAAACAACAGAGGGCTAACTCTTTTATTCACAAATTAATAACCAGAGAAAACGCCATGATGTAAAACCAGACCAAATCACAAAGACATTCCAAAAATTCTATGCCAAACTATATTCCACAAACTTCCATTTTGGGACACAAAGTCATAAATCTCAAGTCAATTAATTCGTATAGACAATCAAATTTCCCCAAATTGAAAAAGCCAAAATAGATTCCCTTACAACTCCTATTACTGTAGAAGAAATCAAAACCGCAATCAAAGCAGCTAAACCCCATAAGGCCCCTGGCCCGGATGGATTCACTAATTAAATAATTCATGGAGACTCTTTTACCTCATCTTACCTCATCTTAACCATCTCTTTAATGACTTTCTCACTGGTAAACCCATGAAAGCAGAATTCTTGGAAGCAAAGATTATTGTCCTACACAAAGAAGACAAAGACCCCACACAATGTAATAGTTACAGACCCATATCTCTAATTAATAATGACATTAAACTTTATTCCAAGATTCTGGCAAATAGACTGGCCTTACTACTGCCATCTTTGATCCATCTAGACCAGGTAGGCTTTATCCCAGGTAGGGAAGTGCCTGATAACACCAGGCACATTTTTAACCTCATGGATATAGTCTTCTACATAGTCTTCTAACCTCACTGAGATAGCCTGTCCCCATTTGGAAGCAAACATGCATATGTCTGGAGAAATTATGGAGCACAAATATTCCTTAAAAAGCCAGAGGAAGCTTTGTTAGGACCACCAATCCCAGGCCTACCAAAAGCAGCTCAATTTTTGTCAAATCAAATATTCCTAGCAACTAGAAGTATAATTGCAAAACACTGGAAATTAACCATTCCAACATACGAAGAAGTCCTGAAAGAAATCAATTACATTTATTAAATGAGTGTATTATCTGATGTTAGATGGGCTTCATGTTGGGAAATTTGAACCCTGAAGGGTGACAGACGGTGAGTGTAGGAGTCTGATCTTACCATCTTACCCTTCTTTCTTTCCCCTCCTTTTTTTCTTTTACAATATTTTACTTTATATTTCTTATATAAATGTTAAAGTTTATTTAAGAAACAATGCAAGAAAGCATTTTTAATTTTAGAAAAAGACAAAGAGAAAAATATTTGAGAAAAGACAAAGGAAAATGTTTCAGGCTGCAATTTATCATTGTATTGTATTTACTCGTCAATACTTGGCTGTATGTGATGTAATTTTTTTTCTCTCTCACAATAAAAATTATAAAAAAAAAAAAGAATGGGGATTCTGTAAACTTTTAACATTGAGACTCTGATTCAAAAACTGTCACTTTTTGAAGAGGAAAGAGCCCTACAGCAAATTATTTATGTAGTCGCTATGATGATGAGTCAGTCTATATGTAACAGTACCTTGCATAGCTTTAAACTGTCATAGTATATAAATCTGAATATATTTTGTAATTAATTTATAAGCAACCAAAATACAAACTTTTGAATCATCTAAAACTTTCTACAGTCTATTGTTAAGTAGTAAGGATGAGTGTAAAAAAACATTTCAGTTTATTGTGATTTCAAAATGTGGTCTTTTGTGAGAAAGCTTGAGCTGGAAATAACTGATTTTCCCACCAGAATTAGACTGGGAGTTTCTCCTATCTTTACCAACTATGGCCGGCTGTGGTGTCTAAGTGCTTACAACTACCTATTTATATTGTGACGATACAGGTTATCTACACACAAGGACCGGAGAGTTCTTTGAGATCTCGTCACCAGCACTCTGATATCTGGCTTCTGCATCAGTCAGAGTCTCTCCATCAGGAATCAGCATTTCCAGGAGTTCCAGTAACCTTCCTGTGGTAGTGATCATGACAGGTTACTTAGGGGGTGGAGATAGGTTCAATATCGTAGCCACCAGGAACAGAATCAGAGATACACGATTTCTATGTATCTCCAAGTGAACTGATTTATTTTTTATATATACCTGCCTTCTCTAGCACATATCAGACGTGTCTGACCTCCTCTCTTCCTGATGGGATTAGCTTAATCTGTCAAACAATGGAACAAAGTAGGTTTACAAATACAATAGTGTCCATGCAGATAATCCAGTGGGAGAGCCAAAAAGTCTGTGCTTTCATAGGCTTAATGGGCCCACACGCAGGCTGGGGAAAAGGGGTCCATGACATATATTTACTGCATATCTTTTGCGGCAAAGCCTGAATGAAATGCAATTTTTTTTCAATAAAATGGGGGAACTCAGGAAATCCTAGTATGTGTTCATTATTCCACAGCTGATATTGTCTCTCCCTGCAGTACAGTGTTTTAGTGTCCGTGTTTATTACATGACCTGTGTACTAAATGAGCGTACACTACACCCTAATATATTTTTGACATACTCTATTACAGTTTGAAAAACATGGGAGGGACTCAGTCTAATGATCAGGGTTAAAAGTGGACTTTTTTGTTTAATATTAATTGAAACGCTGTTTATACTGATCTTTACTAATTAAAAGTTATAAATACTAGATCATTACATATACCACAGTGTGAGCCCCCTAAAACACTTTTATCTAATTAGGTATAGTCATGCAGTGATGCAACACTAACCTCAGAAGCAGGTCAACTCTCCTGGTGAGTAATTATTACTCCACATAATTATCATACTAGAGTCATAATAGGTTATTTAATATACACATGTGGTTTCACAGCTGGAATATAACCAGTGTAATGAGTGGCACTGCTGTGAATCAGTAGAGAGCTGTGAAATGTTTGCTCTGTTAAACCAACTAACCCAATACACAGCTGATTGATATTGGTGTGTATGTGTTTGCGTCGTTTCTGACTCTGCATGACCTCATGTACAGCAACACACCATGCTGATCCACTTGGTATTCATGGCCGAGATACTGGAGTGGGTTGCCAGTTCCTTCTCCAGTAAGCCAAAGAATACACCTCCTGGTATTCCCATGCGGTCTCCCATCTAAGTACTGACCAGGCCCAACCCCACATGGCTTCAGGGTGATGTGACCACCAGGGAACCCTTGGTATTGGTAATTCCCCCCAAATATTTGACACATAAGGTTTTAAGTCTTAGTAACACCTTACAGTGTATCTAGCAAGAAAGTGTTATTGCTGCTTAAATGGATTAAGGTATCTTTAAACTAAAAAAAAAATAATAGCCAAACAATATTGTGATAAGAGACCAGAGTTTTCTGCCATGCATTTATAAAGGAATCATTGAAATGGCCATTATAATCCAACATTTTGTGTCATGTTTAATATTTTTTTATGGAAATTTGTCTTGCACTCCAATTAATGCTACAACCCAGGTTAAAAACAGGTTGGTGCACAAAGCATGAGATCTATACAGATGCAAAGAAAATAAGACATGCATATTAGACATACAGTGGTACCTCGGAACTCGTCTGCCTCGTAACTCATTGAATTTGGTATTCAATGCATTTTGATGAGCAGAAATTGCTTTGACACGGAACGCTTTTTCAGTACTTATTGAGCTTGAAGTAGTCTGTATTAATCAGTTTACATTACTCCTTATGGGAACTTGGTACTCGTCGTGTTTGGCATGCATCGTGCATTCTGGAACCAATTAACGATGAAGACCAAGGTACCACTGTATTACAAAAGCACAACTTAACCTGTATTCATATTGAATTAAAATAAGATAGCAAGTTAGTGTGACAATTCCCCTGAAAAAAATGAATCCAAATTGTAAGGTTTGTTAAGTGGTAATGATATCCACATTGGTAAATAAGGTATTTCCTATACTAAATAGTAATGTCTGTAACACAGAAACCTGTTGAAAATATAGAAACTATTTAATGATTAAATATCAGTAGAGGGTCAATATAAAGTTACTTTTGAGATCACTGGTGGAGAATCATGCCAGCCAATAACTAGTCCCCCCCACATCAGTTTTCCTTATATTGCTCCTCCTAAAAAAATAAAATACCAAAGCTAACTCTACTAAGTCAGCATTTGAGCCTAATGCGTTTTGTCGCTGGGCAAGCAGTGACAATTTATTATGAAGAAAGCATCCTACAACATGTAGTAAGTGATAGGTCAGTCATCCAATGGCTAAAAGTAAATCCCGGTAAGTAGCAAATCTTAACTATGAGAATGGCTGGATTACTCATTAGGCCAAGTCAAGGATGCCCCTTTTTTAGCTTAAAACCCCTAAAAATAATTTCTGGCTTAAAAACGAAATACTGCGGTTCTCAGACTGGCCCTACATCAAATGCATTTAATAAACAAGTAATAGCTTGGCATGTGTATGAGTAGCTAGCTGTTACGGGATATAGAGAGTGATACACACAAGCAGAAAAGGAAAATATGATTGCGTGAATAACTTGCACACACGCTCTACTTCACTGCCTAGGGGCTCCAACAAAGGTAGATCCAGCACTGACTATGAGGTGGATAATATGAAACAGCATATACATAAAGGTGTGTAGATATAATATAGCATTCAGTTATACAAATGACCTTGATCCTACATTGTTACTGTGTCTTGTAGTTAACAGAAAAGATACTCCTTGATGTTTCTGTTAAAAGTGATAGATAACATCTTCTCTTTGTTGTGAGGAATCTTGAATATCAATAGCCAAGACATTGCTTGAACATTAACCTCTTCCTCCCCAGTGGATTCTTTATAGCTACACAATTGAGTAGTTTGTCATATATTTATAACCGTTTCAAAATAAATAAATAGAAAACAAACAATGCAAAGTAATTATTGGTTCAGGGTATATGAAGAATCAAAATTAAAATATTGATTTACAAATATCAAAAGAACCAACTTAGAATAAATCATACATACTGCAAGTTCATATAACAACATAACCATGTGCATTATTAAATAACAATGTGATATGTAATAAATATAGATTGTACATATTATCAGTGTGATGATGTGAACCATAAAGAATACTAATATAGTTGTGAATTAACAAACTCATCCGAACTAGACTCATGTCTTTCCGGCACCTAACACTATAAAACTCCTCTACCGATGCTACTCAAAACTGAATATTACTAATCAATAATCAAATAAATAAATGCAAGTACATATTGCAGCACTCAAATGTAATCTATCAGGGATCCAACTTGTATCGGCACTTGTATCCACCACATCAGACTGTAATTACAGGCAGAGTGAATCTCATGGTGTGTAGTGCAAATTAGATCATAATGAACTAATAATAAATATAAGTAAGTAAAAAAATATATATATATTAGTAATATATATTTGCATGTTAAATAAATACATTATGAAGTGATCTAAGATAATATTCACATGTGGAATGATACCGAGTCATAAGAAATGGAATAGACATGTTATTTACTGATCCTTAACACACATTCATATGTACAGTACAATAATAGAATAACCTTGAATTTTTAGTGAATTATCAAATTTGTGAATAAAAATGCACACAACTCCATATTAATAAAAAGGTGCCTAAGATTATAATTAACCACATATTATGTTACAAAGAAAAGACTGATACAAAGAAAAGAAAATTCAACTAAAATAAGATAGTATAATATAATTAAAATGTTGTCACACTTGATAATAAAATATTGTTAATAATATTGTCTGCAAAGTACAAATCTTTTGAAATATAGGGACTAAATTAATCCCTACGGAAATGTAATCATTATAAAGTTACTTTTGGGAACTGTAGTGGGGAATCATGCTGGCTCGTAACTGGCCCCGGCAATGGCTTCTCATACTCTCCCCCCCCAAAAAATAATAATCACAAAGCTACTCTAGTAAGGCAACATTTCAACTTGCTTAATGTGTTTAGCAATGCTCCTCAAGGGACATCCTTATTATACTACTTTGACTCTTTATTTTATCTTATTTTAATTCAATATGAATAACGTTTTACCTTGCTAATAAATAATAGCATGAGTGCCTAGTATGCATGTCATTTTTTTCTTTGTTTCATGTATTTAATTTGTATCATGTATTTTCTGTTGTAAATCTCATCTGCAATTTAGCTGCCCATTCTTTTAATTTATACAAGTCCCTTTGAAGAGAGTGCTCATCACTATAATTTAATTACCTTGCAAAAGTAAGCCCTATATATAATACATATATACAAATACATTGCAAAAAATAAAAAAGTGGTCTATAGTATAGAAAAGTTTAATTAAGTAACAGATTGTGGTATTGTTTTTCCTCCTGTACTGACTTATTACATGAAAGGGCAGGAAGCTTTCTAAATTTCTAAACGCCATTCTTTTGATAATAATTAATAATAGCGATTAGAGTCCTTGTTTACACTTAGTATCAAGCTTTTTTCAAATAAACACTTTGCCTATTATTTCGCAGGAGCTTTAGTGCTCATTTTTTTAAAGAACCCCTGTTGTTCATAAAAAGGCACGTGTTTGTGAAATATATAACACATTACCTTAATGAAATTGGTTAGCAGCTGCATACATTATTGACACTAAAATTTTTTTTGAGAATTGTTGAATATTCTTTAAAAACCACAACTCTTTCCCTTCACATGACATGAGGCAGGCTGTTTGCATCAATTAATGCAAGCATTGCTACCAGAGATGTAAATGCCCCTCTAATACATAGCAAACTATTATGGTGTCTCTGAGGTTCAACAAAGTTTTTCTTCTTTTTCTGATCAAAAACTAGTTTTCCCCTTTCAGAGCAGTGCAAATAAAGTAAAAATGCACTTTTTAAAAAAATCATGCCTTCACCTAAATATCCTATTTATATAGGCTTCTGATGCATTATATAGCCACCCTTCAGTGTTGTGTAATAATAATGGTGTAGCCAATAGACATAGAACTGTGTGTTACACTGGTATTTAGAGGGCTGGCTGTGACCAACAGATCTTTATGATCCTCCCAACATGTTGAAAACAGTGGTGATGTCACTGTTTGAGGTTGTCCTAGCCTCTCATTCCCCAAAGACAAATTGTAGAATTAAACTGCTGTTCACCTGCTTACAGAATCACAGATTCACCTTGCTGCATATCTTTCTGCCTGTATCCTACACAGAACTATATAATTAAAACAATTTGAGGACATTTACAAGTCAATGGTGAAGCTGTACACAGAGATTCAAATAAAGTTGCATAGGACACAGACAGGAAGATCTAGGTCAAGATGGGACAGTTCTGATGTAAAATATGGACAGGAAAGCCCAGTGTGGATTTTGCATCTTGTTTCTGATGAAGCACGGAATACACACACATAAACATATACAGTATATTGTATACATATGAATTCCATTCACAGAATAGTAATGTTTTTAAGTCAGCAGAAAAGCCAAACGAGTGTACATAAATGCTGCAGTCTTTAATAAAAACATGCACACTCTTTTTACTTAGGATCGCAGATATTTGTAGTTTGCTGCTGAACCATAACAAAGGAGACTCAGAAACACTGATAAACACCATGCTTAAGGTGGGTAAAAAACAATAAGCTGTATAATTGTGGATTTTGGAACTCAAGAGAAGACCCAGCAGCTTCTATCTCAAATAATAAGGATATAACATATGCCTTTTATGTGCGAAACTGTGAAAACTTAATACAGACTACTTCTGCAGTGCTTTATAAGGCTATAAATATACAATTACTTTGAAAATGAAATAATAGTTTTTTTTTTACTTGTTGAAAAGACAGCACAGTAAGAGTTAATCTCTTTGGGCCATATTCAATTTGAAGCCTGCAACTCGATCGCAGACGGCCGAATGTCTGCGGGTGTGTTGCATGCTCCCGTTCGTCTTAGATTACGATGCTATTCAATTGCTCAGGCCCGCAAGTTGCTGTCCCAAAGCCGAAACCGTAAACCATGCACTGGGTCATAGCAGTTCAGGGCGGAAACAGGATCAATTCAGCAAGCCCCTAACCTCCCATTTCAAATCAGCCAATAGAAAATGAGACTGTCATTATTACTGCAGTAAAACATGAATGTTACATGTTAATCAATTAGGTTCTATGAGACTCATTGATACCCAAGATCGATTTAACCCCGAAATGAAACATAAAAAATATTTTAATTTCCTGCCGATTTGCAAGCTTGAGACTATTATGCAATTAATTCCAATGTCTATCATCACTTTCCCCATTATTTACAGTGCAGTAGTATTTTTTTATTTGCATTTACAGGTGTTTAACCCCCTTGCAGGTCCTCTCTAGCACTTGTAGGATTTTCTCCTTCATTTTCCATTTACTGGTGTGAAAACATTTGCGGGCTTGTGGAAATTGAGCAATTGATTAGCGATTTGAGATTTTAGCCTTGCGAAAGATCAAAGGCTTCTGGAGGCCATAAGTTATGAAATTAACCATCACCATTTTTTCAAGGCAGTAACTCAGAAGCCGTTCAGAGACCACAAAAAGACACCAATTGAATAGCAAATTAGCTTGCAACCTCACTTACGGGCTACCAGATCGCCCGAAACCTCAATTGAATATGGCCCTTTGTTTACACCTTCTCTGTGTACTCTACCTACTCTATAAAGCAGGCAAGATGGCTGGAATCTCTAAAAGAAGGTCTTCAAAAAATAATTCAAGATTACTGCATTACAAAACAAACTGTGCATTCTTCAACACCTCGCTACTCCAGATAAACAATTACCAAAAAGTGGAATAGAGACTTTCGCACACAACATTAAAGAATATATTCAAGACTTGAAAGAATGAATCTCCTCTTTCAGATTAGAATGTCAAACATTAGAATTCATAATTTATCAGAGTCAGTACAAGACTTACCTCTATACATGAAAGATTTATGTGCCAAGATTTTACCAGATCTAAGTGAAGAAGAACTTAGAATGGACAGGATTCATTGAGTCCTAAGAGCTCCTCTCCAATGAGAGACCAAGAGATGTGATTGTCAGATTCCATTATTTTTCTACAAAAGTCTTATTCATGAAAGCCGCTAGATATTGTGATCCGGGAATTGATGGAGGTCAACCAGCTATCTTCTCGGACCTGTCACCCACTACCTTGTACAAAAGGAAACTCCTAAAAACCCCTTTAAGAGGTGATTGCAATGCATGGATACAAGTGTACTTGGCGTTTTCCTTTTAGACTGATTATATGAAAAGAAGGGAGACATCACACAATCCATACTCCTGAGGAAGGTGAATCGATGCTCCGTTTGTGGAACTTACCAATTCCAAACAACTAGGGCCAAAATCAAAACTCCCTAATACAAAGCGGATCAAAAGACCATCCATACTCAAAAAACACAAGAGACGCCATATCAGAAGTAAATGAAGAAGAAAATCCCAACAATCTTTGAAATAGAATGCGCAGAAAACCTTATGGACTCTTATAAGTGACAAGCTGAGCTAACCATGTGCCTCATCTGTAAAACTGTGGAAAATATTCTTATTTTGTTACTCTTAAAAATGTTATGTTTTATTTTTACTCCCCACCCCCAGAATACTTTCTATGCAATAATTGCTCCATACACTAATAGGGTTAACCACCTCTGTATCCAATTTTAGGATGCAATCCGGCTCACCATAACAAAAAGAGGACAGCGATTGCTCTCCTCTCAACTGAAGTTATTATTTCAATATTTTAAAACTATGCTGAAGTAAATCAGAGAGTGTAATAACTCTCACAAAATACAAATATTATTAAGCTGCAAATCTAGTTATAAACAGAAATAGTTACAAATAAAGAGAAATAAGTAAATATGGTATTTACTTACTATATAAAATGTTTACAATATTAGACTTAATATTTGGATTTGCTAGGTTAAATATCTGACATATACAAAGAATAAAATAAATACAGTTCTGAGAAATATTATTCATTTGCTATATAAAATGTTTAGAATCATAGATTTGTTATTGTTAGAATTAAGAAAAGGTGAAAAAAGAAACAAGGAGAAAAGAATTACAGTAAAAGAATATAGTAATAGAAAAATGTTATGTTATATTATAAAAATGCAATTGTGTTTTCTTTTACTGTTTTCATTTATACTGAAGTGCATTTACAACACTGGTGTCGTTTATTTGTATTCTCTGTTTTCCCAATAAAAATATATATATATATATAAAAAAAGAATGTTTGGGACTTATACAGTCTTTTAAACATTATAAAGTTTAAGAAATATGTTTAATTGCATGATAAAAATGGTTGTGGCTGGTCCAGCTTTATTTTTCTTATTACAAACCTGTTCCTCTATACACACGGTGGCTGACAGACTTAACACAAAAAATTGCAGTCAAGCTCTTCTGCAGGATATATGATAATTTTTATATCCTTTCATCATATTCTTTTAACGTAGGATAGTAGATTTGGGACTTTCAGTCATTTTAACCTGTACATCGTGTTGATGCATTTTTTTGTTTCCCTATCATTATCCACCCATTAAAATGAGAATTATCTTAAACACAAAGTTACATTTTCTCATAGTATGATCTTTGGTTCTATGCGTACCTGTCACTTGATGTGGTAGTTGCACAAGAATCACCAGCAGCAAACATATCTGCTTCATGGTCAAATGATTCGGTCCTTCTAGAAAGAAGAGATAATTATACTCTCAGTCCTGCGACCGCTGCCAGATAATCATACAGTTTTTTTCTTAATTACTGTGTTAGTCCAAGACTTGCTGACAGTCACGTTTGTAAGGTCATCTTCTTCAGGCACATTTTGTTCTACTTTAATTAAAACGTTAAAAGTCTAGAAATTGGCACACCTATATAAATTTCAAACTAGTCCAAAGTTTGCTACATCAGAGCACTAAAATAAAGAATATTAAACCAACACAATTTCTTACCCACTAACACACCATTCATTTTCCCTTGAGCAAAGCTGAGAATATAATTTGAAACACTGAGTCAACGGATCCTCAATTAGTGAACGAGATCGTAAACCAATTGTAACTGAAAAATTTTGCAAATAATTGCTTAAACCTGGTAGAAAATAATATTAAACATTAACAGTTTTTTGGTGCCTAACTACTTTGTAAAGTTTGTTCTACAGTAAAAAAAATGTTTTTACAGTTTTACTGCAAATTTATGAAATATCAGTTGGTATCTCATCTTGCCATTAATATTAGCACATATTTCTTTAACATTTTTATTATTATTTTTGTTATTATTGCATATTGGACATCAGTGGAAAGCACCAAGACACATTATTCGAGTTTACACCTATCTTTACGGTTTGTCCTATTGTAAATTTCCAGCTCAAGTACAGTTTTTTACAATGTCAACAACTTTCTCATAACTAATATGTCCTTCTAATTATTTTTAACTCTATAGTCAACTAATGTTTTGCTTCCTTTGGTGGACGTTGACTACATTTTAATTGTTGGAAACTGTACTGTATGTTTTATTATATGAAATAATCTGTTGCTATTATTATACTTTATTTGTAACGCGCCAACATATTCCCCAGCGCTGATGTTATTTTATGAAAACCTTATTAGCCTACATGTTTGGAAGCTGAGTCTTTCTGGTAGATTCCACTACTAAGAGTAGCTACATGAGTTCTTATGTCCCCAGTTACTCAGATTTCCTAAATGTTCCTTTCGACTAGATTTCCTTGTTTAAAACCAACAGACAACCCAATACACTGTAAGAATGGTGGGGATATCACACTTACCTTGGGTAGTGTCTTTGTTGCTCAGTTGTCTCTAAGAAATGAGCATAATGATGTGCTAAGTGTAATTCTTATGCTCTTTAAATTCTTTATGATGTCAGGTCAATGCCTGAGATGTTATAGTTCAAGGTCTACACAGTTTTATGGTTACTGAGTAAATATAAAACTCATCTCAAGAAAATGGTCTGCATTGCTGAGTGGAGCCAAACCTGTTTCAAGTTCCTTTAATAGACTTGGGTGAGGCTCTAACGTTGCCAGGAATTTCAGCCACTTCTATCCACAATACCAATGCTGTTAACCCCCTAATAAAGAGTTAGACAGTCCATCATGTAATGCAATGACTACTGATAACATTTTAGCCAAAACCATTTTTGAGAATCTCAAAAATCAATTCTAAAAAACAAAGCTCCAAGGTCCCCACAAATACTACTGAGGACACCACATTTTCTAGAACCCTAAAGCCTACCTGTATGGCCAAAAAAGGGCTAACCATGATTCACGTCTCCTATTGAGGATGCCAAACGTCTGATTCCTTATCTTTCCACAGAAGGTCAAGAGAAATGTTTGGTGTCATTGTCTTGAGTAATCCATGGCCACTCCAAATTGGACCCAGAGTTTCATAGAACAGCTTTGAAAACACTGGTGTAGAGTGTACAGTATTTCCACCCAAAGCTTTCTTACAGCTTTATTCTTTAATTCATAAAACAACAAAGGATAGTCCTATATCAAGCATTGTTTTTTAAATTTTAAACAAATACCTTTTGTTTTTGCATGGATAAACTGCAAACCTAAAAACAGATTTACTTACATGAAGGAAGCAGATATCTCAACTTGTCCTTGTATATCAAAGTTTTATATATATTTAACTGCAGATTATAAGATGTTATAGGTATATGGGGGGGAGGGTACCATTTGGGCAGACAGTATTAGAAGTGTCTCAAATCTGAGGTATATTTATATATTTTTTGAATTATAAGGCATGTTGACCCATCATCACAGAAATTGACATCTAGATTTTGTTGGTATCTATCTAGACTTAAGGTTTGGGAAAATGTGTTGTATTTCATATCTTTATAATGTTGATAAAGTTCACAACAATATTCATTGAATCAATAGTTGGCATTTTTTAAGATGGTATTCGGTTTTGATCCATATGCTTTCCAATTTGTTGTTCCTCCTATGGCTAATGCATGTTTTAAGCAGAGAAGGTGGTTACCATGACGACAAGAATACTATAAAGGGCAGACTCAAACATTTACGCCCCTTCCCCCTTTGACAAAGACATCTAGGATGTCGAAACGCGTCCGGCATAGTTTAGAACGTGCGTCATAACGTAAGACGCACTCTTGAGTCACATGGGCGCGAATCAGGAAGTAGAGTTGAGATAGGGACAGTAGCGTCCTGAGCATTGCAGTGAGCCTGAAATAGGCCATTTTGGACAGACGTTAATGCATTCTAAGTGGGTCTAAAGATTCTGTTAGACTGCAGTCTATAGAGAAGGTTTCCTTAAGAGGATTAAAATTAAAAGGATTAAAGGTAAATGGAGATAGATTGAATATGCACTAAATTCTATATCCTTGAAGAAGCCATAGACTGGCCACCAAAAAACTTTTGTGGCATACTCTCTCATGACTATCTTTCAAACTCTATAATATTTAATCAACAAGATCTAGAGAGATATTAGTTTGTGTTTGTCTGCTCCATGTTAAGAGCAATGATAGCAATTTTTTGTCTCAGTAATCTATAGTGGTACGTAAAGACAAGTAAAGACCCACCTTATTCCTAGTGTAAGGAATCAGAAAGTGGGGTTGTGTATTGACCATTGTCTCCAATACTATAATTTATCCTGTATATGCCCAAGTATGTGTACTCATATTTAGTATCTTTGAAATTAATAAGAGGCTGACCAGCCCAGACTATATGTGGTACAGGCACTAAATGCCAATACATTTTCCTGCCAAAGGAGCAAATCAATGCTTTAGTTTTTAAACTGTAAATTTTATTAGTTTTTATTTTGTTGTTGAAACGAGTATCTCTGGCTTGAAGTTCCAGCCATGCAGTGAGGATGAGAAAACATAGAGCATCCTGAACATTTAGATAAGTAGTAACATCTTAGCTTTCTAGATGATTTTATCATCAGAACCCAGAGATATCCTCAAAAATGCATCCATATCTTATGTGTTATTATTATTATTATTATCGTTTATTTGTAACGCGCCAACATATTCCGTAGCGCTATACATAAGTTAAGTTACAGGCAATGACAAGTTCAAGATTCACACATTGCAAAGAGTGGATGGCCCTGTCTTTGAGCTTTGAATCCAGTGTCCATAGCGCTTTCCCTAAAGCACCTTGCAGGATTGAAACTCGCAGACTTACAATCTAAAGGTTGAAGTGTGTATGTGGTACAGTAGGGAGAGAGTAGTGCTGAGCATGTTAGGGAGGAAGGTTATAGGCTTCTTTAAAGAGGTGCGTTTTTATTGATGTTTTGAAGGATTTAAGGCAGGAGGATAGTCTGGTGAAGCGAGGCAAGGAGTGGTAGAAAGAAGAAGGTCGTTAGCAGAACGAAGAGGGCGTGTGGGGGAGTATTTGGAGATGAGAGCAAAGATGTATGGGGGTGCGCTGTTGTTGAGGGCTTTATAAGTTAGGGTCAAGATTTTAAACTTTATTCTGGCGGCTAAGGGAAGCCAGTGAAGTGATTGACAAAGAGGAGCTGCCGACACTGAACGATGTGTACTGAAGATGAGTCTGGCGGAGGCATTTATTATGGATTGAAGTGGGGAGAGGCGAGTGATGGGCAGGCCAACAAGGAGCGAGTTGCAATAGTCAAGATGAGAAATGATGAGAGAGTGTATTAGAATCTTACTAGTGTCTTGTGTAAGGTAATGGCGTATTTTGGATATGTTTTTTAGATGGAAAAGACAGGATTTGGTTAGAGACTGTATGTGTGGGATGAAAGACAGGGCGGGGTCCAGTAGAACCCCGAGACAACGGGCTTGGGAGGTGGGAGTGATGATGGCATTGTTGACAGAGAGAGAGATGTGAGGAATTGAAGCTGTAGTAGAGGGTGGGAAGATTAAGAGTTCAGTCTTAGACATGTTGAGTTTCAGATGGTGGGTGGACATCCAAGAGGATATACTAGAGAGGCAGTCATATACTAGAGAGGTGTTTGAAACATTCAATAATATTTTGTGTTGAGAGAGCTAATATCAGAATCAATTGTTCCCAAGTAAAATAAACCATTCCAATATCAAGAAAGACAGCACTCACATGTGGAACATGGACTTTACAACTGTTAACATTATGTAGTTAAATAATTGTGTTGCATTTCTTAAAAGGAAGGTCTTGTATATGCCTAATGAGATACGCCATTATGTTAGTAGAAGTTCCATATATAGCAGATATTCATAAAAGCGTGTGTTTTAGGCCATTGTCAACAACAAATACCTTTGTAATCTAGTTTCTGCATTTACTGCAGCTTTGTACATTGAGATAGCCCAATTTCTTTGCCAGAGGAGGTACCACAGTGTAGTAAGTTACCCACATATGCTTAACACATCAGAAGACAATATAAAGTAAGATCCATCATCTAGGTAATCCTCTAACTGTGATGTCATTATCTGTCATTGAGAATATTTGTTTGTACAGCATAGATGTGGATACCCAGATCTCCAGGCATTGCTTAAATGTAAATATTCAAAACATTTGTTTTGAGATTCCTCATAACATGGGGGATCATTTTTCCATTATGGTTTCAAATCAGAAAATACATAAATAAGTACTGTGGTAGAACGTCATATTTATTGCTGAGTTCTTAAACTATATGACTGTTGAATGGGCTCTGTAAACAAGCTGCCAAGGTTATTTCTTTATTAAAGCAAATCTTTACAGGCTTGTTGGAAGTCTAAATATTTTTTTTAACAATGGAATCAGAAAGTTCAAAGTTTTTTGATGGCGACCCTTTCCATGATGGGTTGAAGAGAGTAATGACCAGCGTGAAGCAAGAAATATGACTTATTTTTGCAATAAAAATGGATGTATAAGCTTCAGGGTTGAATACTGAGGACAAGGTAGTTACCAATCACAGATAAAGGATCATCCAAGGAGGGTAATATATAATTGAACCTCTTTTTTCCCCTCTTAGAAAATGTAATGTTTCTTTTTTAATTTTCTGTAATTTTATTTTATCTTTTTAATAGTATTTTTTATTTGAATTGTATTTTTTATTTTCTGGAATTCTTTTTTATTTTCTGTAAAAAAATGTCATGTTTTTTTTTTTGGGGGGGGGGGGGGGCTTTACTTTAGATAGTGGGGGGTTAGTATCAGGTAATATGAGGGTCATGATGGACTGCCATGGGGGATTAGGGACCATGGGTATCCAGGGTCCCTATGGTAGTATTTAGTGTACCATGAGGGTCAATAATGACTCCCATTGTAAGAGGTTATGTTTAGGTACATTGAGGGTGCATAGAGAACCTGTGGAGATATGTGTAGGCACCAGAATTACATGCAACCCACCGGGTGCTAGTCAATAGATCTTACAGCATTTTTTTTTGTGGGAGCCTAATAGCTCTGCAAAGTTGCTTTGTAAGAACTGTCCTAACTACGTACAGTATAAGCCATTTGACATGTAATTGAGCTCTTATTTCTTTGCTGAAGCTTCTATATCACCATTTTAATAGGAGTTCCCAAAGCATCTGCACTGGGTTGTTCAACATTTTCAGATTATACGGTATCTCACTGCCTTAACCCCCATGGGCATGGAGTTCATCAGAGCTTCACAGGTTGCCACTGGAGTCCTTTTCCACTCCTCCATGATGACATCGCGGAGCTGGTGGATGTTAGAGACCTTTTACTCCCCCACCTTCTGTTTTAAGATGCTCCACAGATGCTCAATAGGGTTTAGGTCTGGTGACATGCTTGGCCAGTCCATCACCTTTACCTTCATCTTCTTTAGCAAGGCAGTGGTCGTCTTGGAGGTGTGTTTGGGTCGTTATCTTGTTGGAATACTGCCCTGCTCTCCAGTCTCCGAAGGGAGGGATCATGCTCTGCTTCAGTATGTCACAGTACATGTTGGCATTCATGGTTCCCTCAATGAACTGTAGCTCTCCAGTGCCGGCAGCATTCATGCAGGAGGAGTGAAAGAGGACTCCAGTGGCAACCTGTAAAGCTCCGGTGAACTCCCTGCCCATGAGGGTTACGGCAATCCTGGAAAATAATGGTAGCCACACAAAATATTGACACATTGGGCCCAATTTGGACATTTCCACTTAGGGGTGTACTCACATCTGTTGCCAACGGTTTAGACATTAATGGCTGTGTGTTGAGTTATTTTGAAGGGACAGCAATTTTATACTGTTATACAGGCTGTACACTTACTACTTTACATTGTAGCAGAGTGTCATTTCTTCAGTGTTGTCACATGAAAAGATATAATGAAATATTTACAAAAAATGTGAGGAGTGTACTCACTTTTGTGAGGTACTGTATATGAGAAACATGACAAAAATATGAAATAGATATGAAGTACTATACTGACACATCTCTGACCTTAAACAATCATTACTATCATACTGCATTGCCCCTTCATGTTTTATATCATATCACAATATATACTTTAGAGTTCATTAGCTATATAATGTATGGAAAACATTGTTTAATTTTCTTAAATAATATGTTAGAATAGATTGTAAACTAGTAAGGTGAGGGTCCTATCAAACAGGTTGTTTTACCATGAATTTAAGCTTTAAAGGAATATGTACGGTTTCTGGATTTTACAAGGTATATAATATTGTTGTTGGTTAGTGCCCTTCTCTCCATGTATGCTCCTCTACATGCTACCATCTTTCACATTTGTGTCCTGGTACATGGCATTGTTGGTGCTAGGCTAAGCTAAGATCATTCCGACAGGGACCGAATTAATGCTACCAGTGTTGTCTTAGCTTGCTGTTGTTTTTAGTCTGTCATGTCTGACTCTCCGTGACCCTATGGACCGCAGCACACCAGGTACATCTGCCAACCACTACCCCTCTGAGCTCCCTAAAATTCATGTTAATTGCTTCAGAGATCTCATCTATCCATCTCCTCCTCTGCCACCCACTTTTTTGTGTAACTTCAATGTTTCCCAGTATCAGAGTCTTCTCTTAGGAATCCTGCCATCTCATGATATGGCCAAAATATTTGAGCGTCAGCCTCATGACCATACCTTCCAGTTACAGTTTGGCTTGATTACAAGTACTAATAATTCATTGGATCTTGGTCCATCTCTTACATTTGTATATTACTACTGGGAATACAATAGGTCTAACTATGCAGACCTTTGTCAATAGTATAATATCTTTGTTTCTGAGGAGGAAAACGATAACAAGTCTGAACAAGCTATTAAAAAGTAAACATCTTTTAATTTTATGGGCGCAGAGATCTTGGAGCCCAGGAAAATAAAATCTGTCACTGCCTCCACTTCTTCCCCATTAATTTGCCAAGAACTGAGATTGTGGTTTGTCATGATCTTTGTCTTTTTAAGGTTGAGTAGTAAACCAGTTTTTGCACTCTTTTAATTAACCCTTATTAATACGCCATTTAGAATGGACTGTATTCATTCTACACTTCTCCATTCATTTAATACTTTGTCTTGAACATAAACAGGGGGTGTTACATTAGACAATAGGGAGGTATTACTAGGTGACTTAAATACAGTGGCAGGCACTTCACAAAGGCAGAACCATAGCAACATAAAGTGTATGCTTGCTAATGGAAGAAGTTTGCCTGGGAAAATGGGCGAGCTAGAATTATTAGCAGTACAAGAACAATTGGACTTAATAAGCATTACTGAAACATGGTGGGATGAATCCCATGACTGGACGGTTAGTTTGGATGGTTACAACTTATTAAGGAAAGATAGCGGGGATGGTAGAAGAGGAGAAGGGATTTGTCTGTATGTTAAGCCTGGTTTAAAATCTGTAGTTAGAGAAGATATTAATATAGTTAAATAGTGGAGGAGCTAAATGAGACCAGCAGTTAAGCTAAAGGGAGCAGGTTCTTGAGTACACTCAGGGATCATTATCTGGCCCAGGTAATACAGGAACCTACTAGAAATGTGGCCATCTTGGATTTAGTCATCACAAGTAATATTGGTATAGTATCAAATGTTAAAATAGGGGAACCCTTGGGGAACAGTGATCACAACACAGTCTCATTTAAGATTGAATACAAAAAAACGGAAATAAAATGAATAGGAGTAAATCACATCCCATGTGGCTTAACAATGACTTAAAGATCCTGATAAGAAAAAAAACATGCATTTAATTTATACGAGAAGGAGGGAACAGAGGCAGCTTTATGTGACTATAAGGAAATCAACAAGGCTTGCGAAAGGGCTATTAGACTGGCTAAAATAGAAAATGAGACGTCAGATGCAAAGTAAAGTAAGACTAACCCTAAAATATTTATTACATATATTAACGGGAAGAAGGCGAGGAAGGAAGCTATAGGAACATTACAATGTGAAACAGGCCGTCTGATAATTAGTGACCAGGAAAAGGCATATGAGCTAAATAGGTTATTTCCTTCGGGATATACAAGGGAGGTACCAGTGGTTAGGACACTGCAACATAACGAGGCACTACCATCACAAAAAAAATGGTTAACAAAGGAAGAAATCCAAAAGAGATTGGAGAAAATAAATGTTAATAAAGCCCCAGGTCCTGATGGAATACATCCAAGGGTACTGAGGGAACTGAGTTCTGTAATAGCCAAACCATTATATCTAATTTTTCAAGACTCACTCACCACAGGGTTGCTACCAGATGACTGGAGAAAGAAAGGAGAAAACCTATATTTTAGAAGGGAGCAAGAGCAAATCCAGGCAATTATAGACAGTGAGCATCACATCTGTAATTGGGAAGCTTTTAGAAGGGTTAATAAGGGACAGTATACAAAAATATGTCTATTTGAACACAATCATAAGTAGCAGTCAACACAGATTTATGAAAGATAGGTCATGTCAAACAAATCTAATTAGCTTCTATGAGGAGGTTAGTAGGAACTTGGATCAGGGCAACTCAGTGGATGTAGTCTTTTTGGATTTTGCAAATGCTTTTGATACAGTGCCACAAGGAAGACTTTTGAGCAAACTAAGGGATACAGAAATTGCAGTAAATATCTCCTTATGGATCGAGAGCTGGCTAAAAGACAGGAAGCAAAGGGTTGTTGTAAATGGAACATACTCTGATTTGACTAATGTGGTAAGTTGGGTTCCTCGAGGTTCAGTATTAGGTCCTCTGCTTTTTAACATATTTATTAATGAAGTAGAAGTAGGACTCAAAAGTAGTGTCTCCATTTGATGACACTAAGTTGTGCAAGGTAATTAAATAAGATAATGATGTACTTTCCCTACAAAGGGATTTGCAGAAATTAGAGAAATGGGCAGCTAAATGGCAGATGAGATTGAATACAAATAAATGTAATGTTATGCATTTGGGAAGGAAAAATAGTCATGCAATTTACAGTCTTAATGAAGCAAATTTAGGTGTATCTGATATTGAAAGGGATTTGGGAGTACTTGTGGACAACCACCTATGTAACAGTGCTCAATGCCAAGCAGAAGCTGCAAAGGCAAGTAAAATATTAGCATGTATTAAGAAGGGTATAGAAGCAAGGGAAGCAAATATAATTCTGTACAAATTCCTAGTATGCCCTCATTTGGTATAGGGAGTACAATTTTGGGCACCACTTCATAAAAAGGACATTTTAGAGCTAGAAAAAGTACAGAGAAGGAAACAAAACTAATAAGGGGAATGGAGGAGCTAAATTATGAAGAAAGACTAACCAAATTAAACGTATTTTCCCTAGAAAAAAGGTGTCTATAAGGGGATATGATTAACTTATTTAAATAAATCCAGGGTCAATATAAGGCTTTGTCAAGTGAACTTTTTGTACCAAGAGATTTTCAACTGACAAGAGGACATCCCTTGAGGTTAGAGGAAAAAAGATTTCCCCTTAAAGTTAAACTGTGGAATTCTCTACCAAAGGAGGTAGTGACAGCGAATTCGATAGATAACTTTAAAAAGGGGTAATATAGATTTTTGAATAAAGAGGGCATGCAAGATTATCCTAAATAAATGGCGAAGGAATATTGATCCAGGGAGAAATTTGATCGTCAGTCTCTGGGGTCAGGAAGGAATTTTGCTTTTTTTCCCCTTATGAGACAATTGGCAAGTTTCAATGTTTTTTTTTTTTCTGTTTGCCTTCCTCTGGATCAATTAACAATTATTAACAAATAGTCCACATATTAAAAGGATCAGTAGAGCTCTAAAAAGGGTGAACTTGATGGACCAACAGTCTTTATTCAACCTCAAATACTATGTAACTATGTAAGATTGTAAAAGGTTCTTCAGCCAATCTACTCAGGACATCCCATTCCCATCTCCTGCATTTTGTCTTTAGAGTAGACTCATAACTTTATGCTCTAGAAATCTTACCTCCTGTATGGCTCTTCCCAGTATATTGCATAGTGGTAAACAAATGAATGATAAAGGATACGGACACAATTATACATACTAATATAGAAAGTAGCTAATGGCCCTAGTAGAGCAGATCTAATCCCACAGAGTACACTGGATATACAATCAACAGGAGACGTGTTGTACTAGACTGAATATTCTATACCCCTGTACAAGAGTGATTGTAAATGTAAAAAACACTCCAGTTTTTCATGGATAGTGATTTAAGCATCTTTTTTCATTGCAGTTGATAACCCAACACAATAATCACAAACTATAAACAGTTTAGAAAGGTTTTCATCAAAAGAATCACATTCTTTTATTTTCACTAATTAAAACTGAATAGACATCTAAAAGGGATGTCTGTAGCACATTTCCTAGATATGGCCAGGTCCGGCCTATTGTTGTGGCATACCTCTTGGTGTAGTTGGTGGGAAATTGTTAACCTATACACAATTTTAACCATCGTTAAATTTGTTTTTTTAATAACTGTATTTGCTCTTTTATTTATATTTATATTTAAGTGTTTACCTGCTAGCTATAAGCACTATGTATTAAGCTGGAAAATAATTATATTAGGCTTGTGCTTTCTTTTCCCTAACCATTTGCAAAACCATCTTTAGTTCACTTTCCCCCAAGAGAAACAAACTGATACACCATTTTTTTATAATAAAGTAAGACATTTAGTGTCATTACCTAACCTATCTAATTTAACAGTGTCTTATCTTTAGCAACAATCTGAAGTTAATCTTGAACTGATAACTTTAGTGCGCACTACAAATGACTAGCCTGTAAAACATTAGCTTACTTCATTAGTGTATCATGATCATAAAGATTTCAAGGGTTATTTCTAGATTTAAGATATGATTATAAGGAGACAAGTAACTGCCACAGTCAGCTTCTGCTGCTGACACCCCCCCCCCCCCTGCCCCTCAAATAAGTACTGGTGGTCCAGCTCATGAGGAAGTGAGCTCAGTGGAAAAACTAGAGTCATCTCCATTGGTTGCTGATTCAAACAGAGATGGGACACATCCACACAAGGCTTACAAGTCTTGAGCACAATGGGTGCAATAAGGAACTCCACTGTTTTTACAAAAGTACGTTTTTATCAAGTATGCAGTATCCCTACTACCTACAAGTACTAACAATTAAAGTGACCCTTCATGCATTTTTTCATTTTATATACTTGTAGATTTTTTTATTTACATTTTCCTCAAGCTAATTCCTTTGTTTACCTTAGACACGTTAGCAAACTAACATTTCAACCTTCCCCTTTCTCCCTATATAATCCCCTGCACTATGAAATCTTTCACATCTGTGATCTGACACTCTATAATATTTGTTCTAGACTAAGATAAAGTAATACTGGTAGAATTAATCCTGTCCCTGTCAGAATGGTCTTAGATTATCCTCGCACCCACAATGCAGTGTACCAGGACACAAATATGAAAGATAGCAGCATGTAGAGGAGCATACAGGTAGAGAAGGGGAGGTTCTTGAAGCTAACTAGCTGCTTGTTTGTCAGCAGGTTAAAATTAAATAAACTGTATATGTTATAGAAAAATTACATTGAAGAAGATAAACTTTATTAAAGAAACAGTTAGTACTTTTACATAAAACAAATAATATTGCCCAAAAGTCTCCTTAAATTGAAAAAGTATATAGTCTATATCATGGTACAGAGCAATAACTTACACCTATTAGTGATTAAACAATAGCTTCAGCCTCGTAATTCCAACATATTACATTAATTTTCCTTACTTGGATTATCAGAAGAGTGAGTCTGTAATGCTGACAATGTTTTGAAAAGCTTAGGTGGTATATATGGTCTGTATAAAAATTATAATTCTCAAACCACTTGTATTTAAAAGGATCATGTTCTTACTCCAGCATGGCCTACTGATCTGCTTGGCAATGTTTCAACTTTTTTTTTTAAATAACTTTTTATTGAAAGGCATAGGCAAATATTACATTGTATTTAACAGTTGTTACGTCAGACAGGTTTCATTTTTCACAATAAAATATTCCACTATCTAAGCTGACAAAACCTTTTCATTTTATGTTTTTGATTATTAATAAACAATAGCAGTCTCTATAGAAATAAAAATTCAAATCAATAAGTAAGAGACAAAACAAACAGTAAATATATAATAAAATAACAAAATAAAAAATAAACAATCATATAAACTAAACAAATAAACACAGCTAACTATAGTAGAGAAAAACTAGATTTCTACTATAGTTACCATAAACCTTTCTTAATGAAATCTCTGGTTCATTTATTGAGACCTGAGTATGCATTTTGGTAAAGTAGCTTTGGATTTATCTATCAAAGTAGTTACCTCCTTTCCAGCCACTCTTTTTGTAAGAGCAATTCAGAGTCAAGCCTCCTCCGCCTCGAGTCCTCACCTTACCTCACTGAGTTGTACTGAAACTCTAGAGCAGGGGTCACCAAACTTGGTCCTGGAGGGCCGACCCAGGCCTGGATTTGTGGATATCCTTGCTGCAAACAGGTGAGTCAATCAGGATGGCTGAAGAAACAAGATTCTCACCTGTTTGCAGCAAGGATATCCACAAATCCAGGCCTGGTGCGGCCCTCCAGGACCGAGTTTGGTGACCCCTGCTCTAGAGTCAAGTTAGTGGGGCACTAAGAGGCGACTCCAACCAAGGCTACCAAATCTTTGGGAATTATCTAAAACAGTGCAAGTTAATTTTTCATTTATAAGTGGATCGTTAATTTTTCTGACTGCTTCTTGAAAGCTTAAGGTCATAGCTTTCCACCTACTGGCTATATGCAATTAAACAGCAATGGCCATTAGCGGAAATAATTTGTTTTGAGCCAAGGATACGTTTTTTATAGGGACTCCCAAAAGGCACGATTCTATCTTGGTTGAACTCACCTTCTTAAAGAGTGACGTGAAGTTGGTCTCCCAGAAAGTTTTGGGCTACCGGGCAAGACCACCAAGTGTGGATTTGATCCCCTATCTGTTGACACCCCATAAAGCATTTGTTGCTTTCACAGGAGTTGATTATCTGTAGCTTATTAGGTGTACAGTAGACTATATGGAGGACCTTGAGCGACGTTTCTAAGTGGGAATAATTAAATGATCGTCTGCTTAAATTCGAGCAGGACTTATCCCACTCTCATTCCATTCCCAAATCTTCCTCAAATCTAATCAGGTATTTGGGTTTCTCGTCAGTAGCTGTATTTGTAAAAATGTCATAGAGTGTCCCTATTATAACCTTGGAGAGATGGCGATTTTTACAAATTAGTGAAATCCAAGAGGACTTAGGGAACCTCATGTTTTTGAGCATTTCAGCAGCACAGCTTTTTATTTTTAAGTAATTATAAAATTCCTCTTGAGGTAGATTATGATTCAGACATCAATAAACCATGAACCAAACCTATCTAGGCCTCTAGAGATTCACCAATGTTTGGAAACTATGTTAGAGTCTGCTAAGATTTGAGGAAAGGAGAGAACTGACAACAGAGGAGAGGTATCCAGATCAAGTCGGCTTTTGGTTCTAGCCCATCCCCAAGAAGTTAGGGTTAGATTAATCATTGGATTTTGATGTGATCTAAAAGGACATAGTCTTTCCGGGACACAGATTATCCTATCCCAACTATGAGGGGACATTTATTGGTTTTCTAAAAATACCCAACTTGGTTGATGCTTAATAGAATGTGTCAAGGGTAGCTGGGCTAGTCGTGCTGCTTTAAAATAGTTCCTTAGGTTTGGGCTTGAGAGCCCCCCTCTGCTCTTATGCCTATTCATTATTACAGGGCTTTTTATTTTTCCAAATAAATCGAGACAAGCTATTCTGAAATCTATCTAATTCTTTTAAGGGGATTGAAATAGGGAGAGTTCTGAAAAGATATAAGATCTTGGGCAAAATATTCATTTTGGTGGCTACTATGCAGCCAGTCCATGAAAGTTGATATTGCATTCACCTCTGCATATCCTCATCTAACCTTTTATACATGTGGGTAGTTTGCCTTGTATAGGTCTGAGAGTTTAGGCGTAATGTTGACTCCTAAATATTTTATATACTGTTCAGGCCAGGTAAGTTGTGTTTGGACTTCAAGGTTTCTATGTCGGGTTGGATAATGCTTAGAGCCTCTGTCTTTTCTAGATTAAGTTTAAGGCCAGATATTCTGCTAAATGTATCTATTACAGACATAAGCACTGGGTTAGAGGATAAGGAATTAGTCAGGGTGCATAGCAGGTCATCAGCAAAGAGAGAGCACTTGTAGTGCTGAAGGTCTACCTCGAGACCATGAATCTCTTTGTGAGATCGAATTGCCTGTGCTAGTGGCTCTGTAGCAAGAGCGAACAGCAGAGGTGAGAGTGGGCACCCCTGCCTAGTACCCCTTTGAATCTGGATCTGGGCTCTATGTACTCCTGGCTGATTCATGGTTTTTAAGTAAATTAATAAAGCAACATTTAAAGCTGAATTTATCCAGTGTTTTATAAAGAAAAGGCCACTCCACACTGTTGAAGGCCTTTTTGATATCTAAGGCTAAGTGACACATTGGTGTATAAATCCTACATGGTCTTTATGTATAATTTCAGGTAGAAATGTTGAAATCCGGGATGCCATGATTTTAGCCAAGATTTTGACATTCCTGTTCAATAATGAGATAGGGCAAAAGTTCTTGACTTCGAGATAGTACCCACCTTCCTTGGGGAATACAACCAAATCAGCTTGGTTTAATTCCGGTGGCATACAATCCCCCCTCAGAATTGCATTGAATAGAGACTTGAGTAATGGTGTAAGCAAAGATTCAAATTTCTATTAATATAGGTTCGTTAAGCCATCCGGCCCTGGGGACTTGCCCAATTTAAGACTCTGAATGGTTGCCCTCACTCTCCTCTTGAGAAATGTCTAAATTCAAGTTAGATAGTTGTTGTTCTGTTATTGAGGGGAGGTCAAGTGACCCCAGAAAGCAATCAAGGTCCGATTCCCCTAGTTGAGACTGAGATGAATATATCTGTTGATAAAAACATTGAAATGTCTTTTGAATATCCTTTGGCCTAAATAAAATCTTACCAGTGGGCATTCTAATCTGAGTAACTCTAGATTGAGTTTCTTTGGACTTTAATCTCCTAGCCAGCATCCTATCTGGCTTGTTAGCCTTCCAATAATATAGATACGTTTTTTAACCTAACCTCTAACTGAAAACTTATGTCAGATTAAAAAAAATAGAAATCTGCTGTACATTAAACTAGGGGCTTAACAAGCAGAAGTTAAACTTTCGTCTTGTATCTTCTAATTCTTGGCTCTAAGCAGTAGGTAGCAAATCCTGACTATCCACTTTGCTTGGCAGAGTCAAGATACGTTAAATTTAGTCAGATCTTGTGGTAGGCCCGGGATCAGAAACAAGTTTGGAGTCCCCCTTGTGAGGAGAGCTACAATTATTCTATCCTGTACGACCGGTAGTAGAATCTCTGGGACCTCTAGGTGGCAAAGACTGCTTGTTCTGAGATTGTGGTGTTACCAAAGTCCATTGTCTCTTAGGAATGGGCAAGGGAGGATGGTTCTGCCCTCCTACCATTGTTTCTGCAGAGCATAGGTGTAATCATTGTAGTACAGCAAGACAGTCCTTCAATGTATGGGTGGTATGTGCTGTACCCTGATAGTTAAAAGTGACGGCAAAGGGGAAGTTGCATCGGTATTGGATTTTGTGTTGCTGGAGAATAGTCAAAGCAGGTTTCATCAACTTTTGTCTGTCCCACATGCTGGGAGACAGATCAGCATAGAGTTGTAGGTTGGAGTTGTCAGGGCCCTTGATTGTCTGAAGCTTTCTGGTATCTGAAAGCAAAAGGTCCCTAGATTGCTGTCTCACACACCACTCTTTGGTTACAGTTTTGGGATTACTTATTATCTAATGATTATAAGTATGGTAGTTATTATTATCTATTATTATTATTTCTCTTTTCTTTCCTTTTTTTTTTCTTTTTTTATTATTATGTAGTACCTATGTGTAGAAGGTATATGTGTGTATATATGTATGCACTAGTATGTATGTTTTATACTATATCTATTTATCTTTATCTTTTTTTATTTTATATTATATTCTTTAATTTAATCATAATTATTATTATTGTTATTATTATTATTATTTTTATGTGGGGGGATGCTTCTTTTCTGTCTTTTTGTTTTTTTGTTTAGTTTATTACTATCATTATGATGATTTACTTATTTACTTATTTATTTATTACTGTTCTTTATCCTTTATCCTTCATACATTATTATTTCTATTAGATTTCTTCTATTAGTAGTTTTATTATTATTATTATTTTTATTAGTATCATTATAAATTTATTTATTGGTATGGGGACCTCTGTATAGAGTAGTGTACCCCGTGTTTTACTCCAAGGCCCCTCTCTCTGGTTCCTGCGAGTCTCCCCGTGTCCCTTTGTGTATTTAAGCCCTGTTGGGACTCGGTGAAACGCATATACGTTCCACCGATGGACATGCTTCCTGTGGGGCGCTGTAGAGGCGTGGCGACGTCGCCACGCACGACACAGGACGCTATGAACTATGGGAGATAGCGTGGTGACGTCGCCACGCACTCAGGGGAGACAGGGAGCACGCCAAACCAGTAAATGGAGCCAATGATTACTTTTATAAAGAAGAGAGGAGGTGGGTGAGCTTTTATATCAGTTATTTCTATATATTTTACACTATTGATAATTACCACCATTGATAAAGCTCAGTAGATGAGCGAAACGCGTCTGGGACTTTATTTATGACACCTTCAGTTTCAAAAAAACTTTTTATCTTTATTTTTAATTTTATTCTAATTAATTTTTAATTTTTATCTCTGCATGTTTGCATCTTTTGCTTCAGAAGTGTGTATTATTGATTTTTTATTTACTCATTTGAGTATCTTTTGTTACATGGACACTCATTTGGACTGATGGTTACCTTTGGGTCTCCCAACTATGTCAATTAGTTGACTTGATTTTACCTGGACTTTTATGGCCTCTTTGCTCTTTTGATTTTCCATTTATCAACAGAGTTTTTGGCCACCTACCCTGATACTTTACACTCTTTGGGCCCAGTACCCCTTAGTTAAGTATATCAGAGTTGATATTCCATAGATATCAAAAGGTGGGCCTTTATTCTCCGATAGAGCCTGCTGGCCAATATTTTATACCTGATATATACCAGGTGAACTTTGATGTTTGATTTATGTGACCACCGTGTTCATTAAGACAGTCTGGTGGAAACACTCGTGGAAGACCAAGCACTACCCTATGAGTGATCTCTGATACCTCTTATTAGAGGGTCCTACATGTGAGTGATCAATTGTTACGCCTGATTTTTTGGAAATAAATCTATTGATCTGCACTAGGATCTAGTGTGCGCTTTCCTTTCCCTTTTTTCCATTTTCTACAGTATCACTCTGTGGTGACCAGAGTTTTTGGAAACAGCTGCCCTACGATCCAAGGAGTCAGATCTATCAAGTTTACCCTCTCTCCATTCTACTAAGAACGTCACAGAAGAAGACCCCTGAGATTCTACAACCAGTATCAGAACTTTTTCTCGTCTCCTCTATCTGGACTCACTTAAGTATCTTTAGCATTTAGCATTTGCAGTACCTTTAGGACTTTATATATTGTATGTTTTGTATATATTGTATGTTTTTTGTAGATATATTTATATATTTTTTATGTTTATATATATCTATATTTTTTTATATATGTATAACACTTTTTATATATTTTAATATTTTTAATATATGTATACATACATGTATATCTTCTTTTAGGTTTTGGTCTCACGTGTTGTTATCTCTATACCTTTAGGCGCTATAGTATTAACTATGTTTCCATATATAGGGAATACTAGGTCCTCTTTTCCTCAGAAATCTCACAATGACATTCGTAGGAACCTCAGGATTTCTTGTACCTCCAAGAGCTCTGTGGGCCCGTTCATCTTCTAGCATACTTTCCGCTTGGTCTGGAAGAATAGCAGCAAAAGTCTCTTTCAAATACGTTGTTAATTCTTGGACGGCTCTTGGTATGCCACGGATCCTGACGTTATGGCGGCAAGACCGATTTTGCAAGTCTATCTTGTCAGTAAGTTCCATGATTGATCAGAAAAGTGTTTTGGTCGATTGAAGACCTGTCTCATTCTTGGGCCTTTGCCAGCTGGTCTGTCGTCTCCTTCAGCAATTGGGTTTGTTGCCCTAATTCCTTCAAGTCCTTCCTTAGCAGTTCTATCACCTTGGCTAGGAGTTGTTCAATAGTGACACTGATCTGGCTGAAAGGTTGACTTTGGGGTTGTCTTCTTGGCCTGAAGAGTGATCAGAGGCAGAGTCTATCTGAGAGGTGGGCCCGGCCGAGGACCTCACTAGCCTTTCCTCATGATTGAAATTGAAAACTTTCTTGGTCCACAAGACCGTCAACACCTCGCTTGAATTTTGTTTCTGAAAAGCAGGCATAGATAATTTATGAAGGTTTGAGAAGTTTTTGGGTTAGTGGATCCCAATTAGTAGCCTCACGATCAGATTTTCTAGATCCTTCCAATGTCTTAGTTCTGATGGACTACAATGGTCCTATATTATTCGGCGTATATTCTATATATATCTTGGGGCTGCTCTCCTTTGTTTGATACTGTTCACAAACGTATCAAGTATGCCGATAAACGAAAAGAAAGGGCGGTAGGAGAAAGCATAGGTGAGCATTCTCCTACCCCCCTTTCTTTTCGTAGATAATTTACTGACAATAATACTTTAACTAGACTTGCATGAGAAAACAGTTGCGTTTATCAAAGGGAAGACTATTAGCGGCTATGATGCTAGTCTGGGCCCCATTGGGAAATATCTTTACATCATTTGATTTAGAGTATTTTGAGCGGCGAAAAAGATTGATGTGCCTGTGTGTGAAGCACAGTTTTTAGAAGTCATAGAAGACAGGCTCTTCATAGCATTTTAGCTTGTAACCAAAGTCTCTGTGAGAACCCACAGTTTGCAGTTAAAGTGGTAATGGACCAAAGTGCAATTGTTTACTTAGCAGCTCTGCCTGGAATAGGCTGGGGTAACCCCAGTGGACCAACATTTTTAATCTGCAAAATATCAGTTATAATTATCTTGAATGACCACACGGTGGCAGAGTGAGACAAGGTTGTCAGATATTATACACCGGTTATATGGCCACAGCTAGGAGCAGGTTTAGTAAGTCTTTGTAACTCAGGGCCTGACAAGGTGTTTTGCCCCTCCTGGTCCTCAAGGAGCAGGATTCTGGTGGTGGGAGGGAATAGTGGTTGTAGGCCTTCACGTGGGGGCTTCTAAAATGGCGGCTGTCCGTTTGTAGGCTTTTTTCCCCGCCTCGCTTGCTGCCCCTTCCTATACTGCTGGCGTAGTCCTGGGCAAAGCTGGGCCTCACAGGTCGGAACCAGTCATCACCAGGAGTCTCTCCAGGTCCCACAAGGGCCCCCTTGATGAAGGCCTTCTTGGCACGTCTTCCGATGCTGGCCTCCGGCCCTCCAAGATGGCGGCCTCCCGCTCTTGGGCCCCCCTCTCCTCTCACTCCTGCAGGGACAGATCAGGGTGTCTCTGGGTCGTTCTCACCTGTGTCCTCCGCTCTCCAGTGCCTACTTTCCGCCACAGCAAACTCACAGATCCTGGGACATTTAGTAGGCCATCTTCCGCCAGGGCCTTGCTGGGTGACTTGTCCCTCTTGGTCTGGAGCCTCAAAAATGTAGGTGGTGCCTCGTGGTGGGAGATGATGGCTAGTGAGAACCTGCCGCTACCAGGAGTCTCCTCAAGGGCCCCCTCAGGGTGCAGGGCTGCAGAATGAGACTTCTGATGCAGGCCACAGGCCCTCTTGCCAGGCTTCACAAAATGGTTGCCGCCCGTTTGCGGGCTTCTTTCTCCTCTCCTTTTTCACCCCCCACACTCCCTGTGGTGGGTCCGGGTGTCCCTGGGCCTCTACTAACGGAGCCCGCTGACCTCAGGTGCTCTCCTCCAGCTGCAGGGCAATCCAGCAAGGTAACTCAGCTTATAAAGGGGTGTTCCCAGGCTGGGAGTATAGGTCCCTGACCTATAGCAGCTATAAGTGCTCCAGCTTTTGCGTTCGGGAAATCCAGCAGGGGATCAGGATCCCCTAACTTTCTGCTCCCCAATGTTTTTTGGGATAACTGGGCACACAGAGCTATTTAAAAGACCCCCCCCCCCCAAAAAAGAAAAACCTTTGAACACAGAGCACAGTTGGACGCAAGCACCACCCCCCTTGCAATGTTTCAACTGTAATGTGACCTTTCTTCAAGCCATGGTCCTATGTGATTTTTAAAAACATACATCCATTAAATTAGAAGCTTGTACCGGCATCGTGAGACCTGCAACGGCTGCTGGTTTGGAATATGGCCGAGTTACAAAGATTTTAAATTAGACCGAACGTTGGATGAGCGGCCGTGAACATGATAAATTGGTCAAACCCGTACTTAGGTTACCCGTACTTAGGTTTAGATGGAGCCAATGGCAACAGAGGTCATCATCCTTCCGTCACTGAAAAATGGAAGTTGGATTTCAAAGCCTTACAGGCTTCAATTACAAATTGGGATCGGACCCATATTCCAGAAATAATGCAATATTGATAAAGCCGTAAATATGATATTCTATTACATGCAAGTTCCATTATATGTATTAACACATTGATTGCCGGGATTTAAACATGAAATAAAGCATTTTATATTGCAGATTTGAGAGCTTCAGAATGTTGTGCTATTAATTTTAATACTTAATATCACTTTCCCTTCGCATATAAGTACAGTAGTGTGTGTATATTTGCATTTACAGTGCTACGGATTGGACTTTACCCCTCTAGTGGGTCCTCTCTAGTACCTGTTGGCTTCCTGGCTCCATTTGCAATGTGCGGATTAATTGTTAATTGATCCAAGGAAGCAAACAGAAGAAACCCCAAAGAAACTTTGGCAATTGTCTCAAAAGGGAATAAATATAAAATTCCTTCCTGACCCCAGATACTGGTGATCAGATTCCTCCCTGTATCAATATTTTCTCTAATTATCCAGGATAACCCTGAATGACCTTTTTATTTAAACATATATCCAATCCCTTTTTAAAATTATCTATCAAATCTGCTGTCACCTCCTTTGGTAGAGAATTCCACAGTTTAACTACCGTTACTGGGAAGAACCCTTTTCTTTCTTTAGGGTGAAATATTTTTACTTCTAACCTCAAAGGATGTCCTCGTCAGTTGAAAACTTCTTGGCACAAAAAAAAAGTACTTGACAAAGCCTTGTATTGACCCTGGATATTTTTATATAACTTAATCATATCCCCTCTTAGATGCCTTTTTTTCTAGAGAAAATAAGTTTAATTTGGTTAGTCTTTCTACATAACTTAGCCCATCTATTCCCTTTATTGTTTTGTTGCCCTTCTCTGAACTTTTTCCAGCTCTAAAAGGTCCTTTTTATGAAGTGGTGCCCAAAATACTCCATTTTCCAAATGAGGGCATACTAGGGATTTGTACAGAATTATATCTGCTTCCCTTGCTTCTATACCCTTCTTAATACATGCTAATATTTTATTTGCCTTTGCAGCTGCTGCCTGGCTTTGAGCACTGTTACCTAGGTGGTTGTCCACAAGCACTCCCAAATCCCTTTCAATATCTGATACACCTAGATTTGCTCCATTAAGAGTATAAATTGCATGGCTATTTTTCCTTCCCAGATGCATAACTTTACATTTATTTGCATTAAATCTCATCTGCCATTTAGATGCCCATTCCTCAATTTTATGTAAATCCCTTTGGAGGGAAAGCACATCATTATCTGATTTAATTATCTTGCACAACTTGCACGTGTCATTAGCGAAAATGGAGACACCATACTCCAATCCTACCGCTAAGTCATTAATAAATATGTTAAAAAGGAGAGGACCTAATACTGAACCCTGAGGAACCCCACTTACCACATTAGTCCAATCGGAGTATGTTCCATTTACAACAACCCTTTGCTTCCTGTCTTTTAGCCAGCTCTCAATCCATGAGCAGATATTTAGTGCAATTCCTTTATCTCTTAGTTTGCACAATAGTCTCCCATGTGGCACTGTATCAAAAGCCTTTGCAATATCCAAAAAGACTACATCCACTGAGTTGCCTTGATCCAAGTTCCTACTAACCTATTCATAGAAACTAATTAGGTTTGTTTGACATGACCTATCCTTCATAAATCCATGTTGGCTACTACTTATAATACTGTTCAAGTAGACATATTCTTGTATATTATCCCTTATTAACCCTTCTAAAAGCTTCCCCACTACAGAAGTGAGACTCACTGGCCTATAATTCCCTGAATTTGCTCTTGCTCCCTTTTTAAATATAGGTATCACATCAGCTTTTCTCCAGTCATCTGGTAGAGACCCTGTGTTGCGTGAATCTTGGAAAATTAAATATAATGGTTTGACTATTACAGAAGACAGTTACCTCAGTACCCTTGGATGTATTCCATCAGGACCCGGGGCTTTATTAACATTTATTTTTTCCAACCTCTTTTGGATTACTTCCTGTGTTAACCAATTATTTGGCAAAGGTAGTGTAGCCCCATTATGTTGCAGTGTCCCAACCACTGGTACCTTCCTTGTGTATACCGAAGAAAATAACCTATTTAGCTCATCTGTGATTTCCTGGTCACTAATTTTCAGACGGCCTGTGTCACATTGTAATGTTCCTATAGCTTCCTTCCTCGCCTTCTTCCCATATACTTAAAAAATATTTTAGGGTTAGTCTTACTCTCTTTTGCAATTAATTTTTCATTTTCTATTTTAGCCAGTCTAATCGCGCTTTTGCAAGCCTTGTTGATTTCCTTGTATTCCCGTAAAGCAGTCTCTTTGCCCTCTTGTTTGTATAATTTAAATGCCTGTTTTTACTCCGTATCTTGATCTTTAAATATTGTTAAGCCACATTGGATGGGATTTACTCCTTTTACTTTTATTCCCACACGGTATATGCCGATGTGTATGTATATTTAGTAAGGATTTAAATGTTGTCCATTTATGTTCAGTGTTTTTACCTATCAGTTCTCTGTCCCAGTCTATACTTTGTATTGCTGCCCTTAGACCGTTAAAATCTGCCCTTTTAAAATTAAGAGTTTTCGTTGGCCTCTTAAAATTTTGTTTTTTTAAATCAATCTCAAATGAGACTGTGTTGTGATCACTGTTTCCCAAAGGTTGCCCTATTCCAACCTTTGATACTATATCAAAACTATTTGTGATGAGTAAATCTAAGATAGCTTCATTTCTAGTAGGCTCTTGTATAACCTGGGCCAGATGATGATCCCTGAGTGTACTCAAGAACCTGCTCCCCTTAGATGAACTGCTGGTCTCATTTATCCAGTTTATTTCAGGGTAATTCAAATCTCCCATTATTAGAACTTGCCCATGCTTAGCTGCATTTCCAATCTGTAACAATAATTGTATTTCCTCACTTTCAGCTATATTTGGGGGTTTATAGCATACTCCTACTAATATTCTTTTGGAATTTGCTGCTCCGCTATTTAACTCTACCCACAAACATTCAACTTTATCACTAGGTCCACCATAAATATATTCTCTGACTATAGGCTTAAATTCAGGCTTAACATACAGACAAATCCCTCATCCTCATTTACCATTGCCTCTATCTTTCCTAAATAGGTTATAACCATCCAGATTAACAGTCCAGATTCATCCCACCACATTTCGGTAATGCCTATTAAATCCCATTTTTCATTAATTGCTAATAATTCTAACTCTCCCATTTTTCCTGGCAAGCTTCTGGCATTAGCAAGTATACACCTTATGTTATGAGTCTGTAGTTCTGAAGTGCCTGCCACCGTACTTGAATTACTTAGTACTACCTACCTATTGACTATACTACCCCCCCATCTCTTACCCCATGAGTTGTTAATTCATCCCTTATACCCTCTACACTTTCTACCCCATTACTTACACCTAGTCCCCCCCCCCCACCTACTAGTTTAAAAACTCCTCCAGCCTTTCTACCATATTATCCCCTAGTACAAAAGCTATCATTAAGGTGCAATCCATCCCTACTGTAGAGATTGTACCGAAGTGAGAAGTCAGCCCAGTGCTCTAAAAACCCAAACCCCTCCTTAGTGCACCACATCTTTAGCCACGCATTAACCTCCCTAAGCTCCTTCAGCTTCTCTGGGCTAGCACGTGGCACTGGTAGTATCTCAGAAAATACTACCTTGGAGGTCCTTGCCTTCAGCTTATTACCTAGTTCTCTAAAATCATTCTTTAGGACACTCCATCTTCCCCTCACTTTGTCATTGGTACCAATATGTACCAAGACCGCCGGTTCATTTCCAGCCTCTCACAATAATTTGTCTACCCGATCCACAACATGACGAACCCGAGCACCCGGGAGACAGCAAACTGTTTGATTGCTGGGATCTGGGTGATAAATCACCCTGTCTACCTTCCTAATAATAGAGTCCCCTACAACCAAAACCTGTCTGTTGCTCTGCCTATTCTGCTCTCCCTCTCCTCCAGTAGAGCTGTTCTCCCTGCTGTTAGAGGGAACAGCTCTATCTGGCATTGCCATTCCTGAATAAACATCCCCAACAGTTTTACTCAATCTGGCAAATCTGTTGGTGTTTGCCAACTCAGAACTGGCCTCCCTCATTCTGTTCACCCTGCTTCCCCTTGTAACTGTAACCCAGCTACCTCCCTGGACATCCTCACTAGCCCCAGCTCCATCCTCCATGCTAGGCCCAGCTAAACTGTGCTCAGTGAGCACCAACCCAGTGGAGCAATATCACTAAGTGCTGCAATTCTCCTCTCCAGATCTCCAATTTGAGCTTCCAGAGAGGCAACATGCTCACACCTCTCACAGAGGTATGGACCCTGGATCATCTGTTCCAGTATTGCATACATATGACAGTATGTACACTGAATAAGGTTGCCACTGTACTGACTCATAATTATTATTATTGTCTACAAAATGTCAGTGGGAAAAATAAAGAATATAAAATAATATATTTGTATAAAGTTTTCTTCCTTTGCACTATAAATCTGCCCTCCCTTTTCTTTGAAGTCCCTCCTTTTATTTAAACTCCTACGCTTTCACTAGAATTGCACTTGATACAGAAAATGTTCGCAAGCTCACAAGTTCGCCCCTTCTCCTGTTTATATTAACTTCTGCCTTCTCACCTGGACACAATTAGTGCACTCTGCAATTTATCAGCCTTTACTTGTAAGGTAAATCCACTTGTAAACAGGCCCCAAACCAGCTCACAAATCTTTTATTTTAGTTTAACAGTCAAGCCACACCCCTCTCACCTGGGCACAATTAGTGCACTCTGCAATTTATCAGCCTTCACTTGTAAGGTAAATCCACTTGTAAAAAAACCCAAAACAGCTCACAAACCTTTTATACTAGTTTAATAGTCAAGCCACACACCTCTCACCTGGGCACAATTAGTGCACTCTGCAATTTATCAGCCTTTACTTGTAAGGTAAATACACTTGTAAACAGCCCCAAAACAGCTCACAAACCTTTTATACTAGTTTAAAAGTCAAGCCACACCCCTCTCCCCTGGGCACAATTAGTGCACTCTGCAATTTATCAGCCTTTACTTGTAAAGTAAATCCACTTGGGTTGTGCTGTATGTAATTTATCCACTGATTTTGAAATAAGGTCTCAGAATTGTTCTATCACCCATAGTATTAGAGTTACGTCCTCTTTAATATAATACCCTAGCTATTTACCCATCAAAAATGACAGGAATACGTTTTCCCCACCTCTCCCTCCCCTGTGTCTTCTTCCCCCTCCCTTGTACCTCCCCCCTTGTGTATCCGTCCCCCCTCTCTCCCCTGTGTCTCCTTCCCCCACCCTCTCTGCCCTGTGTCTCCTTTCCCCTCTCCCTCACCTGTGCCTCCTTTCCCCCTCTCCCTCACCTGTGTCTCCTTTCTCCCGCTCCCTGACCTGTGCCCCTTTTCCCCCTCTCACTTTCCCCCTCTCCCTTTCCTCCCTATCCCTCCCCTGTGTCTCCTTTCCCCCATATCCCTCCCCTGTGACTCCTTTTGCCCAATCTCCCTTCCCTGTGTCTCCTTTTCCCCAATCTCCCTCCCCTGTGTCTCCTTTCCCCCTCTCTCCTGTTTCTCCTTTTCCCTGTGTCTCATTTCCCCCTCTCCCTTCCCTGTATCTCATTCCCCGCTCTCCCTCTCCTCTGTCTCCTTTCCTCCCCTCTCTCCCTCTCCTGTTCCTCCTTTCCCCCTGTCCCTTCCCCCATGTCTCCTTTCCCACTCTCCCTTTCCGCCCTTGTGTCTCCTTTCCCCGTCTCCCTTCCCTGTGTCTCCTTCTCATCCGCTCCCTGATTTGTGTCTTCGTTTCACCTCCTCTCCCTCTCTCTTGTCTCCTTTCCCCCCTTATTTCCCCTCCTGTGTATCCTTTCCCCCCTCCTCTTACTCCCTTGTCTCCTGCCCCCTCCCTTTCCCTCCCATGTCTCCTTTCCCCCCTTTCCCCCTTTTCCTCCCCTATGTCTCGCACCTGGATGGAATCCTGCAAGTAGCGCCGCACTTACCTCCTCTGCTGTTCCTGTCCTCCAGCCGGAACTACTTTCTGGATCAAGCCGCTGGGGAGCCGCAGAGCAGAAGACGGAGTGCGGCACTGCTGGCAGGGTCTCATCCAGGTACGTACTTGGGATAGAGTGATGAGAGCCTGGAAGAACCAGGTAGGAACCAGGTACTTTGGGGTGATACGAGGCCGGGGGCCTTGCGATGAGCGCCTCTGACGCTTATCTCGAGTCCTCCACTGGCAGGAACCAGGTAAAGTCCAGCGGGCCTCATGGTTACGGGCCGCAACGGCTCGCCTCGATTCGCGAGGCTCGCAGTTACAGCCCATCGGGCCGCAAAATGTGACCAACAACGTAAGCATTCCCCATACTGACAACTATTATAGTGATTGTGCTATACAACACATTCATATAGCACTAAGATTTGTTAATTTTTCATCAGTAAAATACTAGTATTATTTTTAGTTGTTGCAAATTCTACTGATTAGTCAACGTAAAAAGGGCCCAGAGTAATAAACGGTTGAGTCATCTTCTGTCACGTGATACTCTTCAGGCATGATAAATAATGTGTTTGCTTGTTTACTGTATGAGTCAAAGCTCCTGGCTAGTTGGTGGAAAGAATTTGTTCTTGAAACTGCTGTGAGTATGTTATTTGTGTAGTTCTATGTATATTTTATGTTCATAATACAACATTGAACAATGCCAAGAAATTGTATTAATTATCCGGCCTCATTTTGCTACATTTGCGGTGAGGTGATATTTAAAAATCATAAACGTGGTTTTACTCCACTTATTAAGAAATATTATGAGCTTTACTTTGGATGCAAATTCGGTGACCAAGATAAAATTTGGGCCCCTCATTTTTGTTGTCGTGCCTGTGTCAGACTTCTCACAAGTTGGTCAACAGGTTCTCGGCACATGAATTTTGCTGTTCCAATGATTTGGCGAGAACAAAAAGATCACTCCACGGATTGTTACTTTTGTCTTCCAAACCTTTCAGGCATCAGTTCTAAATCTAAGCACACTGTGACATATCCAAATTTACCATCTGCCATCAGGCCAGTGCTGCATAGTGAAGAACTGCCTAGGCCAACGCCTCCAAAAGAAGTAATACTTAGTGATGATGAGCAAGAAAAAGATCCTGTAGAGCATGGTGATGATGATATAAGGCTTGATCAAACTTTTGAGGCTTCCTGTTCTTCGTTAAACCACATTTCCTTACCAAAGGAGATCTTAATGACCTCGTCTGAGACTTGAACTTATCTAAAATGCAAGCAGAAATTTTAGGCTCCAGGTTGAAAGGCTGGTATCTTCTCCATAATGTTTTTTTAGAGATAGGCATAGTGACTTTAAGGATTAATTTTCCCTTGAAGATGAACTTGGTTTTTGCAATGATGTTTATTTATTTATTTAATTATTTTAAAGATTTTTTATTGTTTCAATAAACATAAAGACAGATACAAATACAAAAAATGTGGGCAGTGTGTACATATCTTCCATGATCTATTGATATGTTATGGTTAACGCCATATAACAATTGCAAATTCACATAATATTCATACAAGTTAGCAATCTATTAATGTTATGATTACACCTTGCAGCGTATGTAAATTTGCATAATATTAATTCAAGATGGCAAAATCCAAAAAAGCCAAATAACTGAAGATTAAAACATTTACAAATCGAGACATGGAGCAATGTGTAGTAAGCAGAGACTATCCAAAACAAATCAAAAGAAACAGGGCCAGAATCACCAACAAAAGAAAAAAAGAACAAGTTATTTACTAATTGATGTTCAAATATTTTTGCCAGAGTTCCAACTTCTCCAGAGTACCTTTTCTAATTCCTGTATCAAGGAAGTCTTTCTCCAAAGAGAAATTTCTGTTCATAACCAGGACAGTATCATTCCACAAAAATCGCAGAGGTTGCTTCCATTTACATGCTAATAGCCACTTCGCTATAGTGACCACCTGGAGAATCAGTACCTTCATTTTCCAATCAAACGTATTCAGGAGGATATGAAGGAGTGCTATCTCTGGAGATTAATTAATTTTTATTTCAATTATGGCAGAGATTTCCCTAAAGCACACTTCCCAAAAATCTTGGACACTTACACTGCCACCAAATGTGTAAGAAGTGTGTAAGTCCCTTTCTTACCACACCCTCTCCAGCAGTTTCAATCTCTGGAGGTGTGTGAGAATCTAGCTAATTTATTTGGGGTTAAATACCACCTATTCAAAACCTTAAATGAAACATCTATCAAAGGTATATATTTTCCAATTTTATTTGTAAATTCCAAAGACTTAAACCAGGTTTCTATTGGCCAACTTTGTCCCAAATCTTTTTCCCGACTTATCCTTTTCGATGTTTTCCCCACATCCATAATATTTTGGAGAATTTTAAAACATTTAGATATTAAATTTTGTTTACTTTGTGCAATATAAAGTTGTTCAAAGGTAGGTGAGAAGTCTATTTTGTTTAAGGGTATATTTAGAGACCAAAATTGTAGCTCTCATTCTGTTATAATTTAGCCAATTAGCAACTGGTAAGCCAAATTTGTTTCTCAATTCCTCAAAAGTAGCTAGTTCATTATTCTTAATTAAATTTCCTAGGCAAATATTTCCCCAGTTGGACCATTTCACCAAAAAGTTTAATTTTTATTCTTTAGCCACAACTATTAATGGGATAGATGGACTTGGAAAAGGAACTAAATTCCACCTAGTATTTAGTTTGGAGCAAAAATTCCAGCATTTTTTAACTATTAACGCCCCTTCTTTAACCCGATTTTTTGGCAGATCTTCATACCATAATAAATCATTAAGATTGAGACTTATCAGATGATAATCTTCTATTTGGGGCCAACCATGCAATTTTAAGTTATTATTCCAATTAATAACATGATGTAACATTATGGCATCATGGTAGATCTTCAGACTAGGATGGGCTACTTCTCCCCTGTTAAGTTTTCTAGTGGTAATAGAGGACTTAATTATTACTTGTTGATTCTTGTAAATAAATGTATTAATTGTATCCTGAAATTGCTTAATCCGGTGTTTCGGAAAGGGACTAGAAAAATTACATAATATATAATTAAATTTAGGCAGAATGGACATTTTCACAGCCGCAATTTTGCCAAGCCAAGATCTTTTACTTTAACGTGCAGTTTCTTTAAATTGTCCAGAATAATATGTTCCAAATTTTTACTGAAAGTAAATGAGTAATATAAATATTCTGCAGGTATAATTATATATTCCCTTCAAATACTCAAGCTGTTGTTGAGGGAGGTTAATTGTCATAACTTCTGTTTTAGTAAGATTTAATTTATAGTATGAAACAAAACTATATTTCCCAATTATTCGTTAGATTGAGAACAATATCGTCTACTAAAAGTAATATTTTATATTCTTTCCCTCCAATCTCAATATCCTTTATTGCATTTGAAGATCTTAAAGAAATTGCCAAAGGCTCTATTAATAGGGCAAAAATTAAGGGGTATATGGGGCAGTCTTACCTGGTTCAATTTTTTATCTCGAAAGTAGAAGATTTAAAGGCGATGCCCACCACAAAGGCGGATGGGTTTGCGCAAAGAGCTTTAATGGTTTTAGAGGCAAAATCCCCCAAGCCAAATGTTAGTAGTGTTAGCAAGAGAAATATAGGGGATTTGTTTTGTATTAACAAAGTCAATTAAATTGATCAATCTTCTGGTATTATTTTGCCCTTGTCTTCCTGAGATAAAACCGGATTGGTCTCTCTCAATCAGGTCATCCATGACCACATTTAGCCTTGTGGCCAAAAATTTTGCCTAGATTTTAGTATCTGTATTCAACCGAGATATGGGCCAAAAGTTTTTACAATTAGATAAGATTTTATTTTGTTTAGGAATCGTGACTATTGTTGCTTCTAGCATTGCTTTGGGAGCTCTGCCATCTCTCATAATTTCATTAAATGCATTTTGCATCTGTTTTACAAAAACAGGATAAAAGGCCTTAAAATATTCATTTACAAAACCATCAGGACCTGCAGTTTTACGCAATTTTAATTTATTAATTGCATCCATCATTCTGTATAAATATTCTGCAGGTATAATTATATATTCCCTTCAAATACTCAAGCTGTTGTTGAGGGAGGTTAGTTGTCATAACTTCTGTTTTAGTAAGATTTTATTTATAGTATGAAACAAAACTATATTTCCCAATTATTTGTTGCAAGCTTCTAAGAAATCGGGTCTGTTAGAGTGAGAACAATATCGTCTACTAAAAGTAATATTTTATATTCTTTCCCTCCAATCTCAATATCCTTTATTGCATTTGAAGATCTTAAAGAAATTGCCAAAGGCTCTATTAATAGGGCAAAAATTAAGGGGTATATGGGGCAGCCTTACCTGGTTTAATTTTTTATCTCGAAAGTAGAAGATTTAAAGCCGATGCCCACCACAAAGGCAGATGGGTTTGCGCAAAGAGCTTTAATGGTTTTAGAGGCAAAATCCCCCAAGCCAAATTTTAGTAGTGTTAGCAAGAGAAATATAGGGGATTCGTTTTGTATTAACAAAGTCAATTAAATTGATCAATCTTCTGGTATTATTATGCCCTTGTCTTCCTGGGATAAAACCGGATTGGTCTCTCTCAATCAGGTAAACCATGACCACATTTAGCCTTGTGGCCAAAATTTTTGCATAGATTTTAGTATCTGTATTCAACCGAGATATGGGCCAAAAGTTTTTACAATTAGATAAGATTTTATTTTGTTTAGGAATCGTGACTATTGTTGCTTCTAGCATTTCTTTGGGAGCTCTGCCATCTCTCATAATTTCATTAAATGCATTTTGCATCTGTTTTACAAAAACAGGATAAAAGGCCTTGAAATATTCATTTACAAAACCATCAGGACCTGCAGGTTTACGCAATTTTAATTTATTAATTGCATCCATCATTTATTTTTCAGAAATATCTTGAGTTAATGATTCCAAATCTACTGGAGCTAGTTCTGGCAACTTGATTTAGTTTTACAAATTCTAAATATCCTGAGTAGAAAGTTTCTTAAACTCATCACCTTGTTCCAAGTAGTATCTAAAAAAAAAAGAAAGATATTTTATCCTTTTCATGGATTATTTCTTATTTAATTTGTTTGCTAGTAGTCTTCCTTATTTATTACCCTGATTGTATAGTTTCTGTTGAAAGGCCAATACTGATCTTTCTGCCATATCCTGTAATATTCTTCTAAGTTTAGTTTGAACTGTTTTAAGTTGTATTATACCGTCAGAATTTGGGCGTATTTTTAACCTATATAATTGTATATATAATTCCCTCAGTGTACTCCCCCTTTTTCTCTTCTGACGAGCCTGAAGCTTTATAAGAATCCCTCCTATAAAGGCTTTATGGGCGTTCCATATAACCACATTTGATATTTCTGAGTTATCATTAATCATAAAAAACGGTGATAGTTCTTCTTTAATTAGATTCTTATTTGCACTGTCAGTAAATAGGGAGGAATTTATTTTGCATAAATTTCTCTTATTTTTACAATGATCTATTTTGAAAATTAATTTCACCATTGCATGAGCTGCCCATATAGTTGGACCTATCTCCACCTTCATTAATGTGTCTATAGGCTGCAAGTTTACTAAGAAATAATCCAATCTTGAATATGATTGAAATCTGTTCGAGTAGAAAGTAAAATCTCTTTCACCTAGATGGAAGATCCGCCATGCATCATAAAGATTATGATTCAACAAACTTTGTTAAAAGGCTGTAGATTTCCTTAAACTTTGATGGTCAGGTAAAGGTTTGTGAGATTATTTCTTATCACATACAGTATATAGTTGTCATAAGTGCGGGTTATCCAAAGTTGTTGCTAACGCTCCTTGCCAGCAACTGCGGACCTCGCAACATTAACAGACTTACGACACGGAAATACGAGGGACTTAGAAAAAAAAACATTACGACCTTGCAAAATTACGACTTTAACTGCCGACCCGCGCAAACCTCAAAACATTCAAAACACAATAAATACACACAACAAACACATAAAAAGCTTACCCACAGCAACAGGGAGCACTCAGGACCTCTGCAAGTGAAGTTACACCTTATTATTATTATTATTATTATTATTATTATTATTATTATTATTATTGTCTTTATTTATATCGCGCCAACATATTCTGTAGCGCTGTACAGTGGTATTGTACAAGGCAAAAAACAAACTTAACACCTTATAAAGAATGGAGGGCCCTGTTTTTGAGCTTAGAATCAAATGCACATAGTGCTTGTTTCCAAGACACGGACACACAATTGAAAACTCGCAAACTTACAATCTAAGGGTTTAGGTGTGATACAAGAGGGTGATAAATACAAAATGGCAACGTGAATGTAATTTGTTTAGTCAACTGGAGGGGTCTGTGTGTTGTACTGTAGAATGTGAGTGGGAGTGTTATTATGCTGGGGAGTGTGCAGTTGTAATTATAAAGGCTGAAGGTGATATGATTTTTTAAATAGGTGTGTTTTAAGTAATTTTTTTAAGGTTTTGGGGCAGGAAGATAATCTAATGGAGCGAGGCAAGGGGTTCCAAATAGTAGGGGCAGCACGAGAAAAGTCTTGAAGACAGGAGTGAGAGGAGGTGATGAGAGAGGAGGAAAGAAGAAGGTCGTTAGCAGAACGAAGGGGGCGGTTGGGAGAGTATTTAGAGACAAGAGCAGAGATATAAGGGGGTGCACTGTTGTTGAGGGCTTTATGTGTTAGGGTCAAGATTTTAAATGTGATTCGGGAAGCTATGGGAAGCCATTGGAGTGATTGACAGAGAGGAGCTGCAGACACTGATCGTTTGGTATTGAAGATGAGTCTAGCGGAGGCGTTCATTATGGATTGGAGGGGAGACAGACGAGAGATGGGTAGGCCAGCAAGGAGGGAATTGCAGTAGACCTCCATTTAAGTCCAGATTGAACAGTTTAGACACCTGAAAATCACCTAAGCGAGAAAAAAAATGGCCTCCGAAAAAAACTAAAACGAGGCTACAGGACCCTAAACACGCAAAACACCACCAAACACATACGAATTTTCCGAAAAAGCCAGACAAACTCCAAGAACAAGGACGCTAAATCACCAACAGCCGCGTACCACAAATTAGGCGCCATTTTACAACACTAACTTACAGAATGCAGAAGTACATAGCTACCCTAACGGATTTGGCTTGTGCACGCACACTATTTACACTACACACTGCACACATTGCTCACACTTATACAGCAGCTCCACAGCACACAAAACACACAGTGTATGCTGCAGCAACATGAAAACAGATTGTCAGCTCTTCAGCATAATGCTTCCTACATTTATTACTTAAAAATAGGTAAAGTATATTCCTTTATTAATGTATTGTTTAGTTGCTTACCATACACCAAACAGCATTAGCTCACTTACAATTTGATTCCCGTCATTTTTTGACGGGCAATATTCTAGTCATATATAGGGTCTAGACATAGGTTAAAATCTCCACACATAATTAACTGTCCTCGAGTGTATTTAGCAGTGTGCTTTAACACCCGGTTTATACCTTTGTTTTGTCCTTGATTAGGGGCATAAATATTTACAGTAGTGTAATCAAGATTGTTTAGTTTACCAGACCAGGTTATAAATCTCCCTTCTTGGTCTATTTGGACACATTCTTCTATCAAATAAACTCTTTTATTAAAGAAAATTGAAACACCTCTAGACTTTTTGCGAAACATGGAGTTATAATATGTAGAGAACAAAGAATGGGCCATATAAGGAAGCTTTCCTTCTTGCCAATGTATCTCTTGGATACATACTATGTCTGATTTTTCCCTAACAAAGGCATACATGGCTAGTCTTCTCTTGGCACCATGATTCAGATCCTGTACATTTTCTGATATAAAATGTAAAGGTCATCTGGTTAGGGGAGCAACAAGTTCCCCCACCAGAAAATTCATCTCGATCTCCTGCAAAACTTGCTCTGTGTCTCTAACGAAAAACATACAAAGAATCCAAATAAAACAAATAACATCTAAAAAATAAAAAACAATCCCAACCCAATGTTTCTATTCCCCGTACTTCTGGACTCCAAGAATCTAACCAGAGATCCAAAAGCAGGAAAACATCAAATATATTCTACCCCAGCTTTGGATAACCCAAAAACCTATGCTCACCATTTAAAGTTCATCATGTTTTAAAACCTGTTGTGTTACTAATTTGTGTTACTCAACTCCAGCATGAGAGCAAAGCTAAGATCAGTCTAGATCATAGAGCGATACCTTTCAAGAAAGTATATTTACCCAGGGAGACTCCTATAGCTCCCATCTAATGTGTTTATACATATCCGCTATGAACTAATTTCATTTCACCTATACCCATGGAGTGCCAACTCAATATTACATTTCCCATGTGTCTATATAATCAAATCAATTGTGTCAAATTTCTATAAACTAAGGCCATTGGAAGATTCCCAATGTAGGGATTCCCCATAAACTTGTAAATTAAAAACTGAGCAACACTCTTAAACAAGTGCCATCTATTTGTGGTATTAGAGTCTACATAATAATTTGTGTTATTATGTGAACTGCTCATTAAATATTCAAAAATATATACAATGTCATACCATAAAGCTTATCTTCTAAAAAGTCAAGATAATTTCAATATTCAGTGTTTTACACAAAAAGAAAAAGGGGAAGAAAAATTATTTCTAAATCGACTCATAGGTAATCAATTTCTCAAGTGTTACATTTTAGAACGTAGAATATACTATTCTAGTGCTCAATACTACTCAAAATATAATCACTATGTGTTATTTATCTCTCTGTTAACATTTTTTCATACTATCAGTAATGGAATATTCTTCGTTAACCAACCCGGGAAAAAGAAAAAGAAAACAAAATTACACTAAGATTCGAGATAAAACTTAGAAGTAGTTGGTTATACAGATTCCACATTTAGTGGCATTAAATGCCAAAGCTTAAGGAGTTTTTCCACTTCATTCACCTTGTAAACCACATGTCTTTCATTAGAAAAATAAATTGTAAGTTTAAGGTGAAACCCCCATTTGTACAATACATTGTTATTTCTTAGGGTTTTAGTAATTTCCCCAAATTGTTTATGACACAATATAATTTCACCAGGGAGATTGGGGAAAATGTTAATGTTATCATAAGGTATATCCAACTCCTTTTTCTCGAAAGAAACCTTCAAAATTGCATCTTTGTGATCCTGGCGGTTCAATCTAATAATTACATTTCTTGCAAGATTTTTTTAAGATACGTTACAAAATATCAATTATCCTATCATTTGTTGTCAATGATAGTATTAAATAGTTTAACAAGGTATTAAAAAATGGCAGTAAATGCTTCGTACCAACACTTTCAGGGATACCTCTGATTCTAAGGTTTTTACGTCTCGCTAGATTATCATATTTTAAGCATTTCGTTGTTAAGGACTGAACTTCATATTTTAGAGCTTTCATTTCACTGTTCAAATCCTGATAGTTCTTAACAATGGTGGCTTGACTGTTTCCTTTCTCCTCTATATGTTTACACAGATCATTAATAGCTTTTGCATTATTAGATATTTCATAAGACAATTCTGTTTTAATAGCTATCTGAAATTCGCTCAGGAGCTCCCTCATAGTTCTTACCATTAAATTGTCTTCGCCTGAAGTTTTCCCTTCTGTACTATCTTCTAGTTGGGAATTAACATTATTACTTAACTGTGTAGAATTAGCTTCTGCTTGCATATCTGAAAGTGATTCTCTATGATTTTTCTCTTTGTTTACTGATTTATCTAAAGGGGAGAAGAAGTTTCCAGGAGATCTTTTTTTGTTGTCTTTGACTTTTTTTTGTCTTTGACTTTTGATTCAACTCCTTGGTTCTCTTTGTTGCTCATTTTAATGAACTATTTACTTGCTGTTTTTAAAGCTGAAAGAAATTAAATACTGACAGTTTATAAGTAATTCCTAAACTTTAGTTTTACCTGGACATTGAAGTAAGTCCCGCACTTAAAGGCGGTTTTAATTATCTCTAATGACTTTCAGTTTATCTCTTAGAGTTCTGTCTATCTGGTTACCTCTGAATATATCTGAATAAGGCAAAACAAATATAGACCTCGTCTAGCACAATAGTCAATACACAAATAATTCCGCTGGGGAACAAAAGGTTCCAGCTTCAGGTAGAATACTACAAATATTTTATATGTTTCCCTTTAGGGGGAGTATTTGCCTTTTCAGGGACCCAAACATTTCCCCAAATGCTTTTAATAAGGTCAGAACTTCATTAATATCTTTTAGCTTTGCTTAAATCATAAGATCGTGTTACTTTAAGTATATATGTCATTACATTTTAGTATCTCTTTAGAGTAATAAGCAACCTCTTACTAGATAACCAAAGATCAGAGGAAACAGTACATTTCAGGCCCAATATTAGAGCATAAGTAACAGTCCAATGCCTTTGTCTGTGATGGAACCTTAAAAGGGGTGTAAGCAGACTGCCAATAGCAGTGAATGGAATAAATCGGCCCAGAGTTCATACACTCTCATGTTAATTGAATTAAGGCCAAAGTAGGGTCTTCATTAAATAGCCTGTCTTCGGAAATCCTCTTGAAGAAATGCAGAGGGTAAAAATCTTTGTAGATAGCCTTTGTATAATGGATTGTATAGACTACCGAGTTAGGCCCAGTCACAGGCACTTAACAAAATATGTCTATTATTTGTGTTGTAGAATTTATCATATAGATAATAATCCAATCTTGACTTTTAATCTCCAATATACATATTAAAGGTTATGGATTTTTCAAGTATGTAGGTTTGTGAAGAATTCTGGTTTATACCCATACATATCCCACGCAACACATTATAGATATATAGGGTTTTAGATTATTTCATAAACAGTTCCCAAGTGATGAATTCAAAATCCTTGAGTATTAGGGCTTATCTGTCCAATGTTAATGGTTCTTCCATATCTCCAAACATTTTTAATATAACATATTTGACCCTCCTGAATGCAGGGTTCCTGGGTTATAACCTGCTCAGATTGCTTTAATTAATTATATTCAGGAAAGTAAGCTTAAATAATTGGAGTGCTTAAAAGTTGATTGTAGTTCTATATTTAATGAGGACCCTTATCAGTTAGTCTCCAGAGTTTGGCCTTTGAGTGTATAATATCACCACTCTCAATTTGCATAAATTGCTGGTTAGACAGATATATGATTTTATCAATTTAGAGAAGAAGGTGCACTTATCTTATGTCTCATGTTCATCTCATTGCCATAGTCGAGTAGCAGAGATTCCAGAAGTTTCTGGTTCTATGGCGTCATTCAGCGCTCCAGGCCTCACTCACTGAGTGCCAGCTGCCGCTCCCGCCACTCACTGCAACATCCGCCACTCACTGCAACATCTCATTGTCTCTCTCACTTGCAGCCTCAGCAGCTCCTCAGCCTCAACAGCCTGTGTGTCAATACAGGCATCGGCTTCTCAGAGAGACACTACCAGGGTCCACCTCGACTCTCCACAGCCTCAGAAGACCTCAGCATCGGTAATGTGCACGGGTTAGTTTCTCTTAGCATTCCTGGGATCCAAAGCCATTGTGCCCAGTCAATGCACCAAACTGACCATTTCCTGGGTGTGGTTTTTCCCCTGTTGCAATTATGTTTATTCTGTCATGGAAGCACCTGGTCATGAGTACAAAACAGAGGATTGGCGTTTATTTATCGATTCTTCTAAACTTAGCTTAAAAGCTGTTCTTCTCCACAAAGGAAATACGTTTCCATCAGTGCCACTGTCTCATGCCCGCAATATCAAAAAACTTATGAGAGCATGAAACTCTTGCTTGGAAAAATCAAATATGGAATATGTGTGGTGACTTGAAAGTAGTTGCTCTTTTGCTTGGACTACAACTTGGTTACACAAGTACAGCTGTTTTCTTTGTGAGTGGGACAGCAAAGACCAAAGAAATCATTACACTCAAAAACAATGGCCAAGGAGGGTGTGGCTAGCAGCAAACAGAGAGGAAGCAAAACAACATAGCTCCCAGCAATAAGGCTTTAAAAAGCATGAAAATTATATATAAAGTAACTTCTCTATCACCAAATCAACAAATTTGCACACAGGAGGACCCAGCTGGCTTTAAAAATCAAGTTTGGCAACTTTTTTCCTGAGATTTGCAGCTGAACCAGAACAAAGGAAACTCTGAAACACTGATAAACAACATGCCTACTTAAGGTTGGTAATGACTCATATTGCCTGTCTGTTTCAAACCTATACAATTTTTTGCCTTATACTACTGGAGATCTAGTCTGTGTAATAATCTAAAGATATGGTACACAATAAACTGTATTAATTTTTAAGAGAAGAAGACCCAGCAGCCTATCTCTCAAAGCTATAATATATGAAAGAGGATGTGTGTTTCTGCTGAAAAAAACATTTAAGACCATATATAAAGTGACTTATCTATCACCAAATTGATATATATGACCAGGATTGTGCACAGGAGGACCCAGCTGGTTTTAAAAATCAAGTTTGGGGATCCAGAAGCTGCAAGTTGCACCCTAACAAGAAGAGACTGTGTGAGAGGTCCAGAAAAGATTACAGCTTTGCTGCTACTAAAAACACTGCAAACCTAGAGGCACTAAAGGGAGGCTTTAATACTCTTGGCTCCCAAAAGCTCAGGGACCTGTACAGTTAAAAACACTCCAAAGGACAGAGAAAGCAGATACTGCTAAGAGAGGCTTGATGCAACACAGAACCATCCCATATTTTATTACAGACATTGTTTTTTTATGCAAGTGGGACATTAAAAGATTCTGAGAAGTTATGGTCCTAGAGGACATTACAATCTGGCTAAGGGTCTCACTATAAGGCCTAAAGGCCCCAACTTGATTTCTATGTAATAATAACAGATTGAGAAAGTTTGCCTGCAGCTCGTGTTTGTCTAAAAGACTGGATTGCCCTGCTATGTGGTGTTGAAAGATTTCATGACTCTGACACTAGTGTGCTAACACTGACACCCAGTGGACACTCTAAGAATAGCGCATCCAAATCACAAACTGCACTAATCTGTAAGCATTTTCTGTTCAAGGAAGTTTTTTTCTCTAACCTTAATTCGGATGAAGAGCCCTTACCCTGGGAGCACATATTATACAGCACTGGGGCAGGGATTGGTGATCTCGGAGGCATTAAAGGAACGACAAATTCCCTTACTCAAGGCGTTCGTCGCGGTTAATCCGCACAACACGCTAATCAAACTTTTGAACCTCTTGAAGCAAGAGGACAAAGGGAAAATTATCTTAGGGGGAGACCTAAACCTGGCGGTCAGCCATTCCTGGATAGGTCAGGGACACCCTCGTACACCAGGGATGCGAGAAAGCTTAAAGTCATACATGCCCTACTTAAAGAACTGGACTTAATAGATGCCTGGAGGGGGTTACATCCTTCTGAAAGACAATACACATTCTTTTCCCCTACACATAACACATACTCCAGGATTGATGACTTGTTAATCAACTCCTCACTGTTCAATAGCGCATCAGATGCCCACATTTTACCCTGCCCATGTTCAGACCACGCGTTGATATCTTGTAAATTAAGTCTAAGCCAAAATAATCCCCACATCCACGCTTGGTGTCTGAACGACAAGTTGATCACGTGCTCAGAGATACGGGCCCAAATAGATGAGGAAATTAACACCTTCTTCGTTCTGAACGATATTCCTGAGTCGGAAATAGGATGGTCCTGGGTTGCCCATAAGGCTTAGATTAGAGGGATAATCATAAAAATCTCAGCGGCATATAGGAAGAAATTACTCCGCAAAGAAAACGAACTCTTCCAGAAATTACAAAAGTTGGAAAAGTTAAACCAGAGTAAATTCACCAGGGAAACACAAAACGTCATAAATCGAACCAGATCAGAATTAGACACCATTCTGGCAGAAAGAACCGAGAAGGCCATTAGTGTGTATATTTGCATTTACAGTTCTACGGATAGGACTTTTCCCCACCGTGCTGGTCCTCTCTACTATACGTTGGCTTCTTGGCTCCATTTGCGGGTTACTGGGTTGAACGCCAGTGTATTCATTGCTATTATAAGCGAAATTGGAAAACGTAGCGGTTACTGGTTTGAGAGAACAAAGGATTTGTGGGCGCGCAGTTCAAATTTTCACGGCCCGTAGGTTTTTTTTTCTGCACCTAACCCGCAAGTCGTTTGCGGGAAGCTTTGAGAGGCCAATTTAATAGCCGCAAGTCTTGCGGGCTACATTTCGGCCTACGGTTTTCCATGTTAAGGGAATTTAATAGGGCTGGATAGATTATATATCATATCAGAAGAATATACTTCAATTACAAAAATAAATACCTAGATGCCAATCAACAGTGATAAAATATATGTAAGTTATAGATATATATAAATTAAGAAGCTTAGATTCTAAACTCAAAACAGGGTCCTCCATTATTTATACTACTTGTCAATATTGTATTTTTCCTTGTTTTTCAACCCATGTTCATCGCTACGGAATATGTTGGCGCATTACAAATTAAAGTTATTATTGTTATTATTAATATTATTATTATTATTATTATTATTATTATTATTAATAATAATAATAAATATCCAGAATATATAAAGTTCATTCAGAAGGTAGACTTACAATCTAAAGTGCAGTGCCTTATTAATGTAAAGTGCAATTATATCCATAAACAAACTGCTCACAAGTATCAATCAGAGCAATTATATAATACACCACTTATCTGATATTAGTGATATAAACCATTCATATATTTTAAAGTAAAATACATTGAGTTAAACCCAAATACAATCACAGCATGAACTATTAAATTAATTTCTCAAAATTGCCTGTGAACAATATATAAATAATCAATTTCTAAGTTTACATATATATACACACACACACACACAACCAGTGAGAACAAACCTATCTCTAATCCCTACATCCTCTGTGTGGCAGTACTACTCTCAACACTATCTATCCCTCTAATAACAACTCTATCCCTTAACTATAATCTAATGTGGCAGTACAGGGGATCCACCACTTACCCCCTTAAACTCTATATCAACAAGTAACTCTCTAGTCTACCCTTACCTCCTACACTAGTGACCAGAAATCCAGAAAATAGAAAATCAAGGTACAATCATACAGTCGCCACTACCTGCTCTACAAGCGTGCACTTCCCTAGTGGCTAGCCTGAGAAGAAGCTCAATGTGAAACGCGTGCATTGCTGGTGTGGACATATGGTCCCCGAAGATGCTGTCACAAGTTTGCCCACTAGATGGGTCAGGGCTGGGTCACAGTTACATATCCATGCATTAAACTCCAAGAATTCTAAGACCTTTATAAACTACAAGTAAGTAAGTTTCATTACCAAACCTAGAGGAGGGGAGAAATTGTAAAGTTACCAAAAATAAAAAAAATAGTTCAGAAAGACAATAGTAGCATATAATATTCACAATGAGGGCCAGTGCTGTAAGAAAAAAAGCAGAGACCAATCCCAAGTCTGATCAACATTGTTGGGGGAAAAACAGAATGCAAATATACTGTCAATATCAGTATACAATGAGGTGTATTGAAGGAATACTATAGTGGTGAAATAATCCAAAGCCTTTTAAAGCTTATGATCGATAATGAAAGCCATATCAGCCCAGTTATGAACTGTTACTTTTTTTTACTCTGTTTACAGGCAGGTTGCTGCCATGTTGGCCACTCTCCATGCTGGTTGCACCACATTGACAAATTGGTAGCAGCTGGATGTGATATGTGCATTAGAATAGGCAGTGATAGCCTCTCTTTTCCACACAAAGAGTGTAACATTGTTACCTCCTAGAGGCAAGCAGAAAAAATAGTATTTAATAGTTTTATATAATTGGCTTAATAGAACTTCCATTATTAGTACACGCTCTTACTAGAGTTTTCCCTATTCCCTTATGTAGGATAGCCCATCATTCAAGAAGCACACTGTATAAGTGCAGATACAGACTGACTTTATATTCACACACCACACATATTTAAGACAGTCTAATAACCAATCATATAACCAATTAGGTGGTTTTGATTGACAGGCTTGTCCCCCTTCCCCATCACTCTTCGTTCTTCAGCAACAAACATTATCCTAAACAAAAGTGTATTAACTGTCCCATTACTAGCATGATATCAGGGTTATTAATTATTTCCCAGGGCTTAAGTGTCTGAGATTCAACCATTTACTTTATTTCCTACTTTCTATACTCCTTATACAGAAAAAAGGAAACAATGGCTCGCTAAATACCTCATAAGGAGAATAGCCTCCATATTGTTATATTCCTACTCTAATTGTACTTAACAAACCTCTCATCAAACGTTATGGTGCCTTGAGCCATTTGTCACCTCCAAGCAGGGTCAGCTCCTGAATTTTTATATCAGAAGTGGCAATATACTAACAAAAGGAAAAATGGCTCACTAAATACCCCATATTGCCTCTTCTGATATAAAAATTCAGAAACTGACCCTGCTTGGAGGTGACAAATGGCTCAAGGCACCATAACGTCTGATGAAAGGTTTGTTAAGTACAAATAGGGAGGAACATGACACTATGAAGGCCTCTTCCTCCATCCCAGATTCTTGTCTCCAAAGAACAACAATGCATTAGTAGCTTTTTAAAATAATATTTTGAAGTTACTAATGTTACTAACCAACTAGTCAAGATAAAACCTTAAAATCATTACTACTACTTCATCGTCAAGTCACTCTTGTAAACATTATAACATTATACATGGAAAAACATGTCACAGTCCTTAAAACAAGTCTCACGTCCATTTTGATAGACTTTTGATCTTGGTAATCATATGTGTTAGGTTTTGTTGCTTGTTGTTTTTAGGAAGGTCCACCCCATCCCTAAAATGAGTCATGACAGATGGTATATGGGAAAGTTGACAGCTTCTTCAAAACCCCACCAAAGGTGGCCAGGACAGAACGTGGCCAGGCCTTGCATGGTTCAGGGTTTTGGGTATGTTTTTTCTGACATTACTTTTTCTTATATGCTTTTTCTCTTTTCTTTCTCTAGTCCCCTCTTGGATGGTCCCCCACGGCCTAAAAATAAAGGTGACAAAAAGTAAGCTCTTCATAATTCCTGCCTTTATCATATGCCCACAATCAGACATCACCTGAAAGACAAATGCTCCATCGGCTCCCTTGGGATTACTCTGGATTCAGCACGCTCCTTCACTTTCCACTTCCAATGACTTACCAACACCTCCCCATTGAACCTGTGAATCACCTATAAAATGTGTTCTTTTTTCCCACAGGAAACAGCCAAAATCTTAATTCACTCACTTATTTTCTACATAAAATACTGAAACTCAAGGCCTTCTGCTTACCAGACTTTGCATACTCCAGTTCCTCTCAAATGTCTCTACTAGACTCATCTCTCACTTTTTTTTTCTCATTTGCTGTTATCCCTTTACTGGCTTCCCAATTTTACGAAAATTAAGTTAAAAACCAAGGGCCATATTAAATTCCAAGCCCTTAGCAGCACCAGTACACCCACAAAGCCTGCGGGCTGGAAATTCGGCGGAGTTACAGAGCAATTAAATTAGCCAAGCCTTCAACAGACGTGGCCGACATCCAAACCCGTAAATTATTCTTGCGCACATGGCATGTGGCCGTGAACATGATCAATTAGTCAAACCCGTAGTTACCGGTTTAGACGGAGCCGATAGTAAAAGAGATCGTCATCATTAAGTTATGTTATATTTTTGTTAGTTAAAATTGTTTTAATTTCTGAAATAAGTAACCATAGCAGGATATCTAGCACATGCGAGACATAGATAGAGTATTTAAGCACGGGTAACTTACCTAACCTGTTATAGGTTGCATGCATAGACTATCTTAACAATAGAAAAAGGCGGAGGGTGACACACGGAATTGACATATGTATTTTATCTTGGGCTAGCACAAATGTATACGATGAAAATCATAAAGTGTGGGGGACCTGCGTGTCGCTCCTTGTTTTCAAATGTGCTTGTCTTGTGAATGTGTCAATAAAAACTTTATGAAAAAAAAAAAAAAAACAATGGCCAAAAGGAACATCACTAACTCCAGGACAGAAGAATGTCAATACACCACTCGTTGATTCAGAAAAAGTGTATCTATCTCCACTCCATATAAAGCTCGGTCTTATAAAGATCTTTGTCAAAGCGATAGATCGAAGTGGACCTGGATTTACATTTTTAAGATTTTTTTTCCAAGAATCAGTGATGAAAAGATTAAAGAGGGGATCTTTGTAGGGCATCAAATAAGACAACTGATTAAAGATGAGAACTTTGATAGTTGAACCAGGCTGAAAAGGATATATTGAAATCTTTCGAGAGTGTTTGCCAGAACTTCTTAGGGAATCATAAGGCAGACAACTACAAAGAAATAGTGGATGATCTTTTGCAATCTTACAGACCACCATGATCTTTTGCAAACTTACAAGACCACTATTTCTCTGTAACATGTCTTCGGAAAATCCACCAGGACATTTCAAAATGGAAAAGCGGTACCAGAGCAAGTGGAGTCCAGCAATGCTTGCTTATTACTGTTGGACCCTTAAGAGGGAGGTTCCTGAGAAAAAAAAAGAGGAGAAAATCCTATACTTCTATATAGGGGAGTTAGTCCTTTACTATGTAAATATAAATATGTAAATATATGTAATACTATTGCGTATTTATGGACGCTATTTTTTTCTTCGCTTAGGCGATTTTTGAAAAACGACTATTAAGCCTCAAATTAGCTTGCAACCTCATTCACAGTCTCCCTGCCTCTCCTTCTGTGCTGTGTGTGACGTTGTAAGTATTTTTTTTTATTTACATTTTCGTTTTCTTGCGGTTTTCCGATTTACGTGCGTGAAAACATTTCGCAATTTTATCAAAGTCTTGCGTGGCTCGCGATCAGCTCCAAAGTGCTATGTGCTTTGGCAGTGATCGCAGCCAGCGGCATGGGCGCCTGCAATATTTTTCCATCCTCCATCGGTGGAGCGTCCTCGGCAAATAACAACTTTGACGGGACAGATGATACTTAGAGGGACACTGAAAGGCCACCATTTATTTCACAAAGTCATGTTAGCCGCGCAATGAGCGCCTATGGCGCTCATTTCAGCAAAGTTGTGCGGGCTCATCACGCATGCGCAAACCCGTAACTTTTAACATTATATGTGATAACTATAAACAGCATGTATGCAAAGAAGACAAAAATCTGACACAGAGAAAAAACACAGAAATGTATTTGTGCTGTAGTCATGGTACTGTTCATGTTTTGCTAATGTACAGTACCACTATCATATCACTGTATAACACATGCATTTCCCCATCTCACTTCCCTCCTTTACCAGGGGAAAATAGTGTGTGTGAGGGTAGGTGGGATATGGATGATGAGGGAAAGGAATGGGAAGGAAAGAGGAATTAGTGAAGAGCAAGAAGTGGGGGCTGAGAGGGAAGGTAGAAAGGGAGAAGGGGGGACAGTGAAGACTGGAAAAAACAGAATAAAGAACAAAAAGTAGAAGTGCATTTGAAAGATATGAATCAACTGAATGTATTGCAAGAATAAAATAAATACAAAAGTCAGGTGTTGTGGTGCAAAATGCATGACTCACAACGTATACTAGCCATTTTTAATTACGATGTTGTTTGTTCCTTTAGGCAAATAGACTTTCTGCTGCTTCTTGCCAGGTAGCTTACCTGCACATTGTATCCTTCCTGGGAGTCCAAAGCTTTCCATGCTCAAAGCTTTTCTGGTAGAAACATAATACTCCATAGCCCTCTTGTGGCAAATTTTGGTAAAGCATAATTCATTTTAATTTCGCTATTTTGTGTGTGCCCTATTCATATAATCTGTGGGGGAGGGGGTATGTCCTCCCCCCTCCAGGTCCTATACTTATGGTTATCCACTTGTCTCACATTGTAAGTTCTCTGTGTTACAAACACAAATGACCCAACTTCAGCTGCAAATGTATATATAGAAGAGCCCAAAAAGGGTGGATGAGTACAAACTAACTGAAGGTGAATGCTGAAAAGACAGGGATATCCAAATGGTGGGGCCAATTCATATGGTAGTAGGTCCTCTGGGTCACAGCGGGTAAAAAGAGAACTGGTGTGTACTCTTGAGTTGATTTACTGTATATATTGGTCTGACATTGACTCTGTCTTGATCAAATTATTACTTTTTCAACTTAACAAGACAACCACTTGGTACACCAATAAGACCACTGTCTTTGCATCCTCATGACTGGACTACTGCATTTGCCTCTATATAGAACTTCCTTAACACAAGCTCCATCTTATTCAGCTATGTTGAATCCACTTGACAAACTATCTTTACTAATCCTACATAACATCTGCTATATAAGCTTGACATTTTCTCCCATTGAAACAGCCCGTATGTGTAAAAGCCAGCTCTGATGGAATACAACAGGTCAGAGGTTGTAAATGAACCACTGAAGTGTTTTATTAATAGTATGCTATCTTGAAGAACTTGTCTGGATAATGTGCAAATTGTTTGCACAGATTAAAATACATAATTACAGTCCTGTTTTTGTTTCTAAAAGGATAAAGGACCTATGGATTCAAATAAGATCTAAATTAACTTTTCTAAATAGCAAACTTGACAATAGAACTCTATAGACAAGTAAGTCCCAATGAGAGTAACTCTCCCTCTTAAGCTACAGAGACATTAAGATGGAGCCCCCATAACACACTCAGCATCATCTTAATATAGGATTTTCTTTAAAAATTATTTTATGTTCATGTCTTGCATATCTGCCAATGCTATTTTGTTACACACTTCATAAGTATTTGAAGTTTTACCAGACTTCAGTGGTCCTTCAATCCCAGCAATGTGTTCACTTACAGTATACCTGCAGGTGAAAACCTTCCAAAAGTCCCCAAATATTAACCAGATTTTAAAAACTTGACTAAAGACATTTCTATTTACTAATGATTTTCACAGACCTATCATAAACTCACAAGCCCTTCTGACCATCACATATATAGTTGTGAGCAAAGGCGCTCCTTGCCAGCAACTGCGGACCTCGCAACATTTACAGACTTACGACAAACAAATACGAGACGCAGGACTTAGAGCAAAAAACACTTTGACCTCGCAAACATACAACTTTAACGGCCGACCCGCGCAAACCTGAAAACAATAGAAACACAATAAATACACACAACAAACACATAAAAAGCTTACCCACAGCAAGGGGGGCACCCAGGACCTCTGCAAGTGAAGTTACACCTCAATTTAACTCCAAATTATAGAGTTTAGACACCCGAAAATCACCTAAGCAAGAGAAAAAATGGCCGCCAAAAAAAACGAAAACGAGGCTACAGGACCCTAAAGACGCAAAACACCACGAAACACATACAGATTTTCTGAAAAAGCCGGACGAGGTCCAAGAATAAGGACGCAAAATCAGCTACAGCCGTGTACCACACATTAGGCGCCATTTTACAACACTAACTTACACAATGCGGAAGTACACAGCTACCCTAACGGATTTTACTCGCGCACGCACACTATTTACACTACACACTGCACACATTGCTGACACTTACACAGCAGCTCCACAGCCCTCAAAACACACATTGTATGCTGCAGCAACATGAAAACAGATTGTCAGCTCTTCAACACAATGCTTCCTGCAGATATTACTTCAAAATAGGTAAAGTATATTACTGTATTATTTATTTGATTACCATACACCAAACAGCATTAGTTCACTTCCAATTTCATTGCCGTCATTTTTTGACAGGCAATATTCTAGTCATCATTATAATGTTCATATTTTCATTAATAATATATTTCATACTGTGTCTTGCAAAATCACTCACTAGATCTAAGTCACCAGTGGGAGAAAAGAACTATATAATTTGTTATATATGTTTTATAAAAAGAGCAAAAACAATTTCCTAAATATTGCTTTTGTATATTTTGTCGTCTTGATTTAGGTTTGAGTTCGATTTATATAATTTTCACACTTCATCTAATAAAATGACACCAAATGTTCTGCCAGTGGTCGATATCAAGGTAGGAGAGCCACAAAGCAAACGTTGATTCACACTATTAAGCCTTACCACTAGAGGGCACTATGAGATCATTTTGATTCTTTAAAGGGACATGGGACACAAGTATTGTTTTTTTTTTTCAAGCATTTGAAAGAACATGTTTTAAACCTTATAATGGTTGTTTTTTGCATTTGGTCTAATTTGTAAATGGCATCACTCAGTCATGACTGACTCTCCTTGACAAAACACCATTCTGATCCACTTGGTCTTCAAGAAATACTGGAGTGGGTTGCCAGTTCCTTCTCCAGTAGGCCACAGCATACAGCACCTGGTATCCCCGGGTGATCTTCCATTCTTGTACTGACCAGTGTGACCTCTTGGTTCCCTGGCTGTATTTGAACCCAGGATGCTGTGGTGAAAGCACCTGCATCCTAACAACTGGGCCACCAGGGAGCCCTAGACTAACTGATCTACAGCTAAATTACTATGAAGTTCCAATGGACCAACACAAACAAACATAATCTGAATACATCCATTTTTTACATTTAAATATCATCAAAAAATACGCTGTATAAAAATATACAAATTATCGATGATCCACCTGGAAGACAACGTCTACTAATTTCACAACTACCTATTATACCATATTTAATTGATACAGAATCAAATGATACTATCAGCCCTATTAAATTCAGACCCAGTAGCGGCATCAGCAAGCCCACAAAGGCTGCAGGCTTGAAATTCAGCCGCCTTACAGAGCTATTAAAATAGAACATGCTGCAAGTTACTGGCCGTAAACCATTCTTGCGCATGTTGTATTTGCGGCCGTGAACATGATCAATCAGTCAAACCCGTAGTTACGGATTTAGATGGAGCCAATGGCAAATGAGATCATCATTGTTGCGTCACTGAAAAACGGAGCTTAGATTTTAAAGCCTTACGATCGGACCTGCATTCCAGAAATAATGCAATATTAATAAATCAGTAAACATGATATTCAAGTCCATGCAAGTTCCATTATATGTATGAACACATTGATTGCCAGGATCGATAAAGCACGGAAATTAAACAGAAATAAAAGTATTTTCTATTGTAGATTTGCGAGCTTGAAAATGTTTTGCTATTAATTTTAATACCTAACATGACTTTCCCTTTCATTGTCTGTACAGTAGTGTGTTTATATTTGCATTTACAGTTCTACGGATAGGACTTTTATCCCCCGTGCTGGTCCTCTCTAGTATATGTTGGCTTCTTGGCTCCATTTGCGGGTTACTGGGTTGAACGCCAGTGTATGCATTGCTATTTAATAGCAAAATTGGAAAACGTAGCGGTTACTGGTTTGAGAGAACAAAGGATTTGCGGGCGCGCATTTCAAATTTTCACGTCCCGTAGGTTTTTTTTCGCACCTAACCCGCAAGTCGTTTGCGGGAAGCTTTGAGAGGCCAATTTAATAGCGGTAAGTCTTGCGGGCTACGTTACGGCCTACGGTTTTCCATGTTAAGGGAATTTAATAGGGCTGGATAGATTATATATCATATCAGAAGAATATACTTCAATTACAAAAATAAATACCTAGATGCCTATCAACAGTGATAAAATATATGTAAGTTATAGATATATATAAGTTAAGAAGCTTAGATTCTAAGCTCAAAACAGGGCCCTCCATTATTTATACTACTTGTCAATATTGTATTTTTCCTTGTTTTTCAACCCATGTTCATCGCTAAGGAATATGTTGGCGCATTACAAATTAAAGTTATTATTGTTATTATTATTATTATTATTATTAATAATAATAATAATAATAATAATAATAATAATAAATAAATATCCAGAATATATAAAGTTCATTCAGAAGGTAGACTTACAATCTAAAGTGCAGTGCCTTATTAATGTAAAGTGCAATTATATCCATAAACAAACTGCTCACAAGTATCAATCAGAGCAATTATATAATACACCACTTATCTGATATTAGTGATATAAACCATTCATATATTTTAAAGTAAAATACATTGAGTTAAACCCAAATACAATCACAGCATGAACTATTACACACACACACACACACAACCAGTGAGAACAAACCTATCTCTAATCCCTACATCCTCTGTGTGGCAGTACTATTCTCAACACTATCTATCCCTCTAATAACAACTCTATCCCTTAACTATAATTTAATGTGGTGGTACAGGGGATCCACCACTTACCCCCTTAAACTCTATATCAACAAGTAACTCTCTAGTCTACCCTTACCTCCTACACTAGTGACCAGAAAATAGAAAATCAAGGTACAATCATACAGTCGCCACTGCTTGCTCTACAAGCGTGCACTTCCCTAGTGGCTAGCCTGGGAAGAAGCTCAATGTGAAACGCGTGCATTAATGGTGTGGACATATGGTCCACGAAGATGCTGTCACAAGTTTGCCCACTAGATGGGTCAGGGCTGGGTCACAGTTACATATCCATGCATTAAACTCCAAGAATTCTAAGACCTTTATAAACTACAAATAAGTAAGTTTCATTACCAAACCTAGAGGAGGGGAGAAATTGTAAAGTTACCAAAAATTAAAAAATTATTTCAGAAAGACAACAGTAGCATATAATATTCACAATGAGGGCCAGTGCTGTAAGAAAAAAAGCAGAGACCAATCCCAAGTCTGATCAACATTGTTTGGGAAAAAACAGAATGCAAATATACTGTCAATATCAGTATACAATGAGGTTTATTGAAGGAATACTATAGTGGTGAAATAATTCAAAGCCTTTTAAAGCTTATGATCGATAATGAAAGCCATATCAGCCCAGTTATGAACTGTTACTTTTTTTTACTCTGTTTACAGGCAGGTTGCTGCCATGTTGGCCACTCTCCATGCTGGTTGCACCACATTGACAAATTGTGTAGCAGCTGGATGTGATATGTGCGTTAGAATAGGCAGTGATAGCCTCTCTTTTTCGCACAAAGAGTGTAACATTGTTACCTCCTAGAGGCAAGCAGAAAAAATAGTAATTAATAGTTTTATATAATTGGCTTAAAAGAAGTTCCATTATTAGTACACACTCTTACTAGAGTTTTCCCTATCCCCTTATGTAGGATAGCCCATCATTCAAGAAGCACACTGTATAAGTGCAGATACAGACTAACTTTATATTCACACACCACACATATTTAAAACAGTCTAATAACCAATCATATAACCAATTAGGTGGTTTTGATTGATAGGCTTGTTCCCCTTCCCCATCACTCCTTCAGCAACAAACATTATCCTAAACAAAAGTGTATTAACTGTCCCATTACTAGCATGATATCAGGGTTATTAATTAATTCCCTGGGCTTAAGTGTCTGAGATTCAACCATTTACTCTATTTCCTGCTTTCTATACTCCTTATACAGAAAAAAGGAAACAATGGCTCGCTAAATACTCCATAAGGAGAATAGCCTCCATATTGTCATGTTCCTACTCTAATTGTACTTAACAAACCTCTCATCAAACGTTATGGTGCCTTGAGCCATTTGTCACCTCCAAGCAGTGGCAATATACTAACAAAAGGAAAAATGGCTCACTAAATACCCCATATTGCCTCTTCCGATATAAAAATTCAGGAACTGACCCTGCTTGGAGGTGACAAATGGTTCAAGGCACCATAACGTCTGATGAGAGGTTTGTTAAGTACAAATAGGGAGGAACATGACAATATGAAGGCCTCTTCCTCTATCCCAGATTCTTGTCTCCAAAGAACAACAATGCATTAGTAGCTTTTTAAAATAATATTTTGAAGTTACTAATGTTACTAACCAACTAGTCAAGATAAAACCTTAAAATCATTACTACTACTTCATCAAGTCACTCTTGTAAACATTATAACATTATACATGGAACAACATGTCACAGTCCTTAAAACAAGTCTCACGTCCATTTTGATAGACTTTTAATCTTGGTAATCATATGTGTTAGGTTTTGTTGCTTGTCGTTTTTAGGGAGGTCCCCCCCAGCCCTAAAATGAGTCATGACAGATGGTATATGGGAAAGTTGACAGCTTCTTCAAAACCCCACCAAAGGTGGCCAGGACGGAACGTGGCCAGGCCTTGCATGGTTCAGGGTTTTGGGTATGTTTTTTTATGACATTACTTTTTCTTATACCCTTTTTCTCTTTTCTTTCTCTAGTCCCCTCTTGGATGGTCCCTCACGGCCTAAAAATAAAGGTGTCAAAAAGTAAGCTCTTCATAATTCCTGCCTTTATCATATGCCCACAATCAGACATCACCTGAAAGACAAATGCTCCATCGGCTCCCCTGGGATTACTCTGGATTCAGCACGCTCCTTCACTTTCCACTTCCAATGACTTACCAACACCTCCCCATTGAACCTGTGAATCACCTATAAAATGTGTTCTTTTTTTCCCACAGGAAACAGCCAAAATCTTAATTCACTCACTTATTTTCTACATAAAATACTGAAACTCAAGGCCTTCTGCTTACCAGACTTTGCATACTCCAGTTCCTCTCAAATGTCTCTACTAGACTCATCTCTCACTTTTTTTTCTCTCATTTGCTGTTATCCCTTTACTGGCTTCTCAATTTTATGAGAATTAAGTTAAAAACCAAGGGCCATATTAAATTCCAAGCCCTTAGCAGCACCGGTACACCCACAAAGCCTGCGGGCTGGAAATTCGGCAGAGTTACAGAGCGATTAAATTAGCCAAGCCTTCAACAGACGTGGCCGACATCCAAACCTGTAAACCATTCTTGCGCACATGGCATGTGGCCGTGAACATGATCAATTAGTCAAACCCGTAGTTACCGGTTTAGACGGAGCCAATAGTAAAAGAGATCGTCATCATTACATCACTGAAAATGGAGCTTAAATTTCAATCCCTTCAGGGTTTGAATTATGAGTTACGATCAGACCTGCATTCCAGAAATAATGCAATATTAATAAATCAGTAAATTTCCATTATATGTATTAACACATTGATTGCCAGGATCGATATAACATGGAAATTAAACATAAAATAAAGTATTTTATATTGCAGATTTGCGAGCTTGAGAATGTTGTGCTATTAAGTTTAATACCTAACATCACTTTCCCTTTAATTTTAAATACAGTAGTGTGTGTGTATTTGCATTTACAGTGCTATGGATAGAACTTTTACCCCCTTGCGGCTCCTCTCTAGTACCCATATGCTTTTTGGCTCAATTTGCGGGTTACAGGTTTCAACGCTAGTGAATTCGTAAATATTTATGGGCTCTGTTACGGGCTACGGGTTTTCACATTGGGGGTATTTAATAGGGCTGCAAGACACTCACCTACAAAGCTCCCAACAACAACTGGACCGTCCTATATATCAGACCTTATCTTCAGATATTCCCCTAATCCTCGCTCTGCCCACTCTGTACTTTTGTCTTCTCCTTTTATTTCCCCCTCACACTCTCTTTTCCAAGACTTTTGTTGTGCTGCTCTACCCTATTAAATTCTGTACCTCGCTCTTTCTTTACAACACTCCTAACATATGACATAACGCTTAATACATTGATGGTAAAGTCAGTAGAATGAGTGCTGTCACCAGTCAAGGATTGGAGTAGCATTCTGCCTATGTAATGAAGATCCTTCGGGTTAAGCCCAGGTGCTTGATGACCACCATGGGTGCTCTGGCAGCTTCCTTAACCATCTTCCTCTTGACTATGACCTGGCAGTCATCATAGCGATGATGGACACTATTTACATTCTTGATGTGAACTCCCACAGAGCTGACCTCTGCTGCCACCTCTCTCCACATCCTTCCCTCTGACCAGCTTTGAACTCTCTGCCTCCATATTATTATTATTATCTTTATTTATATCGCGCCAACATATTCCGTAGCGCTGTACAGGGGTTGAGTACATAGCAGAAAACAAATTAAACACCTTGTAAAGAATGGAGGGTAGAGGATATGTGACCAGTCGTGGATGATCTTTAAGACAATATAATCCTTCTTGGCGTTATTGGGAACCCTGTGATTTTGATAGCCTCTTTACTTCTTGATGTTGCCTTGGGGATCAGAACCTCCTTGGGTTGACCCTACAGTATTTAGTTAATTTCATATTTTCTTGGATTGAAAATGACTGCGTATTGTCTTGATTTTCTAGTATTTTCTAAAGAAGCAAAATCTCAAATTGTTCTTAGTTTTTATACTGGTTTCTCCTCGAGCAAAACTTTTTATCTCCTCCTACCTGTATCTATCAGGGTGTTTGCTTATATGTTGGATTGTCAAGGAGCTTGGAAGCAGGTTGGGCTGATATCATTAAGCCTGCCCCATGACATCATTATCTTTGTCCCCACTGCCTACACAGAGGAAACAGCTCTATTGTAACATGCTTACAGGTGCCTTGCATTCCTCTACCAGTGACAGTGCATGACCGTTCATAGTACGCTCAGTCTGAAGCAGAATCTACACTGGTCAGACTTTATTTGTAGTCAAGTGCACAGGAAGAGCTGGACACTAATAGACACAAACATGAATAGATATGCAGCTCTCCTTGAGGAAAAATTGTCCATTTAAGATTTTTTTTTTTACTTTTATTTATTTGAAACTGCATACTGTTTATAATAGCATATTCATAGCAAACAGACATATGAACTTTACCTGTAAATGCACTACAGTGGTCCTTTAACTAGACATATTGCTCTGAGCACTCTTTGCTATCACTATCTTCATGAAGTACAAGCCTCTGGAACATGCTGGAAAACCTGTTATTTGACATTAAAATATACAGTAAGAAAATAAGTTTTGAATGACTGTTCTATACAACTAGAACCCCAACAAACCATACTACTGTCTTTAGTATTTTAGGGAGTTATCATTTTTCATACCTCTGAACATGTCAAATAGCCACAGATGGTTACATATTTTTTAAACTAAATACCCAGTGGCAATAGCTTGAGCAAAGTCAAGATATTCTAAATATGTATGTTTATTATGCGCACACTGTCCTACATCTCATATCTCAGGCCCGGCATGTAAGGAAGGATTTGTACTAATATATGGGACTATTCATTTAAGGAGGAATATTTTAAGTGCTGGAAGGTACAGGGAATGGGTTCTTTTAACAGAGGGACAGTGCCTGTCTGAGTTAATATCCCAAAGAGCTTACAATTTTGATATGTTTATAAAAAAAGAGTATTTATCTCAACAACATGAAAAATAGGAACAATTAAATTTGTACTCCAAAGAAATGCCAAGATTTTTTCAATACTAGCATTTTAAAATGATGGCACAGTACTTGAATACAGGCCTTAAATACCATATTTTTATATTGATTTTAAAAATGTGTTTGAATTAATCAGCTTTCCCCTCAGTTTTACATTTCAGTTTAACTATCTATATAATAAATCTATATAGATATCTATATACTGTTTTGCTAACACAAGAAGCGTCATGAGCTGAAGGATTAGAGAAAGGATAAAGGCAACATGGCAGCCTCCTATAGGATAGCTGAGGGAAACTAAAAAATAATAATTAATTATATAATTGGGATAATTAGTTGCAATTAGGACATGATGTGTCACTCTTTTGAAGAGCTGAACTTGATAATGTTCACAAATTAGAAAATGTTGGTTTTCTGTGGGCCTCATTCAGTTGTGATTTGGCCAATTGAATAGGGCTCTGTATAAGCACAGAGCATATTTTTTTTATAGAAGTTTTTAGTTAGTGAAGACCTTGATTTTGGATAGAAGTTCACTAACTAAATTAAAACAAAATATGCTCTGTGCTTATATAGAGCCAAATCGCAATTGAATGAGGCCCTGTGTGCTTCTGTATGTTGCCTTCCGCTACGGTATAAGGCTGTTTCCAAATCAGTCCTTAGGAATCCCCTCTTAAAAACAGTTAATGCAATTATGTTTTTAATTTTTTTCAGTACATAATGGATTTTCATGGTGATCGGCACGGTTCTACAAGGGCCTTTAACAGTTCAGGTTTTCAGATTCTCTTTGATCACTCGTGCTGTAGCAACCAGAATAAGGGTACTAAGGCATGGTAAACCAATGGATATATTTATGTTTTATGCTGCCCTAGGCCATTCAGATTTGGGGGCCGTCAGCTCCTCTTTTCCCTTTCCTATATCTCAGATCATAAGTTTATATGTGTTTACGTATGTATATGGTATGTCACACAGAAACGCAGACAGAAATATCACTGCATTTAGATTTTTTTTACAAACATATTTTAACTGTACAACACAGCATCTTCGACCAGCCTGCTGCCCCCCGAAAATGTGCTGCCCTAGGCCTGGGACCTGTGGAGGAAAAACAAATACACAAATAGAAAATTCCAGAAACCCCGAACTGTTTTTGGTCTAGGATTGAGTTACACATCAATGCTCTTATTCCCTAACCTATATTTAACTTTATCCTAAAATTCTGGTCTCTCAATGAGTGCCTGAGAACTGGTTTGGCAACCATTGGTATAAGGCACTAATTAGCCAAACCCATATTTAGTTTCAACTTGGTTGCCCCCCCCCCCCCCCCCCCCAGTCTGAAAAGACCTTTCTCCCTCAAAACAATAACATCTCTTAGCTATAGTCATTTGTATGAATTATCTGTTTGCTGTTATATCTTTGTCTAACTGGTTACATTTATTAAATGTAACTGTAAGAAAGCAAATTAAAAGTTAATTGCATTGGTAAAGTAAAACTAACTCGGAAAAGATTACATATATATATATATATATATATATATATATAAAGAGTTAACCCTTAACAAATCTTTCTGTGCAGAACATGGAATGCTGGTATCACATAAACAGGTCACTTATGGGTTAACTAGTCAGTCCAGTTCTGAGTTCAGGGAAAAACAATCACAGTCTTCACTGCGCACTTGGCTATCGGTTATTATTCATGCAACCGCCTATAGGCAGTGTAGACTTTGTACGTAAACAGACTTAAAACTTTAGATTTTTTTGCTATTATTATGGTAATTAAAAAATATAATTTTAACATAAATCTTGTGCTCTAACACCATGAAGAGCACTTACAGCGAGGTAAATGGCCCTGAGGGACCAAGGAGTAGTTTGGGACTCCCTGAATGACATGATCATACAATGCATATACCGCATATACTCGAGTATAAGCCGACCCGAGTATAAGCCGAGGCACCTATTTTACCACAAAATACTGGGAAAACTTAGTGACTTGAGTATAAGCCGAGGGTGGGAAACGTGCTGCCCCCTGTGTCCCTTTTGTGCCCTCTGTGTCCCTCTCTTGTGTGCCCTCTGTGCCCCTTTCTTGTGTCCCCTCTCTCTCTCCTCTGTGTCTCTTTCTCCCCTCTCCCTCCCCTGTGTCTCTTCCCCCTCTCCCTTCCCTGTCTCTTCCCCCTCTCCCTTCCCTGTGTCTCTTCCCCCTCTCCCTTCCCTGTGTCTCTTCCCCCTCTCCCTTCCCTGTGTCTCTTTCCCTCACCCTCCCTTCCCTGTGTCTTTCCCTCCCCTCCCTTATCACCCTCCTCAACCCCCCTCCTCATCCTCAACCCCCCTCCTCATCCTCAACCCCCTACTCATCCTCAATCCCCCTCCTCAACCCCCCTCATCAACCCCCCTCCTCATCCTCAACCTCCCTCCTCAACCCCTTTCTCATCCTCAACCCCCCTCCTCAACCTCTCTCCACAACCCCCCTCCTCAAACCCATCCTCAACCTCTCTCCTCAACCCCTCCTCATCCTCTCTCCTCAACCCCCCTCCTCATCCTCAACCTCCCTCCTCAATCCCCTCCTCATCCTCTACCTCCCTCCTCAATCCCCATCCTCATCTTCACCCCCTATCCTCAACCCCCCATCCTTAACCCCTCCATCCTCAACCCCCCTCCTCAACCTCAACCCCCGTCCTCATCCTCAACCCCCCATCCTCATCCTCAACCCCCCTATCCTCAACCCCCCATCCTCAGCCCGCCCATCCTCAACCTCCCCATCCTCAACCCCCCCATCCTCAACCCCTCCATCCTCATCCTCAACCCCCCTCCTCAACCTCAACTCCCCATCCTCAACCCCCCCATCCTCAACTTCCCCATCCTCAACTTCCCCATCCTCAACCCCCCCATCCTCAACCCCCCCATCCTCAACCCCCCCCCCATCCTCAACCCCCCCCCCATCCTCAACCCCCCCCCCATCCTCAACCCGGCATATGCTAATGACGTGACGTCACATGCGCGTCACGTCATTGGCCAGGTCAAGACGAAGCCAGAAGGAGCGCGGAGGAGCGGCAGCTGCAAATGTAAGGTAAGTGAGGGGAAAGGGAGAGGCGGAGGTAATTAGAGGGCTAAAGTGAGGAGAGGGTTTAGGATGAGGAGGGGGGTTTAGGATGAGGATGGGGGTTGAGGATGAGGATGGGGGGTTGAGGATGGGGGGTTGAAGATGAGGATGGGGGGGTTGAGGAAGAGGATGAAGGGGTTGAGGATGAGGATGGAGGGGTTGAGGATGATAAGGGAGGGGGAGAGAAAGAGAGACACGGGGGGAAAGAGAGACACGGGGGGGAAAGAGAGACACGTGGGGAAAGAGAGACACGGGGGGGGGGGAGAGACATGGGGGAAAGAGAGACACGGGGTGGTGACTCGAGTATAAGCCGAGGGGGCCCTTTTCAGCTTTAAAAAAAGGGCTGAAAAACTCGGCTTATACAGGGAGTGCAGAATTATTAGGCAAGTTGTATTTTTGAGGATTAATTTTATTATTGAACAACAACCATGTTCTCAATGAACCCAAAAAACTCATTAATATCAAAGCTGAATATTTTTGGAAGTAGTTTTTAGTTTGTTTTTAGTTTTAGCTATCTTAGGGCGATATCTGTGTGTGCAGGTGACTATTACTGTGCATAATTATTAGGCAACTTAACAAAAAACAAATATATACCCATTTCAATTATTTATTTTTACCAGTGAAACCAATATAACATCTCAACATTCACAAATATACATTTCTGACATTCAAAAACAAAACAAAAACAAATCAGTGACAAATATAGCCACCTTTCTTTGCAAGGACACTCAAAAGCCTGCCATCCATGGATTCTGTCAGTGTTTTGATCTGTTCACCATCAACATTGCGTGCAGCAGCAACCACAGCCTCCAAGACACTGTTCAGAGAGGTGTACTGTTTTCCCTCCTTGTAAATCTCACATTTGATGATGGACCACAGGTTCTCAATGGGGTTCAGATCAGGTGAACAAGGAGGCCATGTCATTAGATTTTCTTCTTTTATACCCTTTCTTGCCAGCCACGCTGTGGAGTACTTGGACGCGTGTGATGGAGCATTGTCCTGCATGAAAATCATGTTTTTCTTGAAGGATGCAGACTTCTTCCTGTACCACTGCTTGAAGAAGGTGTCTTCCAGGAACTGGCAGTAGGACTGGGAGTTGAGCTTGCCTCCATCCTCACCCTGAAAAGGCCCCTCAAGCTCATCTTTGATGATACCAGCCCAAACCAGTACTCCACCTCCACCTTGCTGGCGTCTGAGTCGGACTGGAGCTCTCTGCCCTTTACCAATCCAGCCACAGGCCCATCCATCTGGCCCATCAAGACTCACTCTCATTTCATCAGTCCATAAAACCTTAGAAAAATCAGTCTTGAGATATTTCTTGGCCCAGTCTTGACGTTTTAGCTTGTGTGTCTTGTTCAGTGGTGGTCGTCTTTCAGCCTTTCTTACCTTGGCCATGTCTCTGAGTATTGCACACCTTGTGCTTTTGGGCACTCCAGTGATGTTGCAGCTCTGAAATATGGCCAAACTGGTGGCAAGTGGCATCGTGGCAGCTGCACGCTTGACTTTTCTCAGTTCATGGGCAGTTATTTTGCGCCTTGGTTTTTCCACACGCTTTTTGCGACCCTGTTGACTATTTTGAATGAAACGCTTGATTGTTCGATGATCACGCTTCAGAAGCTTTGCAATTTTAAGAGTGCTGCATCCCTCTGCAAGATATCTCACTATTTTTGACTTTTCTGAGCCTGTCAAGTCCTTATTTTGACCCATTTTGCCAAAGGAAAGGAAGTTGCCTAATAATTATGCACACCTGATATAGGGTGTTGATGTCATTAGACCACACCCCTTCTCATTACAGAGATGCACATCACCGAATATGCTTAATTGGTAGTAGGCTTTCGAACCTATACAGCTTGGAGTAAGACAACATGCATAAAGAGGATGATGTGGTCAAAATACTAATTTGCCTAATAATTCTGCACTCCCTGTACTCGAGCATATACGGTATATGGATTCTCTGACAGTTATCAACTAAATAGACACATCAAAATATAACAAAGTACTGGCAGAACCCTCTGTCATACAGAAATCTAAATATCAACTGCAGTGCTTGGAGAACAGTGAACTTTACACTCCCTTTGACCTTTAGTACATCTGTCTCAGCGTCTTAGTAAATTTATAATCTTGCCATGCAGCTGATTCCAAAAACATACGTGTATATATAGGTATAGCATCTACATATACATGAAATAAAAGGAATATGTGCCCAGTTTATTTAATATTAAGATCACTATTCAAGAAGATTAACTACCCCTCCGTGTTTGTGAAGAGTGGAAGCTGCCATTATAAAATTGATTTTTTAAGTTTTTGGCATGTTGCGGATCGTGTTAATAAATTATTGTTAGGGGCTGAGGATGGCCCAGAACTCATCAAACAGGTCAGTAGAAGATGAAGTGTCATAAAGAGATTTTATGGATGTAGGAAGTAAGGTTAGTACAAGGAATTATTTTCTAAGATACTACCTATGCCACATGCTAGCCCAGGGAGACAGAAGGAGATCAAGGGGCTAATGCTTGGCTGAAAAAAGGGGAGGGAGGAGACGATGAGGGTTTGTGGAGATGATGAGTGGATGGGGAAAATGAAGAGGTGGCGATGAGGGGTGGGGGAGACATGATAGGAAAAATGATGGGAACAGGAGAGATGATGAGAAGTAGAGGTAGATAAGGGGTGAGAGATGATAAGGGGTAGGAGATGAAGAGGCATGTGGATGATGAGAGGAGGGGGACATAATGGGGAGAAGAGGGATTGGGGGAGATCAGGGGTGGGAGATAATGAAGGGTAAGAAAGCAGGCAATGAGAGGGAAGATAATGAGCAATAGGAGAAGAGATGATGATGGGTAGTAGGAAAGATAATGAAGGGAGGAGGAAATAATAGGGGTGATGAGGATGGGGGCATGATGGAGGGGATATGAGGAGTAGGAATGAAGGTTAGGGGAGGGGGTGATGATAAAATGGAAGATGAGAATGGAAGATGATTAGGGAAGGGGATGATGATGAGGGGTAGGAGGGGAGATTAGGGGAGGGGAGTGATGATGAAAGGGCAGGAGATGATGAGTCAAAGATGATGAGTAGTAGGGGAGATAATGAATGGGGGGATGATAATTTTCTTGGTTAGAAATAGATATATTATTATCCATCAGTGTTTTGGTTATTAGCTAAACTTTGACTGATCATATTGGTTTTAGTAAAAGTACAAAGTACCAAATGAAAGACAACATTTTTTTACATAATAGCTAGCTTTATTATAATTTTTTTTTACCTGTTTTACATACATCCAAACTAACAAATATACTAGAAAGCTGAACTCCTACTTAAAACACAGTATATCATTATCCATATGTAAATAAAAATAAGTTGGAAGGAACTGTGTCTAAACAGATGCACAGAAAATGATGGACATTTATCTGGCGGAAGTAATGGGTTAGAAAGTGTAGAGCAGGTAAGGGATAATTTAAAGGGACACTGAACTTTTTTTTCATGCACTGAAAACATTAAGTAAAACCTGTTTAAACTTAATTGAATCTGATAGGAAATGCATAAATTTCATAGGCAGACAAGTCTGAGTCATATAGCTATATTACTGCTCATTGGCAGACAGGGCCAAGCCTCCCACGATGAGTTAAACACTTGAATAACTTTTTGTGCTTTGTGAGCTTCATTTGAAAATAGAAAACACAGTGACAGATTATCAAACTTGCTTTTTCACATGCAACAAAGAAAAAAATACTTTCAATCTCCCTTCCCTACTTTTGGGCGTGAATGGTTAGTATAGTCAATAGGGAGGTCCCAGTAAGCACAGCTATACCCGCTCAACGATACGCCTTTGAGTGCTGATTTGCTATAGCCCTCTTTTTCTTGTAATTCCCCGCTTAACCCCACTATAGTACTGTTTTGAGTGCTGATCCCTTTAAATCCCCGCTAACAGGTCTCTGATTTGCCAGAATGCTGTCTGAGCTCTATGTCTTTCCTATTTATCACTTTTTTCACATAGCACGCTTGCGTGCAGGAATGCATGTGCAGCGCTAAAAGGGGTATACCTGTAACTCAAATCAAGCAGAGAATACCTCAAACCAGCACAGTTGTAATAACCTTAAATGGACATGGAAAGATTTGTTTTTCTTTGTTGCATCAGGAAGAGAGTATTTGATAATGTGCCAGTGTGCTTTCTTTTTTCAAAAAAAAGTCTCAGAGTACAAAAACGTAAAAAGAAATGTAACTGCTTTTGGGGGCTTGCCTCTGTCTCACTTCAGTTAGTTTCAGTGAAATGTAAACATAATTTTTCATTTTAAAATAACTTTTGCAATGTTTAAAACGTACTCTTTTAAATGCTTGGAAAACTGTTGCGCTTCATGTCCTTTTAAATGTATGCTTAATAATGCAATAAGCTTGCCAGGAAAAAAAAGGGATTGTTCCCATGACCGGGCAGTTAATTTTGAGGTAATAACATTTGGGAGAGATAGGGGTAATTGTAGAAGGGGAAGAGGGGTTTGTCTGTATGTTAAGCCTGATTAAAAAGTCTCCTAGCACGCAACCTAGTGACCAACGGTCCCCACTGCTGTAGAACAGCTAACAGGAAAGATCTGTGAATCAGTCCTGGGAAATTCAATGTTGTTGTTGCTCCATTGATATGCAAATAAGTGGCTCACACATATTAATTAGCTGTTTTGATGTGCTAATTAGGATTACAGCGTGCTTATCTGTCTCTATAGTGACCAAAACAAAGACCCCCAATGTGATCAGGTAGTTAGACCTCTCTCCCACCCTTATCAAACAGACGCTGGATCCAATGCTACTATCTCCCTCACTTCTCAGAGCAGCATTACACACTGGCACCGCCCACCACAGCAAGTCTACACAAATAACAAACAATGCCTGTTATTGGCTAATCTTTATTGGGGGTGTGGTCATAGCTTGCGCTGTGTGTGTTGCAGTTAATATACTGGAAGTGATGATAATTGAGCAAATAACTAAATGACAGGACTACCGGAAGTGTGGCACTGGCTGACATTGCCTGTGTACAGGAAGTTGGACGCAGACTGACATTATCCGTCTACAGGAAGTGGGGCAGAAAGACAAAATAGCCTGTCTCTAGGTGAGTGGGACGGTTGCTAAGTGCAGAGAGGAAGTGGGATGAGGCAGATAGTTGTGTCTTGAGGATTTGTCCGAGGTACTATGGAGCTCACCGGCTGCTTGTTCCCCGTTCTCCTGGCCGTGTCCGGGCTGCTTGCATCAGCCTCGGGTATACATACTAAGAAGGACATGGAGGAGAACCCGGAGACCTACAGCAGCTACTACAACTACCAGGCCCTGACCGAGCGGCTCCAGGCTCTGGCGGAGGCTCACCCCCAGCTCGCACGGCTCTCCAGCCTGGGCCGCTCGGTGCAGGGGCGGGAGCTTTGGGTGATGAGAATGACCGAGAGCCTGGACACTGCTCCCCCTGACCGACCGCAGTTCAAGTACGTGGGGAACATGCACGGGGATGAGACGGTGTCCCGGCAGGTGCTGATCTACCTGATACAATACCTGCTGGAGCACTATGGCCGGGACCCCCGCATCACCAGTCTGCTCAACAGCACCGACATCTATATCATGCCCAGCCTCAACCCAGACGGCTTCGAGAGGGCCACGGAGGGGGACTGCACCGGCTCGAAGGGCGGCAGGGAGAACGCCAACATCATAGACCTCAATCGGAGCTTCCCGGACCAGTTCTCACCAAAGGAGCAGCCTGACATGGAGCCGGTACCGGAGGCCAGAGCTATGATGGAGTGGATCCGAAAGAACCGGTGAGGAGGGCTACATAACATTACTGTGGGTATGACGTGCAGGGATAGATAAGGGGCTACATAACATCACTGTGGCATTGACTAGTAGGTGTAGATATAGGAAGCTACATAACATCACTGTGGGTATGATGTGTAGATATTGGGGGCTACATACTGTGGGTATGAAATAATCAGGTCTCCCCATATAATTTCTGTATCGGTGAGGGCTTGTGGAAGATCTGTAGTCTCTATGTGAACCTAAAGACCGCAGCACGGCAGGCACATATGTCTCTGGTTGTGCTCGTCCATAAAGTTTTCATGGCAAAGATACTGGAGTGGGTTGCCAGTTCCTTCTCCAGTGGACTGCTATTTGTCTGACCTCTCAGGTATGACCTGTCCATCTTGGGTGACACTTCATGGTATATCTCCCAGCCGCACTCTGCGTTCTCTCGTGTTGGCATCAGCCGCACTCTGCGTTCTCTCGTGTTGGCGTCAGCCGCACTCTGCGTTCTCTCGTGTTGGCGTCAGCCGCACTCTGCGTTCTCTCGTGTTGGCGTCAGCCGCACTCTGCGTTCTCTCGTGTTGGCGTCAGCCGCACTCTGCGTTCTCTCGTGTTGGCGTCAGCCGCACTCTGCGTTCTCTCGTGTTGGCGTCAGCCGCTCTCTGCGTTCTCTCGTGTTGGCGTCAGCCGCTCTCTGCGTTCTCTCGTGTTGGCGTCAGCCGCTCTCTGCGCTCTCTCTCTCGTGTTGGCGTCAGCCGCTCTCTGCGCTCTCTCTCTCGTGTTGGCGTCAGCCGCTCTCTGCGCTCTCTCTCTCGTGTTGGCGTCAGCCGCTCTCTGCGCTCTCTCATATTATGAACAAGTGACATTACACACAACATAATTGTATTTGACTTCCATCTTTTTTGGCTAATGGACTAATAACTGCAGGTCCAGGCTAAGACAACCTGTTGATGACTACTTGCTGGGTACATTTTATTCACATAGACCTCTACAAATATATGGTTACATTAGACAACGTGCGTAAAAATAAATTACAAAATTCCTATTTTGTCTCTAAAAGGATTAGAAACCCTGCCGGAGCGGGAGAAGCTCTGGATTAGATATCTTTTTAATGTTGTTACAAACTCTTCTCTAAATAGTAGCCTTTTCTGTAGAACTCTACGGAAGAGTAAGCCTCCACAAGAAATCTGTCACGCTACAAGAGGTCTAGTCTAAAATGGAATTCTGTATGACATGAGCAGTCACCTTAAAATGTATTTTTTGTTAATCTCTGCTGCTAATGTTGTTACTTCATGAGCGTGTGAACCGGTCCTTTAATCTTTGACTGGTATAATTTTATATTATTAAAAATATATATATTTTATTCCACAAATATTTTTTTTAAGGCTGCAGTGACATTCTTGCAGTTTCTAAGATGGCAGTGAGTATTGTTCCAAGTTTCCAAATGAATAGAAGTGTAACCAAGCTGGAAAACCAGAAACTTCTCTACTTGATGATTTCTGTTTCATTCAGTCTACTTACTCAGTTGTGAAATTAGAAAAAGTGATAGCTTGGACAGAGGGGTGGGCAAAGAGGGAACAGAGAGCCTTTATTAAAGTAAATGGATAATGCCTCCCCCTAACTGGCCCAGAAGCAAACTTCTTGCTTCAGGAAATGCAACCATGTAAGCATACGCTCACAATTTCCCAGCAGAAGTCTTTTAAACCTGAAACTAAGACACATTAAGTATGATTTGCTCATTGTGTAGATTTGTTTCTTGTATTAAAATAAATGCAAAGATCATTACAATCTGGGAATTTTACTTGAGCTCTTGAGCTTGAAGGTTCTCAAAGGGTCAGTAGCTGAATATGCCTGACGTTCTGCGGGCCATAGGTTCATGATTAGTTGGACACCACTAAAAAACATTTTACTTGCTCCTAACTTTTTTTTTTTTATTATTATATATCTAGGTACATACAACATTACCTGGCTCCTTGGAAATGTCTGGCTTCTTCAATAGTCTGTTTAGCTCCTAATTTTGGTATACATTTGGCAACCACAGATTACAATATATTCTATACAGTAGTCTGATTTCTAGCAAATTTAGGTGCCAGACAGATGTCAGAAACCACCAATATTTTCCTAGGATTGTGTATGAAGATATAGATATATGCAGAATATCCAATACATTACAGTCACAAATAACATTTTAGGAGCCAGTGTTTCCCAGGTGCATGTATTTGTCCATCCCTGTTATCAAGCCACTTGCGGTACTAAGAAATTGATTTTTTTCAGATTAAAACTGCTACTGTTTCTCCTCCAGGTTTGTGCTTTCTGGGAATCTTCACGGTGGTTCTGTGGTTGCAAGTTACCCATATGATGATACCGCAGCGCATGATATCTATGGAACATATAGTAGATCAACAGATGATAAGGTGTTTCAGTATCTTGCCAAAGCCTATGCTTCAAATCACCCCATCATGAAGACCGGCCGGCCACAGTGTGAGGGTGAAGAGAATGAGGAGTTTCCAGGAGGGATCACCAATGGAGCCAAGTGGTACGATGTAAAAGGTATGGTCCTGCTTTTGGAATTGGTGAAATGTAACAAGTACCTATAAAACTTTATTTTGTTTTGTCATACAGTAGACTGGAACTTGAAGTCCTTTTCTACAGGGATTTTACCATTTTGGTTTGGGTAAAATACAAAGCTTTAAAGCACTGTAATAATGCTGATTTGCATACCACTGTTGGTTTGGCAAGCTTACTCTTGTCTTCTAACACCATCTGTAACTTATTTTAATTGCGCTTTAAAAACAGCTGGTGAGAAGGTTTATATCTCTGGTATTGGTGCAATGGGTGGGATTGTAACATAGACTTCTTCTGACTCATAATGGTTATTGAACCAGGATATCCTGGAAATGGATGGTCTGTTTAAGCTGGCCAATCTCAAGTAAATAGTCTGATCTGCCTTACTTCCCTGAAAGCTTGGTCTGTGTGAGGTCAGCAGACTAGTGTTTGTTATTATCTTTGGGCAGCAACACCCTACTTAGAAAACTCACACTCACAGACTGTGTGTGCACATCCTTTTCTCTGTACGTATAAATTGCATGTAGTCCAGAAAAATCAGATGCATTTTATCACCTAAGCATTATTGCTTGATTCCAGATTAGTAAATGTAACCTAGCAGTGGTAAAGAACACATTGAAAGTATAGGAAATACCTGTTTTATAAAATCTAAATTTCAAAACGTATAGCCTTATTAAATTGTGATTCGGCCAATTGAATAGGGCTCTATATAAGCACACAGCATATTTTTTTTACAGAAGTTTTTAGTTAGGGAAGACCTTGCTTTTGGATAGAAGTTCACTAACTTAAAAACTTCTGTAAAAAAATATGCTATGTGCTTATTTAGAGCCCTATTCAATTGGACGAATCACAATTTAATAAGGCTGATGATTTGCAACCAATGCATCTAAATACATATAGGAGCTAGTACTACATCTTCATGTTATGTAACTGTGATTTGTGCTTACTAAAAAGAAATTAAAAAAAAACAATGACACAGATGAACACAAGACTTCTAGACAAGTGTGCAAAAAATGAAAAGTACATAGATAAGTAAATATTGCTTAAAAGTTTTTTTTTTTTTTTTTTTTAATCTCTTTTACCTACTAAAGACTTTAGGCTGTTTTAATCTAGCATTTAACATTAATTAACTGTCATATTGAGGGGTGATAATGAAGTGCATGCCCAGTTGCATAAATGGCCACAGAAACTTTTAATGTCTAGACTTATCTACAATCTGGGCAGGCTTTCCGTCTATCACCCCAACCTTGAGTTAATTTTCCCTAGATAAATAGATTTGGAGAGAGGAAGTTTATATTTTTTTTTAAATACCTAATTTTCAAGCTCAATTACATAACCCTTCCACTCAACATTTTTAATAACAACCAATTGCATTTATTGCTTTTTATTTACTGTTGCTGTATCACTATAATTATATCTCTAGTGTGGTTGGGAAACGTATTATATTTTATTTTTAACTCACCAACGTGAGGTTGCATTGTGATGTTTCTCACCTACTAGAAATTTAGAAATTATATTTAACTTTTACTATTGGCATTATTAAATGTATTACTAATGAGATTATTATCCTTAAGTTTTTTTTTTTTTTTTTTAAAGGACCAGGACAGTTTGATCAATTGAAGTCAGGCGTTTTTATTATGCAGCTCTGTACCGTGCAGGATGTATTATATATTAATTGGAATCCGATGTAGATGCAATGGATAAGTTATTTGTAACTACTTGATTATGTTCTAGCAACTATTTTAGCTGCAGAACAAATAACACGGTAGAAAAGGTTGCATACTGTGGTAGTGGAAATCATTGTAGAAACTATCTTTGTTTAAAAATCAGAAATATGTCCTTTTTAGGTTATATAATAAAGCATGTGTTAATATGAGAACTGTTTTATTTTAAAATAATTATTTGACTAATTATGTGAAGTAGTTTATTTATTTGTATGTCATTGGTTCTAATTGCTGTGTTTTTTTATTTTTATTTTATTAAATTGACCAATGTATTTATTTACACACAATTTTTATATACAACATACATTAGTTAAACAAAAAAAACTGCAAGGCGGTGAAATCAAACCTATGATTTACTAATGGGAATTAGTAAAGCCTTATTATTTACTCTGATTCATGTGGGAGGGCTTCTAATGGCTAAACTAAAATAATACTAGTTACGTGAATTCTTCATAATTTTAAATAAATGTCAACTCTTGTTCCACATGATTTTCCACCTTCTAACTGATGGTGCAGATAACATATGGTAGTTTTTTAGTTTATTTATTTTTTAACAATAAAGAATTTATAACAAATTGGTAAAATATATTTTGCAAATGATATTCCTTCTCTGTAAAGGAATGTGTAAAGAGCTCCACATTAATTTCTGTTGCAATCTTCTTTTTCCCATTATTTTGCCAGCTGGCATTAGTGGAAGATACAGAAAGTCATACAAAGTAAATATAGTGTTATTTGCATTATGTGGTTATTTTAGAGTCCTTATGTTGCATTGCATTAAAAAAATGATGACTTGTCACTGTGTGAAAATGGTGTCTGTCTTTCCAATCCACTGAGAATGCGTTTGTCTTAGAAACCTAGTTTGGGTAGAGTCTTGAGGAAAGACAGGGACAGCACTGTTTGCTATAGCTCACAGTGATAAGCCACAAGTTTCACTTAAGCAGCAACTTACTTGGTACCCCAAGACTTCAAAAGGGTTTAAGTATTACTTTACTTTTTCTCAACCAATAAGCAAAAGGGCAAAAATGCATTGTATATGTGGGAATTAGTTGATTGAGTTGGAACAGACGGTGGCTAAAATTGCTTTGTTTAGACTCTTCTCACAGTAAATCCTATAGACTTCAATGAAGATAGGTTGAGTGAAGCTGATCATAAAGCTATCTACAGCCATGTTGTTTAACCCAATATTAAGGCCCATCCGACATAATCAGTTATAAATGATTTGCCTAAATACGTTATAATGGTTCTTCCTTTAGTATTTGCTACATTGATGTATGTTTTTCTTCCTGCGAGTTGCCAGATGTTTAATCAACCTCATTTTTTATCAACAAAAACTACTTTCCTAAAATTAAATCACACATCCACAAACTTTTTTTTATTTTATTTTTTATAATCCTTTAATTTGTTGGTGGCTGACTTTAATAATGTAACTGATATGAAAGATTATATAGCAGTTTCTCCTACATTTCTTCTTTGTGACACTACTCAGAACAAATTGCTTTTTGAAAAATAATACTCTAGGTCTTTGAACAATTTTGAGGAATCTAAATTATACTTGGGTATCCACAAGTTTCCTGTGCATCACATATATAGTTGTGGATCTTTGCGATGTTCGTCACGTTTGCGATGTTGGTCACGCAGTTGCGACCTCGCAAAACAGCCGCGCAGCACTTAGGCTGCAATGAGCGCCAGAGGCGCTAAGGGCTATGGGCCTCCTTCAGTTGTGATTTTGTCCAATTGAATAGGGCTCTATATAAGCACAGAGCATGTCATTTTTTTTACAAAGGTTTTTAGTTAGTGGAGTCCTTGCTTTTGGATAAAAGTTCACTAACTAAAAACTTCTGTAAAAAATATGCTCTGTGCTTATATAGAGCCCTATTCAATTGGCCAAATCGCAATTGAATGAGGCCCTATATGTAGCAGTTGGATGCTGATGAAAATGGGCATTGTAAGAAATTAGTATGAGGGAGAACCAGGAAGAGTGAGTATGGGGATTCACAAAATGGGGCTGCAGCTATTACACAGAAGAAACAGAGGCCCAGCTTAAACAGTTGTTAAACATGTTCTTAGAAAAAGTTATATTACAGCAAGCCTAAGTTTTTTTATAAAGTAATAGCCAATGCAAAGTATTTCTGATTTATTTTAAACATGGGAGTCAGTACTACATAGCAGACAATATACTCTGAGCGGTGCTATGGATAGTTAATAACTGTTTTTTTAATTTTTGTAATGTGAAACTTTTATCAAAAGAATTCCTTTGTGTAGAATACCGCTTTATTGCAGTGCACAGATGGGCAGCAGTTTATGCAAATACAAAGAACTCCCTTGATAGGGAAGTATTCATCATGACATCGGCTTACCTTAAGAGGAAGACCTTGTTAATCCCATGCTTATACCTAAAATTTGGTAAACCGTGACAATATTCTTGCATTAATTGCATATAATTGAGACATATGTAAAAACTTCCAATTCAGCCTAATGTTCTGAAGATGTAGGGTGTAATGATACAAAACAAAACACACCTAAAATCCCTATCTGATATTCTAATGACTTCATTATTCCCTCCATTTCTTTGGGGATTCTACCCCTCCTTATTGTTAATTACAAGATTATGGGAGTGTCCAATGCACTTGCACACATTAGATAGACATGCTATATTTACATGTCAATAGTATGCTAAGTGATTGCCTCCGAGACTTCACCTGTGTTTGGTCTTTAGAAGAAGCTAGGGGATTGCTTGTTAAGATTGCTATCAAAGCTTTGCAGTTATAGCATAGTGTTGAGTAACCGGTTTCACTTGATGTACAGCATATGTCACCCAAATCTTCAAAAGGTCTGCCACTTCGTGTAGTAGGCTAAGGAGGAGGATTTTGAGCCATTTGGATTGATCGCATTACCCACTGCATTGTTATAGAAGTAATGTTAAAAGTTAAAGTAATGTTTAAGGCCTTTCTAAAGTTCTAGAGGATATGAGACCATGGTGTCCCAACAAATGTGACTGATACTTTGAAGCCCGGTGGTTTGGAGGCAAATATGTTCATTAATCAGTGATTTTGTGTTTTTTTTTATTTTTTGTCATAAGGGTGAGTTAACCTGATCACTGGGGTCAGATTTTTTATTATATGGCCTTTTGAATAACTAAACATGATGACCAAGTGTGTTTTTAGAAAGCAAGCAAATAATTAAAATTATTAAAAAGTGCAGGTGGAAAAAGTATGTGAACCCCTAGACTAATGACATCTCCAAAAGCTAATTGGAGTGAGGTGTCAGCCAACTGGAGTCCAATCAATGAGATGAGATTGGAGGTGTTGGTTACAGCTGCCCTGTCCTATAAAAAACACACACCAGTTCTGGGTTTGCTTTTCACAAGAAGCATTGCCTGATGTAAATGATGCCTCACACAAAAGAGCTCTCAGAAGACCTACGATTAAGAATTGTTGACTTGCATAAAGCTGGAAAGGGTTATAAAAGTATCTCCAAAAGCCTTGCTGTTCATCAGTCCACGGTAAGACAAATTGTCTATAAATGGAGAAAGTTCAGCACTGCTGCTACTCTCCCTAGGAGTGGCCGTCCTGTAAAGATGACTGCAAGAGCACAGCGCAGACTGCTCAATAAGGTGAAGAAGAATCCTAGAGTGTCAGCTAAAGACTTACAAAAGTCTCTGGCATATGCTAACATCCCTGTTAGCGAATCTACGATATGTAAAACACTAAACAAGAATGGATTTCATGGGAGGATACCACAGAGGAAGCCACTGCTGTCCAAACAAAACATTGCTGCACGTTTACAGTTTGCACAAGAGCCCCTGGATGTTCCACAGCAGTACTGGCAAAATATTCTGTGGACAGATGAAACCAAAGTTGAGTTGTTTGGAAGAAACACACAACACTATGGGCCTCATTCTATTATCGGCCGTAAATCGGCCGTAAGGCTGCGATTCCTTGCGGGGGTTCAGTTAACTCGCGATTCTATTATACGGCCCCGCAAGGATCTCCTTTTACGGCCGGCCGCATATCTTGGAACCGGCCGTAATCTCAGAAATATAAAAACTCAAAAATAAATTCAAGCCTGCACTGTACAGCTCTGTAAATGCTAGGGATCATATTGGGGGACATGAGGATTAAAAGGAACCCACTCTCAAGCTTGCACATCAGCCCAAACCCAAGTTCAAATTAACTGTTTATTTTCCGGCTGCGGCGTGGGTGTGTCTGAGGTGCTCCAAGCACTCTGGACTTTTTAGAAGGATATTTTACGGATATTAAAAATAAAATATTTTACGGATTTGAGTACAGGATAATTATGTGCTATTTTTTCTAACACCTAAAATCCCTTTATAGTCTTCTCAAAGTGCAGGATGGCTTTATTTGAGCTATTTTATGTGCTTAATTGGTGCTAGCGAGACCTCTTTCCTGCAAGTAAGCTGCGGCTCGCTTTTAGCCTTGCAGAGAGGTTTCCCGGAGCAATTGAATTGCAAAACTCTTGCGGCCGTTTTAGATCAAAGGCTTTCCTCTGGCGCGAGCGGCCGCAAGAGATAGCAAGGCACCGGCCGCAAGCCTGCCGGAGCCTCCGGCCGTAAGGGAATAGAATAGCAGAATAGCTTGCGGCCGGTCCTTGCGGCCCCGCAACGGCTGCGGCCGCTAATAGAATGAGGCCCTATGTGTGGAGAAAAAGAGGCACAGCACACCAACTGTGAAGTACGGTGGTGGGGGCATCATGGTTTGGGGCTGCTTTGCTGCATCAGGGCCTGGACGGATTGCTATCATCGAAGGAAAAAAGAATTCTCAAGTTTATAAAGATATTTTGCAGGAGATTTTAAGGCCATCTGTCCACCAGCTGAAGCTCAACAGAAGATGGGTGTTATAACAGGACAACGACCCAAAGCATAGAAGTAAATCAACGACAGAATGGGTTAAACAGAAGAAAATACGCCTTCTGAAGTGGCCCAGTCAGAGTCCTGACCTCAACCTGATTGAGATGTTGTGGCATGACCTCAAGAAAGCGATTCACACAAGACATCCCAAGAATATTGCTGAACTGAAACAGTTCTGTAAAGAGAAATGGTCAAGAATTACTCCTGACCGTTGTGCACATCTGATCTGCAACTACAGGAGACGTTTGGTTGTAGTTATTGCTGCCAAAGGAGGTTCAACCAGTTATTAAATCCAAGGGTTCACATACTTTTTCCACCTGCACTGTGAATGTTTACATGGTGTGTTGAATAAAAACATGGCAACATTTAATACTTTGTGTGTTATTTGTTTAAGCAGACTGTGATTGTCTATTGTTGTGACTTAGATGAAGATCAGATCACATTTTTTGACCAATTTGTGCAGAAATCCATATCATTCCAAAGGGTTCACATACTTTTGCTTGCAACTGTATATACTCTCTATTTTGCAACTTTTATATTAAATTATTTACTGCACATTTCCATTTTGACTTGTCTGATGCTGTCTTTTTTTTTTTTTTTTTTTTTTTTTTTTTAGTTTATCAAGTTGGTTTGTCCTTGTAAACTTATCACACTGGCAGCTGTAACTGCCACATTTGCATTGTGCATACATAAGTTTCCTGAACACTCAGTCATTTCCAATCTCTGGAAGTTGGTCTGATAACACCGCAAGATAATTTATTATAAAACATAAACATTTTAGAGGCTCTATTTTTCTTTACATTTTAAGTACCGTATTTTTCGCCCTATAAGACGCACCGGCAGATAAGACGCACCTAGTTTTTAGAGGAGGAAAACAAGAAAAAAAAATCTGAATCAAACACAAATACACTTTACACACAGATACACACCTACATTACACACAAGTATATATATATATATATATATATATATATATATATATATATATAGATACACATACATACATATACATACACACATAAATATACATACACACACATACATGCACACATACACACACATACATACATACACATACATACATACACATACATACATACACACACACACACATACATGCACACATACACATACATACATACATACATACATATACTGCAGCATTTGGGAGCATTTGGGAGCCCTTGACCCTCCCTGACCCTCCTGATCCTCACCTTCCTTCTGATCTCTGCCATCTTGATCTCACCCCAGCGCTTCCTACCAGCACTCCTCGTGTACTGCAGCGTTGCGTGTGTGACGTCACTAGGACGCACCGGCCGACGCGATGCTGGTAGGAAGCGCTGGGGTGAGATCAAGAGGACAGAGGCAGTTTGAAAAGGTATATTCGCCGTATAAGACGCACCAACTTTCCTCCCCCAGTTTTGGGGAAGAAAAAGTGCGTCTTATACGGCGAAAAATACGGGTATGTTGTATATTTTTAAGAGTAGTTCTTTCAAATAGTGATTTTTAAAAATATGTCCACAATGGTGATTTTAATAAGGATTGTGAGAGTTTGGTTCGGCTGCCAATTCTTTTTAGTCACTGAGATCATATTTTTAGCTTGATTAGCAGAACCTGCTTCCTATATGAGACTTGTATTCATCACCATATACACTTTTATGTCTAAATGTACTAAGGAGAAAGATTGATCTCAGTTGAGTAACTGCTTTCCAACACAATTGTCAGTTTATAAAAAAAATCCACATTTTGAAGTTTCTTTTTTTTTTTTTTTTTGGAGATAAAGAAGGCATCAGTGTTTTCAATGATACTCCAGTTTAGGGAGTTATAGAAAGAACTCCTAACTTTTAGGCCACATTCCTAAAACTGTACTCATACCTAGGGTCAGTGAGGTATTTGACTTTCACTTGTGTACCTCCCTTGTTGGATTATGTAGCAAATTTTGTATGTTACAACCCAAAACCGTGAAGCATTATAAAAACTTGGGTGTACATAAAGGGTGGATATGTTTAAAGGTCGTGTCTTTGTTTGTTTGCGTTTTTTTTTTGTGTGTCCTGCCTACATATATTTGCAATAACTTGTGAACTGTTTACTTAGCTTTACAAATGAAAGCCTCAACTTGTGTGGGTTTCTTTTTATTATTTGCTATTTGGTTAGGTTGTTCCCAAGTTGCTTTTGTTTCAGAAATACATCCCGTATCAATGTTTAGACACCAACTATTAAAACAGAATCAATTCAAGAACTTGGAATAGATGTCAAAGGCCCAATTTTGTTGGTAAAATAAAAGGCAAATATTATATTGTGGTTTGTTTATATTGTTATAATGTAGAATGGAAGGCCTATTTCTAACAAGGTGCTATGCATAATATACATTTTTACATAACGGTTCTGGGGATCCAGTAGATTCCATTGATGATTGGTCTTTTGCTTTCAGTGGAGGGCATTTTGTTAGAACATAGTAACTGGGAACTTAGAGAATGTTATAAAGAAGATAACAATTTGCACCCTTTTGTGTACAGTTGTTTGACAGCTGTTTTCTCCATTCAGAATAGGATGGTTAAATAAAAGTAGTAAATCTGTTCAGTCCATAAAAGGTAACCGCTATATGCTTTCTATAGGAAGGACGTGCACTTTGTTTTGACTACTGTATTTATTAATATGCAGCTATATACTTTGTGGGAATTATGAAATATTTCAATCCAAGGATTATTATTAGTAAGGTTATTAGATTTTTGAGATTATTATATTAGGGTTTTCCATCATTTTGTCTAAGATAAATGCTGTTGGATATCAATGTAATGTCTTGGATCTTGCGTGTTTCACCAGCGCAAGGCTGGTCGGAGTTGCACCCTTCCCAGTGCTCTGTCTCATACTTTGGAGGGGGTAGGAGGGGGTGTAACTCCGACCAGCCTTGCGCTGGTGAGCCATGCAAGATCCAATATCTCTTTAAAAAATACTGAAGCCTCTCTGTGTGTTTAAAAAAAACAAAAAACAAACAAAAAAAACATCGGTTTAAGCTTCTTATCCATTATATTTTGACAAGCCAACAAAGGTTGACCTTGTCCCTTTTTTTTTTTCTTTTTTTTTTTTTGTTGTCTGTCCTAATTTATCTGAAATTGGGAAGGGTGGACTACATCCTCTTTATAAACATTATATGAATATTCAAACCATTGTATGGGTTTAAACAATGTTCCTTGTGTGACTATTTGTTGTGGCATCTTTGGTCACCATTTACAATGCAGGTCTATTAATGACTATGTGCTATTACAAATCGAAATCAACATTACTGTCCACACAGTGCTTCTCTGGCCCACTAATACAAAAAACTGTTTGTTTCTGTAATAATAGTAACTTTGTATAATTACCCTTTTTGTTTTACTTCTTTAACCATTGTGTTTTCTTTGGCTTAAACAATAAATCTCTTTGTTGCTGTAGCATGACCAACATCACAGAGCCTACCATGCTTTGAAGAATAGTCTGGGTCACATTGACTTAAAGAGACTGATATATATGCAAGATCTTGTAGAAACTTTAATAGTTTGGATAATATAACGTCATTTGATTGCATTGGACTATGTCTCTGGGCATTTTATAGTTTACAATAACTGACAGGCAAGCAAAGCTTTTTTTTTTTTTTTTTTTTTCTTCAAAATATACTGTTGAGCAAATGTAACTGTCCGTTCTCCTAAAAGCAAAATATTAAGATTGCTTGTTAAGCACCCCAGGTTCATGGTGGAATGAATCGAACTAAAGGCACATATGCAAGGACTGACTGCCCCATCTGAGGACTAATTTAACATATATACAATGGTTAGGGCTGGTGCCAAAATTACTCCAGGCCCTATGTGCTACCAAAGGACCCCCATTCAAGCAAACGGTTAACATTTTCTGGGCCAGGCAAGGTCTCCAGTGTGTAAGCCCACCCCTGGTTAAGCTAATCGGAACGACCCTGATCCCACCTAGTTAGAGATACATTTATGTATTGCATGTTGTAATGTTTAAATATATTAAAAAGTTTAACCAGGCCTTTTGTTTTTGTGTGTCATAAAAACTGACTCCAATAAAGTTGTTCCTCGTTTAAAAAAGTAGAAAGGGTGAGAGCTGAAGTACAGGAGATAAGGAAACCATATGTTATTCTTAGTCTACCATCCTGTATCATTAGTTGGCCTCAGTACACAAAAAGCAGTTAGTGTGCCAATTCCAGAACTGTACGGGATACGGCACAGCGTAACAGGCAGGATTTCAGAGGGTGGCCAGTCCAGCCGACTATTTCTCTAGACAAAAAGCAGAATAGAAAGTTACTGAAATATCACAAGAAAAAACTGTGCGAGTTAACCCAATTAATCCACAAGCTATCCTCCCTGACTTCTGGTTGCAGATTACTTGTTGCTGCAGTTTCTCAAAGGACCAAAAATCACAAGCTTACTGAAAATGCTAATGAATTCTCTTTATGGCAACACTAATATCAGTACAGTGGTACCTTGGTACTCTTCTGCCTAAAAACTCATTAAATTTGGTATTCGGCACGTTTTGATGACCAGAAATTGCTTTGACACTTTTTCAGTGCTCGATCTTGCTGTAGTCTGTAGGAGTTAATTTACATTACTCCATATGGAACATTGATACTAGTCGTGTTTGGCAGTCATCGGGCCTTCTGAAACCAATTAACGATTAGTACCAAGGTACCACTGTATTTTCCTTTTGTTAGTTTTTTTTTTTCTTTAAATAATATAACTCTAGAAGGCAAAAAAGCTGAAAATAAGTATTACAGTAAATGGTATATAAGGTTTAGAGGGAGTTTGTAATTTGTTTCCATTGGAACCTGAGAGCTAGTCTACATACGTTCATATACTGTTGGAAAAAAATGGAAACTTTTTTTGAAACCATGATTATTTTTGCAATTTAATACGATTTTGTTTTTAGGTTAGATTTATTAGCAATTTTTTTTCTAATTTATTTTTATTCTATAGTTGCCAAGCATAAAAGGAGCATTGATGGTCCATGGCCTACATTATGAGACCGCCTGTTCTGTAGGTCGCATGTACACTGTTAGGTATGCTTTCACAGGGTGTTTAGAAGGTATAACATTTTATTTTTGTTTTAGCCATATTGGATGGCAATTTTCATTTTTGTTCTTTTTATCAACATCTTCTCATACACAGTCACAATTAACATGTTTTGGCATCTGTTCATAGGTAATAGAAGGCATTCATGTGTAGTATTCTTGTAATTGTTCAGATTATGTGGATTTATTGTAATTCTAGTTGTTCAGATAAAATTGTGTTCCTTTTTGATTTAATCTCATGGTTTGTACATTCAGTTCTCTTTACCTCCTGGGCAGCTTCATTTTCATTGTACAAATGGACATGGTGCTTTCATGTTTGAAAAAAAATGTCGTATATGACCACAGAAGCTGTGTCTCGGCCCATTTCTACTAAGTAACGCTTCCCCTTATTAAGCTGCCTCCTGCTGAACACGTATGTGTGTGAGGTGGGGGGAAGGGATAGGTGTGAAATGCGGAAAATAAAGACCTCCATTGTTACCTAGAAGTTAGACCTCTCTCCCACCCAAGTACTTTGAGTCGCACATTAGCATAAAGGAACTTCAAAATCCATTCTAAATATTTAACAAAAATGACTTACTCACAGCTAGTACAGTATTTAGACAATTTTTTATGTGCTTAAAAAGCTTAATCAACTTCCCATTGGCGTGAGCATACCTCTAAGAAAGAAACAAAAGCAGACAAGATGGAACCTTCTATATGTAAACTCATTTTTTTCCACTGCCAATGTTGCTAGATTGTTACATACTTCACAAACTGTCTGCTTTTCACATGCTACAGTGTTTTTTTTTTGTTTTGTTTTAGTTTGTTTTTTAAACACTCTGAGCAGATACATTTTTTATAAAATAATTGCACAAAATACTCTTGGTGAATGCATACTGTATGAACTAAGATTGGGTTACCCACATTTTTACTATGAGGGGCTGTTTCTGCAAATTTTCAGACAAAGGGCCAATGACTAATAATCAGAAAATATATATTATCATAATCTAACAATGCTACCTGTTAATAAATGGATTACTGATGGGTGGGATGGCTACAAAACACACAGTTAGATTGTAGACAAATAGTGCTAATTTATTGTACATATGGAATTAAATATTTTAAGATGCAAGCCGTTTAAGACTGCTCACCCATAAGCTGGAGAACTTTAGCTTCATTTATAACAAGGCTATACTGTAGTAACAATCCACTTTCAACATATAGAGAAGTTAACCAAGCTAAACAAGATGTCTGTATCCCGCTTACAAGGTCAAATATTTTTTTTTAATATAAGCTTGCACACTTGCACTGGGTGACAAACGTCTGTATACTTTGGATCTCTTCCATCCTACCTGCTCCTTTTTCATTTTGAGAGTTTACTGTATCTAACCAGGGTCTTTGTACACTACCTCATGAACTAACTGGGAGTTTTTGCCTGGATTTAACCCCATGTATGCTTGTTAATTGATACAGGTGCTTTTACCGGCCTAGCATAGATCCTTTGATATATTGCAGCCATATGGAGAGACAATGGGTAACCTTTTTTTAATAAGCAGCAAAATTCACTATTGTCCCTTCTGCTTTTAATATTAAGATAAACTACTATCATTTTATGTACAAGTACTTATATGTTTTGTTTTTACTCGCTGAAATCTTCCAAACAGTCCCTGCAAACATGCTGCTAAGATAAATCATGTCACTAGCTAGAACATCTAGTACTATAGACATATTGTATGCATGTGCTGCAGGACAGTTAGACCTTTAAATACAATTAAAACATAAATTTAAAGATATAAACATTAAATTCAAATGCATGTATTCCAGGGGTCATCCTAAATAGTAGAGGCATTTTTAGTATAATAAGCAGTTGTATTAGAACTCCTTTTCCAGAGAGAAATACTGTGCCTGACCAAAATCTAGAATCCCTGAGCATTTTACCTGCACTTGTTGTGGAATACTTTGGGATCTTTAGATATTTTAGCAATACATAACTACTTTGATGGCTAAAGTACCAGTCCTAACCTGGATTGGCGACAAGCAGATTTTCTTCTGTTTGGGAATGGCAGCAAGCTAAGCACGGCGTAACATTGTCACCAATAAAGAGGTAAAAAAAATATCATTATTTTGATGCTAGACGTTTTTTCTTTTGTTCCGAGTAGTTTGATTTTTTTTTTATAGATTAAATATTAATGGACAACTGTTAGGCTCTTGCAGTAGCTAGGTGTTTTAATTAGGAATTCCATTATTTAAAATGAGCAGTATCCAGTATTAACATGTCTTTAACGGATTAGCTGCTATTGGGCTTTATACTATACAAGGCCAAGAAAGTCAGGGCGCTTTATGCTTAAAAAATGTAACACGGTTTGCTAGATAGAGTTCTATCCCCACACTGCTCTCTTTAGGCTGGAGACTTGTTGTATTAGTGGTTTCCCTTGACAGGATAAAGTTGTTGTAGAGCAATCTACAAAAGTCAAACTCTTATCAGATTGATATTAAAAAATAATAATTAAAAAAAAAAAAAAAACATTTTTTTTTTTAAGACCTGAACACCTTCACTGTTGATGACCATGTGGAGGCAAGCAGCCCAATTGGTCGCTGATCCTCTAATATTTGAAAGTGAATGTGGTGAATGGTGGTTCTTTGATTTAATGTATTCTGGATCTAATAAATACTGCTGCTCTGTTTGCTCACTTGGTTAGGCTACTTGGGTAATAAATGTAAACATATTTCTGAATAAGATATCTTATACATCAATGTATACGTTTATTCCAATACTTATGAGTAATTCTTTGACTAGTTATAGATAAGAATTGTGACGGCTTCAGAATTGTATTAAAATGTATATGATTGTATACTCGCTGCATGGGTATAGCATACCTATAGTATAGAGCAGACACAATTTTATATACATTGTCTGTGTACAAACTTAAGTTACAACAGTATAACAATTATAAATGGTTGGCTAACATTAATAGCGATGAATTTCAGGAGCATAAAACAATTTTATAGAAAATATTGTATTTAGCTGACTGCTTTTGTCATGGGAGATCCTCCTAGGACTGCTATTCTGAAGGGGAGGGTTACCCTGGGTGCTACATCCAACACTACAAACTTTGTATCAGAATGAAGGATTTGGAAAGTCAGTCCGCATGGAAGACATGTACCGGAATGTAATGAAGCTTCTGGGATTTATGCAACCTAAAAAAGAGAAGTCAAATGTTGTACCAGACACCACTCCCCAGAGCGATATTGCACCAAAAACTACAAAAAAGACTGTCACAGCAGTAGAAGGCAAATGGTATGGAGGACAAGTTGGCTAACTTAGATGGTCAGCCACAAGCCACCAAATCTAAGAAGAAAAAGAAAAACAAAAGAAAGGGTGGGCAGAATGCAGGAGAAGGGCAGAACTCAGCCCAGCCAACCCCTCCAAGCAAGAAAGCTAAACCAAATATACTCTTCTATTGCGTTCATTCTATTGAAGGACTTTTGTATGAATCCACGATTCTTCCCTGGTTTATAATCCTGTGAGAAACAAAATCTCTGCTGCCTTTAAAGCAAAATTGAATATAACATTTAAAATGAAAAGCTATATGTCTTTATTTTAGACTTTTTTTTTATTAAACAAAAAAAAAAATGTCTGCGCATTATGAAGTAAAGCTTTTCAAAAGCACATACGACAAATCTGACACTTCACTCGTCCTTGAAAATGTGGGCTGTTCTGTTCCTTTAATCTCCACATTGAATTGTATTGGACCATGAACGTATATGACGCAGATAGTGAAATGTATACGCGATTGTGATCTTTTACCAGATCAAGTATCCAGGGCTCATGTATTTCCTGTTTGCTTGCATATAACTTGTACTTTCCAACAAATGAGTCATACAGATTACCGGATTTTCTCTTGCTAGGATGTAGTTTACCACTATGAACATGTAGCAGGTAATTGTTGTTGCTGTGGATGGCAAGTACTGCTAGTATCGGCTTGCACTGAAGTTTAACTCCTGCATATACATTATAAAAATTCTAAGTGAGAGACACGCATCTGAGAATAAACGCAATTTAATTGGGCGCCCTGCTTGATTGTGCCTGCTTAGAAAGTGGTCTTTCATTTTTGCTCACTTGTGCCATTGTAGAGGTGATCTCTCCTGAGGCATAGGAGATTGTAACTGCCCGTCACGGTGGGCCAGCACAAAACTGCCAGACAGGTCTACCCTGCCCAGGAGAACAATCACCACCAGATTGATCTTTCAGCTGTAAGAGAGAACTTGCTGATAGCCTCACATTAGGGCTACCCTCTGCCTTGGGAAGACCTCTAGGTATTTTATATACACCAAAACATAAGTGAGAAACCACACGTATGAATGGATACCACTTAGCAGTGTGCTGTGGGATGGTTCCTACTCTCTGCATACTCATCCTTATGTCTGTCTGTTTTCCACTCATCTGTCTGCGGATTTTTATAAAACAACAACGATAAGTTCACAAATTGAATTTGTTATGACATTAATATTAGATCTTACTAATCACCTAGTGCAAACATCCACAAAAACTGGATGCAAAGTCGCCATACAAGTGATGGAGGTCAGGTGTTGGTGCAGTCTGGAGGACACATGGCATCATAGGGTGTAGCGGGGTATAGGGAGAGGGCTTATTACCTCCCCTGCTTTCACATTATTATTGTTTTATCCCCTTCCCTGTCATGGGGGATGGTTTATATAGATCTATAAATGGACATATATGGGTGGGAGGATGTTGTGGATAGTGTAATGTTCACATGGGTTTGCAAAAGGCAGGTTGCGAGCAAACGTTAAGAGCTAGAGATCTACCGGCAAAATACCCTGGTGTCATGTCAGTAACTATTATGGAACATGTAATAGCTCTACAAACTTGCTTGTAAATGCTTCATTAAGGACGAGTTAACTTTCTGGAGTTCCTACAGGAGCTATGTAATGGTCTTTAATTAGTGCAGGAGATAAAGAGGGCAGGTCAGAAAATCAACAGGCAAGATGATGAAAGGTTAGGAATTGAGAGACTGTAAACCTCCAAACAATATGCAACATCCCTTCTAGGCCCAGCAAACCTCTCCTATTCTCATTATTTGTATTTGCAGCAAACCTCTATTAAAATGATATAGCGGGATAATTTTAGTTGTTGTGGTATGACTATGTTATTAGAAATCCATTTCAATCGGCTTCTTGGTTACAACAACTGTCATTAGCATAACCATTTGCAATAACTATCTACTGGCGAATCACAAATCCGCATATCTAATCTAACATATCTAAAAACCATTTTCCTTCTAAAGGCAAACTGTGTAATTATTATTTATTACCTGATCGTATAAGATCTGCTTCTATATCCATGTAAGTTTCATGTACATAAGAGTACTTATTGAACAAGGGTCCTCTCTGTTACATAAACTAAGAAAACTACTCAGAATGGAATTTAAAATGTAAAGCCAAACAACCCAATCCCAATCTACCCATATGTGGAGTTTCTTAAATGTCTGTTTCTTTTTGTTTTCAATTTAATATTTAAGCTTGACTAAATTCACTACAGTCATCCTTTGTCTGATTTTGTAAGTTTCTGGATCATATTTAGTGGGTTACGGGCAATGATGGCTTATACATTGTCACTGGGAGGGGCCTATGGGGCAGCCTACAATACAGCCATTACCTTTGTGTATGCAGTAGGACGAGGACAATGATATCGTAGCCCAGTCTGCCTCCATGCTCCACGATGATCATGCTCCCTGAAAAGGCACCGCGAGGTGGAGATTAAAAGCTCTGCTTGAGGAGAAAATAGACAATGCTAAAAAAAGTGCAAGAAATATTAACTATTTTAAATTGCTTACGGTTTTTAATAGTGCTTAATTATGCCTAACAAACAGATAATTTTTTTTTTTTACCTGCTGACAATATCCTTAAAAAAAGGACTACTGTTGTGCATTTAAAACTGCATTCATACTTAAATCAAAAGTCTAGATGTAGTAGTTTTTTTTTTTTTTTTTAAGGAAAAGTTAAGGGTCCTATTTTTAATATTTGTACTTCTTTACTGTTTTACTTTTTTGTATATTTTTTTTTATAGGACAGTATAAAAGTGATGTTATGTTAGCGTTTGTATAATTATGTTCATTGAACCTCTAAATATAGTCAAATTATGGCATGGTTTCTAAAATTTTACTAATTAAATTCTATGCTCTATAGGTGGAATGCAGGACTACAATTACATTTGGGGAAACTGCTTTGAGGTGACATTCGAGCTGTCATGCTGCAAATACCCGCTTGCTTCTCAGCTGGCTAAAGAGTGGGACAACAACCGGGAGTCCTTGATAAAGTTCATTGAAATGGTAAGATCCTTTTACTATAATGACATGTATGTTGTTTTTGGGTTTTGTGAAGAAATAACTTTATCATTTTATTTATTTATAATGTTTTCTACTGGAAATTTGTAAATAATTGTTGTTGCTGCATCATTCAGTCGTCTCCGACTCTCCGTGACCACATGGACTGCAACATACCAGGAACATCCTTATGTCCATAGTTGCCAGTTTCTTCTCCATCGGGCAACAGCATACAGCTCCAGGGTGGTGTGACCTCTTGGTTCCCTGATTGTAATCAAACCCATGTCGCACCAGGGAACCAATTTTAGATAGTTAATGTTTTATCTAATGCTCTAAAAAACATATCCTGTATGACAGTACTGCAGCCAGTTGATTTTATATATATATATATATATATATATATATATATATATATATATATATATATATAATTTCCCTTTTCTTGGCAATCATTTCTACCTTATGGTGTAAGCGTACTGTGTAGATAAAAGCAATGACATGTATTGTTATATACATATGATGTTAAATATAAATGGTAAGGCAATATTGAGTTTCTCAATATTTAAAACAACGCTCTCAGATGATTATAGTAACTAATTCTTTAAATATATGTTTAATAACAGGTTGTTGTTTTTTTTTATGTGTTTTTGTAATTACTTTTTTCTTTTTTAATCTTAACTAATTTTGGTGTAACTTTTTTATGAGCTTAATTAAAGATGTCAGTGTTTTGTTAAATACTTCATAAATGTGAAGTTTTATACTATTTTAATAGGTCAAATTTAATACAGCTGTTTATTTTAAGATTAAAGGGATATGCATCCAGGCTCCAAACATCATTTTAAAATCACAGTTAATAACCAGTACATTAGTCTAAACTTCCACACAGAGGGGCTAGAGAAGGCTGATAACGATTTAAGCAATTAGTTGAAAGGCTGGGAACGTAGTCTCAGCACACCATATTTGGTCACCCAGGCTGCATGTTTTGTGTTTGTTTGTTTGTTTGTTTGTTTGTTTTTGTTTTTAGTACCACTCATGTAATACCAATACTCTGCATTAGTTTGATTTAAAGTACGGTATTTTATTTTAGACAGGACAATTATTTATATGAGTAAATACAACACTGACTGCTCATTACAAATCACAACATTTGACCTTCATGCATTCCTCTGTAGCTTTACAAGCCAAAATTCTCTTTTTTTTTTGAGAGCCTATTTTGTTGCGTGGAGCTGATAAGTTTGGATTTGTTTTCTATAAGAAGCCATACCGTTGAAATAACGGTTGCAGTAAAGTACTTTCATCCGCTTTAGTCCAACTTCTGTTTGACTAATTTACAAGGGAAACAACAAAGGGAACACATTTTGTTTTAAGAGTGGACAAGAGCGAGACAAATAATAATTTCCTTAGTTCTTGATACCTAAAGTTGCAAATCCATGTATCACACAGACATTGCAAGACTTCAGTAATACAAAACATAACCTTAAAGGATGCAACAATGTAAATTCAAATTATGGTAGAAATTAAAAATGTAAATTATTGTTAATGGTACTATTGTAAGAAAAAACATCCTACCTTGTTATGTGTCTTATTCTGGGTCGTGTACCATTTGAGGTGATTAGTATATAGGGCAGGTCCAGTTGGTTGAATCGTAATACTTTTTATATTTTCATACTTCTAAACCTCTACAATTAAGATGATTTAACAAACTGGATATGCTTTTTCTGCTAGTTACCTTCACTGTGAGCATTAAGACCTTTACTGTGCGACTTTCTGTGGATCACTGTAGTTTTGGAAATATATATAGATATTTATCGCTATATTGATTGAAAGACATGATAGATAATATAGAAAAACATTTAGTTAAAACCCTTACATTGTACATCGCATGATAACATTTGATTCTCCTCTCCCAAAATATACTTTCTTTTTCTGCTTTACCTCCTTGTTGCAATATTACTAAAATCAGGTGTTGTTTTTCTTTGAGCAATGAAATATGAAGTTTATTAGCTACTTGTTCAATCTGTATCCATAATTATTGTTGTTCAGTCGTGTCTGACTCTCCATGACCTTATGGACTGCAGCATGCCAGGCACATCTTATTTCTGGGTGTGCTTATCCATAAGGTTTTCATGGCAAAGATATTGGAGTGGGTTGTCAGTTCCTTCTCCAGTGGAACATGGTTTGTCTGACCTCTCTGCTATGACCTGTCCATCTAGGGCAGTGATGGCGAACCTTTTTGAGCCCGAGTGCCCAAACCGCAATACATGCCAACTTTTTTTTTCCTCTAAGTGCCAACACGGCACTTTTTATTCCTATCATAAAATCAAATTATTTTTATTTATCCCCCCCCTCCCTTCTTCTTACCTTTGGTGAAGGAGGGGGGGACACAGTCAGTGGTGGTTAGTAGCTCTAGCTATGCCTCGGTTCGCCTCGCCTTTCCTCAGTCCTCCCGCGCAATGCTGTGGGGAGTGTGCCTGGATTACAAAACTCTCTGTGTAAAACTTTATTCCCATCTCTGAGGTACAAACACATTGTTTTGCAGATACAGCTCTTGGCCACTGGCGGGAATACAGAAATATTCTGTGAATTATGGAAATGACGTCAAGTTAAACAACTTTATTTTTTAATATGAAAAAGACCAGCACTGAGCCAGATTTGCATACAAAGAAAACTAAGCCGCAAACTCTAAGCATCTCTCCCCCCTTGGATCATACACCCTTCTCTCTCCCCTCCCCTTGTCTCTCCCCTTCCTCCTTGTCTCCCACCACCCCTGTATCTCCCCTTCTCCCTTGTCTCTTCCCTCCATCCTTCTCTCTCTCCCACCCTTATTTCTCCTCTCTTGTACCGCTCACAATTGTCTCTGTTTTCTCCCTTGCCTCTACCCCCCCTTGTCTCTTTCCTTCCCTGTGTCTCTCCCTCCTCCTTTCTTTCCATTCTCTACCTCTCCCTTTTGCCTCTCCCCTCTCTCTCACTCCTCCCCTCTCTACCTCTCCCTTTTGCATCTCCCTCTTCCTTTCTCTCTCCTCTCCCTTCCTCTCATGTGCCTCTACCTTCTCTCCCATCTCACTCTCTTACTTCTCCCTTTCCCTTCTGCCTCTCCCTATTTTCTTTCTCTCCATCCTCCCTCCTCTCTGCTCTCCTTTCTTCCTCCCTCCCTCCCTCCCTCCCTCTTCTCTCCCTCTCTCTCCGCTTATCTCTCCCCCACCCTTGTATCTCCCTCACTCTTGTCTCTACCCCCACCCTTGTCTCTCCTTGTACTTCACTATTGTCTCTCCCCCTTGTCTCTCCCCTCCCCATTGTCTCCCCCCTTGTCTCTCCCCTTCCCCTTGTGTCTCCCATTACCCTTGTCTCTCCCCCTGGTCTCTCCCACCCTGCTCTCTCTACCCCCTTGTTTCACCCAACCTTGTCTCTCCCATTCTCCCTTGTCTCCCACACCCTTCTATCTCTCCCCCACACTTCTCTTTCCCATTCTCCACTGTCTTCCCCCTTCTCTCTATCCTTCTCCCTTGTCTCCCCCACCCTTCTCTTTCCCCTCTTGTCTCTCCACTTCCCCTTGTCTCCCCCTTCTCCATTGTCTCTCCCCTTCTCCCTTCTCTGTCCAACTCCCCATTGGCTCCCTACACCATTGTCTCTCCCTCCACTCTTGTCTCTCCCCTTCTCCCTCCCCCTTGTCTCAACCCTCTTCTCTCTCCCCCTCTCCCTTGTCTCTCCCCTACCGCTTGTCTCTCCCCTGCCCCATATCTCTTACCTTCCCCTTGCCTCTCCCCCCACCCTTGTCTCCCCTTCTCCTTTTGTCTCCCTGCCGCGCGCGCGTTGCGGATCTCGAGGAGAGCGCGTGCACGGCGGCAGCACGCGGACACTGTCAACGTCTGTTCGCCTGTGCCGCGCGCGCACGCTAGCACAGCCCTCCTTTTTTCAGTGACGGGAGAGCGCTCAGGTGCCGTGCTCGCGCACGATGAGCAGGCCCAGCATGCTGCCGGCGACCTATGACCGCGTGCCCACAGAAGGGGCACGGCGTGCCACAGGTTCGCCACCACTGATCTAGGGTGACCCTACATGGTATAGCTCACAGCTTCATTAAGGTACACAAGCCCCTTCACCACGACAACGTAGCGATCCAGAAGGGGGATCCATAATTAGGACTTTATAATTATTTCTGACTCGGAAAGCCTTGGCAAATCTTTTTATTCAGCAACTGGAACCTTTTCTAGCCCCTACCCGCAATAATGCTTATACATTCTTCCTGTTAAGGTACATATAGGAGCAAAAGGCTATGTGAAAGACTCTATAAGCCTCAAAGGACTGCTGAATGCCACTATTTCTGTCCAAGGGATTGACCATGATGTTACAACGGGAAAACTTGGCAACTTCCAGAGATTGCTTGCTCCTGGAATGTACAACATCACTGCTTCAGCAACCGGGTAAGTCATCACATTATATTATGTTTTGTATACTTACAGGCCAATAGGATGCTTTGGTTGCTTATGCTTATGCTTTTGTTGCATATTTTATAAGATTTCTTTTGCTGAAATATTTAAAATAATTATTCTTAATGACATTTACCAATTAAAAACTACCTTAGCTTTGTACTCCCTAAATGTATCTTCTAGAACCCGGAAAACTATTGAATGTTCAACATTATACACATGAATTGGTATACTGCTCCACAATTTAGAGCTTGTAAAGGTTCTAAATGTAATGTCAAAATTGTTCTGGACTTTGTGTTATAAAGTATAAACATCACATTTCATTATATGGATTGAATAGATTACTATTAAAAACAATTCCTGCAATCTTCATAATGGCACAGTTGATGTGTTCTCAAAAGTATATACTGTCTGTGGCTGAGGCTACCATAGTCCTTGTTAACTGTTGACATTTTCTCAGCATTATTACAATCTACAATTGATGCACATTGATATGTGTGTTATTTTTTGTCTGGTATCTCAACTTTATGACACAAGTGAAAGACTGGTTCCTATCTTTTTGTAACACATGATTTCCTGCTTTTTAAATTTAGACTGCGGGTTTAGCTTTCATACACAGAACCTTTTTTTTTTTTTTTTTTTTTTTTTTTTTTTTTTTTTAAATTACCAGTCTTTCTGTTTTACGGATGGGAGAAGTGTTTTAACCTAACTAGATAGTAGTAGTTGATAATCTAGTTCTCTTGTGGCTTCTGGTATTCATAATCTTTGTTCTCTCATTTATTTATTTTTTAACTTGTATATTTCTCTGTAAAATGTAAATCTGAACAATATAAAATTCATAAACTGATGGCGCGTGATATACACTTGCGTTTACATGATTTGCCCGTTTTTCAGAAATGTAACTAATTTCCAGTTAGATTTACTCTAAATTGCTGTCCATCCCTTTTCCACAGGTACTCACCACAGACTATCTTCAATGTTGAAGTCAAAGAAGGTCCTGCTACTCTACTTGAGTTTGCACTTAATCCTACAGTTGTGATTATGTCGCCTGATAATGCACCAAAAACTACTACTACCCCAGAATCCACCACTGAGGGATTCTCCAAAGCAAAAGCAGAAAGTACCCCACATCCCCTGCAACCTATCCAGCCTAAGGAATTCCGTCATCACCACTACTCTGACATGGAGATTTTTCTTAGGAAATACAACAATGAATACCCAAATATCACAAGACTCTACAAAGTGGGCACGTCAGTGGAGTCTAGGGAGCTGTATGTAATGGAAATATCTGACAATCCCGGCATTCATGAGCCAGGTAACTTGTTTTGGTGTTTAATACTTGTACACATACACTTTTTCAGAGTAACAGATTTCCAGTACCAAATTTTGTAATGGTTTTTAAAACCATTATGAAAAATCCTTCACTATGAATAGAATATGGAGGCATTTGTAAGCCCACCTCATATCTAGTGCACTTGAGGCAGCTGATTTTCCCCAGAGAAATTGCATATAGTACTTCTACAGTTTAGGCTCCTCAGTAATCATGTCTAAGTTTCTTTATAAGTGTTGAACAACCATTTTCCTCTAGCAGCTTAAATTATACGTATTTTGTGCCTATGTTTTATAACCTAACCTAGCTTATAAAGCCTACTCAAACATCTAACTCAATGTTTTGTGGGACTCTACGAGTATGTGTGAAGCTATATTGAATGCCCCAAACACATACACTAATGTGTTGCAGTGCAGTAGCACTTATTATTACAGTTTCACATACAGACCAAATAGTGGAGTATACTGGGAGATACTATACAAATTATACATTGTGACTGTTTCACTATTTATTGAGTGACCTTTTTTTCAGGTGAGCCCGAGTTCAAGTACATTGGAAACATGCATGGTAATGAGGTGGTTGGACGGGAGTTGCTACTGAATCTCATTGAGTACTTCTGCAAGAATTATGGGACTGATGCAGAAGTTACGCACCTGATCCAGAACACCAGGATCCACATCATGCCTTCAATGAACCCTGATGGATATGAGAAGGCACATGAAGGTACTGGAAATATCATACAAACGATTATAGCTTTTTGAGTAATATTCTCCACTGCCAGTCTTTGAAAATAAAATGCTGCTTCAAAGAATTAGTTCAGTCCAAATAAACTGGGAAACGTATTGCCATATCAATTACTCAAGTATCAGCATTGTTTTTTAATTTGAAAAGATTACAGCATTTCTTATAAGACAATACAGTGTGTCACTGGAGAAAAAAGGGCTTAAAACAACCTCCTGGATATTTTTATATGTGTCCAGGGTGCTGCGACCAATCTCTTACATCCGCTATGTCCTCAAATACTATACAGCGCAATTGCATGACCACAAAAACATGCAATACTCTTCTCTTGCAGACAGGCTTTATTTTGCAGAAAAAAATATAATGTGTCTGAATAATTAATGCAAAACACTCTACTTTCTAACCAAATTCTTTTTTTTTTTTGTCACAATACTGTCTGGAGAGAAAGTATCATTCTCTTCAATTGGTTTGTTCTTTTCAGCTTCTAGGCAGCATAATTTAGAAAGATCACATATATAGTTGTGGACCAAGAACGCTGTTTGACTTAGGCAGTGAGCGCCAAAGGCGCTCATCCCTATGACCCGCGGAACTACACATCAACAGAAATATCAATTACACCATTCACAATGCGAGACCCGTAGCAGTTTAAAAAAAAAACTAGTGGACTTAAGAAGGAAAGTAACACTTGCCCCCCCAAAAAATGTGACCCGCGGCACTTTGAAAAAAATAACACAAGGTCTAAAAAATACGAAATTAACATCCGAACCACGCACATACACAAACAACAATAACGCCACCAAATAAAAATAAAAAACACCACTTATAGCACGGGGGGACAGGCAAGGCGTCTGGGAGTCAGGTTGCACGACAATTTAACCACAATTTGGCGAGTTTCTGCACCCGAAAATCGTCTAAGCGAGAAAAAAAATGGCGGCCGAGAAAAAACAAAACGAGGCTACAGACCCCTAAACACATAACACCACCAAGCACATAAGACTTACTCAGGCACGTACAAAGTATAAAATACACTATTAGGGACAACAGAAAATGCTCCATACCCGCGTAACGCTTAGACAATCACCGCCATTTTACAACTCTAACTTACAACTAATAACCTTACCATTTAAAAATGCCCAATTACACAGCTAAACAAACGGTTTGCCCTCGCTCACGCAGCCTATTTACACTGCACACATTGCTGACACTTACACTCAGGTCAACAACAGTGCAAATGTACATTGTATCAAAAGATTATTAGCTCTTCAGGATATTGATTGCTGGATATATTAATTACAATCAGCTCACAGGGTGCTCAGAAAACCAAAAGTAGAGGAGCGCCAAAGGTGTTCAGCACAGGGCTCACAATGAGCTCCGAGTGTGCTTAGAGGAGCAAAAGTACAAAAGGGGAGAGGCTCGCAATGAGCGCCAAAGGCGATAAGCGGGGCCCTGGAATGAGCTCCAAAGGTGCTCACACCACCAAAATTACACAAGTGGAGAGGCTCGCAATGAGTGCTGACAGTGCTCACATGACCAAAAACCTTACATTATGTGGCAAACAGCATTCCCAGCCTTACAATTTTATTGACAGTCATTTTTTGGCGGGCAAGTCGCTATTATATGCCCAAGGGATTTGCTCTTCTTCCTATAAGACTTTTTTTTTTTTACTTTTTCTCTCCTGTTTTATTTAGAGTAGATATATATTATGAGGAATACTTTTAAAAATATATTTATTTGTTCTTAGTAATTTTTCTAGTTGGAACCACAATTCTGTGTTATTTGTGTTTAACTTCTGAAAAAGTGTAATTCTGAAGCAGGCCTTTTCTACTTTTTTTTTTCAGTAGCTTCCCTAGTTAGAAGTGTATATGAAATCAGAGTTTCCTTCCTCATGGTCCTCACTCTGAAGATTGGGTGTGGCAACTTTGTTAAGGAGACTCACCCCTCTGTTTCCAGAAGTCTGGAGCCTTCGTGCTATAGGTGTTGGGTGTTCTCTTAGCTTGGTTAAGTGTTCTTACCTGTAGAGGTCGCTTCCATGAATGTTGCACTGGAAACACGCTACTGGCTGAAGTAGTGGTGCAGCATTAGATTCATGGATTAAGGATTTAATTCAGAATCTTTCAAATTGTAATGGTGTTTAGTGGAAATCCTCAAATCCCTATAAATGCATTTAATGCATTTGTTATTTTGCAATCTGTGTGAAGAACCTTCACATTCTGAATATTTCTCTTAAACTACCTGAAAAAGATGATTTTCAGACTATTTTGTTTTTAAGAGGAAATTTCCCATGTAATTTCTTTTTTTTTTTTTTTTTTTATCTATTTATAGAGTCCTCTGTCTGAATGGCATGCTTCAGCCTACATTTGCCTTCTATTTTGATCATATTTACCACTGCATATATCATTGTGTTTTATGTCCAAGGTAGAGGTTATTGTTCCTCCTTTTCTCCAAATTCTCATGACTCCAGGCTTAGCATTTTAGGCAAGACTTACAGTCAGATATTTTGCAAGCCTCTATTCACAGATTAATTCCTTTTAATCTGACAGTCCAGCCAGAGCTAGAGAATGGTAGTCCGAACAGCATGCTGTATCTTGTTAACTGTGTTAACCTCGTCATTCTGAAAATCATACATCAGCCATATAGTAGAACTGTTTTTAGGTTGCACTGAAATCATTAATCATCCAGATCCAATCTCTATCTCCTGCATAACCCCCCATAACTTTGTGTCCTGAGTTACTGTACAAATTATATTGTTTTTATGATTAAATACTTGAATAAATAAGTGATTCAGAAGACCATGTCTATATTATTGTCCTTAACAAAATTAATCCCTAAAGCATCATGTTGAAAAGGGGCCATATGAGGCCTAAGCTACTGCCGGACAGAACCATGATTAAGGGCCGAACTATTGCTGATTATCTGTACAGATGGTTGCTAAATAAGTTGCAGACCCTGTTCTAAGACCAACTCCAGACTTTTGTTCTAATCTTCATTCTGGTGGTCGTGAATAATTTAAGTTTGGAATATACTTTAGTCATTATGATGGTCCTGTTTTGGCCAAGTAGAGTATGCTTTCCATAAATGAACAGTATTTCTGTGGTTCATACATTCAAACTTTGCTGAAGACCTGAATGTTTTCCTCAAGTTACAGTGCTCTATTTGAATTAAATACTCTGATGCTTATATCTTAGAAATGGATGTCTCTTATAAAAATTTTGAAAAACACATTATTTCTTTCCTCCTGAATAGCAAACCGACTATTTTTTTTTATTCTCTTGACCTAGGTCTAAAATACTTTTTTTTTTAATTTTTTTTTTTATTTCCTGGTGTGACTCACCTGACTCAATGTTTGGCATTTAGTAATGTTTGGCTCCTCGCCATCTAGATAGTTTTTCTGATTCCTAGCCCTTAGTTAAAAAGAATTGCAAGTTTATTTAAACTAAAAAACATATATATGTATGTGAGGTCAAGGGGGTAGAATCTCTCCCCAATCTCCTATAATGTTTCTTCCTTCTACCAGAGGACAAGAAAGGCTTCTTCACAACATCCATGGCAAGTAGTGTATTCACACCAATCTTCAGAGTATGAGATCCTTTGGAAACTCGTATCGACTGTTGCACTTTTTTTCAAGAGCCTCCAATCTCATTCCTGATTCTTTATCAGGACCCAGTTGGCATCAAGACTATAACAGTCTCAGGCTGCTCTAAATCAACATCTTGGTGTGGACACTTTGCGGCACATGGACTTTCCTCCCCTAACTATTTTTTGTTAAATACTTTTTCTGAGTTTGCTTTGAAATAACACTAATGTTCAAGGTGTGGGAGGTCCTATTTATCTGGGTGGTGATTTTGGCTTGCCCTACCTTAGGAGGAGTGACCTAATCTTTTCAGTATGCTGCCTAGAAGACTTTAAGGAAAATTATTTTTTTCTGTAAATAAAATTTAGTTGTTCACAATTACATTTTTTGTTTTTTTTAATAAAACAAAATCTTAAATACTTTTTTTATAATTGCCATTTTCTAGTAATAGCAGGGTCACAGACTGACTTTGTACATTAATTCTGTTCTTTGCAGGAGACCGTGATGGTGTAGTTGGCAGAAATAACAGCAATGATTATGACCTGAATCGGAACTTCCCAGACCAGTTCTTCACGATCACAGACCCACCGCAACTTGAAACCCTAGCTATAATGAGTTGGCTGAAAAGCTACCCATTTGTGCTCTCTGCAAACCTACATGGAGGTACAGTATGTTATTGAATGGTAATGTTGGACTTTTTAAAATCTGCATAGAACAGTATTACTTCTGCTGCTTGTTTTGAATTCAAGCTGAAGAAGTTTTTACAGACAATATGCAGTTGAAAAGCATAGTTTGCTGCCCTGGTGTAAAATGCCATTGTACTATGGTATAGCATAGGACAGGGGTAGTCCAATGGGTGGGACTTGGTCTAAATCAGGACTTCCAGCCTCTTTGTTCCAGACCTCTACATTATTACTGCATTTTCTATGTATTCCTCCTAAAGCTTTCATATAATTAAATAAGCATGTTGCTTACATAGTAGCCGTTCTCTGTGTCCTTCCCTATTTAATCTTTCTCCCTATGCCTTTTTCAGTGCTGTTGTATAGCAAAATATTTGTTTATGCATAGAAAAAAATATGGACTCTGGTTCTTGACTTGAAATTTTCCTGAAATAAATTTGGACCTCGGTGTACTTTGTGTACCTCTGGCATAGTACTTGTAACATCAATATACATACTCAAGCCCTTTGTTTCATTACAAGGCATCCTATAAATGCATAATTTGAAAGCAGGATAGTGATTGGTGAAACACTAATGTGCTTGTGATAACTGATCTTTCATCAATAATTGGAAACAAAATAATTAATCTTTACAAAGATTCTTTAAAGATTTTTTTTTCAGTTTTACATCCAATATTTTCTGCATCAAAATCATTGTATGTTTAAAAAAAGCTGTAGTTTTATTAAAAATATGTTAACAGTCCATGTAATTTAAAGGGTATATGACACACAAGAATAATTTTGAGGGTGTACTCTCTTAGTCCTACAGTAACTCGGAGTTGCTTGAATTTGTCAGTCTTCACCATTTAAGAACACAGGGAAGGTTAAAGAATTAGAACAAACATTGCGGACTGATTTGCCAAAAGAAACGTTTTTTTTAATTTTTTTTAGAGCCTTGGATAAACGCTTGTGCCCTGTTTTAAGAATGAGACTTATCCATGCTTTAGTCATACACACAAACCTTTTTGTATGGTTTGAATAGTGTACCCACAACATGTTACAATGTGTTGAAGGGGCAGGTTGGTACACAGATGACTGGGTGGTGGTTGAAATATCTATTTATCTGCTCCTGGGAGGCTGAGCCAGTGATTCAATGCAGAGATAACTAAGCTGCAGCTGCCTGGGTTATCAAAACCAAGCGAAGCAATTTGACATGTTGTATCATGGCAGCTTCTTAGATCTCTGTGTATCCTTTCGACTCTCAGTTGACACTATAAACTGATGTTTTTTCAAGATTCATAGTTTGACCCATGGATGGACTCACATGCTCTAGCACCAGGGTTCAGGAAAGTCACCCTAGCTCTGGCTTTAGTGGACTGGAGTTGGACAGATCTGCTTTAAATAGACACTTTTTTTTTTCTCTCTTTTATGGGAGATTAAATATTTTAGTGTTGAAGCACTTTGCACCCCCTTTCACAACAATGCAAGTTTAATGGAATATCTGAAGTATTATTATCTAAATCTCTTTTCCAGCAGTAATTTAACCCTTGTTTTTATTTGTATTTATATTTTCTTTCTAAAAATAATGTTGCCTTTTATCTAAACTAGATATACAAAGTGTGTACTTCAGTTTTCTTTTAATATATTATTTAGTGTATACTTTCATTGCTGATGTTTATCCACCTGAACCTTCATCTAGATTTATGTCTGTAGGTTCCCTTGTGGTTAATTATCCATATGATGACGACGAGAAAGGCATACAGTCTTACAGCAAATCCCCAGATGATGCCGTGTTCCGGCAACTTGCACTCTCATATTCCAAGGTGAGGCTCACTGAAGCAGAATGGCTAGAGAATGATACTCTACTGCCAGCCCAGAGACCTGGGGTTTGTTGGGTCTATTACATGTCTGGTTCAAACCCTTGGGGAGATAATTTATTTATTTATTTATTTATTTAAAATGCAATTCCTCTACTGGAATTGGCTGCACCATACTGATACCTTTTTATTAGTGTATATTGTGTAATGGACGCTGTGCCATTTTTCTTCCTACCTTATTTTTGTCAGTCATTGATTCATATTCTTACTGCAAATATACCCAAAAATTAGTAGCCAGTGAAAATAAAAAGAACATTATAACCAGTTCTATCCCAATGACTGAAAAGTTATATGTGCTAACTCATCTTTGTTATTATGTTATCATATCTGGTAATTTAATATTATGATATATTATATGGTGAAGTCTTGGGGCAACACATTTTGCAGAAATGTGCAGTTTTAATTGTGTTTTTTTTTTTTTTTTTTTTCTGGTTCTTTATCTTTATCATTTTTTGTAATTTTGTCTTTTAGAAGTAAATGTAAATAGACTTTATATAATACATACATACTTATTATTATTATTATTATTATTATTATTATTATTATCATCGCGCCAACATATTCCGTAGCGCTGTACATGGGGAAAAAAAAAAAAAACTTAACACATTATAAAGACTGGAGGGCCCTGTTTTTGAGCATAAAATCAAATGTACATAGAGCTCGTTTCCAAGGCACGGACACAAGATTGAAAACTCACAAACTTACAATCTAAGGGTTTAGGTGTGATACAAGAGGGTGACAAATGCAAGATGGCAGTGTGAAAGCAATTTGTTTCGTCAAATGGAGGTGTCTGTGTGTAGATTGTGGGTGTAAGTGATGTTAAGCTGTGGAGTGTGCAATTGTACGTGTTAAGGCTGAACGGGGATACGATTTTTTTAAACAGGTGTGTTTTTAGTGATTTAAAAAAAAAAAAAAAGGTTTTGAGGCAGGAAGATAGTCTAATGGAGTGGGGCAAGGAGTTCCAAATAGTAGGGGCAGCACGAGAAAAGTCTTGAGGACGGGAGTGAGAGGAGGTAATGAGAGAGGAGGAAAGAAGAAGGTCGTTCGCAGAACGAAGGGGGTGGTTGGGAGATGTAGAGCAGAGATATAAGGGGGTGCACTGTTGTTAAGGGCTGTATATGTTTGGGTCATGATTTTAAATTTACATACATACTTGCTTGCTTTTATTATTTCAGTGTAATGTTAATTTTTTATTTTATATGATTATTTTCTATATTTTTAGGCACTTGTATTCTTTTAACACGTCGGATATATATAACTTTATATTTAAATTTTTTAAATATAATGTTCCTGCATGAGTACATCCCGGGGTTTAGTATCTCCGATATCTAGCATTGGTATTAAATAATTATAGTTAATAAACCACACAACATAAATTGTTATCTTTTTAATTAATTTTACCACTAGGTCTTTCCTACCTCAACAACCATTTAATTGGCAGTCAAACCATAGAATGATTTATATATTTTAATTTTAAAGAATGAGATAAACCTATGGTTATATTATTCCATTTTATGCCATAGTGTGACAATATATACATTGCAACTTTAAGCAATTAATTGCTGTAAATAAAGCTTTCTTTTTAGAGCAGTGCCACCATGTGGTAGTTGAGTGAAACACATCTTTGACACATTACATCCATTCTCTAGTATTTATGGCCCCCGTATCCAATGTATGGGCCTATGAAACCTACAATACATTGCAACAGATTGCTTGTATTTATATTTGGTGGTGATGATTACCTATAAAACTTTGACAACACTTCCCACCTTTCAGCAGCACAGTATATTTTGATGACACTAAGCTGTGCAAGGTAATAACATCAGATAATGATGTACTTTCCCTACAAAGGGATTTGCAGAAATTAGAGAAATGGGCGGCTAAATGGCAGATGAGATTTAATACAAATAAATGCAAGGTTATGAATTTGGGAAGGAAATATAGCCAAGCAATCTATAATCTTAATGGAGCAAATCTAGGGGTATCAGATATTGAAAGGGATTTGGGAGTACTAGTGGACAACCACCTAGGTAACAGCGCTCAAAGCCAAGCAGCAGCTGCAAAGGCAAGTAAAATATTAGCATGTATTAAGAAGGGTATAGAAGCAAGGGAAGCAAATATAATTCTGCCACTATACAAAGCCCTAGTAAGCCCTCATTTGGAATATGGAGTACAATTTTGGGCACCACTTCATAAAAAGGACATTTTAGAGCTGGAAAAAGTACAGAGAAGGGCAACAAAACTAATAAGGGAAACGGAGGGGCTAAATTATGAAGAAAGACTAACAAAATTAAACTTATTTTCGCTAGAAAAAAGGCATATACGAGGGGATATGATTTCCCTTTTTAAATACATCCAGGGTCAATATAAGGCTTTGTCAAGTGAACTTTTTGTAGCAAGAGATTTTCAACTGACAAGAGGACATCCCTTGAGGTTAGAGGGAAAAAAGATTCCACCTTAAAGAAAGAAAAGGGTTCTTCACAGTTTGGGTGGTTAAACTGTGGAATTATCTACCAAAGGAGGTGGTAACAGCGAATTTGATAGACAACTTCAAAAAGGAGTTAGATATATTTTTGAATAAAGAGTGCATTCAAGGCTATCCTAGATAACTAGCAAAGGAATATTGATCCAGGGAGAAATTTGATCGTCAGTTTCTGGGGTCAGGAAGGAATTTTGCTTTTTTTCCCCCCTTATGAGACAATTGGCAAAGTTTCAATGTTTTTTTTTTTGTTTTTCCGGTTTGCCTTCCTCTGGATCAATTAATAATAAATAGTCCACATTAAAAAGATCAATAGAGATCTAAAAAGGTTGAACTTGATGGACTAACTCTTTATTCATCCTCCAATACTATACTATTAATAATTATTTATTCAACAAATTATTGCATATTGCAGATCAGAGGAGATCTTAACAGGTTGAACTTGATGGACTGAAAGTCTTTTTTTCAACCTTAATTACTATGTAACTATGTAACTATATTTTGTTTTATAATCTGGTAATTGGTTTGTCATTTATTTCTCACTGGTGCCATCTACAGTAGCCACCTTGGTAAAGTTTCTCTGTAAATTAGGTTATAATGAGTTTTCCCTTTTTTTAGGCGAATAGCAAAATGTTCAAGACTAATCTTTGTGAAGACATGCGCCCTGATGAGAAATTTTCACAGGGTATTACCAATGGTGCAGCATGGTATGTTGTTCCAGGTAAGTGATTTTTTTTTCATAATACCATTTGCATTTGATACTAGTACGCTAAAGCAACAACATTTTGTATTTATTCAAATGTACCATATTTTGTGAATTGCCCATTTTCTTAATTGGTATTGCTAGGTAATATGGGATAATGTAAAGCTGCAGTCTCTTCTCCTGAGCATAAAAAAAAAATCATGTTTTTTTATTTTACCTCTCTAATAATATTTTAAAAAAATAAAAAAAGCTATTTTTTAGTTGTATTTCAGACATGAGAATTCTTTATCTGATACAAAATCCTTAAAGGGTCATGGAAGGTGTGTATATATATATATATATATATATATATATATATATATATATATATATATATATATATATATATATATATATAATTATCCTGCCCTCAGTAGCACATGAATGCACAGATTGTTAAGTACATGTTGCCACTGATTGCCTACTATGAGACAAGTACTACACTTTGTCTTCATGAGCTGCAGAGGGGAGAAATCGGTTGATATTTTAAGCACTTCTTAAATGAAATTACAAAAAGTAGAGGGATTAGGTATATTATATTGCTAGTGAAATCAAGAAATCTTCCATGTCACTGCCCCCCCCCCCCCTTAAAAGGTCTGAGATTTTGCTAAAAATTAAGAGTACATATATACATAATTGTAGTTGCTTGATATTACAGTTTTTGAGTAACAGTGTTGGAGAATTGACATAAAAGTTAGGTATTTTAAAGATTTTATATAATTAAGCCGGGGAGAAGTCATGGTATACGTAGTAAGAGAGGGTGACTTTTTTTTTTCTTGCCACTGATAATCCACAAAGCCATTGTCACTAATTTTAGTAAATGAGGGAAGTTTCATGTTTAAATCTTCCATTCAGGTGGAATGCAGGACTGGAACTATCTCAACACAAATTGCTTTGAAGTGACCATTGAGCTTGGCTGTGTGAAATACCCTGTGGCTTCAGAGCTGCCGAATTACTGGAAAAGCAACCAACGTTCGTTGCTGAAGTTCATACAGCAGGTGAGTTGACATTCAGAGCTCTACATATTAGACTAGGAAATCACCACTAGTCTATACTAACTGTTTTTATTATTATTATTATTATATATTTTTTTGTAATAATCAGGTGCATAAAGGAGTCAAAGGATTTGTGTTGGATGCCACAGATCGAAAAGGCATCTTGAACGCTACCGTTAGCGTGGCAGATATTGATCACCCTGTCACATCTGACAAGGCTGGGGATTACTGGAGACTGCTGGTTCCAGGAGTGTACAAAATCACAGCTTCTGCAAAAGGGTAGGTATAATTTCTTGTTGGAGTATTTTAATAATAATCCCGTATTGCGGATTCATTTACTGAATTGTGTTTACTTGATTTTTTTTATTTTTTTTTTATTTTTTTTTGTGTCTTTTATATTAAAGCAACCAGTTAACAAAGAAAACTATCCATTCTTAATGGAAAACTAGTACCATTTTATAGACCAGTTAAGGATTGTGTCTAAAAAAGACACGTTTAGCAGATGGACTTATACAAATACATAATAGGTCCAACTCAAACAAACCATATGGTATAATTATCCTGGGTAGCATCCATCAAAGGACTCAATGTAAGTAAGATCCTCTAACCTGACACATAAGTACCAGATCCCCCCCCAAAAAAACTTAACATTTATAGTATATCTAAAACATCATACACTTTCTTAATTTTTGTTCATTTTTTTCAGATTTTTTTATTTTGATAATAAAGCGTTTATTAAAAATGTATTTACAAAACTAGCTGTTACGGTATACCAGTTATCATGGTTCCCGTATGGTGTACATAAAATTCAAGAGCTTCCAAGTAACCTCCTACTTGGCTCACAGAACTTTCAAGAGACAATTGAGCACATGCACACTAGAACTGTTAGTATGGAAGGCGTACGCCTACCAAATGTAAACGGACACCTTTCAATTTTCAGGGGAGAGATAAGTATACACCTCTTACAAATATCACATTTTTGCATTGGGCTAAATATATTTCTAAGAGGTGTTTTATTTTTGATTCTTTTTAAAGCAAAACTCAGACAAAAATGAAAGTCCTATTTACAGTATGCTAAGTGAATGCCCATTGATTGTTGCAAAATTTTCCTAGAAAATTTTAATAAAATAGACATCTTTTCATTTTTAAGTATTCTATTCAATTTTGTTTTACTGGAGGGAGTCTTTTGCATTTGTTCCCATCAGGGTAGTTAACTGTGAGGGATTTAGGATGCAGAAAATCTCTCTGTTCAGTTCTGTTGAAAAGCTGCCACGATGCTGAGGCAGTAATACACGGATTAAATGGAAGTACAGGATAACAATTTCCTTCAGGCCAACAAAGATCCAAAATGGAAGCTCCCTAACACATGAAGTCTTATAAGAATTTTTCTCCTTATGGTTTACATAACTACTAATATTAGTGTATTACGTACTTCTCAGATGTGGAGATTTTTCCCAATTTACATTCTAATTGGAGTCCCTTTCTTCACCCCTGCCTCGTACAGGTTAGAGTGACCTTTGAGCAGTCTCATGTATGTTTTTTTTTTTTTTTTACTCACTCGATTACTCAAACAGAAAAAAAAAAAACATTCTTATTGTTTTCAGAAGCCTTTGCTCAGGTATTATGAATATATTTGTAGGGAATACATTTTTGGGACCGCATAATATAAGTAGTACTGTGATAAAACATCCCCATTGTGACAAATTAACAGCCTTATTAAATTGTGATTCAGTAAATTTAAAAGGGCTCTATTTAAGCACACAGCATATATTTTTTTTACAGAGGTTTTTAGTTCGTGAAGACCTTGCTTTTGGATAGAAGTTCACAAACTAAAAACTTCTGGAAAAAAATATGCTATGTGCTTAAATAGAGCCCTTTTAAATTTACCGAATTGAAATTTAATAAGGCTATAAGTATTTAACTTGTTCACCACCGATTATTATCAGGTTCTCTTCTGAGTACTATGCAGATATTACAAAGTGAAGGAACTGCTTGCTCAAATATTAAATATAAATTATATTAATCATTGTAATTATACCTAATGTGTCCTCTTATTCTTTCTTCAATACCAGATATGTCCCTGTCACCAAAACCGTGAATGTAATAGATGGCGATGCTGTTGTGGTAAATTTCACCCTTGTTCGGAGTGGGATAGATTTACACCATGAAGAAAAGGGCAAAGTATCCGTAGCAGATACAGACATTTCAAACCCCATGACAACAGAGTTTGAAACCCTAATTAAAGACCTTTCAGCTGAGAATGGCCTGGAACACCTCCTTCTCTCCACCTCAGATGATGTTGCGCCATCCCGCTACAGGCCCTACAAAGACTTGTCAGAGTTGCTCCGTGGTTTGAATCTGAACTACCCCCACATTACTAATCTGACCAGGTAAATTTAATTGCAATGAAGATGGAAACATCAAAATCTAAAATGAGATCAGTATGAATATTTGGGGCATATTTTTATATGCAAGGTTGAAAATGAATAATCGTGCATAATGAAGATATAAAACATGTACAGTAAGTCCCCTACTTACGCTGTTCATGTTGGTTCCAAAGATATCCGATTAATCTTACAAACCATGTATGTTGAATAATGCTTAAGTGCAATGTATTTATTGACATATGTATGCATAGCACATATATATTAACATAACGGACAGCAAAATTACTTTTATTTACTTGTTAATTGTGGCTAAGATTTGGGGGAAGTGTTTGTTGTTGCAAAAAGAAAAAATGCATTTTAGCAAAACTATTTTTAGATTTATAGATTTTTTTTTCCCTCTTTATCCAGGTTTGCATTTAACACTATTTTTGGTCCTTTTAAATGTACTTTAGTTCTTTTATTTTTATTATGGACGAAGCTAAATGATGGCAAAAAGGATACTGTATATTCAACAGAAGTGGTTATGATTTCTTAAGAGCTATAATGTTTATAAATTCGATCAAAGCTCTTGAAATTTCAGCTTTTTATGTGCAGCTAGTCTGGACAAGCAAATTGACGTTAAAACACTTGCAGCCTGCACTCTCAAATGATACTGAGCATTAGTTGATTTTTTTTTTTTTTTTTAAAGATTGGGTCAGAGTGTGGAATTTCGCCAAATTTGGTCTTTGGAAATTTCCAACAAGCCTAATGAATCTGAGCCTGAAGAACCAAAGATCAGGTTTCTTGCCGGAGTTCATGGCAATGCTGCAGTTGGAACTGAAATGCTCTTAACATTTGCAGAATTTCTCTGTCTAAACTACAAAAAGAGCAGCGCCATCACCAAGGTAAGACCGCTGTACTAGATTTCTGTTTTCTGTATTCTTCCTTGTTTTTTTAAACATAACAAATGTTGTACATGTAACCCATTGCCAAACTTGTGTATGAAAACTACATCTTCATACACGGATGCCAGTGAAAATCTCCTTTTGCCAAATTTGAGAATATCTTTAAATTAGAATTGACTGATTTGAAATCGCGGTCCATCTCGAATTACGAAAAAAATTATGTATCTACACAAATTAGATGGAGGACTATCGTGTCCAAATATTAAACTCTATTACAAGGCCCCTCAACTATCCTTTTTGCCAATTGCCCACTCTGTGACCCATCAACCCGCGTGGACCTGGGACACGATTATGTGGCTTCCCGATATACCCCCCAAAATTAGAAACCCACCTAACCCAATGGTAAAGCACACGCTAACATGTTGGAAATGGGCCCGTAAGCACACAAAAATCTTCCCAAAACTGTCTTATATGACCTCACGCCTTAATCACCCGCAGATGCCAATAAGCTTGAACTTGACCTCCCAACATTGGTGGAAGAATGAAAATCTAGATAGGCTGGGAGACTGGTTAGTTAGTGGTCAAATCCTCTCCTTCGAAAACTTAAGGGACAAACATGGCTTGCCATTGTCAGAACACTACAACTTCTGCAGATTTAAACATTTTATACACTCTTTATTAAAGAACCACACAGTGCCGGAAATGAACTGGCTGTCTAAAATCTGTCAAGTGGCCCCACTAACAAAGGGTACTCTAGGGCTGCTTTATAAAACGTTTAATGCCCAAACAGAAGGACTCAAGGTAAAACACATGGCTGACTGGGAAACCGATATGAGTACGAGCTGGGACCTAGGCAAATGGAGGGTGGTATGGTCCAACATATACAGAGGCTCCCTCAACTACAGCATCCTGGAGACTTCCATTAAGGTGCTCCACAGGGTGTTCATTATCCCAGAAAAGCTCGCAAAATGGAAAAAGTCAGAAAGCCACTTGTGTTTCAGGGGGTGCCAAGCAACAGGGACATTTACCCACATATGGTGGACATGCCCCCAGGTAGTAAAAGTCTGGGATTCAATTTCAAAGTTGGCCTCGGACTTGTTCCTTGCCCCAGTGGACAGGACTGAGGATTCCCAATAACACTCTTTCGCCATCCCAAAATAGGCTTCTTCAATATATAACTTTGGCCGCTAAGAGCCATATTGCCAAATACTGGAAATCTAGCAACCTAAATTTTCGGATGGTTAAACAAAAGATTAACTATATAGCAATTAATGAAAGAATTACCCACCTATTGGCTGACTCAATGGACAAATACAGGAAAATTTGGGACCCGTGGTTGGTACATGTAGGCATAGACCTAGAGAATTAGAGATAGCGGTTGGTATTAAGCTAGGACTCATACTCCAATAAGTATGGTCAAAGGAGGTTAGGAAGGGGAGGGGTGCACGGAAAGACTTGGGGACTAACTCACTATAATAGGTAGTTGTTTCTATGGAAGGAATAGGAAGGGGGGGGGGGAGGGGACAGGGTTGGCCAGCAAGCCGGTTTAGTTATAGGTTATGTTATAATTTAAAAAGTAAGAGAAGAAAAAAAAGAAAGTCGCACATTACGTACCAGCAGCAAAAGATTTGACCTAAAACAGTCTATTCTCCATCCTGACGTCAACAACAGTAATGAATCAGAATTTTTTGTAAATAGATATAAATAAATGTGAATGTAATGGGTGTCATTGACTTATGTTAAACTCTCTGGCCTGCGTGCCGGGGTCAAATCTGTGAAATGTTTTTTAAGAATGTGACAATAAAAACTCATTGCTTTAAAAAAAAAAATTAGAATCGACAGTTCTGCTAAATCCATCTTGGCAGTTTTACTTCAATTCAATATGTCAGTTTAGTATCTACAAGTGTATTTAACCTGGTATTTTTAATGATCAATAAGCATAGTCCGATTTTATTTAAAAAAACATAACTTAAGATTTCCACAAATTCTGTTCAATCAAAAAGGTATCACTATATACTGCAATACTGTGTTTTCTTTCTCTCTATTTTTCTCTTTTTTTTTTTTTCTCATATCACTTCTGGAAAGTTTTTAAGATCAACTTTAATGTGTGCCAACTTTTCTTTTAAAGGCAGAGGATGTTTTTTAAATTGTAGGTGAACAATTTTGTTTTTTTACATATGATTTAATGGTACAGTGGGCAGAGCAAGAAACTCCTCCTACCTTGCATGCAATACATTACATTTTTTTTAAATCAAATTGGTAATAAATGTAAGTACATTAGTTTCCTGATAATACTTCTAGCTGAAAAAATATTTACTTTCAGCATATCTTAGTAGGGTTTTTTTGTTTTTTTTTCCCCCATAACATCTGCTTAATGTTCTGATTGTTTTCTTAGCTAATCGACAACACAAGGATCGTTATTGTACCTTTGGTGAATCCTGACGGGAGAGTGAGAGCAAAAGAGAAGGAATGCACCTCAACCTTAGGTCAAAATAATGCCAATGGCAAGGATCTAGACACTGACTTTCTAAGTAAGAAACTGAATAAGATTTAACTGAAAACTGTTTTATATGTCAATGTTTTATATTCTACATCATGTTTGTGTGGTTCAATGGCTGCACCCCTTCTATGTTAGACCTCTCTTGGGCTACCCCCTGCCCAGATTTGCATTAAAGATTGTGACTGTTCCCAATACGATGCTGCTTCTCTCACACTGCTACCTTTCCCCTACTACTCCTTTCTAATGATCCCAATTTTCCTCTTTCCCTGTTTCTCTCATGCTACATAATGAAAGTTTGCTCATGACTTGTTCAAATTGATAGAGTGCATAGCTTGCACTGTGCAGAATAGGAGAACAAGTGACCTAACTACACTCGCACCAGTGACTGGTCTTATTTTTATATGGAAATTTCTCTTTGCTTTTGTGTTTTATTGAATCTTCATTTTATATTTTCCATAGGCAACTCTTCTGGGCCCGTTGGACAGAGGGAGAAGGAGACCAATGCTATTATCGATGGCCTAATTTTGAAGCAAGATTTCTCCCTGTCGGTCGTGTTAGATGGTGGTTCTGTCCTAGTCACGTATCCATATGATTATCCCGTGCACACAGGTTAGTGAGCCATAACATTGATAAGTGAAGTATAGTGCCATCGTTGGAATTTTATTCCTGTATGAAGTTTCAGCATAAGCTTTTCTGAAATTTAGGGTGTATAACATGCATGAAATGTTTTAAAAAAAGCATAATTAAAAAAACGCATGTTTTCTTAAACTTTAGAATATAATTTTCTTGCAACTTTTTTTTTCTTTTTGCTGTGTTTTCAAAAAAAATAAGCTTTTAAATGCATGAGAGAAAATACTTATCTTTACTTTCCCTTCAAGAATAAGCAAATATTAGTGCCTTTTGCTTAAACTGAAATAATGTTTAAATTAAACAAAAGACTAGTTTGAAAATGTAAATACTTCTACAGCATGTTCCTGTGTCATTAAAGGGCCCCAGAAGTCACTGGATGTGCTCTGCACCATCCGATAGAGAATTTAACAGCATATGGGGAAAAATGTATTAACCTTTTTTGAAAATGCTGATGGACTGTAAAGGGATAGTGGGTACTGTCCAGTAATGCATATAAATAGGTAATATGTCTACATATTATCCATTCTTGTTCTGCAAAAAAATATTGTAAATGTTAGTTCTCCTTTACTAGCTAAACGATGAACACTGGGCATTGGATTGTTTATACTGTATGGTATAGGACCACAGTGTTTCATAATGAGATAACTTTTACACTCATTCACTCCTCTTCTCATGAACAGTTGAAAATAAAGACACACTGAGACATTTGGCATCTGTCTATGCTGACAACCATCCCACAATGCATATGGGACACCCTGGGTGCCCGAACAAATCAGGTCAGAATTCTTGTAAAATCTTGAAATATATCCTGTTTTTTACATGTTGATACATAGTATTTATATATTAAAGCTATTTTTTTCATGTTAGATGAGAATATTCCAGGAGGAGTGATCTGTGGATCTGAATGGAAGGCTCATCAAGGCAGCATGAAGGTAGTAATATATAATATTTATGTTCCTTCTAAATGGTTTTGCTCAGAATGGTGTTGTGGGGAAAATGTGACGCATGCAAATTGTCAAAGCATTTTTATGTACATCAAAAATAAACGTGCTGTCTTGTTGCAGGATTTCAGTTTCACATATGGCCACTGTCCAGAGATCACCGTGTACACCAGCTGCTGTTTGTTCCCCAGTGCTACACAGCTACACTCCCTATGGACTGATAATAAAAAGTCACTTCTCAGCATGCTTGTTGAGGTAAGAACAGTGGGACTATGGAGATGCCTCTGGTAAAAAAAAATTCTAGTTAGGGTGTGTTGTTATTATTCCCACTAGATTGTCCCTTTAAAACTACTTTGAAGATCAGTTTTAGTAGTATATATGTAATGGACACAAGCATATTGAAATAAAAAGATTTTCTTTGGTATTGTTTGGTCATAATAAAGTGATCAATGTAATTGGAGATATAATGTATTTTGAAGAAGTAATAGGTTTGGTTAGATATGTGAAAGGCTAAAATGTATTAAAACCTCAAGCTAGTTCTCCACTTCAGATTTAATTTCAAGATCACCAAAATGGCCTATTTACTGTTTTCTAAAATTAAATATGGGGCCAAATCTTAGCTTGACATTATCAAGAGGTAAAGGCAAATTATGGCTGTAACAAGAGCAGCCACGAACGTAAATGGAAACTGAGCGTGTAACAGTATCACTGTGTGAGAGAACTTAAAAGTTTATATCAATAAATGATAGGAATTGAATACATTGAGCGCTGCTCCTGTATTACACTATGACAATAGCCATCTACTGTCCTAAGGATCAGGCACTGGTTCTTGGAGCTGTGTGCAGAAATATCAAGAGGTAAGTTGTATATTTAACAATTATTTTAAGTCTTGTAATTTTATTCTTACACTGGTCTACTAGTCATACTTTGTAGACTAGTGTATGTACCAGACTGGACAGAAATCCACAACGAATTAATACTTCTAATGTGCTATAATAAATCTTTAAAATTATAAAGAAAAAAAAAAAAGGGTGGCATCCGATTAAGGGCACTTTAACGCTAGGTTATTAGGGACATGATAGACAACTGTTTTTAGTTTCAAGGCTTTAAAAAAGCATGTTTTGAAGATTACAATAGTTATTTATCTGCAGAAAAAATATTAAGTAAAACCTGTTTAAACTTGATTTTTTTTCGGATAAACTGACCAATTCATTGTAGATAAGGTACTGAGCTTGCAGAACTGAGAAGTGTGTTTTTTCTAGTGTCTTAGAATAAAGATCAGATTATATAAGAATATGTTCCCTACATTGTGTTTCCAGGTCCATAAAGGTGTTCGTGGGATTGTGAAGGATGAGAGTGGAAAACCTATTCCTAAAGCAACCATTATCTTAAATGAAGGAGTAAAAGTCTTTACCAAAGAGGGAGGATACTTCCATATTCTACTTGTTCCAGGTTTCCATAAACTTAATGCCATTGCAGAGGGATATCAGCAGCAGCACACGGAGGTGAGAGCAGATTCCATATGTGACCGTTACTGGGCTATATTTTAGACCAATTAAATGCTGCCTATTTTTTTCTATTTGTTTTATTGAACTTTTGTATCCCTTGAAGCATAAAAGGACATATACAAGGTATAATTGAAAACCAGTTATTTTGTAATTGAATATTAATAAAATTATTTTGTAAGCTAAAACTTAGATTTAAGTTATATCCATATCGCAAGCCACCCCCTACTTTGACATGTTATAATTACTGATAAGTGTGATCACTTCCTGAGGGGGTGCAGGTCTAACATGCTCATACTGAGTCCGGTAATAGCTGAGAACACAGAACAACTTCTGAGACTCGTTCATTCATATTCACACAGCTAGTATGTGTTACCTTCCTGATGGCTTATGGGGTTATCTTGCTTATAATTAATGGATAACATGAAGATGCAAGGGTCAGTGAGAATGGGTCATTAAAAATATTAATTTAATGGGCTAAATATTAGTTTAAATTTCCTATTTAATATTGATAAGATTTATTTCTAAAATTAAAGATATTATTATTAATACTCTTTTTGTAAATAGAGCTACAGGGCTTTATAAATAAAGAGTACAGTTAGCAAATTACAAAGATAGAGAAATTCTCAGGTAAGTACAAGCAAGTACAGGTTCAGTGCAATACAAATATGAAACAAATGGGTTCTCAAACAGCTTGATGTAACAAGAGGTCCCAACTGCAAAGTAAATAGTATAGTTTGGGTGTAATGCAGGATGATGATAGATGTGACATGGCAGTGAGTAAGGCAATAGTGGAGGTTGGTTTGTTTTGCACTGTATGCTGTAGTGATAAGCTTCTTTTAACAGATGCGTTTTTTAAGGTTTTGAAGATAGTCTGGCAAAGTGAGGTAAGGGGTTCCATAGAGATGGGGCGGCACAAAAAACATCATGAAGGCAATATAAGGGTGTTCATTGTTGCTGAAGGCTTTACATGTTCGGATCATGATTTTAAATTTTATTCTGGAGGCTATGGGAAACTAGTGGAGAGATTTAATCAAGAGGAGTCAAAGACACAGAGCGTTGAATATAGCAGATCTAGTCTAGTGGAGGTATTCATTATGGATTGGAGTGTAGACATGGGCGATGAGGAGGCCAGCAAGTAGTGAGTTTCAGTAGTCGTGGTGAGATAAGAGAATGGATTAGAATTTTAGTGTCTTTTGTTAGAAGTGACATATTTTGGAGATTTTTTTTGTAGGTGAAAATACAAGATGTTTTTATTGATTGTATGTGAGGAATGAGAGAGAGGGCAGAGCCCAGTAGAACCCCAAGACAACGGACCTGGGAGGTGGGAGTGATGATGGCATTGTCAACAGTGAGGGATATTTGAGGAGTGGAAGCTGTAGTAAAGGGTGGCACGATTATTAGCTTAGTTTGTAAAATGTTGAGTTTGGGTTGACGGGCAGACATCTAGGAGGATATGCTTGAGAGGCAGTTGCACATGCTAGAAGATAGGGGCATAGATCTGGTGCTGAGAGGTAGATGTAAGTGCATATAGATGATACTGGAATTCAAAAGATTTATTCAGTTACCAAGGGGGGGTGGGGAAGAGGAGGGGGCCTGGCACTAACCCTGGGGTATGCGAAGAGTCAGGGATGGGCAAATAATTGGTGCCAGAGAAGGAGACACTAAATGTTTGATTTTCTAGTTAAGATGTGAACCATGAGAGAGCTGTGTCAAGGATACCAAGAGAGCAAATAATATGGATTAGAAGAGGGTTGTCAACTGTATCAAATGTAGCAGAAATATGCAGTAGAATTAGAATAGAGAAATTTCCCTTTGACTTGGTGGTGAGCAAGTCTTTAGTGACTTCTGTGAAAGCCGTCCGTGGAGTGTTTGGGCTGGAAGCCAGATTGGAAGGGGCTTGGAGGAAAATAATTGGGTTAGATGGTTGTAGACAAGTTGCTCAAGCAGTTTTGAAAACGGGGAAGTACAGCGATAGGGAAATCACTAGATTCTGAGTAAGATGAAGGTTTCTTAAAGATGCATGTGATTATAGCATGTTTTAAAGATTATGGAAACTTGCCAGTGTTTAGGGAGAGGTTGAATAGGTGCAGAGAGCTGGGATAAGTGTGTTAGGGAGTTGATGGATTAGATGCGATAGGATCAAATAGTCAAGTTGCAAGGTGAGAGGTTGATGTTATATTTTATAGATGACTAATGAGGTCCTTTAGCGACAGACGTAAATGTACAATCTTATATGTGTCCATTGTTTCTCCCACTCCTTTCACATCTCTAAGCCTTTTACAATCTAAGACCAAAATAAACAAATCATTAAAGCAAAACTGAATACAATAGTTACAAATGAAAGGCTGTATTTATTTATTATAAATTATGTAAACGCATGTTGTCCATTATCAAATCAAACTCTTAAAAAATGCACACTATAAATATTACAATGCAGTTGTTTTATAATCATTATTTTAGCATTGTTTAAGGCATGGTGATCCATTTGAGTTTCACCATGGGGCTAAGCTTTTACATCCAACTGCATGATACACATAAGCACAAGTGCAAATAGGCCATACAAAATGCACCTATTTTGTCAAACTGAGGGAGGTACGAGTTCTGCCTCTGCTGCAAATAATTACCACTATGCAGAACTCACTTAAACAGCATATTTAAAAAAAAAAAAAAAGTCTGCATAATTGCTTGATAGAAATTTGAGTATTACATGTTAATTTAACATACTTCCTGTTACTTAATGTATAGTTGTGAGACAAAAAAAACCTGCACTATAAGAAGATATATGGCACATGATAGATGTGCGTGCGTGTGTTTGTTCGTTCGTAGATGATCCTGCGCCTAGAAAATTATGGGGTGTTGGTATTACCAAATAAATGGTAGAGGAAGTTTGTCCAAGCTATAAGTCAACATGTACTGTATAAGCTGAAGGTTGCGTCTCATGTAACCAATAAAACACTTTTAAAACTAATCATGAAACGTATTATTTCAGGTTCACGTCCGACATGATGCGGCTAGTATTATAGAAATTATCTTCAACATGGATAACCGTATATTTGGACTGCCCAGAGAGTTGGTTGTAACAGTTGCAGGTATGTATAATGTAATAAAATATAAACATAATGATAGATGTTCATATACAGAATAATACAATATATTGTACACTGCTTAATATTTTTAAGTAATTTGCTATCAAGGAAATTTATATTTTACTTGTCTCCTTTTATTAGTTTAGGCCAACATGCTTATGCTTCACAGGATTTTCATACTAATTGTTTTATAGTAACATGTTGAACTATCAATTAGAATGCCTCTTATCGGTCCTTATACTAGTGTTGTAATATCCGAATAAAGTTGTGAAAACTGTATTAGAAGGTGGGGTAGAGCTAGTAGATAATAAATATGGATGGGGTGAGAGATTAGGTAATGGCTACAAGCAGGTGCAAGGGATCTCAGTAGTTGGAGGGGAAGATAGAATATTGAGGGGAAAAAGATGGGGAAATTATAAGGTCTTTAAATATATAGGTGCTTAAATGGATTTAATGTTGTTGTCCTTGATAATAAGGCAACAGTAGGTGTTGAAAAGGATTATTAGTAAGTCCTCATTGATTTTGAAGACTTTTAGTTCATGTTTCTGGGGGAAAATGGGAGGATACTATTGGTATACAAGATTTTGTAGATGGATTCAGCGGCATAAGGAAATTTAGAAAGTGTGAAAAGTATCTAACGATTAAATGTCTTGCTTATCGGATTATAGTGTGTGGTATGCTCTAAAAGGCAGAGATACAAGTATAATATAAAGATTAGGGACTAATATCCTTTAAATATAACAAGGTTTGTGTGAATTGTGATCTCCTCTAGGTAGGGGAGGGGGGGGGGGGGGGGGACATGGCTTCTCAACCATTTTGTTTGCATACAACTCCCAGCTTAGCAAGAGGATTTGTGAGTGTATTGACCGATGGTAAACTATCTCTCTACTGGATGATAAGCGAGGAGAGGTGCAGATTCGGTTTATCTTTAAAAGTGCACAATTGTGTAGAATATGGATTATATTCTTTATAGTAAATTAACTTTGTGTTCACATTTTGACAGATGTCTTAACATGTACATGAAACGCTTTTAGAAAGGAATCTGAGTTTTAACGCACATTTCAAAAATAAGCTAGGAAATGGTACTACAACAGAAAAATCCACTGGAGTAATATCTATTTTGCAGTAATTCATTTGTTTTCCATTATAGCCCATACTTGACCGATGTGTGTTTATTTTTTTTATTTTTTTTCACTATTATTAAATACATTTGGCTGACTGCCCATGAAGTACTGAAAAGCTATGTTGACTGAACATTGTTAGAACTAATTCCAGTTAAGTAATATGCTTATTGTGGTGTTTTCATTATTTTCATTTAAACTAAATATTCCCTTGTGTTTCTGCAGGAGCCACAATGTCTGCCTTGTTACTCACAGCCTGTATCATCTGGTGTGTATGTTCAGTCAAGTCCAACAGACACAAAGACGGCTTCCATAGATTGCGGCAGCACAATGATGATTATGAGGATGAGATCCGATTGATGTCCGCTGGCTCTAAAAAATCCCTTTTGAGTCATGAGTTCCAGGATGAAACGGACACAGAAGAAGAGACACTTTACACCAGCAAACACTAAAATCAGAGCAAGAAACATTTAAGATTGAGTTCACAAGAGAGGTCATCTCTGCCACAGGGTGCAAATTATTCCCTGCATCAGTCACCGCAACCTCTTGCACATTTACCATTGATCCTTTCTTGTACCTTGTGTTAAGTGCGCTTTCATTTTTATTTGCTGTGTTTTTGTGTGCCTGGCACCTGTTGTCTCATGTACAGAATAACTTGAACATTTTTGAAACTGATCAACAGGTTGATGAAGATGTCCCACCAGATCCACACTTTCACTACAGAGCTGCCATTATGTGCTACTTATGACTACCTATTGCAATACTTGGCGGGTGATTTGCTGAGCCTGCCTAATGATGTCGGATATGATGTCTTTTATCATGAAATTAATTTCTCTCAAGCTTCAGTTCATCACTTATATTTATTTTGCTTGGATTCCCTCTGGGAGGACTTTCTTTAAACAGTTAAGTTCCCCCCCCCCCCCCCCCCACCCACAAAAAAAACAGAAACTGGATGTCCAGCCATAGAATTCTTCCAGCAAAATTATATGTTTTTTTAGAATCTCATTTCCACTGAGCCTGTGGTAGTTGTATATCACCTTGTCTGATTTCTCTTCATGGCACTAGAGCAAAATAAAGATACAGGCACACTCCTGGGAGGTTGAATGGTCCGGACTGGACATTTGAGAACAGCCCCTGTTACCCAGCAAATGCTCCACATTCTCATTCAACATACTGTGTTACAAAGATCTTGAGGCAAGAAGTGCACTTTTATTATTACTATGATGGTCGTAATTAGAGATTATTTTTTGGGCTCCATATTTTGTCATTATTGGAAGACGCACATTTCATGAAAACAGAGATTTTTTTGTAATTTTATTTGTGAAGTAGCCCTGGAATTGTTTTAAAGTTCCAGTCCTCCGATGTGATCTGTGTTGTGTGTATGTGGCGCAGTTTCATTGCTATTCCTAAATGACATCCTGTTGTATTGATGGTACAATACCTTTATTTGTGACGAGCGTGAATGCTTTATACTGATTTTCAGTTCCAATAGCTGCCAAATCCATTGCCTTACTCCTTTTGTACTGTTCAAGGTAAGCCTAATATGAAGAGATTCCCCTTGCAGGTTACATGTGCACCTACTTTTGGTGGGATTTGTAAATGAGTTTCATGTATCTGATTTTGCGATTTTGTAAATGGGTTATGGACAATAAAGCACTACAGGCAATGATCCAGATGTTCGGTTAGACTATACCAGGAAAAAGGAAATTCATTACCACAACATTTGTTAAAGAGCCAGTGCAGTTCTGACCAGTGAAGTGTCTTATTTATGACCTGCTCTTTTGAATAACTTCACTTGATAATCGGCAAACTGTTCTAGAGTGTTTAAGAAATGCAGTATTTACATTTTGAACTAAGGTATTCAATTTGTTGCTTTTGTTCCTAACTGGAAAGGATACCTGGGACTGAACAAGCTTTTTATTTTTAAAAGGCTGCAACACTCAAATTGAACTTACCAATAGGATTAAATGAAAGTGCAGTTCCCAGTAGAATCACTCTCCTCCCTCTGTTTTGTGCTTTCAAAGAGACAGCTGAATGCCCTGTATGTATGTGTTCAATTATCGCAAGTCTTCGAAAATTGTGCAAAAAAGCTCTATGAAATGCTTTTATAACAGCTCACAGTTTTCTTAGTTTGATACAAAATTTACAAACATCTTTTTTCCAAAACACAATATATGCATTTCTCTAAACTTGAAAAATACTTAGTGCACAATGTTTTTAGAAACTACTTATTGTTGTTTTTTGTGTTTTTTTATGTTATTAGCGGTTATATCCATTTTATTTTTATAGCCTGGGGTAGATTTTTTTTTTTTTTTTTACCTGGGCAGAGACTTTAGATGCAGATTGAATTTCTGTTCATTTTTTACTGAAAGGTGAAGTGCAGCAATAATTTAAAATTTATCAAGCTTCCCTTCTCGGTTGTCAAAATATATAAACAAATGCTGCAATGATAGCTCCATGAATAGCATAAATACACATAATGGTTTATATTTTAAAGGCTGTATCTTTTTTTTAAATTATGTTTTATGTACTTTTTTAATGTATTCTCCCCATTATAATGTAGAAATATGGAATGCTAAAAGTGTTCCATCAGCTTCTAAACAATATAAAGTAAAACTTAACCTTTTTTAAGTCATACTAAAAAAAAAAAGAATAAAAAAAAAGAATAAAATAGTGTCAGGTAAATTCTAGTGTAGTGGATCAAGAATAGTTCTTCGAAAGTGCATATAATAAATATTGGACTTCAGTAGTTATTTAACCACTCGGTAACTGTGGATAAGTAGTTACCAAATGGTCACCTTCTCAAATGGTGGTGTTATTTTTTTCCATGTGAAACAGTTTAATTGAATCCTATGAGAGTGACAAATTAAGCACTGATTTGTTTGTACATAGAATTACATTTACCTAGATGAGGTTGACAAAAGATGGATGAATGTTAAGCTCAATTCCAAAGCCTATTTACAGGTATATACAGTCAAAAATGTATTAAAACACTCATGCCTGAAACTGAACTTACTGTGTTCGTTTGGAGCTACACACAATAAAAATGTCTGTTCATCTGTCTCGCACTCATAGGTTATAATACGGCCCTTGGGACGTTTCCTTTTCCATATAATATAGAAATAACCACTCCAGAAGTGCCTTATTGCAAAAGATGCAGGATTTTAAAGATATACCATGCTGCTGTGCCGTAACAAGTGCCCCACCTTGGTAATGAACATTTTTTGTTGATCTGTCATATTAAAACTACCACCCACTCAACTTGTATCATAAAAAGATGATCCGTTTGTTATGGTAAAAGGTTGTACATTTTATTATAACCTTGTATATAACTTTTTTTTTTGTACACTGTAAAGATTCAGTACAGCAATATTGTGTTCTGGTAAGTAACACTGTACAGAACTAGCTAAGTACGGTACTTTACCGTGAGTAATAGTGTAGAACAAATTTGATAAAATCTAGAAACTGATTTTTTTTTTTTTTTTTAAATCTGACTATAATTGAAAGAATTTAACATGTCTATGTTTAACACATGGCCTTATAATGAACCTTGATATGATAATGGAATAAACCACAAAGTAGGTATATTTGGAACTCTTACCTTATTTCCTCTCCCACCCCAATAAAAGATGGATATTCGCTGATGAAATACATGTTTCTATTACATATCCCCTTTGCCTACAAACCATATACTCTTTTTTTTTCTCCTCTTAAGATTGTAATCTTCAGTATTGGGGGGTGGTAGGAATAAATGTACTTAATTTTTATTTTGTTAGGTGATTCAAGATAAGTAGTGAAGAGAACTCAAGCTTCAAGCAGTGTTTCCCTCCCTAAAATATCTAGAGAATGTGTAGAAAAGATTTTTAAGTAGTTAGGAATGAGAAATCTAAAGGCATAGCGTATTGTTTGTAGATGGCAAGCTGTAAATCTCCATATTGTATCTTCAAAAGCAAGCACAACACACACATTTTTTATGTGACAATGTGGTTATAGGAGATTTTCTCCTGTACTAGACGCTTCACCACTTGACTGGGTGAGCCAGTGCATTAGAAGGTGCTGTATGGAGAGTTACACCTTGCTGCGTGCCCACCTCATCAGTGATATTGTTTAAAGGCAGTGGCTTGTTTTATCATTATATTGTCCATTTCAACTTAATGTACAATTTTTAAATCTCTGCTTCATCTGAAAATGATTGCCCATTACTGCCTTACACTATATACATTTAATGGAATACCAGACCTCCATATGTACTTTATGTTGTTTTTAAAAACCTGCAAGTGACCATGTGCAAAGTGCTTTAGCGTGTTTTGTTTTGAAGTAAAAACTGCCTTTAATACATTACTTGTTATATTTTGTGTTGTCTATATGACCTCTAGATGTTTAGTTTTGTGACAATGTAAAAACTTGGGAAGTGAAGCTAAATCAGATACATTTTGGTTTAGAAGGCAATTCATGAATTGTCTTCTAAATGTAGTTATGTAAAATACTCCTCCAAGGTCGTTATTAAGTGGGAAGACTGTCTAAAGCGGACATTAACTTTAAATTGAAATCACAAATACATTTCAGCAATATTATGGCTTCATTTGGCGCTGTTAGTATGCGTGTCATCATAGGCTCTGTTCGTTGACCATCTCTAATGTACACTCTGCACTCATTCAGTATTTTAATGCTTACATTTCCAGATTGATTCTCAGATTTATGACCTAAACTGAAGCAGGTTTCAGTATTACATGAACAAGGGGTTCCTGGTATATATGCTATGAACAAATACATATGATGAAAAATATGTATTAAAATCTGCACAAGATTCTTATCTGCATTTATTCCTGTCTGCCAGTGCTCAACAATACAGCTGTATGCTTGGTTACTGGCTCACGTGTAGCTTTCGGTATCTGGCATAAGCATGAATAGCTGCAAAAAGTGGCACACACTCGTATAACTGCCGTGAAAAAAAGTGCTGTCTGTAGTCCTTTATGTGCTTTAAAAATCATTTTACTGGAATTGCTACAAGGTGTGGTAAAAATGTGCTACTGAATTTGGTACACAAGATGCAAACCGTGTCCTTCTTTTGGAAGGTGTGCTCATTAAGACCTCAACTTAACCAGTTTCATACTTACAGTGGTTAATTAAAGTGACAGTAACATATGATTGAATATAACTGTAAATGTGTGTGTAATAGATTATATATATATATATATATATATATATATATATATATATATATATATATATATATAATTTCTATCATACACTCTGATGCCTTTGAAACCAGTGACCAGTATAAGTAGGGTACTTGCATTATTGTGTATAATTCAGTTGGAATATGATGGCTGTTACTTGGCAGGATTATGCTATACATCTTTTTCTTTCTTTTAATTTTTCCTCTTTTAACCTTTTTTCCTTCTAAAATATGGCTATAACATCATTTACATAGTCACCCTGTTACTGACCTTAGGCCTAAGGGGAAAATGGAATCTCTTGCAAGCGAGTCATAGGAGAAACCCATTAAAAAAATCAAACAATATTAACCTGCAGATATTTAACCTATTTAATGCACACATTTTCTTGGGTGTCCCATGTTGAATGGAGGAGTCTTCTGCAGTGTATTCTTGTACAAACTCAGGGGTCTAGATGACAAAATCATTTGAGACATAGTAAGTATATAATGCTTTGTCCCGAATACATTTCACAAATTGAGCTAGCACAAGACTAAAGAAATATTCCTGAGGGGAGACCGCTCCTGATCGGTGATGTGCTTGTTAAAGCAGGACACTGTGCCTTTTAAGTGTGTGAATGTGTAAGCCAGATGTCACTTCTGCAGTATAGTGCATTGCAGGCTCTCTGGCACTATGGAGGTGAATTACAAAGGGACTGACCCTGGATTTGCTCAGCATTTTGGGTTTTAATTTATGTGATGCAAAATTGCCTGAACAGTACTATGAAATGGATCTGAATGTTTTTTTTACTTGTGTATGGAGATCTAAGATTCTGTATAAAGAAAGTTATTTTAAAATGTCTCTGTCTTTGTTTTTTGGAGAGGCGTGGATATGGGTGGCTGTCTAATGGCTGAAATTAAAATATTCCTTTTGTAGTATAAATAAATGGGACAAACTAGGATAACTCTGTAGTTGCCAACAATGTTTTTACTGGTACATGGGCATATTACAACACAAAGTCATACATATCTCCAAAATGTTATATATGTATATTTGCCATCATTTCAATCAAGCACACTTTGAACTAGATTTTAAGATGGATTTTTTTTTTTTTTTTTTACATCACATAGGCTGTGCAGTAAAAGTTTAAAAAAATACTTAAGTGTGGTTTAATCCTATCCATCATAATTATCTGTCACCTATCACTGGCATTTTATATCATGGTTGTACTAATAGCATTGCTGAGCGTAACTTATTTGTGTGGCCACTCATCTTTTAGGAGACTACATTTATTTACATACAGGAACTCCTAGTGGTCATGATTCACAATATCAAGTAGTATAGAGAGTTGCAACTTTATTTTTTATAGAATATTTTTAATAATAAATTACAATTATTAAATCTTCCCATTATTGTAGTGAGTTTCCATGATAATATGTATACACAAAAATTGCTCAGATACTATATGCTATTATACTATATATAATAACATTGTATAACATAGTAGCTTGAATTTACATAAAAATAATACAGAAAAAAAGAAACTAGATTAACACCCCCAATACCATACATTCATTCCACATGCATACATATTCATTCATTCATTGAACCCCTAGTAATAAATATCGAGCAGCCAAATAAAGAGAGAAAGAACCAAAGAAAAGAAAAAGAAACAGCTAAAATTTCCATTAGGTAAGAGAGAAAAAAGAAAATAAAAAAGGGAAAAAAACACTCCGTTTATGAAGGATGAACCTCACAACCCTAGACGGAATGACACATTTTCCATTTCAAAATCTTATTACGAGAAAAATTTGTAAAGGCAAAATTGTTTTTTAAGTCTCTTGCTCGATGAATCATTGATAAAATTTCATTCCAACTTGCGATATTTTTAGATTTCCAACGAGAGATAATTGATCTTTTTATTGACATAAATATTATGGTGAAAGCTTTCTTCTCCATATTCAATGAATCTGGAAATATGTGAAATAAACTACACTGTGGTAAAAAAGAAAGTTTGATCTTTAAAGTGCACTCAATAAATTTAAAACTATTGGTCCATAAAGGTTTAATTAACGGACAAGCCCACAATGTATGGAGGAGATCACCATACATTCCACATTGCCTCCAACAAATACTGTCTGAGAGATTATGAGAAAACTGGTCGATTTTTGGAGGCACCATGTAGCATCTATTTACTAACTTAATATGAAGCTCCCTATCCGAAGGATACTTAACAAATCTACTTGTCACATACACTGAGGATTCCCATGTCGCCCAAGGAAAGGAGACACAGAGGTCCCTTCCCCAGAGTTCCATGCCAGATGTTTTGTTGAGCACCATGGGCTTCCTCAAAATATTATGACATTTGGCTAGTAAATTGAAACTATTTTGAGATTTAATAAGTTGTTCCAAGGGCGTTAAACCACCCTCAATATTGCTTAGTGGAAGACATGAGGACAAAAGCGTTGAGAGTTTTTTTTAACCCTTAACCAACAATTCAAAGGAAGCCCATGGCTAGTCAATAATTGGTCTGAATAGAGCAAACGGCCCTCAAAGTAAACATCTTTTGTATATAGTGCCACCTGATCTGCCTCAGAGCTCAAATTAGGGTTTTGAAAAGAAAGTACTGGTTCTTGAATTAACACTAGATTTTGGAATAAGGTGATATTTGTTGTTAATAAATCTCCACGTATTATAAATGCTCTTAACTAGATGAGAACCACTTTCAAAACCTTTAGATAACCAGATGCCCCCCCCAAAAATGCAGTCTGAGGTCCATACAAGGCACCAAAGCTTTCTCAATTTGGTACCAGACATGGGACCCACTTGGATTCAACCATTTTAGTGCATGTACCAACATATTAACATCATGATAGGGTTGCAACAAGGGATAGGACAATCCTCCCTGAGAGAATTCTCTAGATAGAGTTGATCTTTTGAGCCTGATATGTTTTGAGGAGTGAAAAAACTTGTTGATGATGGTTTGACATTTTTTAACCTAATACAAAGAAATTCTAACAGGTATACAGCTTGTCAGGTAATTAAATCTAGGCAGGAGGGCCATATTAATAATAACGATTTTGCCACTAAAAGATTCTTTTTCTCCCTTCCATCTTTTTAGAATATCTAAACATTTGAGATAAAAGGATTTAAAGTTGATCATAGTCATATTCTTGTAGTTTTCTACAAATGTGATTCCCAAATGCATAAAAGAATTAGAATTCCAATTAAATGGGTAAACATTCTTCAAATATCTTCTAGAATTTACAAATAAGTTTATTGATAAAGTATCTGATTTTTGTAAATTTAGTTTATAATTTGAAATTGTACTATACTAATTAAACAATAACATAAGGGATTTCAAAGATTCCCTAGGACATGTAATCGATAGTACTATATCATCAGCAAAAAGGGATATTTTGTGTTCCCTATCGCCCAACCGAATGCCACTGATATCTAAAGAAGTTCTTATGGCAACTGCCAATGGCTCTATCAACAAAGCAAATAGGGAGAGAGAGGACACCCTTGCCTAGTTCCATTTGATATTCCAAAGGTGCGAGAGTGGTAACCAAAACTAGCTACTGACGCAGATGGGGTCTTATATAGTGCCCCTACCGCGTGGGATCCAAAACTTCCCAAACCAAACTTAGTTAAAGTAAGGTTCATATAATCCCACCCTACCCTGTCAAATGCTTTTTCAGCATCTAATGAAAGGAATAGGGTGGGAGAATTTACCGATTTTTAATAGCAATGATGAAATCCAACTGATCAGTTTCTATCAATTTATGGATAACTTTTTGAAGCCTCGTAGACAGAATTTTAGCGTACAACTTAACATCTACATTTTATAATGATATAGGTCTGTAACTAGAGCAGAGATGCGGATCTTGTTTAGGGTTGGGAATAATAATTATGCTTGCACTGACCATTTCTGGAGGGATGACCCCTTCTGTTTTGATTTCATTAAATCCATAAGATGGCAACATCATTTTGCAGAGCAGGTTTAAAAAAAAAAATAGCTGAATCCATCAGGACCCGGGGTGGTATAAGGTTTTAGCTGGATAATTACCTCCCTAATTTCCTGAGCAGAAAGTGTTCAATTTGTCTAACTCTGATAATGAAATTGCGGGAAGATTAAGTTGCTCCAGAAAAGTCTGGATTTGAAGTGTTGAAGGTTTACAAAAAGCTTTATCATTAGATAAATTGTAAAGATTATCATAATCATTTGCAAACAGATTAGCAATCTCATTAGGGCACTTAGTGGGATGGCCATTACTTAATATGTAGTCAATTTGTTTTCCCAGGGATTTCTGTTTGATCTTGTTCCCTAACAGTTTACTTGTTTTGTTATCTTGGTGATAAGAAACTTGTTGCATACGCCAAATCATCCTATCTGACAGAAACTGGTTGATTTTGTTAATTTTGTTCTGAATACTTTTAATTTCCGCTGAAGTTGAATCTCTAGGATCCTTTTTGTTCATAATTTCCAATTTATTCAAACTAATATAAAGCTCTCTAAGGGACACTCCTCTTTGTTTAGTTACTTGAGACCTTAATTTTATTACCACACCTCTAATAATAGGAATTCCAAAGGACCCCCTTAGAGGACACTGTGCCATCATTTATTTAAAAAAATTTGGTTGACTCTTCATTAAGAAACTGTATCCTGGATTCCTCCTTAATTAGGTAATCATCCAGTTTCCAACGAGGACGATTGACTTTGTACAAATTGAAATTAAGTTCCATAGAGATACAAGCGTGATCTGAAAGTACAATTGAACCAATATCAATCTTAATAATTTTGTTCAGAGTATTAATATCAACCAAGAACAGATCAATTCGCGAGTATACCTTGTGAACATTAGAATAAAATGTGTAATCCAATTGGCCTGGATTAAGCACTTGCCATGCATCATATAAATTATTACTATTAAACCAGTTAGAAAATTTTAATGCAGTGTTTTGAATTCTATGTATATTTTTACATGCTTTTTGTGATTTTCTATCTTTTTCAAAATTGGGTATAACATTAAAGTCTCCTGCCACAATCAACGAACAATAAGTACATTTTTTTAAGGTAGTCCAAAGACGTTGAAAAAAATACAACTGATTATTATTAGGAGCATATACGTTCACCAAAGTAACTTTATTGCTATATAATGTTTCACCCCACAGAATATAACGTCCATGGGGATCTGAAATTCCTCTACTGGAAATAATTTATTTTTAAACAGAATTGCAACACCTCGTGATTTTTTGTTGAAGGTGGAAACATATTTCAACCCAAAATATTTGTTACCCAAATACAGGATTTTAGAATGAGCCCAATGAGTCCCCTGCAATAATACAATATCAGCCATCTGTCGCTTACAAAAGCTAAATAGCGTGTTTCTCTTACCAGGAGAATTTAAGCGGTTTACATTAAAGCTCACAATTTTCAATGACATAAAAAAGGAAGATGATTGAGTATAATTAAATCAAATTTGACACAAATGTGGTCGCATGGGGATTAACCAACCTGGTCCCAAACATATTATACCCCAAAACCTTTGTCCTAATCAAGGAACTAGGGAGAGGGGTAACATATCTTATTGCCATACTCACATACTGCAAGCTCCACCACACATACACACACCTAGGCTGCCGAACAGAATAACGGCAGACTAACAAAGCAAGGCTAAACTCCATTGTTTCGAAATAGAAGGCCTACCATAATGGGAGGCATCCGCCATTGTGGGATTATTCAGTAATATGCTCAGCAACAGACCTGATAACAAAATAAATTCAAGATTGAAGTGAAAAGGTGCATTCTAACCTATAATACAAAAAGTGAATGAGATACTAACATCACCTTGTTAATAGTACAAATTGTGATATATATAATAAAAGAAAGGTGAAAATACGCAATGTAAGAAAGAGAAAGGGAAAAAAAAACTTTCACGGAAGTGCCACAATATATTACATTAATATGGGTATTCTTGCTTGGTGAAATTGTTATAGATCATAATAAAATAGTGAATACTATTCTAACTATAGGTAAATTTATATAGCTATTTCTGTGCGTAGTGGATTCAAAAAAGGAAGAGAAAAAAAAGAAAAACAAGACCCCCTTAATAAAGAAAAAAAACAAACTTCTACCTAAAACTGATGCAGGTCGTTTCAACCAGAGCCCTTCCATCGCATGTAAATAGAAATTACTCCAAATCAGAACAATCACTTAAAGAAACCAAGACCAAAAGAAACCTTAAAAAAAATTGAGCATTATAATGTGGGCAAATTTATATTAATATGCCAGCTTAACAGGAGAGAAGACCCCTCTTTGGGGGAGTTGATTTTGTGCCACATCAAGTCTCTTTGGACTGACAAGCCTGTTGGAAAATGAGAACCTCTTTCCTAAAGATTTGAGTAATCTGAGCAAAATCGCATCTTCTACTTAATGTTGCTGGAGAGAGGTCAGCGAATATTCTAATGTGTTTGTATGGAATATCAAATGTTTTTACTTTGTAACTGGCCTTAGCAATATCATCTTTAGAGGGGAAGAAGTGAAATTTGACTATTACATCTCTGGATCCCTTGTTTTGTAAATATAGAGGAAGAGGAATGCGGTATACAGCATCAAATTTATATTGCTGATGGGCAAAGGAGGGGACCAAAGAAGCAAAAAATGTAGAGACATAATCTGGTTGCTCAGAATTCTTGATTGTTTCTGGAATACCCCTTAATTGTAAATTAGAGCGTTTCGATAGATCTTCCAGCTTGATAATTTGATTATTTAGCTCTTTAACCTTCACTTCCAATTTGCTATTTTGAGTCAACAAGGAATTATGATCCAGAGTCGAGTTGTCCAGCTTAAGTTCTTATTCTAAAGTTTTGTTGTTAACATCTCTTATTGATTTAGCATTTTCCATAATATGCTGTTTGATATCAGCTAGCAAATTCAGTTGGAAATCGTGTAAAGTGTTCCTCATTTTTATTGGAGTAAGTATTTCGTCATCTTGTGATTCAGAGTTTTTGCTGGACATACTTTCTGAGAGTTTTGAGGTATTGTGAGTGAGTTTGTCTGCTTGCAAGGGAGAATCTGCAAAGGGAGGTAACTGAATCTTCTCCTTATGTTTGGGAGAATTTTTTTGGGCAGCTTTAGAGGGCTGAGCTTTCTTGTCCTTAGATTTGCCTTTACCAGGCATGGTTGGTCTAGATGGATGACCTTATTTGGGGTATAACCCACCACACAGATACCAGGAAGTTTGATGTATGCAGAGCTGCAGAAGAAATATGAGCTTAAACATTTTTCCTGGTTAAACTATGAAAGCTTAAAACAAATGTTAATTACCTGGGGATTTAAAATGACTGGAATGAAATCGCCAACCAAAATAGAAGAATTAATCATTAAGTGAATAAATTCACACATTATCTCTAATTGTAATAAGATCTTGAGTGAGTTAACCCCACTCATTAAAAGTAAAGGAATTATAGGTTGGGAATTAGATCTTAACATGGTCCTAGATTAAAGTAACTGGAGGGCAATTATAAAGTTGATCAAGAAATCAGCTTTAAATTCAGCTTACCTAGAACTCTTCTTTAAAATTCTACACAGGTGGCATCTAACCCCGGTTAGAATGTCTAAATTTAATATAAAAGGGGAAGCTCTATGTTGGAAACAATGTGGCTCACTAGGCGATGATGCCCATGTTTGGTCGGAGTGCAAAAAAATATCTGGCATGTGGGTAGAAATATGCCAACTTCTGTCTAGAGTAATAGACAAAAATATCCCCTGCACCCCTCAACTGGTCATCTTCCATATGGATTTGGAGTTTTTGTCCCCAATGGATAGACATTTGATCTTGCATGTCCTATTGGGGGCTAAATGGCTTATAGTGAAACACTGGAATACTCTGGTTATTCCCACAATAAGAGAGTTAATCAATGTAATTTGCCTTAATGGGGATTTAACCACTAATTATAATAGCTCATTTTCTTTAAAAAGTCGAAACACTATTAATTGGTCTAAATGGGATAACTACATTAAATATACAACAACTTAGTTAGAGATCGGGGGATTACATTTTTCTTCCCCTTCTTTCTTCTTTCCTCGCTCTTTCTTTTTGTTTCAGTTTATCTTTGCTTTGTGCCTTTGTATCATGTTCTCTGCCTCTACGTAGGAATGAATGTGTGTATGGATGAAATATTGTACATTATTAAATCAATAATATTACTATGTAACTTTATCATGTATAAGAGTATTAAGTGTACAATGGATATGATTTATAATTTTGTGATGTATTTATATTTGTTATGAAAATAATAAAAAAAAATAATAAAAAAAAAAGATACCAGGAGGTTTCAAACAGCAAACCTTGGGTTCGTGCTCCCCAGATTCGAAAGATTTAAAAATAAAAAATAAAATACTTTCAAAGCTTATAGAGAATAAGAGTAAATACTCGACTAGCATGTACATGTAGAGAAACTGGTCAATTAGAAACCTTGGTGCAAATAAACATATAGTTCCTGAGAGGTAGACCCCTCAAAAAAGGGGGAACAACCTTTGCACGTACTGGGCTTTACACTGGTCAATCACATCATCTGTTCAGCAGTCACAGTACGGGAAGTGCCGCCGAAGAAGCCAAATACGCCAACACAATGTATAAGTGAGTCTGTCAACTATCCCCATTCTCCACACTTCTTTACAACAACAAAAAATGACACAGAAGCCATGCTTATCATGAAATGTACAGATGTAGTGTTGGTAGGAAAAGGTCTTGATATCTATAAAGGTGGTCTAATACAATATACACTGCTACACTTCCAAACAAATAATAATTCTGAGAAACCAGTATGGTGAAACTTTGAAGAACCTTCAGACATATATAAAGATCTCCCATGCAGTAGGATTGGGAATAACTAGTGAGCATACAATGAAGTGCAGTGTTTCAAATTAGCCAGCCAGTAACAATCTCTCAGCAATATGTTGCAGATTCATCCTGAGAGAAGATCACTGATCGGCTAGTATGTGTCTTCATGGGGCAGACCTAAGCCAGTACGATGTGTGTGATTTAAGCAGAAAAAAATATAAGTAAATAGTGACTGTAGTGGTGAAATTAAGATAGGAAAGCTATGGCAAGCTTGGACAAGTTAGTAAAAAGTAAAGATGTTAAACTACAAGCAAAGGTCCACATAACATGTGGGAATAAATACCATGTGGGAATAAAAGTAAAAGGAGTAAATCCCATCCAATGTGGTTTAACAATGATTTAAAGATCAAGATATGGAGTAAAAAACAGGCATTTAAATTATACAAACAAGAGGGGACAGAGACTGCTTTACGGGACAAGGTATGCAAAAGGGCTATTAGACTGGCTAATATAGAAAATGAAAAATGAATTGCAAAAGAGAGTAAGACTTACCCTAAAATATTTTTTAAGTATATTAATGGGAAGAAGGCGAGGAAGGAAGCTATAGGAACATTACAATGTGACACAGGCCGTCTGAAAATTAGTGACTAGTAAAATGCAGATGAGCTAAATAGGTTATTTTCTACTGTATACACAAGGGAGGTACCAGTGGTTGGGACACGGCAACATAATGGGGCTACACTACCCTTGGCAAATAATTGGTTAATACAGGAAGTAATCCAAAAGAGGTTGGAAAAAATAAATGTTAATAAAGCTCTGGGTCCTGATGGAATACATCCACGGGTACTGAGGGAACAAGGTTCTGTAATAGCCAAACCATTATATTTCATTTTTCAAGATTCACTCAACACAGGGTCTGTACCAGATGACTGGAGAAAAGCACATGTGATACCTATATTTTGATACAGTGCCACATGGGCGACTATTGTGCAAACTAAGAGATACAGGAATTGCTGTAAATATCTGCTCATGGATTGAGAGCTGGCTAAAATACAGGAAGCAAAGGGTTGTTGTAAATGGAACATACTCAGATTGGACTAATGTGGTAAGTGGGGTTCCTCAGGGTTCAGTATTAGGCCCTCTCCTTTTTAACATATTTATTAATGACTTAGAAGTGGGATTGGAGTGTGGTGTCTCCATTTCCGCTGATGAAACAAAGTTGTGCAAGGTAATTAAATCAGATAATGATGTGCTTTCCCTCCAAAGCAATTTACATAAAATTGAGGAATATGCATCTAAATGGCAGATCAGATTTAATACGAATAAATGTACAGTTATGCATATGGGAAGGAAAAATAGCCATGCAATTTATAATCCTAACCAGCGAATTGCCCGTCAAAAAATGACGGCAATGAAATTGTAAATGAGCTAATGCTGTTTGGTGTATAATAATAAAATAAATAATATATTAATAAAGTAATATACTTTACCTATTTTGAAGTAATATATCCAGGAAGCATTCTGTTGAAGAGCTGGCAATCTGTTTTAATGTTGCTGCAGCATTAGTGCTGTGGAGCTGCTGTGTAAGCGTGATGAATGTGTGCAGTGTAATAGTGTGCGTGCGCGAGGCAAATCCGTTAGCGTAGCTGTGTACTTCCGCATTGTATAAGTTATTGTCTAAAATGGCGGCTAATGAGTGGTATGCGGCTGTAGCGGAATATCCGTAGCTGTTTTGTGGTGTTTTGCGTGTTTAGAGTCCTATAGCCTCGTTTTCGTTTTGTTCGGAGGCCATTTTTTCTCTCGCTTAGGTGACTTTCGGTTGTTTAAACTCCTAAATTTCGACTTAAATCGAGGTGTAACTTTACTTGCAGAGGTCCTGGGTGCACCACCGAGCTGTGGGTAAGCTTTTTATGTATGTGTTGTGTGTATTTATTGTGTTTTTCCTTTTTTCATGTTCGCGGGTTGCGGCCAATTTTTGCAAGGTCGTAATTGGTCGTAACGTATCTCGTACTTTTTTGCGAGGTCCGCAGTTGCTGGCAAGGAGCGCCTTTGTTTTTCAATCCTTTAGTCGGACACGACTGAAGGATTGAACAACAACAAAAAGGAAAATTTCACATTGAATACTAATTAAAAATCCTTTGAAAATGTGCCTAGAGAAATTAGTGCAATAAACTCAATAGAATCTTTATTTCAGGATATATGATCATGAAGTGACAATATTAATGTTCCTATAATTTTAATTTTGCTGTGGCCTCTTCTTCGCTTCCCAAATAATAAACTTGGGCTGGATTCTTCAATTTAAAATATATGTTATCACATATATAGTTGTGAGCATGCGGTTGTTGCTAACGCTGCGGGCTCGCGTAGCGAAGCGAGGGTGGAAGGTGCTCCTTGCCAGCAACAGCGGACCTTGCAAAATTTACGGACTTACGAGAAACAAATACGAGACGCGGGACTTAGAAAAAAAAAACATTACGACCTCGCAAAAATAAGACCTTACTGCCCGAAACCAGCGCACATGAAAACATTAAAAACACAATAAATACACACAACAAATACATAAAAAGCTTACCTACAGCAAGGGGGGGCACCCAGGACCTCGAAAACTGAAGTTACACCTCGATTTCACTTAAAATACAAGAGTTTAGACACCCAAAAATCCACTAAGCAAGAGAAAAAATGGCCGCCAAAAAAAACGAAAACGAGGCTACAGGACTCTATAGACGCAAAACACCACCAAACACCTACGGATTTTCCGAAAAAGACGGAAGCGATCCAAATCAGCCACAGACGCATTAGGCGCCATTTTACAACACTAACATACACAATGTGGAAGTACACAGCTACCCTAACGGATTTGGCTTGCACACGCACACTATTTACACTGCACACATTACTGACACTTACACAGCAGCTCCACAGCCCTCAAAACACACATTCTATGTTGCAGCAACATCAAAACAGATTGCCAGCTCTTCTGCACAATGCTTCCTGCATATATTACTTCAAAATAGGTAAAGTATATTGATGTATTATTTTATTAATTATTTTATTAGCATTAGCAAAAAAAATCAATGCTCATAGCACACAAACAACCAACAACCTCACAATGAGCGCCAAAGCATCTTGGAACACCAACAAAATTTACCGCCCTTACAATCATATTGCCGCTATTTTTTGACGGGCAAGTTGCTAGTACTTAATAAATTGGAAGTTAAATTTGTTTTTCTATCAAATGGTCTCCTGGGAGAAAATGTAACATTTCCAAGCACTTCCTCCCCTTTACCTTACACTAACCTGGAGCTTTGCATGTATATGGTTCTTCTGTATGGTACAGTTGCATCATCTATACACCTTTACTATATAAAAATAAAAGCACAAGTGAATTGCATAAGGATAAAATGTAATCTGACCAGTTTGTAAAACACAAAGACAGATATCCTGACTTCCACCACTCTTGCCATTTGAGGAACATATTCCTGTGTAAGAGGTTAAAGGATCAATGTATTTAAAATTTACTATTTTCGGGCCGCATAACCTCAGTCAAAATGAACATTCTTCCTAGGGTGCTCTACTTATTTAGAACTTGGCCGATCCCAATTGACAATATAGAACTCAATACATTTCAAAGATGGATTTTTCGCTTTATTTGGAGGAATAAGCCTCCCAGAATAGCTAAAAATATTATGTAAAGACGTAGAACTGAAGGAGGTCTATTGTGTCCTAATCTTCTAAACTACTATCAAGCAGCTCAGTTGGCATTTATATCGCTGGCTCATTCCAATAATCACCAACCAATATGGACATGGTGATTGTTATGCTTTCGGAAGAAGCTAGCAAGGGTCTAGATCTTAAGGAACAGCAGTGAAGTATCGCTAAGCATATGTGTCAGCCTTTCATTGATCAGTATGTAATTCATTTTGTTTATTACATCCCTACGCTGCAGGGGAAGGGGATTTCCAATTTCTGGCAATAATGTTTTTAGTCGCTAGCATAAAGAATTGGAGTAGTTTGTTTTTGAGAGGAGCTTAATTTAGGATCATGGATACCTAAAAGACTTACCTCCATAGTGGGTTTTAGCATCCTGAAGCTAAGCAAAGAGTCTTGGACCACAGTCCTTGAACAAATGGGGAATACCACCAGGAATGTATAAAGTCGCCTTCAATCTGGCACCCTCTAAAGCAAAACTTATTTCCAGGAGTTAGTGTGGAGACCAGATTATTGTGTAAGCGTAGGAAAACATTTGTGTATTTTCTGTGAACGTCCATATTCTAACATAGACCTCTTCGATGTACTGACTGGTGGGAAGCAGGAGACGGAGACGATCTGGACCTGGGTGCTCTCGGACAGTCTGGATTATGATGTATAGCGAGTCTGCAAAATATTTACATTTACAGTAGTGCAACGCAGGGTGAAATCAGGGGGGATCAAGCGACCACTTTCCTCCTTTGATTTTGTAAAACATCCTACCAGGGTAATGAGTCACAAATGTATCAACTTATTATGTTTTTATGTACATAGTTTATTTGTATAATATGAGCACTCATCCATCAGCTCAGCAGTATCAAAATGGCGGCTCTGAACTACCCCTTGGGGTTTTGATAGGGATCTAATCTTCTGAGAAGGCAGCCGGGTGAACTAATTATATGTTTATAAATATCTAGATTTTCCCTAGCTATTTCTTTTATTAGTTATTTGTTTGATTTTTCTATTGAGCCTAAAAAAATAAGAAAATTGAAGGATAATTAGAATATATCATTTAAATAACTCTTAGCTAATATTTCTTTATTATTTACTTTTATATTAGGGGCTGTAAAAATGGTAATGTTATTTCGGGAAGATTGTGTAACTTTTGCTCTTCTACATTGACACTGTTTGAAATTACTTACTGTTATTAGATTTTTGGTTATCCTGAATAATAAAAAGTATTGAAGTAAAAATTGACTATTTTGAAGGACTACACTTGAAAATATGCAAAATAATTTTAAAAGGGAAAATAATATAATACCGTTGTGAGATGTAATATTTTGTCTACTGTTCTGCATCCTTTGAATATACATAAAGTTTCTATCTGTATGTTGGAAATGTAGCATCTACAACTGTGAGTGCTCCTTAGTCTACAAGATTGTTGTTGTCATTTAGTTGTGTCCAACTCTCTGGGACCTTATGGACTGCAGCATGCAAGGCACATCTGTCATCCACTGTCTCTCTGAGCTACATCAAGCTCATGTTCATTGCTTCAATAACCTGTGGTTCAGCTCTAACATCCATATGTTACTACTGGGAATACCATAGTTCTAACTATGTGGACCTTTGTTGATAGTATAATGTCTTTATTTTTTACTAGCTTGTCAAAGCTTGCCATAGCTTTCTTCCCCAGAAGAAAACGTCTTTTAATTGTATGGCTACAGTCAGCATCTGAAGAGATCTTCTATGACTGTATGTATGTATAAATAAGCTATTTTAGGGCCTGTGTATACAATGAGCCTAAGAATTATTCTGGCTCCTATACCCCTGCTTGGATCCCAGGAAAACAAAATCTGTCACTGCCTCCACTTCTTCCCCATCTATTTGCCAGGAACAGGGATTGCGGTTTGCCATGATCTTTATCTTTTTAACGTTGAGCAGCAGGCCAGCTTTTTCACTCACTCATCCTCATCACTAGGCCCTTTAGCTCCTCCTTGTTTTCAGCCATCGTAGTAGTATCATCCGCATATCGGAGCTTGTTGATGCTTCTTCCCGCGATAATGACTCCGGCTTTGGATTCATCCAGTCCAGCCTTTTGCATAATGTACTCTGCGTATAAGTTGAATAAATAAGGTGACAATATACAACCTTGTCGCACACCTTTCCCGATCTTGAACCATTCTGTTATGGCCTCTTGATCCACATACAGTCTACAAGGTTACACCCTCCTAAAAAAATGTGACAGGCTGTTGATAAAAGAAAATGGATCCCTGCAGTAATGAATAGTTGGGTATAAAATATGAAAAAAAAATTAAAGACTGTTTTTATTCATTTTGATTTCTAAAAACATTTTAAGCAGTGCAAAGCAAGTTTACTGAAAGCATTAAATACTGAGGGTATCCAACCTTCACTGCACATTTTATTTTAATATTATGCAGTTATTGAACACACATATGTTAAGCAGAAAAGTATTGTTGGCCATATCCTGCAAATGTGGTTGTCAGGCAACACAATGCAACCTGTGTGACCAATTATTGCTTTTCAGCATGGTGCCAAGTGCGACTGTACTTTAAATCAATTTCATACATTGTGAATCTCGGAATAATTTTATTAGAAGTGATTTATCACAGCGGCTACACTAATTGCAAACTGGAAATACATTATTGTTGTTTTTTTCCTTTTTGTAACCTTCAAAAAATTGTCTCTGGTAATCAGCACTGGGCTACAGGAGAAGCTGGAGGTTGAGAGGAAAACTTGTGATAAATGTCTTGCTTTCCAAATACTCGCTGATGCATGAATGGGATCATTGATCTTGTAACTTAGCTCATGTGTTAACCATAATGAGAGTTATACTCACCTACCTAATGCTAATGGATACTAACGAGGGAGACTTTCTATTTACAACGTTTATTAATAGAGCTTGATTAGAAATAAAGGAAAATTGATTGTGTTGTGAGAACATGCCAGGATTAACTATTTATGCAAAATGCTGTGTCTGGGTAATTTGTGTCCTGGCTACAAAACTAGTCCTCGAAAAGAAGGAATATTTTGTAATTATTAAGTTTCCTTATCAATCCAGGCCTACCCAACTGGAACTCCAATGAGACAGGGTGCCATATTTACCATTAAAAGACATATAGACACTCAGGTCATGCAAAGCACATTTGCAATTGGGAACTAAACCCCACCCTTTTTCCCTCTTTTCTACTTTTTTGCTTTGACAGTTTGACTCACAACCTAACAGAACTGATTCCACTCTTCCAACTGGATCGAGTAAACCTCTGCTACTATATTCAGCCTTAAAGGACTTCTTTTATCAGCCTACAGACACCACATCAACCAGCAGAACCTGTCTGTGCATGAAAAATGGCACACAACAATAGATCTAATACATGTAAAAAAAGAATATCACATATAATAGTTGTCTGCTTCTCTCGCGAAGCGAGGGGCCGCATTTGCGGAAGTGGAGGTTCTACGCCACCTCAAAAGTGGTTACAATCATCCACAGAAGCGGGACTTTGAAAAAAATACATCTAACACGCAAAATACGGACTTAAACAAAAAAAATACGAGCCACTGGACTTAGAAAAAAAACATTACGAACTTGCAAACCGAGTGCAGCTGAAAACATTAAAAAAACAATAAATAGGGGGGCGTGTCTTACCAGGGGCAACGACAGGACGTGCAGAGTAGCAGCCCCTGCTCTCAAAACAGCTAAAATGGCCTAAAATGGCCAGAAAACATCCCTCCTCACCCCAAAAGTAACACCTGTGCCCCAGGGGGGGACGAGTGAGGCACTGGCTGACGAGAGAGGGGGAAGAGGTGAGCCGGGAAGCGGAGACACGAGGTGAGGCCTACACCATCCTGCCTCCTGTGACTGTGGCTCCAGGCGGCCCCCTTTGCACTGAAGGAAGGCCCGGACGGAGCTGCGGAGACAGCGGAGGAGGAGAGCAATGAGAGAGGACCTGCGGCGACGCCAGGAGAAGCGGAGGCTGGGGTAAGCAAGAGCGCGTGGGGGATGCCGCGCACATCACAAATTCCGCAGCACACCACAGAAGTCCCCACACTGGGCAGGCTTACCTCAGGAGCGGGCCCGGGGGTGAGGAAGGCCCAGCCAGAGGCCCGATGAGCTCCGGCGGGATCGGAGTCCTGAGCCTAGATGGGGGGCCGCCATCTTCCCCAGGAGAGCCGGGGGGTCGCCAGGGGCCCCCCCCTTCTCCCAGCAAGGCCAAAGAGACCCCTGAGAAGGGTCGACCAGGTGCCCGACAGGCGAAACACAGATCCAAGGCCCCAGAACCAGGACAGAGGCCCAAGAGGCGAAAAGGTCCCAAATAAACACCCTGGGGGTAGTTTTCCCGCCAAAAGGGCGGCCATTTTCCCACTATGGGAACAGAAAGAGCAAGGGGCGGAGCCAGCACCCTAAAATGGAGGACGCAGCACAGGGAGGCTCCGCGGCCTAGCAAGGAGACAACAATTGTGCAGAGAACCAGGCACAAACTGAGCAACCCTGAAAGGGGGAGAATAACACACTGAATATTAGCCAGACCTTACAGAAGCACTGAGCAGAGGAGTGAGGGTCCCTATCAGAACAACTGGAGGGCCTGAAGGCACCCCAACCCTCCTCCCAGAGACACTTTTGAACAAAGCAGAGGACTTAAAACGTATCCTGGCAACCAGCTTGCCCAGCTATAGAGAAGCTAAAGGTGGCTTATGAAATATACTCTATTGGACGTGCGCTCTACTAGTCTCTATCACCCCTATGAACATTATAGGACAAGGAGCTTAGAGACGGGCGGCTCTAGACAGGCATGACTCCACATATGCCAATGGCACCTCACAATTGCTACCTATCCCTGGCACGAGCTTTCTCCTCCGCATATCAAATGATTTAAACCAGAGGCGGCTTATATCTACCACGTTACCTTATTTACAAGCTTGCGCTGACAAACAAATTATTTGCAACTAGGGTCTGACTTGGTGATAATGGGCAAATCAAAGAAAAGAGTGCCTTCTAAGAGCATTCAGGAGCTCTTCCACAAGCCAGAGGCACCCCCCTCGCAGCCGCGAAGCCCCTCCCCTGAACAATGAGACCTGACAGAGGTAGAGGGAGACAATCCCAACCCATCACCAGACATGAATCTCTCAGCCAAAATCCCTAGAGATCATTGGGCAAATGCTGCAGGCTCAATCTACTCAGCTGGTAAAAGAGATCAGTGATGACCTATTTGAGCTGGGCCAGAGAACCAACCTCCTGGAGGAGACCACTGATAAAATCCTTGAAGCCCAGGAACAAGACAGAGCGGAAATCACCACTCTGCGAAAAGTCTCTCTCCTAGACGACAAACTTGATGACCTGGAAAACAGATTGAGGAGACACAACATCAGGGTACGCGGGGTCCCAAACTCGGTCGCTGACCTGCTGCAATACTTAACAGTGGTGATCTCTAACATCCTACCAGAGGTGGCTGACAACTCCTGGGAAATTGAGCGAGCCCATAGAGCCCTGGGGACCTCAGGAAATCAGTAGTAACCGAAGGACAAATGTGTTCATTTCCTGTGGCAAAAAAACAGGGACCTGATCCTGAATACCTCTAGAAAATTGCCAACATCAAAGGGCCTGATGGCGCTTCCCTCCAAATTTACATGGACCTTCCCCCACGATCATTAGAGAAACGCAGAGCAATGAAGCCGGCCCTTGCTATCCTGATTAAGTGCAAGATACCATATAGATGGGGCTTCCCTTTCTCTCTCTCATTCCAACACCAAGGGACTGACCCACACTCCGGAGGAATGTGCCAAACTTCTATATCGTCTCCACTTGGCTGACCCAGCTGAGAGTCCAGAGCTGGCGCCCAAAGCAAGACCTGCCAGAATCTGGGCAACGGCCAAAAAGTTGCACCGGCCTGGGGCGACCAGAGACACTCAGCCGACTCTGAGCCCAGATCCCACAGCTAACCTCCCAATCACGTCAAGACTCACTTAAACTGGGACTGATGGACGTTTGCACTTTTTTCTTTTTGTCCTCCCCGGAACTGCAGTCATTATACATATTTAGCATAAACGGTAGAATACAATGTTTAGAGTTTAATTAATGGTGGCCTATGCCGAGATAACTCGTATAGTTACATGTTTACATAAAGCCTAGGATCTCCAACACTCCGTAGTTTAATACCCAATGCTAATCTACTAGTATCACGGTTGACTGCTAGGGGAGATTACAAATTCAACTTCATTAGATTACGAATTTAGCAGTAAATTGAGGTAACCTCAGCAATGCCTGTTAGAGCGCCGTATGGGACTTAATGTTTAGAACTGTTATGTTAATTTTGTTTATGATAAAGTTCTTGGCAATATATTTTCTGTTTGGGGGTTTAGCCCCTAGAGTTTATGACATCTTTTCCAATGTACTGACTAAATTCTCTCTCCTCACCACCCCTTCCGGGGGCGCCCACAGGTGTTCCAGTTTGGCTGGTCCGTCTCTCCAGGAGGGGGTGTCCTGGCCTGCGCAGATCCTTGGTGACCGTTGTCATAACTCAAGTTGGCCACTAGTTGAGCCTACCAGAAGGGACTGTTATATACCAATAGCCGCCATCTTAGGGCTGGTATATCATCCACAGTTGGTGCCATATGGAGAGTAAGAGTTCTGGGTTTAGGAGACCCACTGTATATTGTGTTATGGGTTATAATATGTTAGTATTATATTGTATATTGTATTATGGAGTGATAGCTATGTTTTAATTAGTCAACCCTCCCCCATTGTAAAAACTCTCAGTCAGGAGTTGGCCATATGGTCCTTAGTGTAAACAAAGGAGATAGCAGAACAAAGAGATTTGCCAGACTGCCAGGCACCGTAGGACAATGGTATAGTACAGGGTCTTCCAGCCTCAATACTAGGGCCATAGGCCAGGGCAGAGATGTTACTCTCTCCACCGCCAGAGATAGAATGAGCTTGTAGCCACACCTAGTGGGCCGCCCCTGGGGAGGGGACTGATAGTTCCCAAGGATTTACCCTGTCACATGGGACAGAAGAAATTAGCTGCTTCTAAGGGCTACTCCATTGGTCCAGAGGGGGATGAGGGTTTGACTAAAGGTAGCCACTCCCTATAATGTGTTGTGCAAGGTTTTAAATAAGCTGACCCAATTCAATAAAGTGTTCATAATTTTCATCAAGACCTGACGTGTAGATGTATTATTTATCCGGGGACATATGCTTGCAGTAAGATTTGTCAGACTTACTGTCAATATTGCTCAGTCTAAACCCAAGGCTGAGACATGATGTTCCTGTAATCAAAGCTGCTTAAGGTCCAGAGTCACCCAAATCCGGTCAACAGACCCCAGCCAGAGAGTGGGTCGTAACAACCGTCTCTTCACTAAATATACTGGGGTAACAGCACACACGGGGTCCCTGCAGACCTCCGCACTTCCACATGGCTAACCCTCATTACACGTTCACTACCCACAACGTTAGAGGCTTTAACTCTCCTAACAAGCGAAGGAAAGCTTTCATTACTTATAAGAAGGATAAGCCTGCAGATTTCTTCCTCCAGGAGACCCACTTTGTCAGGGTAAGACCGCCTTGTTTTTACACAAAGACTACCCAATCTTTTACACCTCCAGCCAGGGCAGGCGCAGCGATACTGATCCACAAAAACTTCCCATTTCAAGTTTCCCATAAAAAAATAGACAAGGTAACTTCGTGATTATCACGGGCAACCTGCTCAACACTAAGCTCACTCTGGTGTCACTCTACGCCCCTACAGTAGCCCCCCACAATGCTATTATAAATCTTTTGGAGACGCTGGACTCCCAGGACTTAGGCAAAGTTATTATAGGGGGCGACTTTAACCTAGTGCTAGACCCAGAAGTGGATAGAGGGACATGGGACTCCAACACTGTTGGATTCTGATATAGCCTACCTTGCCTCATACTGGGGCGCAGATATTTTTGGAAAGGAGAAATTCTAAACCTGAATTTTATCGCTCTGTTCTAGGTTAGTTTTAGTCTGTAAATTATTACTAACGTAAACTTGTTTGTTGTTCTTGTTGTTCTTTTTTTTTCTTATTTCTTGACCTTTCTTGTTTTTACTTGTTATTAGAAAATGGAAAATTGTTGTTGGTGTGGCTCACAAAGAAGATTATAACAGGGCAACCAGTATAAAGGTCAAATTTCATAGCCGGTGCACTTTGTATTTGCTTTTAGTTATGTTTCCTTGAATTTTACCAGCACTTTATATACACTGTTGTAATTTTCCAATCTTTGTGAGTCAATAAAAATTATTGAATTAAAAAAACAAAACAATAAATACACCCAAAAATGACATAAAAAGCTTACCCACAGCAAGTAGGGCACCCAGGACCTCTGCAAGTGAACTTACACCTCAATTTAAGTCCAATTTATGAGTTTACACACACGGAAATCCCATAAGTGAGAGAAAAAATGTCAGGCGAAAAAAAACGAAAACAAGGCTACACGACTCTAAAGCCGCAAACCACCAACAAGCACATACGGCTTTTCCAAAAAGCCATACGAGGTACAAGATACATTTTTAGCAAATCATCCACACCCTCCTACCACATACACATTCGCCGCCATTTTACAACACTAACTTACACAATGCGGAAGTACACAGCTACACTAACGGATTTCCCTCGCTCGCGCAGCCTATTTACACTACACACTGCACACAATGCTGACACTCAGCGCCAGAACAGTGCAAACCTACATTGTATGCTGCAGGAACATCAAAACAGATTGTCAGCTCGTCAGCACAATGCTTCCTGCATATATTACTTACAAATAGGTAAAGAATATGAATTTATTAATTTATTACTTATTTAATTAGCATACAAAAATAGATATACACAAAAAACGAACACTGTCGCAATAAACGCAAAAGCAATTCACTGCGCCTCCCAACGAGCGCCAATGCTGCTCATAGCACACAAACAACACCAGGGGACAGCCTTGCACTAAGCGCAGAAAGCAGATAAGCACAGACCTTACAATGACAGCAAAAGTGCCTCTGACAAAAAAATATACAACAACCAAGAGGCTCGCAATGAGTGCCGAAGGATGTCAGACCACCAAAAAAATTAATGTCTGTGGCAAACAGCATTACCTGCCTTACAATTTTATTGCCCTGTCATTTTTGATGGGCAAGTCGCTAGTTATAATATATTTAACATATTCATCACAATTTTCTGTGGTTCCACTTGAAGTCAGTGATGCTGAATCAGAAACTTAGATGAAGAACAACCGATGCCAGAATACCAAAGGGCACTGTTTCTCAATATCAAGTTTCTCCTGCACAAGGAACTCAATGAGATTAAAAAAGAATAACAGACCCAGAATCTCATTCTGACAAGCACAAAGATTGCATTTTACACCTAGAATCATCTGCAGTGAAGCATATAGATGTAATCATGGGCGTAGGAATTAAAAAAAATCAGGGGCAGATTATTCAACCCTACTCCAGGAAAGGAAGCAGGGGCTGATCTACCGCTGGTGCACCCGGTGCAATGCACTTGGGCCCTGCTCTTTTTTATTTCTCTGCATAAATTCTCAATGCCCCTAACCCACAATATTATTAAAATATATATATATATATATATATATATATATATATACAGTATATACTAGGAAATTGCCCGTCAAAAATGATGGGAGTAAAATTGTAAGTCTGGTAATGCTGTTTGCCACACAATGCGGGGCAATGGCCCCTCTGAGCACCTCTGGCGCTCATTGTGAGCCCCGTGCTGGGCGCCTTTACGAGTTTCTCCCTGTGTGTACTTTTTAGGCTTGAACACCTTTGTCGCTCATCGCGAGCCAGAGTAAGGGAATATTTTTATTAGCTTAATTCAATAGCTGCACTCTAAAACACACTCTACACACAAAACAATGGCCCTAAAAATGGAAAAAGGACCCAGAGCACTCTAGGCCTGGTGGAATCGGGCCTTAGGGACCCAGGGAATACAACCAGAGCTTGGGGATAGAAAACATCACACAACATAAAAAATCAACAAATGCTAACATCTTTCACAAGGTCTTTATGGCCATTATAATACCCCTTTGATTCAACTTGCTATGAGGCTAACGTTCATCAGGGTCCAGTGGCCAGACACAAAAAAAGTGTCCTGGAATTTGTGACATTGCCTATGCAAACAAACCTTGCTGCTTAGTCTCCCTAAGGTGATGGGGGCTCTATCTATGCTCTAAAGGAGGTATAAAAACCATTAAAATACACATTTATATGCACACATATGCCGCACATACAAGCTGATCAGCTCATTCACAAGGTGTATAACACTGTAATGCTGCATCTGGCCACTAGATGGCAGGAGAAAAGACTTAGTGGAAATGCTTTACACTACTTGCATTACACTACTTGTGAGCTTAAAAGTGTTTTTTTTATAAGTTTTTATTGTGTTACACATATATTTAAGGGCACTTTCTGTCATGATTTTCACTGATTTCCATTCCAACTCAATATCTTTGTAATTGCAAATCGCAACTGAGTAATAAGTGATGTGATCACAAGGATATTGAGCTGGAATGGAAATCAGTGAAGATCATGACAGAAAGTGCCCTTAAATATATGTGTAACACAATAAAAACATATAAAATATACATTTTTATGCACACTTTCAGTGTAATGCAATCTAATTGGAACCAAATGTATTTCCATGTGTTTTTTTTTCTCCTGCCTCAAATGTAGTGGCCAGATACAGCATTACAGTACCAGACTCTTGTATCTAATTGCAACATTCCGTGTATAAGACGACCCCCCTAATTTAGACTTTAAAAAATTGGTAAAAAATACTGTCTTTTACACTTAAAAATACAGTATTTTTAAATATCACTGGAGTTTCCTCAGTAAATGCTAGACTATTGTGAATAACCCACAGAGATTGGTGCGGATATTCGATAAGTCACAAGACCGTTGCGTGTACTCTCAAACTATTTCTCAAACCTTTGAAAAGCGCTATATCCAAACTCAGCTGAAAGAGTGTTTCACTATTAAATGCATCTAAGAGAGACAGAAAGAGATAGATGGAGGGATAGAGAGAGGAATAGAAGGAGAGATGGATAGAGAGAGAGAGAGAGACATAGAAGGAGATGCATAGGATGTATCTCTATCCCTTCCTCTCTCTCTCTATCCCTCTCTCTCTATCTAACTATCATTGTCTCTCTATCCTCCTCTCTCTCACCCTCATCAAGAAAATGCAGTCACTTCCCAGCATAGGAATAGTGAGCAGAACCAGCACCATCTCACCCTAACCAAGATAATAAGTAAGTAAAGTGACAGGGGAAAACAAATCAAGTCAATAGGTGGAGTCTGTGTCAGTGGGCAGGGCCTATACAGGTAACATGTTGTGAAGGGGAGGGGTTTATATGAGTGGGTGGAGTCAATGTAAGGGGAGGAGCCAGGTCTCTGTCTTCCGCCCAAACAATTTGGAAAGTTTCCATCCGCCACTGCTTTCAACTCTTGGCTGTATTCTCGTAAAGGATTCTTTGCCAGTTTTTCATAAGTCAATGTGTCTGATAGTAGTCTTTCACACATATTTACATAATCTTTTTCGTTTTGAAGGACAATATTCCTGCCTTTATCTGCAGGCTTTATGATGATATTACTTTCTTTAAATTCTTTTAAGGCTTCTCTCAGATTTTTTTTTTTTTTTTCCCTTGTGTGAAATCCAGTCTGGCTTTCTCAGAGTATTTTTTGAGATCCTTTTCTACCAAATCTAAAAATACTTTTTTTTTGCATATTGATTAAGGTCAGGTGTAAATCTACTGTCTTCCTTTTCCAAGCCTAAACCAATAACTCCTCTCTCAGATCTAGCTGTAAAGTATTTATTTAGGGCCAGTTTGTTGGCAAATAGGTTGATGCCTTTGATATACAAACAAATTTGATAAGCTTATGGGCACATATGAAAGGTTAATAACAACCCTTATCAGTTGGTCCATCTCGGTTACAGACTTCATTCAGTCTATTTTCAATCTTATCAATTTCGTTAGATCTTATCAATTTGTTAGATCCATCATCATTGAAGGCTTAAGATTTATTTAAACTATTATTGAATCTATTTGCAGCATCTTGAATTTTTTTGGTCTTATGATGGGCGCGACTCAAAAGAAGTGCGGATCTCGTTTTGTTCGCAATTTGTAATTGTGTCTTTGTGTTTGGTCGCGCCCCTTGTCTAAAATATGCTCCATGGTTGGTTGCTGTGAATTTGATCTATTAGTTTTGCCTCTCAAAGGATAAGTCTGTGATAAAGTGATCGGAGGAAGCAACAAGTTAGTTTGAGAACAATCTTACTTGTCAGAATGGTCTATATCCCCTTTTAAATTCACAGCAGCAATTTTTCGGGATTTTATTAGATTTTTCCCTCAAATAAATTATTTTCCTTCCTGGAAAAATATGCAAAATATAATGTGGCTACCTAGCCAATACCTCATTAAGAACCCAAACATAAGCCCTTAATAACACCATACATTCTCTGGAAATTGGAAACAGACTTGTCACAATCTGCTACTTCAATTGGACTTTGTAAGGAACACCATATAATCCCTTAGAATTAGGATTAATGCACAAAATGACACTTGCACTTTGTTTTATGTAAGTACAGACACAACTGTCATACCTTTATTAGTTGTCACATTTTATACAATTTTCTGCCACACAGGATGGCCAATCATAGCAAGCCACATCCCAAAATAGGCTGCCCCCTGCTTACTGGTAAACCCTGTACATCTGATGAGCTCAGGGCTTTAATCTCATTCTGGTGATTATATTTAGGTGTGGCTGAGAAAGTTCTCATCAGACAACAACACTGCAACATAATAGGCTGCCCCTGCCCACTGGGAAACCCTGAACATCTGATGAGCTCAGGCTCCTAATCTCATCCTGGTGATTGTATTAACGATAACCCTTTGCTGTAATCTTGAAGTGTATGTAGAAGGATTATCTGTGAGACTACGGTCTTGGGCATTTGGACAATGCAATAGCCTGCAGAATATCTAATATTATATAATATAGTTTTTTTATAACAATTCCTATAACATGAAACATAATACATAAACCAACATACATACAGTATAACAGTGTAATCATATTTCAACCATAAGCACTAAGAAATACATAACCATCATAATAAAAACAGGGTAACTCTGACCAGTCAGACCCAGGCCATAGTGTAAAACAGTCCAGTCAGGCCCTGGGCATGACAACTCCTCCCCCCTTTTAGTGGAGACTGGGAAGCTATCCTGCCAGATAGCTTTCCAGCTACATGGCTGCTACATGTTCTCTGAGGTCTAAGCCATGGCATAGTCCCAACAATCTCCAGGGTCCCAGCTGGTAGTGGTAAGTCTAGGGAGTGGAGGGAGCATCCATAGTCCTACCCCTCTTTCTGTGGCTCAATCCTGGGGTTGCACTGGGGGCTTGCCAGGCTACTCCACCTCTCCAACCCCCAAGTAAAAATCAATCCAAGTTATAAACGTGGTGGCTTTCTGGGCACCACACCTCCTCCTGTCCAGGGTGAATTCTCCCTCCTTCCCAGTGGTGTAGTGACCTTCCCAAGCCCCTGGGGAAACATATAAGACCACTGGCACAGATGACCAATCAAGGCAGTCCAGGGGAAACAGTACATCCAGGCTAGATTGTCCAGCAAAAACTTGGGAGGGTCCTTCCCCAGCAAAACCCTCTCCTTCCAGGCAAGGGAGACCACCTGACCTGCTGATTCTGGGATGGTACCAGGTATCCTTGGTAAAATAGAAGTCCCCAACTTCCCCCTTGCCACCCCTTCCAGGGATAGAGGCACACAAACAGTGTATTTAGGCCGCTGCATGGGAGTAAATGCAGGGAGACCAGGTGACAAACCACACCCTGGGGTAACCTCTGTGAAAATCCAGGAAAACTGGTCCATCCTGTGGTGAACAAATCTGGTGTAATCCTGGGGCCTCACCCTCCCAGCCAAGCCAGCACAAACAGATGACTAGGGGACCACAAGTGGTTACCATACTTCCAATCCTCATGTCTGCTACTTCCCCTGTCCAGTGTTTGAGGCCCAGGGAATTTAATGGGCTTTCTGGCTTACCCAATTCAATTGGTCCCAGGGGCCTAGCCAGTTCCAGTGACTGCTCATCGGGGATCATTACTATTCCAACCCCCCAAAAGCCAGGGCCAATGCCCCTTCTATCTCCCTTGATTAGGGAAAACATTATTCTGGGTCATGCCATAAAACAATAGCTCCACTGAGGACTGTACCTGCTGGATGTGGCAGTCTGTACTCCTCCTGATGGCCTTGTCTGGGATCTCTACTCCTTGGGGCTGCATTGTGCTCACTGTCTCCCAGCCCCCTTCTTCTGAAGCCACCATCTGGGCACAGCTCTCACCTTCTTCTGGATCTTTAGTTCCTGGATCCTTGGGTAAAATCTCCTGGCTCTCTCCATCTGATACTGCCTGGCATGTGCATGCAGGCAGTCCTTGCGTACTGGCTGTTACTGCCTTCTGCACAGTCTGAAGAGCAGGGATGCTTGCCATTTTTGCTGGCTCCGGACAATAGATATACAATGAACCTCCCCACTAAGCTTACAGTGCATTGGTAGGACCAAGTGCTCATTTGGTTCTTCACTGACTATAGTAGCAGGGTAGATTCCCCCCAGGTACTCCCCTGGTTCTGGCAATGCTGTGGTTACGCCCTGTCCCCATGCCTCTAAAACTAGGGACTAGTTCTGCCTCCTCCAGGTCAATAATACAGGATAGTGTAATCCATATATAGACCATGGGAAAACAATAATATACCATTTCCTTGACACAGGCAACCTAATCCCATTTGAAAGATCACTGAACCACACAGTTTTAAGTCCTAAGGACTATTATACATATATGCAATATTACATACATATGCAAATTACACTCTACATAACTGAATGCAGAAACTGAACAAAGAGATTGTGATAAATGCTTAAAACATATTGGTCTCAGCAAAAGCAACTACAGGTATACCCCGCTTAAAGCTACCCCGTTTAGAGCTGATTCACTATATCGCTGTTTTTGCCTGCCAGATCCCTTTCAACGCTCTGAGTCTTTATAGCACTGCCCCACTATAATGCTGTTTCTGCCGGACCCCTTTTAACAATCTGAGTCACTATAACACTGTTTTTTTTCTCCAGATTTCTGGATGACCCAGAAGCTCCAACATCAATAATTTAAAGTTTAAATTTCTGCTAATCTTCAGTTTGTGCTAGTGTTATGTTTGCTGTTTCTTTAAAGTTCATATAAAACAAATTTCAATTGAATTTGTTTTCATTAGCTCCCCTATCTTCCCCATGTTAGACTGCCCCGTTTAGAGCTGTTTCGCTTAACCCTCCTATTGCCGGCAACCTATCTACAGCGTTAAATGAGGTATAGCTGTATATTACACTAGAATCTAACCGCAAAGTATTGGATAGAATGTATCTATATACCCTAACTATCCAACATAATGCTTTTGGGGCTGCAGAGAAGTGGGCACACATTATCAAAACATGGTGGTGGCGTCCAGTGACCCAGATAATCTGGAAAATCCTAAACAAACTATCTCTGAAATCTATGTTGTTTTTTTCAACCTCAGTTACTATGTAACTATGTATGATAGTACCCTTGATCCCCAAAGTGTGCTTATAGAGCATTTTTCCCAAAAAATCCAAGATCTGCTGGAAAAAGGTTTTTCTACCATATTTGGCATTATCAAACATCATATTGCTACAACATAGAAATCACCAGAGCTGTAGTGACATCAAGTAGTTAATAAAATTGAAGGAATAGACTTGCTAGAACTGCTGACAAACATGCTAGAGAATCACTCTACTGCCTAAAAAGTAGGCTCCTTGGTTAAACCAAGAAATTGTGTAAGTATGCTCCTGCTGCAAGTCTCACACAGACCAGAGACACCCTCAACTACGCTTTAACCCTTTAACCCTTGGCTTTCTCTCATATATATATCAGTGCTGCAGAAGAAATGCGCAAGCAAAGAGGGATAGATCCAAAGCATCTAAAAATAAAAGAACCACTGTACTAAAGAAAGTTAATTAAAGGGACATGGAAGGGTTCAGGATAGATCAAGGGTGTCCAAACTCGGTCCTGGAGGGCCGCACCAAAGCCTGGATTTGATTCGAATATATATTTTCTGTGTACAGGTGAGTCAATCAGGATGACTGGAGAAGTGATTGACTCACCTGTGTACAGCAGGGTTATCATCAAATCCAGGCATGTGTGTGGCCCACCAGGGCCAAGCTTGGACACCCCTGGGATAGACCTACCTATCTCTTACTTTACTTGTGTGCACTTCATTTTATTAAGAAAAGCTCTGTTTTTTTCTGCCTAAAATCTTATAAACAATTCCTAACTGGCTTCTTCCCTATTTAAGTACAGGGTGTTCAGTGTCTCATAAAAAAACAATCAGTGGCAACATTCTGCAACATGCTACTTGAGAGAAGCTAATTTGAAACCCTGCACTTTGCAGTCTATGTATTCATGAGCTGCATCAACTATAGAGGACAGACTCACACAGGTATAAACTGAATGATTTAAGGCAGAAAAAGCACTTCTTCATAAATTAAAGTACATAAAAGTAAATAGATACTCAGATCTATCCCTCTTTGCCTGCACATTTCTTCTGCAGCACTGACAGCTGCCGGTGCCATCTTACAGAGGGTGCTGTGAGTTTTCGGGCACCATCAAGTTCCAGGGAGGGCAAATAACTATTTTCCCCTCCGACGTGGCGCAACTATGTTCTGCACGGGCACTCTGCCTCCCAGGGCCTCGGCGCACCTCTCATAGCTCAAGGCCTCTTCTGTCAGCGCTCCTTATATGCGAAAATCGACAGCGCCATCTGTCGGTCGGAGGCGGAGCTGCAGCTGTCAGATTTTGCGATGGTGAAGAGGGAAAGGAGAGGGAAAGGACCAGATATGCAAAAACCTTCCATGTCCCTTTACCAAACAAATATGAGGAATGATCATAGGTTAATTAAACGGACAAAAGGAAGGACTGCAAGCACTGTTAATATGCTGCACAGTGAGAATACTATCATGACCCAGGGAAGGGGGTCCAACTCAACTGCGGAATCCTCCTGCCTTGGCTACATAAATCTTCCCTTGGATATGGAGTGGATTGCCTGCTCGGTGATTGGCTTCTATTCTAGGACATCAGTATACAGAACAGAAATCAAGGGGCTAAAAAATTTAAACAGAGGATATTGCCTCTAAATAAAGGTAAGAAAACCATGATTATGTTTCCTAGAATAGTGTCCTAGAAGAGTGTATATTTATTGGGAAATGTTGGAATATTTATAAGTAAACAGAAGAATAAAACTTTGGTTCAACCCATAAACATGATTACATGATCTGCCCTTAACCAGTTAAATCAATCAGCCTACTTCAGTACTTCACATGGTGAGCTAGTAATTACACCACAAACTTAAACACATTCAAAGTTCCATTCTAAACTAGTTAACCCACTTATTTGAATTTATAATAGATAATCAGTTATACAGGCTGTTACCAAGATGTACAGTCCATTGTTCAAATTACCTGTCTCTGGTGATGGAAGTAGAAGGGACTGCAATGGTGATCAGGGAGAAGAAAAGTAATTGACTACAACCATATTTAAAAGGTGTATTAGGGCCTCCATGTGGATCATCAGAAGCTCTATCCTAGCGACATCTATCTCCCAATGTAAAGTCAATGGGAGAAAATGGAGAGGACATAGCTCTTTCAGTGAGTCGCAAGTACAAACCAAATCCATGCAACATCTGGCCTCATCAAGCTGGCGGGAGTAGAAGGTATTCATCCAATGCTGCTGGCCCACATAACAATACCACCATCACTCAAACAAAACAAGCACCATATCCAGCATCATCTCCTGTTGTACCAAACAGGCCCACATTCTCTCCAAACCTGGCCTTAGCAGAGCAACTGTTGGGGATCCATTGAGGATCTGGGGAAAGCAATTTCCCCCAGACTCTCAAGTACTAAAAGCATTGAAAAGGGCGGCCAATGCAAGGCCGGCTGAGAGTCCTGGGTGAATCAAGAAGGTGGAAAGATCTGTCAGCCCAGTGGCTATTTAGGTGGCATTTGTGGCCATTCAATCATGAGAAGTTGATGCTCCTCTGAGACACCAGGGAAGTTGCTCGTCTCCCCGTTCTCCTCCAACACTGATTGGGAGGGAACTGTTCTGTTGCTGGATCTCTTCTCTAGGGCAGACCAGCTTGCCTCCATGCTTTTGGTAACTTGGCTGTATGCTGGCTGGATCTCCCTCTGGTTCTGTGATGCTCTTAGTTTCAAGGCAGTTGGCCTTGCCTCCATGATCATTGTTGGTAAGAGTCTCTTCATCTGGCTCATCAGCTGGCTTTTCTCCAACACTCTCCTCTTTACATTTTTACACTCTTAGTTGCAGGGCGCAATTTGGGCTCTTGAAGATGGCAGGAGGCTGCTCAGCTGACTCTCCTCCAAAAAATCTTCTCTTATTTGCCATAGGCATCAGCTCACTGAAGGTGCCGGGGGGCTCACTATAATGCTTCCTTGCTTCAGGCATGATCGCTTGCTCACTCCTCCTCTTTGGGTCACGGTCATCAAGCTGGGCAGAGTTGCTTGGTGGCTGCTTCCCCAGAAATGTCATGACCACTAAGCAGGAAATGTTTACCTCAGTTTGAGTCGCTATGTTGGGTTAAGTTGCCCTTGCGCAACTAAAAGCACAATTGCGACTGCTGCAGACTGCTGCAATCGCAACAGCAGGAGGAAACTGTGCCAACAATACTTCTAGTTGCCAGTGCCTGAAAAAGACTAAATTGAACCCAAATCCAGGCTGTGCCTGTAAGAGCCCAAATCACTTGTGCCTGCCAGAGCCCAAACTGAGCCCTAATCGCGCTTGTGCCTGCATGAGCCAAAATTAATCCTATGCCTGCAAGAGCCAAATTGAGTCCAAGTCTAGCCTTTGCCTGTAAGAGCTCAAGTCCAGCCTGTGCCTGTCAGAACCCAAATCCAGCCTGTGCCTGCAACAGCCCAAATTGACCCCAAGTCTAGCATGCGCCTACATCATGACTTCAAAGAAGGCTACCACTCACCATAGACTGCTAAAAAGAGATAATAGAGTATGATGGTGGTTGCCATATCTGTGATCTCGCTGCCGAGTTCAAAATGCCAAGAACAATGACCGCTAGTATTCTGAAAAGTAAGGAAGCCATTGAGAGAGCCAGAGGCGGAGCTACCACCGGTGCAAACAGTGCAAGTAATTCCTACACCGTTCACCTGATTTGGATGTAAATACCCTCAAATTAAAGCTGAAAGTCTGCAGTTAAAGCACATCTTGTTAGTTTCATTTCATTCCATTGTGGTGGTGTATAGAGCCAAAAAGATTAGAATTATGTCGATGTCCCAATATTTATGGACCTGACTGTATATGTGTGTATATAATATTTGTCATTTTTTAAATAAACAGAAAACAACTAAAAAACAAATGTGACAATTTTTTTTAGTGCATTTCAATAAAAGTCATGTTTTATCTCCTGATCCATTTTTTATAAAGCCTGGATATATACGGTTGATCCCATGGAAAAATTATCTACTAATCATCAAGGTGTGTTCTCTCTTTTTCTTGTTATAGTTACTATTTATACCTCTAGTGAAAGACTTGTACCAGGATGTGTAGGGAATTTATACCCCAATGAAATTATAGATACTGCCAAATCATTGTTACAGTGACATATCTATGATCTAATCAGGTTTAGTAAGACATGTTGGTATCTATGTGACATGTATTATGAATGGTGCTTACATTTCCCTTAGAGTGGCTTTCCCTCTCGTTTTGTGTTTGAGAATTCTACTAATCTCTGACCTGCTTCATTTTGGAAGGCCAATCTTGCCAGTTATGCCAGCTATATTTTGGTTCACTACTTTAGCATTCCATTCTCCTATAATGAGAGCAACATATTTTCTTGCTGTTATATCTAGGAGTTGTTGAATATCATAGCAGAATTGGACAACTTCAGCCTCTTAAGCATCCATGATTGGAGCATATACTTGGTTCATTGTGATGTTAAATGGCTTGTCTTGAGTTAAAATTGAAATCATTCTATAATTGTTTGCGTTATAACAGAGCACTGGATTGCTACCATGTAGTGGTGATGGGACTTGTGTACTTTAATGAAGTTACCACGTAGGGTCACCCAAGATGAACAGGTCATAGAAGAGAAGTCAGACAAATTGCGGTCCACTGGAGAAGGAGCTTGCACCCTACTCCAGTATCTTGCTATGAAAACCTTTTGGATAAGCACAACCAGAGACACAGACAGATATGCCTGCTGTGCCATGATCCATATGGTCGCGGAAAGCCAGACACAACTGAACATCTGAACACAAACATAACCGAGCACTGCTTTAGCCACACTTTGATTGATTATGAGGGCTACTCCATTTCTTCTGGGGGATTATTGACCACAGTAGAAGATCTGGTGGTTGTCTGATATTAAATGTTCCATTCCAGTCCATTTTTAGTTCACTAATTTCCATGATATTAAAGGTTTATTCTTGTCATCTCATGTTTGACCACATCTAGTTTGCATTGGTTCATAGTTCTAACATTCCAGGTTCCTATGCTGAATTGTTATTTGCTGCAGAAAACTTTCCTTTTCCCCCCACACACATCTGCAGCAGGGTGTCCTCTTGACTTTGGGGTAACCACTTCATTAGATCTTATTCTACTCCTACTTGCCCTCTGCTCTCTCCCAGTAATAGACCTGATTTGTCTGACCTCCCTGCTATGGCCTGCCCATCTTGGGTGACCCTACATGGTATAGCTCACAACTTCCTTGAAGTACATAAGCCTCTTCACCACAACAAGGTATCCATTAAGAAGAAGATAGATCTCTATAATCAATACTTGCTCCCACCGCTACCACCAGCTTGTCACAATCCTGATTCTGCTACAAAATAATCCTGCCTTGGCTGCAGGAAACCTCCATTGGACGGTGGAGTGGACGAGCTTCTTGATGGAGTGGATGGGCTTCTATTCCAGTACCATGAGGATGCAGAACAGGAATGGAGGGGTTAAAAAACAAACAAATATAGATTATAGCCTCTAAATAAAAGTCAGAATACCATGATTATATTCCCTAGAAGAGGGTGTACTTATTGGGAAACATTCATAGGCAGTCTGAACAATGAAACTTTGGTTCAACCCACAAATATGATTAAATTACCTGCCCCTTACCCAGTTAACTGAATCAGCCCTCTTCAGTGCCTCAGTGGAAAATCTGGGAGGTGTGAGAGTTAATTCCATCACAGGGTTAGCCCGTAATTACATCACAAACTTAAACACATTCAAAGTCCCTTTCTAAACTAGTTTATTCACTTGTTCACTCAGTCTATTATTAAAATTACTGAAGTATGTGATGGAATTAGCAGGGATTGGAATGGTGATCAGGGGGGAGGAATAATAATTGACTACAATCATATTTAGGAAGGAGTAAGGGGGGAAGGGGGGGGGGGAGTTAGGTGTGCCATCACAAGCCAGGTGGGCCATCACAAGACAAATCCAAGACACCTACTTCCCAAGCCAATGTAAAGTCAATAGAGAAAATGGAAAGCATGTAGCTCTTTCAGGGAGAGGTTTTCACTGGCGATCAGCAGGCTCCAAGTCAATGGTCACAGACACCATGTTGCTAGTAAGAAGGGTTTTTAAAAAATAAATAAATAAGCAATTTCATTTAACTGTTATCTACGATTTTCCTTAACAGTCATTGTTTTTTTATTAAGCAGTTTTTGCCACCAATGAGGGATCTTGAATGCAGATAACATTCTATTCAGTTCTATTTTAACCAACTATACATACATGACAATATCTAACACATATTTCAAAATATATATATACCTAATTTCTTTCTTTTATAAACAACGCCAAGTTCAAAGAGGCCATTCAGATCAATGCTTTAAAATGTGAGAACAAAAAAAGCTTAAACTGCATAGGAACATTAATTAAACCATATATTCCTTTCAGAATTTAAAACTAAAACACAATTTACCAAATAATAATTTATTTTTATACATACAAAAAAGACATTACATTCAATCAGAGCATCTCTCGCAGTGCATCTTTAAATTTACAGTGACTTGCAAAAGTATTCACCTCCTGGCATTTTTCGTGTTTTGTTGCCTCACAACCTGGAATTAACATGGATTGTTTTATGGATTTTATTGTAAAGCAAACAACAATCAGGACAAAATAACAGAAAAAGTCAATGTGTATAACTATTTACCCCCCTAAAGTCAATACTTTGTAGAGCCACCTTTTGCGGCAATCACAGCTCCAAGTCGTTTTGGATAAGTCTCTATTAGCTTGCCACATCTTACCACTGGGATTTTGCCCATTGCTCCTTGCAAAACTGTTCCAGCTCCTTCAAGTTGGATGGTTTGCTCTTGTGAACAGCAGTCTTTAAGTCTGACCACAGATTTTCGATTGGATTGAGGTCTGGGCTTTGACTAGGCCACACAAACACATTTATATGTTACCCTTAAACCACTCAAGTGTTGCTTTAGCAGTGTGTTTGGGGTGTTTGTCCTGCTGGAAGGTGAACCTCTGTCCTAGCCTCAAATCCCCGCACAGAGTGGTACAGGTTTTGCTCAAGAATATCCCTGTATTTAGCACAATATATCTTTCCCTCAACTCTGTCCCGGCTGCTGAAAAACAGTGATGTGTTGGGTTTGCGCCAGACATAGCGTTTTCTTTGATGGCTGAAAAAATTCAGTTTTAGCCTCATCAGACCAGAGCACCTTCCTCCATACATTTTGGGAGTCTCCCACATGCCTTTTCGCAAACTCAAAACGTGCCATTTTGTTTTTTGATGAATAGTAATGGCTTTCTTCTGGCCACTCTGCCATAAAGCTCAACTCTATGGTGTGTACCACTTATTGTCGTTCTATGTACAGATACTCCAGTCTCTGCTGTGGGACTCTGCAGCTCCTCCAGGGTTACCTTAGGTCTCTGTGTTGCCTCTCTGATTAATGCCCTCCTTGCCCGGTCCATGAGTTTTTGTTGGCGGCCGTCTCTTGGCAGGTTTGCTGGTTTGCCATGTTCTTTCCATTTGGTTATGATAGATCATGGGGATCATCAAAGATTTGGATATTTTTTTATAACCTAACCCTGACTTGTACGTCTCAACAACATTGTCCCTTACTTGTTTAGAGAGTTCCTTGGTCTTTATCGCAATGTTTGGTTAGTGGTGCCTCCTCTGGGGCCTTTCAAAAAAGGTGTGTATATGAAATGACATATCATGTGACACTTAGATTGCACACAGGTGGTCATCATTTCACTAATTATGTGACTTCTGAAGGTAATTGGTTGCACCAGAGCTTTTTATGGGCTTCACAACAAAGGGAGTGAATACATATGCACATGCCAATTTTCTGTTTTCTATTTCTAAAAAATAGTTTTATGTATATATTTTTCTCATTTCACGTCACCAACTTAGACAATTGTGTTCTGATCCATCATATAAAAGTCAGATTAACAAAAGGCTGTAATGTAACAAAATAGGTAAAAAGTCAAGGGTGGTGAATACCTTTGCAAGGCACTGCCTACTCATTAATTCGCAAACCTTCTATTATTAAAGGACCACTTCAGTGATCTTACAAAGGAATCTCTAAAAACATAGTTTGGAATGGTCTGATAAGAAAAATAATATTTATTAAGCGTTTACTATGCATTTACAGAATTACTGTATTTATGCAAATCTAATGAAACATTGAATCTAATGTGCATCCCAAGTTTGGTACCCAGGAATAAAAAAAAACATTTTTGCTGGCGAATGTATTGTGCATTTGTCATTTATACAAGAAGTACAGAACCGGGGTTTATGTTACCAACTTATGGTAGTTTTATTAACAGTAATGACAACATACCAGCAATTAACATTCTGGTAATTAACAATATCAGCACTATTTGTCTTCTTCATTACTCCCCTCATTATCATTATCTTTAGAGACACCAGTGTCAGATTCACTACTGCTTGTCCTGTCATCTTCTGATTTGCTCCAGAAGATGTCATCTTCAGTGCAGTCTAATGCATTAGAAATACTGCATTTCTTAAATGATTTAACAATTAGTGGTTCCTTGATACTTCTCCAAGCTGTAGAAACCCAGTGGGCAACATCATGAGGAGCAGAACGCTTTATTTTCCCTGTCGGCATCAGTTCCCTGTTTGGCTGACAGAGCCAATTCTCATACTGCCTCTGAATGCTGGATAAAGTGTTTGTTTACACTGACATCCAAGGGCTGTAAAACAGGTGTCATCCCTCCAGGAATTACAACAAGGTCGCTGTTCTGGCTGTATATTTTTTTTTTAACTGCCTCTGTTAGATGGCCACGAAATGTGTCCAAACAAAGCATTGATGGCGGATTTAAAAGAGCACCTGGACGTCGTTCTCATTTTTAAGCCAGTCTATCATTAAAGATTCAGTTATCCATCCCTTCTCTTGGTTTCTGACAATGACGTCATTAGGGAAGACGTTTTCGTTTGCAGTTGTCTTGGGTGCTGCTTTTCGTTTGAAAATCAGAAACGGAGGACGTTTGCCATTATCTGCTGTGATTGCCAGCATTACAATTACCCGCTGTTTTTCATATTCTGAGGTTTTTATGGTAACTTCTTATACCCCTTTATTTGCAATTGTGTAGTTACGCGGCATATCTAACCACACTGGTGTCTCATCCGCATTGCCAATTTGTCCCATCAAGAAATTATTTCTCTTACGGGGCTCATTAACATTACTTTGAAATGATTGAAGCATTTTTTCAAAATCTGTAGGAAGCTTTTGGCATTTTGTTGTGCGGCGCCTTAGAGATAAACCCCGGCGCCTTAGAGATAAACCCACGCGTTTCATAAAAGGATCCACCAATTCTTGACTGGCTTTAAATTCCTCCTTTGGTATTTTTAAAGCTAAAGCCACATATTTAGCTTTTTTTCTAACATGTTTACAGGTAGCCTATTCTTTCTTCTTTCCTGTACAAATTCCAAAGCTTTTTGGTCTATATCAGGGTGTCTTCCTTTGCGTGGGTCAGTGAATTTCTTCCTATTTGCTTTACATGCAAATATTTCCAATTTGTTTCTTCGCCACAAGCGGACATTGCTCTACGCTACACCAAACTCTCTTCCAGCTTGTATGTTTCCATTTTTTTAAGCAGAAAGAATAACTTTGTGTTTACATTTTGCATCTGTGAAGTTCAGTTTTCCTCTTATGGATTAAACCATGTTACAGCCATATTGGTTACTGAGGAAAAGGACATTTTCTATGATATTGTGTGAATTGTGCTTTTACTGTAATCCATTTGCTGTCCACAAGATGGCACTGCAGGAGGTTGGGGTAACTACAGGTCTTTGTTCAATTTGCCGCTCTGAGGCCATGTCGGATAGGCCCAGTGTTCCACCCCCTACGGTGGGCAAACCAAGCCCCAAATTGTCTACTGATATTATTGGGAGATGCTAATCTGGGCGGGGGATTTTAATGTGTTCAGCCAACTGTTATGTAACTGGGGGAGGGTAATACTTTTGTCTGTGTTCAGTGCGGTTTTAGAGATGCAGTAAGAGGGTCCACAATAAAAGCCATGCTTCTGCTATACATAGATTATGGTGTATTTCTTTAAGAAGGACTGATATGACTGCCGGCCACCAAGAGGCCCATTCCTTCATCGAAGATTGCCAGCGTATTAAGGGCAATTCCTGTATCTAACAGACAGGTGAGTTGGAGTTTATCTGGAATCTTCACAAGCTGGTCGGCAGTGGTGGGACATCGGTGCAGATACCGTCAGTAAGCAGTAGGCATGGAGTACAGTGATCTATCCCAGGCAGAGATCCTTATTTTCAAGACGTGTGGAGGAGACAAGGAGACTCAGCAGTGCCTGAACCAGTGGCGGGCAGGACAACCAGCACCATCTTTGGAAGAGCGGTGGAGTCAATTGAAAGCCTGTACAGCAGAGGTGATCAAGGAGAAAAGGAACCATGATAACCAGGATGAGGCAGCGACAGAGACTCGGAACTGCTATGATGGGTGATATGGAAACAGATCTTCTGAATCAGCGCATGAGATTCATGTGGCTCCAACCAGGTGGACACCTAGCAGAGTGGCTGGAATATCTGGTGGGTGAGGAGGTCATTTTGGCAGTATGATCACCTCGACTACTGCATTACAACAGCTCTCCTTCTTCACATTGGAGCTGATGGAAGGGCTCCCAGGGGTCCTGCAGGGCAATCCAGAGTGGGGCATCAAAACCGCAGAGCGCTGGGAAATCATTTGTCATCGGTGCCAACGGGAATTGGGAGTGAAACCAGGGACAGAAGATGCAGCATTGATTGAGCGATTTGTTGACCGAGAAATTAACTTGGAAAAAGAGTATGAGGATCTGCTTGAGGAGGTGAGCCCAGGTGGGACCTGGCTCAAGTACTTTGAAGATCCCCACCAATCAGATGAGGATGAGGAAGACACATCCTGGCCCCAGGAGGCCCTGGAAGCATACAGCTATTTTGATTATTGTTTGCCCTCAGAGAGCACTGGCTGTGTAAGAGGTGCAGCTCTGGAAGGGGACACAGAGGACTGTTGGCAGAACCCAGGCCAAGCAAAGAGTCTGGATGAGCTCCAGATGATAGCCAATGTCAGAAAGCCAGCCACAGTTGAAGGGACAGACTCAGCCAGTAGCCCTGACCATGGCAGACCAGGGGTCGCAGCCCTATCCAGGTGGCAGGGACACCATTGCTAAGGCAATGGGGCAAAAACAAAAAGGACTGTCAGATTGCGGATGCAAGGGAGAGTCTGGGTGGGAGCAGGCATGCCCACCAGCCCTTGGAGGAGAAAATGGATTGTGAACCATTAAAGAAGCTCCAGCTGATAGCCAATATCAGAGAGCTAGCCACAGTTCCAGGGACAGGCTCAGCAAGCAGCCCTGGGAATGTGGCAGACTAGGGGGCACAGCCCTATCCAGTTTCTGGGGACACCATTGCTAAGGACAAGGCAGTGGGGAAGTCAGAGGATGTCTGTCAAATTGATGGCCCAAGGAGAAGTCTGGATGAGAGCAGTGAGATCCTGCCAGAGACACAGACAATCAGCTAAAGAAGACCACATTCCTTATTGTGTGCCCAAGCAAGGAGAGCTGGGGCACAGTGCCCTTACCCTGGTCCAGGGGCCAACCATAAATCAAGGGACAGTAGGATAGAGCTGTGAGACCTTGCCAGTGGACTCAGTGACCAAAGATCCCAATGGAGGTGAGCCCTATGCCCAGACGGTGGGAGCTGAGGAAGGGCGATGTGAGGCCCTGATCCAGCTGTCATCTCCGGAAGTGGAGCTTCCAGTCCAGATCAACATCATGGGTGCTGGGCTCAGGATCAGACTAGTATGTTTCTCCTTAGAGGTATGATTTTATGGGGCTCCCAAAGGAAATGTTTCCCCTCAGACAGTGGGATGAGGAGGGCACTGGACCTGGCTTTTGGGGGCTAGCCATGTCACCTTGGGAACTGTCACCTGGACTGGGTACCACCCTGGGACCTTTTGGACTGAGTGAACTAATAGGCCCAAGGACTGTTTGAGATGCCGCAAGTCAGCTGTTTGTACTGGCCTGGCTGGAGAGGGGGTGGTATTGGCAAAGAACTACATGGGTGGGCCAGTATTCATGTATTGGAAAATAGTACCCCATGGTGTGGCTCATCATCTACCCCATGGTGTGGCTCATCATCTACCCCTACTGTGTTGTCTCCCCTGCCCAAGGAAATTGTTTTTCCCAGAGGAGGGGATATGTGCCATGGCACGGGGAGGCGGTTGGCAATTGCGCCATGGAGGCTATGCCCAAAATGACTTACACCAGAACGGAGTAGACAGCTCATCAAGCGCAATCCAGGCGAGATTACCCCATCTTCGCTGAGTAGGAGGGGGAAGTGCTTGTGAAGTTCAATTTGCCGCTCTGAGGACATGTGGGATAGGCCCAGTGTTCCACCCCCTATAGTAGGCAAGCCACGCCCCCAATTGTCTACTGATATTATTAGGAGATGCTAATCTGGGCGGGGGCTTTAATTGTGTTCAGCCCACTATGATGTAACTGGGGGAGGGTAATACTTTTGTCTGTGCTCAGTGTGCTTTTAGAAATGCCGTAAGAGGGTCCACATTAAAAGCCATGCTTCTGAAATACATAGACTATGGTGTATTTCTTTAAGAAGGACTGATATGACTGCTGGTCACCAAGAGGCCCATTCCTTCAACAAAGATTGCCAGCATATTAAGGGCAATTCCTGTATCCAAAAGGAAGGAAGCGTTGAAGCCTATCTGGAATCTTCACAGCATCATATGACATTCTTTGCTGTTTCTCTGTCATTTTTTATTACCACAAAAAGTTGCAGTGGTCCTTTAAGTGCTGAATTTACCTAGCAACAAAGGTAATGTAGGTAATGTTGCACTGTGCTCTCTTTTTGTAAATGTTTTGTTTGCCAGTTTGGAGGCTCTCTGTGTGCTGGGCTCTCAGTCTACCAGTGTCTCTGAAAAGCCACTTCCACCAATAACAGGCCCCCTCCGCTGTCTGCTCATCTGAGAGCCGTTTTGCCGCCGATTCTAGTGCGCCATCAATTCTAATGTGCACCCTTAATGACGAACCTGATGTTGTTTGAAAAAGAAGCGCATTAGAATCGCGTAAATACGGTAATGACTTGTTTGATTTACTTTGATACCACTGATGGTATCAAAGTATCCTTATCCTGGCTGTCAATGGTTCCACTGCAATGGCAAACATGGCGGGTAAAAGAGGACATCCTTGATGTTTTTCGGTAAGGGGTCTGTGAGAATTCTGTTCGGCGTACGGCCCTTATCAAAAAAGAGTTTTTTGGGAGAATGATTTGAGTTATTAACTTGGGCTTAGAAGAGCTTCTGGGTACACATTCTAGAGAACAATACACTCTTTTGAGGTAAAGAGGTACAAGGTGGTGTCCATTTTGATTCTTCTGGGAGATTGGATCATTGGAGAGAAATGTATATTAATTATAGAACTATTCTTGCACAGAAAAAGGTTATTTTGCCTGATAATGATATTCTGTGGATTATCTATTTATAATGTCAGTAAGTATCTTTTTATTGTGAGGGCAAGTATGGTGTTCTTTTTCTGGGTGTCTCAGTTGATAAGATAGAGATTTGTAATTAGCATTGTTTTATTTTTTTATTCAAAATTAAATTTGGATCAGGGCTCCTGTAATGTAAGCGTTACTAGCAGTATTTAATGGTATGTTGCTTTTATTTGTTTTGAACTTCAAGCTTAATTTGATTTGCATTCTCCGGTTTGAGTAAAATAGTATGGTTAAGTCACCACCTAAAGGGGGGCGGCATGAGTTGGCAATAAAGATCATTAATTGCGTTATAGAGTGGTCTAACAGGCAGGCAGAAAGTTTTGCAAAAACACATCTGAAGTCTCCCAAAAGCATGTGGGAAAAGGTGTTATGGTCTGATGAAACCAAGGTTAAACTTTTTAGCCATAATTCCAAAAGATATGTTTGGCGCAAAAACAACACTGCACATCACCAAAAGAACACCATACCCACAGTGAAGCGTGGTGGTGGCAGCATCATGCTTTGGGGCTGTTTTTCTTCAGCTGGAACTGGGGCCTTAGTTAAGATAGAGGGAATTATGAACAGTTCCAAATACTAGTCAATATTGGCACAAAACCTTCATGCTTCTGCTAGAAAGGTGAACATGAAGAGGAACTTCATCTTTCAGCATGACAACGACCCAAAGCATACATCCAAATCAACAAAGGAATGGCTTTACCAGAAGAAGATTAAGGTTTTGGAATGGCCCAGCCAGAGCCCATACCTGAATCCGATTGAAATTCTGTGGGGTGATCTGAAGAGGGCTGTGCACAGGAGATGCCCTCGCAATCTGACAGATTTGGAGTGTTTTTGCAAAGAAGAGTGGGCAAATCTTGCCAAGTCAAAATGTGCCATGCTGATAGACTCATACCCAAAAAAGTTCTGAAATGATTTATCTTTGTCTCATTTTATACAGCACAGAAACCTGACATTTTAACAGGGGTGTGTAGACTTTTTATATCCACTGTATATATATATATATATATATATATATATATATTTTTTTTTTTTATTTTTTTTTTAATATATAAATGTTTTATATATTTTATACATATTTTATATATGTACTGTGTCAGTTCATGTTGGAGGGGGTTTCGGGAGTTCAAAATAAAAATTGTACCTGCCCCCTCCTGGGGCGGTGGGAGGCAAATTTTATTTTTGCACCGGGGCCCCACATGCACTAGCTCCACCACTATGTATGTGTCCTTTATATTAGGCAGAATTGATGTTCAAAACAATGGGGAGGTACATAAAAGGTATAGGATCTCATTAGTTTAGTTTGGTTTCTTTGTGCTCAGTAATTCACTGAGCACAGCCTTTCCAGCAACACCTAAGCCTTGTAACTTACTTCAAAGGCTTGGGTATACAAGATGATATCTGCTCAATAAGATTGAATAGGTGTGTTAGATACAGGAAAAAGCTCCCACAGCAGATTTTATGGAGCAATGCTATTTGCCTTGCTTGAATAGAATAGGGTTCTTGTTTATCTAGTTCAGGAAGAGTATTCAGTTTGTCTAAAGGTGGAATGTAAAGGGAAACAAATGTATAGTTTGTGCCCATAAGTTATCCTTGTAAAATTACAAATCATCCTAGTTTGTCTGAAATGAGTCTAGAACCCTTATGGTGAACAAAAAATTGCAACTACACCATCAGTTTTCTAGGTGTTAGTGAATAGGAAGAATTCTTTATATTGAGAGTGAATATATTTGGGAGTGCTAGTAGTGGAAAAATGAAATCCTAGATGAGATCTGGCTTAAATTTTCGATATTGGGCAAAGGCTAATCTTTGTTTATTAGGGGAATTAATGTCAATTAAGGTAGACGTATTGGACATACTATGAGGGTTTGTGTATAAATTGGCTTACTAAGTAATGAGATATTCTATAGGTTGTGTAGTAACAATAGTACCAAGTGTGATTGTGAAGTGATAAATATCATATGCTAATTTATGCTTTGTAGACTTGTGAGGGTTGAGCAGTAACATGTAGGGTCCAGTTTCCGAGAGTGGTCTTTAGTGGGTAGGTTTCGAGTTTTAATTAAGGTCCTAGAAATGGGTTGAGGAGATTGTGGAAAGGGAAAAAAAAAAGCAATTATTGAAGATAATCAGGAGAAGAGTCTGCCAAACAAACATTTTTAGAAGAAAAAGAACAATCTCTGTAGCAAAGTTGCATGGTCAAAAATAAGTAATTTGGTGCCATTGCCAAAAGTCCATGAAAATAAAACATGGGTTGAACAGCGTCATCCATAAGTAGACAACTGGAGACTTAAACATGACTATTTATAAACTTAAAGCCAGTTAACTTTGTAACATAGTAAGTAAAATATCAGTGATAGTTGACGCCCAGCAAGTAAGGGAGCATCAGTTTGATTCATTTTTATGTGTGTTTTTTACACTTCTGCAGGAGCAAAGCTTGCAATTATTGTTGCAAGGTTGCTGCTTCTGAGCATTGGGGAGTAAGAGGCACGTCAAATTCTTAAAGATCCAATTATTTAATAAAACCATCTTCCACCTCCCTCTTCCCTCCAGCACCATTCCATCTACTGACAGATACTAATAAGCACCCAACCCAGTTTCAAGTTGTCAGTAATTGCTGAGGACAAGGAAACGTCTACACATAGAAACTTTTCTATAAACAGAATATTCAAAAATGATGAATTTCTCTAAAATGTTTTTTTTTTAAGTTCATAACTTTCATAACTTATTCACAAATATCTGCTATTTGCTTTAAGTACAGTGGATATATAATGAGATCAGCAAACTGAAGGGTAGCATGTGTGAAAAAGACATAAAGCAACCTGTAACGGAGTTGGAACACGAATCCAATATCTGCGCTGGTATAATATCCAAGAAGCACTACAGTCTCACCATCCCCGACCTCCCATATTGGACGACACTCAATGTGGGAGTCAAATGAATACTGACTTTATTTTGTTATGTGCAGAAATATATATACACATCTCTTTGGCCACAGGTAATACACATGCCCATATTTGGCCACACAATATACATAGAGGGACAATAGGTGGGTCACACCTCCCTGAGGCTACCTGGCAACTTTGATACAATCAGACATTGATTAGATCATCCTTCTTTGTTCTTATGTCTGAGAATGAAAACACTTTATACAATAGACTTCCTTATCTTATGAGGAGTCTCTGTAATAGGATTATCTATTATGCCAAGGTCTGCAATAGTCTGGGCTAATATTCTGCAGAGCATAAACCAACATACATACAGTATAATAGTAGGATCATATTTTAACCATAATAATAACCATAAAACAGGGTAAAACAGTGATGGGTTCCGTTACACACCTCCCCCGTGACCATAAGCAGGCATACACGGTCTGATCCCAACGGATCGGCCTGGGGATGTCCGGACAAAAGTATTTGTTGGTCAATTCTCTAGTTTGACAACCCATCAGCATTACTGCAATTCAAATTTACTCACATTTCACATATCCCCAGATAGCTGGGATCTGAGCGCACAAAACTACCGAATAGCGCTCAGATCCTATTCACACAGTTCAATTGCCATGTAGCTAAAGTCTTTCCCATAGTCTTTCATTATATGAATGGGCTCCATGGCATAGCTATCTGGGGTGTCACCGCTCCCACAGGCCAAGTACCAAATGTCCCCCCTGTATTTAAAGGGCCAGAATGAGTGACATACACTCTGGTATGGCCGAATACTGTTTTTAAAGGGCAATATGTCCCAGGGCCATAGTCGCAGGGCAGGAGGCTGGCAAGAAGTCCTCTGCAGGACAAAGTGGCAAAAGGCACTTCATCACCCATCTCCCCTTTGGGGGGAAGTCTAACCAGGCACCTGGATATTTTGCTGTGGTGATGGGGCAACACGCTGAGGGGACTTGAGGGGCAGAGGCCAGCGGCACGCTGCCCTGATGCCAGCTCTTCTGCTGGTATAACCTGCAGGACATTCTGCGCTGTACAAGGGACAAAGGGAGGGCAGAGGCCGACTGCACTCTGTCCCGCTGTCAGCTCTTCTGCTGGGGTACTTGGGACATATTCCGGCTCAGTAGCCAGGGAAAGGTGGGGGTCAGTGGGGGTTAACATTTCCCCTGTTAACCCTGGGGCCACATTAGGAGTTAGCTGGGGAGGGGAATTTGTACTTACCCCCTCCTCCGGTTGTCCCAGTGAGGGTAGTTGGGGATCTGGACAGGCTGTCCAGCATCCCGGTAGGTCATCTGCGCCGTCAGGGAGATTGGTGTCTCCCCTTGTTAGGGTAAGCTGTCGCTGGGGGGAGAGGGCGACAACTTCAGCTCCCTGGGGTTCACACTGCCGCTGGGGGGGAAGGACGCCACCTTCGGCCCCCTGGGGTACACACTGCCACTGGGGAGGGGGAAGGATGACACTTTCGGCCCCCTGGGGTACACACTGCCGCTGGGGAGGAAGGACGACACCTTCAGCTCCCTGGGGTACACACGGTCGCTGGGGAGGAAGGACGGCCCCTTCTGCTCCCTGGGGTTCACACTGCCGCTGGGGGGGAAGGACGCCACCTTCGGCCCCCTGGGGTACACACTGCCGCTGGGGAGGGGGAAGGATGACACCTTCGGCCCCCTGGGGTACACACTGCCGCTGGGGAGGAAGGACGACACCTTCAGCTCCCTGGGGTACACACTGCCGCTGGGGAGGAAGGACGGCCCCTTCTGCTCCCTGGGGTACACACTGCCGCTGGGGGGGAAGGACGACACCTTCGGGTACACACTGCCGCTGGGGAGGAAGGACGGCACCTTCTGCTCCCTGGGGTACACACTGTCGCTGGGGAGGAAGGACGGCCCCTTCTGCTCCCTGGGGTACACACTGCCGCTGGGGGGGAAGGACGACACCTTCGGCCCCCTGGGGTACACACTGCCGCTGGGGAGGAAGGACGGCACCTTCTGCTCCCTGGGGTACACACTGTCGCTGGGGAGGAAGGACGACACCTTCAGCTCCCTGGGGTACACACTGCCGCTGGGGAGGAAGGACGACACCTTCGGCCCCCTGGGGTACACACTGCCGCTGGGGAGGAAGGACGGCCCCTTCTGCTCCCTGGGGTACACACTGCCGCTGGGGGGGGAAGGACGACACCTTCGGCCCCCTGGGGTACACACTGCCGCTGGGGAGGAAGGACAGCACCTTCTGCTCCCTGGGGTACACACTGTCGCTGGGGAGGAAGGACGGCCCCTTCTGCTCCCTGGGGTACACACTGCCGCTGGGGGGGAAGGACGACACCTCGGCCCCCTGGGGTACACACTGCCGCTGGGGAGGAAGGACGGCACCTTCTGCTCCCTGGGGTACACACTGTCGCTGGGGAGGAAGGACGACACCTTCAGCTCCCTGGGGTACACACTGCCGCTGGGGAGGAAGGACGACACCTTCAGCTCCCTGGGGTACACACTCTTGCTGGGGAGGAAGGACGACACCTTCAGCTCCCTGGGGTACACACTGCCGCTGGGGAGGAAGGACGGCACCTTCTGCTCCCTGGGATACACACTGCCGCTGGGGGGGAAGGACGACACCTTCGGCCCCCTGGGGTACACACTGCCGCTGGGGAGGAAGGACGGCACCTTCTGCTCCCTGGGGTACACACTGTCGCTGGGGAGGAAAGACGGCCCCTTCTGCTCCCTGGGGTACACACTGCCGCTGGGGGGGAAGGACGCCACCTTCGGCCCCCTGGGGTACACACTGCCGCTGGGGAGGGGGAAGGATGACACCTTCGGCCCCCTGGGGTACACACTGCCGCTGGGGAGGAAGGACGACACCTTCGGCCCCCTGGGGTACACACTGCCGCTGGGGAGGAAGGACGACAACTTCAGCTCCCTGGGGTACACACTGCCGCTGGGGAGGAAGGACGGCCCCTTCTGCTCCCTGGGGTACACACTGCCGCTGGGGGGGGGAAGGACGACACCTTCGGCTATTAAATTGGCCTCTCAAAGCAACCTGCTAACGACAGCCTTATTAAATTGCGACTTGGCAAATTGAATAGGGCTCTATATAAGCACAGAGCATATTTTTTTACAGAAGTTTTTAGTTAACAAACTTCTATCTAAAAGCAAGGTCTTCTCTCACTAAAAACGTCTGTAAAAAAAATATGCTTTGTGCTTATATAGAGCCCTATTCAATTGGTGGAATCACAATTTAATAAGGCTGTCAGGGCAGGAAAAACCCTACGGGCTGTCGATATCGGAACTCCGTTGCCGCAAAGCCTTTGATCTGTCAAGCCTGTAAATGTTACATCCGCAAATCACTATTAAATTGCGATAAATCCACTGGTGTTAAATCCTGTAAACCGCAAATGGAGCCAAATAGCTTAAGGGTACTAGAGAGACCCGAAGGGGGTTAAAGTCCTATCTGTAGCACTGTAAATGCAAATATCAACACAATACTGTATTTTAGATTAAAGGGAGAATGATGTTAGGTATTAAAATTAATAGCACAACATTCTCAAGGTCGCAAATCTGCAATATAAAATACATTTTTTTCTGTTTAATTTCCGTGTTATATCAATCCCGGCAATCAATGTGTTAATACACATAATGGAACTCGCATGGACTAGAATATAATATTTATTGATGTATTAATATTGCCTTATTTCTGGAATGCAGGTTTGATCGTAACTCGTAATTCAAACCCGTAAGGGTATTCAAATCTAACCTCAATTTTTTAGTGAGGTAATGATGACAATCTCTTTTACTATTGGCTCCATCTAAAGCTGTAACTACGGGTTTGACTAATTGATCATGTTCACAGTCACACATGCAACGTGCGCAAGAATGGTTTCTGGGGTTTGGATGTCGGCCATGTCTGTTGCAGGCTAATTTAATAGGCTTTCAAGCCCGCAGGCTTTGCGGCTATGCTGATGCTGCTACAAGCTTCACATTTAATGGGGCTGATAGTCTCATCAAACAAATACAAGGTTCAGTCATACAGGGTTTAACCAGGCTTAAGGAACTGGAATACAGAGGACAGAGTTTGCAAATGGCGAGGCAAGGTGTAATGAAAAACTAACATGGTGAATGGTCCTGCAAGGGTTAATCAAACAGACAGGATCAGTCAGTCATTGGTCTAATAAAGAGCAACCGCTAAGAGCCAGCCAGTCAGATACTAAACAAATTTGTGGAATTGCTAAATGGGGGTTAATCAAACTGACACAAGGAATGGTTGTACAAGGGTTTATTACACAAAGAAGAGGAATGACTACACAGGAGTTAATCAAACTGGTTAAACAGATTTAGGAAAGAAGGAAACAGAGAATTTGATAGACTTGGGGAACATCCAGAGAGGGGTTAATCAACTGAGAAATGGCACATATGGAGCAAAAAGGGAAGCTAATAAGCAGAAAGGTAGGGTGAGGGTGAAAATGGGTGGTCAAGAGAAGCAAGGGAGAAAGCATTATTCTTCTTCTTGCAAGTATTCATCTGCTGAAAATTAGACCATTGGTGAATTTGGAATGGAATCCTATATAATAATTAAAGCTATCCCTTTTATCATTTCCATTTCTTCAAATATAGGCATTTAGGAACTTCTATTTTAGTTTTGATATAGAAAGTTCTTAGCGCAACTGTATAATAAGCACACTTTATCATTGCATGTAACACTCCCACATAAAATGTCCAGATTCTGCTTTTAAAGCAATACACTGGCCTGACATTTATCACAATTACTGAGAGTTAGAGAGCTCTGCTAATGTATAACGGATGACATTGCAAGACCATGTACAAAAAAAAAGAATCATTAATAAAACATACTTTAAATCTCTTGTATTCCCCTGTGGGTTTCATTCTACTGAGAAACAGCTTTCATTAACTTTGTAAATTCAGCAGTAGCTAACTTTCAGTAAGGAAACAGACAGGCCATTGCAAACAGAACTGAATTGCATGTTTACAATATGCTATCTTTTCCTTTGTTAAGAATTGCATATATTGTTAAAAAAATGTGTTTCTTTATTGTTTCCTCAGCACCAGCAGAGAGGTGTGCCACAACCAGTAGGCGGCGCATCAGTGGCTCTCCGAGAATTTGTTCAATTTATTGTTAGGGCGAGTGTTAGCTTTAGGAGTTTTAGGTTTATGGTTAGGGTAGTGGCAGATAATAAGCTTTACATAGTAAAGCTTATCATCTGCCACTACCCTGACCCCTAAATCTAACCCTAAACCTAACAGCTGCACGCCACTGCTGGACGGAACAAGAAAGGTCAAAAAATGCGATATATCAACGTTTGGTGCATTTTTCTAAATTCATCTTAGCCTACCTGAATGAGAACAATAAGATGTCATCTTGTCACATGCAGGCTGCGAAGAGGTTAAAACATTGTACCTGGGTAGCTAATGGTTAAACAATCCTGTCCCATGTCTGCGTTCAGTGAGCAAGGAATGCAAAAAATTGTATCAGTGGGTACCTGGTACTCCAAAAAATATGCAGATATAATGAAGTCAATATGGATTGTGGCTGTTAGACAACTCAGACCAGCCGCATTCTGTAAGAAATGAAAAACTAACAAAGGTGTGATGCAAGAAATGTAAGGGGGTTGTTAAACAATGACATCTTTAAAAGTCACAACAATGGGACAGCTCTTTGTCTTGCTTTGAAAATCAGCTAGAGGATACCATCTTGTTTTTCTGGATATCCATCTACTCCACAGCCTGCTAACTATAACTAATGTTCTGTATAGTTATCACTGTTTTATTTTAAAAAAATATTGTACTATATATCATTGCAACATGATTTAGAACTATTTTATATACTCTGAATAATTATTCAGATCAACCACTTTTTAATCTTTTCTGTTTCTGTGCTTAAGGGTGTTAAATTTCAATGTGTGTAAATGGTTAAATTCTTATTTGTGATCAAATTGGGTTTTGTGTAACTTTAATAGATGTGAACAAACGAAGGCTTCAAACATAGCTATAAGCTTAAATTGTGTTGGTGATGACAGCATTGTAATATAGATTTTGGAGAGTGGGTGATGGTTTACCAGGGTTTTTACAGTCACTGTAGATGACTGATAACTTGGATAAGCTATATGTTGTACAAACCAACACACCCACATTAGGCTATTACACATCTTTACTGACTTCATCTTGAGTGATTGGCGAAGCTATTCTATCTTGGATATGTTCTTCCCAAGTTTTCAACGTTCAACATACATAACTCCCAACATTTTAGTTGACCAAAGAGGGGCACTTATGTTTTTAAATAAATTCATAGTTTGTTAGTGGGACAATGTTGTGATCGCAGCAGCATGCGCAATGTGTCCGAAATTTAGAAAGATGTGCAATTAATATCTATACACATATCATATATACCACAGGTCAGATGAAATCCTAAGCACTAACCCAGGGAAAATAACAGGAGGAACCTGGAGTAGAAAGTTACTTGGGCTGAAAAAGAGGGATGAGTCCTTAGAGTTCAAGAAAATATTGAAAAACTTCTGTTAAAGAGAAAAAAAATTTTTTGTTGAAGACTCTTATCTAAGACTCTTAAATAAGGGTAGCTCAGAACTGTTTATGACTAGAAAGTTCCATCTTGTCTTTGCTGCATCACCTCATGAGAGCTGGATCATGAGGAATATTTTGTAATCTTTCAGTGGAGGGAGGGATGGGAGAGGAGGGAAGAGATAGGAGTCAGGGTTATTTGTTACATAATTGGATTTGATTGAAATTGGCACCACCCACTTCCCTATTTCAGGCCCATAAAAAGGCATGTTGCATCAGTAAATGCAAGCAAACACTACTCTTCAGAAATGTAACTGCCTCTCTCACAAACACAATCTTACCTTCGAAAGACATAGAATGTGGTCACCACTCAAATTGACCTATTGACAACTGTGCAATATGCTTTAAAAAAATAATAATAATAATCTAAGTGAAACCTTTCTTACAATGTTGCATTGCCTCGGATCTAATAGCATAGGGCCATAGTGCCATAAAATCCACAGGGAGCTATTAATCTAGCACTGGTAAAAGCATCACAATAAGATGTTATAAACTAAGAGAAAGGACAACTACAAAGCTAGTGATGACACATCCATAGCGTTTAGGCTAAGAGATCTTCACAAGATTGTATGATACTATACCAGTAGTAATGTAAGTTTCCTGGGTGTGAGGAAGACACTGATATTATTCTGCAAATTTGTTAATCTAACTATATGTTGTAGAGCCTTGGCACAGTTAGCAGATCACAGTTAGAAGATCAGTCTTTCTTGGCATACAGAATATTTGCTTTATGTTCTTCTATTCACTTACGTTTACCTTGCTCTATACATAAATAAATGTTAAATTCATTGTGCTGCCTTTTAATGACTAGTGGTTCACATATATGACCCTTCAATGAATTAAGATGACTATTACTGCTACAAAATCTCAAAACATTACAATACTGCATTAAATGCAAGTCTGTTTTGTGAAAAGAGGAACATTTAGGAGGTCCTGAGTGATAGAATCATATTTACAAAAAGGAGCAGCTGTTCGTCTAAGACCCTCTGAGGGCTTGATCACAGAACATTATTAAAATGAACCTAAGTCAGGAGACTGAGAAAGATTATCACCCCTCTCATCTCCTATACCAGAAATCTCATATGTCCACCTGAAGCAGTTGTAATAGAAAATATAGACATTTAAGTATATGTGTTAAAGGTTTTGAACTGATCTGTTATTACTACAAGATCTCTGATATTGGCTGACTGCCTCTTGAGCTGGCACAAACATGTCGGAGAAACTTGAAAATTAGATGGATGATCTTCACTGAGAGTGATTTTTTATATAAAATAAACTTTCCGTATTTATCGGTGTATAACACGTACCGGCGTATAACACACACCTCATTTTAAGAAGGAAATTTCAGGGAAAAAAACTTACATTTCAAATAAAGAACTTTGAAGCAAAATAAGGGTAGCTCAGAACTTTTTTTTTATTAATATTATTAACACTTATAAGGTAAATAACGTAAAATGACAGTAAAAGCAACTGTTTTAACAAAGAAACTTGGATATTATATGTTTTTACAAAAGTTTACTCAGAAATCGCTGCTCCTCCTCAACCTCCCTCCTCATCCTCAACCCCCTCCTCAACCGCCCTCCTCAACCTCCCTCCTCATCCTCAACCCCCCCATCCTCAACCCACCCATCCTCAAACCCCTCCTCATCCTCAACCTCCCTCCTCATCTTCAACCCCCTCCTCATTCTCCCTCCTCAACCCCCTTCTCAACCTCCCTTCTCAACCTCCCTCCTCAAACCCCCTTCTCAAACCCCCTTCTCAAACCCCCTCCTCAAACCTCCTCCTCAAACTCCCATCCTCATCCTCCTTCCTCAACCCCCTATCCTCAACCCCCTCCTCAACCCCCCTCCTCAACCTTAACCCCCTATCCTCAACCCCCTCCTCAATCCCCCTCCTCAACCTCAACCCCCCTCCTCAACCTCCCTCCTCATCCTCAACCTCCCTCCTCATCCTCACCCCCCCATCCTCAACCCCCCTCCTCATCCTCAACCTCCCTCCTCATCCTTAACCTCCCTCCTCATCCTCAACCTCCCTCCTCATCCTCAACCCCCCTCCTCATCCTCCCTCCTCATCCTCAACCTCTCTCCTCATCCTCAACCCCCCAATCCTCAACCCCCCTCCTCATCCTCAACCTCCCTCCTCATCCTCAACCTCCCTCCTCATCCTCAACCCCCTCCTCATCCTCCCTCCTCAACCTCCCTCCTCAAATCCCCTCGTCAACCCCCCATCCTCATCCTCCTTCCTCAAACCACCTATCCTCAACCCCACTCCTCAACCTCAACCCCCCTCCTCAACCTCTCTCCTCATTCTCAACCTCCCTCCTCATCCTAAACCCCCATCCTCAACCCCCCTCCTCATCCTCAACCTCCCTCCTCATCCTCAACACCCTCCTCATCCTCAACCCCCTCCTCATCCTGCCTCCTCATCCTCCCTCCTCAACCCCCCATCCTCATCCTCCTTCCTCAACCCCCCTATCCTCAACCCCAACCCCCATCCTCAACCTCCCTCCTCATCCTCAACCCCCCTCCTCAACCTAAACCCCCCTTCTCAACCTAAACCCCCCTCCTCAGCCTCGGCACCCGGTATATGCTAATAGCGTGGCGCGCATGTGCCGGGTCTTGAAGGAGGGGAGGCCGGAGCAGGTTAGGTTGAAGAGGGGGCTTTAGGTTGAGGAGGGGGGTTGGGGAGGGAGGATGAGGAGGGAGGTTGAGGATGAGGAGGGAGGTTGAGGAGGGGGTTGAGGATGGTGGTTGAGGATGGGGTGTGGAGGATGGGGTGGTTGAGGATGAGGGGGGGTTGAGGATGAGGAGGGAGGTTGAGGATGAGGAGGGAGGTTGAGGATGGGGGTTGAGGCGTCACGCCATTAGCATATACCGGTTGCCGGCACCCGGTATATGCTAATGGCGTGGCGCGCATGTGACGTCATATGAGCGCCGGGTCAATAAGGAGCGGAGGCCGGAGCAGAAGCGGGTAAGTGAGGGGAAAGGGAGAGGGGGAGGTATTTAGGGGGGTTTAGGTTAAGGAGGGGGGTTTAGGTTGAGGAGGGGGGTTTAGGTTGAGTAGGGGGGTTGAGGAGGGAGGATGAGGAGAGAGGTTGAGGATGAGGAGGGAGGTTGAGGATGAGGAGGGGGGTTGAGGAGGGGGGTTGAGGATGGGAGGGTTGAGGATGGGGGGGGTTGAGGATGAGGAGGGAGGTTGAGGATGAGGAGGGAGGTTGAGGAGGGGGGTTGAGGTTGAGGAGGGGGGTTGAGGCGTCACGCCATTAGCATATACCAGGTGCCGGCACCCGGTATATGCTAATGGCGTGGCACGCATGTGACGTCACGTGCGTGCCGGGTCAAGAAGAAGCGGAGGCCGGAGCAGAAGCAGGTAAGTGAGGGGAAAGGGAGAGGGGGAGGTATTTAGGGGGTTTAGGTTGAGGAGGGGGGTTTCGGTTGAGGAGGGGGGTTTAGAATGAGGAAGGGGTTTAGAATGAGGAGGGGGGGTTAAGGATGAGGAGGGGGGAGGGAAAGACACGGCGTATAACACGCACATCAGCGTATAATATGCACACATCATTTGCCCCCTATTTTCAGGGAGAAAAAGTGCGTGTTATATGCCGATAAATACAGTAATTATAAGTGAAACGTTCCCTTTAAAACCTCTTTCTCGAAGTCTTCCAGTTGACAGCCATACCGCATGGCCATGCTCCTTGGAGTTTTAGAGCACCTACACAGAATATACTCAACATTCCATTTGAGGCATCCACCCTCAAATGGCACTCAGTCGGCTAACCACAGTATCCCCCTATATGACAATAAATTTAGTCGACCACAGAATCGCTGCTCTGTAAAGAAAATGCACAAAGAGATAGACCGAGCTTTTGTGGCCAATGCATCATGGGCAATACTCTACAAAAGCACCTGCTTAGTCCTTTTTCTTTCTGCTGAATTGAAAATTATCAAAATTCAATGGTGAAGATGCCTTTTGGCTAAGATCAAGTGTAGTACCTCCTCTGAGATGGCTGTGCCTGCAGCACAGTCATGAAGAGGGGGGAAACCTTGGTCTGGCCAGGGGCCGAGTAGTTCTGAATGTCCAGGGCTTAGGGGAGTCAATCCTACCTCCCCCATAATAGCACAGTACACAAAGAACTTTTAATTTTTGGGCCCCCCGGCCAGGATCCTATGGTTCATGGGGGTTCCTTTATTTTTGATTTTGCCCCCAGCCTTCCAGGTTGCGGGAGCACTTTATTGTGCACCCCAAGCACTTAGCCGGAGAGACTTGTGAGAGAAGTCTCTCCGGCCTCACACTAAGTCAGATGGGGTAGGTGGCAGCTGCCTCATCTGATGCTGGCACCCATCACCTCATTTTTTGGCAGTTTTTTATGATTTGGATACGGACACAATTTAGACACGGCGCACTACACTCACCGATGGAGCCTAAGGGATCTCGCTAGTCCTCCTTGAGGGCGGGGCCTTTTGGCCAGGTATGGCCTGGGCGGAGTTGGTGGCAGCTGCTCCCCAGAGATCGGAGCCAGGGTGGGCTGGTGGCAGCTGTCCACCCTGGCGAAGATAAGATCCACGTCCGAGGGCTCCGGCCGAAGACGTGGAAGACCCCCCTCATTGCTAGGGTGAGGGGGGAATACGAGTTTCTTCTCGATATCCTGGCCGGAGCCCAGAAGAACAAAGGGGTCCTTAAGCCCTCAAGGCGGGGGGACCTGAAGGCTTCATCGGTGTCACAACACTAATGAGCACAGAATATTACATAGTTACATAGTTACATAGGGCCTCATTCTATTAACGGCCGTAGGAGATGCGGGGCCGCAAGGACCGGCCGCAAGCTATTCGGCTATTCTATTCCCCTCCGGCCGGGGATTCCGGCAGGCTTGCGGCCGGCGCCTTGCTATCCCTTGCGGCCGCTCGCGACAGAGGAAAGCCTTTGATCTAAAACGGCCGCAAGAGTTTCGGCCACAAGAAAAGCCTGGTTGCTATTCTATTGCTCCGGGAACCCTCTCTGCAAGGCTAAAAGCGAGCCGCAGCTTACTTGCAGGAAAAAGGTCCCGCTAGCACCAATTAAGCACATTATAAAGACGAAATAAAGCCATCCTGCACTCTGAGGAGACTATAAAGTGATTGTAGGTGTTAGCAAAAATAGCACAACATTCCCCTACACTCAAATCCGTAAAAAAAAAAAAATTAATTTATGTCAAAAATCCATGTAAAAAGTCCCGCGGGCTTGGAGCACCTCAGACCCGCCCACGCTGCGGCCGGAAAATAAACAGTTAATGTAAACTCGGATTTGGGCTGATGTGCAAGCTTGAGAGGGGGTTGCTATTAATCCTCATGTCCCCCAATATGATCCCTAGCATTTACAGAGCTGTACAGTGCCGTCTTGAATTTATTTTTGCGTTTTAAGTTTTCTGAGCTTACGGCCGGTTGCAAGATATATGGCCGGCCGTAAGGGGAGATCCTTGCGGGGCCGTATAATTGAATTGCAAGATAACGGAACCCCCGCAAGGAATCGCAGCCTTGCGGCCGTTTTACGGCCGATAATAGAATGAGGCCCATAGTATTTAAGGTTGAAAAAAGACCTTCAGTCCATCAAGTTAAACCTTTCAAGATCTCCTCCAATCTGCAATATGTGGATTAACTATTAATTAATTAGTTGTATTAAAAAAAAAAATCAAATCCCTCCTGATCCCAGACACCGGCGACCGGACTTCTCCCTGGATCAATACTGCCTCTCTAATTATCCATGATAACCCTGAATTCCCTTTTTAATTAGAAATAAATCCAGTCCCCTTTTAAAGTTATCTATGGAATCCGCTGTCACCACCTCCTCTGGTAGAGAATTCCACAGATTAACCGCCCTTACTGTGAAGAACCCTTTTCTTTCTTTAAGGTGGAATCTTTTTACTTCTAACCTCAAGGGCTGTTCTCCTGTCAGTTGAAAACCTCTTGGCACAAAAAGCTCCCTTAACAAATCTTTATACTGAGCCTGGATGTATTTATATAAGGTAATCATATCTATTGTAGATGCCTTTTTTTTGAGAAAATAAGTTTAATTTGGTTAGTCTTTCTTCATAACTTAGCCCCTCCATTCCCCTTATTAGTTTTGTTGCCCTCCTCTGTACCTTTTCCAGCTCTAAAATGTCCTTTTTATGAAGTGGTGCCCAAAATTGTACTCCATATTCCAAATGAGGGCATACTAGAGATTTGTATAGTAGCAGAATTATATTTGCTTCCCTGGCTTCTATACCCTTCTTAATACATGCCAATATTTTATTTGCCTTTGCAGCTGCTGCTTGGCTTTGAGCACTGTTACCTAGGTGGTTGTCCACAAGCACTCCCAAATCCCTTTCAATATCTGATACACCTAGATTTGCTCCATTAAGATTATAAATTGCATGGCTATTTTTCCTTCCCAGATGCATAACTTTACATTTATTCGTATTAAATCTCATCTGCCATTTAGATGCCCATTCCTCAATTTTATGTAAATCCTTTTGGAGGGAAAGCACATCACTATCTGATTTAATTACCTTGCACAACTTCGTGTCATCAGCGAAAATACAGACACCACACTCCAATCCTACCTCTAAGTCATTAATAAATATGTTAAAAAGGAGAGGACCTAATACTACCACATTAGTCCAATTGGAGTATGTTCCACTTACAACATCCCTTTGCTTCCTGTCTTTTTGCCAGCTTACTGCAACTCCCGTATCTCTTAGTTTGCACAATAGTCTCCCATGTGGCACTGTATCAAAAGCCTTTGCAAAATCCAAAAAGACTACATCCACTGAGTTGCCTTGATCCAGGTTCCTACTAACCTCCTCATAGAAACTAATTAGATTTGTTTGACATGACCTATCCCTCATAAATCCATGTTGACTCCTACTTATAATCCTGTTCAAATAGACATATTCTTGTATATTATCCCTTAGTAACCCTTCTAAAAGCTTCCCCACTACAGAAGTGAGGCTCACTGGTCTATAATTCCCCGGATTTGTTCTTGCTCCCTTTTTAAATATAGGTATCGCATCTGCTTTTCTCCAGTCATCTGGTAAAGACCCTGTGTTGAGTGAATTTTGAAAAATTAAATATAATGGTTTGGCTATTACAGAACCCAGTTCCCTTAGTACCCTTGGATGTATTCCATCAGGACCCGGGGCTTTATTAACATTTATGTTTTCCAACCTCTTTTGGATTACTTCCTGTGTTAACCAATTATTTGGCAAACGTAGTGTAGCCCCATTATGTTGCCGTGTCCCAACCACTGGTACCTCCCTTGTGTATACCGAAGAAAATAACCTATTTAGCTCATCTGCCTTTTCTTGGTCACTAATTATTAGAAGGCCTGTGTCACATCGTAATGTTCCTATAGCTTCCTTCCTCGCCTTCTTCCCATTAATATACTTAAAAAATATTTTAGGGTTAGTCTTACTCTCTTTTGCAATTAATTTTTCATTTTCTATTTTAGCCAGTGTAATTGCCCTTTTGCAAGCCTTGTTGATTTCCTTGTATTCCTGTAAGGCAGTCTCTATCCCCTCTTGTTTGTATAATTTAAATGCCTGTTTTTTTACTCCGTATCTTGATCTTTAAATCATTGTTAAGCCACATTGGATGGGATTTACTCCTTTTACTTTTATTCCCACATGGTATATGCCGATGTGTATGTATATTTAGTAAGGATTTAAATGTTGTCAATTTTTGTTCAGTATTTTTACCTGCCAGTTCTCTGTCCCAGTCTATACTTAGTATTGCTGCCCTTAGACCGTTAAAATCTGCCCTTTTAAAATTAAGAGTTTTCGTTGGCCCCTTAAAATTTTGTTTTTTTAATTCAATCTCAAAGCAGACTGTGTTGTGATCACTGTTTCCCAAAGGTTGCCCTATTCCAACATTTGATACTATATCAATATTATTCCTAATAATAGAGTCCCCTACAACCAAAACCTGTCTGTTGCTCTGCCTATTCTTCCCTGCCTCTCCTCCAGTAGAGCTGTTCTCCCGGCTGGTAGAGGAAACAGCTCTATCTGGAATTGCCATTCCCGAATTAACATCTCCAACTGTTTCCTCAATCTGGCAAATCTGTTGGTGTTTGCCAACTGAGAACTGGCCTGCCTCCTCCTGTTGCCCCTGCTTCCCCTTGTAACTGTAACCTAGCTACCTCCCTGGACATCCTCACTAGCCCCAGCTACGCCCTCCATGCTAGGCCCAGCTAAACTGTGCTCAGTGAGCACCAACCCCCTTTCCAGTGGAGCAATATCACTAAGTTCTGCAATTCTCCGCTCCAGATCTTCAATTTGAGCTTCCAGAGAGGCAACATGCTCACAGCTCTCACAGAGGTATGGACCCTGGATCATCTGTTCCAGTATTGCATACATATGACAGGATGTACACTGAGTGAGGTTGCCACTGGACTGACTCATAATTATTATTATTGTCTACAAAATTTCAGTGGGAAAAATAAAGAATATAAAATAATATATTTGTATAAAGTTTTCCTGCTTTGCACTATAAATCTGCCCTCTCTTTTCTTTGATGTCCCTACCCCTATTTAAACTCCTACACTTTCACTAGAACTGCACCTGATACCGAAAATGTTCGCAAGCTCACAAGTTCGCCCCTTCTCCCATTTATACTAACTTCTGCCTTCTCACCTGGGCACAATTAGTGCACTCTACAATTTATCAGCCTTTACTTGTAAGGTCCACTTGTAAACAGGCCCCAAAACAGCTCACAAACCTTTTATACTAGTTTAGCAGGGAAGCCACACCCCTCTCACCTGGGCACAATTAGTGCACTCTGCAATTTATCAGTCTTTACCTGTAAAGGAAAATCCACTTGATATCACAAGATGCACTTCACAAAGAGCACACCTGGGCATTCAATAATAAAAAAAAAAGATGTAACTTAAAGAGACTCAAACATCTGATTTCTCCTGCACCACTATGAAAATCAGTTCCAGTAAATAACTGGACTGACCTATCTGCCTAGGGACTTTTGCAAAACCAACTTCTTATTGATCTGAATGAATAGATATAAAAGCTGATGGTTGCTATTATGATTAAAACATGGACAGAGATATATCTTTAAACAAATCTATCTCTGAAAGATATGGAGTAAGATTAATCAACCTAATTATAGTTTATTGTTTAAACATTGCTGATGCTACAATACCTACTATATTGTCTTATTATATATTACTACTAGGTATGCACAGAGAAATGTTAAAATAAATATGAACTAGTAACTTGTTCATCATAAATGAAGTTATCAGAGAATATCTTGAATTGTCTGTGCTGGCTCTCTCTGTGCTGTATCTCTTTATGGACTGTCTCTCTCTGCATGCTCTCTTTCTGTGCGTGCTCTCTCTCTCTCTGCACTCTCTCGTAGTCCACATGGGCTGTTAAGGGCTAGGCCTATGTAGGCAGCCTTTAATAATGGTTAATTAATCCCCCAACCCAAAGCATCAGGAAGTGGGAGGGAGTGGGGACTTGAGGCCTGAATAATGTAGAAGTGGTCTCATGGGGACCCAAATTATTTTGCTTAGTGGGTGAAGAATAGGCTGAGCTAGTCATTAAAGCCCTGCATTCATATTTTCTTGTATTAACCCCATCCCTATGTTTGGGAGAAGGTTTATATATATATATATATATATATATATATATACTAGCGACTTGCCCGTCAAAAATGACGGCAATAAAATTGTAAGGCAGGTAATGCTGTTTGCCACACAATGTAAGGATTTTAGTCCTCTGAGTACCTTCGGCGCTCATTGCGAGCCTCTCCCTTCATGTACTTTTGGTCGTTTGAGCACCTTCGGCACATATTGCAAGCCCCGCGCTGAGTGTCTTCGGCGCTCCTCGCGAGGCTTGCAATAAGCGCCTTTGGTGCATATTGTGAGCCTCTCCCCTTGTGTACTTTTGCTCCTCTAAACACCCTCGGCGCTCATTATGAGCCCCACGCTGAGCACCTTTGGTTTCCTTTTCAAAGTGTTGCCTATTGCGCTCATCTCCACCAGCTCAAGGAGCACCTTTGGCGTTTCACCAGCGCAAGGAGTGCCTGTGGCGATTCTTGCCTGGCCGCAACCGCAGACCACGCAAAGTGCTCGCCCGCAGTTTTAACGTTGCGTTACCAACGTATTTTGGCAAGCCTGCGCTGCTGAGAACTATATATGTGATACATATATATAAATACATACATATGTGTGTGTGTGTTGGTAGCAAATTAGGGCAAGTATTTAGTGTGTTCCCGTTAGTGGCAGAGTTTCTATGGTGACTACAATGTTTCATAGTCCCTTATGTGTACATGTTAGACAGGTTCAGTGAGTGTGCTAGAGCAAGCTATAAACCTTCAAAACCCTGTCTATAAGGAAGTTAACATTACAAGTGTCTTTGTGTTGTCCATGTAATAGTTCTGCAAACTTGCTTGTAAAAACCCCAGCATGGCAAAAGCAGCCTAGATGACTATTTTGCGGGACTTGTTTAATTAAGGCCTTAGTGATTTAAAATGACAGATAGAAAAAAACTAGACTACTGTGGTCCTTTAATATGAAACAAGCATTTGCAATGTGGAAGACGTCACACAAACACACACACAAAAGGGAATCTATAATTCACTTCTCTTAGCCTGTTCGAGATACTGCCTATTTATCTTTATCACAAGTGTTTTTCACAAGAAGGGCCACTCTAGAAATTCCAGACATATAAAGTATTGTGTTCTGACTGGGACAATAGCTGGCAACATAAGGATGTGGGCAGTTTTACATCATGTTATGGGTTAAGATATTAGAACAACTATGCAAGTGAGGGAAAGAAGAAAAGTAGGAGGGTTGGGAGTAAAAGGAGTAAGATAAAAAGATACACAGAAAGAGTGGAAAAGGAATGGAGAGGGAGGATGTCAGGGGATATTGGGAGAGAGAGGTGAAAGAGGAGAGAGAGAGAGGAATAAACAGTACATTTGTGTTCACATATGAACGTCTAAAATACATTTAAAAAAAAAATCCTTCTCAGAATTCCGAGACATACAGTTATTCCACTGCACTCTGGGAACCTGGGCAGGGACATGCAAATGAGCTTTCACTCTTTAACCCAATACCATTTTAAACATGTCTCCTTTTGACATATGCCTGCTGTGTATATATATATATATATATATATATATATATATATATATATAAGGGTCAAGTCACATTATTTGACGTCAGCAGTGTGTAGCCAATGAAATATGGCACGTGTCGTGAGCTGTCTTGGTGGGTATATAATGTGCCATGTAGGCATTCAGAAAACAAATCAAGCATCGCTGTCATGGGTAAAAGGTGTAATTTATCTGTCTTTGAAAAGGGGATGTTAATTGGCTTTCGGGCCAAGGGTGGCCGTATTTCTGAAACACTGCAGTTTGTGAAATGTTCAAGTGCTGCTGTGGTTAAAGTGTATTGTGACTGGACAAACAGCACACTTGTGAATAATCGGGGTCGAAACTGAGGAGCACCACGTCCCATTGATGTTAGAGGCACTGGAGTAGGACGGGAGGCGAGGGGGGCTGACCACCCCAGGCTTAACAATCTTGGGGGCGACACCAGCTGCGGTAGGGTCGTGGATCAACTGCTGTTCATGCCGCTCTCGCGCGCGTGTGTCTGCTGTACCACAGCCCGGTTCGCAAGGTGGACTCCATGCCTGTCACTTACTTTCCCATCTATCAGGCAGTTACTATAGCGACCATAGAGGTGGTGACAGCACAGAGCGTCGGGAGACCGAAAGCAGCGCCACCTACCTTTGAGTGTCTGCGTGAGAGTGAGTCTGTGTCTGTGAGTGTGTCTGTGATTGGGTGTAGGTCTGTGTCTGTGAGTGTGTTTGTAAGTGTGTGTCTGTGAGTATGTGTGTAAGTCTGTGAATGGTTGTGTAAGTCTGTCAGTGTGTTTGTGAGTGTGTGTGTCTATGAGTGCGTGCAAGTCTGTGAGTGTGTGCCTCTGTGTGTGTGTGTGAGTATGTTTTTCTGTATGTGTGTCTGTGTTTGCGTGTCTGTGAGTGTGTGTAAGTCTGTGAGTGGGTGTCATGAGTGGGTGTATAAGTCTGTGTGTGTGAGTGTAAGTCTTTGTGTGTGTCTGTGTGTGTGCTTTTGCCGCCCGCAGCTGCCCCTGAATTTCAGCTGGCTTAGTGGGTATATAAGGTGACATGTAGGCATTTTGCAAACATATCAACCATCGCTGTCATGGGACAAACATTTTAATTTATCTGTTGGGCTGAGGGTGGCAGTATTTCTGAAACAGTGCAGTTTGTGAACTGTTCGCATGCTGCTGTGGTTTAAGTGTACTGTGACTGGACAAACGGCACCATTGTGAAAAACTGGGTCGTAACTGAGGAGCACCCTGTGACATTGATGTTAGAGGCACTGGTGTAGGAAGGGGGCGAGGGGGGCGGACCGCCCAGGCGTAACCACCTTGGGGGTGGCACCAGCTGAAGAGAACGTGGATCAATTGCTGCTGATGTCGCCCCAGCGCACATGTCTAAGTCTGTGTGTCTGTGTGTGTGCTTCAGGCTGCCCCTGAATTTGATGGCGGGGAGCGTAAAAATTCAGGGGTAGCCCCGGGAGGCAAAAGCTCTAGCTACGCCACTGGTTAGAGGTGAACGTCGGCTGCAAAGGTGTCTGAGGGCCAAACGACATCTACAGTTGAGCATCTCATCGTCCAAATGCAGCAGTACAGCCAGCCCTCTTATATACGGGGCTCAGAAGTGAACGACTGGTCACTGCAGCCATAATGACGAGGGTTCATCATCAGAAATGGCTTCACTTTGTACGCCAGTAACGGAATTGGACCTTTTCTGCTTGGCAAAGTGTTGCCTTCTCTGATGAGTCATATTTTCTGTTCCATCGAATGGATGAACGTTAACTTGTCAGGCGCGAAAATTCAGAGAACAAACCATTCTTGGAAGAACACACGTTGGTGTTCTTTTGCCCAACATAAATTAAATGATTGTTGTGGTAAACTTTAATACAAAATATGAGATTAGTAATCTGAGGGGAGGTAGTATGAAAAAACTACAAAAATCTGTTGAAATATTAAATACTAATTAAATGTATTTAATTCATACTTATCGGAATGAAAAGGTGTAAATAAGTTACTAAACAAAAGAAGAGAAAAGAACACCTATATATCCAAACCAGTTTAGTGTCCTAAGATAGGGTAGTAATTAATTAAATATAATTCAAACATTTTTATCTGAATAAGTAACATTTCTCAATTTATTCAATACATATACAAGTATGACATGTTAAAAACAATTAAAATTAATATATAGCAGCAATGAAGACACACCAGAACACTGAAAGAAGTATAATAATGTAATTGCTATATAGACACCGCTAAAAAATTACATTTTAATATAACCTAAATCAAAATCAAAATGATAAAGTGCACAGTGCTATAAAGTGATGATTCAATGAAAATTATACTATTCTGATTTGGTGATAGCGGAGCCCACCATTTACTCCTTTACACTAATTCTAAATATACTATCTGCACAAAACCTGAAAAAAACTAAATAAACTAATCGTGATGGTGGTACTAGAGATCCACCAATTACCCCCTAACTCTACCAATTACCCCCTAACTCTACAGAATTATTATACATACGGTAACTTCATATATTAACTTCTTTCAGTGTTCTGGTGCGTGTTCATTGTTGCTATATGTTAATTTTAATTGTTTTTAACATGTCGTACTTGTATATGTATTGAATAAATTGAGAAATTTAACTTATACAGATAAAAATGTTTGAATTATAATTAATTACCGTAATTACTACCCTACCTTAGGAGGCTAAACCGGTTTGGATATATAGGTGTTCTTTTCTCTTCTTTTGTTGTGGTAAACTACCTCCTCATAAAATCTACTACACATGCTAAGAGCCGCTGATGGGAGAGTAAACTTGAAACAGCTGTACATGGGTAGGATTCCTGGCTTGTGCATAATCCATCCTTAGCTTTGCCCAAAGCTGTGTAAAACAGCAGGCATATGCTTAAAGGAAGCCATGTCTGAAATGGTTACGGATTACAAGAGTGAAGCCTTTGTGGGCAGATTTGCTTTATAGATAGATAGATAAATAGAGAGATAGATAGATAGATAGATGCATAATCAGAGTATTGCAGTATATAGTGATACCTTTTTTATTCGACAAAAATATTCATAACTATATGACAAGCTTTCGAGAGCTTCCTCCCAATCTAATATCAGTATAGCTCCCAACTTGAGAAAGAGAGGAAGCTCTGGAAAGCTTGTCATATTTTTATGAATATTTTTGTCCAATAAAAATGTTATCACACACACAGAAATATTGACAAGGTGATGTTATTGACTTACATTGTGAGGGACTGTGCCTGCCACGTGTCATATCCCATAATACAATATTAGTGGTACATATATTTAGTACTTTATGCAATGTGACTGGAAATTGACCTGCTAAATGAACAGTAGATACCTTTGACAAGCAGTTAGATGCATTGCACGGACCCCCCTGCAGGTGTCGCTGTTCAGTGCGCACTCACTCCGTGGCTCTGTCCCGTCACAACGCCCGTCTAGCAGTCTGGTCTGTGCTCTCTATCGTTTGTTGGCCGGACTGGGTGACGTTGGAACAACAAAGATGGCAGCGGGAAGCAGCAACTACTGGGAAGGTGAGACCCGGATCCAGGGAGAGTTCAGAGCGGATAAACCGGGGGAGAGTCTGGGGAGGGGAGACTTGAGGCGGCGTGACTGCTCGGTTAGACTGGTTGATTGGAAGCGACATTAAACAGTGTATAAAATGAGGGTTTGAACTGTGAGACTGAGAAGAGAGCTCAGTGTGACATGGTGAATCACAGCAATAATAATTTAATATCACACAGAGACACATTGTCACCCATAATACATCCAAATCTGCAACTGCTTACAGCCCATCCATACCATCTCCCCCCTGCTTAGGACTTAGAGCCCATCCATACCATCTACCCTCTGCTTAGGAGCTCCAGCCCATCCATACCATCTACCCCCAGCTTAGGAGCTCCAGCCTATCCATACCATCTACACCCTGCTTAGGACTTCCATACCATCTCCCCCTGCTTAGGACTTCCATACCATCTCCCCCTGCTTAGGACTTACTGCCCATCCATACCATCTACCCACTGCTTAGGAGCTCCAGCCTATCCATACCATCTCCCCCCTGCTTAGGACTTAGAGCCCATCCATACCATCTCCCCCCTGCTTAGGACTTAGAGCCCATCCATACCATCTACCCCCTGCTTAGGACTTTCAGCCCATCCATACCATCTACCCCCTGCTTAGGAGCTCCAGCCTATCCATACCATCTACCCCCTGCTTAGGAGCTCCAGCCTATCCATACCATCTACCCCCTGCTTAGGACTTTCAGCCCATCCATACCATCTACCCTCTGCTTAGGACTTTCAGCCCATCCATACCATCTACCCCCTGCTTAGGAGCTCCAGCCTATCCATACCATCTACCCCCTGCTTAGGAGCTCCAGCCTATCCATACCATCTACCCCCTGCTTAGGACTTTCAGCCCATCCATACCATCTACCCTCTGCTTAGGACTTTCAGCCCATCCATACCATCTACCCTCTGCTTAGGACTTTCAGCCCATCCATACCATCTACCCTCTGCTTAGGACTTTCAGCCCATCCATACCATCAACCCTCTGCTTAGGACTTTCAGCCCATCCATACCATCAACCCTCTGCTTAGGACTTTCAGCCAAACCATACCATCTACCCCCTGCTTAGGACTTGCAGCCCATCCATACCATCTACCCCCTGCTTAGGACTTCCAGCCTATCCATACCATCTACCCCCTGCTTAGGACTTCCAGCCTATCCATACCATCTACCCCCTGCTTAGGAGCTCCAGCCAATCCATACCATCTACCCCCTGCTTAGGACTTCCAGACCATCCATACCATCTACCCCCTGCTTAGGACTTTCAGCCCATCCATACCATCTACTCCCTGCTTAGGACTTGCAGCCCATCCATACCATCTACCCCCTGCTTAGGACTTCCAGCCTATCCATACCATCTACCCCCTGCTTAGGACTTCCAGCCTATCCATACCATCTACCCCTTGCTTACGAGCTCCAGACAATCCATACCATCTACCCCCTGCTTAGGACTTCCAGCCTATCCATACCGTCTACCCCCTGCTTAGGACTTACAGCCCATCCATACCATCTACCCCCTGCTTAGGACTTTCAGCCCATCCATACCATCTACCCCCTGCTTAGGAGCTCCAGCCTATCCATACCATCTACCCCCTGCTTAGGACTTTCAGCCCATCCATACCATCTACCCTCTGCTTAGGACTTTCAGCCCATCCATACCATCTACCCTCTGCTTAGGACTTTCAGCCCATCCATACCATCTACCCTCTGCTTAGGACTTTCAGCCCATCCATACCATCAACCCTCTGCTTAGGACTTTCAGCCAAACCATACCATCTACCCCCTGCTTAGGACTTGCAACCCATCCATACCATCTACCCTCTGCTTAGGACTTTCAGCCCCCTGCTTAGGACTTTCAGCCCATCCATACCATCTACCCTCTGCTTAGGACTTTCAGCCCATCCATACCATCTACCCCCTGCTTAGGAGCTCCAGCCTATCCATACCATCTACCCCCTGCTTAGGAGCTCCAGCCTATCCATACCATCTACCCCCTGCTTAGGACTTTCAGCCCATCTATACCATCTACCCTCTGCTTAGGACTTTCAGCCCATCCATACCATCTACCCTCTGCTTAGGACTTTCAGCCCATCCATACCATCTACCCTCTGCTTAGGACTTTCAGCCCATCCATACCATCAACCCTCTGCTTAGGACTTTCAGCCAAACCATACCATCTACCCCCTGCTTAGGACTTGCAGCCCATCCATACCATCTACCCTCTGCTTAGGACTTTCAGCCCATCCATACCATCAACCCTCTGCTTAGGACTTTCAGCCAAACCATACCATCTACCCCCTGCTTAGGACTTGCAGCCCATCCATACCATCTACCCCCTGCTTAGGACTTCCAGCCTATCCATACCATCTACCCCCTGCTTAGGACTTCCAGCCTATCCATACCATCTACCCCCTGCTTAGGAGCTCCAGCCAATCCATACCATCTACCCCCTGCTTAGGACTTCCAGACCATCCATACCATCTACCCCCTGCTTAGGACTTTCAGCCCATCCATACCATCTACCCCCTGCTTAGGACTTCCAGCCTATCCATACCATCTACCCCCTGCTTAGGACTTCCAGCCTATCCATACCATCTACCCCTTGCTTACGAGCTCCAGACAATCCATACCATCTACCCCCTGCTTAGGACTTCCAGCCTATCCATACCGTCTACCCCCTGCTTAGGACTTACAGCCCATCCATACCATCTACCCCCTGCTTAGGACTTTCAGCCCATCCATACCATCTACCCCCTGCTTAGGACTTTCAGCCCATCCATACCATCTACCCTCTGCTTAGGACTTTCAGTCCATCCATACCATCTACCCCCTGCTTAGGACTTTCAGCCTATCCATACCATCTCCCCCCTGCTTAGGACTTCCAGCCTATCCATACCATCTACCCCCTGCATAGGACTTACAGCCCATCTATACCATCTACCCCCTGCTTAGGACTTACTGCCCATCCATACCATCTACCCTCTGCTTAGGACTTACTGCCCATCCATTCTATATATACCCCCTGCTTCAGATTTACAGCCCATCCATACCATCAACCCTCTGCTTAGGACTTACAGCCCATCCATACCATCTACCCTCTGCTTAGGACGTACAGCCCATCCATACCATCTACCCCCTGCTAAGGACCTACTGCCCATCCATACCATCTACCCCCTGCTTAGGATTTACTGCCCATCCATACTATCTTCCCCTGCTTGGGACTTACTGCCCATCCATACCATCTACCCCCTGCTTAGGGCTTACAGCCCATCCATACCATCTACCCCCTGCTTAGGGCTTACAGCCCATCCATACCATCTACCCCCTGCATTAGGGCTTACAGCCCATCCATACCATCTACCCCCCTGCATTAGGGCTTACAGCCCATCCATACCATCTACCCCCCTGCTTAGGGCTTACAGCCCATCCATACCATCTACCCCCCTGCTTAGGGCTTACAGCCCATCCATACCACCTCCCCCCTGCTTATGAGCACCACCCCATCCATAATATCTACCCCCTGCTTAGGACTTAAAGCCCATCCATACCATCTACCCTCTATTTATTACCTTATACACTCATGTATCTCTCAGTATGCTTTATCAAACAATGTTGTAGTTATCCTATATACCTAGTTTTACCATCATTAAAATCTCCTGATGTTCACTGTGTTTATAGTCAGGGTGTTATCTTTGCATGTCTCAGTGTCCAAGCTTATATATACATAACTTCCTTAATCGTAATAAAGGGCCATAGAAGTATTCTCTATGGTTTGCTCATATGAAGAGCTTCTCTTGATAATAGGCAAATGTTTTAGGAATCTTCCAACGATGGTAGGGCACATTTACAAGGGATTAAAGGCAAATTTAAGTTTCATGGATTATGAATGCATTTGATAGAGGAGAATCAGTAGTGTATGAAAACATATTTTTGCATGAAAAATACCAAAATAAATATTATACTTATCCCAAAGTTTGCTAAATCTCTTGAGTTTGCAATTAGTCAATTTTCAGAGTGAATACCACTGCAAATCCATGCTAAAATTAGCATAACATTCATAATTCGTTTTGGCCACTCACAAGCTGCTAATACATTGTATCAATCTGTGATAGCAGTTTGTGCAGGAAGGAATCATGGGAGGTGTAGTCCCCTGCACAAGGAAGCAGGAGGAGCCAGACACTCATGATGCTGCTGATGGCTTGAAGGTTAGTAAAGGGTTAAAATGCATACCTAAATGTAGTGTTCCTATTGGTAGGTACACTGTACCTATGTAAGCAACTCTGGGGGTGTGGAAAACCAGTTTTATTTTTAAATAAAATGAATCTATAAATGTATAGAATTAATCAATATAATATGTGTTTCTGATAAAGGCAGCATATGTTCGAATAGAAAAAGGTAAAGACAAGGAAACTTAGACATACCTTTAATGTGAACTTTATTGTATAGAACACAACGACTTTAAAAACAAATAAAAAGTTAAAACCAGTGTATTGAAAACCCTTTGGATGATGGTACATAAAGAGAGAATTTGTGCAATTTCAAGTCCCAACTTGAAGTGTGTAGAGATTTGGGTACAGAAAAGTAAACAGTGTTGCAAGTTGGTACTTGAGAAATTGGACAAATTCTCTCATACAAAGGGTTTTCAATACACTGTTTTTAACTTTTTTTTAATTTTTTTTTAATGTAGCTGTGGTCTATATAATAAAGTTTATATTTTTTCCTTGTAAATTTGCCCTACCATTGATGAAATATTCAATTAGTGGTGTTATGCACATAACTAATATCTTGAATAACGTCCGTGTGCAGCATGGACAGCAGCTAGATGTCATGGTAGTGAGTCAATAAGATGCTGGAAGGTTGGCAAGAGTATCTAAAGCCATGCAGACTGCAGTGCATGCGACAACAGCTGAAGAGTGTGTGGTGGAGGATCCATACTGTGAACATGGAGATCAAGGTGTTCCCACGGTTGCTTGATGGGGTTCAAGTTCGGGGAATTTGTTGGTCAGGGAAGTACTTGAAAGTCTTTGTTGTGTTCCTACAACCACTTCCAGACAATTCTGGCCATATGACATTTTGCATTGTCCTGCTGGAACATCCCATCTGCTCCAGGGAAGACAGTCAACATGTATCGGTGTACTCGATCTGCAAGGATGGATAGATAACCCAATTGTTTGAGAGTGCCTTCCAGAGTTATGAGTGGACCCAGACAATGCCAAGAAAACATTCCCCAGACCATAACGCAGCTTGTGTTCTTCCAACACTTTTTGCAGAGTGTTTGCTCTCTAAGGTTTTGCACCTGACATGCCAACGTGCGTCGAGTCGATGGAGCAGAAAACGTGACACATCAGAGAAGGCCACCCTTTGCCAATCAGAAGAGGTCCAATTTCAGTACTGTCATGCAAATTGAAGCCATTTCTGACGATGAACCTCTTCAGCATGGATGCAGCGACTAGCTGTTAGCTTTGGAGCCCCATACGCAACAGGGTGTGATATTGTTTTAGACACATGTCTGGTAGCCTCCTTGTTCGTTTGGACGGTGTGTTGCTCAACTATAGCGTTTTGTTTGGCCGTCACTCACCTTCACAGCCGGCATTCGACATTAATAGCATGTGGTTCTCCGTAGTTTCCACTTTGTTTATTCACAATGGTGCAGTTTGTCCAGGCAAACACTTCACTCGAACAGTTCACAAACTGCCAACTTTGGCCCAAAAGCCAATGATCATCCCCTTTTCAATGTCGTATAAATTGCAAATTTTACCCATGACAACGATGCTTGATATGTTTGCAGAATGCATACTTCACCTTATGTACCCACCAAGCCAGCTCAAGACACGTGTCATATTTCATTGGCTACGCACTGCTGATGTCAAAAGTAGGCAGTTGCCATAATAATGTGACTTGACCCTGTATGTTCATAATGTTTTAGAACGTTTAAATATAGCCTTAAATTTATATCAAAGGTGAAGGCAACTCGCAAAAAAATCTATAGAGTAAAAAAGTAATATAATTATCCAAGATCTACATATAGAAATGTTGGTAACAGAACCAGCACTGATGAACCCCAATAGTACTCTATTTGGGTATAATGCATTATTATTATTATTGTTTATTTGTAACTCGCCAACATATTCTGTAGCAATATACATAAGTTAGCTTCCAGGCAAAAACAAATTCAATATTAACACATTGCAAAGAATGCACTGTCTTTGAGCTTAGAATCCGGTGTCCATAGCGCTTTCCCCAAAACGTCATGTAAGACTGAAAACTCGCAGACTTACAATCTAACTTTTAAAATAAACTTTATTGAAAAATGCAATTAAATTAAATTGCTAACATAAGAAAAGGGTGAATTAAAAGAAAAAAAATACTAGGGATAGATAGACTCTGCTGTAAATCACTGTTATAATGTACTAGCGACTTGCCCGTCAAAAAATGACGGCAATAAGATTGTAAGGCAGGTAATGTTGTTTGTGTGCAAAATGAATTTTGTTGGTGTTTTTTAAGATCCTTTGGCGCTCATTGCGAGCCTCGCACTGATCGCCTTTGGCGCTCATCGTGTGGCTCGCAATGAGCGCCTTGGGCAGCGTTGGTGTTTTTTTTTGGTATGGCAATGAATAATTAAGAAAATAAGAAATTAATATACTTTACCTATTGTGAAGTAATATATGCAGGAAGCGTTGAAGAGCTGGCAATCTGTTTTCATGTTGCTGCTGCATTAGTACTGTGGAGCTGCTGTGTAAGCGTCATGAATGTGTGCAGTGTGCAGTGTAATAGTGTGTGTGCGCGAGGCAAATCCGTTAGGGTAGCTGCGTACTTCCGGATTGTATAAGTTATTGTTCTAAAATGGCGGCTAATGTGTGGTATGCAGCTGTGGCTGATTTAGCGTCCTTCGTTTCGGATGTTGTCCAACTTTTTCGGAATATCGGTAGCTGTTTGGTGGTGTTTTGCGTGTTTAGGGTCCTTTAGCCTCATTTTCGTTTTGTTCGGCGGACATTTTTTCTCTTGCTTTGATGATTTTCAGGTGTCTAAACTCCGAAATTTGGAGTTAAATCGAGGTGTAACTTCACTTGCAGAGGTCCTGGGTGCACCCCCTTGCTGTGGGTAACCTTTTTATGTGTTTGTTGTGTGTATTATTATGTTTTTGTGGTTGCTCGGGTTGCGTCCTTGTTTTCGGATCTCATACGTCTTTTTCGGGAAAATCCGTAGGTGTTTGGTGGGGTTTTGCGTCTTTGGACTGCTGTAGCCTTCTTTTCGTTTTTTTCGGCGGCAATTTTTTCTCTTGCTTAGGGGATTTTTGAGTGTCTAAACTCTTTTATTTGGAGGTAAGCTGTAGGTAAGCTTTGTATGTATTTGTTGTGTGTATTTATTGTGTTCTGCATGTGCGTGGGTTTCGGACGATTTTTGCGAGGTCGTAATGGGTCGTAACGTGTCTCGTATTTTGCTTTCGTAACAACGTAAATTTTGTGAGGTCCGCAGTTGCTGGCAAGGAGCACCTTCGGCGCTCCATGCCAGCAACTGTGGCCCTCGCTTCGCTAGCCCGCAAGCGTTAACAACAGCCCACATGCTCACAACTATATATGTGATTAACCAATAGTTCACAAAATACAGTCAATCACAAAACTGTTTAGACTTAATTTATGTTACTTTGTAAATAAAGGGAATCAGAATGTAACAGTGTGTACATCGTACACAATTTTGCTTAATTTTTTTATGCCCCAATGTAACAGTAAATGGCTGATATTTATGGATTATAACTGCTAATATTGCATACTTCATGTAGCAGTTTTCTCAAACTACAGTGGTCTTTTAAGCACACCACTCTATGTAGTATCAGTCTCTGATGACCGAATCATGTCCATGTTTGTAATAGGTATTTACATCCACATATACCCTTGTCTGGGTGAACAGGATTTAACTGGCAACTTTTACTTTGGGCACAAGCATATCATACTTGGTCCAATGGCCTGCAATATTATTTACATTGGTTTTAGATTTGTTCCAGGCCCATAGGCTGAGATATGATAAATGCATGGGGTATACCTGGGCCAGACAGGTATGCTGCAAAATAATTATTTACCTTTATTTGAAGAGAGTCAACATTTTATGCAGCACTATACATAATGGGAAATACAATATGCTACATTCCAATCCAATAACAAATATTAGTACAAAAGCATGCTCCTCCACTGTAAATGAATGGAATAAATGGCATTATTTGCAAGCACTTATAATTCCATTTCCTATGTATGCTAAAATTGTGACAACTAAAAGGTAGATTTCCAACTGAAGACTGGTAGGACACTCACTGATAGACATCAAGTAGAGTTCAACCTAATTGGGGATTTAATTATCACTGTGCCAAGATAACTTCATTCCCAGTGGCAATGGAGCTGAGTATAAGTGTGGAAGAAGGGGGTAATGCATATACTGTGCACCATGTTTGAATGTGACTGTAAGAACAAATTAACACTATGCAGGTAGATGTTGTTAGGATGACAACTGAAAATGATCCCGTGGCAGAAAAGTCTGAGCACCCCTGTGTTAAAAAAGTTATGTGCTCCCACATGCTTTGTTCATCATTGTTATATCATCTTTAACAATGGTTCTTGCTCCTTTTTTTGTGTGCAACCATGTTCACATAATATTTCATAAGTCATACTACTATCATCATCTACGGATATAAAATCATTTTTATTTATTTTCTTCCAATATTGCTTGTTACCATTATTGTTGTATACATGCTGTGCACTTTACATTTAAAATAGTGTACAAATAATTGAGGTTTTGTAGAGTATGGTGTATTCATTTTTTATTGAAACATATAAAATATTTTTAATAGGAGTGTTATATTATCACTTTCTGCTCAGATTTAAGTAATCACAGGCTTTATACACCAATCAGTCCTATTCAATAAATTCCTTGCAACCCATTGAAGCTAGTCTTTTTTATGTTATCTACTAGTAATGCAAGGTTTTGTAGGAAATGTGAACACTGGACCCAACAAAAATTGTGACACTTTATTGAGCTTCTTACGGCTATTACTACTATTATCAGCGACCGTGACATTGTATAATACAATAAAATAGTTTGATCTAAGTTTATTATTTTAGAATCAGTGTCTAGTTGGAAAGCTATCAACATATTCAAATATTTATAAGTTGATGTTTGGTGAATCCAGAGTTTCAGATGTCTTTCTCTACTTTATAAAAAGTTGTTTATAATAATATCATACCTCCCAACGGTCCTCTATCCTCCTTAGCCCCTGCAATATCCCTGTTTTTGAAGGAACAGTTGCACATTTAAGGACAAATAACTTTATTCCGGCTTAATCACTTCCCTCTCCAGTTGATTTCTCCAACTTTCCAGGAAAAATAAAAAAATCAGCAATGTGTCTGTTTTGGAGTATCTTTGTGTTTTTAAGCCCGGGTGCGCATATTTATCATTAAATAATGTGTCTCTCTTTAGCAAGTGCAAATGTTTGGACATATGTAAACTGTCTTGGTACCCAGAGCAGTTCGGTAGAATGGGAAGAGCAGATGGGCCTTTTCATTCTTATCTACCATCAAATCTGTGTTTCCATGCTCTGGCTGACATTTAATAGTAAAATACTTATCTTTTGCTAGTGCTAGGCACTCTGATTGGCTCTTTGTGACTGTAATGCAGGACTTGACAGATTCTGGGAGCCAGTTAACCCTGACTCCTTTTTATATTTGTTGCTATGTGTGTATTACTATATGCAATCCCTTCCCTGGCTCCTTAAAAATGTTTGTGGGGCTCCTTAGTTTCAGATACAACCCCTACAAATGTTTAAGCTGTTAATGTAATATTTGATGGCTCAAATGGGTATAAACCTCTTCAATGTCTTTGTAATTCTATGAGCCCTGTTTGTAAAGATGGAGAGACTCTTTACACATCAGTAATTACACTCTGTAGGTAAACATTGGAACTGGAAAGATATAAGCTTAGAGAATATGGGCGATCAAATAGGTCACTCAGGATAGCTCTCGGCCTACTACTTAGTAACTTACTACTAGTGGCAACTAAAAGGATCACACCACTAACCAAACAGAAACCGTGGTATAGTAAAATAGTTTAAAGTCTGGTTTTAAGTGTCTTAGTAGAGCTTGATACTTAAATTTATCAGAATTATCTAATAATTAGAGATACCTGGTGGAAAACTATTGTCCCATATTTTCAATATCTTTTTTTGGATGAACTTCACTTAATAATGGACAAAATGTTTTAGAAAATAAAAAAATATATATTTTACTGTAAAGAGAGACACCATTTTGTTTATTAATATGCTGCCTTAAATTGGAGACTCCTTTTAAATCCTTCTACTGCTTCAATCAAATTATGATAATCCTAAATGCCAGTGTTTTCAATAGGAGTAATGTGAATATCATCAGCCTACAAGCGCCTGTTGGTAAATCAGCCCATAGTAAATACTGCAAATATAATAGGTTATATGGGTATAATCTATGTACTTTCACATATTAGAACTGCCAAACTGCGAATTGTCGTCACGCTTGCGAGCCATTGAAGCCTTCCAAGCTCGCAGGACTTGGGCAATGAGCGCCAAAGCAAGGCGAGCAGTTGAGGCATTGAAGCGTGCAGGACTGAAATGAGAACTTAAGCAGCCGCGCAGCATTTAGGCTGCAATGAGCGCCAAAGGTGCTCATTGCAGCCAGCGGCGCCGTCACACATGCAAGTTTGGGATATAAGGCCATTCTTTCTCGTTTTTTGGTTATATTTGTATAGAAAATCATTGGTAAAAATACATTAATTATATACTTTTCAGTTTCTGGACCCAAGCCTTAAATGGAAACCGTTATCACTAAACAGAGTTGTCTTGAAAGTTTCCAATCTAAAGAGGATTAATAATAACATGTGGAGATCTTTTTGATATCTAAGAAAAACATTTGCAAATTGTTATTATTGAACTCTTCATTGTACTATTTATGTATTTGCTGCTCACTTGTAATTATGATTTACTCTACACTTTAATACATATGTTTGATGACTGCTGCTACTTATAGGCCGTTGTACTGTAGTCCTACTATAACTGGATGTATGTCATATATGTGTCATTCTAAAGGTGTCTTGTTTTACACTTTGTTTTATGATGAACAGACCTGAGGAAGCAGGCCCGGCAGCTGGAGAATGAGCTTGACCTAAAGCTGGTGTCTTTCAGCAAACTGTGCACGAGCTACAGCCACAGCAACGCCAGAGAGGGAAGACGCGACAGGTATAGGTACTAACTGTTTTTTTTTTAATGATTTTCTTTCTCATCTTTATTTCCTTTTCAAATGATTCTGCTTATTTTCATACATACGTTATCACAATGTATTTTTTGTTGTTGAATATCTGATTTTTTTAAAGTTAGTTCCAAGAGTATTTTGTTATAATTATCATTATTTTGTAATTGTAAATTATTTGGTAGTGCTCAGTGTACAGTTACTCCATAATTTGTAAATACACTTTACTCTTAGTAGTATATTGGCTAACAGGTTAGTATTACAACTTCTGTAATTTCCAATGAGATGTTAGCATCACTACTCGGTAGTATTCATTTTAGTATCTTATTCATATAGCTGTCAAATTAAATGACAACTTAAGAACCAAGGACTACAGGGGAGACTTAGTTGCTGGAAGCTCCACGGAGTATAGAACACATTTTGCAGAAGTTGTATCCGTCTTGCGCAGCTGGAGTGAGGAGAACTGTCTGCACAGGAACCAACATAATTCTGCGAAAAACTGTAATCCTGCAAGTGCAAGAAAATACAAAACAACTTGTATTCTAGTCCACAACTGGTACTGAACCTTAAAGTTGCACTACAGTGTTTTTACAGGAACTAAGAATTAGGTACAATTTAAAATATTAAAGGCTGCTAATCGGAACAGAGTATCACAGATAGAGATTAGAGCTATGAACACACTGAGACCAGCTGCCACTTTTAATTTTAGGCAAGTAATACTAAGCCCAAATGTATGTACATATGGCTCACAATATTCACTTGCCACTTACACCCTCCTTGAAAGCATCTACTCAATCATAATATATAAGTACTGCAAAATAGAATATATTTTTTAATAAACTATCAGTGTATTTTAATAGACAATATTTTGTTTTATCAAGTACTAAACAATACTCAATATACATATCTTTAAATCTGTACGAATAAAGCTATTTATTTATAAATGCCCACACATATTATTATATTATTATTCTTTATTTGTAAGACACCAAATATATGTAGCTCTATGCAGGGGTTAGGTACAAAGAAAAATACAATATTAAACAAATTTAAAAAAATGGATTGCTCTGTCTTTGAGCTTAACATCTTACTTATATTGTGCTTTTTCCCAAAGCACTTTACAAGATTGAAAACTCACAAACTTGCAAGAGGCTTAAAGCTGGGCAAGAGTAGCATATAGTGATTTGGATTGGTCAGGAAGGGAGTGAATGTTGAGAGTGATAGAGGATGAAAAAGAAGAGAAGACAGTCCTGTTGCTGCAGGACAGATGTGAAGTTTACCTTAGCAGAACATGCACAACGTTGGGAAGATATTTTCATTTAGTTGGAGAACGTAGAAATCTGGTTGGGGGGCATTGTGAAAGAGTGGTACTTCTACCTTAGTGGATGTTCTGTATCAAAGCATGGAAGAAAGTGGTGGAAGGTAAGCACGGTGGGTATAATGAATGGATTGGGAATATATTATGATATCATATGCTGTTGATTGGTCATATATATACATATATAAATACAGCAGTGCCCCCTCTGAGCCTGGCAGGAGCCGATCAGCACGCAGGTAGCAGCCTGCCCTTACTGAGCTGTGAATGGCAGTGGTGTCCACCATGAACAGCAACATTCCCTTCTCTAAAAGGGCAGCCCCCCCCCCCCCAAAAAAAGAGAAAAATATATTTTTTGGTTCATGCTAGTGAGGAGACCCTTTAAGCACTTGGTTACCCACCTAGTGACAAATCTGGTCATGGTTAGCGCTAACGGGTCAGCAGTTAAAAAAGACAAGATACCATCAAATATAGCTTATATCACTTTAAATATATGGAAATATGGAGTTTCTTATAGGTAATAAAGCAGCTACAGAGACACTGTTGCCACCTTCCACTGCTGTGATTTTCCTGTTTAGGACTTCAGCAATGAAGAGCAAACACATGCTAGGCTGAAACTCCAACCATGGGAATCATGCTTTGTAGATGGAGCCTTGCTTCTGGGTGGAATAGGACATTGTGCATTTTTAGCTCAAACTCTGTTTGTATAAGTACTTTTTCTTCTATTGAAAGTGATCCTTTGTGTTGTTTCTTTAATAATATGCTTTTTAATACCTATAACATCAGGGTGCACACTGAATATGTCTTGTTGTAAAGTATAAACATTTTCAGAGCTGCAATACATAACCTAGATGTTTTGTTGTTGTTTAGTTGTTCAGTCGCGTCCGACTTTCCGTGACTCTATGGACCACAGCATGCCAGGTGCATCTCTGTCACTGCCCCTCTGAGCTTCATCAACTTCATGTTCATTGCTTCAGTGACCTCCTCTATCCGTCTGTGCCTCTGCCATCCCCTTCTTCTTGTGCCTTCAATCTTTCCCAACATCAGAGTTTTTTCGAGGGAATCCTGCCGTCTCATAATATGGCCAAAATATTTGAGCTTCAGCCTCATGATCATACCTTCTAGTGAACAGTTTGTCTAGGATGGCTACTCCATTTCTTCTGCGGGTTTCTTGACCACAGTAGAAGTTCTGGTGGTTGTCTGATGTGAAATGTCCCATTCCAGCCCATTTAAGTTCACCAATTCCCAGGATATCAATGTTTAACCTTGTCATTGCATTCTTGACCACATCTAGTTGGCCTTGGTTCATAGTTCTGACATTCCAGGTTCCTATTCTGAATTGGTCTTTGCAGCAGCAGACTTTCCTTTCCCCTCCAGACACATCCGCAGCTGGGTGTCCTTTCAGCTTTGGCCCAACCACTTCATTAGATGTGGTGTTACTTGTACTTGCCATCTGCTCTTCCACAGTAATGTGGTAAGCACCTTCTGACCTGAGGGGCTCATCTTCCGGTGCCATATCGTTATGTTTCTGGTTGAGTTTTCTTAGCAAAGATACTGGAGTGGGTTGCTGTTCCTTCTCCAATGGACCACAATTTGTCTGACCTCTCTGCCATGACCTGCCGATCTTGGCCTACCCTACATGGTATAGCTCATAGCTTCATCAAAGTACACAAGCCCCTTCACCACGACAAGGTAGCGATCCAGAAGGGGCCTAGGTGTTTAGAAAAAACAATCTATGTAAAATATTTAAAAACATATGACATATATTAAATCAAAGGAAAAAAGGGAAATTAAAAATAAAAGTAAGATTAAAATGTTAATTTGCTGATAAGTAAGTATAAACATACTTATCACCATATACCAAGTAGGAATAAAAGTAAAAGAAGTAAATCGCATCCAATGTGGCTTAACAATGATTTAAAGATCAAGATACGGAGTAAAAAACAGGCATTTAAATTATACAAACAAGAGGGGACAGAGACTGCTTTACGGGATTACAAGGAAATTAACAATGCTTGCAAAAGGGCTATTAGACTGGCTAAGATAGAAAATGAAAAATTGGTTGCAAAAGAGAGTAAGACTTACCCTAAAATATGTTTTAAGTATATTAATGGGAAGAAGGCAAGGAAGGAAGCTATAGGAACATTACAATGTGACACAGGCCATCTGAAAATTAGTGACCAGGAAAATAGGTTATTTTCTTTGGCATATACAAGAGCGGTACCAGTGGTTGGGACACTGCAACATAATGGGCTACACTATCTTCTCCGAATAATTGGTTAACACAGGAAATAAAACAAAAGAGGTTGGAAAAAATAAATGTTAATAAAGCCCCGGGTCCTGATGGAATACATCCAAGGGTACTGAGGGAACTGGGTTCTGTAATAGCCAAACCATTATATTTCATTTTTCAAGATTCACTAAACACAGGGTCGCTACCAGATGACTGGAGAAAAGCAGAGGTGATATCTATATTTAAGAAGGGAGCAAGAACAAATCCAGGAAATATAGACCTGTAAGTCTCACCTTTGTAGTGGGAAAGCTTTTTGAGGGGTTAATAAGGGATAATTTACAAGAATATGTCTATTTGAACATGATTATAAGTAGGAGTCAACATGGATTTATGAGGGATAGGTCAGGTCAAACAAATCTAATTCTTTTCTACGAGGAGGTTCAAGGCAACTCAGTGGATGTAGTCTTTTTGGATTTTGCAAAGGCTTTTGATTCAGTGCCACATGGGAGACTATTGTGCAAACTAAGGGATACAGGAATTGCAGTAAATATCTGCTCATGGATTGAGAGCTGGCTAAAAGACAGGAAGCAAAGGTTTGTTGTAAATGGAACATACTCCGATTGGACTAATGTGGCAAGTGGGGTTCCTCAGGGTTCAGTGTTGGGTCCTCTCCTTTTTATATATTTATTAATGACTTAGAGGTGGGACTGGAAAGTAGTGTTGTCGGTATTAATACGACATATTATTTTCTAAATAATATAGAATAATGAATTTTGAGTTCAGAATCAATTTATAGACACATATTCCTTTTTATAAAATAACATTTATTAAAAATAACAAAATAAACTAGTCTAATGATAAAAATGTAATGTATCAAATCAAATGCAAATAAAACAAAATATAACCAGCCAGATATTAAAAGACAATGAATCCATTATATTGTAATACTTATTATTTTATTATATCTTCTATACAAGTCCTAAAATCTCAATACAAAAGTTTATCTCAATTACATGTACAATAAAACCTGGAATAACAACCCAAAGAATAAAATCAGATAAATCAATTAATGAAAAATCACCCAAAATAATGTTTTAACATATACTAATAATATCTAATGATATTATAATATAGCTATACAGGAATGTATTAAATATAACACAATTATGGTAAAGTATTTTATAATATAATTGATAAGTTAGCTAAGTAAAATTAATTTAACTGTATTGGTCAAAAAGAAAAATGAGATATCTAATTTTGTATTAAAATTTATATCCGGATTTATAAATTTCAATGGCAAAAGGAAATCTAAATAACTTTTTGATAAGAAATAAACCAAACAGAGAAATTATTGTAATGGTTTTCAATTATATCATAAAATAAAATAATTAAATTTATACATTACCAATTATGACAAGATTTCACTGGTTAATTCCAAAATTGTCTGGCCTTTTCCACAGGAACAAAGTTTTTCTCTCTCACTTCCTTTCTCTCTCTCCTTCCTCTCTGCCCCAAATCAGTTAAAAGTATCTAGTAACCAATAGAATCTTTTCATGATGTCATCACATATTTAAATTTTATAATGAATATATTTTTCTATAGAGACATTTATTCCTTGAACCATAAGATGGCGCTCTCGGACCTTTGAATTTTCATCCCTTTAATTAACTAATGACCCCTTTGACCCACAACCTATAAACAAAATGGGGTCATAAGAATGGTTATCAGTTAGATATCCCTAAACAGATTTATTATTCTGTTTAGTAGACTTTGTGTCTATGAACACATTTTTCACATGTGAAATCTTGGGGAGGGTACCATTTTTTCTAAGGAACATAACCTTTATAGACCTTTATCCATTAGTTTAGGAATTCACTCAGATATTTATCTCTATAAAACAAAGAACCATTCAACCATGGATAACTCACTTGTGGACAGCTGTGAAAACATATCTTTCACATAGATATATTCAAGTAATAGAATTGCATGCATAGGTATATATATAAATATACAGCATATAAAATATTAATACAATGGATATAAAATAGCGGTTAATAATTGGAATATTATATTATACTATAATATCCATATAAGATAGAACTTTATTTATACAAAAGTTCTGACAGTGTCTCCATTTTCGCTGATGACACACAAAGTTGTGCAAGGTAATTAAATCAGACAATGATGTACTTTCCCTCCAACGGGATTTACATAAATTAAGGAATGGGCGTCTAAATGGCAAATAAATGTAAAGTTATGCATCTGGGAAGAAAAAATAGGCATGCAATTTATAATCTTAATGGAGCAAATATATGGGTATCGGATATTGAAAGGGTTTTGGGCGTGCTTGTGGACAACCGCCTAGGTAACTGCAAAGGCAAATAAAATATTAACATGTATTAAGAAGGGTATAGAAGCCAGGGAAGCAAATATAATTCTGCCACTATACAAATCTCTAGTATGCCCTCATTTGGAATATGGAGTACAATTTTGGGCACCACTTCATAAAAAAGACGTTTTAGAGCTGGAAAAGGTACAGAGAAGGGCAACAAAACTAATGAATAAAGGCTAACCAGATCAAACTTATTTTCTCTACAAAAAAAATCGTCTAAGAGGAGATATGATTACCCTATATAAATACATCTAGGTTCAGTATAAAGATTTGTCAAGGGAGCTTTTTGTGCCAAAAGGTTTTCAACTGACAAGAGGGCATCCTTTGAGGTTAGAAGTAAAACGATTCCACCTTAAACAAAGAAAAGGGTTCTACACAGTAAGGGTGGTTAATCTGTGGAGGTGGTGGTGACAGCGGATTCGATAGATAACTTTAAAAGGGGACTGGATTTATTTCTAATTAAAAAGGGAATTCAGGGTTATCCTGAATAATTAGGGATTGCCAGTATCTGGTGTCAGGAAGGAATTTTGTTTTCCCTTTGAGGCGATTGGCTAAGTTTCACTTGTTTTTTTTTTTCTGTTTGCCTTCCTCTGGACCAATTAATTATTAATTAAAAAATAAATAACTTAAAAAATAATAATTGTTGATTAATAATTAATTAACGATTAATTAACAACTAATTAACAGCTAATCTGCATATTGCAGATCAGAGGCGATCTTAAAAGGTTGAACTTTATGGACTGAAAGTCTTTTTTCAACCTCAATTACTATGCAACGATGTAACTATCTTAAAACATTGGGTAGGAATCCACTGGAATCAAGTTAGAAGAAAAGGGAAAGTAATATCAGGAATGTGTTGATAGATAATATTTCCCACTACTTGGCAGTTTGACATCGGGCTATGCAGTTTTGCACTAATGTACATATTTAACCTCATCTCAAGTGTCCTATGCATTTATCAAACATTTATCAATACATATATATTGGAGATGCAAAAAACTGACAACACTAAGATCATAAATTACCTTCTGAAGTGCTTTAATCATGTTTAATGCATGTTTAATAGATTTGCAGACTTGCAAATCTATTTGTAAAGGCTTTCTGTTATAGATTCAATAGTAGACATAAAATGCTCAGCACTTGTTGGTTTAGTTACACGTACTTAGTCGAGATGCCAAATTAGACAATTGCGCATATGTGCAGCCGTATTATAATAGAAATACACAGAAACATGGATGTTGGCACCAGATAGGAACCTGTACTATTATTTACCATGCCATTTTTGTGTATGTCTTAAAATAGCTTTGGTTTAAAGAACTACTGGATAATATTCATGTTCATATTCATGCATTGTCAGAAAAAATATTAATTTTAGAGGTATATGGAAGCGGTCTTGACTGTCCTACCTCCTTTTCAAGGAATTGGGGAGTGGGTTCAGAGTATTGCAAAGCAGCATTTGAATGTTTCACTCTTAAATACATAATACAATTTAGAAGAATTCACTTCATCAGGCTCTAAGTCAGTAAGTTTGAAAGACACAAATATGGAATTCTATAGGCACAGATTCTCCAAAAATAAAGATATCTGAATAAAAAATGTATTTACGCTCATAGTATATGAAATTTTACCCAAATTACGTTGTCTTGTTTTGATCCTTAGCATAACCTATCTGCATATACCAAGTGTTCTTAAATACCTGTATTAATGTATTTAGCTTTATCACTGCCACTGAAAGACTGCTCAACTTAGCAACCTTTTTTTATTCTCCATTATGGGTTGTAGATCATTCCCTTTTTTAATTCCTGTTTTTCATTTATTAATATTCTTTTGGACATGTAGAAATGGGTACCAACAAAATATATAGCGCTACTAAAAGGTCTCATTACCAAAATATAATATATAGGGCCACTAAAAATATATATTTTTTTCAACCTAAAAGTAAATATTAATAAACAGCAGGTAAATGGCTTTTTTTAATTAAACAACAAGATTATTTTAACAATAGCTTCATAGAATGGTGAAGTGTCTCATTCCTCTAACAGACTATTGATGAAAGTATCTACCTTTTAAAATGTACTCTATTCAAATAGTTGCAAATTATATTTATTATAATGTTCTTGATTTTAAAGGTGGTCTTTATGAACACTGGATGGTAACCAGCTAGAATATGCTTTTTTATCTGCTTCCTATAAATACCTTTTATTGCTTTGCAAAATATATTTTAAACTGTTCTTTAATTCTTCTCTGGTTCTACTGCTACCTCTTCCTATATGGTACTTAATCAATATAACACAGTGTGGTTGTTTTTCCTCTTCATAGCTCGGATACAACTCCTTTACTAAATGGATCAAGCCAGGATCACATGTTTGAAACTATGGCGGTGGAGATTGAGCAGCTTCTAGCAAAGGTACTGACATAAGAACATAAATAATTTGAATGTGTTTGTGACTGTTTACTAAAATCTTACATTGTCAGTGTTGGCCAAAATCATGTGAGTAACGGTCCAGATGTCTAACAATATATTCAGAATATCAGGTTCATTTATTACTACCAAGGAGAGCGTATTGAAATAATCAGCCGTGTAATTCAGCTGGTCACGGTTTATTTCTACAACAGATTATCCATATAAGGGCCCTACATAGGTATAAAGATTTAGTGCAGGACTTGTGCAAATTATAGCCTAGTCACCTAATATTTTAGTTTTTTGAGCCAAAATATTTTTAATGGTGTACACCTCCACCATAGTTTGAACGGAGTCATGTCTCACCAGGCTTGATCTGTCTGTATCACTGTATCAATGTGATCTGAAAACACATTGGGGTATGTTTGTCACATGGGTAAAAATGCAGTTGAATGACATTAAGCAGGGTTAAAGAAAAATATTCCAACTTTCTATATACGGTACTCTGAATCAGCCAAAGAAAAACTTTTCTTTATTTTGATAAATAGACCCTAAATAATACATTGTTAGTGGGACTCGTTAATTTAGCTAGTTTAACTCTATTGATCTCATCAATGATAAATATACGTAATTTTTAAGGTAGCATTCACGTCTATCAACAAATCTCCTTAACCTCATTGACTTTTCAATCACCTGTCCATTGGCCCATAATCAGTGATATTCTGGCTCCTTATTAGACTGCTACATCCATGAGATTTTTTTGCCAATATGACTACTCAATTGGTCAGTTTTACTGTAGCTGAACGGTATATTTTGATTCTAAAATGAGATGCAAACAGAAACCGCAATAAACAGATTCTGGAGAAAGGCCACCAAAGACTTGGAACCAGCTTTCCATCATATAACAAGCACACACGCTATATAACATTTAAATGTCCTTATGTTAAAAACAAATAGGCAGAATCAAGAACCACAGGGTTTAAGGTGTTTAGAGGTTTAAGGACTAAGGTGGGAGAAATCAGAAAAAGGAATAGTGGATCATCTATGAAACAAATAACTACAAAGCAAACAAATCTTATGGCCATAAACTCTGAAGGTCCATACACATTACTCTTATCTTTCTTTGAAGCCCTGACCAATGACACAACGAAACAAAAACAATCTTTAAAATGTAATCACTAGTATGATTGTGTTTCAGTTATTGCCCATGTAATCCTAGCATCAATGTACCCTTGTGAGTTTGTTCTTTTTTTTGTTTACCGAAGAAAAGTTGTCTACATTAAATACTTATCTATGTGTATATTAAAGGGATATGGAAGGTTCCTTGATTTTATTAGGTATATAATATATCTTTGTATCTATTTATGTTTCTGTACTTTATTTTATTAAGAAGTGCATATAAGCTCTGTTTGTACTGCCTAATATCAAACTAATAATCCCTGTATGGGTCTGCCGTCTGCAATTATGCAGACACAGACTCTAGATTTGCTTGTAGTGTCCTAGCCTATAGGGGACCACGTCTCCGCAGCATGTGGCAGATTGTTACTGAGACATGGTCACCACTGATTGGTCAGTATGAGACACAGCACAGTAAGCACAGCAGAGTCTGTGTCTTTCTGAGCTGCAGAGGGTAGAACTAAGTAGATAATATTTGTTTGGTTTTAGGCAGTAAAAACAGAGCTTGTAAGCACTTCTTAATAAAAGTCCAGAAATGTAAATAGATACACAGGTGTTTGTTAAATACCTAGTAAAATCCAGAAACCTTCCATATCACTTTAATGCAAAGCTTCTCAATTTATATCTCCTTGTAATTAGATACTTTTCTTACAAGTCGTTTTTTGTCTCTTCTCAGCTCACTGGAGTAAATGACAAAATGGCAGAATACAGCAGTACAGCTGGTGTGACCTCGATAAATGCAGCATTGATGCACACATTACAGAGACACAGAGATATCCTGCAGGTAAATTATAATCATTATTCGGGTATCTTGTTTGGTATTGTTAAACGTATATTTTTACCTACTATTCTTTTCTTGTAACGTATAAATTAAGATTTGTATCACTTCAACTGGAAGGTTGTTCCAGATATCCATTGCTCTTTCTGTAAAGTGGTATATACCAGTTGTTGGTTATCTAGCAAACTTGCTAATTTTATATAATATGTAGGTAACCAGACAATATATAGGGAACTATTATCTCTAATTTCTAATTAAACACAACTGTCTGAGCACAAAAACGTATTCAGAGATTTAACAGCTCTTGGCCTCTGCCAGCCAATGAGATCTACAGACCAAAGTATGCTCTGTGCTCCATGTCCCTTTAAGAAATTTAAGCATGTCTGGGATAAGTACAAGGCTATCTTGAGGCTTAATTAAGGTAGATAGAATGGGCAGACCTGATGGCCTATTTTGTTTGCCATCTAATCTATATTTGTCATACCTTTTAACAATAACATCATCCCTGGGAGACTGTTTGCCTGCGAAACTAACATAGGAATGTGTGCTTGATTAAAGTTGGGACATTGTGGACACCGGGTGCAAAACTGCAAGGGCCGACAGATGGCGCTGTTGCAAGTCTGTGTGCACTTAAGGTGGATAACTGCAGTTACCTTTATAACAATGATATAGAAGCAGGAAGAGTGGTATAGGAGATCATAATGGGGTACCTTACTAATAGTTTAATGGGATAGTGGGGGACCTGGGGGGCTTACTAATAGTTTAATGGGGTAGTTTGTCCTAAAAAGCTTACAATCTGATACTATAATTGGAGGCTCTGTGCACATGAACTTACAATGTAGTAGTGTAATAAGAGACCTACGTCCATGAAGCTTAACATTTAGTGGCATAATAGAATTCTCTCCCCCAATAAGTTTCCAATGTAGTAAAATAAATGACAATTGCAAGCTCTTGAGGGGGATGAGATAGCAGAAGCTGTGTTTGTGCAGCCACAGCAAAGCAGGTAAGATACCTGTGGGGGGCCTTAAAGGCTAGGTGCATCAAGAAGAGATTGTGCAAGGCTTGGGTTAGGTAAAGGGATCTGTGGAATATGGTATATGGGAAGGGGTGTTCAGGTGTTGATGATATATGAAGAAATCAGCAGGGCATGAAATGTAACTGTGGTCAAGAGAGCAGCATGTACTTTATTGGTTGTGCAGGGCAGTAATATCGAAGCAGAAAGAGTGTTATAGGAGATCATAATGGGGGAGCTGGGGAGAGAGGGGGTGGGGTTTGGGTGGCCGGGGGGGGGGGTTGCCCCCCCAAACCACTCCCTCCGCACGCAGTTTATGATCCCCCTACACCCCCACGGCCACCCAAAACCCACCACCCCTCCCCCTCTCCCCCCAGCTCCCCCATTAGGATGTCCTGTAACACTCTCTGGCTGCTTCTATATTACTGCCCTGCACAACCAATAAAGTACATGCTGCTCTCTTGACCACAGTTATATTTCCTGCCTACTCATTTCTTCATGTATCATCAACACCTGAACACCCCTTCCCGTATACCATATCTCACAGACCCCTTCACCTAACCCAAGCCTTCCACACGCTCTTCTTGATCCACCTAGCCTCTACTATGGCCCCCCACAGTTATCCATTGCTTCACAGTCACCCTCAGGTATCTTACCTCAGTGGCGGTGAAAAAGTCCACAAGGTCCTAAAGTTGTTTTAATAACCACAGCAACAAAAACAAAAAAGGTGAGAGCATTAACTACAAGTTTTAGGTTTACTTAAAACTCCACTGTAGTGATTATACATTAAGGGTTCCTTATGTTTACTTAGTAACTGATTAGCAATAAAATCAGTATTTGGGAATAAAAGAAAAAGAAAACACGGGAGGGAAGAGACACGGGAGGGAGGAGGCGGGAAAGAGACACAGGGGAGGGAGAGGGCGCGAAAGACACAGGGGAGGGAGAGGGGGAAAAAAAATATGACTAGCATGTAAATAATTTGCTATTAATGCATTAGGTATGAAACAGGTGGTAGGAGAGATGGTGTTCTATAAAGTTTATGAACATTGTGACTTGTATGGGCCGACCACAAGAAAGATGGCACAAGACTAAGTTCATATGACATCATACAACATTTGTGGGCTGCAGCACTTTTGGCAAGTACTCTTTGCAGGGATAGTTGTTAAAGGCCGACTGAACTGTCATATTTCTATTATGCTGTTTTGAAAACCTCGACTTGGTAATAGAATGTTTTTAAAAAAGTAAAAATAAAGACAGCTTTTAATTTTTTATAGTATTCAATTTTGCTGTACTCAGAAAATACATTGGATATCTATTCAGTTCAGTTGACTGAACCCTACAGTATGATTAAATTACGTGTAAATTAAAGGCTGTGTTTATTTTCTTAATTTCGAAAAACATTTTCCATTATCAAGTCAGGTTCTTCAAAGGAACATATTATGAATATGATCAGAAGTTCATAAATGACTATATATTTTTCATACAAGACAACAGAAACGTTGCCACCGGGGAAAAAGACTGGTTACCCTCCAATGAGTGCCAGCCTTTTCGCAAATCTGACCAACACACAGGCGTCCTTTCATTTACTCCATCAAACAGCCAAATCGAGATTAAACATCATATAGGATGGCACCATATTGACTGCTAATATGAACCTTGTCTAGTTGATCGATAGATCAATCATTTTTATACAAAGCACATCTAAAGAGGAAGAAAGGAAAAGTCAGCGTTCATAAAACATTAACTAAAAGCTAGCCATCTAAAAGAGGAGAGTCAGCCTTGCAATTTACCAAACTCCTTTAATGCTTTGCTTTGCATGGTCAATATTAGAAATCAGCCACTCATATATATGTGAAATTACACCTTGTCTAAAGACCACACCCAAAGGTATCCTGTACTCAGTCATTGGAAGGTGAAATATAGAATACCAAAAATTACTTAATTCCAAAGAAAAGAAAAATTAAGACGAAAGAACAATCATACCATCTTCACACACCTATCATACTCCCATTTTGTTGTAGTTTTTGATGAAGTCCTCTCTTCCCATCATATGATTTATACAAAATGTATCCATAATTATATCTAGTATACCCTGCCAATCATCATATCTCTCACAGATACTGTTTTTGCGTGCCATATGTGTACTTAGGGTACAGTATTTATTGGTAACACTGACCACTGTGGCATTTCTAGGACACTTGCAAGAGTATTCACCCCCCTTGACTGTTTACCTATTTTGTTACATTACAGCCTTAAGTTCAAGGATTTGTTAATCTGAATTTTATGTGATGGATCAGAACACAAAAAGTTGGTGAAGTAAAATGAGAAAAATATATACATAAAACTATTCTTTAGGAATAGAAAACAGAAAATTGGCATGTGCGTATGTATTCACCCCCTTTGTTATTAAGCCCATAAAAAGCTCTGGTGCAACCAATTACCTTCAGAAGTCACATCATTAGCAAAATGATGTCCACCTATGTGTAATCTAAGTGTCATATGATCTGTCATTACATATATACACACCTTTTTTGAAAGGCCCCAGAGGATGCAACACCTAATCAAGAGGCACCACTAACCAAACACTGCCATGAAGCCCAAGGAACTCTCCGAACCTGTAAGGGACAATGTTTTTGAGAAGTACAAGTCCGGGTTAGGTTATAAAAAATATCCAAATCTTTGATGATCCCCATGAGCACCATAAAATCTATCATAACCAAATGGAAAGAACATGGCACAACAGCAAACCTGCCAAGAGACGGCCGCCCACCAAAACTCACGGACCGGGCAAGTAGGGCATTAATCAGAGAGGCAGCACAGAGACCTAAGGTAACCCTGGAGGAGCTGCAGAGTTCCTCAGCAGAGACTGGAGTATCTGTACATAGGACAACAATAAGCCGTACGCTCCATAGAGTTGGGCTTCATGGCAGAGTGGCCAGAAGAAAGCCATTACTTTCAGCAAAAAATTAAATGGCACGTTTTGAGTTTTCAAAAAGGCATGTGGGAGACTCCCAAAATGTATGGAGGAAGGTACTCTGGTCTGATGAGACTAAAATTGAACTTTTCAGCTATCAAAGAAAATGCTATGTCTGGCACAAACCCAACACATCACATCACCCAAAGAACATTATCCCAGTGGTAAGATGTGGCAAGCTCATAGAGACTTATCCAAAGCGGCTTGGAGCTGTGATTGCCGCAAAAGGTGGCTCTACAAAGTATTGACTTTAGGGGGGTGAATAGTTATGCACATTGACTTTTTCTGTTATTTTGTCCTATTTGTTGTTTGCTTCACAATAAAAAAAAACAAACATATTTTTAGTTGTGGGCATGTTCTGTAAATTAAATGATGCAAATCCTCAAACAATCCATGTTAATTCCAGTTTGTGAGGCAACAAAACACGAAAAACGCCAAGGGGGTGAATACTTTTTTTTAAATGCAATGAATTCAGAACTGCAATGAATTCAGAAATGGTTCAGAACTGGGGGCAGCTGAATAGAACAAGCCCCAAACCATGCTGATCTAGGCTTTAGTTTGGTATTTGTCAAAGTCTTTGGTATGGTTTAGCATCTATAAATATGGATTCAGTGTGTTCATGTATAGAAGGAAATAATGGCAGTAAATCGCCTTATTCAATATTCCATCCAATAACTTCACCCACAAACTTCTCCAAAATGTGGGGGGGAAAGGGGGACCAACTTGAAATAGTCTGATACTCTTTGAAAATGTGCTGCCGTAGAGCTAGGCCTTGTTTGTTTCTAAGCAGAAGTACTATGAATGGAGTCTTTGGAAATATTTCTTCCAACAATTCTATGTCATTGCTATGGACAGAATGTTTATACTGTGTCCCAGTGGTAGATTTGTACAAAGTATGAAATACTCTGAAGACTTTACATTAATGCAATCGGCTCCCTGAACTGTAGGAAGATTGGTTTGTTCTCTGGCTGTAAGAGGAGCCTTTTTCTAGTATCCAATCTGCATTTACCTCTATGCTTGACAATAGCTGATAATGCTGCTAGTTCATTAATATATATTAATAGATGTGAGTATTGTATTACAGGATTACACACATGAATTCCACAAAACAAAAGCCAATTTCCAGGCAATCCGAGAAAGGGAAGACCTCATGGGATCAGTACGGAAGGATATTGAGTAAGTCGCAAATTATGTTAGTAAATCTCTGCATGAGTGGACAGTACAGAAAGCTTTTTTTATTTACGCCATTTATATCTACTGTATCAATCAGCTTATTTAATTTTGTAAATGCCACACACATTATATATTTATTCTGTCTTGACCTAGTAATGAAATTAATGGCAGTATTGAGGTCCCTGTTACAGAGAGCTTACAATCTAGAAGTGATGTGGAATGTGAGACTCTGCAGTGTATCCATTGGAGGTGTCTTGTATAATGGGGGGCAGCAGACAGGGGCACATCACACAGCACCAGGCTGGAGCGCAGAGCGTTATTAGAGCGCAGTTCTCAGCGCTATGATGACGGCGAGCTATTCAGCTTCGCGCAAAGGATGTGCCATCGTATGTAACATTACTGGCTGCATCAATGCAGCCACAATTACATTTGAAAGTAGTTTACTTGTCTCAAATAGAATAGGGATCATAGTTCGTAAATGATCACTGGCAACAGTTTTCATGGTAGGCTTTAATGATCTATTATAGGTTTTCAGTTGATTTTTTTTTGTAGTTAAAGCTTTCAGTGAAAAAAAGTAGATACTTAAAGAGAAATGGAAGGATTCTGTAATATAAATTTGTATTTTTCTTATGTACTTTGTTTTGTTAAGTAGCACTTAAAAGCACTTTTTTTACTTTGTAAAATCATACAAACAGTCACTGTATAGGTCTGCCCACTTCAAAGTTTGTGTCTACATGAACTGCAGTTCTTGATGTGTGGTGTACTAGCCTATCCAGAACCATATCAGAAAACATGCTGCTGAGATGCAGCCCCTGTTAGGTTAGTATACTACACTGTACATCAGCCACTACAGAGTCTGTGTTTGCTTATGCTGCAGAGGGTATACTAATACAGGAATTGTATGTATGATTTTAGGGAGTAAAAACAAAGTTGTTAATCCCTTCTTAAAAAAACTAAGTACATAAAAATAGTAAATAAATATTTCAATATATTATAACCCTAGTAAAGTCCAGAAACTTTCCATGTCCCTTTAATAGCTCTCTCTGTTTTCTCAGGCTGCTTCCATCTTGCAATAAGCAAATGGGAGCCAAGCCCTATTTAATAAGCAGTTTTTTAATGGACTATATAATGCTGTTTTTCCCTCCATGGAATTGTCAGATCCATCTAGAAAATTCTGCAGTTAGTGTACTAAAGCAAAAACAAAACTTAAACGGCTGTGAACTCATTAAATAACCCTTTGTGAGTTTTCCTTCACAATAAGAAGTCCGTGTAAACAATATGTGCATGTAATTAAGTATTGCATGGTATTCTCAGTTTAAAGCGCAGGAAGTGGAGCTTTCTTGTGCAACTAGGTTTCCTCGAGGGACAATTTTGGATGAGCTCTTTAAAAACTTTTAGGTCTTGCTTAAGTTCACCTATTCTATTTTTAGATACTTTTCCTAATTGTATTTATGGCAAAAATCATTAGAGAGTTACCTAAGCAATGCAAAAATGTCAGTACTAAAAAGCATAAACAAATTGTTATATACACTGTATTTAAGAAAATGTGATTTGAGGTAAGAGAACATACATAAAATATTACTCCTTTTCACACCTAAATGTGCTGCCCATCCATTATCTTAAAATGACACCGTAAATGTCCCAACTTTTGTAAAAAATAAAAATAACTGCAATTTATTATGACTGGATGTTTTGTGTAGCAGTGTTTGATAATTAAGCTTGAAAGTTAGGTATGCTCATTCTCACAGCGAGGGGTGGAGGTGGGGGCGATTAGCATAAAGAGTATAAATAACAATAATTGCTTGAGCTTTAACACTTTTTTAATGCTCTGTGATTAAGTTAACTTAATCTAATGGGCATGTTCTTCCTGCTTATCACCGCCTACTTTCAGAGGACCCCTGTAGTGCATTTACATACGTTTGTTAGGCATTAACATTGTGTTAAGGTGCATGAGGTCACGGCGAGTCGGACATGACTGAACAACACCGACACACACGCAACTATTAAAAACAGTATGTCGTTTAAAAGTAATAAAAGGTAATTTTATTTTTCTTTACAATTGTCCATTTTCTCCTCAAGCAGGTTTATTTTACCTACCTGTGCATATCTCGGGACATGGCCAGCTCTTCTTGTTCAGACTGAGCATGTTCAGTAATAGGGCGGGGGAATATGTAGTTATTGACCCTGTCCAGGGCAGGGCCAGTGGGGCAGCTGCTAAGAGGTTTTACCTTCAATACCTCTGTGTGGGTAGCTGGGAAAAAATAATGACATCAAAGAATAGGGACAATTATATATCAGTCCCCATGCTCCATGGTGGCTCAGGCCCAGGCAGCGCCCCTTGGTAAGGGATATGGGACATGGAGAAAAGCAGCTCTGCTTAGGGGGAAAACAATTTAAAAAGTAAGAAAAATATTATAATATATAAATAATATAACTATGATTTCTTTTCGACTGCATACTGCCCAACAAAGAAATATATATGAACTTTACTTTTAAATGCTTTTAAATAGTCCCAAAATCAATCCAGACAGATGGGGACAAAAATGTCTAAGACTTAGGAACCAGACTGGCTGAATCTAAGAACCAAGAAGGAAGTTCTTCATACAGATGCATTATACTTTGGGACATTACCACCCCTTACTTCAGATAAGGGTATTGGAAGAGTGTGAGCGTCTTTTCATGCAAACTATGCTGAAATTACCTAACATTCATGGTCAATTATCTAACACTTCTGTACAAATTGAGGCCTTTGCTATGTCATTTTAATGTCTAGGCTGGGAAATGATGTCCCGACCACTCCGACTTCTTAGCGAAATAAGGGAAGTCACCAAAATAAAACTACTTCTAATTCTAGCAGTGCGTCTTTCACCATCCCCTAGCCTAGACATAATGCGTTGCTTTTTTAGATATGTTTAATCTGTAATCGCCTTTATTTATAGCATATATGAATTCTTTACTTTTCTATATCAGGTCATACAAAACTGGATCTGGAGTTAACAACAGGCGGACAGAGCTATTTTTGAAAGAACATGAGCATCTCCGAAGGTGGGTAATTACTATTTTTCCTGTACATTATATTTTCATTGCTTTTTAACGATATTGCTTCTAAATGCTCCTCACAAAGTGCTAATTGGCTGAAACAGCAGCTGTGTGCATTGGATCTGTGGGTTCATGGTATTTAGCAAAGTACATATTCAGCATATTTAATAATAGAACTCATTACATGAAAAGGAACTTCCTCGAAAGTAATCTGTCATCATGAATATTCTGCATCTTTATTTATAAGCTATTTCTAGATGCGACAAGCCGTAACGGTGTTTCCCATCTTCTGATAGAAACAGAGATTGTGTTGCATTTCCAGGCAAGGCTTTGCTGTATTTATGCTGCTTTATGGGAAGAGCCTGCAGCAATTTCTGCCATAGTTCAGTGTTAAGTGGTATATTTCCTTAGTAGATCCTATTGTTCTTGTTATCACATTTCCAAGTGCTAGGAGTATGTGAATCTTTTACGTTTACCATACTTGCCTAAAGCTTTTTTGAGTCTTGTGTCTGTTTCATTATATTTTTCAGCTATGATATTAAGATGTGTGAAAGCCTCAAAAGTGTAGTGAGTTCTATCAATGGTTCCAAATACAGTATGGATTATGAGCTGAAACACGTATTTTCTAAATGAATCTTGGTTACAATAATTGCATTTACTTACATTAATCTGTGATGCACATGGCAATCAAATGCAGACTTTCAGCAGTTTCCTGCAATCATGCACAAAGCAGCAATTGAAGGATCGCTGCAGCTATGTTTTTAGATGATCTTTTCCATAACTAAATTTGATAACAGAAATTGATAAAAAAAAAATTAGAAAGTAAAATTATAAAACACCTTAATTTTTCAATTTTATATGCAACTATAGTTTACTGCAGGCTTATATTTTCTTTTGATTGGTCATTCAGTCGAGACCGACTCTACGTAACCATATGGAATCCAGACGCAATTGTTATGTCTCTGGTTGTGCTTATCCATAAGGTTATTTTGGAAAAGATACTGAAGTGGGTTTCCAGTTCCTTCTCCAATGGATCGTGATTTGTCTGATCTCTCTGCTATGACCTGCCCATCTTGGGCGACCCTACAAGATGTAGCTCACAGCTTTATTGAGGTACACAAGTGTGCTATTCCTACTTGCTGCAGTCCATATATCCTTAACACCTGGATTGTTAGTGATCAGTGTGAACTGTCCGTGGATCTGTGATCCAACATTGTAAGGAAATTGGAATTCCTCATATCCCCTCCAGGGGGCAGCCAATGCTTGTCTGAAGTGTTCATACTCGGTCAGCAGACTTGCTTGGAAGCCTGGACTGTTCTGAAAGCCTTTACAGGTAATTAAAATGAAGCTTGTTAATTTGAAGCAGCTGTGGCGTATCATAGAAGGAGGGGTATCTCGCTGCTTCAGCCGGGGAGGGGTGGAAGCTTTATTCTATGTAGAATTGATGATAACAGAAGCACAAATTACCATATGAAGTTAGGGCACAATCTGTTACAGTATCACTAAGCTCCTCATTAGCCAAACTCCTGAAGGTTTGTTCAAATAGATATATTATTAGGATTGCTTTCCAATATTTGCAATGCAAAAATGGTACAGAAATGTACAATTTAGAAAACAGAGACATAAATCACTATTTAAATAAGTATATGTTGTGGTGAAAAAAACAATACCACTTAAAAAAAGAACACAAATCCTTCTTATATAAATAACGTAGAAACATTTTTTCTTAAAATATACTGCTTTTTGCAATGAAAAGAATAGATATATGAACAGAATCTCTATAAAGTATAAGTACTAAGCATATAGTGGGCAGCCTTACTAATCATAATCTACAGTGCAAAGCTCCTGCAATGGAGGATAAGGAATCTTTGGTTTTGCCAATGGAACATTCTCAAGGATCTCATGGTCTATCACCCAAGACAGAGGCAAATCTGTTTCAGCCTGAACTCTGAGTGTTATTAGTACATATGGCCTTTAACTATATTGAGAGGTAGTCTTACGCATTATGTTGGCAAAGGGGCTAAAGCACCATTGTGGTCTTTTCTCAAAAAAAAGTATGGGGGTGATTAAACTGGGGATTTATTCTACCAGAAATCAAAATAGCTTTTAAAACTGAAATTGGCATTATAGCTTCTAGTAGATGTGCTTTGCTCCATTCCCTATTAGGTGTCCTGGGGAAAAAGAGGATCTGCTTCGAAGTCGCTCTTAACCTTTTCCTAACTGGTCTCAGTCTGCCTACAATAGTCACTTCAGGGAAGTAGGTAGATAAACAGTGTTATCAGGTCAATGGATACATTCTCCTGAATAGTTTGTTTCATTTCCACTGGGCAGATGATTGGGGCAGAAGTCTAAAAAACTAAACTTCAAGTGTAAGATGTAAAATTATGCTTATTCTTTTTTTCTTTAAATGCAGATTTTAAAGCTGATCAGTTACAAAATAAACAAACAAGCCCTATTTTATGAGCTCTACAGTAGCCCTTTAAATTGCAGAATGTATTTGCATTACGCTTACAAAGTAGTGAATTTAAAGGGCACTTACCAGTTTTTATGCTAGCCTGCAATAACAGGTATAACCTTTAATGTTTGTCAGTCTATCTTTATTACACAATTTCTAGTTATGACTTTCTTGCAATAATAATATTGTTGGGTCTGTGTGCTAAGTGGATGCCTCCTCATTACATATAAGGAGAGTAACATCTGTCTGCACCATTTATGTTGGAGGTAATGTCCCTCCACTTAGAGAGCTTTCATGTTGTGGGTCCACGAAATGCTGAAATGATTTGGAGGTGATGTCATGTCCTCAAGATGGCTGCTTACCTCAAGTTAGGCACCAACCATACTGAGAAGAGGCACTTTTAACATTGAAGTACCAATTTGTTTTTCGGCATGTTTTAAAACAACAAATGCACATTAAACTGATTTTTATGGGTATTGTTCGAGCTTCCACTTTTCCTTATCTTATAAGATATAGATTGGATGGAAGTTCTGGGAAATTCTGCTTGTGAAAATGCATTGCCATTGTTTTTTAAGCTTACAGGGACTTGGAAAGATTTTTTTTGTTCCAACAGAAAGACAGTATTTGATAATGTGTCAGTGTTTTTTTTGTGTGTTTTTTTTTTTTCCTTTCTTCAAAATAAAGGTGCCAAAACTCAAAAACGTATTATTATTATTATTAACCTTTACTTGTAATGCGCCAACATATTCTGTAGCGCTAAACAGGGTAGATACAAGTCAAAAACAAACTAACAAATTCTAAAAGGATGGAGGACCCTGTTATTGAGTTTAAAATTCAGATTAAAAACTCGCAAACTTACAGTCTAGAGCAGGGGTGGGAAACGTCGGGAGCGAGAGCCGTATAAGGCCCCCAGAGTCGTATAATGTGGCCCTTCTCCTTATTCCATAGCCAATGAGAAAGATAATGAGATAGGGAGAGCTGATGAGAAAGAGACAGATGATAGCAGTTCTAGCCATCACATTAGGGGGGGTGTTAATTAAATGTAACATTTTGTACGACCCTCTGATAATTGTATTAATATTCAAATGGCCCTCGGCAGAAAAAAGGTTCCTCACCCCTGGTCTAGAGGGTATGGGTAGGGTACAGAAAGATGAGGTACTTTGCTTAAATTACAGCTGAATGTGATAGGCTTCTTTGCATTGGTGAGTTTTTTATGTGGTTTTGAAGGATTTAAGACAGGAGGATAGTGGAGTGAGAAATAACTGATTTTGGGGCTTGCCCATTGTCAGCCAATAAGATCTACAGACTAAAGTATGCTCTCTGCATTTTCTGATGGTTTCAGTGAAGTTTAAACACATTTTATGCCGAAAGCAGCTTTTGTAATGTTTAAAACATACTCTTTAAAAAAAAGGTGAGGATTTCAGTATAATCACATGTGAGAATTAAACCAAACTGTCTGAGGCCCTCTAAGACTGGACATCCCTTGCCTAAAAGTCTTGGTTATTCAGACAAAATACTGTTCTTGTTTAATGTGTATACAATTTACACAACACAGTGTCATACAGTATAACAGTACAATGATCTCATAAACAATAATTACATTTTCTAATCAGGTTATCAAATGGGATGACCTCACGTTCTCATCCGTAACGTCTTATTGAAAAGAAATGTAACATATCAACTCTTACAGCCCAAGTTATTTGTGCCACTCCTGTATTTTGTTTCCATTTTCTCCTTTGCTAAAATTGGTTTGGAATATGTGTGCTCAGTGATCCTTTTAGCTAGTGTGACCTTTATCTTTTTAGATCTATTTTATTACCTATATAATAATCCAATCAAATGGAAAGGGGTATCCAGGCCAGTGTACTCATCGCCAGATTTAACCAAGGGAGTGATTACATTCTTTTCAGGCCCCTATTAATATCAGTCAGTCCTGTGCTTTTGATCAATAAAAAAATCTACATCTGAATATAAATTCACACTGTGTTCATTCAAACAAGATTTTTAAACTTTTATTAAAAAGGTATTGCCCTCACCTAAACATAAATATGGTACATTTTAAAATGGAACTAATTGGAACTGTTTATTATACGAAACTATGTATGAATATTTCCAAATATCTTGGTATTAATCCTTTTTTAACACAAAGCAGCGTGTAAGCATTATATGTAGGACTGAAGAAATTGCGCATTACATCTGCATCTCTCAACCTGTCATTTTATATTGCTTCATTTTATATTCAGTTCATCCAATTTATTATTATTTTTTTTTATATACCTTCAACCATGTAGGGCGTATATGATTTATAGTGCAGGGCAGTTTAAATAAATGATGAAACTGTATAGAAAAAGGGATGCTATTATGTATTTTACCAGATCATATTTAATTAATAAGATGCAAGGAACTGATCAATTGATAACAGTAGACCACCTTAAACTTAAACGTAATTGGCACATAATTTTGCATATATTTATCTAAATATATTTATTATATTTAAGCTATAATCCTTTTTTTCTAATAGTCTTTATTAGTTACTTTTAAATTATATGGATGCTGTTGTAATGGACTTTTTTTCTAAAGTGGATCATACCTGAAAAGTTCAGTATTATTTGTGCTGCAATTTTATGCAATTTTGTGCAGCTTCTGAATACTGATAACAACTTTGATATGCTAATTATAAGCACAGTCTGCTTGTCTGTCCCTCTGGTGGCCAAAACAATGGCTCCCAATGTAGTTAGTTAGGACCCGTCACCCACCCTTAGCAAGAATTATAATTGACAGTATAAATATGTACATTTTCATCTGTCATCGTAATGTTTATATTCTACTTTTATACATGTATCGTAGTGAAAAACCTGCATTTTGCCTGATTTCAGCTAATACCTTTAATCAAAATAATCTGTTTTGTTGCATCGCAGAGAAACTTGACTAACTTTCCTACAAAGCTATGTGTCAATTGTTTGCTTTCTAAAAATATTTGGCTGGATACACTTTTTTAAACTATAAATGTAATCAGATAAAAAAAAACAAAAAAAAAAAACAGGCACACAAGGTTTAAAGGGTCTAGATTTATGGTGAGAGCTTCAGTTATAAAATATATCAAAATACCCAGGCTTAGCTACACAGGTCCATCACCCAATTAAGCATGTTGTGAAAGTAAACTGAAACTTAGATATTTATTTATTTTTTTACTTTTGACACATACTCAAAATCGAGCAACTTCTGGAAAAGATTGCGAAAGGAGATTGAATTTAATATAAACTTTATATTGGATATCACATTTTTTTCTGAATATTATGTTTGTGGGTAGGTTTACTATCTTGTGTATAATCCATCCTGAGTTTTGCTTAAGGCTGTGTAACACAGCAGGCATATGCTTAATGGAAGCCATGTTTAAAATGGTATTGGACTACAAGAGTGAAGCCTTTGTTGGCATATTTGCATTTTCCTGCCCAGATTCCCAGGATACAGTGTAATAACTGTAATTTTCGGAATTCTAATCAGGAAACAAGCTTTTTAACTTGTTTTAGACAATCAAATGTAAACACAAATGTATTCTTTATATACTGTATTACTGTACGGTGGAGGGCTTCTATCGCTCTTTTGCCCACCATAAATTAAATGATTGTTGTGGTAAACTACCTCCTCACAAAATCTACGACACAAGCTAGAAACTGGCCCCATGCTGATGAGATGCAACCTTGAAACAGCTTTCTGTGGGTAGGATTCCTAGCTGATGTATAATCCATCTGTATTTTTTGGAATTGTGAGCAGGAAATATGTTTTTTTTTTGTTTTTTTGTTTTTATTTTTTTTACTTATTTTCGACATTCAAATGTGAACGCAAATGTACTATTCATTTACTATATATATATACATATATACATATATATATTATTAACTTTTATTTGTAACGCGCCAACATATTCCACCTTTATTTTTATATATATATATATATATATATATATATATATATATATATATATATATATATATATATTAGCATAAAATATGCATTGGATGATCTAATAGTAGTGAGAGAGAGACACACACACACACACACTCTGGCAGGTGTACAGGAAAAAGGAAGCTGCATGGGGTGTCAGCGGTAGTCTGTGCCACAGTATGAAACCGATGGGATGAGCTGCAGCCCAAAAATGTGTTAATATTGATCTTTAATACTTAGTCATAAAAGCTTGAACATCACGATGACACTTAAAGGCATACTTAAGTTTCCTGGATTATGCATGCATCTTATACAGGAGAATCAGTAGTATATGTAAACATTTATCTACTTTAATAAATCCCATAAAAATTAAAAAAAACTTACCCTGATGCGTGCAAATTTCTTCAAATTTTTGCTATTTGATTTTGAAAATCTTAGTTAAATTAGCATAAAATGAATCATTGTTTTTGGCCAATCACATTGTTTCAGTTTGTGCAGCAAAGCATCATGACATGTGTAGGCTTGATTTCCCCTGCACAAGGAAGTACTGCTGTTGGCTTAACGGTTAATGTAGGCTTAAAAAACATACCCAAATCAGTGTTTCTATTGCTAGGTACCAGATGCCTATATAAGTTCCTCTGGTGGAAACCATTTTTTTATTTATATAAAATAGATCTGTATGTATAGAATGACTCCATGTAAGGTGTGTTTCTTATAGAAGCAGCATGTGTTAGATTAGGAAAAGGTAAAAACAGAGACATTTCCATATACCTTTAAAGGGCAAGTTTCACTTAACCTTTTAAGTTTCTCTTATATGAAAGATGGTAACTACAATCTGGTTTGTGAATGTTATAGGGGCTCCATAGTTATCAGTTCCTGCTCTGTGTTTTAAGCAAAAGAAAACTACCAGACCTTTCCTGTTATCTGCTCCTTATTTTTCATGTTTTCTGCTTTCCACTTCGTTTGGAGTAGGATAGTGACGGGCAGATAACAGGAAATAATCAAGATACCATTATAATAAAAACAATGTGTTCCAATTCTGTTACTGGCACTTAGAATTCTGAACTGTATGACTTGATTGAATTATCATGAGCCAATCAAACTACAGCTGCAGTTCTAATCACATTTTCCTGTGTTCTTCAGCAGCTCACAGCTTTTCACAGGTTTTTTTAGCAAAGAAAGACTTGTACAAAAACTGTTACACATAATATTTGAACTTCTCCAAGAGTACAGTTATATACGAAAGCAAATAAGTTGGAGATTTTTTTTTTTATTTAGGTAAAGCTCTCTTAAAAAATTCCTTTTAAATGAAAAATATTGATTGTCCAAAAATGCTTTGCTGATGTTGTTATTATTAAGTTGCTTGGATAAATTACTTCATCAACTTTAAAGGAGTTTGCATGTCTACCTCCCTACCTGTGCTGACATGATTGACGACAAGACCAGTCTATTAAAGTTATATAAATTGCTGCTCAAGTTTTATTTAAAAATGTGATATAACAAATAAATGAGTTACCTTGTTTATATGAAACGGTGCTTTTAAAAATATCCATCAAAGTCATGAATTTCAAATGGCTTGTGATTTAATCTTCTAGACCATTTGCTGACAAGCCTTTATAAGAAAAAAAAATAAGGATATACATTGCTTGGAAGGAGGGAGGGAAAGAATTAAAGATAAAACGGAAAACAAGGTATATTAAATAGAATAATGTACTGTCAACCGGAACAAGAAAAGCAGGAAAGAGTGTATCATGAATATGTATATAGGATGCGTTAGACTGCAGATAGAAGGATATTTATATGGTGCCTTAGGGACATTACAGTACGTCTTCCATGTATAGTTCAAGTTTCACTGTGTAGTTTTATGGGTTTAACATTTGCATTGCCAGCAAGTCTTCGTCACAAAGATGCACCTGACCTACCAGTGATGGGTTACATGAGGAGTCTTCAACCTTTTTAATGGCTTTTGCCCACTTTTGATGGTAACATTTCCTTACCACCCACCGGTGCCACAGCAACTCAATTTACCCTGTCTCATTTCTGGTTACATAAATCGTATAACCCCAGCTAGGTATCGCCCTGTACTTACTAGGTAGTGATCGGGTCCTGACTGCTGTCCCCAGCTATGTATCGCCCTGTACTTACTAGGTAGTGATCGGGTCCTGACTGCTGTCCCTAGCTATGTATCGCCCTGTACTTACTAGGTAGTGATCGGGTCCTGACTGCTGTCCCTTGCTATGTATCGCACTGTACTTACTAGATAGTGATCGGGTCCCGACTGCTGTCCCTAGCTATGTATCGCCCTGCACTTACTAGATAGTGATCGGGTCCTGACTGGTGACCCTAGCTATGTATCGCCCTGTACTTACTAGATAGTGATCCAGTCCTGACTGCTGTCCTTCGGTTCTCTCACCAGCTCTCCAACCAGCTAAGCCTGATGCTGTGAGTCTCCGGCGTCTGACGTCACTTGTCAGCGATTACCCCCCCTGCTTACCATTAAAGCTTGAATCGCCCACTAGTGGGCGGTAGGGACCAGGTTGACTACCACTGGGTTACATTATAATATGGATGGTGAATCACGTTCCAACTATAAGTAAACATTTTCAAGACCTGCAATTATTCATTTTAATATTGTAGAGGTTTCCTTCTTGAGGCTATATCTTAATTATAAGCAGTCACATATTTGTGTAGGATGCATCTAAAAGAGTAAGTGTTAGGACCTCCTTTTGACCAATCTTAATTAGGGTGTGTAACAGCACAGCACCAATTGTGTTATGGAAATCTGTGGAGAAATCGTTAAAGGCAAAAAAAAATCTTTAGTTTTCTTGCATTTGGTTTGAGAGTGAACACTCCTGAAAATCCAAGCTAAATTAGCATAAAATTAATAATTCATTGTAGCCAATCAGAGGCAGCTATAAGATTCTAGCAGCATGGTAATTTAGTCCCTGCAGCAAAGAATCATGGGATTTGTAGTCTGTTTTTCCCTCTTTCTCTTCCTTCAAATGATGCAACTGCTCTGAATCTCTGCATTGTGCAGCTACTTGCTGGAAGGTTAGCATAGGGTTAAAAAACGTACACAATTGCAGTGTTTCTATTGGTAGGTACCAGATGCTTACGTAGCTCTGGGGATGTGGAAACCAATTTTTTAAATAAAATAAATCGGCATGTGTATAGAATGACTCAATGTAATGTGTGTTTGATATAAGCAGCTTGTATTGGGTTAGATAATGTTAAATACAGGAAAACTTAGATATGCCGTAACTCCCTCTAGAAATATTGTCTTCTGGATAGTGCTATAAAGATGCATTGCCATTACTATTTGTAGCACTTGTTTTTCACGAGGAACAAAAAGCTTTAGCGATGATGTTTTAAAATGTCTCATTCTCTTATATATTGTACGACTCGCTCAGTTAGACAAGACTTTCCATCTTTGCTTCATATACTTCCAGTTTTCGATTCCCCAGGACTAGTACATCAAGCAATCTGTAATTTTATTCTAGATAAAAAAAAACATTCAGTTTAAATTTCAGATCCAACGTAAAACAACCACTTTTTGCTATATGGCCATAATTTGTTAATCCAAGTGTACTGTGTTGTTGTAATGTTCTTTTGTGGTTTTACCGGGATTTCATTCAAGGTGACTTTAGTGAGGAAGGAAGTATTGTGTGACAGAACATTATACTGTGGAAAGTGGGTGTCTAGAATAGATGTACAGTATGATGGTGCTGCCCGTACCCTGAGCTGAAATCAAAGAAAGGCACAGAGTACAGGGGAGTGTGAATGTGATATATTGTATACGTGGAGTAATTAGGACAAGGACAGTAGAGATGATTGGAACCTGTTTTTGCTGTTATTCCATTCTTTATATATTGAATAAATCACATAATGCAAATGCTCTACAGGAAGTAAACTGTTCACTTGACTTAAGTGCGGGAAAGGAAATATTTAAATGGGTTAATCCCTGTAAGCACGCACAGCTTAATTGTTATGTGGGAATTAAACTGAAATGATACAAGTTGGTGCAAAGTTAGATCCATATGTATGTGTTGTGTTTGTCACGTTCAGTCGTGCCCGCCTCTCCATGAACTCATGGATCGCAACATGGACTGCTGAGCAACTTGGTATTCATTGCAGAGGTACTGGAGTGCGTTGCCAGTTCCTTCTCCAGTGGGCCACAGCATACAGCTCCTGTTATTCCAAGGTGGCCTCCCATCCAAATACTAACCAGGCCAAACCCTGCATGGCTTCAGGGTAGTGTGACCTCTTGGTTCCCTGACTGGACTCAAACCTAGGTCACAGCAGTGAAAGCACTGAATCCTAACCACTGGACCACAGGGAACCCACATTTATATGTATAGCTGGATTCTAACAAAATTTAAACTTCTGTTGCACAGAAATGTATTCAAACATACAATGTTGGTTTAGGCACTTTTATTTTAAATTGTTCTACACTATATTTTTTCACGATTGCGAGTGAGCTTCTCATAGTTTCCAAGAAAATGCCAGAGTCGCAAATTACCGCAAGCTTTCCTCTAGATTTTTTGAAAGCCATGATATTACAAGTGACTTTTTCAGAGTTTTACACTAAATCATTATTTAATTGGAACTGTACTGAGCTCTTGAATTTCCAGGGTAACATAGAACCCAGTACTGAAGAGGTTAATACATATCAGGAAACCCACATTGACTACAACAGATGCTCTAATGCATCGGCTGTTAAAGTGCTAGCGCTATGGGCAAAATTTACATATTTACTCACAAATTCTTACTTGCAATTTCGGGTGCTTATTCTTACTCATTTTAATTGTATATGTGAAAACATAACATTCGCATTTATGTTGGTCCAAGAACCTGAGTAATATGAGTGATTTTGTGTAATGTACCAGTTAACTCATAATTCTGACCATTGTATTTTACTGACAAACCATGGAATTACTTAGAATTTTAGTATCTCACTCAAAATAAAGGTAACTTTGCAAGTTACGAGTCTGGGATTGACTGAGGCCCATAGTAAGTAAGCAAGGCAGGGCTTGACAAATCATGGGAGCCAGGGAGCCACAACTACTAATTGTTTTGCTGTCTTCTAACTTTTTAGCTATTCTGTATGTTTCTATTTATACCATTTTCATGATTCCTAAAAATAGTTTTTTGGTTCCCAGCTGGCTCCTACGTAATTTTGTTTTTTTTTATGTGCAATTAGGCTGATGTGGAATCTACCATTTTAGTTTACAATTACCTACTTCTTTAGGTGAGGGGAGGCTTTGAATGCAAACAGGAAACTATCTGTACAGTAGGAATATGGCAGCAACAACTGCCAGTGCTCTTGTTACCACTAATTGAAAAAATCATTAGTTTACAAGGACACACTCTGTTAAGACTGAACTCACCAGAAATGTAATCATTAAAGAAACTGGAAACCTGCCATAAAAAGAATAATTGCAAATAAAATAGAAAAAATACAAAGGCTGTATTTTTTGTTGTTTTTTTACTCTTTAAAAAACATTTTGCCAATTATCAAGCTTAATTATTCAAGATACCACAGTGGTTCTTTAACTACACCTTATACTGGTCTGTACTTCTGATTTTTAAAGATGAACTTTTGTTTATTTAACTGGGAAGAAACTCGATGAAGAAAAAAATAAAAATAAAAATATATGATTGCTGTAAGGCTCCTCTGAGAATTTCAGCTATATACTAATGAAGCTTAAAGCTTTGGGGGAAAGTGGCTTCTATCTAATTATAAACATTATCAATATGAAGAATATATGGAGTCTTGTAATCATTTCCAGGCATTTGATTTATCCTTTTGGTATCTTGCACTGTGCAACCGACAAATTAGAGCCAGCACTGTTTCTGCAGGCATCAATCCTGTCTGTCTGAGCTAGAAATTGGGTGTTTGATGTCAACAGAAGCAATTTCACAATCACTAACCCTTTCACCCAAATTGTCTTCTTTTCAAAAAGCCATTCTAAACACTGGAAAAACCTATTTCAGTGACCATCTTATACAGAACATTAGATGGCCTTTCTCAGTAATCTGATGTAAAGTGTAACAACTTGATTCATCCATACTAATTTTGGGGAAAGAAATACGCTGCATCCACTTCCTGTTAATAATTTGCAATTTTGTTGAAAATGGAATTTTGCTATGTTTAAAGACCGTTGTGGGTGAGTGTCAAGATTAGCAGATATGTGAGCCATGAACATACAAGCATTCTTGGAGAAAATCTACATTTTTGAAGGCTGTTTGAAAGCTCCATCTTGTCTGGCTTCAGCCTATCTTTCTTGCACTAAGTATAGGGGAGCATGCTTTTCCTGTTTTTCGGTGCTGGGACAGGAGGAAAGATGGAAAGGGGGATTTGTTCTATCATTGGAGCTTTTAGTATTTGTACCCTCTTTGTGCACATTTTCAGAAGCAGGAACTTGCAGTGATAATTGAAAGCCCTATACCTGCAGAGATTTAAATATTCCTCAAACCATTGCAACCACCACCAAAGTATAATAATTCCTCTAGGAATCAGCAGAGACGTCAACATTTATTTAACATTTAACTCTATCTTGTTATGCTCTTTCAACATTTTTCATATATATATATATATATATATATATATAATGTATGATGTAATGTCCTTCACTTGTGACCCTTTTCAGGGATCAATGCACTTTTGGAATGAAAATGATGCTGAGAAGCAAAACCATACTGACTTCCAAGAGAAGCCAAAGTACTAATGTATACATATACAGTCTCAAGAATACTAACAAATCACTTAGAAAAATAAATTAATCAAGCTCCTATCACAAACATTACAGCATATGTTGGCACCATCAGTAGGCATTCCCATAAGCTCACGGTGGAGAGCGTAGATCAGCTCTAACAACTGGTTATACAGTGCTGACAATAGCTTACTATGTGCATGTTTACATTTGATTTCACAGCATACCATATCCAAAATTAGGAATATTTTGTATGTATCACAAAAAAAAGCTTCTATGTATTCATGTGTGATGAGTTTATCCTAAGCTAGGCATACTCTTCCTTAACTTTGAAACAAACTGACAAAAATATAAGCAAAAAAAAACCAAACAATGTAAATAAACTTAAACTTAAATTGTTCATTGGTTCTCTACCAAATTCATATTTTATATAGTTGCTTAGCATTTTGTTAATATCCTGAATAACTGCCGCGTGCAGCTAGACAGCAGCTAGACGGCGTGGCAGTGAGTCGGTAAGATGCTGGAAGGTTGGCAAGGGTATCTGGAGCCATGCAGACTGCAGTGCATCAGGCAGCTGGTGAAGAGTGTGTGGTGGAGGATCCATATAGCGATCGAGCTGCTCAGTAGGGTTCAAGTACGGGGAATTTGGAGACCAGGGAATACTTGGAAGTCTTCGTCGTGCTCCTCCAACCACTCCTGGACAATTTTGGCCATATGACATGTTGCTTTGTCCTGCTGGAAGATCCCATCTGCTCCAGTGAAGACAGTCAACATGTATGGGTGTAATAGATCTACAAGGATGGATAGATAACACAGTTGCTTGAGTGCCTTCCAGAGTTATGAGTGGACCCAGACAATGCCATGAAAACATTCCCCAGACCATAACCCTGCTGCCACCAACTTGTGTTCTTCCAAAAATGGTTGCAGAGTGTTTGTTCTCTAAGTATTTGCGCCTGACACACCAAAGTCCGTCCAGTCGATGGGGCAGAAAATGTGATTTATCAGAGAAGGCAACCCTTTGCCAATAAGAAGAGGTCGATTTTGGTATTGTGCTAATTGAAGCTGTTTCTGATGATAAACCCTCGTCAGCATGGGTGCGGTGACCAGCCGTTTGCTTCAACGCCCCATACGCAACACGGTTGGCTGTACTGCCATTTTACGCACACAACTGGTAGCCTCCTGGTTCCTTTGGATGGTGAGTTGCTCAACTGTAGCGTGTTGGTTGGCCCTCGCACACCTTGGCAGCCGACATTCACCTCTGACATCAATGGCACGTGGTACTCCGCAGTTTCGACAACTTTTAATCACATTGGTGCCATTTGTCTTGTCACTGTACACTTTAACCACAGCAGCACGCAAACAAACTGCACGGTTTCACAAATACTGCCATCTTTTGTCCAAAGCCAATGATCATCCACTTTTCAAAGTCGGATAAATCGCACTTTTTACATGTCAAATGTAGGCAGTGGTCATAATAATGTGACTCAACCCTGAAAATAAAGAACATTACGTTTTTAATATTTAAATTATTCAAAACAAACTCAAGTGGGTATTGAAGTGGCATTTGCTGCTATAATTTAAAATCTAGCACAGGCAGACACCTGCCAATATTTTTTAAACGGTTTTGTATTCTGTCACTGTATGCTATACTTAAGGGGTGAGCAAGTTCGGTCCTGGAGAGCCCCCTACATGCCTGGATTTGATCATATCTCTGCTGCATACAGGTGAGTAAATTGTTTCTTCAGTCGTCCTGATTGACTCTCCTGTGCACAGAAAGGATATCCACAAATGCAGGGCTGTGTGGGGCTCACCAGAACCAGACTTGGACAGCCTGCTATACATGTTATCAAAGCTGTTTGTAAGCTATCATTTATCTCACTTCTTCAGGTGATAAGTCATTTTTTTTATTTTAATATTTAAATATTGCTGATAATTATAATATTGACTGCCTGTGTGATTCTGTGTAGATTCTGTTTTTTGTGGGAAAATAAGATCTGTCTTGGTACTTGTTAGAGCAGTGGGTTTCAACCCTGTCTTCAAGATACACAAACAGGTTAGGGTCCTTTCATATCTCTACCGTACAGGTGGGCTAAGCAGTGGCCCAGTCAATTGATGAAGACATCTACAAAACCTGACCTGTTGGTGGGATTTCAGAGGAGGATTGAAACCAATGCTCTTGAGTATAGCCTAGCCTCAGATGCCTGCTCCTTGCTGCAAAAGATGCAACTTGCCCACCTATTCCCTGCGGACAGCATATATTAAGTGCATAATTTAAAGGATAATTTTAACCAACATGACATTGGTTTAATGGTTTACAAGCATTTACAGAGAGATGTAGTTTACATTAAATTTAATTTTGTGTAGTGTAAATCAGTTGGCCACTATAATGACCATGATGTTTTATGAGGAAACTTGCTCTTAAAATTACAGTTTGTTCTTTGAGCCTTAGGCTAGAGCTAATCCTATTTTTTTCTAACTACATACCCTTTTGGAACCTGACGCATGTTTCGCTGTAACTACATCACTGCTACACTTTGCAGCACAATCACTGTAAATTACACTGGACATGCTTTCCTGTGAATATGATATGCCTGGAGGCAAGTGGTAGTACACTCTGCAAGTTGGGAGGACCTCTGCCTTAATTTTGGGGTGAATCACAATCTTGTAGGTGAATTTACAATACCGTGCCAGCGTACATACACTGCAACATATGGTACATAGCTCTTCAACAGAATTCAAAAGACTTGTAGTAGGTTCTCTCTATCTTGTAAATATTGTATTATTTTCACATAATTTATCTCCTTTATACAGCACATAAACCAATTTTAAAGAGATTAAAGCAGTGTTGTATTAACCACACATCATTAGTACACCATCTAGCACAATCATACGCCAGTGTCCTAATAAATGGAACCTTCTCTTATTTCATGGATCTAGCACATTGCTGTGTTAAGATGTTTTTCTTTGAGGTCTATGTGTTTTATACAGCAGTGTCTGTTCTATTAAAATAATGTAATTCTTCTTTATTAGTCACATAGTTAATGACTTATCCTGTATGAATGCTGATCCAACACTTGCTTGTCTGCCAATAGAACATGCATAATTACACATACATTTAAGAACTCATAAATGTATTTTCTCTATATGTGGGAGCAAATGAATTTTGCTCTATATCTCTAGGTCGTTGCTAGTTATAGATATCATATGCAATCCCAGTGAAACATTTAAACAATGTACTTGGGTAGGTAAAGGTTTCTATTTTATTGTTAATAATCCAGTAAATAATTGAAGTATATCAACTTTTACATTGTTAACATTGGTTTGTAGAATTATTCCCAGAGCAACCAGACTGCTATCCTGCATCAGGGTTAGCTTTGAGAACTGATGTTTTACGTAAATGTGTCGGGTTCTATGACTAGTGGTCTTTTTGTTCAATTACCCTTCAAAACTGGATATGTGATGGCTGGTGTGGGAGGCGAAATCTGTTAGGGAGCATTGGAGGTGGCGACGTCATAGTCCCCCTTTGCAAATGGACAATGGTAACAGAATTATTAATATTATTACAGTTTTTTGTAAAGCGCCATATTTCGTAGCGCTGAACAGGAGTTAAATACAAAGATTTTTTTTTAAAATAAGTACAATATTAAACACATTGCAGAAAGTAAAGGGCCATGTCTTTGAGTTTAAAATTTTACCTTCGTGGTGTATTTTTTTCCAAAGCACTTTATAAGATTGAAAACAAAAGGTGAAGTAATTGAAGAGAGAGTAGAGGGTATAATAGTGATTGTTTGTGGGTGTATCAGCTGTATAAAATGGAGGTGATAGTGTTAAACCTGCAATGTAAATTAACACACATCATAGGTAGGCAGGAGGGCAAGTTATATGAGTTCAGATGATGAAGGGAGGTTGTGGTGTGTGAAGGTCTAGCAGCAAAAGAAAAAAAGTAAATAGACAGTTGGAGAGTGAATCTGCAGAATGGATGTTATCAGGCCCAGTGTCTTTGGTTGAATCTCTGTAGAAATGGCCGCTCAGACTTGGTGGTAAGTGCAACTAAGAAAGTGGCAATTGGAAAGTTAATCTGTAGAATGGACGGTATCAGGCCCAGTGTCTTTGGTTGAATCTCTGTAGAAATGGCTGCTCAAGCCTGGTGGTAAGTGCAACGTAGAAGAGACCGTTGGAAAGTGAATCTGCAGAATGGATGGTTTCAGGCCCAGTGGTTTTGTTTGAATCTTTGCAGAAATATCCAAATGGTATGTCCTTGTGACAACCTACTGCTTCTGTTGGGGTTGATAAGAACCTAGTTAATACCTACCCAGTAGGACTGTCTGGTTCTTTTTGAATCCCTAATAGCAAGAACAGAACCAACCCAGCTTAGTTACCAAAGCGCCAGGAAAACACAGGAATCTGTAGATCCACCCAGCAAATTTTACAGACTATAACATGCAGGTTCCATAGCAATGATCCCAGTAATAGGGGTTATTATTACCTCAGAATGAAACACACACATCAATTGTGCATGTTTAAACTGACAACAGCCTTTATTGATGTGGTCCAGCAAAACTCCACCCGCCCCCCACCCTGACCATGTGGGGAGACCTATCCATCAGTGATGTCACCCCCCCATCTCAGCCACTTGGTTCCAGGAGTCTAATTTGCTACATAGCCTAACTGGCCCTTTGATCCTGGCTTTACAGGAGGTTATCTGATCAGATCAGGTGTGCAGACACTCAGTCTCTGATGTGTGGCACCCTCCATATGCCCAGCATGCTTTCCCATTCACACCTAAGTCTCCTCTGTCCACGTGTGCCAGTCAGCACCCCCCCCCCCCCCCCGAACTGGATCCCCTACAGCCAAGCACCTCATAACTAGTGACCCCTCTGCCCCAGGGACCCTGGTAATAAACTTTATTAAACTCTCTGGAGAAAAACAGCATTTTAATACCAAAAATTCCTGGGTACCATCTTTAAATCAATAAATCTACACAATAAAATAATTCTGCTTACCCCTATATTGTGGCCTTAAACACGAACAACAGGGCTCCCCATCCCACATGGCACACAATAAGAGTGTAGAGGTTACAGTTCAGGTATTCAGGCTGGGAGGATAGTGTCCGAGGAGAGAAGTAAGAAAGAATATCAATAATCCATGGTAATCCTGGCCCCCAATAGTCCAATGATCCCTCAAAAGTCTGTTACAGAAACGCTGTGCTGTTCACAAGTTGCTTGCTCAAAATGTAAAAGGGCCCTTATGCTGAAACGTCTGTGTTGCTGTGGCCTATGAATAGTCCTTTGGTAATAGCAGCATATGATCCACCCTTTCTGCCCATTTCAAATAATCTAAAAAAGCATTGATTCAATCCAAATGTTTAGTAATGATATACAACAATAATAATTATTATTATGATTTTTATTATTAAAATGCAAGAATATTCTGTAGCGGACAATCAATCAATCAATCACATGCATATTTACATAAACATACATTGAGGGTCCTGTCCTTTGAGAGGCTGCAATCTGAGGGTTGTGAAAGAATGAGAGGCAACTGCTTGGTGTAGATGATTATTACATTGTAATTAAGAGGTATATGGCATAGTTGTCATTGCTTGAAGTTGAAAGTGGGGGTAACTAATATGCTTCTCTGAACAGATGGGATTTTAAAAAGTTCTAATGATGTGCGATAGGGAATTCAAAAGAGTGTGAGCTTCTTTGCGGAAGTCCTAGGACTTTGAGCAAACCAATCTGATTGTATTACTGTCTTATAATAGCTGTATTTTGTATTCTTTAATTTGTAGTGTTGACCAAAATTAAGACATACAAGTTATGCTAGAGCTACAGTAATTTGTTTGTAAAACATTCCTGCCCGAAAAACATAAAAAAGCTCAGATTCCATTTTTATATAATTTCCTTTTTGTATCTAATGTCCAACATGCACAGGGATATTCGTTAATTCAGTAAATGCACATTGCTAGTTTGCAGGTCACCCTTACATGCCTATTTTCCTAAGAAAAAGAAGTGAGCAGTTATCTATTACTACATATCCATTGAAAGGTGGAAAAAGATGCCATGTCCTTGTTGAGATGTGCCAAATACTTTATTATTTTTTATGCTTTTGTTCTGGACACGTTCCAGAATACTACAGCACAGATAACAGCCTGGGATGTGTCCTGAATTTTACCAGAAATCAAATTAGCTCAGCCTCCCTTCTTAAGTGTTTGTCCATTTATGTGTCAGCTTTGGAAATGAGGGTTAAATGTACGCCATCCATTAAAGTTTAAAGCTGACTGGCTTTCCATTTAGTGCTTTAATTGCTAAACTACTTTATTGCTAGCTTTGGATAACTTGGAGGAAGCTTTTGAATTGAAAATAGGTAGTTGATTAGCTGATGCTTTTTTTCTGTAAAGATTTGCCTGCTAATTGCTTTGTGTTTTGTACTTGTAAGAATACACTATTATTAGTTGTGTAGATTTTTTTTTTTTTAACATAATGGCTATTTAAAAAATAAATAAAAATTAAGCCTTTATGAGGCATTTCAGATGGGCGAATTAAATCCTAAAACGAAGATGTTATATGCTGTCAGTTTTTTTTTTTTTTTTAGCTTTGTGTTATAGGCCAGCTTTTATCATTTTTAATTGGTAATGATCAGTGTTAACAACTTTTGATTCTCCCTGCAGGTACCATATTGTTTCTCCGCTTTTGTGGCAGAGTGTAATTTAATTTGATTGTGCATAAATGAGGCAGTTGCATGGGAATGTGCTGAGCGACAATGCAAAGACCATGGAAAAAGCTATTTTCTATGTACCTTTCCATACAAAATATCAAGAGTTTTGGAATAAAATGAAAAGTTGCCTATACTGATCATTATCTGTTTAATTCATGACCTGGTAAATGCTTCTACTTTACTGCCATTCTCCACTTAACTACTGCACACAACAGGCATATGGAAGGTTTTGATGTTATATATGCATTTATTTACTTGTATGTACTTTATTTTATTAAGAAGCTATTCATATTCCTGTTTTTACCACCTTAAATCATACAAATAGTCCCGGCATGGGTCTGCCCACTGCAACCCATGCTCTCTAGCCCTGGATGTACAGTGTAGTGTCCTAGCCTATCAGGGACCACGTCTCAGAAAGCTGCAACATGCTGCTGAGATCTGGTCCCTGATAGACTAGGACACTACACTGCACGTCAAGCTGTGTAGAGACAACTGTGTTTTTTATTGCGTCTTAATTAAACAAAGTGCATACAAGTAAATAAATAGATTGTAAGTTTGCGAGTTATCAATCTTGTGTCGGTGCCTTGGAAACCAGCTCTATGTACATTTGATTCTAAGCTCAAAAACAGGGCCCTCCATTCTTTATAAGGTGTTCATTTTGTTTTTGCCATGAGCTCAACCCCGTTACAGCGCTACGGAATAAGTTGGCTCGATATAAATAAACATAATAATAATAAATAGGTATATTACAAACCTAGTAGAATCCAGAAACCTTCCATATCCTTTTAAGAATCATGCCCAAGTGGTCCCTAAAATCTTTACACAGTGCCGTAGAACGTGGTTAGTAAAACCTACTTATTTACACACACACCATACTGCTTTAAGGAGTGATAAAAGTGTCTATAAATCCATTATGTTCTATTTCTATAAGACTGGTATTCTAATATAAAATACAAATACTAGCTTTAGCAGTCATGAACTGCACATAGGGCCTCATTCAATTGCGATTTAGCCAATTGAATAGGGCTCTAAATAAGCACATAGCCTATTTTTTTTAAATAAGTTTTTAGTTAGTGAAAACCTTGCTTTTGGATAGATGTTTACTAACTAAAAACTTCTTAAAAAAAATATGTTATGTGCTTATTTAGACCCCAATTCAATTGGCCAAATCGCAATTGAATGAGGGCCATAGTATGCAAAGCTGTCTATTGAATTGCACCATTTGCAAGATTTAAAGGGTGGGACACTTTTTTGATAATGTGGGTCGTAGAGGAGCTGTTTTGGAAAATGTCTTATCACCCGAGGTTAAGTGCAGGTTGTTTGAGAAGCAGCAGCGTTCCTAATGCTCCTGTTACATATGTTAATCCTTTTACTTTAAAGGAGTAAGAGAACCCATTAGACTTGTTCCTGGCATGGCTGGAACCATTGCGGTTAATGCTAATGACTTTCAGTAATGCCTTCAGCTTGCAATGTGTTGCTCCTGGATAGCAAATGACATAAGAGATGTGGCCCAGCTGCTGCCTCGCAAAGCTTTCACTTAAACACACTCAAGCAGAGGGTCTTGGAATATTGTTTTGGTCCTTTTAGAAAATACTTAGTTGTCAGCATCCTAAAAATGTGTGACGCAGTGACTGTGCAGGAAATGAAACATTCGAATACTCATCTTATTGTTAATGCTCTTGCAGATATGAAAGGATATATATTACCAGAATTCCAAGTCATTCCAAGGATTTACTTTGTACGAGGTTGAACTTTCGACCGCATCAAGTCATATTTTTGCTTCTTTTTGAAGTAGTAATGAATAAAATCATTGAAATACATATACTGCTGTATTTTCTGATATATAAGCCTTGACTGCAATTCCAAATACACCGTACATAGTATGCTTCAATTTGAACCCTTTAAAGAATGATATGCTTCTTTATATACTCTAAATGGATGTTTTTGTTGCATCTCTCCCATATATAGTTATACTTCTATAGTTGTAAGGCTGCACCAACATAGCTTTACCTGAGTTTAAATGGTTTAATAATCATGGTTCGTTATATCATATATGTATTTAAATCACTACCGTATTGGTCCAAATATAAGCCGCACCCGTAAAGTTCAAGGGGAAAAAATAGAAAAAAGATAGTACTCAAATATAAGCCGCGCCCGTAAAATTGGAGAGAAAAAGACGCTCAAAGTGATCAGCCATTGCAAGAAACAGGCTTTCTATTTAGCACTGTAGCTTTTTTTGCAGGTTACAGGCTTTACAGGATGTTAGAATCACTAAAATAGGATATCGCTATTCAATACCACAGTCTAAAGCACAAAAATCAGCACCCTTAACTTGCAATCGCACAAATCGGCAGGAATTTTGCGTTTGCGAATATAAGCCGCACCCATAACTCGCAAGCTTTAAAATTGGGAAAAAAGGTGTGGCTTATATTCAGACCAATACGGTACTTCTGTATGTAAAGATGTAAGGAAGATTTGTTGAAGTGTACTCAGAAGGTCATGACTTCTTGATCTTCTAGATAGCTCCTCTTTTTCCATTTTCTACCTTATTCAAGAAAATAAATAGAATTTGTGAGGGGAAGTTTCAGTATAAATAGGAAAGAAAAAAGAGCCTTGTATGGAACAATAAATGAAATGACAAAAAAAATTATGGAAAAGCCTACATATAATTAGATAAGTTTCTCTGATATCCAGCTTTTTTGGCGCTAGACTTTGCAGGAGCAACCTGCCCTTGGGTGCAGTCATCTTTGGTACTGATGTTGTAGTAAACAAATATAGTTCTATCTCTTATTAAGCAATGGTTGAAGAAATGGAGAGATTAAACACTGATTGCTAAGCATGGGAGTTTTATAGGGTATTTTTGACTTTTAGCATAAAAATAGAAGGAATACATCTAAAAGACAAGGAGATTATATGAGCAGGAGATGACTAGTCCTCCCAAATAGAAACCTTTTAGAGGGTAGGTTGACAATGGTGGGCACCATAATAGATGAAAAAGGTTTGAGTAAGTGGGAAGGAGTAGGATAAAGTGGTAAGTGGAGAAGAATGGAGCAGGTTAGGCACCTTCTGCACTAACATAGGAGAAGGAATCTGGTATTTTAGTTTTATGTTTGGAATTCACCTTAGTGTGGCAAAAGTATGCAAAGTTCTGAGTGGTGTTATGAGAGAAGGTGAGGTTAGCGGTAGCAGTGCTCAGGAGAGGATCAAAAATATGAAAGAGCTAATGTGGGCAAGATTTGTATGTTTTAATGGGAGTTTAAAATAGGCAAAAAGATTATTTGCAGCAGGACAGTGTATATATATATATATATATATATATATATATATATATATATATATATATATATATATATATATATATATATATATATATGTATGAGCTGGAACTACCAACAAAACACCAATCCAAAATTGTCCCCTCCCAATTGATTAAGAAAATGACAAAAGATAGATCTTTATCATACATATATACAGACAATAAAGAATAATTATTACTTAGAATGGACATGAAGTAAACTTAATGGCTCTATAAAAAGTCATCAATCATAAACAGTGTTCGAAACAATACGTCAAACCTATCACAGAACAATCAATATAAATAATACGTTGCTAGAAATATAGAAACAATGCTAAAATACATAATGGATACATAAGAAAAAATGTGCCTAATTACTAGCATCTAATGAATCAAACTGATATATCCAAAATCTATTTTACATACCTAAATAGCTCTAGGATAAGTGCATTTGGTAGCCGGTAAAATATCAGTATTAATAGAATGACTGTAATCTCCCATGAATAATGAGTTGGAGACACTATGGTTGTTTGGAGTGAAGAAGTGATTTAGGTGAAATGAACATTTTTGTTTCTAGCTAATTTCACCTAAATAACATTTTTGGAATTTTCTACTTTTTCACACAATTAACCACATACATTTCTGATTTCCACATATTTTGGGTTTCTACCATCTTTCCAACAGACTTTCAAAGTTTTAAGTGAAGACTCATGGCTTCATAGTACTTTATCACTTACTTACTACCCACATTCACTAAGGAAACCAACTCACTGGTTGGCTTGTACTTAAGGATCACTATGCAATGGAACAAATATGTTTGAACTAAAAAGCATAATAAGGTAGAGAGCAGACCATAAAGCTACCTTATAATTAGGGGTAAAAAATGTTGCCTCAGCAGGAATGCATGATACGTTGGTGATGTTTATGTGAGAGGTGCATTTACATCTCTGCAGTAGCAGTGTTTGCAATTTATGTAGAAACTGCTTGTTTCTGAGGAAATGAATTGTAAAATTCCAAAAGCTCCAATCACTTAACAACTTCCTGTCCCTCCTCCCCAACCAAAAGCACAATCACTCAGGCTCAGACTGAAACATGGAGCTTTCTATGCAGAAGCATAGTCTTTAAAATTAAATAATAATTTATGTTCATAGCTTACATTGCTGCTTATGTTGTTAGTTTTTCCTTTAATACTGGCATACTACTATGTCCCTCCATTATATCCAGCCTTCAACACGCCACCTTTTCCTCTAGTTTGTAATGCTTTGTGAGCAAAATCCTCTTTCTGCTTCTTAAGTGTCTGTTTGTTTAAAACTGATATATGTTTACTAGAACCTGTGCCCTGTTTAGTGCTATGGACGTGTCAAAGCCATATAATTATATTCGATTCTTTAAGAGTTAGACGCAATAACAATGTGTAATATGACCGTTGACAGGTTTGCTAGCAAGTACTGGTGTCTCACACAGTGCCTAATACTGGTCCCACTAATTGGGTTTGTAGTCTATGCCACACACTACATTGGTATGTTACGCGTTTAGCAGATGTCTGTCTGTCAGCTTCTTTCACAGTGCAACCTCATACTGGCTCAACCAAATGTTTATTTCAAATTGACTTCAAAATATGTTTCAATATCACAGCTCCTTATCTCTGTCAGAGAACATTAAATTAGAATTTTTTTCATTCACTGAGCAGCATTGCCTTGCATTACTCCTCTAAACTATTCTTCTTGATGACGATGGTGAGATCAGTTTGAGATATACTTCAGAATATTTCTCATTTTTGTATGGTATAGTTGAGTGTGTGTAAATAATGGAGTTCCATTCTATGTTTTCCATTGAGACCACCCAGGAGAATATCTTGTTGGATATACTCCATTATTTTAAAGACATTTTATTGTAAGTAGTACTTTATAGGCTACCAAAAAATATTTATAGATTCACGCTATGGTAGTCCACTAGGACGTTCTCATCTTTTTGTTTTTAAACATTATAATATACATTTTTATAGGCTAAATAATTCTTGAGAGATACATTTCTCCTCGTGGCTCATTATTCTATTTAGTGGTACGGTTTGTGAAGTAATATCCATAGGCCGTCACAAATATTCCATTCCTTTGTTGTCGTTCATTTTCTTAAACAAGTCACACACATGGGTTATTTATCTATAGAACTATTAGTTTAGAAAAATCTAGTGCAGTGTAAAACCAGTTTTTATGTTCTCACAGTTTTTTTTTAAATCTTTTATCAGTGATAAAATCATGTGATTCTGTAGCAATTTAGGTTATTTCACACTTCTTTTTCATTCCTCATATTTACATTCCAATCTTTTATTTTCTCTTTTTATTTTTTTACATTTAAGGCTTGATAAACTTGTTTTACATTAATTTCTTTTTTTCAGCTTTTTTTTTAGTTTTATTTAAAATTTTTAACTAAGTTTAATTCATTTTATTTTCCTCAATGTAATTTCCTTATAAGATGTATACTTCACTTACATCTAAGAGGCCCACCTTGTGAAACCATCCCTCTCTCTCTTTTCATCCCCCTGTATTGTCTCCTGCAGGCTACCATCTTGCATATTTGCGATATGCAGCTGTTTTTTTCTGATATCATTTAATAGCACAAACATTATAGAATCAAAGCTGTGAATGCATTTTATCAATTAAAATGTTATCAATTTAAAATATATGTGTACTGTATTTGGATCTTGTCACATGAACGCCTGTCAATTAGTCAGATGCAGACTTTCTCCAATTCTTAAAATACATTCAGTGTTACCTTGGAATTATTTCTATTTTTGCTTATTTGCTAAATGTTTATATATGTTATATTTTGAAGTCATAAAAAGGGAAATTATTTGTGATATTTTGTCATTGACGGTTTTTCATGAAATTCACATCTTCAAAAGCACTCAGATTTTATTCAGCAAACTCCATAAGATATGAAAATTACTGAAGATGGTACTGAATTACCTGAGAATCAAAACAAGCAAACGATTAATTCAAGACCGATTTATAATTTCTATATAATATCCTCATTTACACACTCTCAATATGCATATATTGTCATGGATCAATATATATGGTGAATACACAAATTTTCAGGTATTTGGTGATTGTATATCTTGGCATAGCTAAACTGATAACTGTAATAAAACCATTGTATTTACTCCTGATACTTTAATAATGTGTCTTATGGCAGTAAGCATGGTACTTTTTTCTAAAGTGTTCCACATAAACACCTTGGGCCTCATTCTATTATCGGCCGTAAACCGGCCGTAAGGCTGCGATTCCTTGCGGGGGTCCCGTTACCTCGCAATTCAATTAAACGGCCCCGCAAGGATCTCCTCTTACGGCTGGCCGTAAATCTTGCAACCGGTCGTAAGCTCTGAAATCTAAAAAGTCAAAAATAAATTCAAGACAGCACTGTAAAGCTCTGTAAATGCTAGGGATCATATTGGGGGACATGAGGATTAATAGCAACCCACTCTCAAGCTTGCACATCAGCCCAAACCCGAGTTCAAATTAACTGTTTATTTTCCGGCTGCGGCGTGGGCGGGTCTGAGGTGCTCCAAGCCCTATGGACTTTTTACATGGATATTTGACGTATATTAAAAAATATATATTTTACGGATTTGAGTATAGGGGAATTTTGTGCTATTTTTGCTAACACCGAAAATCACTTTATAGTCTTCTCAAAGTGCAGGATGGCTTTATTTGGGCTATATTTCATGCTTAATTGATGCTAGCGGGACCTCTTTCCTGCAAGTAAGCTGCGGCTCGGTTTTAGCCTTGCAGAGAGGGTTCCCGGAGCAATTGAATTGCAAATAGGATTTTCTTACGGACGATTTCCTTGCGGACGTTTTAGATCAAAGGATTTCCTCCGGCGCGAGCGGCCGCAAGAGATAGCAAGGCGCCGGCCGCAAGCCTGCCGGAATCCCCGGCCGGAGGGGAATAGAATAGCAGAATAGCTTGCGGCCGGTCCTTGCGGCCCCGCAGCGGCTGCGGCCGATAATAGAATGAGGCCCCTTGAATATACTATAAATCCAACCTGCATATAATATTTCGTTAGTGCTAAATTATCCTCTACCCTTGGATAGATGTAGCCTCTCCATGTCACCTAGTGGGATAATGTGGTGAATCAGTGAATATATTAATGCCTGAATGTGATCAGTTGCTACTAATAACATTTGGTATGAATGAATTTACAAGTTAAGTTTATCTAAACAGTAAGTCTATGGACATTCCTTTTGAACAAACGTCATAAGGTGATTCACTCCAATGTCATCTAGGCCATAGTTAGTAATTTTTAATGCATACGTTAAAAAATATCATATGGTATATCTGTAGACAATCCAATTCAAAGGTAATTATCTGGGTGTTGGGGGACCCTAGAATACCAGCACACAAACACTACTAGGTTTCAAGCTAACAAAATCGTGCCTTTCCCCTCAAAAAAAAAGGAAAACAAAGTAAATAATGGAATTAAACATTGAGACCACAAATGATAACACCTGCCTATTAAAGGTCATACTGAACCTGTATAGAAACAATCTCTCCTTTGACTTCTAAAATTATGTTTGGCCCTTTGTTTTTTTTTTGTTTTTTTTTTTTTACACATTGGTAAAAAAAAATTCATATTTGATGTGTTACGGTGATGATGTCTGCTAAATCCTGGGCAGTTGTAGATCATGTGGTCTGAAGCGGAAATATTATTTTTCACTACACTTCCCAAAGAGGATGAATCCTAGAGTACAATGCTTTGTAGTACTTGGGTTAGGTTTCATGAACAAAAGGACACATTTGTGCTGTAGCAGCACTCTTGTTGTTATATTTATAAGATCAAAATACATATCGTAGAATGTAGATTATGCACAAAGCACAAGGAACAGATGACCGTAAAATATAATCCTCAAAGTGAACATTTCTCACTGCATTGTCCAGATCTATATGTTTTAATTAGGAATTGATTACTAATAATGTTCACATTCACAGATTTTAGTAAGCAATAAAACTTATTTTCAAAGTTCAGACTGCTGCTGGTATCCGCCAACTATAAAGACATAGGGGGAGGAGGCTTTGTCTAGAAAGCAGCTACTGTATTGAAGAGGCTTCCTTTGACAACATACTGTTGTGAGCAGCCTTTGATTGGTTGTTTGGCCTCTTATTCTTGAATCCCTTTAGACGTATTTCCCAAGCAACTTCCTCCCCAAATCAATTCCCATACTCTCTATATTTTAATTTAATATTGAAAGGTGCTGTTAAAGTTTCAAAATGACTCTTTGAAGATAATGTTTTTTCCCCACCAAAAAGTGTTTCTGAGGCCTTAAACAGAGCAACTACAATTTACTTTAAAAATTAATGTGTGCACCATATGTTCCAGCTTCGAAAATGTAAATTAAAGACCTCTTATTGGCTTGCCTGTAATGACGAGCATGCACTAGAGATGGCAAGCAAATCTTAATTTCCATTAATTACATTTTACATTTTTTAATTTATAATAGTATTAAAGTATATTCACTTGCCTGCATTGACAAATGTTCACCAGAAGTGAGAGCAGACACACATACAATTTTAAAAGTGAAAATTGCTCTGGACATTTACATTAAGCAGTGAGCAAATGTCCTATATACTTAGTTCTCTCTCTGTCTCTCTCTTTCTGTATTTTTCTCTCTCTCTCGTTCTCTCTCTCGAAAATACTTTACAACAATTTGAAATGTTAAAATTCCATTAATATTTATTATCAGTCACTCGCCACCTCTTGCAAATAATTGCTATTATAGGTGAACGATTATAATTTTACAAGATTTGAAATTTCAATTTAATTAATGTAACGTAATTTTTGATCGCCATCTCTGGTGAACATTCACCATTACAAGTGAGAAATATCTGTAAAATCTGACCATTATTGACCAATCAAAATGTATGGAATATAGTTTGCATGTGAAATTATGTGCCCTTTTTTAGTCTCATGCTTCCAACTTATTTTTGTCTGCAGTCACAAATGAATAAACTTATTATGCTATAAAATTTTAATATGGTTCAGAATATGAGGATTTTTATATAGAAAACTGCTCGTCTCCTAAGGTTTAATGTTCCGAGTTTTCCGCTCCCTTTCCCTTCCTTGCTCCATTTCTTTTTTTATTCCGTAATGGTTAACAATGTCATTGCTCAAAAATATTTTTTAAGGGTGAATTAATTTGGGTGATGCTAAACAATATTATTTTGAACAAAATCATAAAAGTTGCCTCCGTGAATTGAAAAGGATTCTACAGTACATCATTTCTAGAGTAAGTCTTCATCAACATTGATTTGACTGTAAACAAAAACGTTCTTATGTACCTATACCTATGTATATCTTTACTTTAATATACATTTTTTTTTTAAGGCGTGATTTTCTCTGCCTAAAATCTTACAAATCGTTCCTAATTGGTTTCTCCTCCCTGCAGCTCATGAAGACAGTGTACTTTTAAGAACAGGAGCTTCCCTGTCTCATAGCAACCGCATTCTGCAACATGCTTCTTGACAGGGTCACTGCCAGGCTAATTTGAAATTCATTTAGTAAGTCTTCTAACATAAGAAGTTAGTTTCCAGAGGATCTCTAAATACTATTGCTTCATTATGATACCTGATCATAACAAAACAAAGGTGATTAAAAATGCATTAGCTAATATTCTAGTTTCTTATTTATGTTGAGCAAAAGCACAAAAAAAAATCAATATTAAAGAAATCATTTCATTTTTCTGCTTGTTCTCTTGTGGAGATACAATGCCTTCATCTATTTTATCTTTAATGATATGCGCCATATGTTCTCTTAGTATATAAATACAATTTTTATACTACAGTGTTGAAAATCTGTCTGGGCTTTGTGGTTTAGCCAGCATTAGCAATTCCATAAATTATCTCCCCTCGTTAGAAGTAATTGGTTTGTTTGATTATGCTGATATATTCAGCAGTAATCAAGAAGTAGCTCCTTGAAAACATTTTTAATTTTGAGCAAGGTTTTGAATCTGAATAAATATCAGTGTGCTATATAATGGTAGAGTTTGTTCTCTTATATTTGTAGATTTTTTGTGCCATTTACATTTTTATTTAAAGTATAGTATTCATTTTTTTTTCTGGTTGCTTGAGTTCTGGATAACTGAGAGGCTACAGTATAACTATTAATGAAGCTGCACATGGCTTTACTCTGTTTCTCTGGCTTTTCTTTGTTTTTGGGACTTCTTGCGGAAGCCATAGACACTTGTACTATTAAACATTTGTCACATCCAGTCTTATTAGAATTGCAACTAAAGATGCCTCTTTCAAATTAAAAGTATATTTACAATTTCATTTCAAACCAAAATCATTTTATTTATTCTGGCATATAAAAGTATCAGTATTTTCTTATTTAGTACATTATTTAATCTAATGATCCATTATTAATTTTAGTGGTAAAAAATAAATTGTATGTCATTTTTTTATTTAAAGGATGACTTCTGTGTATCATGAGATCATGTGTTTCATATATCTTTGGTGTTTGGTTCGGAATGTAATTAATTGATGATTTTATGCAAATATTGTTTGTTTGTGATTTCACTGCTAATAATAAAGATGCACGGCATCATAATTAGCTTTTTTGGATAATGCACAATTAAAGTTTTAGTACCTCAGCATAATGTACAGATCATCTATTTTGAATATAATGGTATATTTGGTTGCCCAAATGTGTCTTATGATAATTTTATTTTTCATACTCTGTGTTTTGAGAGATCTGTTGCTAGCATAAATCTGAAAGACTTATACCAAATACAGAGCAAATAATTAATTGGGTTAGCCACATATCATGCTATTTAAAGGGCCACTTAATTCAGTATAATGTGGAGCACACCAATGTAAAGATCTTTTAGCGGCATATTTAAAAACTTTTTGAAATCCATTCTTTTTTTTACTGAGATATTTATTGATTACATCTATGTTTACATGTGTCACTAGCAAGCTGCCAGACAGACCAACAGCAAGCTCCAGTGCAGAGAGCAAAGGAAATTATAAATTCTCCTGGGCATAGAAAGGAGTGTTAGAATCTTTGAAATAAGTTACTTGTGGGTTAACTGTTGGGCTGTTTTATTCCTGAATGCCAAGAAAATCATATAAATCATTCTCTGCACCAGTGCCATAACGACCATTGTCGGCAGATGTCATTAATCATGGAATGGTCAGTGTGTTTATAAACAGACCTAAAACTTTCATTATAAGTGTAATTAAAGAAAAAAAAAATAACATAAGATAACATAAAATCATTTGCTCTTTCAAACCATGAAGAGCACTTATGGTGAGTTAACTGTCCCTTTAAAAAGCAGACTCAACGATAAAGTTGAGATGTACTGGGATCTTAAAAGTACTCTGGATGCATTGCATTATTGAATGCAACTTTTTTTTATTGTCCAATAGTTTTATGGATAATGTTTTCTATGACTTTTTGTTCTATTTTTTCTATATTTATTTCCTTTTTTACATAAATTTAATAAGATCTGCTGGGAAAACAGGAATGCCATAATGTATTTGTACATTTTGAACAGAAACATATATACTATGTGTATATTGCTTGTTTTACCAGTTTACAAATTTTATTTTTGAAATAAAATCGTGTTTAAGTTTGTAAATTAGTATGTATTGCGTTGCGGATCTTTATATGTTGCATTGATACATTTTGTTCTTAATTTGTAATCCTAATTCATACCGTTATAAGATATTTCTATAAAAAAAATATATATAAAATGACACATAAAAGTTACACTCTACTATGTAAAATATGTGGGATCTTCATCATCATTCCTATTAACTGTTTCTTCTGATCTAAAGGACATATAATATTCTGGTTCATTTAAAGGTATATGCAAGTGAGCTGGGTTATGAATGCATCTGATAGAGGGGAATTAGTGGTGCATGATTACATTTATTTACATGCACTATGTGTTTTTTAGCTTTGCATTAAAATAAAACAACAACAAAACAAAAACTGTTGCAGGTGATGTTTACACCCCCAGGATTGAGCTAGGCTCCTGAGAGGGTTCAATTTTGTAAAACTGTACCCTGTCCATGTGAGCATGCCCAGTCTTGCAGGCATTCAGCAATGCGTGTGCAGCCAGCTAGATGAGGCTGCTACACTTGGTCTTTAAAGGACCATACAATCGACATTCAAGTAAAAATGCTTGAGCGGTAAAACGGTTGTTCTTTAGACATACACCCTCTCCTTGATAAATTGACAAATTATAATTGTACTGAAATTAAACATTTCAGCTTCTTCTTCCTATTCTAATCTGTCTTTTAGGCGAATGAGCATTTATGCTTGATTTATGGTCCTGCAATGACCTGCAATGTTTTCTGTTCATGTGTCTCTGTGTGAGTGAGTGCATGCAATTCACTGGGGCTGGGGAAGGTCATGGGGCAATTCACTGGGGCTGGGAGAGATCACAGTTGCAATTCACTAGGAGTGGGGGAGTTGATAGGGTAAATCACTGGGGCTGGGGGTTACAGGGGCAAATCACTGGGGCTGGGGGAAGTATCACCTGGGATGTAGATAAAACAATCTGTGAATGAAGGGACACAGACCTTGTTCTGGGCATTCCAGAAATCTAAAGGAAAGCTGCAGCTAAATTCACAGACCAAAAAGTTACAATGCATTATGTATGCTAATTTTCCCTGGGATTTTCAGGCGTGTCAACATTGATAGAAAGCAATTTGCAAACGCTAGAAATTCAGCAAACTTTATGGTAACTGTTTAAATGTTTATTTTGGTATTTTTTTCATGCAAACAATTTTTTTTCATACATTACTAATTCTCCTCTTTTTAGATGCATTCACAATCCAGCTCACTTGTATATACCTTTAATTGAGCCAATCTCTTTTTTTCTAAAGTGGATAATTGAATGGAAATTATTTCAGCAAAGTAAAATGTATCTAAATCAGTCAGGGAGTTTATTACTTATATTTATAGTTCTGTAGCCCAACACAGGAAATTTACATTTAGATAATGAATTCTGAATGAAAAGCTTTTGTGTATGCATAATTAAAACTTTGATTTTTTTTCTTCTCTTTTACAGTTCTGATCGTCTGATAGAAGAAACTATAAGGTGAGTATCTCCATTCAGTTGCGCTCTGTTATATGAATATTACTCACGCTTATGACCATTACAACTTATTCATTGCTACATTAAATCTTCATATGCAGTTTTCCATTTTCAAACTACATAAGTAACTGTTACAGGCAGGTTTAACAGTAACCTTTTTATTTTACACTTTAAATGCCTGTTTATCTTTTTTTGCCAATGCCAGAGCCATTGAGCTGTATAGTAAATATATTTTCTTTTATCATTAGCCTTATATAAGCTAAATCTTTCTTAGCAGCATTGTGGAAAGCTAGTTAACCTCACACACCGGTGCGTCAATACTTATTCACTTGATAGGATAAACTATTTCACCCAATATTTAAATTGTCAGTCTCTCATGTTCATCTTTTTTTGCAAAGCAAAAAGATGCTCATTCCAAGATCTCATGAGTTGATTTATCTAATCATCCTTGTTACTCATTGGAGACTATAGGTTCGGAGCTTTAGGAACTAATCAATAATTACTGGCATCAATGGTCATTCCTGGGTTTGAGGATCAAGAGAGCTGATGGACAGCTAAATATTGCAATCGTCAACGTAAGATCACTGTACAAAAATGCATGAAAAACTTTCAACTCAGAAAGTACTTGTTACTGCTTATTGTTTTCAGTTCTGCCACATTTGGAATCTCCAAGTTGCATACCTATTAGCATGACTCAGATACATTTATTATTAATATGAGATTATTTAAGACAAAAAGCGTCTTAAACAAGTTTGGATTTAAATATAGAACAAACAAGCATTTTGGTAATTATGTATTTCCTTTACTTGTAATTGCTTATTACTTACAAAAAAAAAAACATATTTAAAGGTATAAACCTCAGATGCAATGTAGGATTGTATTTGTCCCTTCACAGGTCCTTCTTTCCTTTGATATCTACCCCCTGATTTGAATCCGTCACTAAGTGCCATAGAGAATCTGAGCAGGACTGACTTCATAAAGATTTAGAGTAGCAAGAGAGCAATGCACAGAAACCCACAGAGCATCCGAGCATTATATCACTTAGTGAATTATTTAAAAAAAAATCTTTCAATTTCAGAGATGCTTATTACCTGTCATGACCCAAGGGTGATGGGACCGGGTACACCCTAAACCTGTATGAGAGGTCTTTTAACCGGGCATGGCAAGTGAAAGTGCGGTCTGGAATGGTCCCCCATTGACGCCAAGAGTCAGGCTTAAAATACCCCCTTCAATAAAAAAATGTATACGTCTGAAGACTTTGAGTCTGTCTAAGAGCATAAATAATCAAGGGAAAAGCCATAAAGCTAATCTTTTAATATGAACAAATAAAATTCTGGATCCTGGAGGCATCCGTTATACTTTGGTAAAGCTGTATAGATGAGAGAGGGGTGTCTGGAATCTGGAGGGCAATGCTAGCATCTATTGATGTAAGCATCCTACTTCTAAACCTGTAAGATGCCAATATCTAACAAAGCCTCCTATTATCCCCTCCACTGATAGATACAATAACCCAGTAGTATCCAGCCCAAATGTGTAGGTCCATGGTTTACACAGCTGCTGAAGTTCTTCATTTGTTACATTCCTCACAAACAAATGCAGTCTTTCATGAACTACGGTAACCGTTTTCACCTAACTTAAATGCAAGATCATAGTCACCAAAATGGAAAATAATTTACACTTGGAGTAACAATAATTGTCATCCAGAGTGGTAAATTATATTGTAGATTATTCCAAGTTTGACCAAGTTACTCTTATGAGCTTATACGTTATTCTTAAATTGTGTAAAAGTGATAGAACTTGCCTTTTGTTGTTGTCAGAAGTTTATATGTTAAAGGAACATGTGATGATGCTATAGTTCATATAGAATTAATTGCAGCTATAGATTGGTACTTGAACTCTTGAGCCAATCACATTACACAGCTCAGAAGTACAAGTGTCGGTGACAGAAATGGAACATATTTTTTTCTAATGACAACTCCCTTGTTTCCTCCAACACGGAGCAGTAACTTCTACTCTTCTAGATAGGCACTCATATAAAACAAGTAAAAGGTCACTTAAATGTAACTTTAGCTCTGCAGTCTATATATTCAAATGCTTGGGAACAGCAGCAGAACTACAACTTAGTCACAGGTAATAGCTTAGTAAAGAATAAATGGGTATATGAGTAGCATATTGCAGACTTGGTCATGTCCCCTTAGTCTTTAAGTGAAATTCTGTATCTCTATACCCAGATCTAACAAAATTTGACGCATAGTCCTTTAAACAAATATGACAATAACACCCGTACAAATTTAACGCATGTCAGAACTATGGGATTTCTGCTCGATTACTGTACTACTATGTGTACCCTGCATATATATTGAAATCTATCATGTAAATGAGTGGAATATGCTTAACTGCTGTGGTGCACTTTTTGTGTCTTTATGAAATATAAAGAGGGGAATGTCTGCTTCATGAAATCCATAAATAAGCAGAAGTTCCTCTAATGGCTTAAATGATTCATACGTTTAAAAGCCTCCAGTACACATTATAGCCTTTGGTTACCATAGAAGGTACATCTACACTGTGTTCATTATTAGCATCAGGGAGCAAGTGTAATGCTTCAGATTGCTAATGATATAGTAAATGCTCGTAATGTTAAATATTCTCTAGCTTTGTCTGTATCCTAAGGGTTATTCATAGGCCCGTTGACTCTAAAGTAAAGGATTGTAAATATTAAAATATTAAATTATTAATCAGTAACAAATTGAATAGAGAAAATGTACAGTGTTTGCCCTATAAGAAACACTTTTTATAGAAAAATACTATGAAAGTGTGTCTTATAGGCCAAATGTGTTAGACTTTTTTTCCCTTTTTCTTATGAGGGGATCTTGAAACCACATTGGTCCTGGTTGCAAGGTGTGCTTATGGATCAGGAATAATTATTTTAACTGTATGTATGGATTTTAGGATATCCCTGCTGCGTACAGGTGAAATTGCCTCTGTTTTTAGTCATCCTGATTGAGTCACGTGTGCACAGAAAGGAAATCCTCAAATCCAGGCCTTTGTGTGGCCCATTAGGGCCAAACTTACCCACTCTGATATAAATAATGCATCTATAATTTGATGTGGATCATTATACCTGACTCACTCTCTACACATGAAAACTTGAATCTGTTTCATGCTGCAGCTGCTGTAACACCATTTGCCAATATCCAGCATTTAGAGCAGAGATGGGACCTGCAGTCCTGGGGCTGGATGTAGTACATTACCTTATTCTGTGTGGCCCTCTACAAATGGGTGAAGCCGTCAATGCCCCTTATATTACCAATACGCATATTGTACATATATTGTCTAAATGTGTTAAAATGAAATATACAAACTTTTTTTATGTTTTAATGATTTTAATTGTTTTCTTTTCAAAATTATATTGTGTTTTATATGCCAATATACTTGCAATTAAGTTAAAACACAAAAAATATTGGTGCACTAATTGGATTTGTGACTTTTCACATCCATTCTGCAATGGAGACCAGTAATGTTCATGTCAGCCTCCCTTTAATATCTGTTTATTTGCATCATTCAATCGTGTCCAACTCTCTGTGATCTTGTGGATCATAGCACACCAGGCACAACTTTTATGTCCATGGTTGTGCTGGTCCACTTGGTTTTCATGGCTCGACTCTCAGTGACCTCATGGACCTTAAAACACCAGGCACAACTTTATGTCCATGGTCGTGCTCATCCACTTGGTGTTCATGGCAGAGATACTGGAGTGGGTTGCCAGTTCTTTCTCCAGTGGGTCACAGCATGCAGCTCCTGGTAATCCTATGTGGTCTCCCTCTCCTGACCAGGCCCAACCCTGCAAGGCTTCAGTATGGTGTGACCTATTGTTTCCCTGACTGGAATCAAACCTTGGTCCCATCTGTGAAAGCACCAAATTCTAACCACTGAACCACCAGGGAGTCCTGCATATAATATTAGTCTTAAATGTTTTTATTTTTTTTTTAAACCCTTTGCTATGCCATGTACCATGTCATTGTGTGATCACTGGCCGCTACCACAGGGAAAACATACTGTAAATCAGGGACAAAGCATTAAGCTACTTTATAAGTTCAGTGATTCCCTAATGTGAGGGTAATGAAGACGCTAAATGGTCAGGCATAATTTGTACTCAAGTAGCTGAATGCAGCTTACTGTAGGGAATTGCCTATATCTGGTATCATCTAAGGCTCTGCTTATTAGGTATGCTACCAATGCTGTTACACTCCCACACTGAATGAATTACATCCCTTTCTTCAGCAGCTCCTTTTTGATGTAAAGTTGTGCGTTTTTTTGGAGAATGTAAAGCTATCCCTTCCCTAATGTAAAGGCTTGAAAGCTGTAAGCATTTGCCTCCGTCACTTATTGAGCTCTGCTCTACTGATGTTAAAAGCATTCACTCCCAGGATATATCCCTAATGAGGTTTTATAATTATGTCTCTGGGGTGCGCTTTACATAACCCGGCAGCACTCTTCATCTGAGCTGGGCAGACCTGTTCAGCTAGAATGATATCTGCTGTAATGAGTGCAAGGACACGCCAAAGCTTTGCCTGAAGAATAATGCCGGGCAGTGAAAGGCTGCAAGAACACATTTGATTTAGGTCATTTATTACAGCTGCTCTAATTATTGCCAACTTTTGGCACAGTTACAATGTCTTCATCTGCTTAGAAAACACTGGCAATGTTTTCACCTTTCTTTAGGGTTATTATGTAGAAAGGTTATGCGGATGTATTTAATCTCTTAATTAGTAGATGGTACCAGCAATTTTTTTGTATATTCTATATTTTGTGCGTTTGACTGAATGCTGTATTATTTCCAAGATAAGTGTGTTATGCATACAATACAGATGCTGCAGTGTAGAATTGGGATCTAGTCTATTTGGAAGCCGCACAGATCCAGAAGACTGGGGTTGAGCTCTGCGCCACAGCAACACTTGGTGGTGTAAAAATGTATTGCAGGCAAAGATCTATTCCATCCTCCGATGTGGTGCAACCCAAACGGCGCTGAGTTGACAGCAAGGCCATCGATATGTTCAGAGCGGGAACCTCGGGCGCTCCTCTCATAGCTCAAGGTCTCTTCTGTCGGCGCTCCATATGAGCCAGATCGGAGGATGGAATATTATTATTATCGTTTATTTGTAACGCGCCAACATATTCCGTAGCGCTATACATAAGTTAAGTTACAGGCAATGACAAGTTAAAGATTCATATATTGCAAAGAGTGGATGGCCCTGTCTTTGAGCTTGGAATCCAGTGTCCATAGCGCTTTCCCTAAAGCACTGCGCAGGATTGAAACTCGCAGACTGACAATCTGGAATAGTTCAGCTTCCAAATAGAAAAGGACCAATAATTGTTGTCACTGAATATCTGATGTTTGAAGTATTCAGTTTTTTTATGTAGAAATGTAGATTGTTAGAACCCAAAAACCAATAGGCCCATCTAAGTATCCTAGTCTATCTAAGGTTCTTGCATTTAAAAGATTAGCACTGTAAAAATGAACAAGTTGAACGATTTTATAAATGTATTTGTGTTGTTTTTGCAATACAATAGTGAAATTGAACCAAGCCTAATAAAATTAAATTGCAATTAAGGAGTCTTTTATTATACAAGGTGTGCATTGTGAATAGAAGAAAAACGTGTGTTTTTAGTGTAGTTTTTAGACATATACAGTGTTACATCATAGTAATGTACAATTTTGTACAATTTAATGAATATATACTAGAAGCAATAATCAAATAATATGACATTAAATTGAAATTTAAAAATAGGTGACGCATGCAGTGTTAATAGTCCAGCCTATCATTTAATAGTCTCAGAAGCGTCCCCTTTTCTGCTCTAGAGTCTTCTACCCATGGAAGGAATAATAATAATGTTGGAAAGCTCCTTCTGTCACAGAAGAGCATGAGAAAATTATTTTCCTTTTGGAACATATGCCCTAGTTTGCAATGTGAGTTTGTTTTAATCTAGTTAATCCAGTCGGTGGATATGATGATTTTTGCAGCTATTTTTTTGTGAAGATAGCCCCGGAAAGCCGCCAGAAGCAAAATTAGTTCTAAACTTATGCATGTTGTCCTGTGAGACTATTTTATGCATGCTTTTTATTAAATGGAACATTTGGACTTGGATTAAAACTTTAGAGCAAGTGCCCAATCATCTTTCACATATGTTAGGCTTATTTAGTTCATTGAAAGTGGTAATCATATCATACAATAAAGCAAATGTGACTTCCCTCATTTGGTAACTTACACACAATAACTTTTAAGTGTGTAAGAAAATTAGACTTAAGTTATTATTATTTTCTTTTCTTTATTTGTGATGCGCCAACATATTCCGTAGCGCTATACTATAAATTGAAGTCAAAACAATATTAACACAATGAAGAATTTAAACAGTGCTTTCACTAAAACACATAGCAAGATTGAAAACTTGCAGACTTACAATCTAAAGGGTATGGAAGGATAATTATTTTATTATTATTATTAAATTTTATTTGTATCGCGCCAACATATTCCGTAGCGCTGTACAGGGTCCAAGAAGGTCCCTGTTTTGAGCTTAGAATCTTTATAGAAAGTGCTTTTTCCAAAGCACCCTACAAGATAGCAAGCTCACTACTTACAATCTAAAGGGAATGAAAAGAGGGAGAGACTAGGGAAAGAATATAGATAAGGAATAAAAAGGAAGGTAGTGTGAGAAGTATAGAAAGGTGAAGGGTTCTATTGCGTAATAGATGTGATGTTTATATTACGGCTGAAGGTGATGAGCTTCTTTAAACATAAAGTTTTTAGTGAATGTTTGAAGGTTTTGAGGTAAGAGGATAGTCGAGTGGAGCAAGGCAAAGCGCTCCAAAGAATAGAGGCAGCACAAGAAAAGTACTGAAGGGAGGAGGTGATAAGAGAGGAGGATAGAAGAAGGTTGTTAGCAGGGTGAAGAGAGCAGTTGGGGGTGTACTTAGAGTTGAGAGCAGAGATATAAGGGGGTGCATTATTGCGGAGTGCATTAGAGGTTAGGGTCATGATTTTAATTGTTATTCTGGAGGCTAGTGGAGTGACTGACAGAGTTTTGCAGACACTAAGTGTTGAGATTGGTAGATGAGTTTAGCGCAGGGGTGGGCAAGTTCAGTCCTGGTGGGCCACATACAAGCCTGGATTTGATGATATCCCTGCTGAGCATGGGTGAGTCAATCACTTCCTTAGTCATCCTGATTGGCTCATCTGTGCACAGAATGGATATATTCAAATCCAGCCTTGTGAGCAGCCCTCCAGGACTGAACTTGCCCACCCCTGGTCTAGCGGATGCGTTCATTATGGATTGGAGTGGAGAGTGGGAGGTGGTGTAAACCATATTTTTTTCTTCGGCTAAGCCAATATGTCTTTAGGTGTTCTGTTTTTTGTTTTGTTTTTAAGACTGACACAAAGTTTTTTTGTATCATGTAAGTTTTTCTATAAGAAAAGTACACAATGAAATGTGCTATGGGAAGCTAAACTAAGTTAAAAGTAGATACGATAAGTTCACCCTTTTGAGCTTCAACTGAGAGGACTGTGCTTGGTATTTGATATTTTTTGAATGATTCTTCTGACGTTGTCAGAGACTGGTCTTCTTGTAATAAGATTTGTCTGGGATGCGTTAGGTCAGCAATGTGTGTTGCAAGCCTGGCATTCATGTCATTTCTTCATTAGTTCAGACATTTAAGTACAGTTGAAGCGCATGTTAAAATTTTATTAATTGACATTAATGTATATTGCTGGGTAAAATGTTCTAAATACTTCTACTGATTTTCTGGTGCACAAATGCTGCTTTAACTTGCCTCTCTTCTCCTTGTACCCTGTTCCACTTCAAAAGAACCCCCTATTGTCTGTAACAAAAAAGTTTTTCTGGTATGAAACCTCATGGTTGTATGATGTACATTTTCTGAGCTATTCACAATCCCTGTCTATGCTGGGGCCACTCAGTCTTGTTAATTAATTAAGGAGAGACTGTATCTGGTCTGTCCTCCGCAGCTCATGCAGGTTATGCATACAAATATTGTGAAGTGCAATGTTTCATATTAAGCTGTCGGTGACCCTTCTCAAGAAAGCGTGTTGCCACTGATTGGCTACTCATGAGCTGCAGAGGGGGAAACCAATTAGGAACTATTTGCATTTTATGCATAAAAAGATTTTATGCATAAAAAAAACAAAGTTTTGCGCACTTTAAAAAAAAATGATTTACACGAAAATAAAGAGATGTGTAGGTGTATTATATTCTTAGTGAATTACAAAAACGTTCCAAGTCCCTTTAAGTGAATTAGTATAAGTGTTGACTAAATATAGACTAGAGATAAATTCACTTTTCACTGCCACTACTTAAAACCACCACATGACCTCTCTGCTATCTTCACCTCAGTTCAGATTCCCCCATTGCCTTATGAAAGAAACTTCTGCCATCCATGACCTCTTCATGTCAGAGTTTTTGAACTTCCTACACATTCCAGAAACCTGGCTCTCGTCATCTTACACTATCTTCACTGCTGCCCTGACTTATGGTGACCTGCACTTAAGCCACCTTCCTGGTGACACGTACAGAGGTGGTGTGGGATATCTTCTCCCACCCAACTTTTAACTTCTCTTTGCTACACATTGTGAAGTCCACTTTATTGATCTAGTCTTCTCACTCTTCTCCTTTGTCTCTGCTCTCCATTCCCTCTTTTTGACAACTGTCTTTGAATATTCAGCCTTATCATCCCCCACACTCCACTTCCATCTCCACCTACTCCCCTAACCTACCGAAAAATCCATGACATAGACCCACCACAATCTCTCCCCTCCATAACTTCACCACTATATCTAGTCCAGAGCATGCTGCTGACTACTGCAACCATACACTTTCTACAACACTAGTAAAGTCTGCAGCTTTTTATTATACCCCACAGCTAGCGCCAAGGCACTCTAAAAACACAAGATACCTTTAAAAGTGCTCTCGCACTGCTGAGCAAGCTTGGATGTAATCTAATTTCCTGCACTACAAGTTCATGCTACACACTTAAAGTACACAGCAGCCCTTGATCTCTTAAATGAGACTTGATTCTCTGATTGTGACACTGTCATTCAATCACTTAAGCCTCTTTTACACTTAAAACTTCATCTTCAAAGTCCTAATACCAGCTCCTGTGAGCACCTTCACAGGCCAAGCTCTCGGCAACCACTTAACAATGCATAATACTATCAGAAACAAATTCTACAAGCACCGCCACCACACAGGTGCATTACCTACACTCCTCCCACAGAGTTACTTTACAGAAGTCACAGAGGATGAAGTATCTTCAGTCTTGCTTTCTCATCTCACAATCTTCTCACTCCAACTCATTGCTTTACAACTTGTCCACTCCCTCTCAATCACCATTACCCCAGTCCTTACACATCTTTTCGGCCTATGTCTGTCTAATGGCAAATTTCTGCTTTCCTTCAAGAAGTCCTCCTTTGATATTTCTTTGTCACTGATTTGTGAACGCCCCCAAGCCTCCGAGCTTTTGGAACAGCTAGTATACAACTACCTTACTAACTTCCTGACCAGCAAATATTTACTTGACCCACTCCAATATGGCTTATGTGCCTAACGGGCAGCAATCTGCTCACTTCCAAATCTGAACAGTACTTCTCCTTACTCCTTGACTTGAGTCATATATTTGTAATTACTCTCTTCGTCTCTTACTTTGACACTCATACATTACCATTGGCTGTTAAGGTCCCTCGAGGTTCTGACCTAGATCCCTTCATTTTCTCTATCTGCACTTTCTATCTTGCCAAACAAATCTGTTCTTTTGGGTTTCAGTACCATCTTTATTTTGACTATACTCAAATGTATCTCCCATCTCCAGACTTATCCCCCTCCCTACTAACCCACATCAAGATATGTCTTTCTAACATTTCCTCCTGCGTTACCTCTGACCATCTAAAATGTAACATCTGCACGACAGATTTACTAGCTACTCTCTCATCCTCCTCCACCCTCACACCTGAAATTTCCATTTCAGCAGACAACTTAACAATCACCCCTGCATCTCAAATATGTTGCCTTTGTGTCACGCTTGACTCTGACCTTTGTTTCATCCCCCACATCTCACCACTCGCCAAATTCTGTCATATCTACCTTCAGATTATCTCCAAAATCTGTCCCTTCCTGACGCACAACACTACAGAGACCATATGGTAAATGTATAACCAGTAAGGGAAAAAGACCATTCCGAGTATGTTTGAATGTCCCTATTCAGAATCCTTAGCGGTATTGGAAACTCTGTTCACTGAGAATATTTTGCGTGACACATGTATGTGTACTCAGACTGGTTTATTCTTTCATCTCCTTATGTACCATTGTATGTATACAAATGTGCTGCCCTGTCTTTTTTTTTTTCCATGTGTTTACTGTACTCCTGACACTACAGAATCTACTGGCACTCCACAAATTTCAGGTTGCTAATTTTCAAGGGTCATCCTTTAGAACAAAACATTTACAAAACTTGCACTAAAATAGGGTCGATTTTATTTTATTTTTTTGGAGGGTTATCTTTTTTTTTTTTATTGCTGTCCATTAATTCTGCCAGAAATAATTACGTGACTTTTGCAAAGAATACACAAAATAAAATGTCACTGATCTATAGAATGCCATAGTACTGCTATTTTGATTGTTGTTTCGCTGAAGTTTGACTTGTAAAAAATAAAACCTGACCTTGACATTAACCACACTGAAATTCTAGATAGTTATTTCCAAGCAACCCCAATCAAGGTGTTCCGTTTTTTTCTGTACTTGTAATTTATATGGGATATCATATCTATGGCCTTGTTTGGGTTGATAAATCGGCTTGAGCTGGTGCTGCCTTTGGGAATGCTTGTTATTTTGGGGGGGGGGGGGGGCAAAAGATCAGCAACACTCAATATATTTTCTTTTTGTTTTAAGAAATGCAGCTTGTGATCCCTCTGAGGACTGTTTTTGCAACAATGTTATAGACTTTGTCTTACTCTGATTAAAGGACTGTGCACCAGCCAAGGTGCAGAGTTTTGTGGAGAAATAATTGAGATCTTCTAGATTGAATGGCAGAAGCTGACATTCCTAAAAAAAATAGGATTACTCTAATAATATAATATGAAGTAATGTAGTAGTTTCATACACCTTCAAGTATCAAATGGCCCATTATGCCTTATTTCTAAGAAAAACTGACTTTGCCATTACCGACCAGATGTTTGCCATTTTTTCATGATTGCTTTTGTACGCAGCATTGCCTTTCACAAGATGACTTTGTAGTTGTATATGGGTGTTCATGATGCAGTGCTCCTGGTACATTCATTCTACCCTACCATTCCTGTATCCATGCAAAATAGAAAACCGTTGGAAGGAATATTATATCCACGTATCAGTTAAAGAATATATATAAGGGATTGACAAGAACTGCTAGAAACTTTAATTTTCCAAGAAAGTGAAGTAGTGATCAATGGCCATTGAAAATGGTTTTCAAGTCAAATCTATATTTTTAGTTCACAATAATTAACAGTGAATATATATGTGCAAACAGCAACAAAAAAGCCTTTAGCCAGAAAATATTTAAAAATACATTTCCCCTCAATGATGGCTAATACTGTGTACCTCTTCCATCTCTCTCATAGTATTGGGCATTGCTGTCTAGAAGACAAATAAATCAACATCGACTGCATTACTTATGCATAATAGATTACCTGGAACATGCTCACTGGAATCAGGGGGTTGTAGCCATAGCCTCCTTGTTCTACAGAGCATGTTACAGGTAATCTGACCTGCATAATTAATGCAATCTATGTTTATTGTTTGTCTTTTGGACAATAATACCAAGGCCGAGAAGTGGAGCAAGAGTATAGCCGTGGCCATTATTGATGAGAACCATGTTTTAAAATTATATTTTCCTGCTAAAGCCTTTCTTTGCTGTCGTTTGCTCTTGTATTTTTAGTGTTAAAAATACAAGAGCAACTAAACAATTAATTTAAATTAAAGTAGAAAGTGCTATTTCCTTTTACTAGAGAAATTCCATTTAAAATTACAAACTCACAAGCTTTTCCATACAGAAGTGACAATATGATTTCAATGTTGTAGTCATAGCAAGATAAGCAATTTTATATCATATTGATTAGTTTGATAATTAAAGAAGACGGTATAGTATTGTGCCGGAGTTTGGATTAATTGCAAGGACAACTTCTATTTGGTTTTGTGCTGTTTGGGTACATCCTTGTCATTGTTCTTCTAGTTTTATTTGGTATTGGCTTACAAGTTTCTTTTCAATTTCAACTTGAGCTCAGTGGGTTTATGGAGGAATCATTATTTCTGTTTCTTGCTCTACTGCTTATGCTATCCATCCTCCTACTATTCCCAGCTATTCTCAGTTCTCTATAACCAGTACTGTAATCCTAAATGATTGACTAAATTACGCAAATGTGTTTCCTAAGTTTAGAATGCTATGATTTCCATTAGCAGTCACCATAGTGAGATGATCTTTTTTTGAGCAACTCTATATCTCAATATTTGGTACCACTGACTATATGTAGAATGTGCATCTGTAAATGCATGAGTTACACTCTAACCTCAAATTACATGATGGCCTACAGAGCTATTAATTACTTGGGCGTTTCTTGACTAACTGTAATGCCTCTTTTAAGACTTCTGAGCTATACCTTTAAAAGAATAGCCAAGTACATTTCATGTCATAGGCGTGATTTTGTACATCTTTGTGTGTGTATATGTGTGTGTATATATATATATAATATATATATATATAATTTTGGTACATGAGGAGGTGGTGGCCCTGCTCTCATGATACCTTACTATCTAATTAGTATACAAAAAGCACTAGTAATGTAAAACAACATGTCTTTAGATAGTAAAAGAGGCTAACAATTAACTTTGGTTTCCCTTTAAGTGTTCTTATGTATTTTAATGTATTGGCTTTCAGATATATCAACATTTTCAAGACCTAAATCCAGCTATAACATAGCACTTGATAGACTTGCTATTTTCAGTGCTCCATATCTTTCTCTTTTCCTCTGCAGCTCATTTGTCGATCAATTTAATGTCTTTTATGCCTCTGCCTGTGAATATGACCATTTAATTATATCAGGAATGGGTGTTTGAAAGGGTGACATTTTAATACAAAACCTTTTAAGTCCAAGTTATTTTTGAGGTCATATATCACCAGTATCTGAAGTATTCCAATGGCTGTTTAATTATATTAAAGTTTGCTGTTCTTTCATGGGTTATATAAAGGAAAAATGTCAGTCAAAACTATTGTAGCTTTATGTTGTCTTTTTGACCATATATGTTCTGAAGCCAGGTCCATGAGATAAGATATTTTATGTATTTTACTACTGAATTGCCACTTATTCAGTGAAATCGTCCAAAGGTCCACCCTCTGTAGGTCACACATACAAAATTTCTAAAACATTTTTTTAGTATAGTATTAGTTGTGCTAGCCAATTGCCATTGGCTAGCACAACTAATACTATGCATTTCAGCCACATGCTGCTGAGAGACAATAGGTCACTGACCAGTACATCTTGTACGATAGACACATTATATGTGTGAGCTACTGGGTTGACCTTTGCAGGGACTGTTTGGAATGTTTCAGTGAGAAGAACAGAGCTTCTAAGCATTAATAAAATGTTTAAATATGCAAGAAAACACATAGGTAGTTTATTTTAATATGAAAAACAGGGAATCCTCCATGTCCCATTCGGTGTTGTCAAGGCTATAACAACCGAAAACAGTGAAAAGAGCTTTAAGTGAAAAAATTCTTCCACATTTTCTGTTTGGGTAACTTAATAGGCAGAAAATTACATTAGTTATTCTGTTTTAAAGCTTTTTTTATCCCTGTGAAACTACAGCACCAGAAACTGTAGTCACGAACCCTTAATCAGCAATGCAGGCTTCCCTTTTTTGCCAGTCTGGATGTAAAGTCCGTTCAGCAGTACAATAAATCACTACAATCACAGTAAATAGATTCAAGGGCTCTAATTTGTCTCCGTGAACACAGGCCTAGTCATGGGAGATCTCAGTACCCTAAGTGTTCAGCTCTTTCTGGAAGTCAAAAAAGAAAATAGTATTGTTTGTTAAGTGTGTTAAAAGAACAGATAGTGTAATGAATATAAAAAATGTGTATTTATTAAGATTTTAAAACTGCTATGAGTTCACTGCTGTATATTCCTTATTAAAGTGACAGTACCAGTTCTAAACAGAAATGTAATTAATAGTTTACCTGTTAATTATTTTGTTAATAGTTGCAGTGGTAGGCCTTTGATTTCAGGTGTCTTTCCTTTCTCCTTCTCTTGCTGCCCAGGTTGACTGGACAGTTTAGTGTAGGTCTCTCCGCACGTCCTAATCACATTCATACAACTGTGCAATGTTCATCATCATTGTGTTATGTGGTGCCATAGCAAAACTACTGATATTACAGTGAGATAATAACTGATGTGCATAGTTTCCCTCAGAAAGAAATCAATCCACTTGGAGACAGTGTTTTATCCAACACTGCAATAAGACAACAGACAAATTGGGTTAAGATCGCTACTTAGAAGCTCTTATTTTCAAGATGGTATGGTTGGGAGCGCGTGATAGGAAAATACCAAATGCACAATTAATGATTGAGCAAGCAAACTTGTCTAATGTATATGGATATGTTATAGGTTGTGCTTTTTAGCCAATGGGACACAATATGAATTACAAGTTGTGCATGTGAATAGTAAGTGTGAGACAGATTTTAATGCAATGTGAGTAGGAGCAGCTCAGGAAAAGTCATATTGAAGGTACCACTAGCAGTAAATAGATTAAAGTTGTATGTTCATTTCTACCATATTATGCTTGTTACATGTGCTTCTAATACATGAGTGTTGTTTTATTGTTTGTGTAACCATGCTGTCTTATTTTTCAGTATCGCAATGGCAACAAAAGAAAATATGACATCGCAGAGGGGATTTTTGAAGGCCATCCAAGGCAGGGTCAACACCTTGGCCAGTATCCTTATGCATTATTTGTCTGAAAGTCATCATAGTTATACATTTATATTAATATCTGAAATATGTCAATGTAGCACAAAAATAAGCCCTAATTGAAGGTTGCTTATTTTATTGTCTTACAATATAAAACAAATATTCACAGATTTCTAAATAATATTATCGAGCTCTGTTAGAGCAACGGTATACAGCATCAGTCTTTAAACTGACACATCAGATTCCATATATTTTGTAGAATGTAAAAAAAAATAAAGTTTAATAATGTATTATTTGTAGCTGCCATTGCGAATGTGTAACTGCTTGGTTACTGGTGGGAGCAGGCCATGCATGAAAGCCAACCTGTGTAGCTATATACACAACTCGGGTGGTCACTGCTGTAATATATAATACATTTTGGTTTTAGTTTATTTTTATTTTTTTTCATTCCTAAGTAGATGTTGTTTATGCATAGGGACAGCTATGGGTATAAAAATGATACCACAATATGCCATTCTATTCATGGCAAAACTGGAGACAGATTATCTCTCCAAGGAATTCCTGTCACATTACTCCATATCATTTTATAATTACTTCACTGGGTTATAGTAAATTACAGCCTTTCAAAGATGTCATAAAACATTGGTTTCAACACATAATTAACAAAGGAGCTGTGTTATTTATTTGATGTCACTGTTCTACCTCTTCAAACCATCTCTGTGCTGTTCATCCTATTTGTCTGTGTAATTTAATCTAATGCTAGAGCCTGATGTATATATTATAGGAAATTTGTCTGTATTTATTGCATACCTTGCTTGACAAACTGATTGTGAGATCCTGAAAGCTTGCACTGTAATCCCGCTTAGTTAGCCTTTAACGGGATCACATTTTGTTCCACTTTGTAACGTGTTCTCAGATAGACCCATATCACAATCATTCACTGCTAGGCAAAAGTGCTTTATAACGGTTCATTTCATTAACACTTTAAATTGATATACAAAAAGTAACATATTTAAAGGGTTGCTGTAGTTTTATATTTATATATATATATATATATATATATATAAGTACATTAGGGCCATGCAAAGGTGCCCACAAAGGCTACGCTCTTGCAATCCATAACCCTATGAGACATGGCTTCCCTTAAGCATATGCCCCCTGCATCATACAGCTTTAAGAAAAGCTAGGGTTGGATTATATATAAGCTAGGAATCCCACCCATGTACATATATATATATATATATATATATATATATATATATATATATATATTAGCTACTTGCCCGTCAAAAATGACGGGATTAAAATAGTAAGGCTGGCAATGCTGTTTGCCACACAATGTGAGGCTTTTGCTCCTCTGGGCACCTTCGGCGCTCATTGCGAGCATCTCCCCCTGTGTACTACAACTTTCCTGCTTTGCACTGATCACCTTCGGCGCTCATTATGAGCCTTTCCTCCCGCCTACTGTACATTGCAGGTTGCTTTAAACCTGCATGTTGTGTCTGCATGTTTTCCACCATCTCCCCGCGTCCCTTCCCTAGGTGTTTCTCCTCTGAATGTTTGTGCGTTACGAGCTAAAGGCCATTTGGTTTATTTTCAAAGTTCCGCGTGCCTGGCGGCGTTGGTGTGTGTTTCTGTCTTTGCCGTTGTGTATTTTATAAGTCCCGCTTGCCTGGCTTTGCCCAGCCTCGTTTTCATCCAGTTTCAGAATTTTTTAAGTTTTTCGTCCGTCATTTTTTTCCTCATTTAGCCGATTTTGGATTGACGAAAATCCCCAAATATGGCTCAAAATCGCTTGCAACCTCACTCCCAGGCTTCCTGGCTCTCCCCCTGTGCTGTCTGTGAGTGCGTTATTATATTTGTTAAATTTTTTTTTGTTTTTCGAGTTACGCTTTTGGCTCATAGTTGCGGCCTTCACTATGCCGCTGGCGCTCATTGCAGCCCAAGTATTGCACCGCTACCTGCAATGAACGCCTTCTCCGCTCATTGCATCCTAAGTGCTGCGTGCCTGCATCGCGAGGCTAGCATGTGTGACGGCGCCGCTGGATGCAGTGAGCTTCTTTGGCACTCATTGCAGCCTAAGTGCTGCACAGCTTCTTCGCCTGGCTTTCCGAGGCTCGCATGTGTGACGACGACGCTGGCTCGCCTCGATTTGTGAGGCTCACAGTTGCGACCTCACAACTGCGTGACCAACAGCGCAAACGCCCCCAACACTGACAACTATATATGTGATATACTCTATTGAAGAACCATGCTTGAAATTACCATAGTTACAATGTTTTACATTGCAGTCCTTTTATGTACCAATGCACATCTTCATTAGAACTAAAGTAAAACTAATTAGATTACAATGGAAATCTGTTGTAAACAATAATAATTGTGTATGAAAATGAAATGTAATCATTATTTTTGTTTTATTTACCGGTATTTATTTTGCTTTCTAAAAACATTTTGCCCATTATTAAATCTAATTATTCAAAAAAAATTTTTTTTTTTAAATGCCCACATTGATAACAACTATGAGAAAAATAGGTTAGACATGATATGAACGGCATGATACAGACAATATATTTCAATATATTTCCTATATAAACTGAAGATGTTGTTTTTATTTAATTTACATTATTATGTTATCCTGTTATGTTAAATGCATACAAAAAGTTTTGAAATTCTTACTAGAACGCTATAGACCGGTATTTTCCACATGAGTGACATACTTCTTTAATCACTTTCTGTCAGTAATTTAATGAGTAAATGAGAGCTTCTACAACTAAATCACTGGAGAGGTCTCCGAGTTCTAATTACAAGAAGCACAAGCAAAGTTGTTAATGTCTTAGTAGCACACGTCCTTTATTCCTGTATTCTCTGTGGGCGTCAAAATTATCAGTATGATTTAACATAGGAAATCCTTACACCGGTATTTAAGAAGAAATATCCATTTTGAAACATGTTTCACTGTATCTGAGTGAACTCTATAGTGTTTGTGACCAGATTATGTATATAAAATATTTGATTACTGGTGGGCATTTGCAGCCCCCTGCTTGTTCTCTGGAGTGGGAAACCATTTTTCTCTTCAACTATACACACTCCATTTTATCTCCACACAGCTAACAAACTGCTCTAAAACGTATTATATATACCTCTATTACCAATAAACCATATCGTCCCTGGTATGTGTAAAACAAAATGCATTGTATATTTGTAGAGCCGTCCGGGTGCATATATGTATTTTTAGGAGAAAAAAAGTTGCATGTCACTGAGTTACATACAATCCATCATGAGGACTCGCTGTCTGTATTTGGAAATCCTATTATTTTTCCCCTACAACTCACAGGTCACTCTTATAAAACTGAATTATTTCCCTCACATACCACTATTATCCTTTCATATATATCTTACAGTGAGATTTACTATTTTCCTGCATATCCAGTAGAAAGTGTTAACTATATTTTGAGGCCTACGGCTCAGGTTGACCTTTTGTGGATGTAATGTTCGTGATACGCTGGAGGCTTTGCATATTTAGTTGTAGCGATTGCTTGTTACCACATTTATACGTAATACTGCTAGTTGTAGTTGCTAGAAAAAAAATGTTCTCTAATTTTTATCAATACATTACAAATGAATCTGTTTCAACATCAAGAAATTCAGAACTAGTAACGTTAAAATATTATTAATAAATAATGCTTGCACAAGTATTTAATAACTAAGTAATCAGATGACACATTGCACAGTACATTATATTTAGCAGTTAAAGAATCATATACTAATTCTACAAATGAATAATAGATAGATGTGCATTTTGTTGGTTTAACTCTTTTTCGTGAGTGGTATGACAATATGGCCTTCCACTGTGAAATACTTAACATGACTGCCATTTAGGGCAAAAAAGTAAACATTTAATTGCAAGCTTTCTACTAAAAAAATGTTGTTGGTATGTATAGGGATTATTAATATGAAATGTGATTAACAGCTTTTCATTTGTAATACAATATGACTGTTAATAAGGTAAACTGATTTTGCATTTATAATAATAATTAAACGGATGCAAAGCAAGCTTATTAAAGTGGTAGTAGGACTATGCAAAATAAAATTCAATGTATCGTCGATATGGACAGGTTTGGAGCAAGCCATATCGCTTCTGGGGTTGACAAAAATATCTAACACTTAAGGAGCCAGGAAGATTTTATAGGAGACAGACTGTTTCTAGGGGCCTGTAAGCAGCCTCGCAAGCATCTGGGAAGTTTCCACCTTTGCCTGTTCTGCAGCACATCAATTACCATTGGTGCATTTTAACCGTTCCATACAGATAAGTGCCTTATGTGAGTGGTTCGCAAACTTTTTTTTTGTAGGACCACTTGCTGAGACTTTGGAGGACCAACTAAATAATTTATTTTCAAATGGTAATGCTGTATTGGATAATACCCTGTGTAGTTACAAACTGTACCTGTGCAATTATTATAATTTTTTTATTTTTTATTGGCCACATTAGCAAATTAAAGAAATAATTGCAATAATACAGTCAATATTTTAATAATGCATGAGGATGTTTCCCATATTTATTTCTCAGATTATGCCTAATCTGTATACTTTATGAAAGGAGATGTAGAAAATTGGGTGTATGAAATTTAAAATGTAATACTACAAAATCAAGTAGCCATGAAATCAAATTTAAAAACATTTCAACAAAATTACTGTAAGCTTAAAACGATTTAGGAGGATCACTATAACCTAAATATTAGTAACAAGGTATTATAGTGTGAGGGAAAAAATATCCAAGATATACCTTTTCAAAAAAAGTGGTAATCATAAGAAGAGGCATAATAAAGGAATAGAATATGTGAAATGTTTAGAAAATCTTAAATTTCCTGATAAATGTTGGAAGCTTTCATAGGTTTATTGTAAGTCCATATTTTTTTAGGATGGCAAGCGCTAATCAGAACTGTTCATTCAACCAGTTCATTGCACTTAACCCTTAATGTAGGGGTAGTCAAGGTCCGAATGTCTATGAGAATGTAGTCAAAGCCAAGAATTATTTATTTATTTATTTTTTATCTCTGCAGGTACAAATATGTTAAAATGCCATTGAGAAGCGCACAGGAAGGAATTTAATAATGCAGTGGAGGGATGGAAGGAAGGAAGGGGTCAGATGTCCTGATTCGGACTTACATTTGTCTATTCACTACCCCGGCCTTATTGCATGAAAAATATATCAGCTGAAAAAAAAGTCAGTAAGCTGTATTTAACATAATTGTATCATTCATTCATAAGTTTACATTTGCAACTCATGAAAGTGTGAGAATGTACCATTGCATTTTGTCATTAAGGAAACAAGATACTTTTTTAGTTTAACCATTATGGTGCAGCCATACTCCTTGACTTCTGTGAGATACCAACGTGCTCTGGAATTCCATACTCTCTGGGGTATCTCTGTAGGTTTTAGTAGAAACCGTATTGATTGTTACCAGAATTTGGTGGAGAGAAATGTGTTGTACAAAACACAAAAAAAGCAAGCTTTGCAGTCAGGTTGTTTTATATAATGTAAGCTACTATTGAATTTGATATGTTGCCAATGGCATATTATCCATAATGTTGGTGCTGCATTGCATAGCTCTGAGTGTCCCTGCATTGCTGTTTACTTCTGTAATAAATGAGCTGTAAGCTATCCCTCTCCTTTGTATTTTCCTGTATTACAGCAATATACTGTGTTCTTAACATATTGTTATAATCCTTAACAAATTTGCAAACAGATCGTTTTCCTGCAGTCAATAGTCTCATCCAGAGGATTAACCTGAGGAAGCGCCGGGATTCACTCATTCTGGGCGCTGTCATTGGTATTTGCACTATCTTGCTGCTACTTTATGCTTTCCATTGATGACTGACACTTCACAGACTCTGCAACAATCCAGAAGAGCAAGCAGCAACACCAAGACTAAAGAGAGAAGAGCGACCGCTGCAGTCCTGCACATACCAACTATAGAAAAGGGAGTGGAATATCTTAAAATATTTTATATTTGCAGTCTCTATACTGCTGGCTTCTACCCATGTGCTAGCCAGCTGTACATGTACCCATCATTTAACTTGCCACTGTATCCATAAAGTATTTGGGATGCAGAGAAGAGTATGTTTTCTGAATAGTAAACTGATGTGTCAGCGCTATACAACCTTACAATGTGACTTTAACCCTGACTACTTTTCCTATATCTGAATCAGTCAGCTATTTCTTAAGTAACAAGCTGTATACAAGTTTTTACTGTGCAAAATAACTGCAGGCTTGGTATTCATTTAAAAAATTTTTTTTTTTTTTTTTGCAGTCATAATGGGAGTGGGGAAAAAGATCATTGGTCAAAGCCACTGATTTGTATATTATGAAAATGGACAAAATAAATCAAGGAGTTATAAATCAAAGACAAACTCAAATTAAATGACATAAAATATATATTTAGTTGGGGATTTTTTAAATTGTTGCATAAAGCATATTTGTTTAAACATGTTGGCATTTTCATTCATAATTATTCAGACTGTTCTTGTCTGCCAAGCACGTAGAGATGTGACTTTATATGTACAGCTGCTGCAAAACATATTCATCCTATATATACACATAGAAATCCCAAATAAGGGAACCATATAACTAAATACAATATTAAATTATTTGCCTTTTAATTGTGTGTCTCATGTAATTTGGCTTATAATCTATTACAGGACATCTAAGAAAGTGTTATAAAAAAAAAAAGTGGGACCATGTAATATCTTATCAGAAACTAGCAGTGTGCCCGCTCGTACATAGAGACGTCAACATTATTTAACTGATCTCCGGAAAGAGAAGGGGAACTTTTTAAGAGCTTTCTTTAGAGCTGTAGAAATTGAATTGGGATGTGGGAAAAATCAATTTTTATTAGATGTGCTTTAATTTGCACTTCCCATTTTGTAGTTGGGGTGGGGATTGAAGCATGCTTTAATTGTGTGCTGGTGGAAATCCATATCTCACATTGGTTTTCAGTGTTACCAGCCAGTGTCCCAACAAGTCCAAAGTGTGCAGTAATGATTCAGAGTAAATTTGTTCTTATCCCAAGAACTTAAGAGTTGTTTACATTAACCTGCAGGGTCTTTGCAGAGTTGAGATTTTGGTTTTTTTATGCATATTATAAAGTTGCACAGTGACAAGTTAGAATATATACATATCTGGCACCCTTGATGTCTGTAGGCTAAACAACCTAATGACCAGGCTTTTAAATCCACCCCATTTAAGTCCTATGTGTAGAGTACATTAAGATTTTAGAAGCACATAATACAACTTCAAGTATTTAGTCATCTTTATGAGATCTGGCCCTTGCAGACTGCTCCAATAGGCACCTATCAGGAAAACGTATTAGATAATGGATCACTATAGTAATTGTTTTTCATACTTTCTTTAAATAACTACACTTGATGGTGGGCAAAATGTTTGTAGAAAAAACAATAAACCACAGCCTTTACATATTTACATTTTATATGCAGTTACTCAGGAGGGTGTGTTCTTGTAAACTAATGAGCTTTCTGTCATATTGAATGCAATGGCAGTTATAGATGCCACATTCATATTGTGCTGAAACTACCTCCAAATCCAAAGTTTCCTCGCACCTCACGAACTAGATCAGCAGAAACCAAAATGGTAGATTATATTGCATAAATGCAAATAAAAGGTAATAAACTAGAGGTTGTATTACTTTAACATGCTAAAAACATATTGCCTACTTTCAAGCATATTTCTTCAAATGGTATATTTTATGTACACAACTAAAGTGGCCCTTTAAACAAGAATTTTATAATGTAATATTTAGAGGCAGTACACTCCTTGTGCTCAAACACATGTTTATTCTCTCTCTTAAAGCCACATATTCTACTGGAACATCAGTTTATATGCAAGGTTGGAGTCTCCCCTGTAGAATGTGAGGACCCTAATTTATTCAACAAACCCAGTGGAAGGCATTAACCTAATTAAAAGATTTCCAATCCCAAAGCATCTACCTGTATATATCCTTTTCCCCTGTAATGGCACTTTCTCATTTTGCTTTACAAATGGCTCATTGAAACTAATTATATTTTATTGCTCTTGTAATTATTTTCCCATTTCTGCACTTAATGTGCGTTTTCTGTCTGTAATAAAGAAGAAAGCTTTGTTATGTAATTTAATAATAAATTAGAATTCTAAATGTTTCTCATTTCTTTCTGTTTGGTTTTACTTTTTACGAGGTCAGGGTCAAAATTTTTGTAAAATATTTTGGAAGAATAGAATATATTTATGTTTAAAGGTTTCTATAAATTTCCTGGGTTTCAAATGTTTGGTAAGAAACAGGCAGTGATTACCAGAAAAATATGTGTTATATAGAAAAGTTCAATGTACTTACAAAGTTATAGGCAGGAAAGTAAAATCCAGCTTTGCACATCCACAGAAAGTTACCTTAACCAAGTACACAAAGGAGAGGCAGCCAGGTACAGAGTTTAATCTTTCTGGTAGGGACCAAAGGAAGTACTTGCTGCAGTATGGTATCACATGGTTGGGCGGGGTCTGAGCTCACAGCTGAATTGGAGTACAAGGATAAAAAGAGAGATTACATACCCTAGGTTGGAACCCCATAGTTTGATACAATTTTTTCAGCAAACCTCTGCTTTCTCCTGATTGGCCAAAGCAAATTATGCTCCATTAGATGCATTCATAATGCAGGAAACGAAGATATGCCTTTAATGTGCCAATTGTCTTCCTATCATTGAGCAGTGGTGATTCCCAACTACAGCCATCAAGTCCCATCAGCCGGCATATTGATCATGATATTTGTAGGATGTTCCTGTATTAGCCATGGAACAACCACGTTTTTTTTTAGTAGAAATGCCTTTTATTTGTTGGGAGAGACCAAAGAGTTCTTCAAAAAGACACAGAATAAAGGAACTATTTGCCTTTGAAAAGTCTGCAATTTAACCATACTTTGTCAGTAAAATATATCATTTTTACATTATGTTTTCTGTAGACCAAGATAAATGCATCTTATTGTCAGTTTGTGTTGAGTAGCAGAATGACAGTGGGCCCATGTACTAAAGGATGATATGTTGGAAAATAAATGGGAAATATTTCCATTCCGTTGTTACGTAGCATAAGTACTAGTATTCAGCACATCAAACTCTTCTTTAATACTAATGTTTGATGTTTTTGTAGATGTCACTTGTCTTCCGGCATTGTGGCATAAATTTGTAGCAGGTATATGCTTTTAGTTTTCAATAGGTGTTCTACTTCTAGTGGGTAAAACAGCTTAAATGACCCTTCACGTAGATCACCCCCCTGATCAAATTAGTTAAGATGGCAGACCTGCCAATTGATCTTATTCCGTTCCGTTAAACCGTAGCACTGGGGCAATGAGCGCCGCAGGCGCGCCTTGCATAGCGAGGTGAGCCGTTAAACCGTAGCACTTAGAAAAAAAAACGAGCAGAAAAAAATTACGAGATAAGCGTCGGAACCAAAACAATAAAAAAAACACTAAATACACACAGAAAAAAAAAAGGTCACTTACAGCATGGGGAACCAGGCAGGACGTCTGGGAGTGAGTTGGAACTCCAATTTACATCGATTTAGACAAGTTACAAAGATCGAAAATCGGCTAAGCGAGAAAAAAATGGCCGCCGAAAAAAATGAAAACAAGGCTATACTACTACGAACTGCGTAAAACACAGCCACAGACGTATGTGCTCGAAAAACGAGACAAAGGATGCGCCTTAACCGCACGAGTAAAAAAAGACAGTAGCGAGTACATTTTACGAAACGCAATTATAGATTTACGCATTAACACTGATTTACCGCATTTGTCTCGCGCAACTTGGGATTTCACGCCTAAAACAACGCATTTGATGAAATATAAGTTGAAAGCTAAAAAAATAAAAAGTAAAAAAAAAAAATTTGTATTTATTTTAAGAAAAAAAAAAAAGGGACAATGAAGCTGACTCATTTTGTGTTGCAAACAAATTTCACAACATTTAATTTTTATTGACCGTCATTTTACTGTTTTACCATATTTACCGTTAAACCGTAGTACTTTAGCGGGCTTTGCAATGAGCTCCGCAGGCGATCGTTGCCCGGCAAGGTGAGCCGTTAAACCGTAGTACTTTGGCAATGAGCACCGCAGGCGAGCCTCGCGTGGCAAATGCTGCAGCAACATCAACAAAGATTGCCAGCTCTTCAACACAATGCATAAAAATAGGTAAAGTATATTCATTTAATAATTTGAATTCTATATTTCAGTAGTACACACAAAACAGCATTAGCTACCTTACAATTCCATATGTATATTAATAACTAAACAACTTTCCAAACATACACATCTCATTGCCGTCATTTTTTGACGGGCAATACGCTATTTTTTAACACTCAGTATCAAGTTAAAGCCTTTGACTTAAAGGGTCATGACTAAAGGCCTCTTGACTGACCAGAATTCTAAACAGGATAAATGTCAGCTTTAAATAAAAATGAACTTCTGTTTTATAGTTTGGCTATTGTAGGGGTATAGGCTTTCCTCGTGACCATGTTTTGATTCCAAGTCAGGGAAGCAAGAGGTCACACAAACCTGAAGCCGAGCAGGGTTGGGCCTCGTCAGTACTGGGATGGGAGACCACCTAGGAATACCAGGAGCTGTATGCTGAAGCCCACTGGAGAAGGACCTGGCAACCCACTCCAGTATCTCTGCCATGAAAATCAAGTGAATCGGTATGACCATGGCCATAAAGATGTTCTGGTGTCTTATGGTCCATGATGTCACGGAAAGTTGGAAAGGACTGAACAATGGAAAAAAAATGTAGCAGGGGGAGATTGGATTCAGGTGAAACTTTCCTAATGTGAGAAGATTAAATAAGGCTCCTCTCAGTGTTTTTTTTAAGCAGTGATGATGTCTTGGAACATAGAGGAGACAACACATAAACAATTCTTTCCTTCTTAGTTTTTGTGTTCCATTTATTTTATAGATAATATATGGAAGAGTGAAGATTTCCAAGATTTTATAGTGGAAATGCTGAATCCAATCACAGCAGTATACTAACCATATATAAACGCCATTACAAATTTATATTTTTTGAGACTGAATAAAGATCTCTTAAGGCATTTAAAGGCTTAAGTGGTAATAATTATTTTAGTTATTTACATATTAGTAGTAGTAGTACGTTTGTGAGTATACTTGATTTATAATGTTTAAACTTTTGTAATGCTAATAGTTATACTTTGAAGCTCTTACTATTACATGTCTATCAGACACCTCCCCTTTTGCATGATTAGGGGAGGGGCAGCTGTAGCAGTCTTTCTGATGCATTCTCTGGTGTCTGACTGTTGTAGATCTGAGGTCTGATTGATTACAGAGCAACCAGCAGGAAGTCTGCTACAGCTGCCTTTTCTTACTTATTCAAAAGGGGCAGAGCTAAGATCCATAGCGCATTGGTCAGAAACCTAAGTTTTAAAGTTTAAACATAGTAAATCAAGTATACTATTGCATGCACTTTTTTTTAGCAGCCATTATGTTTATAGTACAGTGTTCCTTTAAGATTGTAAACGTTCATGATATCCAGAAATGTTTTATCATGCATTTATAGGAGCGTGTTTTAAATGCAACAACTCTTTGGTTGAAACTCATGACTCATACTGTATACTTCTATTTCTATTCATTGATTCTTTGGACACATTTCACATGACACTTGGATATTCAAAGTCATTTAAAATAAAAAGGTTTTAATACCACGTTTAAGAAGGAAAATAATGTGCTTTCCATGGCATTTTAAACTATGGAGATCTGAATTAAGAATGTAAAGTAATCCATTGCTGTTTTCATTCAAAGTCCTTAGAAGGCAGAGGATTCTTATAAGAATAACACTTATATTGTTATTTGAGGGATTAATGTGTAACTTGCATAACGAAAGCAAATCATTATGTTTTTTACCTCTAAAAATAATAGTAAGAAGATGATATTGTTTTCGTGATGTGTGTAAGTAAAATATTTATACCAAAGAAAACATATTTTAAAGGTTATCCTAAGGATCCAAAAGTAATTGCAAAGTCACCCTTTTAGCATCACCTACAATTCTTGCAACAATCACCACCATCAAAACTGCCTATACACTTTATGGCTTGACAATTTAGGCCTGCATTCAGATATACAACAGATAACTTATATATGGATATTTTCAGCTGGCCATACTTGAACAAACATTCTTAAAAAACTTAAAGACATATCTAAGTTTGATTATGAATGCATCTGATAGAGGAGAATTAGTAGTGTATACAAAAAAATGTGCATGAAAAAAATCTAAAAAAAAAACAAACATTTAAACAGTTGCATTAAAGTCAGCAAAAGCTTTTGTAATTTCTGACAGTTGCAAATTAGGGTTAACACCCTCCAAACCCAGGCTAAATTAGCCTCAAAGTTAAAATGATTTGTTTTGGACAATCAGGTTAGCTGAAACATTTGATTTAAACTGGGGGGTTCTTGTTTGTGCTGTAAATCAGCATGGGATATGTAGTGTATCACTGATATGTACTATGTATTGCTGTTGACATACAGACAGGAAGCTGCAAGGAGATTGGCTGAGCAAACAACAGCAGGTAAATAGTGGGTTAATATTGCTCCCCTGATGCTGCATGCTGATTGGGGGTGATCAGATGTATGTGAAGACACCCCCTGGAGGTGTTAACATAATCATTAGAGGGATTCTTAGATATTAATACAAATAAAATGTTTTGTAAGATGTGCTGCATATACATAAGCTGCTTTTTGCCTAAGGATTGCAGAAATGTGTTATTCCATGAAACTTGTATATGCCTTTAAACTATGCACCCCCAATAAATATATTAAAATGCTTAACATTCTTTGGAAAAGTTGGGCACCAGTAACAGAAACAGTATGTTCAAGTTAAGTGCCAATAATATATTACAATTTATTCCACTTTACATGGGAAGTGGGAAATTAAAAAAAGGGAAGTGACCCTGTCATGCCCTTATAACACGTAACGAGTTACTACCAGTCAAAAAAACATTTTAATCTCAACTGGTATTACCTGGAAAGAGAGTGAAATAAATACTGCAGGGAAATAAGCTAAATGTACTTATGAGTGTGTTGACACAAGTAGTCTAGTGTAACACTGTAGAATCTAGAAATGAAAAAAACAATGTTTTCTTGTAAATTGCTGCTCTAAGTTCTGTGTAGTAATCACCCCTGTATTGCAATAGAACCACATACTGTATTTCAAGCAAATCTCTGTGGAGTGGAGTTCCACATGGGGTAGATACTATATACAATTAGAAAATTGAATGTGACAAGAGGAACAAACTATTCCCCCACTTAATATTTATGTTTTCTATTTATGGCAAAAGAAATAACCTGAGTACCGAAGAATTAGCAGAATGAAGAAGAGAATCTGGTTCATAGAGAAACTTTGAAATTACCAAATGTATATGTGATCTAATAGATAGAAACATTATTTTCATATCAGAGTTACAAGGACTACATATCTGCATAGCTAATACAGTATTAATGCAACTTCAGGGAAGCAGGTTAAATTTATACAAGATAATAATCGACTTCTAATCATTATGGTAGGGGATTTATTTGTGCAGTCTTCACTGAAGCCTAAAGTAGTAGATACAATGATATAATCTACATCTTGTTCTGATTATAATTCAGTATCTTTGTTAAAGTAATTTAACTTGTTCCATCATTACAACGATGGAGATTAAATGAAAGCTCACTATGGCAGGCACCTAATGTAGAAGCTTTGAGAAATACCATAGAAAATTACTTTTATTAAAATCACAATGAAAATTCAGATGTAATGGGGATTTCTTTTTTTTTGCGTGTTCACAAAGTGTTGTTGGGGACATTTCATTTCATTAGGTGCATCCTGCATACAACTTATATTCCTCACAAATATGTTTCAAAAGATTGCCTGGAATAAAAGAACTTTAAAATACTTTGAAAAAATAAACAGGCCTTATAAAATAAGGTGTAGAATATTGAGGAATATTTAAATAATTGTTAGATACATGCCTACATGAGGAATTTACACAAAGTTTAAACAGGGATGTAACAATGAATGAAATAGAAAATGTTATTAAAGGATTACATCAATGTAGAACCCCTGATCCAGATGGACAGCAATCTACTATCACATATTATAATTGTCTAACTACGAGACGTCGTCACGCTTTGCTTGGTGCCTACGACTTAGGGGCGCTCATCACTGTTAACGCGCAGGACTTAGTTGATAAGCACCAAAGGCGCTCATCGATGCAAGCCTCGCAAAGGGAGGCGAACCGTTAAATCGTAGCACTAAGCAGATACGAGACTCGCAAAGATGCAAAAATGTACAAGATTAGCGGACGAACAAAAAATCAGAAAAACACACTAAATACGCCTCAAACAATTACAAAAACATCACAGACAGCATGGGGCAACAGCCAGGACGTCTGTGAGTGAGGTGGAACACAAATTTAACTTGATTTAGACAATTTTTGCCACACGAAAATTGCCTAAGCGAGGAAAAAAATGTCCTCCGAAAAAAATGAAAACGAGGCTATACGACCCCGGACCGCGCAAAACACTGGAAACCGCATAGCACTTTACACATCACACTACAACCTACAAAATACACTATTACAAAAGCAGGAAAATGCTCACGAGCCGCGTACCACATTAATAACATTACGAGTATGCAATGCCGCTTTGCACAATAAACCAACGGCTTTACCTCGCGCACGCAGCCTATTTAGAATGCACAGTTCGAACATTGATTACACTTTATAAGCAGAGCACTAACACGCACAATGTATATTCTATGTAGATGCAAAATGCAAACAGATTGTTAGCTCTTTAGCCTATTGTTCGATGCATTAATCAATGAAAAATTAATGTATATGAATTTATTGCATAAATAATTAATTCTTCCTTAATTAATTAATGAATTAATTGAATAAATCATTAATTATTACTTCACTACATATACATAGAAATATATCTCTCTCAGAGGACCAAAAGTACACGACAGGAGAGGCCGGCAATGATCGCAAAGGCGATCAGCGCAAGCCTCGTAATGAGCACCGAAGGTTCTGAGGCTTGCAATGTGCGTCGAAGGCACTCATTGCCAGGCATGCAATGAGCACCAAAGGCGCTCAGCGCAAGCCTCGCAATGAGCGCCTATGGTCCTCACAGTACAAAATGGTTTTCATTATGTCTCAAACAGCATTCCCATGGCTTCAAATTTTATTGCCGTCATTTTTTGACAGGCAATTCACTAGTAAAATATGTTTATGTATATACTGTACCTCTGCTTAAATTATTCAGTGAAACATTGCATGGTAAATATTTTTGTAAATATACTTTAGAGGCTTTATTCTCGGTTTTCCTAAAACCTAACACCGATCCATTATCCACAATAAGCTACACATAGCAATTTCGTTAATGAAGCAAATCATTTTACTGTGATTAGTGTATATTTATTTCACATTGGCATGGTACAAATAATAAAAGAAGTTTAGGATAGTAAACTAGACAAGATTTGGTAGTTTTTTCTTTAGATGTTGAAAAAGCATTAGATAGTGTTAATTGGACATTTACAATTTTTTAAACATTTTGGCCTCCCGTGAAATTATATAAATGGCATACAGTCTTTTACAACATCAAAAAGCAAGATTTAGATTTCTTGCTTTGTAAAATTGATTATGTCCACATTACAAATGGCACTGGGCAATGCTGTCCCTTATGTTTGCTTTTACTGTAGAAGCATTAGCATGGAGCACACAAAAATAACGTTGTGAGAACTAAATCTAAACAGGTTATATGTAAATTGTAACTATATTTAAATTGCTTTGTACTTTGGTCATGCCAGTACAAAATGCGGCTGATTTAATTGTCAGTTCTGCAGATCACACGTTCATTATGTACCTCAAACCCACATCAAGGCTTTATGCCTAGAGTTCATGAGAAGCACAGCCTTATAACTTACCTTAAAAATATAATTCATATATTCTACTGCTGGATTAAAGGTATGTTGTGGTGCCAAATATATGTCTGCTGTAAACTAATCTACTCTGAACTCTTAATGCCCCAAAATACTTTATTTCCCTATTACCTTATGGACCCTATACCCCAATGGGGGTCTACAAGGGATCCCACTACTCCCCTAATAAAATAAATATAATAAACAAAATAAAAATCACAGGAAATAGAAAACGAATTTTAGAAAAAAGAACTACAAAAATAAAGAATAACATAAAAAAGTAATTACAAAAAAAAACTACACAAGGTGGGGCAAAATTATACTTACGCCCGACACTCCTTGACTACCCTCCAGTGACAATCCTCAACACCCTGGTCATCAAATCAGCCCTGGATTAAGCAGGCTCTTCTGTATTGATAGAAGAAATTGATCCTCTTTTACACTAAACTAGTGGAGCTCCTTCTTTGTTGAGCCCCCATACCAACTAAAGATTTTCTATCCACACCCTTGCCCTATATACTAATTTTATAACTATTGAGTATTTAATTACTCCCTCTCATTTCTGATTAGTTAAATGCCTAATCAAACAGAATGAACTTTATTTTCCCTGATTCTGATAGTTTAAAATATCAGCCAACCAGAATAGGGTTTCATTCTAATTTTGCCTTTCTCTACCTGGCTATAAGTAAAAGCCAGAGAAGAGAATTTTGACTAATATTTCTTCTATCAACTCAGAATTGTCCCATGGTTATAGTATAGAATACCCTATAAACTGTACAACTCAATTGAAAAACAAACTGAAATCTTTTAGGTGGACGGAAGAAAAATAAAAAATAAAAATAATGTGGTTGCATAAGTCTGCACATCCTCTTATAACTGGGGATGTAGCTGTGTTCAGAATTAAGCAATCACATTCCAAATCGTGTTAAATAGGAGTCAGCATACACCTGCCATCATGTAAAGTGCCTCTGATTAACCCCAAATAAAGTCCAACTGCTCTAGTTGGTCTTTCCTGAAATGTTCTTAGTCGCATCCCACAGCAAAAGCCATGATCCACAGAGAGCTTCCAAAGCATCAGAGGGATCTCATTGTTAAAAGGTATCAGTCAGGAGAAGGGTACAAAATAATTTCCAAGGCATTAGATATACCATGGAACACAGTGAAGACAGTCATCATCAAGTGGAGAAAATATGGCACAACAGTGACATTACCAAGAACTGGAGCTCCCTCCAAAATTGATGAAAAGACGAGAAGAAAACTCCTCTGGGAGGCTAACAAGAGGCCTACAGCAACATTAAAGGAGCTGCAGGAATATCTGGCAAGTCCTGGCTGTGTGGTACATGTGACAACAATCGCCCGTATTCTTCATATGTCTGGGCTATGGGGTAGATTGGCAAGACGAAAGCCTTTTCTTACGAAGCAAAACATCCAAGCCAGGCTACATTTTGCAAAAACACATCTGAAGTCTCCCAAAAGTATGTGGGAAAAGGTGTTATGGTCTGATGAAACCAAGGTTGAACTTTTTGGCCATAATTGAAAAAGATATGTTTGGCGCAAAAACAACACTGCACATCACCAAAAGAACACCATACCCACAGTGAAGCATGGTGGTGGCAGCATCATGCTTCGGGGCTGTTTTTCTTGAGCTGGAACTGGGGCCTGAGTTAAGATAGAGGGAATTATGAACAGTTCCAAATACCAGTCAATATTGGCACAAAACCTTAAGGCTTCTGCTAGAAAGCTGAACATGAAGAGGAGCTTCATCTTTCAGCATGACAACGACCCAAAGCATACATCCAAATCAACAAAGGAATGGCTTCACCAGAAGAAGATTAAAGTTTTGGAATGGCCCAGCCAGAGCCCAGACCTGAATCCGATTGAAAATCTGTGGGGTTATCTGAAGAGGGCTGTGCACAGGAGATGCCATCGCAATCGGACAGATTTGGAGTGTTTTTGCAAAGAAGAGTGGGCAAATCTTGCCAAGTCAAAATGTGCCATGCTGATAGACTCATACCCAAAAAGACTGAGTGCTGTAATAAAATCAAAAGGTGCTTCAACAAAGTATTAGTTTAAGGGTGTGCATACTTATGCAACCATATTATTTTATTTTTATATTTTTTTCTTCCCTCTACCTAAAAGATTTCAGTTTGTTTTTAAATTGAGTTGTACAGTTTATAGGTCACATTAAAGGTGTGTAGACCTTTTATATCCACTGTATGATGGTGCATGTGAGTATCAGGATTTTGATTGCAGGTATTGGAAGCCAGTTAAAGGCAGACTGGTGCAGTAGATCAGAAACTGATGGTTAGGTATATGAACGTAGCAGAAATATTCAAGATGGACTGGAGTAGGGAAAGTCTAGTAAGGGGAAGGCCGGTTATGAGTGTGCTGCAGTAAGTAGTGTATGCAAGAAATTATCAGTTTTTTGGGAAATGACTGCCCGTTTATGAAATGAAAACAGCACATGCCAAAAAGTGTGTTAAAGGTCACCCATCTGCGATCCAGGGCTAGTCAGGGTCAGAAATGAGTTAGACTTTTATAGACTAGAATTTCTAGTAGTTTGTAGGCAAAAGGTAACAAATAAATAGGCAATAGTTAAAGAGCATGGATTGATCAAGTGAGGATCTGTTTAAAGGAAGAGGGAAATGTGCCAACTGAGAGATTGAAGAGCTGGGGATAGGGTTGTAGAGAGGGAGGGGCTGAGTTGTAAAGAGATAGGGTCATCCTCTGTGACTGGGGTGAATGAGGTGTGGAACTGGAGAGTTTTCAGTGTGGTATAAAGCGATCTATTGTCTAATTGAATCAACTTTATTTTTGAAGTGTTCTGCAATGTCTTGGGGCTGAGAAGGTGTTGGTTGGATGGGGTGAAGATGAGCAGTAAAAAGAGTTGAAGGTTGAAAGCAGGCATTTGGGGTTGGATGACAGAGTGGCACAGGCGGAGCTACAGCCGGTGCAAGGCATTGAGGTTCATGTCTCTGAAGGGGCCCCCGGGGGCCCTGCGGACCTATGCAGGTGTATATATATATATATATATATATATATATATATATATATATATATATATATATATATATATATATATATATAATGTGTGTGTGGATGTATATGTATAAATAAACGTATATATATATATATTTTTTTTTTTTATATATATATATATATATATATATTTTTATATATATATATATATATTTTTTTTTTATATATATATATGTATATATTTTTTTATATTTATATATATATATATATATATATATATATATATATATATTTTAAAAGATTTTTTAAGTATATGTACACTATATATAAATTTATTTTTTATATATTTTGTATATATTTTATATATGTACTGTGTGAGTTGATGTTGGAGGAGGTTCGTGAAGTGCAAAACAAATTGTTCCTGCCCCCTCCTGGGTCGGGGGGACCCAATTTTTTTTTTTGCTCCAGGGCCCCCCAAGCATTAGCTCCACTACTGCAGAGCGGATTTGAGGAATGAGATATAGGTGTAGATACCATAGTAGGATTGAATAATACACTTGTAGTGGAGGAAGTCTGCATGAGTGTGTGATTTCCTCCAGTGGCATTCGGTGGTACAGAGGCACTTTTGAAGATATTGTGTTTGGTTTGACTTCCACAGCAAAATGTTGTGGGAGCTGTTATGTCAAGTGCAGAGTACAGTGATCACATATATAGTTGTGAGCAGGCGAGCCAGCCAGAGCCGTTGCTCACGCTTGCGGGCTTGCGTAGCGAGCCGCGGCCCTCGCAAAGCAAGGGCCTCAGTTGCCGGCATGGAGTGCCGAAGGCGCTCCTTGCCAGCAACTGCCACCCTCGCAAACTTTACGTTGTAACGCAAAGAACACGACACACCAACTGCGACCCTCGCAAAGTTTACCTCGCAACGCAAACAACATACGAGACACGTTAACACTCATTACGACCTCGCAAAAAACGGCCGCTACTCGCGAACATGAAAAAAATCAAAACACAAAAAATACACACAGCACATACATAAAAAGCTTACCTACAGCAAGAGGGAGCATCCAGGACCTCAAAAATGCAACTTACACCTTCATTTAAATAAAAATAAAAGAGTTTAGACACTAAAAAAATTCTCTAAGCAAGAGACAAAATGGCCGCCGAACAAAACGAAAACGAGGCTACAGCACTCTAAACACGCAAAACACAACAAGAAACTCGCAAAACACCACAAAAGACCTACGGATATTCCGCTAAGACGCATACTACACATTACCCGCCATTTTACGACAATGCGGAAGTACACGACTACGCTAACGGTTTGGTCTCGCGCACGCACACTATTACACTGCACACATTCATCACACTTACACAGCAGCTCCACACCACTAATGCTGCAGCAACATCAAAACAGATTGCAGTTCTTCAACACAATGCTTCAAAATACGTAAAGTATATTAATTTATTAATGTATTTTTAGATTTCATTATTATACACCAGCAACAGCATTAGCTACCTTACGATTTCATTGCCGTAATTTTTTTGACGGGCAATTCGCTAGTTGGTTATATTGTGAAGCAGCAATGTTCAGGCAGTTGAATGTAGTTATGCTGGGAGAAGAGTGGCTTTAATGAGTTGGAAATGTGATGAGGACTAGTAAAAGTGAGATCTATATAGGTTCCTAGAGACTGCAAGGGGCGGTGTGGTTGTAGGGGTGGTGGTAAGAGATTAGCAATAATTACCAATAGAAATAAATGTTAGCCTCTGGTGGATAGATCATAAAGGCTGAAAGATAAAATTTCCAAACTTTAATATAAGTTTTCTGTAAGAAAATGCATTATACACTAAATTAACATTTAACTGAAAAATTATTTTACTTATAGTTTAAATGATACCATATTTGGAATTTCTGCTGTGCCCTTTTGACAATCAATTTTTAATACTTTTCAAGCATTTTCTGACCTTTCTTACAACCTAGATAATAATGTGGAGATCTATATACAACTGCTACAGCTTGTCACAGTTTTGTTAATATCCATATACAGGGGGGGGGGGTATTTGATCCCCTGCTGATTTTGAACGTTTGCCCACTGACAAAGAAATGATCAGTCTAGGAGAGAGACAGAATAATAAAAAAAAAGAACAAGAAAAACGCATGTCAAAAAAGTTATAAATTGATTTGCAGGTCAGTGAGGGAAATAAGTATTTGACCCCCTATTAATTAGCAAGATTTCTGGCTCCCAGGTGTCTTTTATACAGGTAACGAGCTGAGATTAGGAGCACTCTCTTAAAACTTGTTACCTGTATAAAGGACACCTGTCCACAAAAGCAATCAATTAATCAGATTCCAAACTCTCTACCATGGCCAAGATCGAAGAGCTATCCAAGGATGTCAGGGACAAGATTGTAGACCTACACAAGGATGGAATGGACTACAAAACCAATGCCAAGCAGCTTAGTGAGAAGGTGACAACAGTTTGTGCAATTATTCGCAAATGGAAGAAACACAAAATAACTGCCAGTCTCCCTCGGTCTGATGCTTCATGTAAAATCTCATCTCGTGGAGTTTTAATGATCATGAGAACAGTGAGGAATCAGCCCAGAACTACACGGGAGGATCTTGTTAATGATCTCAATGCAGCTGGGGCCATAGTCACCAAGAAAACTATTAGTAACAAACTACGCCGTGAAGGACTGAAATCCTGCATCGCCCGCAAGGTCCCCCTGCTCAAGTACATGCGCAGCCCCGTCTGAAGTTTGCCAATGAACTTCTGAATGATTCAGAGGAGAACTGGGTGAAAGTGTTGTGGTCAGATGAGACCAAAATTGAGCTCTTTGGCATCAACTCAGCTTGCTGTGTTTGGAGGAGGAAGAATGCTGGCTATAACCCCAAAAACACCATCCCCACCGTCAAACATGGAGGTGGAAACATTATGCTTTGGGGTGTTTTTCTGCTAAGGGGACAGGACAACTGCACCGCATCAAAGGGACGATGGACGGGTCCATGTACCATCAAATCTTGGGTGAGAACCTCCTTCCCTCAGCTAGGGCATAGAAAATGGGTTGTGGATGGGTATTCCAGCATGACAATGATCCAAAACAGACAGCCAAGGCAACAAAGGAGTGGCTCAAGAAGAGTGGCCTAGCCAGTCTCCAGACCTTATTCCCAATTGCCAACAAGGGTTTTGCCACCAAGTACTAAGTCGAAGGGGTCAAATACTTATTTCCCTCATTGACCTGCAAATCAATTTATAACTTTTTTGACATGCGGAGAGTGACATGGAGAGTTTGGAATCTGATTGATTGATTGCTTTTATGGACAGGTGTCTTTTATATAGGTAACAAGCTTTAAGAGTGAGCTCCTAATCTCAGCTCGTTACCTGTATAAAAGACACCCGGGAGCCAGAAATCTTGCTGATTGATAGGGGATAAAATACTTATTTCCCTCACTGACCTGCAAATCAATTTATAACTTTTTTGACATGCATTTTACTTTTTTTTTTTTTTTTATTCTGTCATTCACTGTTAAAATACACCTACCATTAGAATTATAGACTGATCATTTCTTTGTCAGTGGACAAACATTCAAAATCAGCAGGGGATCAAATACTCCCCCCCCCCCCAGACACTGTACATGTTTGTGAGGTTGCATTTTTCTTCCTTTTTTAACTCAGTCAAAAAGGATATTAATATACTGTTATTTTGCAGGCATTTCTAATATAGATGTTCTTCATATAGATGTTCTTCATATAGATGTTCTTCATGACTTGCTATAAGATACATATTCAAAGGTCTTAGAGTTGACCTTTAATTCTGCCGATTATTGCCTTTGTCTGTCCCAAGGAAGTCAACATGGCTCTCGGTATTTCCACATACTTCTTGAAATTTGAATCATCAATAAGGAAAGAAAACACTACAGACAAATATGGGCAAATAGCTTAATAAAGCCTATAGTGTTGATATCCCATTATCTACTGAAAAGTGTGCAAATATAAAGAGACATGGTAAGGGTAAATGTAAAATGTACTCAACATTATAATGTAAAACAATAAATAAATCCTTTCACAGGAAAATGTATTTCTCTGTCGTAATGGCAAAATGGTGCATAGATAAGTTGTGTCTTCAAGCTAGTTCCGAAAGTGGGGTATTTCTCCAAGCTAAGTGTTAAGAGTACCTGTTCGGGTAGGAATCTGGGTAGGCCACGGAAGGCCCTGCTGGTTGTTCCGGTCTATCCACAGCCTGTAGTGACTCTCAGACTGAGTAGGCCACAAGGGAAACCTAGGAAAGATGGGTCTGCTCTTGTGTGTTACTGACAGGTGATGGGGCTCAGCCAATCTGTGTGTTGAGATCTTTAAGATGTGGTCGTTGTGAGTCTTTGGCCTGCTTTTTTCACTGCTGAAGTTGCTGTACCCTATACTTCTGCTACTACTGTTCATGCCTGGTATGGATACTGCCTGTAACAACTGCTCTGCTTAAGTTCTACCATTCAGAGAATATCTGTTCCCTGTACCTGCTGCTGCATTGCCCAAGGTACTCTATTGCTGCAACAGTCATCAGATGCATTGCCAGTCTGCTTCTGAGCTTGCCCCTCTATTAGCTGACTGCTATAACACTTTTCTTTGATTCTGCTGTTTGTTCCAGCACATGGACTGATCCAAGTATTGGACTTTTTGATTTAAAGTTATACACACCAAGCACTGCCTATACTGTTCATTGTTTTTTTGTTTACTTAAATTCTTAAAGTAACTTTAACTCTGAAATTCTGTTTAAAGTATTTGGTTCCTGACACCAAGTAATATTTTCCAGGTCCGCAGCCAGGTAAGCTGTTTCTCTTTTTTTTTCCTTTTTCTGGTTATATTTTGACATTTAGAATGTAATACTACACATGCTGATCACTGGGATAAAAAAACAGGTATGGGCTGTGGAAACTCTGTCCCTCTGTTGTAATATTTTCATGTCTGTGGGTGGATGAATAGCATAAATATATTGCCTCATCGTATTTACAGAATAACCTTCATATGATCTTATGATATTTGTGAGCCTGGTTTAGAACTCCCATACGCTCTGCAAGATTTGTTTTTCCAGTTTGATAAGGTATTCATGTCTTAATTCATTTACTCAGCCTAGAGGCTGCAGTTGCATTTGTCATCATGACAATAACAAACCTTGGATACAGGTGATTTATCATTATCTAAGGATCTCCATCTCATGGATATCTCTGTTAAAATATGTAGAGATTTTTAGTTCAGTGGTTTTATTCATGGATGGAACTCAGAATTCTTGCTTATAGCAATTCACTGTGTATATCGCTATATAAATTTAGCATTGTTTTATATGTATAATATGAGCTATTAAAGCACATTTTTATAATGGATCTGAATATGAAAATCTGTTTTCAGACCCCAGAATTCAATCGCTCAGCATAATCTCAGTGTACCATGGCACTTGTAGCTAGCCTACCTCTTCCTTTCCACAATTTTTTTAGAGAACATTCTAAAAAAAAGAGTGACCATGGTTAAGGAGGCATCAGTTCTTCAATTAGCAATTCACATATCTGGTTTCCAAAAAAAAAAATCAGCACTAAATGATATATTAGTCAGGATTGAAATGTATATGTAATTGGCTCCTCCTCCCCAAGAGGATGCTTGGTTTATTATCCGTACATCTTATATTTTATTTTCCTAAATCAGGACTAGAGTATGATCTCAGAGTTCCTACATTTGGGATTGAAGCTTCATCATCATCTCGTTAGGCTTAGTTCTAGGGATATTAGATTCTTGAGTTCCTTGTTGGGTTGAGAAGAAAACCTTTGGTTTTAATGTTTTCCACTCTGTTCCCTGATCTATCACTGTTTTCCTTTTGAACCTCTGGAGAGGTCCTTTGATTATCTAATCATAGTAAAAGTAATTCCTTGTAGACAGGAAGTTTCTGATGGACTACATCCAAGGCTACTGAGGAGACTAGGTTCTGTAATAGCCAAACCATTATATCTAATTTTTCCAAGATTCACTCAACACTGGGTCGCTTCCAGCAGATGCGATAGCTATATTTAAGAAGGGAGCAAGAGCAAATCTGGGGAATTATAAAACTGTAAGCATCACTTCTGTAGTGTGAAAGCTTTTCAAAGGGTTAATAAGGGATAATACACAAGAATATGCTATTTGAACAAGATTATAAGTAGGAGTCAACATGGATTTACTAGGGATAGCTCATGTCAAACAAATCTAATTAGTTTCTATGAGGAGGTTAGAAAGCTGGCTAAAAGACAGGAAGCAAAGGTTTGCTGTAAATGGAACATAATCAGATTGGACTAATGTGGTAAGTGGGGTTCCTCAGGGTTCAGCATTAGATCCTCTCCTTTTTAACATATATAGACTTGAAAGTAGGACTGGAAAGTATTGTCTCCATTTATGTTGATTACACTAAGTTGTGCAAGGTAATTAAATCAGAAAAATATGTACTTTGCCTCCAAAGGGATTTACATAAATTAGAGAAATGGGCAACTAAATGGCAGATGAGATTTAATATGAATAAATATAAAGTTATGCATTTGGGAAGGGAAAAGAGCCTTGTTATTTATAATCTTAATGGAGCAAATCTAGGGGTATCATTGAAAGGGATTTGGTAATACTTATGGACAACCACCTAGGTAACAGTGCTCAAGCAGCTGCAAAGGTAAGTAACATATTAGCATGTATTAAGAAGGGCACCCTGATTTGAGAGCGCACGAGTCATGTGCGTCACCAATGTGCACGCCGAGGAGTGTGCGCACCAACACCAGCACGCTCCAAAACGGGAATGGGAATAGGGAGAGGGGGCATGGGGATAGTCACCCAGCAGAGGTGAGACAGCTGTGTGAATGGCGATAGGGAGAGGTGGCATATACCTCATCCACATCACTATGCCTTGCAGGAGGACTGGCAAGGCATAGTGACGTGGATGAGGTAAATGGCACCCCGATTACAGGTGAAAAGTGGAAATAGAGGAAGAGAGAGAGAGTGGAATAGGGAGACTAGGGATAGAGAGAGATGGGAAGGAAAATAGAGAGAAAGAGGAGGAGGAGAGAGAGTGGGGAGAGATATTGTGATGTGGATGAAGGAAATGGAGAACAGAAAGAAATGGGAAGAAGATAGAGAAGACAACTGCTGTTTCATCCGGGCGCGCCCATTTGTCAGGCATTCTGGGCACGCACATGGTGGCGCGCACGTCTCGTGCGCCCAGAAGTTGTGCCACCATTAAGAAGGGTACAGAAGCAATCCCTAGTATGCCCTCATTTGTAATATGGAGTACAATTTTGTGCGCCACTTCTTAAAAAGGACATTTTAGAGCTGGAAAAAGAAGACAAGTACAACAAAACTAATAAGGGAAATGGAGGGGCTAAGTTATGAAGAAAGATTAACCAAGTTAAACTTTTTTTCTTTAGAAAAAAGGTGTCTAAAAGGAGATATGTTTACTTTATATAAATATATCCAGGCTGAATAAAAAGCTTTCGCCTCACAGTAAGGGTGGTTAAACTGTAGAATCCTCTACCAAAGGAGGTGGCGAAGAGGATTCGACAGAAAACTTTAAAAAAGAGATTGTATATATTTTTAAATAAAAAGAGCATTCAGGGTTATCCTGGATAATTAGAGAGGGAGTATTAATCCATGGAGGAGTCCGATCGCCAATATCTGGGGTCAGGAAGGAATGTTTTTACCCCTTTAGAGACAATTAAAAAATGTTCACTAGTTTTTTTTATTTTTTATTTAATGTTTGCCTTCCATTTTATCAAACACATTTCCAGATCAGAGAAGATCTAAAAAGGTTAAACATGATGGACTAAAAGTTTTTTTTCAACCTTAAATACTATATAACTATTTAAGCCACATTCTAATAGGGTGTGAGCCGATGGTATAAAACAGGCCATGCTAAAGTCCACCAATAATCATTGTATCCAACACTGAATAATTATGTTTATTTATGGAGTGTGAGATCTTTCAACATATTATTATTATTATTATCTTTTATTTATAACGTGCCAATATATTCTGTAGCGCTATACAACGGTTAAGTACATGACAAAAACAAAATTAACACATTGCAAAGAATGGAGGGCCCTATTTCGAGCTTAAAGTCAAACCTACTTAATGCTTATTTCCAAAGCACCAAACACAAGACTGAAAACTTGCAATCTTCTAAACAGATGAGATGTTGTTATTTGGATGACTATTACTAGGATACCACTGCTTGCAAATTAACAAACTGTCTAACTTGATGTGAAATTTGCCTAAAATAAAATAAAAATAACAGACTATTAAGAAAAATCTACTAAAATAGGAAGTGCTACAGTGCCTTGCAAAAGTATTCACCCCCTTGACTTTTTACCTATTTTGCAGCCTTAAATTCAATGTTTTGTTAATCTGAATTTTATGTGATGATCAGAACACAATAGTCGAAGTTGGTGAAGTGAAATGAGAAAAATATATACATAAAACTACTTTTTTAGAAATAGAAAACAGAAAATTGGCATGTGCGTATGTATTCACCCCCTTTGTTATGAAGCCCATAAAAAGCTCTGGTGCAACCAATTACCCTTCAGAAGTCACATAATTGGTGAAATGATGTCCACATGTGTGCAATCTAAGTGTCACATGATATGTCATCACGTATATATACCTTTTTTGAAAGGCCCCAGAGGCTGCAACACCTAAGCAAGAGGCACCCCTAACCAAACACTGCCATGAAGACCAAGGAACTCTCCAAACAAGTAAGGGACTTACTTCGGAGCATAGATAGATTAACATTTTGAGGAATGCATTTGAGTAGGATCAAAGTGGTTACAGCCACTAACTCCTCCTCCCCCTTGACACAAGTCCCCCACTCCTGTACCACAATAGAGTCTGTCCCTATACAGTGTGGCAGGGGCTGATGGCGGAGGCGGTGGGAGGAGGCCAGATGGGGATTGGCTAGGCACATGCAGAGGGCAGGGTTGGGCGTACCTCTCCTTAGGAGTTGATTGGCACTCTAGCTGTCTTTGTATTTTTTTCCGCTAGTATTTGTAGGAGCTTCCCCTCATGATCCAAGTCCTTGGTTTTGGCCAAGATCTCTGATCCCAGGTCCGAATGTCTGCAGCTCTGTCTCTATGGGTAAATTTTAAAGCTTTCTATAAGTTCAAATCAACCTACTCTCTACAACTACTAAACCGGCCTTCGTAGGCCTACACCCGCCTTCGTAGGCCTACCTCATTCATGCATCCAAATCAGCCTTCGCAAGCCTCATTTTTCATTACATTTTCATAAACCTCTCCCCTCTCTCCTCTACTTCACTCGGCCCTTGGCCCTCTAAGCAGGCCATGTAGGGCGTAGCTATAGGGCACATCTGCAGGTGTCAATTAGCACCAGATCTTTCTCCTCTTTCATCCATTTTTGCTTCCCCCTCATTTCATTAGGGACCTTCCCAGGGACGCAATAGCATGGTGGCCTTCAAGGCGTCTCAGCAGAATAGATTCATGCTTCCGAAATGACCAACTTCTCACTTTTGAATAACTTAGCAATAACTATGATCTCCCATTAAGAGAACATTTAATTTCTTGGAAGTTCAGTCACTTTATAACAATTATGACGAGGACTCTGGACCCCCTCAGAACTAACTGGCTGACTCGCATATGTAGGGACGCCCCACTAACACAGGGTATCCTAGGTTTAATGTATGAAACTTTTAACGCTCCTTTAGTAACCACAAACCAAAGTTTATGACTAGATGGGAGGAAGATCTGGGGCAGAACTGGGATCAGGAAAGGTGGGGTCAGGCCTGTCACAGATTAGCCAAAGGTTCTTGGAATCATAGCTTGGAAACTTCACTTTAAATTCTTCATAGAACCTACATCACCTCTGAGAGGCTCCACAAAAAGAAACCTCAAGGATCGGCTGACTGTTTCAGGGATTGTGTCACCCTGGGCACATTTTTACATACCTGGTGAACTTGAACCAAAGATCAAACATTATGGTCTAAAACAACCCAACTGATCTCAGATGTTTTTCATACCCAGATAACGCCTTCCATTGAATTATGCCTTTTAGGTTTCCATATCTCTTCTTTATCAAAACTCCAGAACAGACTACTTCAATTTATTATGTCACCAGTCAAAAATCGCATTGCTAAAAAATGGAAAGGTTCCCTTGCATACCTTTTTGTTTTTGTTGTCTATCTTTTTTACCCTTGTTTATTTTGATCACAGAAAATGGAAAATGTAGAGTAGTACGACTCACTTGAAATTTCTATATATATTCCCAATACCTTTTCTCATCTTCTTTTTTTTTATATATATATACTAGCGACTTGCCTGTCAAAAAATGACGGCAATGAGATGTGTATGTTTGTAAAAGTTGTTTAGTTATTAATATACGTATTTGACATTTGTAAGATTTTAGTTATGATTAAATAAGTACTATTGTGATATTAAACATGTTTATTTTTGTAAAATGTTCTTTTGGTCAACAGTAACTGTTAAAGCATTTTGTATTAAAAGTATTAACATTTGAATGTAAGAACAGTTGAACTTTAAATTAATCAGTATTGTAAACTTGAGGTAATGGTTTTTTAACATGCAAGTTCTATCTCAAGAATTGTTAACTTAAATTTACATTGAATTCAGAGGAAGGCAAACAGTAAAAATCCTCCTTGAAATGTAGCCAATTGGATCAGAGAGGGAAAAAAATAGTTCCTTCCTGACCCCATTAACTGGCGATCAGATTACTCCCTGGATTAATGTTTAACATAAAAGACCCGCTGACAGCAAAAAGGTATATCTTTTATTTTTTCAGGTAAAATGTCATGTTTGAGGAACAGGTTCTAAATCCTTTGTTTGCTTAGTAGCTTTTTTAGGTGTATCTTTAATTTTTGCAGCTAATAGTCTTTTGCTTGCAATTCTTTTGCATTCTTTTTCTCGTCGAATTTCCTTCTCCTCTGGTGTCTGCTGGTTGGCCCATCTCTCTTGTCGTTGTCTAGTTTGACGTCTTGTCTTTTCTTGTTTGCTCTCGTTAGTAGCCATGTTAATCTGTAAAAGAAAATAATGTATAATTAGTTTAGTTTGACATGTTAAGTTTGTTTTTTACATTTTTTATTATCAACAGTTTGTTTATATGTGCTTGTAGTTCATTGTAGCGGTACTTTCTTTGTATTGTTCAATAGGTGTTTTTTATTTTTTTGGTCTTACTTTCTGTCGTAGGTTGTAATTTTTACCCTACATGAATAGCACAAGGAAATGACACTATAGCTTCTTGTACATTTAGTAGGTGTCTAGTGTTAATGTAAATGTATATTTTTTTTGTTTTGGTAATTTTTTTGTTGTTGTACTTTTGACTTACAGGCATAGGGCTTCATTCAATTGCGATTTGGCTAATTGAATAGGGCTCTAAATAAGCACATAGCATATTTATTTTAAAGAAGTTTTTAGTTAGTGAAAACCTTGCTTTTGGATAGATGTTTACAAACTAAAAACTTATTTAAAAAAAATATGTTATGTGCTTATTTAGAGCCCTATTCAATTGGCCAAATTGCAATTGAATGAGGGCCATAGAGAGGGCAAAAATTATTCTTTGTAATTTTTACTACAGGAGATTGTCGTAATAGTATTTTGATATTTTATTTAAGGGCTTATATGTTCGGGCTATGAATTTTTGTTTTTGTTTTTGGGTGTTAGTACTATTTGTTGTAGTATTCTATTTTATGTGTGTGTTTAGGTTTTATGCTTAATATTGTACATTACGATGTTTTGACACTTTTGTGGACAATGCTGTTTTCTTTTTTTTTGTGTGTAGATTTAAGTTTGGGTTTAATGTTAAACATTGTTGTCCGTAAAAGACAAATAATAGGTAAATTACAAATGTGTCACTAATATTTTGGTAAAGGTTATAATTATTCTGTGTTATTTTTTTTATTTTTTTCTGTTGACATGGATGCAGAGCAAAAATGTTTATTTATTTTTCTCTTTTTTTACTTGTTATACTGTACCTTGGTTGAAGTGTAATTTCAAGCAGAATCTGTTGGTCCGCTGTTGAAAGTCTTCGTCCGATGCTCTTCATGCAGTGTCTGTTGTAAAAGAAAAAGTAAAATGTTATTTGATTTGAATGTATTTGTAATGAATAGCATATTTCATTGTTTTGGTCTATTGTATCTGTTATAGTGAATTATTCTGCTATGCTGTTTTTTTGTGCAACCTTTTAAAAATACTTTAATTGTATTTGTATATTCCAGTTTTTTACTGTAATTATTAATGTTTTTCCTATTTTGGATATGATGGCAATGTTTTTAGCATTATCCTGTTTTGTGTCCACCACTTTTGGTATGCTTATTTAGGGTTCTTTGTAAGGCTTATAGGTTCTTAAACAGTAAAGAAGAATATTAATTTACTTTTCTATCTGTTTGTGTGATTTTTGGTACAATCCTGTTTTGTGTCTACCATATGTTGCATACTTTATTTGCTTAATTAGTCTTTTTTATGAGGATTAAATGTTGTTGTACAGTGAAAATTAATATATTGGCGGCCATTAAACATATATAGTTCCTTTATTTTTTCTACTTGTTATACTATACCTTGATTGAAGTGTTGTTCTTGTCTGAATGACAGAGGGTCCCCTCCTGCCAATCTTAATCCGCCAGTCTTCTTGTAGTGTCTGTTTGAAAAAGAAAGTTAAATGATTAATTGTATATTTCTTCTTTTTGATTTAGCAAAGCATGGTCTTTTTCAACATGTAATGTATTTTTCTATCTTACCTCTTCTTTCTTGGTGTTCTTTAAAAGGGATTCTTCTTCACAGTGCACGGTGCAAATTCTTGACGCTGTTGATGCAGAGTATGTTTGAATAGTGAAAAAAAGGGCAAAGATTCAGGTTACATATGTATTAGTGTCATATTATTTTTTTATATGAGTTGCAGTAAATTGATGTCATTTAAATATACTTGTTTAATTAGTTTCGGTTAACATTAGTTTGTTTTAGGGCCTATACACATAAATGTGCGTGTGACATGTCACTATACATGATACACATAAATATGCGTGTCACATGTCAGTATACATGAATCACATTTTCATAGTTAAAGTTGTTTTTTTTTATGTCATATAAATATACTTGTTTAATTGGTTTCGATTAAGATTAGTTTGTTGTAGGGGCTATACACATAAATGTGCGTGTCACATGTCACTATACATGAATCACATTTTCATAGTTAAAGTTGTTTTATGTTTTTCCTGTCTTGATAATAAAATGTAATATATTATAGCTTACCTCTCAGTTGTAATTTGCACAGTGTAAAGTAGGAAATTAGGAAATAATTATCTTCTCAAGTAACAGCAGCAGTTAACTATCCAGTCACTCCATTCATCACCTGAGTAGAAAGTAGGCAGTATTTATAAACTTTGAGGTGCCTCAGACCGTTAGAACGCAATACACATGCGCTATTTGCGTTCCAGCTTACAATTTGCGTTCTATCCGCCATTTTATGTGTAGTAGTTTTCAAAATGGTGGTTAATATCAGTGTGATACGTGCTGCATAGTATGTGTTTCAGTTTTGCGAGTCACTGTAGTATTGTTGCGTCTGTAGCCTCGTTTTCGTTTTGTTCGGCGGCTAATTTTTCTCTCGCTTAGGTGATTTTCGGCAGTTTAAACTCGTTTTTTGGGAGTTAAATGGACTTGTAAATTAACTTTTCGAGGTGCTGGATGCCCCCCCTTGCTGTAAGTAAGCTTTTTATGTGTTCGTTGTGTTTATTTATTGTGTTTCTGATGTTTTCATGCGCGCCATTTTCGGCCGTTTTTTGCGTGTTCAGAATGGGTCATAGCACGGCAGTATTTTTTTGCGAGGGATGCAGTTTGTTTTTTTTCTAAGTCGTGCGTGTGGGACGCAGTTGTTTTTTTTTCTAAGTCGTGCGTGTGTGTGTAACCGCGTGTGAGCCTACACCTCCGCAAATGCGGCCCCTCGCTGTGCGAGGGTCCGCATTTGCGGACGAACAACACAGACGACGTTGGAGCCTCCACCACTGCAAATGCCGCCCCTCGCTTTGCGAGGGACCGCATTTGCGGACAAACACAGCCGACGTTGGAGCCTCCACCACCGCAAATGCAACAGTCAACATTGGAGCCTCCACCTTCCGCAAATCCGGCCCCTCGCTTCGCGAGGATCCGCATTTGCGGAGCGAACTGCGTCCCTTGCTATGCGAGGGACGCAGTTTTTGCGGGCTCGCTGCACGAGCCCGCAAGCGTTAGCAACAACTCGTATGCTCACAACTATATGTCACAACCTACAATGATGATGGAGTCTAGAGGATCCTACTCCTCTTATCTCCTGTAGACCTAAGTTTGGGTGGCTCCAGACCAATGGACAGTCTTTGTAGATGCAAGAGCATAAGTCCCAGCTTTTGGTAGTGTGCCTGGGAAACGTGGAAGGGAGTCAGAAATGATCTCCTCTACCAGCATATGCCCCTGGGTCAATAATACACCTGCACACAAAGTCTTGATGAAAATTATGAACCACTTTATTTGGAAAACAACATCTTTTAAACAGGCATACAACATTACCAGGAGGGGCTACCTTTAGTCAGCCCCTAATTGCCTCTGGCCAATCATGCAGGGTCCCTACGTGGGAACCATGAGACTCCTCCCAGGTCCACCCACTAGGTGGGGCTAACTAATTCATTTGGCTCTAGCTCCCAAGAGAGAGACATCTCCCTGCCCTCTGGACTTTGCCCTGATTCTCTGAGTGGGAATCCCTGTAGACCCCCTGGGGTTATGGTGCCTGCCTTTCTGCTCTCCAGCTGTGAGCTCCCCATTGTTAGTACTCTGCTGGACACTTAGCTAATGGGATTAACAGGCCTTTGGGAACAAAGGAGGCTTGGCTGTATTCAATGGCCTTCCCCTCTACAATATAATAACATACTAATATAATAACATACATTCATATTTACAAATATAACACCCAATGTTTCACCCACATACAACCAATATATCCCATTAGATCCCTCACAGGATACTCATTACAATGAGCCTAAACATGGGAGGTATGGGAATATGCTAAGGGATAAACTTATAATACTTTATCCCCTAGACCACAAAATAACAATATAACCTTATAACAGTATAACAGGGGGTCTGTGAGCCCCAAACCCCACTAAGTACAGATGTAGGTATCCTGTACTCCAGTTGTCTTCTACATGACCATGTGGAGAGTAGAGTCTGATCATAAAATGGCTCCTAGAGGTGACCACTGCCAGTCCCAATATGGCTGCCGCCTGAGCCATGAACTTTGTCCAAACACAATATGGCCACTGGGTGTGGCCTCTGCTGCCAGTCCCAATATGGCCACTGGCTGATTCATGACACTATATATCTGATATATAGCATTATATATGTTCTATGTTACCTGCAATATATATGACTTTGTTTGCTGATGTTTACTTATGTGAGTTAATAACAATTATTGAAACCAAAAATAAATGAATGGAGGGGAGATTAAATCAAAGAAAATGGCTGCACAACCACAATAGTGGGCTAGGGACCCTAGGGAAGGAGAGTCCGAGCTACAATTAAAGGTCATCAGACTCCTTTTGGTCAGGACTCTCCCTGAAGGCTGTTACCAAATCAAGTTAATTCCTAATAAGATTTCCTATAACATGTATTCACTGTCAGTGATTCTATATTGGATATTAGCCAGTTAAAACCTGTCTTAGCCCACACTGTATTGTCCCCAAATTAGTAATATGATAGATAAGTGGGTTACTTAGACCACCCTTTGTTGTGAGCAGATCTAATGGCGTCCGTATAGCCCATTGGAAGCCCAGTAGCTTCCTCCTAGGTCCAATTTTTGAATTTAGCACATGGAGCCTGATTTAGTGTTGGATCAGAAGTTCAAGGAGCCAATTAGAATAGTGCTACTAATCTACGTAGCAAAACACCTCAGGTTTGTGCAATGTTGACTTTTCAGTAAATGTTTAACTTAAGATTGTTGTTGTTTGGGGGTATAAGAAGGAGTTTAAAAAGTACATTTTATGCTGTCTTTGGAACACATTTTCATGTTATGTTTGTTTGAGAAAAGGTGCTTGTGTGAACAATCTCTTTACACATTAATCAGCCATTCTGACTAAGGGGATATCCAGATCCAAGACCTAGGGGGTAGGACGGCTATCTTCATTGGTTCAAGACCCTTGAGAAAACTAGGTCAACAGAAGCTGTGGTAGCTGTGGGATTCCCTTAACACAATAAGGGGTGGTGGATTATGATGAGTTATCTACTGCCGAACTAAGATATCAGATGAAGCTCCAGGGAATCAAACTGACTGGTTCCCTGAACTGAGGGGCTATGATCCAGGAGCCCAGATAGGTGGATGAAGTGGGCCAGTAACTGAGGCAGCCAGAAGAAGTGATCCTATCCTCAATGGGTAGTCCACATTCTGCTAGACAAGCTGGAAATCAGATAGTGGAGGAAAATGAGCTGATGAGGTGGTATCGGGCCAGGTGTCTGCTCTCTTAGGTAACTTAACCACTTACCAAGCTCTGGAGCTGATGGTAACGAGAGAAGGAAATAAGAAGGTCATTAGCAGAGGGAAATGGCATTTGGGGGAATATTATTAGATGAGGGCAAATATATTTCGGGTGCAATGTTGTTAAAGGCGTTATATGTGGGATAAGTGTGGTGAAGAGGGGACGGGTTATCTGTAGTGATGTCGTGAACATAAAATTTTCGGTTTGCGAACCGCGGACGCAAATTTCATCAAATGTTCGCGAACTGCCATAGACTTCAATGGGCAGGCAAATTTCAAAACCCACAGGGACTCTTTCTGGCTACAATGGTCATATCTACCTTAAACAGCTTTGCTTAGTAAATCATCAGGATGGCCTTATGTCTATCCCATGTAATTTTTAATTCCTTTAATGAGTGTTTTTCTCTACCACTTTTGATGGAAGGCTGTTCCATTTATCTTCCACTACAACTTTCCTTTATAATATTGTTAAAAGAGAACAGTGACATTTTGTTATATAAACAACTGTATATGTACACCCCATCACATAGAAATATTCGTATGTCAGCATTTAACTCCGCTGTTGTGCACAGTCAAGTGTATTACTGTGCAATATATACAGTACTGTATGCAAAAAAAATTGCACTTCCTCGATGAACAATTAAAAATGACCTTAAAGAAGAGGTGACTTTTGAATAGATGAAGCAGGTCTAGCAGAATGATATCAGCTTCAGGGGGAGTGTTGCTGTCAGCTACTGGTCCTTCCATGCAATGGGGTAGGATTGCTGCTGGTCTTAATTGACTCCAGGCTCGAGGCCCTTTAGTAGTTATTGACTGAAATTGACATGTGCATAACTTTGCTCATATTAGTTAATTAAAATAGTTTTATTTTTTTGAACTGCACATTCAGTCATACATATGAAGCACAGTTATTAATCTTCTGGAAAAATATATTTCTAAAGTAACTAAAAGGGACAAAATTACCCATCCAAGACTTCATGAAAAGACTTGCTACTTTGAAGATTTTTCCTGTTATACTTCATCAAATCACCCATATCAAATCACCCATCTTTGCAAGATTTTCAAGTATTTTCTATCTCTTTTGTGTATTGTTAATGTGTTATTTATTATAATATAATTTTATATTACTATTATAACCTTTCTTTTATATCCAATCCCATATAATAGTTGTGTTAAGTTACCCATGTTGGTCACACAATGTTAAAAGTTATGGGCTTCCGCATGCGCAATGAGTTCCCAAAGCGCTTATTGCGTGCCTTGCGATGAGCGGCATAGACGCTGATCGTGAGGCCCGCACAACTTTGCTGCAATGAGCACCGAAGGTACTCATTGCTAGGCTCGTGATGAGTGCCAAAGACGTTCATCGCAAGGCCCGCAAGACTTTGGAAAGGGCTGGCAATGAGAGTCTTCGGCACTCATTGCCAGGCCCAAGATGTGCGCTGAAAGCCGTAGGACTTTGGCGCTCATCGTGAGGCCTGCAAGACTTTGAAAACGGCTGGCAATGAGTATTGCCAGGCACACAATGATCGCAAGGCACGCAACCCTTTGAAAAAAATGACAAACTTAATGACCCCCATTTTTTTCAAGCCCAGAAGCCGTCGGTACACCGCCAAAAGACGCCAATTACTTAAAAAAAATACTTACAACCTGCAAGTTAATTTGAGGTTTAGTTGGCGTTTGTAGAAAATCGAAAATTGGCTAAGCGAGGAAGAAAAATGGCGGCTGTAAACCCGTAAAACAAGGCCAAAGGCAGTATGCAAGACTTTGAAAAAAAGAACCAACGGCGCTAATCGCGAGGCACATAACACTTGATAAAAAAAGTTACATTGGTCCTTAACGGAAGCCACGCAAGACTTGATCAGGGAGAGTGGGGAGAGGGTGGAAAGAGACACATGGGTGAGAAATGAGGGGGGGAAAAACAAAGCAGAGAGAGGGGGAGACAGAGTGGGAAATAGACAAACTGAAATCTTTTAGGTGGAGGGAAGAAAAATAAAAAATAAAAATAATGTGGTTTCATAAGTCTGTACACCCTCTTATAACTGGGGATGTAGCTGTGTTCAGAATTAAGCAAATCGTGTTAAATAGGAGTCAGCATACACCTGCTATCATTTAAAGTGCCTCTGATTAACCCCAAATAAAGTTCAGCTGCTCTAGTTGGTCTTTCCTGAAATTTTCTTAGTCGCATCCCACAGCAAAAGCCATGGTCCACAGAGAGCTTCCAAAGCATCAGAGGGATCTCATTGTTAAAAGGTATCATTTAGGAGAAGGGTACAAAATAATTTCCAAGGCATTAGATATACCATGGAACACAGTGAAGTGGATAAAATATGGCACAACAGTGACATTACCAAGAACTGGAGCTCCCTCCAAAATTTATGAAAAGACTAGAAGAAAACTGGTCTGGGAGGCTACCAAGAGGCCTACAGCAACATTAAAGGAGCTGCAGGAATATCTGGCAAGTACTGGCTGTGTGGTACATGTGACAAAAATCTCCCGTATTCTTCATATGTCTGGGCTATGGGGTAGAGTGGCAAGACGAAAGCCTTTTCTTACGAAGAAAAACATCCAGGTTACATTTTGCAAAAACACATCTGAAGTCTCCCAAAAGCATGTGGGAAAAGGTGTTATGGTCTGATGAAACCAAGGTTGAACTTTTTGGCCATAATTCCAAAAGATATGTTTGGCGCAAAAACAACACTGCACATCACCAAAAGAACACCATACCCACAGTGAAGCATGGTGGTGGCAGCATCATGCTTTAGGGCTTGCTTTGGGGCTGTTTTTCTTCACCTGGAACTGGGGCCTTAGTTAAGATAGAGGGAATTATGAACAGTTCCAAATACCAGTCAATATTGGCACAAAACCTTAAGGCTTCTGCTAGAAAGCTGAACATGAAGAGGAACTTCATCTTTCAGCATGACAACGACCCAAAGCATACATCCAAATCAACAAAGGAATGGCTTCACCAGAAGAAGAATAAAGTTTTGGAATGGCCCAGCCAGAGCCCAGACCTGAATCCGATTGAAAATCTGTGGGGTGATCTGAAAAGGGCTGTGCACAGGAGATGCCCTCGCAATCTGACAGATTTGGAGTGTTTTTGCAAAGAAGAGTGGGCAAATCTTGCCAAGTCGAAATGTGCCATGCTGATAGACTCATACCCAAAAAGACTGAGTGCTGTAATAAAATCAAAAGGTGCTTCAACAAGTATTAGTTTAAGGGTGTGCATACTTATGCAACCATATTATTTTTATTTTATTTTTTTTCTTCCCTCTACCTACAAGATTTCAGGTTGTTTTTCAATTGAGTTGTACAGTTTATAGGTCACATTAAAGGTGGAAAAAGTTCTGAAATGATTTATCTTTGTCTCATTTTTTTACAGCACAGAAACCTGACGTTTTAACAGGGGTGTGTAGACTTTTTATATCCACTGTATATATGTTTATGTGGACAATGTGATAATAACTGATACTTAATAATTGCTGTACCTTGATATATATCTGTTACAATTGTTTATACCATCTTGTTATTTCTAAATATAAAGAATCATTATTTTTATTCATTTATAATAAATATCTTCTCATATAATACAGTTCTGTTTATTTCATGAGGCCAATGATTATATATATCGTGTAGTAAGAATTCTAAATTAGTCAAAATGGGCAAATATATATAATATATACATTTTTAATTAATATTAATAAAGATTATTGATATTAATAATATCACCATATTAATTGCCAAAACCAATGACAGTTGTGAGCACATTACAGGCATCTGTGTTGTAATAAGCAGGAACAAAATATGAAGCATTGGATCTGTTAATAACACATTTTCACACAGTATAATAAAAACACAAGAGAGCAACATGAATAAACAGGAGATGTATGCTTAGAAAGTTGTTCAACAATTAGGATGTTTAAAAAATATATTTGATTGTTATAAGAAAGCTGAGGTCACAAGATGCAAAAGCATGTGGAAAAGGTATTTTCCTTTTTGAAATTACTGCTAAATGAATCACGTTATGAGTTTTTGAAGCTAGTGGTTTTAAAGTGTTCCTCCCCTGCATTGGCATAATGGGCTACAATAATTAGAACCAGCTGTGCAAACTAAGTAAGTGTTACATTTCCTATATTAATTCTCTATTAGTTATATTGTGGCTTAATCATCTCTTACATAGGTGTTTTTGGTTTGAATCCTATCAAGAGGTTTTTTTTTAATTAAAGAATGATAATTTTAATTTTGTTACAAGAGAAAAAATTAATTATACAGTATATATGTGACACCCGGGGGCCACTTGGGACTCTATCAACCAACCAGTGCACTGGCTGATTCAACCAAATGGTGCCCTGGGAGGGCATGGTGTGCATGGCACAAGGAGTCCCTTTCATTGCAAATATTGCACATCCAATGGATATATGGACTGTTACAAATGGATATATGGACAGTTATCTTGAATGTTATTTCCATGCGAGCAGGGGGGTCATAATTATGGTGTTTCCTGGATGTATGAGTTAGTATTGCCCTGCTGGCATGTATGGGCTTATGATAATTTTTGTTGAATTGATGACATGTGTAATTATAACTGTGTGATGCGGTTGTTACCAGGGGAAATCCTAATGTACAGCTGTTGGCCATGATGTCTTTGGTATACAGGGTTCGTTTCTCCCCGCAGAATACAATAAAGCCTATTTCCCACATCCTCTGGGAAAGGGATCCAAGATCTGGGGTGCCAGGGCACAGGGCTCAGAAAAGCTAGGGATCTAAGGGACAGCTGTGAGACTTCTAGGAGCCCAAGAAATTTAGTTATGTGTTAGGAAAAGGAGATCAAATTAACCATTGTTGTTCCCTTGTGACATATGGTCATTGCCACTTCGGGAGCTTATCACATAGGCTTGCAATCTCTGATCACATTTGTGCTTTCATCTCAGTGGGGGCCAGGCTACATAGTCACGTAGGCCACTAGGCAAACTGTCTCCTTCCTTAATTAGCCAGCTTGTCCCCCTGACAAAACAGAACAAATGAGTAATTTGTTAATTCCAAAGTACCTGGGGGTCGTTAGGGAAGCTGTCAGGATTGGCTAAAAGGAATGTTTGCTAAGGGGGTGTGACTTGATGGTGATGGATGTGGATAAATATTCTGGATTTGTGACTAATAAACTGTCTTCAGTGTGATTCATTATTGAGAGAAGGATTTATCCTTATCTTTGGGATAAAGAATTCTATGTCTGCCTAAAGAAGAATTATAGCCAGTAACTCTGCTACTCTGACTCCGATTCCTGTGTCCCTGTGGTCATCCTGGTGGTCCAATACTGGTCCTGTTCTGTTCCTGCTAACAGGGTTAATAATAGAACCATCACGTACCGCTGGATAGGTCAGAACTTGTTTCTGGTTAAGCCCAACAGAAGTAGTAGTCATAACAATATACACTATAAATGGGAACAATAGTGGCATTGTAATGCTAGCAAAATCATTATTTAAACTAAGATTTAGGTTTTCAACTTAAAACCTAAAAGTTCTAAAGGCAGATGCTTATTTCCGCTGCACCAACTCTTTGTATAAGAAAGAATGCATATAGAAATCAATACAGCTAAAATATAATCAAGTCAAAAAAACATTTAAACATTATCCCCACATGAGTGTGAAGCATGTTTGGTAACTTTGATGTGCTTTAAAGGCATTAATAGTTAAATATATACATATATATATATATATATATATTCAATTGTTACAAATTGATATTATTAAGTATACAGTACAGTGTGTTGCAAAAGTATTCATCCCCTTGATTTTTTACCTATTTTGTTACATTACAGCCTTACATTCAATGTTTTGTTAATCTGAATTTTATGTGTTGATCAGAACACAATAGTGTAAGTTGGTGAAGTGAAATGAGAAAAATATATACATAAAACTATTTTTTAGAAATAGAAAATAGAAAATTGGCATGTGCGTATGTACTCACCCCCATTGTTATGAAGGCTATAAAAAGCTCTGGTGCAAAAAAGCTATTACCTTCATAAGTCACATAATTAGTGAAATGATGTCCACCTGTGTGCAATCTAAGTGTCACGTGATCTGTCATTACATATACACACCTTTTTTCAAAGTCCCTAGAGGCTGCAACACCTAAGCAAGAGGCAACACTAACCAAACACTGCCATGAAGACCAAGGAACTCTCCAAACAAGTAAGGGACAGTGTTGTTGAGAAGTACAAGTCAGGGTTAGGTTATAAAAAAATATCCAAATCTTTGATGATCCCCAGGAGCACCATCAAATCTATCATAACCAAATGGAAAGAACATGGCACAACAGCAAACCTGTAAAGAGTCGGCCAGCCACCAAAACTCACGGACCGGGCAAGGAGGGCATTAATCAGAGAGACAGCACAGAGACCTAAGGAAACCCCGGAGGAGCTGCAGAGTTCCGCAGCAGAGACTGGAGTATCTGTACATAGGACGACAATAAGCTGTACGCTCCACAGAGTTGGGCTTTATGGCAGAGTGGCCAGAAGAAAGCAATTACTTTAATCAAAAAACAAAGTGGCACATTTTGAGTTTGCGAAAAGGCATGTGGGAGACTCCCAAAATGTATGGAGGAAGGTGCTCTGGTCTGATGAGACTAAAATTGAACTTTTTCAGCCCTCAAAGAAAACTCTATGTCTGATGCAAACCCAACACATCACATCACCCAAAGAACACCGGGACTGGGAAACTGGTCAGAGTTGAGGGAAAGATGGATGGTGCTAAATGCAGGGATATTCGTGAGCAAAACCTGTACCACTCTGTGCGTGATTTGAGGCTAGGACAAGGGTTCACCTTCCAGCAGGACAATGACCCCAAACACATTTCTAAAGCTACACTTGAGTGGTTTAACAGGAAACATGTAAATGTGTTGGAATGGCCTAGTCCAAGCCCAGCCCTCAATCCAATAGAAAATCAGATTGTTGTTCACAAGCCCAAACCATCCAACTTGAAGGAGCTGGAGCAGTTTTGCAAGGAGGAATGGGCAAAAATACCAGTGGTAAGATGTGGCAAGCTCATAGAGACTTATCCAAAGTGACTTGGAGCTGTGATTGCCACAAAAGGTGGCTCTACAAAGTATTGACTTTAGGGGGTTGAATAGTTATGCACATTAACTTTTTCCGGTATTTTGTCCTATTTGTTGTTTGCTTCACAATAAAAAAACAAACATCTTCAAAGTTGTGGGCCAGTTCTGTTAATTAAATGATGCAAATCCTCAAAAAAAACATGTTAATTCCAGGTTGCGAGGCAACAAAACACCAAAAATGCCAAGGGGGTGATAAATACTTTTGCAAGGCACTGTATATATTTTGGTAGTCATTATAACACTATAATAACAATGTCCAATATAAATCAGTCTCCTATGGAACATAATTTTTATATGAGTAACAGATTACCCCTACAAATTGATTAGCAGATACCACATTTTTATGAATCTATGGAGTTTAAAACAGGAAATGTATTTTGAACAATAGCCTAATTACTGTTTGAAGAAAGTGGAAATATGCCCATAACTAGAGCAAATGCCTACTGCATCCATTAAGGATGTAATTTACTTGCAAATGCAGCGTGGTGGCAGTGAACATGTATATGAAAGAGCTACTTGTAAGAGTCACCCAGTTGCAACAGCTGATCCCTTATAATAGAAAATATAAGCAGAAGGGAAAATAGTGAGACACACATACCTGGGAACAGTCGCCACTAAGCAGCCTACCCTATAGCTTGTCAATGATTAAAGAGGTATCAGACCTTTCCTATTTCATGCCCGCTGGCAGTGGAGCGCAGCGGCCAGTATGTGGCACTATAGTGACTCGCCGAGACTTTCTTCAATTTCTTAGGGTTAGGGTTTAGGGTTTAGGCAGATGATAAACTTATGTTAGTGCAATGTAAAGCTTATCATCTGCCTAAACCCTAACCCTATCCACTAAATCTAACACTCACTCTAAGAACAAATTGAACAAAGTCTCGGCAAGCAACTGTCCCCCCAGCTAGTATCTGCTGCACACCACTGCTGACGGGCAAGAAACAGGAAAGATAAGGGTAATCGAGCCCTATACATATGAAAATGACTTCTACCGACTCTCAAATATTGTTGTCTTTTTTCTTACCCTGGCAGTGCTTTTTAGCCACATGTATTTATACAGCACATTTATTCATCTATGGTAGTGGTCCCAAAACTGTGGAGGTCCACTGAGGAACTAAGATCACAAACAAATTCTGAAAGAAAGTTAATAAAGCAGTACAGAATCATCTAGATACCGTTTTTATTATTTGTAAATGAGATCATAACACTTAAGTAGTGTCTCTGGAGGTTTACCTATGCTTATGTTTTGCCATACTGTTACTAAGCTTATTTTCCCTACATTTAAACCTATGACTTCACATAATCTTAATATTTTTTATTTTGAAGAATGTAACCCCCAATCTCCTTATACAACAGATATTTAAAACAAAGTATAGCTGACCATACAATTTTATTATATTTATATTTATGACGCACATTATGTGAAATATAAGCTCTCTTGTGACAGCTTTAACAGAAGAAAACACCAGATAGTTAATTGCCTGCTTAATAGTAACACCGTCTAGCTGAGGGAGTCGCTCAGGTGATGCCTCTCAGGTGATGTTTCCCTTAGTCTCTTACCTGATTACACTTTGCCTTAACACAACATACACATCACATGAGTGAGAAATATGTACATGAAGTTTACTGCACATGCTGTTTCAGATTTGGACCATGATACTGGTCTGCTAAGATAAAATAAGCATTCATGGGTGCTTTCCTGTTATGGGAACGGCAGCACACTGCCAGCACAGGTGGCAGCAGTGGCGGTAAGCATCCGCTAGATGTCACTGCCATCTTTTGTCGATGTCATAGGGTTAGGGGTAAGGGTAAAAGTAATGGTTTAAGCTTGGAAATTGTGTATGATCTCAGCAGCGCTTACAAACTATGTACAATTTCGTCAGCACCACCTAGCAGTTCGTTGCTGACACTGGTGGAGTAGTCATAAAAGTAAAGATCCCATTCATGAACTCCATATTTAATTATATTCATAATATTGTGATTTTATTTGGGAGCTGCAGATATCAACTAGGCCACAACCGTTTAAATGTTGTTTTGGTGGCACATAAGAATGAATAGACTCAACAAGTCTGCCCACGCCTAAATTATTAGGATAAAGGACCACTGTAGTTTGGGAAAACCTTCACATATTATTGACATATGTAACAAACTGTATTACCATTTAAAGTAGTAGCTGTATAAACCATGGGCATTAAGAAAATCTTATATTTTTTCTTGACTGTGCTTATGAAATCTTCCATCTTGGATTACTTGTTTACCTGGAGGCCGAGGGAGAGAATTTTCCTTCTTCTATTTATTATTATAGTCAATTTGTATTATCTACTTTAAATTAGACTAAAGGAAGAACCCTGAGTGAACCTGGCTGACCCACCTTAAGTGGACACCGTACCAAAACTCCTTAGATCAGTGGTTCTCAGACCTATCCTCAAGACCCACCAGACAGACCATGATTTCTGTTTAACACTGTGTGAGCACAGGAGGAGCAATTAGTGTTCCACACACTCTAATTGTGTTCAGTGTTAAATGGACTGTCTGGTGGATCCTGGTCAGAGGTTTGACAACCCTTGCCTTGGATAGCAATAAAACAGTACAGGAATGTCTGTGCCTGTATACTAATCTATAGCTAACTTTAAATACAAAAATTATATAGTATTTAACCAAGTAAATGCTTAAATGTATTGATGAGAAATGGTGTGGGAATGAAGTATATTGCATAATTCTTACATACCTGTATGGTTAATAATTTGGCTACTGCTATGAGGTTACAAACAGAAGGTCTATGTTGAGAATATTATCTCTACTTGACTGGTGGTGAGCAAAAAGACTGCTCTGGGGTTCTGCATTAAAGTGTTATATGGTGACACAAATCTTGGTCTTTTGAATTTAACCTTGACATGCATATGGCAGCTGCATACTAGATTATACATACATTGGGCACATACACAGTGGAAGGCACAGCACATACACTCTGGATACAGTGAACTTCATTGGGCACACACACACAGTGGACCACACTGAACACACACTTTGAGCACATACACTTTGGATCTTTTGGAGCACACACGTTGGGAGCACACATTCTGGGCAAGTACACAGTGGACTGTACAAAGCACACAATCTGCATATAAACACAATGGACCGCACTGAGCACATATTTTGGGTGCATATACCGTGGACCAAACACAGTAGACCTCGCACATATCTGTCGTGAGGGGAGGAAGAGAGAACCCAACCCTTCAATGTATCAGTAACTTAATAATATACATTTTGGCTTCTGCTTGCAGTTACATTTACACACACAGCTTATCCTGCCAGCAGCCAGGGACATTTCCAGGGATAGATGCTTCTCAGGACTGAGGTTTCACTCAGGGGACTGTCCTCTGAAATTGGGGGATCTGGTTACTCTACAGTTGATGCATTCAGAGAAACAATAGAGCAGACTTTAAGTGTTACAATTTATTTATATGAATGAAAAAACTGAAAAGATAATTTACTGTATCTGATACAGTTAATATAGGGAAAAACAGCTACATAATTCTGCTGGTGCAGTGCCCTGACATATCCTAAATAGAGATAGATAGACTAAAAGTATGATTTGATTTTGATGCTAATCTGTATTTTCAAAGATTTAAAATTGTTTTCTTAACCCTCGCAGCACTAATTTAACATGCAAATAAAATCGTATATAATGCTTAAAACCCATTTGTTAAAATGCATGATAGCTAAGTGGTGACGTTAGTATCTTTTTAAGCACCAGTAAACTATTCATACTTGATGAAGCTCAGAGGGGCAGTGACTGAGAGATCTACCAGGCGTGCTGCAGTCCATAGAGTCACGAAGAGTTGAACATGACTAAACAACAACAAACTACTCTTATTGTACAGCTGGATATGTTTTTATGTATTTTTTTTATAGCCCATGATCCCATTTTATTTTTATAAGGTTGATCATGATTGTTATTTTTTTCATATATAATAAAAAATCAGAAACTGTCTTGTTGACATGGCAGCCAATCTTTTATGAATGAAAGCCTGAACAAATGAATAGACAACTTTGTCTACCTTGCTGTATTGTGATGTTGTTAATGATATAGCTAGTTCAACATGCAAAATGTGTTCTATGCTTCTCATGTTGTTTTTTCTTCCTTTCTTTACTTTTTTATGTTCTACTTCACCTTTTTGGAGGTGTCTTTACATATTTTAACCTTTTTCATTAACCATAATCACATATAGAAATATATCAGTCTTAACAAATTTCCCATAAAAGTATGCCCAATATGCCTGGAACCATTAATGGATTGGGCCCTACTGTGTGATAGTTCATAGGTCAGTACATAGTTTTGCATGTATGTCTTCCTTGGGGCTCCACGAGGAAAGAAATTGGTGATCTATCAATAATCTTATTCTGGAAGCACTCATGCTCACTTTCTTCTCTATTATGTTCCATGGAGAAAAGAGGAGATTTTGTGTCCCCAACGTAAGATATACTTCGCAGCATACTCACCTAGTACATGTAAAGATCTGGCAGGCCTTTGAGAACAATATCACATAAATGTAAGTTAGTGCTTCCCCAACTTAATATTATTTATTGTTTAAATTCTGCAAACTGAAATGTGTAAATAATCTATGACTCAGACATAGGTCAGGGCAAAAACATTCAGATTAAAGTGACTAAAAAGCAATACAACATTTTTATGCATATAGAGACCCAAGGAATCTAACAATTACTGTATTACTGGGGTTATCTGTTTCACTTGTAAAAAAGAACCACAGAGCATTTTGGGGCTGGACTGTATTTTTTTATGGGACCTGACTGTTCTATTACAGGATTTCGCAGAACAAATAGCCAGATGGATGAACTCCCACTGTTTAGGCTGATGTTCAGATATGAAGAGTAGGCTGTTGGCACCTTGGATAACCTAGAAGAATGTTAAGACAGAACAACTTGCCTAGAAAATGTAATGAAAAGAATTGAACAACAGCTCTGTCACTTTCTTCCAAAACTAACACTTTATTGGGGAACACAAGGCGAATTTATAGCAACCAAACAAGGAGGGCTAACATGTATACATTAACTTAGGATAAACATTTTTAGTTCTCTCTCCCTGGACAGTACCCAATATCTGGTAGTTTGTGGGAACATGACAATCCAAGGACAAGCACGGACGAGTCATGGTCAACAAAGATAGTAGTAGTGTATATTGTGGGCTACACCTTTATTATGCAAGACAGGCTCCCTTTCCTGGTACTTTTGGCAAACAGGAAGGGGACACAATTCTGGTTAGTTACAGGAAAGCATCTGCTTGATTTTCCCTCCGTGTACCCATAGTTTCAGGTTAGGCCAGCTATGGCAACATGAGGAAAACAATGTATTGTACATGCTATGTGAACTAGAGGAGATGTGTAAACTGGGTGTCAGCGAGGGCAGTGGTTACGTAAGTACCTGGCTAAGGATTTATCATGAGCGATCCATAATAATATCACTTGGAATCGGCCTAGGGTGATAAGTCTTCCACAGCTGGTCCTCCAGTATTAGGTCACTCGTAATAGCGGTCTCTATTCGCATACGTCCCTATCTCCTCATGTCCCAGGGCCTCGGGTTCTACTCTAGCCCTCTTCTCTGCTAATGTGGGATCCCTGTCTACCTTCCTCCTAAAATCAATAGGTCAGCCCAGAGCCCATTTCCCCCAGGTGCCAGAAAATTACTCACCACAGTTAATCTCTCGGATCCGCCTGGAGTGCAGAAGAGGGCTATAGGATATTTTCTGTATTCCTTGCTTCCTGAACATTGATAACAGTTTTGATTTAGCGGCACTCCTTGGGCCCCAGCTCCTTGCCTAGTAAGACATCAGCAGGAATGCATCCCAGGACACCCACTTATTGGGTTCCACTCTCATACTGGTATAGCATTTACATAACCTACTATCTCCTGCCAGCCCATCGCCTCATAGCAGTCATGGAATTACTCCAGTTCCAGGGGTGCTGTTGGGGTACCTGGTTCGAGGTGGGAAGGCCATCACTTTTGCAGAAAGTTGTTACTATACTCCATCAGGGACCCCTGCAAGTTTCTTATATGCTGCTGGGCTTAGTCCAAGGCCTGGAAGTCCTACCATTTCCATCAGGCCTGAGCTTCCAGACTAGTTCTGAAAAGGTTTACCCACATACCTTACCCATCTCTCAGAACCGCCTTTGGTATGTCTCAGGAGTTTTGGCGTAACAAGCCAATAAGATCCATTTTACTTCCTCATAATCCTCCTAAGTGTTTATTTGCACATTTAAACATTATTTTATTAACACGTGCTTAAAACTCTGTTTTTACTCACTGAAACCTTCCAAACAGCACCTGTAAAGGTTCATCTCCTGTAGCTCATGCATACAATGGCCCTCATTCATTTGCCATTTGGCCAATTGAATAGGGCTCTAAATAAGCACATAGCATATTTTTTTTAAAGAAGTTTTTAGTTAGTGAAAACCTTGCTTTTGATTAGATGTTTACTAACTAAAAACTTCTTTAAAAAAAATATGCTATGTGCTTATTTAGAGCCCTATTCATTTGGCCAAATCGCAATTGAATGAGGCCCAATGTTTCTAGTACTAGTATACTGAGACTGGGTCTCAGCAGCACATTACTAAAATGCTGCTAGTACATCTAGTACTATAGAAATATTGAATGCATGAGTTACGGATGGAGGGATTTTTGCAGGGCCTGTTTCGAGGGTTTTAGTGAATAAAAACAGAGCTTTTTGAGCACTTGTTAATAAAATTGTATTTAAATATGCAAATAAAAACTGTTGTTTTAATATTAAATACATGTCCCTTTAGGTCTAGCTATTCCTCTCTTAGTATTTCTGTTTTCACTAATATACCTAATGAAAGTTTTGTCACTATTTTATTGATTGTGCATGTTTCTGTTCTGTGTGGGCTCATTCACGTCTGACCTTTCCTGGCATTGTTTGGTTTTATATAATTCTTTATTCTCTTCTGACGGCTTCTTTTTGTATCTTCTGTAAGCTATTTTATTTAGAAACAGCTGCTACCTCTCTAGAGTACCAGATTGTTTTTCTTTTACTTTTCTGAACATAATTTATGCAGTGTGAGGTAGCATCTAAAGCAGCTTGTTTCACATGTTGTTACTGTTCCTGTACTCCACTCAAAAATTCTTGCACTGCCAAAAATCTGCTTAAATATTTTACCATGTTCAAATAACCAGTCTTCCAGACCTTCCGCGGCCCCCTGTGGCCATTTGCGGCCCTCCCAAGGGGGCCCCCATTCACTAGCTCCGCCACTGACTCCTGGATAATTAAACAAGAATCTTCCAGTCCACGTTTGGTAAATACATTTTTCACATTACAATTACCTCACCTCTTCCATTAATGCTCTAAGACCTCAACTTGTGCCGGAGCCTATAAATGACACCTATCATAAAAACTTGCCTGTTTTTTTCTACAGTTACCCAGGTTCTCTCAACAATTTCTATAATATTTTCAACTACAGTGGCTTAAAATGTTGGTTCCCAAGTTATATAAGAAAAACTGCACATACAGCAAAATTAATAATTTAAATGATTATAATATCCCCAAATGTGTTTACTTTAATGCTTCATTAAATTTCTCTGTATGCTTGGCAGTGTATCATATATAAACTCTTAAAACGGCAAAAGGAAAGAAAAGCAAGGAAAACAAACAATTCTCAGTGGTGGATGACTGATTCACTGCGGTTTCATAACCTGCTCCTCTTTTAAAAACAAACACCTGCTGATCTTTGTATCATCCCTACGCTTGTTATGTTCTTAAAAAAAGCTTTCATTTTTGTCTTATTCCTGTTACATTTATGTTGTACAGTAGACACAAAGGGTGACAATGCTAACATCAACTAGCTTGTCAGCTTGACAGCAAAGCATGACATCTTTATGAATCTCGCAACTGATACATAAGTAGCAATATACAGTATAGGGCCATATTCAATTTCCTATTTGGTAAATTAATACACTTGGCCATAACAACATAAATCATTAATTAACATGAGATTATTGACATGGCAGCATAGGACTACAGTAGTAATATGCATGAAGACATAAGTGTCAACAGAAGTATAACCATCAACCATTAATGCTATTGAAATAGATTATGCTGTTATCCATATGTTATTAATCCCTACATGCAGATGATTACTGAAAAGATCAATTATACACATCAACCATACCTCAACACAGGAGTGGTATACTGAAAGAGGATTTATATACAAAAATCTGATTGTTAAATACATGTAATGTATGCTGATGTCCCAAATCAGTAACCATTAGAAACACATGGACAAGTCGATAACGCCATACCAATAAAATAGTTTTTATATACAGAGCACAGTCATAAATGTATCTGACTGTTCATTAATACCATATGTCTGGTGTGCGTGAATCCCAAGAGGACAAGAGTCTTTGTGGAAACTGGAAAATATTAAAAGCAAAACTGTATAATAATAATGATGCATAGCATCTACTAGAATTACTTACATCATGTCTTCATCTGCTCAATTAAGCAGATGCATTAACTCCTGGATTATGTAATCACATTCAATTAAAGAATAAATAAGTAAATTAAAAAGATAGATAGAGGAGGAGAAAGTCAAGCATTATCTGTATGTACAGTACAATAAACCAACTTACCTGATCTTCAACTACAAGCAGTGCTATATCTGTCATGAGAAGTTACTTGCCATGACCATTAGTAAAGCTTAGCTGTGACTACATTAAGTGGGCCATGTGTACTATCAACATATGCATACAGTGGGAGGTGGGGGGGGGGGAGTATTTGATACCCTGCTGATTTTGAACGTTTGTCCACTGACAAAGAGATGATCAGTCTATCATTTTAATGGTAGGTGTATTTTAACAGTGAGAGACAGAGTAATAAAAAACCAACAAGAAAAACTAATGTCAAAAAAATTATTAATTGATTTGCAGGTCATTGAAGGAAATAAGTATTTGACCCCTTCAATTTAGTACTTTGTGGTAAAACCCTTTTTGGCAATCACAGAGGTCAGACGTTTGTTGTAGTTGGCCACCAGGTTTGCACACATCTCACGAGGGATTTTGTCCCACTCCTCTTTGAAGATCCTCTTTAAGTCAATAAGGTTTCGAGGCTGATGCTTGGCAAATCAAACCTTCAGCTCCCTCCACAGATGTTCTATGGGATAAGGTATGGAGACTGGCTAGGCCACTGCAGGACCTTAATGTGCTTCTTCTTGAGCCACTCCTTTGTTGCTTTGGCTGTGTGTTTTGGTTCATTGTCATGCTGAAACCCATCCCCGAACAATTGTCAATGCCCTGGATGAGGGAAGGAGGTTCTCACCCAAGATTTGATGGTACATGGCCCCGTCCATCGTCCCTTTCATGCGGTGCACTTGTCCTGTCCCCTTAGCAGAAAAACACCCTCAAAGCATAATGTTTCCACTTCCATGTTTGGTGGTGGGTATGCTGTTCATGGGGTTATTGGCAACATTCCTCCTCCTCCAAACACAGCGAGTTGAGTTGATGCCAAATAGCTTTTTTTTTTGTCTGATCTGACAACAACACTTTCACCCAGTTCTCCTCTGAATCATTCAGATGTTCATTGGCAAGCTTCTGACGGGCCTGTACATGTGCTTTCTTGAGCAGGGGGACCTTGCAGGCACGGCAGGATTTCAGTCCTTCACGCTGTAGTGTGTTACCAATTGTTTTCTTGGTGACTATGGTCCCAGCTACCTTGAGATCATTAACAAGATCCTCCCGTGTAGTGCTGGGCTGATTCCTCAACGTTCTCATGATCATTGAAACTCCATGAGGTGAGAACTTGCATGGAGCATCAGACCGAGGGATACTGGCAGTTATTTTATGTTTCTTCCATTTGCGAATAATCTTACCAACTCTTGTGACCTTCTCACCAAGCTGCTTGGCGATGGTCTTGTAGCCCATTCCAGCCTTGTGTAGGTCTAAAAGCTTGTCCCTGACATTCTTGGACAGCTCTTTGGTCTTGGCCATGCTGGAGAGATTGGAACCTGATTGATTGATTGCTTTTGTGGACAGGTGTCTTTTATACAGGTAACAAGCTGAGATTAGGAGCACTCCATTTAAGAGAGTGCTCCTAATCTCAGCTCGTTACCTGTATAAAGACACCTGGGAGCCAGAAATCTTGCTGATTCATAGAGGATCAAATACTTATTTCCCTCAATGACCTGCAAATCAATTTACAACTATTTTGACATGTGTTTTTCTTGTTTTTTGTTTTGTTATTCTGTCTCTCACAGTTAAAATACACATAGCATTAAAATTATAGACTGATCATTTCTTTGTCAGTGGACAAACGTTCAATATCAGCAGGGGATCGAATACTTATTTCCCCCACTGTATAATAGGGTTTAGCCACATTAATATCACATTCAATTGATATACAGATGTTATCAAATAATACAAAAAAACAAAGTAGAGGTGCTAAGTCAGAGAATTAACTAACTTTCATAGGTTAGTTCTATGGACATAACACCCCACTCTGAGAGCAGCCTCTTTTAGCTCACTTGTGCCCTTCCCAGGGAGAAATATACTTTAGTATATCAGTTTGGTCTCACTCGATAGAGTAGACACAGTGAGCAAGGGTCCATATCTGAATTCCCCTATGACCCTTAGGAAGACTAAGCCCTAAGGGTCATTTGAAAAAAACAAAAAAGAAAGTAGAGGTGCTCAGTCAGAAAACAAACTAGCCTTAATAGGTTAATGCTGTGGACAAGATAATCCACTCTGAGAGCAACCTCTTTTTGTTTTGTTATCAGTTTATAACAGAGTGTTATGATATCTTGATGTCTAAGCACATACCCATTAATATTAATAGACAAAGGACATCAGCCTTAATGTCTGTTAATTACATCAGACAGAAGTATCTATTCTCATATTGTTAAGAGGGTGACATGGTTAACAAGTGCATGTATTAATGTTGTGTTTGATTAATATAGTACTGTAGGACTATTCAAATTCACAACCATTTGTGCATTGGTACAAATTGAACCTAACAACAAACATGTGTATTAAAACATGTTATATGTGTTTATTCATGCCATGTGTGATCATTTTGCTGAGAGGATGTCGTTGAAAGCATGGGATAGCCACTGTGTATATATTTTGCTCAAATTATTTGGTAGCTCTGCTTGCAGATGAAGAAAATACCTTAATGGATGTGAACTTTGCCTAAAAGTAAAAATAAAGATAAATGTTAATTAGTAAGGGAAATTTAAAAAAATAGGGATTACACCATCAATATTTCGCCATCACATTGGCCATGATTATTTATTCTGTAGACAGGCATGATTATGTTAACATTTTGAACCAGTCAATTCTTACTGAGGAGTGTTTAAGAGCAGGTTAAATCATAGTCAAGGAGATGTTTCAGTGGGAGGTGACCCCCCCCCCCCCCATGCAGTGGCAGCACAGCCTCAACTGGCAAGGTCAAGTTGTGAATGAGAAGGCAAGAACTCTGTGGTGGAGCACGCTGTGTTGATGAGCAGAGCTTCTTGTGTAATATCCATGTTGAGCTATATGAGCTCTTTCTGGTTCTGCACAGCCTGGCCATGTAACTCTCCATTTGGACCATTTAGATGTGTGTACAATATAAATCTGTATAAACAATAAAAAATGTAACTTTTATTAAGATAAATATAAATTGAAAAAAACGCAGCTATCCAAGACTCAAAGCCAAGAATCCAAGCTCAAAGCCAAGCTCATAGTTACCCTTTAAATATAGTCACAAGTAACAATTTGTGCCATTGCTGGTATACAAAGTAGAAATGAGGAGAAACCCCTATGTCCCTCGAAGGGAACCTCCTATCTGGAAGGCAAATAGCCCCACAAGCTTACTAAACAACCCATCAAAAAGAACCTATGTGACCCCAATGCCTAAGGAATTGGGGTCACATAATAAATAAGTAACTATTATCAAAGTGCTCTCTTTGAAGTGGTAAATCTAGAAAAATAAAAAGGTTACTCTCATGACCCAGATTTTGGGGCTTCGTACACCCCTAATGCTCCTGCTGTAGCTTATAGGAGCAATCTGCAGGTTGTGACTTTTATAGTCATCTCGGCACCCAACATTTCCGTTTAAGACCATCATTCATGGAGAAACAGGACCAACAACACATTTAGTTAGTGTAGATGCAGACTGAGCGTTTATTTTGACAACAATACAACATATTTAAATCCCACAATATTAAATTAAACAAGATCAATTAATCTCCCATTTTTTTCAAATTACATTGAGGTCAGGGTTATTAGATGCCTCCCACTGTGCTTATGAGCCTGAACATCTAAGATTTCACATTTTGGCTTCCCCCCGCCCTTGGATCTTCGGTTAATTAGGAAGAGATAATTAACATGTCTTTGTCCTATTTATACTTTCCCAGGAGGTGATTTAACACCTAGTGTCATCTCTGCTCCCTTGGTTAGAGCTAAATGGTGAGGTGCAGGATAGTATAAATCTCTTGCCATTCTATAGATTTAGTGTCTACCTAAAACCCTCTTCCTATAAGCTGCCTCCAGGTCTCATGTTTCCTTCTGCTGGCAAACTCAGGTCACCCCATAACTCTGACCCTGTCCCCAGAGGATTTAGGAAATGTACTATATGATATTCCTCTGGGAAAACCTGTCATTTTGATACTACGCATAGCTGGGTACCATCCATAATCACATATAGATAAGTATAACCTGTCTCACACAAAGGATCGCTGACAGCAAAACAACTCCCATTATTGTGTAGTCAATATTAAACACGTCATGCCAACAGGGCAATACCAGTCCATGTAATCCAGGCCCTCCAAAATAGTCCAACAGTCCCCAAGAGTTCAGTGCGTCCTCCTGAACATGGCAGTTACAAAACATCCACACTTTTAAAAACAACTGTAAATAGACCTTTAGTTCTTCATTTAGAACCCTGAGACGAGTATAGAAACTGTTGGTTAAATTATATGAACAGTAGGATATTCAATGAGTAAGTAACACACTAGCACAATCAAAGCCACAAATAAATCTTAAACCAACAGAGCAGTGCTTAACAAATGCATAGTGATGCACCATTTGATTACACCAAGCAGATTCATAAAAGGTCAGTGCTATAATATATATCTCCCTTGCAAAGTCCAAAATTCATATATTTGCTTTAGAAGCTATAGGCTTTTTTCCCTTTCATAGTTATCTAGTTTTCACATTGGTTTATAGTTGCTGAGCCCAAAGTGTCCACAATCAGTGCATCAACTGTCACACCCAAAACCGAGGAATATGAGGTACAACGACATATATATATATATATATATATATATATATATATATATATAATATATATATATACAAATAAAAGTTCACATACTGTACTTTTGCCTTTATGCAGCATTTTACATCAAATCCATATTCATTGGAGTAGTGCTAATAGAAACAATGTGTTATTTACTTTACTGACCCAATGAGTACATTATTTTTTCCACTTTTCTAAATTTAATGATTTTGACCTCTATATATCCCTGCACTTTAAATGTATTAATATGATTAGAACAGTGAGACTGGGCAGTGCTATGTAGCATGACCTGTGAAATGATATACACACAGGGTGTCACAAATTTGAGCTCATTAGCCATTACTGAAAATAAATCTCATGTAGCATATTAGTCTCACTTTGTCTAAAATGACAGGCCAGTTGCAAATGCCAAGTGCTTCTGCCATGCATGGAAGAAACCGCAGACCTTGAGATGTTTCAGCCAATCAAATTTCAGTAGTGAGGTGTCGGTGATATCCATAAATATAGTGAGAAAACAGACCTGGAACACTCTATATTTTTTAAAACACCACATACTATGTTCTTATGAAGGACCAGACTTGACAATGTCCAAAATGTTTTAGAAGGTTTCAAATAAATAAACACAGCATTTTTTTTTTATTTTTTTTTTACTTATGTTAAAGATGCCATCTTTTACAACACACTAATTGGCATTGCCCGGTCTTAGCTGTGCATCCGTTACTAAAGTATTTAGGGTAACCCAGATGTGGACCCCTTTCTCATTTACTGAAAGGAGATCAATGGCAACTCACTGATGAAAGAAAACCATCTGAAATGAAAATGTAAGGATTTGAATTGCTTTATTTGGAGGCAGAGTAAAATTCATCTGCTGCAGGATGTTACTTCCTGTAATGTTACAAAACTTGAGCGTGTACACCCTATAAGTCACATTTCTGTGTGTTTTCCATTCTTAAGTGTCTGTATCTCCCTGCATTTGCAGTATATCAATTGTGGTACTTGGTAAATGAACTAAGATACATGACATGAATATATATGGCAATAGCTAAATGAACTAACACATATGTTATGATTTATGTGACAGTGGACAAATGAATAACACACATGACATGATTTATATTATGACTGCTAAATAAACTAACATACGTGAAAAAAAATGATATCACAGTTTCTAAATGAACTAAGACTTCCCCATACTTTTTGTCCTATCATATTTGTAATTTACTGCCAGCCGACCAGAGCGTGTCCCAGCCTTCACGATGATGTAAAACCAATCGATACAAACTCAGTTAGCCACCCTGCAAAGTATATCAAGACTATAAATCTCTTCTCTACCATGAAGACTGAAAAACATTCCTCTGCAACAAATATTCCCTATATTGAAATATATGTAAAACACATTTGAAAAAAAAAATGTTTATTGTGTTATGCATAGACAATGTTTGGTTAGTAATGCAGGAAATGAGGATTAGAGGAGGGGGGGTGTGAGTGTAGGATGACATTACTGAGTTTCTAGCTTCTTAATAAATAACTGGACGCCTGTGCTTTCCTCCTGAGAAAATATCCAAGCTTTCGCTTCAGTTAACCTGATCTGATTGCAACAGCAGAGAGACCATTAGGATAAAAATCAGCTTGTTTTGAGCAACTCTCTATCAAATGACAGTACTTAAGGCAGTCAATAGTAATAATTCTAATGGAGATATTACCAGCATCAACTGCAGGTTCAGTGTACAATTAAAGATGATTTGCAGTGCCAAGACTGTTACAAAAGAAAACATCTAGAGCTTTTAAGACACGGTTCATTTAAGACTTAGTGTAACCCTCAGCAAGAGTCTCTGCCTGATGGGTTTTAGCGGCGGGGTACATTTCTTTTGAAGTGAAGTGGAAAAAATGGACAACAAGAGTGGTAAAAAAAAAAATGAGGCCCTTGCAAGAGGATTATAAAATAATAATGAAGTTAGGAGATTGCTTCTCATGTCAAGAGACTCTAATAATTTTAAGTTATTGTTTCATAAGGTATATTAAAGAGATAGGACTATCAAGTTGTTCACCGAGCCACCCAACAGATGATTGAAAGGCATGAAGGAAAGTGTTAGAAATAGATTTGTTTTAGTCGGGTTGCCGAGTGTTAGAATTCACACCTGAATATGCTGCACATACAACATTGCACCAACTAAAACCATGAAACCTGCTGTGCGGGTCTGAGCGAAGGTGAGGTGGAGGGTTCTAGTGCTATGTCGGTTGTAAATCCAGCATTGTAGCTGTCATGTCATTGTTACTGTCTATCTTTTTAGCTTCATTCTGTCATGTCAAACAATAGTTTAGTGGTACAAGATTTCACTTGAGCAATTGTGGGTGTTAGTTCAAATTCAGTAACTGTGTTTTTTTTTTTTTTTTATAATTATATTGTGTTCATAAGAACAAATCAGACAAAGAACAGATCTAGAATATAGTGTAACTGATAAGTAAGGTAACTGTAGGCTCTGCAGTCACTCATTCACCTGCTATGCATCTACAAATGATTACTCTTTCCACCACTTGCAGAGCACGGCAGAACATCACTTCTCCTCTGCAGAGATGGGATAGGATAAATGATAACAATTATATCACTAATTATCAGATGATGGCATGTCTGTGACACCAATAAAAGCTAACACACATTATCTATGAATTATACCCTGAAGCTGATGAGACATGAGAGCTCTGACTTATAGATACTGCAGATGTTTGTCTCTCCTATGGGCTGACTCAAATGTTCTGCATTCATCCTCAACATCTATGCCAGAGCTAATGGCAGAGCTTCAAGTGCTCTGCTGTGTGAAACTGTAAAATGGTATTTCACAACTTATTGCTGATTCCTGAGGAAAACTGGACATTTCCGGATTGGTTACAGTAGTATCTGGTACAACTAAGTATTTACATATAAGTAACACTGTTGTTTGTCGGCTAATAAAGAATGTTAGAATTGTGAGGCAGGTCCTAGTGTCATCCAGTAGAAGTATTGAGCTGTTAACTCTTATACTTATCCAGTCTAGGGGGTAATTCAATATTAATAATAATAATATTGCAGATTGGGGGACCCACTATATTTATGTTTAAATTAATCTACAAACAAGCTTAAAGAGGTCTTGTGGGGACAAGAATAAACCGAAATGTACCAATTGTCCCGCTACTGCTCTAAATGTTAACAATTTAAATGTGTGCTGCTAGAGTTTATATTAATTCAAATATGCATTCCTATCTTGTTTTTTCCAAGCCAAAACAATCTAGTTTACTTAAGCAAATAAAAAAATATTCATCCAAGTTGAACCATACATATACATCTTTTTTAACACATTTATCATTGTCATTAGAAATGTCAAATCATTAAAAAAAAACTTATATCATACATACTTAAACATACAATCTAGCTGAGCTGCATGGCTTACCCCACAGAGCAAATATTTATCCTCAATGAAGAAATAACCTCTATATTTATATTATAATAATATGCATTGTGTATAACAAATGAGACATTCAAAATATCCCATACAGCAAACTATATTGCATCCAAATGAAAGATGAGAGAAGAATATTTCATTGAAGGCGAAATGTCCTTATCCTTAAATCATTGTAGGTGTGATGTCTCATATTTTTAGGCATTTCACCAATGCGATTTATACCTCATTAGCTTTAGGTGTTACTCAGTCCTCCATCACCTGCTTAGTAATAGGATAGTCTATTATGCCTCTAATATTCATTCTTCTGTGCAAATTACCTTAATGAGACATGCCTAAAATAACTGTACCTACATGAGGCAAAATCATTTTCCTATGGTGTATTATCTTATCTTATATCAATATTGTTACCAGCATACTGAATAGACTTTCTCTTTAATTAATAACCCACAACAGGCGTATTTCAGCTCACCACTGTTGTAGCTTTATATCTTTTAATTCATGTCATGTGAGGCTTTCGTGCTCCATACTGCCCCATACATGTTATTATTGTGGAGCCTTCTCCACTCACTTCTGCAGCTTTAAATTCTCTTAATTAAAGTAATGTGAGACTTTCATACTCCAAACTGCCCCATATGCTTATTTGTGTGCAGTCTTATTTGGGAGCCTCCTTTCTTCTTCTGGGCGAGCTGACGCAGCCCCAACCTACGCCGACGTACATTCCCCCGGTTACAGTCTACTTTGTCAAGGCAAAGTAATAATGTGTATGGGAGACTTAACATTTTTAAACAATCAAGTGTCCAATCAAATTGACTTGCAGTTCCATATTAGTTTGATTTATTTAACTCTTTGCTGTATCACATTGCTTTCATTACTAAGACACATTGCTTCGGTTTCTTTATTCCTTTACTGTGTCACATTACATTTATTACTATACCATATTGCATCCTCTGATTATATGCATATATATATATATATATATATACCGTATTTATCGGCATATAACACGCACCGGCGTATAACACGCACCTCATTTTAAGAAGGGAATTTCAGGAAAAAAAAAAAATTCAAATAAAGAACTTTGAAGCAAAATCCTCAACCTCCACCTCCCTCCTCATCCTCAACCCCCCTCCTCAACCTTCCATCTCATCCTCCCTCCTCAACCCCCTCCTCAAACCCCCATCCTCAACCCCCCCATCCTCAACCCCCTCCTCCACCCCCCATCCTCATCCTCCTTCCTCAACCCCCCTCCTCAACCTCAACCCCCTCCTCATCCTCAACCCCCCTCCTCATCCTCAACCTCCCTCCTCAACCTCCCTCCTCATCCTCCCTCCTCAACCCCCCATCCTCAACCCCCTCCTCAACCCCCCATCCTCAAACCCCCTCAACCCCCCTCCTCAACCCTCCATCCTCATCCTCCCTCCTCAACCCCCCATCCTCAACCCCATCCTCAACCTCAACCCCCCCTCCTCAACCTCCCTCCTCATTCTAACCCCCCCTCCTCATTCTAACCCCCCTCCTCAACCTAACCCCCCCTCCTCAGCCTAAACCCCCCTCCTCAACCTAAACCCCCCTTACTTACCTGCTTCTGCTCCGGGCCGTAGCTGAAGCAGGTAAGTGAGGGGGAGGTATTTAGGTGGGTGTAGGTTGAGGAGGGGGGTTTAGGTTGAGGAGGAGGGGGGTTTAGGTTGAGGAGGGGGGTTAGAATGCGGAGGGGGTTTAGAGTGAGGAGGGAGGTTGAGGATGAGGAGGGGGGAGGGAATATCGGCGTATAACACGCACCTATCATTTGCCCCCTATTTTCAGGGAGAAAAAGTGTGCGTTATACGCCGATAAAAACGGTATATATATATATATATATATATATATATATATATATATATATTTGATGTATTGGATCTATTGAGATTACAACTTTTTACAATCCAGGTTTGTTTTCTCTCAATGGTGCAGACAACACATATTGTATCAAAATTAGAAACCTTTATTTATTACGTCTCCCATTCAGTATTAAATCTTTCACTATAATATATTATATATCAATATGAATAAATAAACAAATAACATTATTATTTAAACAGTATATATCTTAATTATAATTCAAATCTGGTTCATTCTAAATTCAATATAATTCAAATTTTGCAAAGAAGGAGATATCTTTAGTATATGAACTTTCCTAAATGAAAGCCTTCATTTAAACCAATCGTTTTATCAAAACTTTTTTTTAGATCAACCTAATTGTAACAACATAGCATCAATATTTCCACTCCTATTATTAGGGTGTATACGATCAATACCTATACAGGTTAGAATGTTAGGATCATCTTGATGATTAGTTAACACGCCTTCCCACTGATTCTCTTAGATCTCTATTTCTGAAATGTGTTCTAATAATCTCACTTGCAATTTTCTTGAAATCACCATCTTGGCCTCTCTGCTCTGGACTAACTCTGAGAGCACTTCCCTCCCTGACCCTCACCCACCCGCCCCTATTCGGATTCATGGAAATCACTTGCACTTAACCAATCAGCAGTGTATGCTGTCCTAATATGCCACCATTCCACCACTATACCCACCTGATTACCTTTCAGGACTCTCCCTGTGCTTGACACAATCTCTCCATATCAGATTTCTACTGTCTCCTACTTGGAAACATCTTCCCAATTTCTTACATCTTCTACTCAATCCCTGTCTTACAACAACAGAATTGTCCTCTCTTTCACTCTATGTTACTTTCTCTTTCTTTCTGGTCTTTCTAAATTCTTATCTGTGTTTCTTGCAGAGGTTTCTACCTCTCACACTTCCTTTAGATTGTCTGTGAGTTTTCAGTCTTGTAAGGTGCTTCGGAAAAAGCACTATGTATTTAAGATTTTAAAACAGGCCCCTCAATGTTTTGCCTTGTTTAATATTGTATTTTTTTATTCTACTTTGTCGTGTATAGCTATTACTTGACTTCTGTTCTCTTTTAAAGGTTTCATGTTCACTACATATTCTCTTAATTCTAGTAAACTGACTACATGGAAATTACTTTTTTAGCATGCAATACATTAAAGGATGCCATCAATTTTCTATAAAGCCTAGTGGATATTTTATTATCTTTTTCTTGTCTTTCCATTAGCATATTACAAATTCAATTCTATTAGGATAAAAAAAAATGTAACTTTTTATTTTAAATTCAATATATTACACATTAACCATTGTTGAATGTCAATAAATTCTTGTGAAGTACCTGCCCAAATCAGAAAAATATCACCCACATATCTCTGCCACATATTAATATGGCAGGGGTATGTGGAGGCCTCATCACTTGAAAAAACATGATTTTCCCACCAACCCAGATAAAGGTGGCATACGAGGGCGCACATTTTGCCCTAATTGCGGTACTCTGAAGCTGGAGGAAGTGGGAACTATCAATAATAAAATAAACTGCAATCATTTTTTATAAAATGTGATCATGGTCAGTTAATAAAAACTTTTCTGCATTCCAAATTGAATTTTACTGCATCATGTGGAATGCTAGAGTATAGTGCCTCGAAATCTATCCCAGCTAATAAGTAATTTTTTTCGAAATAAATCTAATTTTTGTATCAGATGTCCTGTATATTTAATATATAAATCTTAGTTCAATACCGATGGCTGTAAATATCTCTCTATATAATCACAAGCATTTTCTGTCAGTGATCCTATGCCAGATACGGTTGGCCTACCCGGTGGATTATTAACTGATTAATGGGTTTTTGGAGTAGAATGTTATTATTTTTGTTTTTTAAATGTTCAAATACAGGCGGTCTCCGGGTTATGGACGGGACACGTTCCTGAGAAAGTCTCTAAATCGGATTTGTATGTAACTCGGATCCCTGGTGAATAATAATAATAGCAACAATACTATAGTGGCTCACATGTGGCAATAATACAATGTAATATTGTAATAATAATAATTCACATGTACTGTAATAATAAGTTACAGAAACTATTCTCTATCCTTTAATTCAAACAAACTCATAAAAAAAAAGCTTTGGGAACCCGTGCTTAAGTACGGAAAGTTGAGTTGTCTGTAACCCGAGGACCTCTTGCATTTTGCTGTTTCTTCAATTGTTTGTTTTTTTGCCAAAGCCTCATCTACTATTCCAAATAATTGTTCTTGAAATATTTCTAAATGGCTGTCTTTTAAGGGGAGATATCACTATGTATAAAGTTCTCACACACATTTTTTATATTAATCTTTTTCATGACAATCACATTATTACGCTTGTCTGAACTTTTGATTACCTTCGCTTTGTTTTGACTTAGTTCTCTCAAAGCTGTAGGTTTAATTTTTGTAACATTATCCCCAGTTTTATTTAACTGTAACTGTTCTATTTCTTCTCTTTCCATTTATTCACATTTATACCTCCTGGAAAGTTCATACTTTTTTTTTGTTATCCTTAACTTTAGATATTTTTATATGATTTTCTGAATATTTTACAATACATCTCAAATACTAAGCCACAGATATGCTGTTTGCATGTGTATGTTTGATTGTACTTGAGTTCCCAGTTCTATGAGAGTCAGGGTAAGGAGAAAGTCTGCTGCCTCAGATTCTCCATCTCAGAATCATGCTCTGCGTGTTGTCATTGCTGGGCTAGACTTTGTGCTGACTGCAGACCATGAGTGTTCACTGATGAGGAGGGATTTCCCTGCAGGCCATTGAGAAAACCATTCTGAGCTGGAAAATGCAGCAGCTCATTGCACTGTTCTATAATGCATCCGTGAACCTTCCAGCGCTGGAGGGGATATGGATGAGATTGTGCTCTTAGCAGCAGAGTCTTCCCATGCAGACAGACCTATCTAGTATAAATAGTAACATTACTTGGGACAGTCAGCAACCATTCTCTGGTCATGTTTCAGTTCCCATCTGTGAGCATGATATTTTATATATGTATATAGTTATTTCAATATGGAAACAGATTTCACAGTAGATAGGAACCAAAAGGCACAAATAGTCTGCCCATTTTATCTACATAAAAAGCATGTCTTATAAAAACTTTAGGATAGCCTTACGTTTGTTCTAGGCATGATTGAATTCTGTTACTGTATTTGGGTCCTATTCAATTGCAAGCCCGTAATTACCTTTACACTGAACTTTTGGCTGCAGGTCAAAATGTTTCTAAACATGTAGACATATTCAATTGTCACTAACCCGTAATTACAGGCTCAAAGCCCCAACACACAAACCATTAACACATAAGTAGCATTTCAGGGCATGATCATGATCAATAAAGCAAGCCTGTAAGTAAAATTTTATACAGAGCCAATAGTAAATGAGACCGTCATCATGATATCAGTAAAACATGGAATTTAAACTACAATCAATTAGTGTTTAGAAGTACAATTTGCAATCGGACACACCATCCAGAAGTGTAGAAATCAATAAAAATCAATAAAGCAACTGTTCTAGTCCATGTGGGTTCAATAATATGTATTATTATTGCAGATTTGCGAGCTTGAGACTGTTGCACATTTCATTATAATGCCTTTAATTACTTTCCCAGTATTTGAAAGTACAGTAGTGTGTGTTTATTTGCTTTTACAGTGTTACGAACAGGTGTTTAACCCACTTGTGAGTCATATCTAGTACTTGTATAATTTTTTGATACATTTGCCATTTATGGGTTTGAAGGCAATTGTGGGCTTGTTGAATTGTTGTAATCAAATATGCGTCTTTAGCACTGGTAACATTTACGGGCTTGAAACATCAAAGGAGGAGATGGGACGGAGTTACGTTGTTAACAATCGCAGTGTTTTTTAGCCTTTAACTCGCAACTGGAATATGAGTAGCAAAATGTAGCCAATTAAATATCAGTTCTATTAATGGCCTCATCTAATTGCGATTTGGACAGTTGAATAGGGCCCTTTGTTCTTATCTCTTCCAGTTGAAGGCTGTTCAACTTAACTACTACCCTTTCTCTAAAGTAGTGCTTTCACATTTTACACATTAATCTTCCACATTTCAACTTCAAATCATGAACTCTTGTTCCTATTTTTGCTGAAATGTTTTTCCCATCAGCACTTTATTAAATCCTTTAACTTATTAGAAAGTTTGTATCATAGCATATCTCTTCCTTCTGTCTTCTAAGCTACACATATTAAGGTCACAAAGTCTTTCATTATAAATATTGTCTTTCAGGTAAAGCGCTATGTTAGTCACCCTCCTTGGAAACAATTCTAATTTGCTAATATACCTCATGACGCAATCTTCAGATCTAGACACATAACTCCAGGTGAGATCTGACTAGAGTGACATTAGTTCCTGTTTTTTCCGCTGCTTTTTCCTCTGATAATTTAACCAGTCATTCTACTGGCTTTTCACACTGCTTTGTTGCATTGTTTGCCTACTTTTAAATCACCTGAGTTAATAACTCACGAGTTCTTTTGCTCTTCTGTTACCGTCATCAAATAGTAAAGCATATCATTGGTTTATGAAGCTCTTGAAAGGACCACTGTGGTCTAATTAGTCATATGGGGTTGTTTGAATAACTTTACTTGATAATGTACAAAAAGTTGTTAGGAAGTGACGAAAATAATCACAGCCTTTACACTTTATATGCAATTATTTGTTTACTGCATGCTTCCATTTTCTTTACTTAACCTGGTTCTTGCAGCTTCTGCTCAACATGGTGCGTCCTTGGAAACTAGTGAACTTTCTACTAGAGTTAATGTATGAACTTGTAGTTAAATCTGCCACTTTCCCATTGTGCAAATACAACATTTTTGTGTATTCAAAGTCTCCTCTCACCTCAGCAAGTAGATTGCTGGAACCAAAAATAGCAAACTCCACAGCAGCATTATTGCATATAAGAGTAATAAATGAAAGACTATATTATTTATTTTTTACATTCTAAAAACATGTTCCTTATTTTCATGAGGCTAATTTTTTGACCTAGGTGATCCTTTACGCAAATATTCTGCTTTTGTTTTTATGTCCTAAATGTGTATCTTTGCATTTATAATCACTACATTTTAGATCCCACATGCTTGACCATTCCTCTAGGTTTATTGCATCGTTAAGCCTATCAGAGCCCAAGTGAACCCTGCACCTGTAAGAGCTCAAGTAAAGCCTGAGCCTGCCAGAAACCAATTCCAACCTGCTCCTGCAGCGACCAAGTCCAGCCAGCACCCGTAAGAGCTCAAGTCAAGTCTGCACCTGTAAGAGCTTAAATCAAGCCTGCGCCTGTCAGAGCCCAAGTCCAGCCTGCGCCTTTCAGAGCCCAAGTCCAGCCTCCACCTCTCAGAGCCCAAAGAAGGCTACCGCTCAACACAAAAAAGAGAAAATCACCATTAAATGCAAAAAGAAATAATATCTAAGCATGACGGTGGTATCCGCATCTGTGATCTTATTGCTGAGTTCAAAATGCCACAATCCACAATCGCTAACATTGAGAGAAATAAGGAAGCCATTAAGAAATTACTCTGCATTTGGATAAATGAGAAACATCTAACAAGTGATAGTGTTTCCCAAGCTATATATGCGAGAAAACCAAACAACTGCAAGCTGATCTGACGAAAGACAATCCTACAGCAAATGGGGAGAGCTCTGAAGAATTTAAAGCCATTCACAGTTGGTTTGATAAAATCAGAGCATGGTGAGGCATGGAGAGACAGCAAGTGCTGACAAAGAAGCTGCTGAAACCTTTGTCAGGAGTTCGGACAGTATGTAGCGGCTGAGGCTTTTGTTAGACAACAAGAGGTCAACTTTGATAAACTGTGCTATTTTGGAAGAAGATGCCTTCCAGAACCTACATCACCCAAGAAGAGAAGAAATTGCCTTGGCACAAGCCAATGAAGGACAGGCTAACTCTGTTCCTGTGTGGGAATGTACCACAACGAGAACCCCAGAGTGTTTAAGATGGAAAATTTCCAGAAAGACAACTTAAGTGTGATGTGGAGGACCAACAGAAAAGCCTGGGTAACCCAAATCATCTTCACTGAATGGATGACTAGAGTTTTTGGACCAACGGTGAAGAACTATTTTGAGGAGAAAGAACTGACTTTGTTAATCATGGACAATGCTGCTGCTCATCCTCCAGGCATGGAGGACAACTTGCTGAATGACTTTAATCTCATAAAAGTGAAGTTCTTGCCCCCTAACACAACTCCTCTGATCCTGGCCATGGATCAGCAGATCATCTCCAACTTTAAGAAGCTGTATACCAAGGCCCTCTTCCAGAGGTGTTTTGAGTTGACCTCGGATACTCGGTTTTATACTGAGACAGTTCTGGAAGGACCATTTCAACATCATCACTCTAAAAGATAAGGCCTGGCGTGAGGTCTCTCACAAGACCATGAACTGGCTGGAGGAAATTGTGACCAGAAGCTAAAGCTCCAGAAAACTTAGAGGCTTCAGAGAGAGCAACAAGCGGGAGTGACTGATGAAATTTCTTCTTCAAGTGAAGAGGAGAGAAGGGAGGAAGCACCTATTGCACTCATCAAATAAATGTGTGCTAAATGGGCTGATGTAACAAAAAGTTGTTGAACACTATCACCCTGACAAAGGCCAAGCAAGCCGTCTTGTGGACTTGTTTAATTATCAAGCAATGTCCCCCTTCAGAAACATTTTGAAATGGAGACAAAAGCAAGCTTCCATGAATAGGTTTCTAGTGAAAGTATTTACATCACAGGCTCCAGCAGAGTCTCCAGCAGGGTGCAGTGGTGCTAGGAGACAGAAAGGACAAACATCCCCTGCGCAAGTGTCTGATATTGCAGTGGAAGAGGACTCCCCTTCCAATCAATAACCTGTCTCCATCTCTTCATCTACATTGCTACCATCCCACTGGGCCCTCTCAGAACTGTTAAAGTGAAGTTAAATTCTTCTATTTATTCTCAGCACAGTTAAAGTGAAGTTAAATAAAAGTTATTTGATGTAATTATTATTGTTTGATTTGTATTAATGTCTGTTTAGTTTTATGGCTTAGTATCCAAAAACAAGACCATCAGTTCAAAGTAAAATGTAAAAAATCTGGGGTCTGGAACAAATTAATTTTACATTAATTCCTATGGCAAATGCTTCCTCGGTTTACACCGTTTTCGGTATACACCGTCCCATCCAGAACAGGTTAATGGTGTAAACCGAGGTGCCATTGTACCTCAAATATTAAGACATGTCAAGCAGTAAATTAAAGGTTCTTCTAGATGAATGTGCTTCTGCTTGAGTATTGGCTTTATGATAATTATTTTAAGAACCTGAATGTTATCTAAGGAGTTATACAATAATGTGCAGAAGATTTACATTCTCTGTTGTTACTTCTTGATTTAAAGCAGATTTATGTTTGTGATTAAATAAAATCATTAACTTTCATTAATTATGTAATATGTATGTTTATATTAATGTATGGTGAAATATTTATACACACATGAGCCTTTTAAATCATTACTAGTTTGTTAAAACACACTAAATATGTTTAGGTTTAGATGGCTCGACCATGGTCTGAATAATCTGACATTCACCTTCCTAGATCCTTCCTTGCATAAGGAGACAAGGGAGGGAAGTTGCTCCCCTCCCCCTCATAGTTTGGATGTTATTATATTGCACCATTTGCACCACTAGATGCAGCAAGATGACTCACAGATCCCTGATAAATGTAGATTAGATGAATATATGTTGTTTCCTTGGTCTCTAACAACTGCTTAGAACTGATTCTGCACTCAGCCTGCACCTCTGGATACGTGACAATGTTGTGAGTTGCTCTAGGCTGCCAGAGGAAATTAACTGGCTTCCCATAAAGAGAGAGAGAGAGAGAGAGAGAGAGAAGGAACTTTGTAAGTTTTTGATATTTTGACCTCTAAGAAAATGTAACCCTTAAATTACAACACACATAATTAATGATATCACATAATTCACACATAGATTAATACGTACACATAGCTATATATAGTGGTAGGCCATAGCACATCTACTCCCCCCTATACCCCGCGCCTACCCATAGGGGAGGAGGAAAGTGAGGAGAGAGAGGAGGAGAAAGAGGGGAACACCAGAGGGGGAGAGTGAGGTGAGAAGGAGAGTGGGGAGAGGAGGAGTGGAGGAGAGTGAGGAGAGTCAGGAGAGTGAGGAGAGTGGGGAGATGTCATGGTAGCCCTGGACTTTGGACTTTTGGTTGAACTCTTTTTGGGCTGACCGTGACCTGACATGTACATCTGGACTCCCTCTGTTCTGGACTATGGGGCATTTTTAGGCTGAAGGGATAGTTTCTGATGCACCTGCCTAGGGATTCGGTCAGTAGGATGTTTATTTTTACATTTAGGCTTGCTTAATGTCTGTGTGATGTGTACTGTACCACCTGTAATGTCCCCCAGGTAGCTGTCTAATAGGGTTAACATGTCTAATGGCTAATCCCATCAGAAAGAGAGGAGGTCAGACATCAGACTGACAAACACCCCCATTGTCTTCGTAAATCTGCTTTTGTCCTATTGTTTGCCAGATTAAGTTAATGCCACCCTCTTCCATTATTACATTATGTACACACCCATTCTGTATCTATCCTCTATAAATACTGCTATTATTTAAAAAAATAAATCAGTTCACTTGGAGGCATTTAGAAATTGTATGTTCTCTTATTTGGTTCCTGGTGGCTGCGCTATTGTACCTATCGCCACCCTACAAGTAACCTGTCCTGGTCACTACCACAGGAAGGTTACTGGGACTCCTGGAAGTGCTGATTCCTGATGGAAAGACTCTGACTGATACAGAAGCCAGATATCAGGGTGCTGATGCCAAGTTTTCAAAGAATCCAAAGGTCCTTGTGGGTAGATGGTCCCAGATTGCTTTAACTGTTGCAGCATTAGGGGTCACTAATAGGGACATAAAGTCTCTTAAACACAGGCATGACGACAGCCGGCTGAAGGTGAAGAGGAAGATGGCAGATGAGGCAAGAGCAGCACGTGTGACCGGTGGTGGGCCTCAAGCAAACATCACATACTGTGAATAGGAGCAGAATCCTGAGGGTCTGGATTCAGCCAGGCGCAGTGGTGGGCCTACCAGGAAAGGTAGACACGGGTGTGCTAAGAACTATGCAAAGTGAGTATCATATCATACCACACACATTAGTGTATGAAATTGTGGGGGATGGGGTGAACAAATACCCTGCAGATATCATGATGTTTGTATGTATGTATAAATATGCTTGTACTTGGCTGATGTATACAATGAGCTGTATCCCCCTAGAATTATTTTGCCTCCTACAACTCTGCCCACACACATAGAAAACTGACATACAATAGCACTGTAAGCCCTGACTGAAGATATGTGGGGCATCAATAACAATGTAGATCCTGGTAGCATACATGTCATTTTCATAATTTGTATCAATGAAATGTTTGGCCAGTACCTGCAGTTCAAATTGATTCTGAGTACAATTTGCTATTATAGCAAGATTGATTTGACATTCAAAAGAGAGTACATATCTGGGTGTGCGCACTGCGGCATATGTGGATACAGATTCTGTAGGACTGCATGTGCGTGTCATATACTGTCCTAACCTGGACCATGTTCAGCTGCATATTAACAACCATTGCTGGGAACATGTCACAGATTAGTCAGTCTCACATACTGCACAGCAGATCCAGCAGAGCATGTGTCTGATGCACACCGCACCTGCAGTACACATATTCATATGAGCCATGATCCACAATGCTCATTATTCAGGCTGTGGCTCATCTGTGTAACACAAGCACCACAGTCAATCTCAGGTGACATAGTGTCAAGGATATGAAAACACATAGCTGTCAATTTTGTAGGGAAACCAACTGCAATATATGTTTATTGAGGGAATCACTGACTGGGCCCTCAACAGCATCAAACAGCCAGACACAACTGTTCTAGCCTTTTCCACCAGCCATGTCCTGGCCCCAGCCATCAGGATAGCTGCCACCTGCTACAGCAACATGGCAGCCATGGCAGCCCACAACCACTCCCACACAATGGGGTCCCCCACTATGAGCTCCCACACAATGGGGCCCCCCAACATGGGCTCCCACACAATGGGGTCCCCAAACATGGGCCAAGCCCTCCTGTCGACCCCTCAGGCCCTCCTGCCTGCTGTCATCACCTGAGGGCCTACTGCCGTCACCTCAGCCTCCAATGCCGTCACCTCGGCCACCAATGACGTCACGTCGGCCACCAATGCCGTCACCTCTGGCCACAATGTCGACACCTCCGGCCCTGCTGTCGTCATCTGTGGCCCCATTCCCGCCAACACCACCACCCCTGACATTGCAGGAAATCATGGGCCGATTCACCAGGGAGGGCATGGCATGCATGAAGGAAACAAGCAAATGAGAGGCTACGGTTGCTCCGGGAGCTGTTCAGGCTCACACACAACCTCCTGGCGAGCACAAGACCGCTCCATTCTGAGGTGAGGAGGCACAACTCTCCTTTTTAACATATTTATTTAGGTCCTCTCCTTTTTAACATATTTATTAATGACTTAGAGGTAGGATTGGAGTGTGGTGTCGCTGATGACACGAAGTTGTGCAAGGTAATTAAATCAGATAGTGATGTGCTTTCCCTCCAAAGGAATTTACATAAAATTGAGGAATGGGCATCTAAATGGCAGATGAGATTTAATAAGAATAAATGTAGTAAAAATATGCATCTGGGAAGGAAAAATAGCCATGCAATTTATAATCTTAATGAAAAATAGCCATGCAATTTATAATCTTAATGGAGCAAATCTAGGTGTATCAGATATTGAAAGGGATTTGAGAGTGCTTGTGGACAATCACCTAGGTAACAGTGCTCAAAGCCAAGCAGGAGCTGCAAAGGCAAATAAAATATTAGCATGTATTAGGAAGGGTATAGAAGCCAGGGAAGCAAATATAATTCTGCCACTATACAAATCTCTAGTACGCCCTCATTTGGAATATGGAGTAAAATTTTGGGCACCACTTCATAAAAAGGACATTTTAGAGCTGGAAAAGGTACAGAGGAGGGCAACAAAACTAATAAGGGGAATGGAGGGGCTAAGTTACGAAGAAAGACTAAACAAATTAAACGTATTTTCTCTAGAAAAAAGGCGTCTAAGAGGAGATATGATTACCTTATATAAATACATCCAGGATCAGTATAAAGATTTGTCAAGGGATCTTTTTGTGCCAAGAGGTTTTCAACTGACAAGAGGACATCCCTTGAGGTTAGAAGTAAAAAGATTCCACCTTAAAGAAAGAAAAGGGTTCTTCACAGTAAGGGTGGTTAATCTGTGGAATTCTCTACCAGAGGAGGTGGTGACAGCGGATTCGATAGATAACTTTAAAAGTGGACTGGATTTATTTCTAATTAAAAAGGGAATTCAGGGTTATCATGGATAATTAGAGAGGCAGTATTGATCCAGGGAGAAGTCCGGTTGCCGGTCTCTGGGATCAGGAGGGAATTTTTTTTTTTTTTTTTTTTTTATATACAACTAATTAATTAATAGTTAATCTGCATATTGCAGATCAGAGGAGATCTTAAAAGGTTGAACTTGATGGACTGAAAGTCTTTTTTCAACCTTAAATACTATGTAACTATGTAAATAAAGAATGGAGAGATATGAGGAATGGGCGATTTTGGACAGATGGCAACTCATTGAATTAGCCGAATGCCACTTCTCCAGCCTTCGGTTGCACAACAGCAACCAGAGACGTCAGCCTCCTCATCCCAGACCTCACCATCATCTCAACCAGATCCCCAGCCTGCCAACGTAGTTGGACCCAACACTCCTCCACAACAAAGACGTGGGCACGGAAGGTGGAGGCCCTGTGCTGCGGAAGAGGAGGTCTTAGGATCATCCAGGAAGTCCTCCTCCTGATCACTCCTCACTGAATACTGATTGTTATAGATGCTGACATACTATTGGCTGGCTACAGAGTGTGTACATGTCTGGTTATGTTTAACATTACAACAATTGATTTGCAATGTGGATTGACCTTGAGATGGGGTGTTGCAGTTAAACAGAATATTGCTTATGATTGATATTTTGTTCTTGTCTCTGTTGGTGTTAATAGCCAAATCTCACGACCATGAAGGCATGTTCTTCATCTTCGAGCAGTACATTTTTATCATGTGAGTGAACACTAGACCCAGTTCCCAACAGGCATTCGATCAGTGTCATTCACCACTGCAGATGGATCTGAAATGCGAAATATGTCTACATATCTCTTCACTAATGAACATGACTGGTGTGAGTTTTAATTATAATTAATAGTCCCGGCTGTAGAGTTGCACTGTCCCATTAGGATCTGCTAATCCAAATCAGTAGTGTCACAAAGTCAGGCGGACCCACGGATACATTATAGAAGGAAGATATGTGAGCACTAGGCTGATCAGGTCCATTAGTCCAGTGCTGACAGAATTAAAGCAATTAGCTGCACCTGAAGTGTCAAGCAGGCTATTTAAATCCCCAGCAACTAACAGCCAGAGAATGGAGTCTGGGGGAAAGTAAGAGGACAGACACAGGAAGTGTGGGTGCTGGAATCAGAGAGAGAGACACACTGAGGAAGCTGCTGTGGGAAACATGTCCAATCTGCTGAGGACCTGTGCTGCAGACTGAAGCCACCTGCAAGGCCGACTACAATACTGAAAGGTCAGACACTCCTTTTGTTCTTTATTACCCTCAGGGAAGAGACTGTGGTGCTTCACAAGACTTTTAGAGTATACTTGGTACTTGTTACAAGGGTCCCTGGGGGTGGGTACTCGGAGAAAAGGGTGGGCCGGTATGTAGATTTTTATTTAAATTTTTTTCTTAACATTAATTACTACTTCTGGACCCTTGTTTATGAGCCCTAAAATAAACAAGTCTCCTGCATCTTAAATCTATGTGTTGCGGAACCTTTTGTTATAAAAATCCTTGTGGTAAATGGCCATCCTTGTCACAGTAGCTATACATGCATTTATGTTGCATTTAATCCCGTTAACAATATGAAAGCAAATTAATGTGTTTCATCTCATCCAAATAAAATGGATGATTACCTTGGTTTGAAATCAGGATCAATGTGCATGTGTTTAGGGGTAATAAAAAACTTAATTTTAATAGGGTATTTCTAAAATCCGGAATATAAAGCATGCCACTAGTATCAACAACTTGTATATTTAAACCCTATGTATCCACGCACAATGATGTTCAATTATAAAGAGAGCAATGATTGATAATCATATATGCATTCCTCATATACACAATGACACCGTTAATCATAGGAGTGCATAGGGTTAGAATAAATCTTGTAATAAAAAATACTAGTAAAAACAAAATAAGGTTAAAGCAAAAAAATCTTGTATACTAATTACAGGGTCAGGAACAGTAATAGTGTAGATAGGCTTATAAGGTAAATATACAAAACACCACTTTCATAAATGCAGAAGACACACTGCAACACAATGCAGTCAAATACTCGCAGTTCTGATGTGTACTGCCATGCCAAATTACATATTCCAAACGACCAAGATAGTTAAACAAGATGCTTAGCCCTAAGACTGAAATAAGTATTACCAACGGGCCGTTTTGTTCAACAAATGAACTTCTTCTGAGGCTTCATTCATTCATTCATTTGTTGAACGAAGGGCATGGGACCATCAAGGGTATGGGACTTTCCAGGATGGACCTAGCGGAGATTACCCCGGATGAAGGTGAGTTAGCTGTTCATCCACATGCCTCTGCACAGCCTCCATCTGTGCTTTCAGCCCTTCCTGATGTGTACGAGTAGATTAGTGTGGTGTATGTTCCCCTGGTCCCCTTGTGAATTGCTAAGTGGTGGGGGTGAAGGGGCTTATGTACCTGAATGAAGCTGTGAGCTATACCATGTAGGGGCAGGGTAGGTGGGTAGGTGGCAGCAGAGAGGTCAAATAAATCCCAGTCCACTAAAGAAGGAACTGGCAACCCACTCCAGTATATTTGGCATGCAAACCTTGTGGAACAGCATAGGCAGAGACCTAGCTAAATGTGCTTCTGTCCATATGGTCCCAGAGAGTCGGACTCAACTAAAGGACTGAACGAAAAAAATATTTAAATGTTCCCCGAGTACTTGATATATGTGATGTGGCAGTGAAATATGGCCACTATTTGTTTTCCAAATGTAGATGTGATGAGCAAGATGTATATGCAATTATAGTTACAGTATCTCAAAAAAGTGAGTACACCCCTCACATTTTTGTACATATTTTATTATATCTTTTCATGTGACAACACTGAAGAAATGACACTTTTCTACAATGTAAAGCAATAAGTGTACAGTCTGTATAACAGTGTAAATTTGCTGTCCTCTCAAAATAACTCAACACACAGCCATTAATGTCTAAAACTGTTGGCAATAAAAGTGAATACACCCCAAATTGGGCCCAAAGTGTCAATATTTTGTGTGGCCACCATTATTTTCCAGCACTGCCTTAACCCTCATGGGCATGGAGTTCACCAGAGCTTCAAGGGTTGCCACTGGAGTCCTCTTCCACTCCTCCATGATGACATTACTGAGCTGGTGGATGTTAGAGACCTTGCACTGCCCCACCTTCCGTTTGAAGATGCCCTACAGATGCTCAATAGGGTTTAGGTCTGGTGACCTGCTTGGTCAGTCCATCACCTTTACCTTCAGTTTCTTTAGCAAGGCAGTAGTTGTAGGTGTGTTTGGGGTGGTTATCATGTTGAAATACTGCCCTGAGGCCCAGTCTCCGAAGGGAGGGGATCATGCTCGTCCATTTATTTACAATGAGCAATTTTGCCCCCATTATAAATTGTAGTAAAAATTATTTCCTTAGAGGTTTCTTCTGGGAAGACATGAAGTATTATTGTTTCTGTTAAGAATTTTGTTTGAAGCATTCTGACCAAAATCAACGGACATTCCCACCACACATGAAAGTGTGATCCGACCTGTCCGCAGCCTTTCCAACATTACTTCATGTCTTCATTTTGTGTAATCTGCGTTATTTTAGTTGGGACCATGTGCCATCTATTCAGTATCTGGAAGGGTATTTCCCTAAGGGAGGCATTTTTGATATATTTCTCAGTGATTGATAAAGCCTCATGCTATATATATATTTTTTTTAAAAGTTTTTATTAGGTAACCAAATAAACAGGAAAGTGAAATAAAAGCTGAGTAACAGGTTTGGCATTATTGAAGTACAGTATCACCATATTAAGAGAAAACAGAAAAAGGCTAACATTATACAGCACCATAGAAAGGTACCATATAAATATAAACAAAAAGATCTATCCACACCTGTGGCAAGGTCCGAGTTAAACCAAGTTACCTAAGTTTTTCCAATTTTCTAGGGGAAAATATTACCATAAATAAAACAGATTAATAGGCTTAGTGTAAAAGACATCTAGAGCCTAAGTAAAAAAAAAAACTATGTTGTACAAATATAGTATAACTCTAAAGTACACTTTTGAACACACAACAACAAATTTAAAAACAAATTTTTGTCTCCAAAGTATCCAAGTATAAGTCCTGTAGGTTACCAGCCCGGATCCATCACCCGTCCCGCCGCCTCCAGTCCCCGGTCCGCATCTCAAGTCTAGAGATTAGCAAAAGAAAGCAGACTGTTAAATAAGAAGGTTTCATGTTATAAATGGGTTAGCCTTTCATTTATAGCAATGTAATTCATCTTACTGATAACCGATTGTAGAGTAAGAGTGGGAGATTTCCGTCTGGCTATGTGGCTCTTTGTAGCTAGCATTAAGTACTAGAGGAGTCTATTCTGGTATTTTGACAGTAAAGGAACAGAATGCCCCAAAAAGGCCTATGTCTGCTTTAGCCATGACAGGCGTGCCAAATATGGATGAAGCTAGATGGGAAACTTTGTTCCAAAGGCGTTGTACCTGGGGACATGACCACCAAGTGTGGAAAAAGGTTCTCGGGATCTGACAATCTCTAAAGCAGTTAGGATTTGGGGAGATAGTTTATCTGGGGTGACATATGTCCTATGAAGAACTTTAATGGAGGTCTACAAACCACCACTACTGAGAGATCCCCTGGTTAGGTTTCGCCAGGAGTTTTGCCAGGTCTCTGTATCCAATTGCAATTTAAATCTTCTTCCCATCTCTGAATATTGATATCAATATATATAGAATACCCATGTCACGACTGCCAGCTTTGGGGGACCACGCTCACCCCAAATCTCTCTCTCTCTCTACGGTCACAACTTTTTGTTCAGATCTTGACACCAGCAGACACTTCAGATGACAGCATCATTACTGCAGAGACATGCACCTCAGACCCCTATTCTTAGGATCTAAGAATCACACACCATGTACCTTGGATTAGTACAAGCAGACTCTGACACAACCTTTCTTTAGTGTGTCCAAAGTCAGACTGGCCACTTCTTTATTGTTACAGAGATATATATATAAACACAGAAAAATTACACAAAACACCAGACCTTCCCCCAGTTCTAGCCCATCCTCCTAGGCAAATAGCTTGCTATCCCCCCTCACCCACATGATTTCCAGATGTATAGAGGGGTCTCGCTTTCTTCTAATTACACATTTTTTTCTCCTCTTACAAAGCCATAAAACTAGTTCCCCCCTTCATGACTAAAGCCAGAGCCTTCACACGTGGCCAATCGCAGGGCCATATAAATTCCACTATCCTATTTCTAACACAGATACAGTACTGCAATGTTAGTCAATTACAGCACCACATGCACTTATTACATCCATGATATAAATGTTAAGCAAATTGTTAGTACCTTCTAACCACACATATAATAACTAATAAACCCCAAATAGTCCAATTGGGCCTTCTGTTCATAACAGATCACAATACCTTTTGTAAGAGGAGCAGACATTCATAACCTAGTAAACCAATTTGAAGTTGGTTTCCCTAGCGTATGTTCTAAAGCAGAGAGAAAATATTTAAATCTGCAAAATGTATAGCGTTCCTGGATAGGGATATTGAATTCTAGTTTTAATTGAGTGAATGTTAAGGTAATATTGTCTCTATACCAGGAGTTGACTGTCAGGAGATTATGGGATTTCCACCATAATAGAGAGGCTGCAGGGCGAGTATCAGGGAATCTGGGATTGGGCATTAGGGGGGTAAGGGTAGGATATTTCAGAATCAGCTGAAATTTACGGACAGCCCATGACCAAATAGATAAGGATTGCTTTATATACGGGCTGTCCAATTTGCCGAAGCATGTCAGTGGGTTTGGGATGCATGGGATGGAATTCCCTGTATATGGGGCCATCATAAAGTTCTCAATAAATATCCAAAGAGGTTGGTGAGTAGGGAAATGCGCAACTGGGATAGAAGCCAATTGTGCCGCCTTAAAATATCATTTTAGATTGGGGTAGGAAAGACCTCCTTTCGATAAACATTGTTGATTTAGAGATATGCGTGATTTATTCTGCCATATAAATTTAAAGATTTGGCATAGTAATTTATCTAAGTGTGTATTCAGGGCGATCGGTAGGGAGCAAAATAAATACATAAGGCAGGGAAGGAGGTCAATTTTAAAATAGTGAATACGTCCTAACCAAGAGATAGGGTATTTTGCCCATGACAATACATTTTTGAGTAAATGTTTTGTAGAGGGCCGTATAGTTGGATTTGTGGAGATTTGCAGTGTTACGGGTGATATTCACACCCAGATACTTAGGGTGGTTGGAAGGCCAGTTAAAATGAAAGTATTGTTGTAAAAAGACTAAGTCTGAGGGGGGTAAGGACATATTTAGGGATTTTGTTTTATCCATATTAAAATGAAGCCCAGAGAATTTGCCAATTGTTCCCAATAAGTGAAAAAGGGCAGGGACTGAGGTGCTGGGATCTGTCAAAGTGAAGAGGACATCATCTGCGAATAAGGCACACTTGAAGTGATGATGGCCTGTATTTATGCCTTTGATGTCTACATTTGATCTAATGGCCTGGGCTAAGGGTTCAACGGTTAGAGCAAAGAGCAGGGGGGATAAAGGGCAGCCCTGTCTGGTCCTTCTTTGAATAGTAAATGAAGCCTGATTTTGCCAGGGAGTTTTAAGACTGCTTGGGGCCATTTTGAGTAACTGTTAATGAAGTTCATAAAAAGTCCTGTGAGGCCGAATCTCGTCAATACAGCCCTTAAATAGGGCCATTTAAGAGAGTCAAAAGCCTTCTCTATATCTAAGGCTAGAAGGCATAAAGGAGTACGGTGTTTACCCGCCAGTGCATGGTATCCAGAATCCGTCTAATATTATCCCCCGATTGTCTAAAGGGGATTAAAAAACCCACTTGGTCCTTATGGACTAGTGAGGTTAGGAAGTTAGAGATTATGTCGGCCATCAATTTAGCAAATATTTTAACATCCCCATTTAGTAACATATAGACCTATAGTTCTTAACTTCTAATGGATCAAGGCCCTCTTTTGGAAAAAAAACACGTCCTCCTGGTTGAGTGCAGGTGGAATCTTATGACCGTCTAAGATTGCATTAAATAAGATCACCAAATGGGGAGCCAAAATTCCTGCATATTTCTTGTAGTATTAGAATTAGAAAAATCCGTCCGGACCTGGGGCTTGCCTAATTCCAGCTTTTTAATCATCTCTAAAACTTCTTCCATAGTAATTGAAGAGTTCAAACAATCTTTCTCTTGAGCCAAGATATGTGGAAGATCGTAGGACTCTAGAAAGGTGGAAAATTGATTGGTATACTGCTTCGGTGGGGAAGAATAGAGCTTTTGAAAAAAGGTGATGAAGGTTTCTTTAATTTAATTTGGGCTATAAGTGATGTTCCCAGAAAGGTTTTTGTTCTTAAATATTTTGGAATGGGTCAGCTTGTGTAAAATTGATGGCCATCTCAAGGCTTTTTCAGTTTGAGCGGAAAGTATTAAATCTAATTCTGCACGTAAGATGTCTATTTGTTTACGGCGCTGGGTTGAGGGGTTGATCTGATTAGATTTTTCGAAAGCTGAAAGTGATGCTCTAATCTCAATTTCCCTTCTTTTTTGTTGTCTCTTATGGGTAGCAGAAAGTTGAATGCTAGAGCCCCTAATAAAGGCCTTGTGTGCTGCCCAAACCCAAACTATATCCACGCCTGGAGTCAAGTGATCTGAGAAGAATTGGCTGAGGTCTAAGGCAACCTTAAAAGTTTGATTGGAGAGGAGCATGTCATGAAGCTTCCATGTATAATGGGGTTTGTATACAATGCCAAAATCTAGGGACATATGGACCACACTGTGATCGGACCAGGGACAGGGCCGTATTTCAGAGGAAACTAAGCCATCCGACAAAGATGAATCAATTAGCAAAGTATCTATTCTGGAATATGAGCCATGCACTGGGGAATAAAATGTGTACTCCTTTTCTCCTTTAGATTTCAGCCTCCAAGCATCTAGGAGATGGAGATCCTCAAGAGATTTATGGATTAGTTTAAGTTTATTAGAAAATGTATCCCCTTGAGACTTAGAGGACCTATCCATAGTAGGGTCTAGAGCTAATTTGATATTCCCCCCCTAGAATGATTTTGCCTGTATCTATAAACTTGAGATGAGAAAGTAATTTAATAAGGGTATTATGTGGGGCGGTAGTGGGGGAATACAAAGATATGAGAGAGATCCTAGTATTCAGAAGGGATCCTGTTAATATAATTTAATTCTTTATGAATCAGTATAGCCAAACCTGCCTTCTTAGTGGGACATGTTGAGGTTACAAAGTAGGGATATGATAGTGTTTTTTGCCTTTAGCGAAATTAGTTTCCTGGGTAAAAATGACTGAGGGTCGGAGTGACTTATATGAGATGAAGGCCTTACGTCGTTTAAATGGGGAATTAAACCCTTTAACACTGTGTGTGAGAAAGGTGAAGAAAGTGTCAGTCATTGTACCTGTGGGAGTAATAAATGCTCAGGGAGATGCTGAGTCTGCATTTCTAGGTCAGAAGTGCTAAACTCAAGGCGGCCGAGGACCAGAGGCACAGCAGGAGCGAAGGATCAGGACCAGGCAACCCAGGATACAAAGGAGAATAAAGACAAAAAGAAAATTTTAAACATCGAGAAAACATCCAACAAAATCAACATTGTATAAAGCAAACAAGAAAAAAATAGAAAAAAACAACAACAATATAGTGGGGGTATTGCCTCACTAAACAATTTAAGGCACAAACTGTGCCGAGGGCAAGTAGGGGGTCTCCCCAACCTTGAAATCCCTACTAGTGAGGTAGGAGACTTAATGGACCTGAAAGGGCCCGGCCATTATCTGCAGTCTGCCGGGTGGGAGGGTTCTTGGGTCTGAGAGTAAATTTAAATTAAGGGACCTAAGAAGGCCCAGCCAATATTTGCACAATGTCGGCGGAGGGGGCGGGTGGTCAAGAATAGGACAAGGGCCTTTCTAGGGAAGTTAGTGGATCTACAATGGATCTAATTTGTACTAAGTGATCCAAATGGGCCTTATATTTCCTTGTAAAATATCAGGGGAATGTAAAGAAGCCCTTACTAGAGTATCTAGTGGATACATTTTAGGATCTGGCTTGTAATAATAACAAATACAGGAAACATACTAGACCTGGTCCAAAGAAGACTCCACCTAGTTGAAAAAAGAGAGCAAAGCCATCTAAAACTCTAAAGTAACATGGGTAAATATATGAGATGTCAGCATATCCTATTAGGAAGCAAAAATCCAGGGTAACGTCTCTGAAGTGCAAGTCTTAAGTAGTCCTTGATAAGTAAAGGAGTTAAAAAAAGTAAAAAATTCAGACTCTCGTGGGTGAGGAGCGTATCACCGGATTACTAGGATTGTCCAGCAAGGGTTTAGAAAAGAGCGTAGAATGGTTTGGTGTGGCCTCTATCTGTGGAGGTTTCAGAGGTCGTTTGGGTTTCGAAGCTGTCAACCATTGCGCAGTTGGACGTTGAGAGGGCGGCATATTTGAAGATTCCGTAGAGCTAGGGCCCGGAATGTTTGAAGGTTCCGACAGTCCAGGATCTGAAGCTAATTGAAGGTGTGCCAGGAAAGCCATACATTCCTCCAGGGAGAAAGCTGTATAAACAGATGAGCCAACTTGGAATGAGAGGCTAAATGGGAATCCCATCTATATTTCATTTTCTTGATGAGAATTGCAATTGCGGGTTTCATTAGTTGACGCTTTCATATCGTAGATGGTGCTAGATCCGCATAAATCTATAAGGTGGAGCCGTCTGGGCCAACAATGGAGGAGGACTTTCTGTCTTCCTGTAGGAGAAGATCTCTGGCATTCTGGCGAAGAAAGTGAACCAGAATGTCCTTTGGTTGATCAGAGTTTGGAGGATCACCCAGGGCTCTGTGGGCTCTCTCAATTTCCCAAGCTGATTCTGGGTGCGGTGGTAAAAAACATTGAATAGTTGTTTGTAGGTACGGCATAAGGTTAGTTACAGCTTAAGGTATGCTGTTGAAGCGGACATTAAATCGCCTTGAGTGGTTATCTAGATCTTCTTGTTTGGCTTCAAGGGTGGAAATGTGTGATGGGTGCTGATCAATCACCTGCCTATTGGAAGATCTGTTAGAGTTTCCAGGTCTGTTGTGTTGACCCAGGTCCTTAATCTGTTTGATCTCCCTGACAGCCGTGGATAGGCGAGCTTGTAAGAGAGCATCTATTTTTGCCACTGTTGCATCTGTCAAATCTGTATGTGGAGGGCAATCAGGAACATCCTCTGCATCTGAGCTGTCAGAGGATGTGGGGTCTGGCTGAGAAGATGGAGCAGGTGGAGGAGCTTGTGATGGAAAGTGATCCTTAATTCCTCTGGATTGTTGATTTGTTTTGTATGGTTTCCCCATGATGTTTAGGAAGACAGGATTTTTAATGAACAAAACTGTGAAAGGAAGATGTGAGAGGGCACTGTTGAGGTTGACAAACAGGAAGCCCAGGAACAAGCTTTCTTTCTGGCTTTAGATAGGAATCATATCCAAGAGGTCCCCGTCTTAGTCATATCACACAGTTAGGCTAGGTGCCTTCAGGTACATAGATTCAATTATTCAGTCATTCTGGATATAGTGAGGGGGTCTGGCTGGCAATGGAGCATTAAGAGCAGGTAAAGGAAGTCAAGTTGCAATTGCAAATTAGTAGCTGTATCACTGTTAGAGTCAAAAGCTATGCTTATAACAGCCAAAATTCTCAAATAGGGTACATCAAGTTTGTCCAGGCACTCAACAAACTTTCTTCACTCTTGTATTTTTGTTAATTATTTTTCAGCGAATCCAGGTGAGTAACTGTATCAGTCTTTCAGCTTTTGTGACCGGTTCCCAGTTAACTTTTTACCAGGTCTTGTTATCTAAGTTGCATTGAGAAGTAACCCAGATGAGAAATTAGCTAATTATAAGTGAGAGTATTAATGCTGGTCCCTCTCATGCCATATATTATTTGACCAAGATTGATTTATATCTCTTTCCCACAGTTTAATTTTCACTGTTTTGTCTTGATCCAATTGAGATCTAAATATATTAAAACATTTCAATATCAGGTGAGTTTTTATTCTTTGTTGAGATCAAATTTTCAAAAGACGTTGGAGTATCAACTCAATCTAGATAATATTTTGAGCTGTTTAATGTTTTAATGAGATTGTAATATTCTAACCAACTGTAATTTGGTAAGTCAAACTTATCCCATGGTGCTATTGAAACATCGATATATAGATCTCTCATTTTCTGAATTCCAAATTTTGATTTAGTTCATTAGCTAACATTCCAAGAGGTATAATTGAATTTGGGTATGATAGTAGGGTCCATTTTTTAATTATGTTTCTCCAAAATTTCCATCCATTCTTTAATAATTTTAATAATAGTAACTTGCCCGTCAACAATGACGGGTTTAAAATTGTCAGGTAGACATTGCTGTTTGCCACACATTGGGCGTCAAAAAAGACGGGAATACGTTTTCCCCACCTCACCCTCCCCTGTGTGCCCTACCCCCCTCTCCTGTGTCCTCCGACCCCCTCTCTCCCATGTGTCTCCTTCCCCCGCCCTCTCTCCCCTGTGTCTCCTTTTTCCCTCTACCTCACCTGTGCCTCTTTCCCCCTCTCCCTTTCCCCCTCTCCCTCCCCTGTGTCTCCTTAACCCTCCTCTCCCTCTCCTGTACCTCCTTTCCCCCTCTCCCTCCCCTGTGTCTCCTTTCCCCCATCTTCCTTCCCTGTGTATCCTTTTCTCCCAACTCCCTCCCCTGTGCCTCCTTTCCCCATCTCTCCCTCTCCTGTTCCTCTTTTCCCCCTGTCCCTTTCCCCACATGTCTCCTTTCCCACTTTCCTTCATCCCCTTTGTTTCTCATTTCCCCCTCCCCCTCTCACTCCCTTGTCTCCTTTCCCTTCGTGTGTCCTTTCCCCCTCCTCTTCAACCTTTGTGTCCTTCCCCCCCTTTCCATCCCTTGTCTCCTTTCCCCCTTCCTTTTCCCTCCCTTGTCTCCCCCCTTCCCCCCTGTGTCTGGTACCTGGATTGAATCATGCCAGTGCCGCCGCACTCACCTCCTCTGCTGTTCCCGTCCATCCAGAGATACTTTCTGTATCAAGCCGCGCATTGCGTGGCTTTTTCCAGAAAGTTGTTTCGGCCGGACGGGAACAGCAGAGGAGGTCAGTGTGGCGCAGCTGGCAGGATCACATCCAGGTACATGGTGGTGATAGGGTGTTGCAAGCCCGGGGGGGTTTGCAATGAGCGCCGGAGACAGAAACCAGGTACTTGGGAGTGATGCGAGTTTGGGGGCCTTGTGATGAGCGACTCCGACGCTCATCACAACCCCCCACTGGCAGGAACCAGGTACGCAGTGACGGTGCCGCTGGCTTCAATGAGCGCCTTTGGCACTCATTGCAGCCTAAGTGCTGTGTGGCTGCTTCACCTCCCTTTGCAAGGCTCGCATGTGTGACAGTGGCGCTAGCTTGCCCCGCTTTGGCTTTGGCGAGGCTGGCGGTTGCGACACTGCGTGAACAACAACGCAAACGTTACAAACAGCATTCTTGGTCCACAACTATATATGTGATCATGATTTACACCATAAAAAATTAAATACTCCTATTTTCCTTTAAAAAATTGTAGATTTTCGATTTGTGACCAATTGTTGTTTTTGTCTATATGCATCCATTTAATTATATGGGAAATCATTGAGGCGTCATAGTAAAGTTTTAATTTAGAATATGCTATTCTGCCTCTGTTGAATCTTCTTGCAGCAAGACTTAGTTTAATTCTAGATTGTTTTCCCTTTTGTATATACTGGTAAATTAGACTTTGAAATTTGTGAATCCTATAATTAGGAATTGGAAATTATATACCGTATATACTCGAGTATAAGCCAAATTTTTCATCCCTTTTTTAAAGGCTAAAAACTCGAGTCACTCCCCCCCCCCCGTGTCTGTCTAACCCCCCCTGTGTCTCTCTAACCCCCGTGTCTCTCTACCCCCCCATGTCTCTCTAACCCCCCCGTGTCTCTCTACCCCACCATGTCTCTCTAACCCCCCATGTCTCTATAACCCCCCGTGTCTCTCTAACCCCCCAGTGTCTCTCTAACCACCCGTGTCTCTTTCCCTCCCCCCCCTCATCCTCAACCCCCCCTCCTTATTCTAAACCCCCCTCCTCACTTTACCCCTCTAAATACCTCCCCCTCTCCCTTTCCCCTCACTTACCTTTATCTGCAGCTGCTCCTCCGGCCTCCGCTCCATCCTGTGTCGGCACCCGGTATATGCTAATGACGTGACGTCACATGCGCGCCACGTCATTAGAATTGGCCGAGTCAAGACGCAGGAAGAAGCGTGGAGCCTGGAGGAGAAGCTGCAGTTTGAGGTAAGTTAGGGGAAAGGGAGAGGGGGAGGTATTTAGAGGGGTAAAGTGAGGAGGGGGGTTTAGGATGAGGAGGGGTAATGTGAGGAGGGGTTTTAGGATGAGGATGGCATAGGGGTTAGGATGAGGATGGGGTTGAGGATGAGGATGGGAAGGTTTAGGATGGGGGGTTGAGGATGGGGGGTTGAGGATGGGGGGTTGAGGTTGAGGAGGGGGTTTAGAATGAGGAGGGGGGTTAAGGATGAGGAGGGGGGTGAGGAGGGAGGTTGAGGATGAGGAGGGGGGTTGAGGTTGAGGAGGGAGGTTGAGGAGGGGGTTGAGAATGAGGATGGGGGTTGAGGAGGGGGTTGAGGATGAGGATTGAGGTTGAGGATGAGGAGGGAGAATGAGGAGGAAGGATGAGGAGGGAGGTTGAGGATGAGGAGGGAGGTTGAGGATGAAGAGGGAGGATGATGAGGGGGGTTGAGGTTGAGGAGGGAGGGTGAGGAAGGCGTTTAGAATGAGGAGGGGGGTTGAGGATGAGGAGGGGGGTTGAGGTTAAGGAGGGGGTTTAGAATGAGGAGGGGGGTTGAGGATGAGGATGGGGGGGATGAGGTTGAGGAGGGGGTTTAGAATGAGGAGGGGGTTGAGGATGAGGAGGGGGGTTGAGGAGGGAGGTTGAGGAGGGAGGTTGAGGATGAGGAGGGAGGATGAGGAGGGAGGTCGAGGATGAGGAGGGCCGTTGAGGTTGAGGAGGGAGGTTGAGGAGGGGGTTGAGGATGAGGAGTGGGGTTGAGGAGGGGGTTGAGGATGAGGAGGGAGGTTGAGGATGAAGAGGGAGGATGAGGAGAGAGGTTGAGGATGAGCAGGGGGTTGAGGAGGGGGTTGAGGATGAGGAGGGAGGTTGAGGAGGGAGGTTAAGAATGAGGAGGGGGGTTGAGGACGGGTGTTGAGAATGAGGAGGGGGGTTGAGGAGGGTGATAAGGGAGAGGGGGGAAGAGACACAGGGAAGGGAGAAGGGGAATCGACACAGGGAAGGGAGAGGTGGAAGAGACACAGGGAAAGTAGAGGGGTGAAGAGACACAGGGAAGGGAGAGGGGTGAAGAGACACAGGGGAGGGGAGAAGAGACATAGGGGGGAGAGAGGGGGGACAAAGAGGGCACAAGAGGGACACAGAGGGCAGCACATTTCCCACCCTCGGCTTATACTCGAGTCATTCATTTTTCCCAGTATTTTGTGGTAAAATAGGTGCCTTGGCTTATACTCGGGTCGGCTTCTACTTATTATATACAGTAATTCATCTTGGGAAGTAGGGTCATTTTGGCCGATGCAATCCTTCCTGACCATGAGATCTTCCTGTTCTCTTCTAGAGCAATTTATCGTTAGCACCTCTGTTTTCATTATGTTTAACTAGCGAATTCCACGTCAAAAAATGACAGGCATGAAATTGTACACCAGGGAATGCTGTTTTAGACATAATGTAAAGCGTTTTTTACCGTGAGGACCTTCAGCGCTCATTGCTAGGCTTGCCTTTGGCGCTCATTGCATGCCTCGCAATGAGCACCTTTGGCGCTCATTGCGCTGCTGTTGGATGTTTTTTTTTTTGTTATTACAGGGGCTTTTGCTGTCATTGTAAGGTCGGGGCTGATGTGCTTTTTGCGCTTATTGCAAGGCTGTCCCTTGGGGCATTTTGTGTGGTATGAGCAGTGTTGTGAGGCGCGCGGTAAATGTATATTGTGTTTATTGCGATCATTTTTTTTGTTTTTATTTTTTTGTGTATATGTATTCTTGTATGCCAATGAAATAATTAATAAATTAATATACTTTACCTATTTCTAAGTAATATATGCAGGAAGCATTGTGCTGAAGAGCTGACAATCTGTTTTGATGTTCCTGCAGCATCCAATGTAGGTTTGCACTGTTCTGGAGCTGAGATGTGTCAGCAATGTGTGCAGTGTGTAGTGTTACATAGTTACATAGTTACATAGTATTTAAGGTTGAAAAAAGACTTTCAGTCCATCAAGTTCAACCTTTTAAAAACTCCTATGATCTGCAATATGCGGATTAACTATTAATTAATTAGTTGTATATAAAATAAAAAATAAATAAATAATCAATTCCCTCCTGATCCCAGACACCGGCGACCGGACTTCTCCCTGGATCAATTATGCCTCTCTAATTATCCATGATAACCCTGAATTCCCTTTTTAATTAGAAATAAATCCAGTCCCCTTTTAAAGTTATCTATCGAATCCGCTGTCACCACCTCTTCTGGTAGAGAATTCCACAGATTAACCACCCTTACTGTGAAGAACCCTTTTCTTTCTTTAAGGTGGAATCTTTTTACTTCTAACCTCAAGGGATGTCCACTTGTCAGTTGAAAACTTCTTGGCACAAAAAGCTCCCTTGACAAATCTTTATACTGATCCTGGATGTATTTATATAAAGTAATCATATCTCTTCTTAGACGCCTTTTTTCTAGAGAAAATACGTTTAATTTGGTTAGTCTTTCTTCATAACTTAGCCCCTCCATTCCCCTTATTAGTTTTGTTGCCCTCCTCTGTACCTTTTACAGCTCTAAAATGTCCTTTTTATGAAGTGATGCCCAAAATTGTACTCCATATTCCAAATGAGGGCGTACTAGAGATTTGTATAGTGGCAGAATTATATTTGCTTCCCTGGCTTCTATACCCTTCCTAATACATGCTAATATTTTATTTGCCGTTGCAGCTGCTGCTTGGCTTTAAGCACTGTTACCTAGGTGGTTGTCCACAAGCACTCCCAAATCCCTTTCAATATCCGATACACCTAGATTTGCGCCATTAAGATTATAAATTGCATGGCTATTTTTCCTTCCCAGATGCATAACTTTACATTTATTCGTATTAAATCTCATCTGCCATTTAGATGCCCATTCCTCAATTTTATGTAAATCCCTTTGGAGGGAAAGTACATCACTATCTGATTTAATTACCTTGCACAACTTCGTGTCATCAGCGAAAATGGAGACACCACACTCCAATCCTACCTCTAAGTCATTAATAAATATGTTAAAAAGGAGAGGACCTAATACTGAACCCTGAGGAACCCCACTTACCACATTAGTCCAATCGGAGTATGTTCCATTTACAATAACCCTTTGCTTCCTGTCTTTTAGCCAGCTCTCAATCCATGAGCAGATATTTACTGCAACTCCTGTATCTCTTAGTTTGCTCAATAGTCTCCCATGTGGCACTGTATCAAAAGCCTTTGCAAAATCCAAAAAGACTACATCCACTGAGTTGCCTTGATCCAGGTTCCTACTAACCTCCTCATAGAAACTAATTAGATTTGTTTGACATGACATATCCCTCATAAATCCATGTTGACTCCTACTTATAATCCTGTTCAAATAGACATATTCTTGTATATTAACCCTTCTAAAAGCTTCCCCACTACAGAAGTGAGGCTCACTGCTCTATAATTCCCCAGATTTGCTCTTGCTCCCTTTTTAAATATAGGTATCACATCAGCTTTTCTCCAGTCATCTGGTAGAGACCCTGTGTTGAGTGAATCTTGAAAAATTAAATATAATGGTTTGGCTATTACAGAATCCAGTTCCCTTAGTACCCTTGGATGTATTCCATCACAACCCGGGGCTTTATAAACATTTATTTTTTCCAACCTCTTTTGGATTACTTCCTGTGTTAACCAATTATTTGGCAAAGGTAGTGTAGCCCCATTATGTTGCCGTGTCCCATCCACTGGTACCTCCCTTGTGTAAACCGAAGAAAAGAACCTATTTAGCTCATCCGCCTTTTCTTGGTCACTAATTATCAGTCGACCTGTGTCACATTGTAATGTTCCTATAGCTTCCTTCCTCGCCTTCTTCCCATTAATATACTTAAAAAATATTTTAGGGTTAGTCTTACTCTCTTTTGCAATTCATTTTTCCTTTTCTATTTTAGCCAGTCTAATCGCCCTTTTGCAAGCCTTGTTGATTTCCTTGTATTCCTGTAAAGCAGTCTCCGTCCCCTCTTGTTTGTATAATTTAAATGCCTGTTTTTTACTCCGTATCTTGATCTTTAAATCATTGTTAAGCCACATTGGATGGGATTTACTCCTTTTACTTTTATTCCCACACGGTATATACCGATGTGTATGTATATTTAGTAAGGATTTAAATGTTGTCCACTTGTGGTCAGTGTTTTTACCTGCCAGTTATCTGTCCCAGTCTATACTTTGTATTGCTGCCCTTAGACCGTTAAAATCTGCCCTTTTAAAAGTAAAATTTGTTGGCCCCTTAAAATTTTGTTTTTTTAATTCAATCACAAACGAGACTGTGTTGTGATCACGGTTTCCCAAAGGTTGCCCTATTCCAACATTAGATACTATATCAATATTATTTGTGATCAGTAAATCTAAGATAGCTTTATTTCTAGTAGGCTCTTGTACAACCTGGGGCAGATAATGATCCCTGAGTGTACTCAAGAACCTGCTCCCCTTAGATGAACTGTTGGTCTCATTTATCCAGTTTATTTCAGGGTAATTAAAATCTCCCATTATCAGAACTTGACCATGCCTAGCTGCATTTTCAATCTGTAACAATAATTGTATTTCCTCACTTTCAGCTATATTTGGGGGTTTATAGCATACTCCTACTAATATTCTTTTGGAATTTGCTGCTCCGCTATTTAACTCTACCCATAAACATTCAGCTTTATCACTAGGTCCGCCATAAATATCTTCTCTGACTATAGGCTTAAATTCAGGCTTAACATACAGACAAATCCCATCCATATTAACAGTCGAGTCATGAGATTCATCCCACCACGTTTCAGTAATGCCTATTAAATCCCATTTTTCATTAATTGCTAATAATTCTAACTCTCCCTCTGTTAATATGCTACGTGCACTAAGGGAAAGCCGTTAGTGTAGCTGTGTACTTCAGCATTGTGTAAGTTAGTGTTGTGAAATGGCGGTGAATGTGTATGTGGTATGCGGGTGTGTATGATGTAGCGTCCTTACTAAAAGTGTATCTTTACCTCATACGGCTTTTTTGAAAAGCTTTATGTGCTTGGTGGTGTTTCACTGTGTATCCTTTTTCCCCAACTCCCTCCCCTGTGCCTCCTTTCCCCATCTCTCCCTCTCCTGTTCCTCTTTTCCCCCTGTCCCTTTACCCATATTTCTCCTTTCCCACTTTCCTTTTTCCCCTTTGTTTCTCATTTCCCCCTCCCCCTTTCCCTCCCCTGTGTCTCCTTCTCCCCCTCTCCATGCCCTGTGTCTCCGTTTCACCTCCTCTCCCTCTCTTTTGTCTCCTCCCGCCCCTCTCACTCCCTTGTCTCCTTTCCCTTTGTGTGTCCTTTCCCCCTCCTCTTCAACCCTTGTGTCCTTCCCCCCCTTTTCGTCCCTTGTCTCCTTTCCCCCTTCCTTTTCCCTCCCTTGTCTCCCCCCTTCCCCCCTGTGTCTGGTACCTGGATTGAATCATGCCAGTGCCGCCGCACTCACCTCCTCTGCTGTTCCCGTTTATCCGGAGATACTTTCTGTATCAAGCCGTGCATTGCGTGGCTTGTTCCAGAAAGTTGTTTCGGCCGGACGGGAACAGCAGAGGAGGTGAGTGTGGCGCAGCTGGCAGGATCACATCCAGGTACATGGTGGTGATAGGGTGTTGCAAGCCCGGGGGGCTTCGCGATGAGTGCTGGAGACAGAAACCAGGTACTTGGGAGTGATGTGAGTTTCGGGGACTCGTGATGAGCCCCTCCGACGCTCATCACAACCCCCCACTGGCAGGAACCAGCTGAGGTTTAAGTGTCAGCAATGTGTGCAGTGTGTAGTGTTAATATGCTGCGTGTGTGAGGGAATGCCATGAAAATCAGTGGAGAGCATGACATTATTTTTTTTTTTTTAAGTTTTTATTAGGTAACTAGTGATGTTGCGAACATAAAATTTTCGGTTTGCGAACCGCGAACGCGAACCGCCGCAAATGTTCGCAAACCGGCGAACCCGGCGAACCGCCATAGACTTCAATGGGCAGGCGGATTTTAAAACCCACAGGGACTCTTTCTGGCCACAATAGTGATGGAAAAGTTGTTTTAAGGGGACTAACACCAGGACTGTGGCATGCCGGAGGGGGATCCATGTCAAAACTCCCACGAAAAATTACATAGTCAATGCAGAGTCTGGTTTTAATCCATAAAGGGCATAAATAACCTAACATCCCCCTCCATCATCATCCTCCCCTGTATCTCTTTACCCCCTCCCTCATCATTCTCCCCTGTGTCTCTTTCCCCCCTTCCTCATCATCCTCCCCTGTGTCTCACCACCCCTCCCTCATCATCCTCCCACCTCTCTCATCATCCTCCCCTGTATCTCTTTACCCCCTCCCTCATCATCCTCCTCTGTGTCTATTCCCCCCTCCATCATCATCCTCTCCTGTGTCTCTTTCCCCCCTCACACATAATTCTCCCCTGTGTCTCTTTTCCCCCTTCTTCATCATCTTCCCCTGTGTCTCCCCCCCCCCCTCCCTCATCATCCTCCCCTGTGTCTCTTTCCCCACTCACTCATCATCCTCCCCCCTCCCTTGATGATTAGGGGGGAAGAGACACAGGGATAAGTGTGAGGGGTGTTAGGGTAAGGGGTGTTAGGGATAAGGGTGAGGGGGTTAGGTGTTAGGGTGAGGTGTGTTAGGGCTAAGTGTGAGGGGTGTTAGGGTTAGGTGTTAGGGTGAGGGGTGTTAGGGATAAGTCTGAGGGGTGTTAGGGTTAGGGTGAGGGGTGTTAGGGATAAGTGTTAGGGGTGTTAGGGTTAGGTGTTAGGGTGAGGGGTGTTAGGGATAAGTGTGAGGGGTGTTAGGGTTAGGGTGAGGGGTGTTAGGGATAAGTGTGAGGGGTGTTAGGGTTAGGTGTTAGGGTGAGGGGTGTTAGGGATAAGTGTAAGGGGTGTTAGGGTTAGGGTGAGGTGTGTTAGGGATAAGTGTGAGGGGTGTTAGGGTTAGGTGTTAGGGTAAGGGGTGTTCGGGATAAGTGTAAGGGGTGTTAGGGTTAGGTGTTAGGGTGAGGGATGTTAGGGTTAGGTGTTAGGGATAAGTGTGAGGGGTGTTAGGGTTAGGGTGAGGGGTGTTAGGGTTAGGGTGAGGGGTGTTAGGGATAAGTGTGAGGGGTGTTAGGGTTAGGTGTTAGGGTGAGGGGTGTTAGGGATAAGTGTGAGGGGTGTTAGGGTTAGGGTGAGGGGAGTTAGGGATAAGTGTGAGGGGTGTTAGGGTTAGGTGTTAGGGTGAGGGGTGTTAGGGATACGTGTGAGGGGTGTTAGGGTTAGGGTGAGGGGTGTTAGGGATAAGTGTAAGGGGTGTTAGGGTTAGGTGTTAGGGTGAGGGATGTTAGGTGTTAGGGATAAGTGTGAGGGGTGTTAGGGTTAGGTGTTATGGTGAAGGGTGTTAGGGACACGTGTGAGGGGTGTTAGGGTTAGGGTGAGGGGTGTTAGGGATAAGTGTGAGGGGTGTTAGGGTGAGGGGTGTTAGGGATAAGTGTGAGGGGTGTTAGGGTTAGGGTGAGCGGTGTTAGGGATAAGTGTAAGAGGTGTTAAGGTTAGGTGTTAAGTGTGAGGGGTGTTAGGGTTAGGGTGAGGGGTGTTAGGGATAAGTGTGAGGGGTGGTAGGGATAAGTGTGAGGGGTGTTAGGGTTAGGGTGAGGGGTGTTAGGGATAAGTGTGAGGGGTGTTAGGGTTAGGTGTTAGGGTGAGGGGTGTTAAGGATAAGTGTAAGGGGTGTTAGGGTGAGGCATGTTAGGAATAAGTGTGAGGGGTGTTAGGTCTTAGGGATAAGTGTGAGGGGTGTTAGGGTTAGGTGTTAGGTTGATGGGTGTTATGGATAAGTGTGAGGGGTGTTAGGGTTGGGTGCTAAGGTGAGGGGAGGATGATGATAATGGGGGGGGGAGAGACATAGGGGTGTCCTTGCAGCAGAGATCAAAATAGTCCTTCAGGACTGTATTGCACACTGTGTACAGTAGCCTAGCTATGGTTTTCCCTATTGATGCAGTATCACCTACACTCAGCCTCCTCTCAGTAAGACTGCAAGTTAGTTATGATTCCAAAATGGCTGCTGTCCATGAGGTAGAAGGCTCTGGAAGGGAGTGTATGCTGCTGATTGGCTGGAATGTGTCTGCTGACTGTGACATGCAGGGTCAAAGTTTGCTCAATGATAAAGTATAGGGGGCGGGTCGAATATCGCATATGTTCGCAGTTCGCCGCGAATGCGAACATGCTATGTTCGCCGGGAACAGTCCGCCGGCGAACTATTCGCGACATCTCTATAGGAAACCAAATAAACAGGAAATTTAAATAGAAGCCAAGTAACAGGTTTGGCATTATTGAAGTACAGTATCACCATATTAAGAGAAAACAGAAAAAGGCTAACATTATACTGTACCATAGAAAAGTATCATATGATAAGTCAAAATAAATATAAACAAAAAGATCTATCCCCACCTGTGGAAGTGGAACCAAGTTACCTAAGTTTTTCCAATTTTCTAGGGGAAAATATTACCATAAATAAAACAGATTAATAGGCTCAGTGTAAAAGACATCTAGAGCCTAAGTTAAAAAAAAAAAAAAACTATGTTGTACAAATATAGTATAACTCTAAAGAAGTTTCAACATTTCAATAAAAATCACTGTTGAATACACAACAAATTTAAATTCAAAAACAAATTATTGTCTCAAAAGTATCCAAGTATAAGTCCTGTAGGTTTCCAGCCCGGATCCATCACCCGTCCCGCCGCCTCCAGTCCCCGGTCCACATCTCCAGTGTTGAGATTAGCATAAGAAAGCAGACTGTTAGATAAGAAGGTTTCATGTGATAGAGGTGCTATAAGGAGAATTAATCCAAGGAGCCAGATCTGGAAAAATATAGGAATACGGTCCTCCAGTAAATTAGTTAGCCTTTCATTTATAGCAATGTAATTCATCTTATTGATAACCGATTGTAGAGTAAGAGTGGGAGATTTCCATTGTCTGTCTATGTGGCTCTTTGTAGCTAGCATTAAGTACTGGAGGAGTCTATTCTGGTATTTTGATAGTAAAGGAACAGAGTGCCCTAAAAGGCTATGTCTATGTCTGCTTTAGCCATGACAGGCGTGCCAAATATGGCTGAGGCTAAATGGAAAACTTTGTTACAAAGGCGTTATACCTGGGGACATAACCAAGTGTGGAAAAAGGTTCCAGGGTTCTAACAAGCTCTAAAACAGTTAGGATTAGGGGAGAGTTTCCATCTAAATAGTTTATCTGTGTTGATATACAGTATATCCAAAATATTACTATTGAGAGATCCTCTGGTTAGGTTTCGCCAGGAGTTTTGCCAGGTCCCTATATCCCATTTGTAATCTAAATCTTCTTCTCATCTCTGAATATATTTAGGGGGGAGGTGACGGAAAGATAATTGAAAGTATCATATAGAATACCCACAATACCTTTTGTAAGAGGAGCAGAGAGGCATAACCTAGTAATCCAATTTGATGCAGGTTTCAGTAGCGTATGTTCTAAAGAGGAGAGGAAGTATTTAAATCTGCAAAATGAATAGTGTTCCTGCATAGGGATATTGAATTCTTCTTTTAATTGAGTGAATGTTAAGGTAATATTGTCTCTATACCAGGAGTTCACTGTCAGGAAATTATGGGATTTCCACCATAGTAAAGAGGCTGTAGGGAGAGTATCAGGGAATCTGGGGTTCGGTATTATGGGGGTAGGGGTAGGATATTTCGTAATCAGTTGAAATTTACGGATAGCCCATGACCAAATAGATAAGGATTGCTTTATATATGGGCTGTCCAATTTGAGGACGACATTATTTTGATGATCCGACTGATTTGACAGCACCCTACATTAAAGTATTCAAAATAATTACTCTTTGTAATAAGGCACAGTAGTCAACATATGTACTACTATCAAATAGTATGTGTAAAAGGTGCTTTCCATTTTAAAATTGCTGCTAAGTTAATTAGTTTGCTAGTTTTAGGCTGTTTCTAATCTCCCCTGATCTGTCAGAATACATACTGAGCTACACCAACCAGTGGCACTAATTGGAATCAAATGTGTAGTTTGTGGAAAGAACTGTTACATTTTGATTATTTGCTCTATATTACATATATTATTCTTTGTCATCCCTTAGAATGCATGTAGTTGTTTGCTCTAGTGGCAAGTGTAAGTAAGCTTGAATTCTCTCCATGACCATACTTTTTATAATAAATATAAATAGTGTTTTAAATAATACTATGTTACAAAGTTCAAAGGAAAGTAAGAAATAATCAGAGTATTGCAGTATGCAGTGATAAATACCACTAAATATTACAGTACTCTGATTTTATATATACACTAGCGACTTGCCCGTCAAAAATTACAGCAATAAAATTTGAAGTGTGGCAATGCTGTTTGCCACACAATGTGAGGCTCTCCCTCCAACTTGCAGGCCTTGCGATGAGCGCCTTTAGCTGTATATGTATATATATAATTTAACATTTTGTTATGTGATTTTTTTTTTATCTACAGTTCTACAACAAACTAATATTTCAGTTCAGTGCCTAACTGAGCACTAGCAAGAATTAATTTGTGTTTGATAGTTGCTAGAGTGGATATATTGTTAATAAGAAACATCACTCAATGCAATGGACCTGCACACTGTTATATCAATAGGGCTATGGCTCTGCCTTGTTTATATAAATAGGATTTGTTATGTTTCATAAAATATAATAAAAAATATGTATGAGACAAATAGGGGAGTTGTAAAATAATTTTAAAACTAAATAATATTAATGTAACAAAATAAAAAATAATGGAAGAAGAGACAGAAATCAATGTAACCAGCATGACAGTTATAGCCTGAGCCTTATTTTCTATGCAGCTTCTTGAGGGAGGGATTCAGGGTCTATATAGCAACATTTGAAATAGCAATATCTAGGTCAATAATTGATCATTTAAAAAAATAAAATAAATAAACAAGTTTTCCACATGGTTTTCCACTCTCACTCTGTTGGAATCAGTATCCCTTTAGATGATTGTTTATGTCCTTTTTTAATGTATGTTCCCATTACGCCAGGTTCCTCTCTGAATCCAGTTGGTGTACTGTTGAAAATTAATGGGACTTACCCATCCTCTTCTGAGAGCACCAGTCGGCCTCCTCAAGCTTCAAATGAAGAAGGTACCTTATGCATATACCCTTAATGTACTTTGCCTTATTTTTTTCAAATTCATGAAAGTAGACACACGAAATGTTTCCAAATAAGTAATATTACTGCATGTATATTTTGTGAACTCATAGTTTATTATGTGATATAAGCTAAATAGTAATCTACATATACAGTGAGGGGAACAAGTATTTGATCCCCTGCTGATTTTGAACGTTTCTCCACTGACAAAGAAATGATCAGTCTATAATTTTAATGGTATGTGTATTTTAACAGTGAGAGACAGAATTAAAAAAAAAAAAAAAAAAAAAACAAGAAAAATGCATGTCAAAAAAGTTATAAATTAATTTGCAGTTCAATAAGTGAAATAAGTATTTGACTCCTTCGACTTAGTACTGGCAAAGCCCTTGTTGGCAATCACAGAGGTCAGATGTTTCTTGTAGTTGACCACCAGGTTTGCACAAATCTCAGGAGAGATTTTGTCCCACTCCTCTTTGTAGATACTCTCCAAGGGCCTCATTCTATTATCGGCTGTAGGAGATGCGGGGCCGCAAGGACCGGCCGCAAGCTATTCGGCTATTCTATTCCCCTCCGGCTGGGGATTCCGGCAGCCGGAGAAATGCCTTTGATCTAAAACGGCCGCAAGAGTTTCGGCCGCAAGAAAGCCCCGGTTGCTATTCAATTGCTACGGGAAACCTCTCTGCAAGGCTAAAACCGAGCCGCAGCTTACTTGCACCAAAAAGATCCCGCTAGCACCAATTAAGCACATAATAAAGCCGAAATAAAGCCATCCTGCACTCTGAGGAGACTAAAAAGTGATTGTAGGTGTTAGCAAAAATAGCACAACATTCTCCTACACTCAAATCCATAAAAAAAATATTTTTTAATTTATGTCAAAAATCCATGTAAAAAGTCCAGAGTGCTTGGAGCACCTCAGACCCGGCCACGCTGCGGCCGAAAAATAAACAGTTAATGTAAACTCGGATTTGGGCTGATGTGCAAGCTTGAGAGTGGGTTACTATTAATCCTCATGTCCCCCAATATGATCCCTAGCATTTACAGAGCTTTACAGTGCTGTCTTGAATTTATTTTTGACTTTAAAGATTTCTGAGCTTACGGCCGGTTGCAATATATACGGCCGGCCGTAAGAGGAGATCCTTGCGGGGCCATTTAATAGAATTGCGAGGTAACGGAACCCCCGCAAGGAATCACAGCCTTGCGGACGTTTTACGGCCGATAATAGAATGAGGCCCCAAGTCATTAAGGTTTTTAGACTGATGTTTGACAGCTCAAAGCTTCAGCTCCCTTCACAGATTTTCTATGGGATTAAGGTCTGAAGGCTGGCTAGGCCACTCCAGGACCTTAATGTTTCTTCTTGAACCATCCCTTTGTTGCCTTGGCTGTGTGTTTTGGGTCATTGTCATGCTGGAATACCCATCCACGACCAATTTTCAACGCCCTGGTGGAAGGAAGGAGGTTCTCATCCAAGATTTGACGGTATATGGCCCTGTCCATCGTCCCTTTGATGCGGTGCAGTTGTCCTGTCCCCTTAGAAGCAAAACACCCCCAAAGCATGTTTCCACCTCCATGTGTGGGGATGGTGTTCTTTGGGTCATGGGCAGCTTTTCTCCTCCTCCAACAACGACGAGTTGAGTTGATGCCAAAAAGCTCGATTTTGGTCTCATCTGACCACAACAATTTCACCCAGTTCTCCTCTTACTCATTGAGAAGTTCACTGGCAAACTTAAGACGGGCCTGTGCATGTGCTTTCTTGAGCAGGGGGACATTGCGGGCAATGCAGGATTTCAGTCCTTCATGGCGTAGTGTGTTGCCAATTGTTTTCTTGGTGACTATGGTCCCAGCTGCCTTGAGATCATTAACAAGATCCTCCCTATTATGTTACATTACAGCCTTAAGTTCAATGTTTTGTTAATCTGAATTCTATGTGATGGATCAGAAAACAATGGTCTAAGTAGGTGAAATGAAATGAGAAAATATATATACATAAAACTATGTTTTAGAAATAGAAAACAGAAAATTGGCTTGTGCGTATGTATTCACCCCCTTTGTTATGAAGCCCATAAAAAGCTCTGGTGCAACCAATTACCTTCAGAAGTCACATATTTATTGAAATGATGTCCACCTGTGTGCAATATAAGTGTCACATGATCTGTCATTACATATATACACACCTTTTTTGAAAGGCCCCAGATTCTGCAACAACTAAGCAAGAGGCACCACTAACCAAGCACTGCCATGAAGACCAAGGAACTCTCCAAACAAGTAAGGGACAATGTTGTTGAGAAGTACAAGTCAGGCTTAGGTTATAAAAAAATATCCAAATCTTTGATCACAGAAAACGCTGTCTGGCGCAAACCCAACACATCACATTACCCAAAAAACACCATCTCCACAGTAAAACATAGTGGTTGCAGCATCATGCTGTGGGGATGTTTTTCAGCAGCTGGGACTGGGAAACTGGTCAGAGTTGAGGGAAAGATGGATGGCGCTAAATACAGGGATATTCTTGAGCAAAACCTGTACCACTCTGTCCGTGATTTGAGACTAGGACGGAGGTTCACCTTCCAGCAGTATAATGACCCCAAACACACTGCTAAAGCAACACTTGAGTGGTTTAAGGGGAAACATGTAAATGTGTTGGAATGGCCTAGTCAAAGCCCAGACCTCAATCCAATAGAAAATCTGTGGTCAGACTTAAAGATTGCTGTTCACAAGCATAAACCATCCAACTTGAAGGAACTGGAGCAGTTTTGCAAGGAGGAATGGGCAAAAATTCCAGTGGTAAGATGTGGCAAGCTCATAGAGACTTATCCAAAGCGACTTGGAGCTGTGATTGCAGCAAAAGGTGGCTCTACAAAATATTGACTTTAGGGGGTGAATAGTTATGCACATTGACCTTTTCTGTTATTTTGTCCTATTTGTTGTTTGCTTCACAAAAAAAAAAAACAAAAAAAACAATACATGTTAATTCCAGGTTGTGAGGCAACAAAACATGAAAAATGCCATGGGGGTGAATACTTTTGCAAGGCACTGTACCTGTATAGAAGACACCTGGGAGCCAGAAATCTTGCTGATTGATAGGGGATCAAATACTTATTTCACTCATTGACCTGCAAATCAATTTATAACTTTTTTGACATGCGTTTTTCTTGTTTGTTTTTTTGTTTTTTGTTATTCTGTCTCTCACTATTAAAATACACCTACCATTAAAATCACAGACTGATCATTTCTTCGTCAGTGGACAAACATTCAAAATCAGCAGGGGATCAAATACTTTTTTCCCCTCACTGTAAATTGTCAGATATTTCCCACTGATCTTTCATATCCTAAATGCACTGAAAATATTACATGTAGAAGAAAATACCTTATTCCTGAAGATGAAATGCCTGAAGGTAAAACAGCACTCTTTTGGAGATTGATCAACGCAATAGATCCAGCAAAGTTTCCGAAAGCAGTAGCAGCAAGTGGAACAGGATCATGATTGGCCAGTATCCATTGTGTTCGTGATTGTATGACATGTTTTATTGCTATATGCTGTGTAGAGGTCAAATTTTCCAATAGAAGATTCTGCTCAGCTGCTCTGAAAAACTATACAATTAAACCAGTGTGTGTACCAATAGATCAGATGGTATGGCAGCCTACTTCGTGTAAACAATCAATGCTCTAATAAAAGACTTCCCTGGTCTGTTCCAAAAGTGTATCTAATGGAACCAATATATTACCAATAAAATTCTTCCTTCAGTCTACTTTAAGGAGTCAAATATACTTGCCAACTTTTAAGCTAAATAATGTATAAAATGTGCAGCTTGAGCAATGTCTGCAGTAATTTAGAGATAAATGGTTTTGGGGGTAAAACAATGCTAATGATTGCTGTTGTATGGAGTTGGTGCTATATCAATGTACATTTAATTAATTCAGTATCAGAGTGCCTAATCTATAGATTATATAGATTCTATAGATTTTTTTTCTTGTTTATGACCTTTAATCTGTCACACCCCTTTCCCCTTGTTTAGTGATGCACAATTTTTATGAGTTGCCCTTTATTGTTTTCATTTATTCACCTGCCACATTGTGATTTATTACATGTATACATTCCTTTCAGATTGAGCCAGTGTTCTTTCCTTTCATCTCCATTTTTTAATTTACTTTCCTTTTTTTAATTTACTTGGTGGCAAAATATTCTTGACATGCTTCTTCTCTCTAAATACAATGTTGGTTTTGTTTCCTTGAACATCTTTCAACAAGCTGTTTTTTTATTGAGTATGTGCCAGTGTTTGATCAATATTTTCTTGATAGTGGAAAATTCCTTATTGTATTGTGTAAAGAAGATTCAGGCATACGATAGCTGGGCTAACACTTGTTTTGAGTGTTTCACTTTGAAATAATCCTTCCTTGCTGTTATTATATATTATTATTTATTCTCAGATTATAATTTGCATATGTAAATCACATTTGTAACTAATAAACCTAAACATTATAGGGAATTCCAGGTGTGAAACAAATGATGATACTACACACTAAATTTAGAACAAAACTTCAGACCAGTCAGGACTGCTTCATTGCTATTTCCCTGGTTTAATATACCTGTATAATAATGTAGTATTTATAATTTAAATATTTCTAACCAATATGTAGTTGGTTTCCTGACCGTAGTATGGGAATCATCATTTGATTGTATCTTGTAACATACAGCATCTCAGAAATTACTCCTTGTACCTACCCGAGGAAGCTTTTTGATGGTGGAGTACTGGAGTCATTAGTGAATTAATCAGATAATTTCATGTATAAGCCACTCACTACTTAGAGCCCACATCTGTGAGTTCTTGTTTCACCTTGGACTCCATATATGGAACCAGTCTCCATGTAGATCAACGTAAGTGATAAGATACAAATACTTTTAAATAAATTATTGGGGTTTGCTCATTTTCCTTTTCAGATTAGACTTCCATGGTATTTTGGGTAATGGACTGTCATTTTGAATGAGACTAGACTGATGTACTACAATATAATAAAGGTTAGCTAAGAGCGGGGTTGTATTATCATAAAACAAGGAAGATTCTATTTGTGCATCTCTTCTTTATACCTCTTTACAAAAATATCATCATCATACATTACCTTTTAATTGTAAGTTTGCAATCTTGCACAGTGCTTCAGGAAAGCACTACGGACACCAGATTCTAATATCAAAGACAGAGCCCTCAATGCTTTGCAGCTTATTAATATTGTAATTGTCTTTTGCCTGGAACTTAACCCTGTATAGCGCTATGGAATATGTTGGAGCATTAGAAATAAACTATAATAATAATAATTGGATATTAGTAGAGTTTTCACAGTTTTATGTCATATTTGCTGGTGAGTTGCACACTATTTGTACCGAGATTGTCATGTTCTGCTCAGTGTCTATCTGTTAAAGAAAATATTTAGGAATTAATTTCACATAAAATGAATTGGAGCCACCATTATGATCCCTGGCCCTAATCCTGGACATGCTGATTAACCCTGATATATATCTTATGCTCTCTATGCTTAAACTGTGAGATTTGATATTATCTAATTAAACTAGGAGAAAGTTTGTTATACCTCAGATCTTTAAAGCAATACACACCTCACATTTTTGTAAATATTATATTATATCTTTTCATGTGACAACACTGAAGAAATGACACTCTGCTACAATGTAAAGTAGTAAGTGTACAGCCTGTATAACAGTGTAAATTTGTTGTCCCCTCAAAATAACTCAACACACAGCCATTAATGTCTAAACCGTTGGCAACAAAAGTAAGTACACGCCTAAGTGGAAATGTCCAAATTGGGCTCAAAGTGTCAATATTTTGTATGGCCACTATTATTTTCCTGCACTGCCGTAACCCTCATGGGCAGGGAGTTTACCAGTGCTTCACAGGTTGCCACTGGAGTCCTCTTCCACTCCTCCATAATGACATTACTGAGCTGGTGGATGTTATAGACTTTGCACTCCCCAAATCTTCGTTTGAGGATGCCCCACAGATGCTCAATAGGGTTTAGGTCTGGTGACATGCAATAAAATTTGAAGGCTGGCAATGGTGTTTGCCACACATTGCGAGCATCCCCGCCCACCCCCCCCCAACCTGCCTGCCTCACGATGAGCTCATTTGGCGCTCAACACGTGCCTCGTAATGAGCGCCTTTGGCGCTCACTGTGAGCCTCTCTCCCCCTCTACCTCTCCCCCCTTGTACTTGATGGGAGGCACTTATTGTGAGCTTCTCCCCCTCTACTTCCTCTCTCTCTCCTGTGTTTCTTCCCCCACCTCTCCCTCCCCTGTGTCTCTTTCCCCCCTCTCCCTCACTTGTGTCTCCTCCCCCCCCCCTGTGCCCCTCCCCCCGTGTTTATCCACCACCTCTGTCTCTTCCCCCTCCCTACTCGGTGTCTCTTCCCAATCCCCTCCCTCCTCTGTGTCTCTTCCCCCCTCCTCTCACTCCCGTGTCTCTTCCCCTCCTCCTCTCCCGCACTTCTGTCTCTCCAAACTCCCTCTCCCTCCCGTCTCTCTTCAAACCCCCTCTCCGTCCATTGTCTCTCCAACCCTTTTCTCCCTCTCTTGTTTCTCCAACCACTGCCACGCCGCGCACCACGTCGCAATGCACAGCCGCATCCCCCTGCGCAATGCGCGGCAAACGCAACTCGCAACTTTTGCAAGTTTTGTTAATTGTGAGTTGTTGGTCACGCAATTATTAACCAACAACTCGCAATTACCACAACTACAGTGGATATAAAAAGTCTACAAACCCTGTGTGCTGTAAGAAAATGAGACGAAGATAAATAATTTCAGAACTTTTTCCACCTTTAATGTGACCTATAAACTGTACAACTCAATTGAAAAACAAACTGAAACTGAAATCTTTTAGGTAGAGGGAAGAAAAAATATAAAAATAAAATAATATGGTTGCATAAGTATGTACACCCTTAAACTAATACTTTGTTGAAGCACCTTTTGATTTTATTACAGCACTCAGTCTTTTTGGGTATGAGTCTATCAGCATGGCACATTTTGACTTGGCAAGATTTGCCCACTCTTCTTTGCAAAAACACTTCAAATCTGTCAGATTGAGAGGGCATCTCCTGTGCACAGCCCTCTTCAGATCACCCGACAGATTTTCAATCGGATTCAGGTCTGGACTGTGGCTGGGCCATTCCAAAACTTTAATCTTCTTCTGGTGAAGCCATTCCTTTGTTGATTTGGATGTATGCTTTGGGTCGTTATCATGCTGAAAGTTCCTCTTCATGTTCAGCTTTCTAGCAGAAGCCTGAAGATTTTGTGCCAATATTGACTGGTATTTGGAATTGTTCATAATTCCCTCTATCTTAACTAAGGCCCCAGTTCCAGCTGAAGAAAAACAGCCCTGAAGCATGATGCTGCCACCGCCATGCTTCACTGTGGGTATGGTGTTCTTTTGGTGATGTGCAGTGTTGTTTTTGCGCAAAACATATCTTTTGGCATTATGGCCAAAAAGTTCAACCTTTGTTTCATCAGACCATAACACCTTTTCCCACATGCTTTTGGGAGACTTCCAATGTGTTTTTGCAAAATGTACCCTGGCTTGGATGTTGTCACATGTACCACACACCCAGTACTTGCCAGCTATTCCTGTAGCTCCTTTAATGTTGCTGTAAGCTTCTTGGTAGCCTCCAAGACCAGTTTTCTTCTCGTCTTTTCCTAAATTTTGGAGGGAGCTCCAGTTCTTGGTAATGTCACTGTTGTGCCATATTTTCTCCACTTGATGATGTCTTCACTGTGTTCCATGGTATATCTAATGCCTTGGAAATTCTTTTGTACCCTTCTCCTGACTGATACCTTTTAACAATGAGATCCCTCTCATTCTTTGGAAGCTCTCTGTGGACCATGGCTTTCGCAGTGGGATGCGACTAAGACAATTTCAGTAAAGACCAACTAGAGCAGATGAACTTTATTTAGGGTTAATCAGAGGCACTTTAAATGATGGCAGGTGTATGCTGAGTCCTATTTAACACGATTTGGAATGTGGTTACTTAATTCTGAACACAGCTACAACCCCAGTTATAAGAGGGTGTGCAGACTTATGCAACCACATTATTTTTATTTTTTATTTTTCTTCCCTCCACCTAAAAGATTTCAGTTTGTTTTTCAATTGAGTTGTACAGTTTATAGGTCACATTAAAGGTGGAAAAAGTTCTGAAATGATTTATCTTTGTCTCATTTTTTTACAGCACAGAAACCTGACATTTTAACAGGGGTGTGCAGACTTTTTATATCCACTGTATATATATGACTAGCGACTTGCCTGTCAAAAATGACGGGGCAATAAAATTTGAAGCCATGGCATTGCTGTTTGCCACACAATGTAAATCTTTTTCTACTCTGAGGGCCTTCGGCGCTCATTGCGAGCCTCTCCTCTTGTGTACTTTTGCTCCTCTGAGCACCTTCGACGCTCATCACAAAGACAGATATATATATATCTATATTTTGTTAACTAATAATGAATTAATTAGTTACTTAATAAATGTATCTACTTTACCTATTTCTAATTAATATATCCAGCAATCAATAGCCTGAAGAGCTAACGATCTGTTTTTATTTTACTGCAGCATACAATGTACAGTTTGAGTGTTGCTGCCCTGAGGAGAAAATGTCAGCAATGTCCCAACTGTGCATTAGAAATAGGCTGCGTGCGCGAGGGCAAAACATTGGTTTAGTTGTGTAAAGCGCCATTTTAGATTCGTAATGTTATTAGTTGTAAACTGGCGTTGTTTGTCTATGTGCTACGTGGTTCACAAGCATTTTCCGTGATTTGTAATAGTGTATTTTGTACCTCTTACGTTCCTTTGTGAAAGTGGTTGACGGTGTTTTGCGAGCTCTGGGGTCGTGTAGCCTTGTTTTTATTGTTTTGGCAGCCATTTTTTCCCTTGCATAGGCGATTTTTGAGTGCAGAAACTCGTCCAAATCGACTTAAATTCACGTTTCACTTCACTCCCAGACTTCCTAGCTGTTCCCCCGTGCTGTGTGCGATGTTTTTGTTGTATTTTCTTTTTTTGTATTTTGTGTGTTTTTAGTGTTTTTTGTTTTTCGCGGTTCGGCTGTTAACTTCGTATTTTTCCTATTGTATTTTTTTTTTCCTGCCTCTCGTATTTAATTTTTTAGAAGTCCCGTGTCTTGAAAGTTTTATTTTTCTAAGTCCTGCGTTGGTCAACTGCTTGCAGCCGAAGGCGCTCCCGCGTTTACTAAATGTTTGGTGGCTAAGTCCTGCGTGTTTCAATGTGGGATTGGCGCTCCTTTGTGGCTAAGTCCCACGTGTTTCATTGACTTCACTGCTTGCCTTGCTTAGTGAGGCTTGCAGGCAATGAGTGCCTTCGGCACTCATGACCCTTGTGCTGCGAGTTTGAGTGCCTTAATGGCTCGCCTCACTACGCGAGGCTCGCAGATGATGAGAGCCTTTGGCGCTCATCGCCTAAGTCATTACCACCACGCAAAGCACAACGAGGTCTCCTAATTTGACAACTATAATATGTGATATATATATTTGCTTTTTGCTATAAAAAAAATGATGGAACTAACTATGAGCAATAACAATATTTGATACAAAGAGGTACCTGTAGCATCTTTAAAAATGTATTTCAGTTTCCAACATACAATCTGCTAACCCGTAACAAGCCACTGTAGTGGTCACATGACACAGTTTCATTGTTTATTAAGTAACTGGCAATGAAAATACTCAATGCAGCTTTTAAAACATGCATTTAAACTGTAGTTTTTCATGGTCTAGCAGAACTGCTTGTCTCCACCCCATATAAGGTATTCAGGGGATTGGTAGAGGATCAGCCCAGGAGGGTGTCCCAAAATTTCTACTTAGCCAGTGTAGATTTGCCTGCAGGTGGCAGATAAAGAATCCTATCAGGTCAGCGACTCCTGACTGATAGAGCTGGAGAGAAGAATATCCACTGAAGTCTGAAACACTAAAGTTCAAACATTAGTCTTCTTAATAATGTTGAAATGTTGTTTTCAAGCAAAGATATTATTGCTAATCATCAAGTGAAATTATATTGTATGACCACTACTGTGATATGACTGATTATTATAAGTCAACATTTTCTCCTCATCTTGAATGTGCTGCTTCTTTTCATTGTCCTTTGTATTGGTGGCACAATGTGATATAATCCTTGCTTTAGGCGAATTGGCATTTTATCATTAGTTATAATTTATAGTCCTATCTTGGGTTTAAATTCCTATTGTTAGTTCCTTCACACTGTGTCACCAACTAAAGTAGTATATAAAATATGGGAGGAACAGGTAATGTAAAAATATTTCTGTGTTTCAATGTAAGTTTACTCAGTTAATGTTTTTTAACATTTTCAATATTTTTTTTTAATAACAAAAGTTTACTTAGATTGTCAAAGCATGTTATACTGATGTTAGATGAGATAGAACGGAAATTTTACATTGTTGAAGAGTTATGTAAATTATGTTTATCCCTCTCTACTTGGTAGGTATTTTAAATGCAATCCTTAAAAGCTTTTTTAATACAGAATATAGTAAATAACGGTCAGTATAATGCTATAAGAAGACAAGCTAGGTGTTCTAGTAATGAAGTGAGTACCAGCGTCCAGTTGTACTTTTGGAATTGTAAGATCACCAGTGGAGTGGTATGATTGGACAAAGGTCTAAAGGGCTTTAAGAGCAATCTGAATAGATTGAGACTAACTCATTCTAGACAATCCTTTATAGGTTTCCTCCCAGCTAGAGCATGATGCCAAAGGAAACATTCAGCGAGTCTGGCCAGTCTCTAGGCAATTAAGTTGTGTTGATTCCAGCTTGTGCCTTACAATTTATCAATGTCTGCCAGCCAAAGCCATATTATATCATCCCATGGCATTATAGTGGGTAGAGACCAGCAGTAACTGATCTTTGAAAGGAATATAATATTGAATATCATTATCATTATTTTTTTAAATATTTGAATTTTATAATGTAATATTAAAACAAGACACAAAATTATGAGAAACACATTATCATGTCCTGTGCTGGTAAGTGAATGATCGCTAGTTGGAGGATGGAGAACCACCTGCCATTTCCCACCCATGTATTATTCATACACACATCAGGCTTCTTCATCTATTATTCAGTAGGCCGAAGCGCTGGATGCTCCTTTCCCTTTAGTATGGCATCTGGGGAGATACTGTCAGATGCAATGTTTGCCAGGCTGCCGCCTCTCTTGTACCTGGATTTCCTGCAGTTGCATTTCTTTGATGGCATGTTACCCTATAACCAATATTTTGTCTGGAGCTCAAGTAGTGGCTGTTCGCTCCAGGGACATCACTGGCTTCTCATTAATTGTATGGCCTGATTCATTCTATACCAGGGGTAGTCAATAGGTGGGCCTATGTCTGAAACAGGACATCTTGTGTTTACCTCCAGTGCTTCTTTACATTGACTAGTTGGCCTTCCAAAAGCTTACAGATCTCTAAATACTCAGTTAAACTAAGGTCTTTGTCTTTGTCTTTTACACTACCTTCCTGTGCACGTTTGAATACTATTATATTAAAATATGTGTGTCTATCATTGTGTCTATCATTGAAATATATCCAAGCTTTGATATAATTTTTATAAATATATTTGCAGCATGAAGAATTTCGTGAAAAATACTTGAATATACCCATTCTATACTATGATTCACACTTAGGCCCTCATTCAATTGCAATTTTGCCAATTGAATAAGGGTCTAAATAAGCACATCACATATATTTTTTAAAGAAGTTTTTAGTTATTAAGCATCTATCCAAAAGCACGGTTTTCACTAACTAAAAACTTCTTTAAAAAATATATATTATGTGCTTATTTAGAGCCATATTCAATTGGCCAAAATAGCAATTGAATGAGGGCCTTAGTATTTACATATTCAAATGCAACAAGAACACTTGTTAGATTTTATCTATTGCCAATAATGTCATGTGCTGTTCCAAATACCTAAATATACTTTATTCTTACATTTAGCGTTAGTTACAGGAGCTCTGTGTTCAGTTTTTTTTCTGTATACTGTTTTGAATAATTATACTTCATATTGAGCAAAATGTTTCTAGAAAGCAAAATAAATAAACATTACCTTTTAGTAAATTTTACGTGCAATTATTCTTTACAGAGGAGTTTTGTCCAATGTTGGCTGACGCTTTCCTTGCAAATTAATGAACTTTCTCTTATTCCTGCTGAGAGCATTGGCAACTGTAGATGCCACATTGTTATTGTGCAGATAGAAACATCCTCTGCATTTAGTCTCTGGATCTGCTGATTTCACAGCAGCCTAATTGTATAAAAAGTAGTTAATTAACCTATGATTTTTTTTTACATTCAATAAACATGTTGCCTATTTTCAGGAGTAGGTATTCTAAAGAGTAAAGAAAGACGAGGGTGGGATTGTTTTTTCCTTCTCTTCTGACCTATTACATGATACAAAGCGGCAGACAGCCTTGTGGATTTGTGGACAGACCCAGCCTTGTGTTTTTAGTACAGTGCTCTTCAATGTAAAGCCAGATAAGCAAGGACAGATAAGAGGCTTGTTGTAAATCGTAATCTTGTTTTAATTCACTAACAAGGCTAAGATGAAGCAAACACATACTTCTTTCCATCTATGCTTCATCTATATTCAAAAATTACTTTCGGATGTCCCTTTCCTCAGTTGTTGAAAACGATGCAGTTTTTAATTTTTTTTGGCAGATTTTAGAGATTTAGAGAGCCATTGATTTTGAATAACATTCATATTCAAATATGTAATAAGAATAATATATTTACTTTCAAAGATCAGTTTCAGCTACTGCTGATCGCTACTCACTATAATGTCACGGGATAATGGGATATTGCTTTGGCTGACAGACACAAGATGGCATCAACACATTTAACATGTTTCCCATGGCATCAAGCTCTTGCTGGGAAGGAACCTATGAAAGATTGTCTAGACTTGTGTTAGTCTCAAGCTAAACAGATTGTTCCTAAAGCCATTTAGACCTGTGTCCCAGCCACACCACTGCCTCGATGACAAGGTTAATGGATGAATTACCCTTGGTGACATAATGACGATTCAAGATTATAGCTTTATACACCTTGGCATTTCGTGGATGGGCTATGGATCTCTTGTTGTGTCAAATAAAACAGGCTCAATATTTAGTGAAACTGATTCCACTGACATTTTTCACAGTCTTATGTACCATACAGGCATGAAAATATTTACTATTCAATTTAAATTGAAATCCAATCATTTTAATAGAATTTTTTAAAAATATATTTTATGAAGTTTCTGCATTTTTGATATATAATAATAATGAATTTAAGTATTAATGTCTCTATTATAAATATATCACATTTCAAAACAGGTACTTAAACAGACTCTCCGTAAAATCAGCAAAGGTTATGTCTAGTTATGGTGCCAGACTCAATACACAACAGGGATAGGAAGAAGGAAACATTAGATGTACCAAGCAAAAGAGACTCATTATAAGTTTTAATTACAAATGTGATGTAACAAGTGGTTAAATGACTATGGGCCTCATTCAATTGCTACCTACTTGAGATCCTGGCCCGCAAGTGGAGATAGCAAGTTACTTTGCTATTCACATGCCTCCTACTTCTGGGCCCCGTTCGGGTTACTTACTGAGCACTACTACCCATTACTATTCTTAAAATCACAAGTTACTTCCCACAAAGCCTTTGATCTTTCACGGCCGCAAGAGTTGTGGCCGCAAACATCACAAATCGCTATTCAATTGCTCCGATTTACCCTTCTGTCAAGCCCATAAACGGCTAAACTCAAATCACAGGTTAAGTGGGACCAAGGAGGTCTCGCAAAGAGCTTACTTACAAATCGGAGCACTTTAAAAGCAAATAAAAAAGCAATCCTGTACTTTTATTAAAAATGAAGTCCTACAGGCTTAAATAACGAGTTATGGGCTTGGAGGTCATTCAAGCCCGTAGGACTTTGGATGGAAATTTTACATGAAATAAAGTATTGTATTGTGGCGATGTGCGAGCTTGAGAATGTTGTGGTTTTATTGCTAATGTCACCCATTGTGTTCTCCATCATTTATAGTGCTTGACCGTGCTGTATTGATTATATATTTTCAGTTACAATGCTCCGAGTTTGCGGGCTTGAACTACGAGTTATGCACTTGCGTCCGCGATCATGTTCAAGCACGCAAATCCGTACTACCGATAGCATGGTTTGCGATTATCGGGAAGGGGGACTAACTTGCGGGCCCGGCCAATTAAATAGCTAAGTAAAAGTAGAGCTACTCGTGCACGCATCTCAAAAGTAGCAAATTGTGAATTTCCTTTTCAAGTAACGGCCCCAAATTGAATGAGGACCTATATCAAGCTTATTTCTAAGTAATGTCTGGATAGACCACTGTAGACCTGTAATTATAATTTAGTGTTTTGAAGTACTGCACTTCATAATGGACTATGTGTTTAAGAAAGTAAAATGAAAAACATGTTATTTATTATATACAATTGTTCTGTGTTTGAAGCCACTATTTTTTTTTGTTTTACAGATTGGAAGAGACCTTTAATGGTCCAAGTCTCCAGCTGCTACAATTGATATAGGCTGATTCTTATTGTCTGTGCTTTCATTATGGCTATTGGGAATTGCGTTATAAGGATTCTCCCTACTGAGAAGTCGTCTCAAACAACAAACTCAATGGCTGCCCACAGGAAATAATAATTGCACATGATAGTGAATTAAAGGCTGTAGTTTTACTTTCTTAAACAACATCTCACCCTGTTACAAATGTAGTTCTATAACAGACTATATTGATGACATGCGACTAGAGTGTTTTTTTCTACAGGCATAAGTTGACTCCAGGTCCCTTCTCCCTGATCCTCTTCCAGTGTTTCTTTGTCACTCCCTGTAATTCTCTATGACTGCCAAGCCTTGGCTACCAGCAGTGAGAAGATACTGCGCAGAAAACACAGACTGATGGATGTTCCCCCTCTGCGAGCACAACCTGCTCTCTGTTTCATCTCATTATTCACCATTGATATATTACAAACCTGGCCTTGTTCCAACATCTTCCATCTCATGGAGAAGTGAGCAGACCATTGTATAAAGGTGTCTCGTAAATGCAGCCTGAGTCATGACTCCTAATGAAGAATTACACAGCAGACACTGGGCCCATGCATTGTAAACTTTATTTCATTCATGCCAAAAATACAAAATGGAATGCATTCAATCCCTCACCTCCTCTATTTTTATATAATCCATATATCATGCCCTTGTGTTTTTGACAAGGAGTAGTCAGTGTGGGATTTCTGCATGCTTCTTCACTGAAGGATATGATAATCTAGGAGGGACCCTGTTGTCCAGAGGGAAGGTTAGCTGCTAAAGGAGAAACATACGGTGTGATGCAAATGTTTATTGGCCATGCCACTGCTTAGCGAGGGTTGGACCACAGCCATGCAGCGTATCTTAACATGGCATGCTGCCCTGCCTGCATTGCACCTCATTTTGGCATAGATACATTCCTGCTGTGTCTTCAATAAATATCTCCTCTGTCTACAAAGGCTAGCATCCTGATTATAGAGGACATTAACGTTTCTAGGTCTTTCTGTGCTGTGACAATACATTTAAAGTCATGTAAGTGCAGGAATTGCCTTCTCTTTATTTGTATTTACACAGTTAAGCAGTTCCCCATATATTTAATATATCTGATAAAGGCAAACTGCAGTGTGAAACTTTCTCTCATACATTTTAAAGAATATTTTGTAAGGAAGTACAATTTTATTTTCTGTATGAAAAATAAATGATCTTTAGTGTGGGAAAGTTACATTAATGTGAGAAAGAGTGGCATTATCCTCCTCTATTCTGCCATTACTAGAAACCAATGGACAGGCAGCCAAATGGGTCTAAGGACTGAAATAACCATGAGCTTTGACCAATTTTTTCAAAATGTAAAACAAAATCATATTACACGGTAAGGGTCACATCACGAGTCCCTGTTTATACTTATTTACAAGTATCTTTCAATTAACTGGTAAAGCTAGTTGGAGCAAATCCATTGTTTGTTCTCAGTTTGCGTGATGCTTTACTATTCATTTTTATTTTTATATCATCAATTTATTTTTTATGCAACATGTTTTGTACTGTATAAAATATGTTCCTTAAAATGCACAACAGAAAGTCTGGTACTGCAGTGGCCCTTTAAAAAACACAGAACTATATGTAAAAGCTATTTGTTAAAAAGACAGAAAAATCACATTTATTTTTGTAGCGCTATTGCTAAGAATATTGTTAATGCTAAAATAATCTATGTTATATCTAAATTAACTTGTTTTTTATTTACATGAACACACAAAATGCCACAATGTGAAGCCTAAATCTTACTGTAAAAAAAAATAAAAACAGAAGCCAAATGACACATGGTTAAAAGCTCAAAAACACATGGTGATTAAATGCAATTTCATCTGTTACAACTCTTTTTTTAGCAATACCAGTACAACATAGAATGGTGTAAACATGTATTTTTTGTTTCCCTTTGAATCCTAATTGGCAACTAATTACAAAATTATCTACTGATCAAAGTAGTAAAACATTGCATTGGGTTCTTTGGCAACATGTTATAGCCTTCATCTGCATCATTTTTAAAAGGTCTATGGGAATTATTGAATATGCTATAATGAGTCATATCAAATTAGTAATATTGAACAACAGGATGCAATCGTATATATTGAATTACTTTCTACAGCACAAAAGAGATTGCCAAGGGATGTACATACACTCTTTGAGCAAGTTAATAGTAAAATTAAAATGGAATACAAACCCCATAAGAACCAATAAAAAAATAAAATAAAACCAATTGATACAAATTTGGACATTCCCAAGGCTTTTTGGTAATCTTTGGCATCTTGCCTTATTCTGATGGCATTGCATGTTATAAAACCAGTTTATTAGCACAACATCACATAGTTTGTCAATTATTTTCGTCTTATATGAATATATGGTTGTATTGCAGAGCTTCCCATGCACCAAAATGATTTATTTATTTATGATCCAATTATTACAATACACTTTTATAGATATTTCTGGCTATTTGAAGTTCTATAGTTCCAAATTATTGTAGTACTGGAGTTACTCAAGTTGTTTGTTATAGACTATGTGGCAATTTGCCCGGTTTATATCTGTAAAATAAGCAGGAAAACATTGGGCATCTATTTTGTGATGATTTATTTTCACTCTCACAGCTACACCATTTAAAGTCTTTGTAGGCAATATTTTGGAGTCCGATAAATGTTTTAAATTAAATTACGGTAGATTGCAGCTTCCATGTTTTTACACATTGCACTATTTTAAACCACATTTTAAATGGAGACTATAATCTTGTCTATTAAAATGTTATATTGATAAAATAATCTGTGGAGCATTATTAGTCTAAGTTTAGTAGCAGTCTTTTCCCAATTCTTTGGTGAATATGGCAGTTTTGTAGTTTATTGTTCAATGCTCTCAAAGATCCCCTATTTTAATTTAAAAAAGAATAATCTAGTGAACCTGACAGAATTTAATTATCAAACATCTGTAATTAGTACCAAACAGTACGGTATGGTCATTATAAACTGAGACCATTTTGTCCAGGTATATATATAGTGTAAATAAATGTATAATTATTTTAAAATATTCTACTTCTTAAACGTACTCTATTATTTTCAGTTTATTTATGTTTAGTCTATGGGGAACAATGACAGATACATTGAATGACTATGTACATATATAATGTTGATAATAAAATATACCAGTGCGTTTATGTTCTTGAATCAGGTTTCTGAAATATTTAAATGAAACTCACAGCAATGACTGCTATTCCATGTGCAAATTCACTCATATTCTATTTAGAATTGATGGTGTAATTATCATGATGTTTTTTGTATAAATCTGTTAGCTCTGTCTATGTTAACACAGTCATGAGCTGCTCTGGGATTCTACCCAACTGAATCTACACAGGTAATGGCAGCTATTTGCCAGTAGTCTTTGGAGACCAGCAAATTCAGAAAGCACAGAGACACATTCCAAGGCAATAAAAGCTAAATTGTGCATTATTAATTACATACATGGTTTTACAATATCATCTGTAATTCTTCCATTAATGCATCCTCATGATGGTGCTACTCTAAGTGCATGAAGAACAGGCCCACTACAGGGTAGGGGCTATTGCTACTGGCAGCAGCCTTGTGTGAAGAAGGACTCCATTCATGAGTACAGCAGATGGGTGGGAAAAAAATTACAAGGAATATTTGAGAGGAGGGGCCAACAAATTATTTTGCACCACTGCCCTCAATTCACTAGCTCCAGCACTAATAAATTAAGTGCAATCTTTACCAGTTTGCAATATGGGACTATATATGAGCTGAAGATTGCTTTTGTTATATTACCTCCAAAAAACATACCACAGATATTTTCTCAAAAAAATCCAATTCATTTTTGGAAGCAAAATAAACTATTATCATTACATAATACATGTATTAATAAAATGTAGTCCTTTTGCCTAGTTCTCCTGATGACTTAAAAGCATCAGAACCAGAAACAGTCGGTAGGAAAGTTTAATATGGTTTATTATATGCTAGCTGCAGGAAGCACCATAAACAAATATGTAGGACTTCAGGATATAATATCGTGAAGCTTTGTTTTATTAAAAACAGCAACCACACATTTAAATCTTACTTCAGATTGTGATATATATCAGACTTGACCCACTAGAGCTTCTTGGGATTTCAGAGATATTTCACGTCACATTATAGATAATGTTCAGTTTGCTGCTTCTATATACATAATGCGGATTATTTGCCCTTTTGGATACCTCAGTTTCTCAGTGATAGATAGATTGGTTTATGAGCTGTCCTAGTGCCCAATGTTGTTCTGAAAGTTTGCAATTTATTATGTGCTATTTTTTATCCACATAATATATGTAGTATAAATTACTTCTCTAATGATGTATCACCATGCTAATAAGCAATTTTTGGTACTAAGAAGTTGTGTTCTAGAACAGAACATTTGGCAAATGTGTATCCTTCGACAATACTTTAGGATAAACAAAGTGAGTATGATTTTGGGATCCTGGAGTTCTATCAGTTTTTTTGGAACTAAAAAGTGTTATTTTAGGAAGCACTGCAATAAACATTAATTACCAAGAAAAGATCCCCACACATCTCAAGCCTTTAAAGAATAAGTTAATGACAGGGTAAGAGCACATTATCTGGAAGACATGGACCTGAATGATGTGTGCCGGGTGAGCAGAGCATTGTCATTAGCCACACATGTCCTAAATATCTCAGAATGCCTTTGCCTGTGTGTCCAGCCAGATGCAAACAGAGGAGAAGAGGTGGGAACTGCAGCAGGGAAGCAACACCATGCAAATGGTTAGACTTTTTTTTCTGGTTTTATATTACCCATCAAAAATACTAAAAAAAAGAGCTTAAAAGAGATTAAAAGTCCAGTTCCATTTTGTCAGCGAGGAAGCAGCATCATCCAAAACAGGGGGAACCAAACAGCAAGTTTGCTGCATGTCAGGGTCTTTACTTAACGCAACCCTGTTTGTGGCAGTTTTCAGCTTTATTATTGAATACAGACAATAGCTTTCATTCCTTTGATACAAAAGCTGGAAATAAAAACAGGATTTGTGCCATCACCTAAGTGCCAGTCCCAGGATGCTCCTCCATACATTGTCCATCTTTGGGCTTCTCTGTTGGAGGGCATCCTCCGGGCATCTTGCATATCCCTTTTTTCAAGTCCCTCTCTTTGTGTGCTGTATTCCTGCATCTCTCAACTCCCAAGGGGGTGTAAAGTGCTGCATGCAATCCCTTGGACCTTGGGAAGAGCTAGGCCTGCACCTTCCTTCAGCAATCCTCAAAAACGTAAGATTCTCTTGCAGTGAGGAGGTTAAAAAAAGTGTGTGAAGGAAAGACAGGCCGCATCCGGATCTCCCTCTGAAAGCCATCTCATCTGCAAACTCTATTTGAAAACTGCAAAGGAGAGAAGTAGCTGCCATTAGAGCATAGAACTTGTGTACATAATTGCATTAAACAGCCAAAGCAAAGCATTATATAAAACTTGCATTCAATACCAACATGTAAAAAATAGATAAATCACCGGAAAAGCCGATTTCAAAAGCTTTTACTATTTTTTAAATTTACTGTGAAGCAGTCTCACTGTGAAGCAATGCCACCTCCTCCCTTTCAACTTTATAGTAAAAATCTCATAGTGGCTTCTGAGGTCATATCCCAAGATGTTTGTCCCATGATACCAAATTAAAATAGATAGGGGGAGGGGGTAGTATGCATTCAGTGATGTTTTACAGTATTAGAGCTGCATGGCACTGTATCTTCTTTCCTCCACTCTTATCACCTCCTCTCAGGCCCGGATTAAGACCTTTAGAGGCCTTAAGCACTTAAAATATTTGGGTGCCCCCATATATATCTAATTCAAAATATAAATAATAATAAACATTTACAATGTGTATCATTAACCTCCATTATTACTATTTTATTATTATTATTATTATTATTATTATTATTATTATTATTATTATTATTATTATTATATGTATGTCATTCTTTCATTTATTTTGGGAACCCTTTTTGTGGAACTTGGTTCAGCTGCACCATTTGTAGTTTTGCACCATATGGTCCATGGTAAATCCGACAATGGGAAATTTCCGTGATGTCCTTAGCACGTGCTTATTTTGCTTAATGGTTAATCCAGCCCTGCCTCCTCTCACTGCCGCCTTCAAGACTTTTCTCGTGCAGCCCCGACTATCTGGATTTCCTTGCCCCGTTCCATTAGACAATCTTCCTGCCTCAAAACATTTTAGAAATCACTAAAAACACCTGTTTAAATATCTTATCGCTTTCAGCCTTAATATGTACAACTACACACTCCACAGCTTAATATCACTTACACCCACAATCTACAGTACAACACACAGACACCTCCACTTGACTAAACAAATTGCGTTCACACTGCCATCTTGCATTTGTCACCCTCTTAATATCACACCTACGCCCTTAAATTGTAAGTTTGAGAGTTTTCAATCTTGTGTCAGTGCCTTGGAAAAAAGCTCTATGTACATTTGATTCTAAGCTCAAAAACAGGGCCCTCCATTCTTTATAAGGTGTTCATTTTTTTTGCCCCGTACTCACGGAATATGTTGGCGTGTTACAAATAAAGATAATAATAATAATAATAATAATATTATACAAATATATTAAAGCTTACTCTTGTGTCCTTTCTCCAAGGTGATTTCTGAATATGCTAGAAAACTCAATTGACTTGAGTGGAAAACTGATACTAAAGTGTTTACTTAATCCAATAAGTAAAATATACAAACACAGAGCGTACATTTAACTTATCTGCAGTAGGTAATAAATGAAAATCTATTTTTTTTTTTAACTATCACATAAGATCATGTCTATTACCTATTCTAGACTTTTAAAATATCATTGTCCCTTTTAAATTATCTACCCCATACATTATATATCATATTTGCTTTTCTGTTTGTATTAATTAATTAAATTAGTGCACTAATAATCTCTTATAGCTAGATCTAATTTTCTGTGAAATTTCAGCCGATGGGTCAAGCTTCTTCTGCTGTTAGAAGTAGTTATATCAGCTACTTAATCAAAAGTGAGAAAATGGTAGTTAGTTCTGCTATACATATATATATATATATATATATATATATATTTTACATTTTGCCAATGTACTGTTTATATAATATATATATATATATATATATATATTATATAAATAGTACATCTGTGTTCACATTTGAATGTCTAAAACAAGTTAAAAAAACTTGCTTCCTGCTCAGAATTCCAAGAAATACAGTTAGTAAACTGCATTCTGGGAAGCTGAGAAGGGACATGCAAATGTTCCCACAAATGCTTTGTTCTTCAATTCATAACCATTTTAAACATGGCTTCCTTTAAGCTTATGCCCGCTGAATTACACAGCGTTTATGCAAAGCCAATGTTGGATTATATATATATATATATATATATATATATATATATATATATATATATATATATATATATATATATATATATATACACAGGGTGGAAACTTCTGTAAATATAATGCACTTCTATGAAGGCTTCTTCCAGGCTCCTTGGAAACAGACTGTCAGGTTATTAAAAATATTCCTGGTTAATAAATTAAATATATACATAATATACATTCTCAATGCAGACAATACTACACTTTATGCTATTTATATTAAGAAAGGAGGGTAGTACCAGGTACCCATAAATGAATCATTGAAAAGTGCAAGCTCAGAGTAAAACAGAGAGGTCAGTAGGGTCACTCCCATTATGGTCATTATCACTGTGCTCAAAGCATATAATTAAATGTGAATTTACATGGTGCCACTTGGGAAGCTCACACAGTAAATGGAGCAGTATATTAAACATCATGCTACAAGCACAGACCCTCCACAGTCTTCACTCCTCCTCTAGTTGCACGATGACCTCCATATACCACAACACTATTTTTCCAGGACTTTTTTTATTATGGTTTTTATTAGGTACATGTCCTTTTTAGACCATTTTTACTGACTACTGAATAGATGTGCCATCCTGAACCAAAATATCAAAACCGTTGTATATTGATAGGGCCGAGGAATGGAAAGACAGTCAGGGGAAAGGGCGATGAGCGTGAGAAGAGGCAAAGAACAGAAGGGACTGATTGAGCAACAGAGTAGAAATTTGAGGAGAGAAAACAATAAAGAAAAGGAAATTTGGAGTGAATGAGTGAAATGATGATAAACATAGAAGGAGGACTGGAAGGAAAGAGGGTTTTCAAAAGAGAGCGAGAGAAAGATGACTGGTTGGAATTATTTCCTACTGTTCCTTTATTTACTGACACTTTAGACTCTAAATGACCAAAAGAGGACAAAGCACACTAAATCTAGCTTTTATTAGGTACATGTCCATTTTAGACCATTTTCATTGACTACTAAATAGATGTGCTACCCGAAACCATACTTTCAAGACCGTTGTATATTGAGAGAGCCAAGGAATAGAAAGACAGCCAGGGAAGAGGTGATGAGAGTGAGAAGAAGTAACGAACAGAAGCGAGTAGAAATTTGAGGAGAAAAAACAGAAAAGAAAAGGGAATTTGGAGTAAGAGAGTGAAAGGATGATGAACATAGAGGGAGGAATGGAAGGAAAGAATGTTTTCAAAAAAGAGAGAGAGATGAATGGTTGGAGTTATTTTCTACTGTTCATTTATTTACTGACACTTTAGACTCTAAATGATGAAAAGAGGCTAAAGCACACCAAATCTAATTTCACTAAGAACATTTACATTGATGAAATACACAGTTTTGGCATTTTCAAAAGTTTCCATTTCAAGAAGAAACCTTTAGCTATGGAATCTCTGCATCTCATCTATAACAAGATTGATAACTCGCAAACTTGCATTCTAAAGGGTATGGGTGAGGTACAGGAGAGTGATAGATGCATTGTGTATATAGAGGCTAAAGATGATAGGCTTCTTTGAACAGATGCTTTTTCAATGGGGTTTTGAATATTTCAGGCAGGAATATAGTCTAATGGAGTGAGGCAAGGAGTTCCAAAGAATAAGGGCAGCACGAGAAAAGTCCTGTACGTGGAGTGAGAGGAGGTGATAAGCGAGGAGGAAAGAAGAAGGTCACTAGCAGAGCGAAGAGGGTGAGTGGGAACATATTTTGAGACCAGGGCAGAGATATAAGAGGGTGCAATATTGTGGAGGGCTTTATATGTTAGGGTCCTGATTTTGAATTTTATTCAGGAGCCTATGGGAAGCCAGTGGAGTACCTGACAGGCAGAAATGTGCATTGATTGTGGCATATTGCAGATGCGTTCAATATGGATTAGAGTGGAGACAGCCGGGTGATGGGGAGGCCAGCAAGGAGAGAGTTGCAGTAGTCAAGGCGAGATATGATGAGATTGTGAATTTAAGTTGTGTCGTGTAAAGTAGGGATGTATTTTGGAGATATGTTTTAGGTAAAAATTACAAGATTTAGTGATTGAGTGAATGTGAGGAATGAAAGAGAGGGCAGGATCCAATAGAATACCAAGACAGCAGACAAGGGAGGTTGGAATGATGGCATTGTCAACAGTGAGAGATATGTGAGGATTGGAAACTGATGAAGAGGGTGGGAAGATAAGGAGCTCTGTCTTAGACATGTTAAGTTTGAGTTGACGGGCAGACATCCAGGAGGATATACTAGAGAGGCAGTTGGCAACTTGAGCTAGCAGAGAGGGAGATAGTTCAGGTGCTGAGAGGTAGATTTGAGTGTTATCTGCATATAGATTATACTGAAATCCCAAAGATTTTATTCGGGTACCAAGGGAGGATGTATAGATGGAGAAAAGGAGTGGGAGTAGGACGGAACCTTGGGGTACGCCGACAGTAAGAGGGCGAGGCAAAGAATAGGGGCTAGAGGAGGAGACACTAAATGTTTGATTTTTTAGATAAGATGTGAACCAAGAGAGAGCAGTGTGATGGATGCCAAGAGAGCAGAGAGTTTGAAAAAGAAGAGGGTAACCATATAATAATTTCCTAGCTAATTGTATCACCTGCTAACATCAATGTGAAAATCGGCTTAATAATAGCCAAAATGTTTTATTAAGTTAAAATAAATAAATACTGCCTAATGTGTTAATATTATTCATATTATCTGCCTCCAAAGTGGAGCTTCAATGCAAATAGTGAAATGTTTGAAAGTGGCTTTCCTTAGTGTTGGTGTTTTTGATAGGACTAATAGAAACCCTATCAGTCTGTAATGCCCTTTCCTGTTTAAGGAAGTAACTAAACAAACAATGCAATGGTTGCCTCCAATAAAGGCAATGACATAAATGACCCTTAGTTAAAACGATTAAAAAATGTTAATAAGAAAACTATATTCACAAATAATATGTAATCAATGATGAATATGCAACTATTTATATGATATTGCAACTTTTTACGAGTGTGACATCCCTTGAAAGAGTTACCTGGTCTAACAATACCTTAGCGGAGATGCTTCTCACCACCCGCTATTAGGTGTCCAAATGGTCACAAATCTGTCCTAATGGTTAATCACAGGTCTGAGTGCAGTTCCAACTACAATGAAGGAGGAAGGCAAAAGCTCCTACCAGGACAGACTCCTGGGTAGATTCTATCCCAACCCCTGGACCCCTGATAGGGGGTGGAGTAAAGCATACATGCTTAATTCTAAAACCATGAAGCTCAAATTAAAAGTATTAAAAACTACCCTGAGATGTATATCTTCAAATATTCTTTCTAGTTGTGATTCTGTTATTTAACAAACAAATGGACCCTTATTGTGTGAGTGCTCTAGTGGTGGTATAATTGCAGCATGCTTCTTGGGTTGAATTTGAGGCATCTGAGGAATTTGATTGCTCTTTGGGAATATCCAATATGCACACGTATGCATAATTTCTTGCTGATGTATTCTGACACTGTTTTATGGTTTTCGTAGTAAATGTATTTATGTCACAGTGGGAATATCCCATTGAGCCACTTTTCTGTTATTTTATACTAGTTGTTTTTTTTAACAAGGCTGTGTAGTTCATACCTCTGTGAAGGCAACACATAACAGTTGGAACCCTGATTATATTTTTATTGTTTTATTATCAAGTGATCAACATTTATCCGTATGTCTAGATGTCATGGAGAGATGTTGGAGTTGGAGTGTTTTATACGTAGTGACCAAAATACATATTACTTTTTTAAGGGTCACAGAAGTCACATGTATTCTATTTACATTTAATCAGCATGTTTAAACACAATAAAACATTTTCTAGGAAGAATTTACAGACTTGAAGTTTTTAATAAATGCCCATTGAAAGAAACAAAAATTACTAAGGAAGGATCTTCCTCCCACTTTGACCTGATAATTGATATAATCTGGGAGGAAACCCTGGGAAGTTATACTAAAACCAGCTAGGTGTGTTTTATTACTCAGCTTACTAATAATATAAATAGTTATTAAGCACATCATTCTTTATTTACTAGTACATGCCAAGTACTATGACGCTTTTAATGCACCTTTTATAAATTAAGCATGACTTTATTTAGGAACTGGTTAGCATTAGAAAAAAACTCAATGGGGTTTTTGAAACCTATATTTCATCTTTAGTGTTGCAGCTTCCAGCAGAGCTACTTTTCTCCACCCCTGTTAGGTTCCATATTTGCCAAGGTGTATGTCCTAACATTTCTACTGGACAAATCTAATTTGTATTCATAGATGTAGTCTGTTGGCTCAAATGGCCATCAGACCATTACGCAGATCATATTCTTCTATATTGCTGGCTGGATAACTAACCTGAATGTTGATTGAGCCATATTTGGCTCTAGGCTTCTAATTTCATAAAATGTTCTAACTCAAGGTCATTTCTGTTGGCACGCAAAACAAATATATATGAAATTCAAAATATGCTCTTTGTAAAAGTATGATAGAATGTTATACAAGGAGATTGTTAACTGTGACTTGAGCAATGTCCTCAGCACTTACGTGACAAAGTTCCTAATTTTTTTTACCATTTTCATTTCTATTAGTCAGAAATATTATTAGTCCACTCCATTTGAAGAGTTTTATCTTGGCTCACCTGTTAAGCTGAGGATAACGAGAATGATTATGGCGATCCCCAGCAAGATGGAGACGACACTCAGTAGCCTGGCCAGACGTCCTAATCTCCGGGCTCCATCCACATCTCCCTGTTGCAAGCTGTTTCGTGACTACAAGACCAACAATAAAACAAATTGAGGTTAGCATGTCCAATAACTTCTAATAAATAAGATAAAAATGTGGTAATATATTGCTGCTGTGTTTTTTGGCTATATATTTTGTCAATTATCGCTTTCCAGTACTTTGCTGAATGCTGTTGTCAATATTGTATGTTGTATATTTCCTTGTTCTCCTCCCCTGTACAGCGCTACGGAATATGTTGGCGCGATACAAATAAATGATAATAATAATAATAATAATAAAATGCTATTTGAGATATATATGTCCAGGTATGTTTATACCTGGGATTGTGGGAGAGCCATATCTTGACCCATCTTGTGGGAGGGGCCTTCTCTCGCCCTGCCTCTTCCTCTGCAGCCCTATAAGTACTTCCTGTTTGGCACACCTGTTGTTTCTCAGCTCTCTTGCTTTTGGCCTTACTGAGCCTATTCTTTTATTATTCACCTTTGTTGTTTTGTTGGCCTATTTCTTTGCAGTATCATTGCCGGCATCTCCTGCCGTGCAAATTAAATGTCCCCAAGGGCATTCCCATCCCTGGAGAGCAATGGTCCCAGGTAGGTCTTTTCTGCCTTTCATTGGAATTTGGCCCAAATCTACTGAGTTTACAACTTTGTCCGTGTCCAAGGTCGTACTTTCTGGCCTCTCAAGCACTACTTTGTGGATTTTGGCCCAAATCTACTAAACTTCGATCTTCCTCTAGATGTCCATAAGTCCTAAATCAGCCTTCTCTGGGCACTACATCTATAATTTTCTATAAAACGAAATCCACCTTTCACTAAGCTCTGCCTCAACCACACCTTCACAACTTCTCAATCAGCCTTCGCTAGGCACCATGGCAATTGTTGCTTTTACATAAATCATAAATCAGCCTTCTCTAGGCTTCATCACAACCACGCTTTTCATACTTTCTAACTCAGGCTTCCCTAGCTGTCACCTCAAACCCGCTCTCATGAGTCCTAAATCAGCTCTCTCTAGGTATCTCCTACTATGCTTTCCATAAGTCCTAAATTACTTTTAGTAGCCAATCCACAGTCGCTGCTGATCCCATGCTTATCAGCCGTCCTAGCTTTCACACAGGGAACTCTCTTCACTAGACCACTAGTAGTATTATTAGCAGTTACCGCTGAACATGGGGATTTCATGCATGGACTCATCTGGCCCACTAAGCAGGCCGGATGTCCGGTATCCCCTTTGACTATTCTTCCACTACCTCACCGTAAGATATATCACATATTATAATTGTCCTATTACGAATCGTCATCACGCTGTTTGCGTGGTCCGTACGATTTAGCTGGCTTAGCGATGAGCGCCACAGGCGCTCATCGCCTGGCGAGCCTCGCACAGCAAGGCGAGCAGTTAAACCGTAGTACTTTGCCAATGAGCGCCGCAGGCGCTCATTGCAGTCAAGCCTCGCATGGCGAGGCGAGCCATTAAACCGTAGCACTTTGGCAATGAGCGCCACAGGCGCTCATTGCAGGTGAGCCGTTAAACCGTAGCACTTTGGCAATGAGCGCCGCAGGCCATCATTGCAGGCGAGCCTCGCATAATACGTAGCACTTTGGCAATGAGCGCCGCAGGCGCTCATTGCAGGCGAGCCTCACATAGCGAGGCGAGCCGTTATACCGTAGCAACATGAAAAAAAATCCAAACACAATAAATACACACAGCACATACATAAAAAGCTTACCGACAGCACGAGGGAGCATCCACAACCTCAAAAAAGCAAGTTACACCTTCATTTAGCTCAAAATAAAAGAGTTTAGACACTAAAAAATTCTCTAAGCAAGAGAAAAAATGGCGGCTGAACAAAACGAAAACGAGGCTACAGCACTCTAACCACGAATAACACTTACGGATAATCCGCTAAGACGCATACCACACATTACGACATCGCAAAAATCGGACGCAACCCGCCGACAGGAAAAAAACAAAAACACAATAAATACACACAACACATACATAAAAAGCTTACCTACAGCAAGAGGAAGCATCCAGGACCTCAAAAAAACGACTTACACCTTCACTTAACTAAAAATAAAAGAGTTTACACTCTAAAAAATTCTCTAAGCGAGAGAAAAAATGGCGGCTGGACAAAACGAAAACGAGGGTACAGCACTATAACCACGGAAAACACCTACGGATAATCCGCTAAGACGCATACCACACATTACCCGCCATTTTACAATAATGCGGAAATACACAACTACGCTAACGGTTTCGGCTCGCGCACGCACACTATTACACTGCACACGTTAATCACGCTTACACAGCACCTCCACACCACTAATGCTGCAGCAACATCAAACAAGGTTCACAGCTCTTCAACACAATGCTTCAAAATAGGTAAAGTATATTCATTTATTAATTTGTATTATATATTTCAGTAGTACACACAAAACACCATTAGCTACCTTACAATTCCATATGTATAATAATAACTAAACAACTTTCCAAACATACACATCTCATTGCCGTCATTTTTTGACGGGCAATACGCTAGTATATATATATATATATATATATATATTTGTGTCTGGATAGGTATATAGATATATAAACAATACTTCTAAGTCAGTTACTGAAGGTAAAACAAAATGTCCACTCCCTAGCTGATGGTGAATAGCAAATATGGTACTTTAAGATAATTCAATAGAAAAACGAGACAAATAAAGATACTGGATAGAGAAAGTACCTTATATTAATTAAATGCGGAGAACAAATAATACAGTATAACTTTTAGTAGAATTATTTAAGAGGCAATATCATTTGCAAGGTGACATTGCCGCAAACAATTCTAATAAAGGTTATATTTTATTTATTCTCCACATTCTTTAGATTAATATAGTTATTATTATTTTTATTTTTTTAAATCATCAACATAAAGCAGTGAAGCATGTAAAGCTTCAGAGTCTCTTTACTACAGAGAAATTTCAACATTGTAATTTGTTATACTTCTTTCAATATCCTATGGATGGGAATACAATGCCTTTTAACATTATACAGACTAACAGAGACTACAAAACTAGACTAATCTCAGTACCCAGATTTTAACTAACATTTTAACCACTTATTCCCATTAATTAATTGATAGAAAGCTAAATACAGAAAGCTCAGACCCTGCACGTCACCCTCCAGCAGGACACCCTCCTCCAACTCTCTCTAGCTCAGACCCTGCATGTCACCCTCCAGCAGGACACCCTCCTCCATCTCTCTCTCTAGCTCAGACTCTGCATGTCACCCTCCAGCAGGACACCCTCCTCCAACTCTCTCTAGCTCAGACCCTGCATGTCACCCTCCAGCAGGACACCCTCCTCCAACTCTCTCTAGCTCAGACCCTGCATGTCACCCTCCAGCAGGACACCCTCCTCCAACTCTCTCTAGCTCAGACCCTACATGTCACCCTCCAGATGGACATCCTCCTCCATCTCTCTCTAGCTCAGACCCTGCATGTCACCCTCCAGCAGGACATCCTCCTCCATCTCTCTCTAGCGCAGATCCTGCATGTCACCCTCCAGATGGACACGCTCCTCCAGCTCTCTCTCTAGCTCAGACCCTGCATGTCACCCTCCAGCAGGACACCCTCCTCCAACTCTCTCTAGCTCAGACCCTGCATGTCACCCTCCAGATGGACACGCTCCTCCCGCTCTCCTTCTAGCTCAGACCCTGCAAGTCACCCTCCAGATGGACACCCTCCTCCAGCTCTCTCTCTCGCTCAGACTCTGCATGTCACCCTGCAGCAGGTCACCCTCCTCCAACTCTCTCTAGCTCAGACTCTGCATGTCACCCTCCAGCAGGACATCCTCCTCCAGCTCTCTCTAGCTCAGACCCTGCATGTCACCCTCCAGATGGACACGCTCCTCCAGCTCTCTCTCTCGCTCAGACTCTGCATGTCACCCTCCAGCAGGACATCCTCCTCCAGCTCTCTCTCTAGCTCAGACCCTGCATGTCACCCTCCAGCAGGACACCCTCCTCCAGCTCTCTCTCTAGCTCAGATCCTGCATGTCACCCTCCAGCAGGACACCCTCCTCCAACTCTCTCTAGCTCAGACCCTGCATGTCACCCTCCAGATGGACACGCTCCTCCAGCTCTCTCTCTAGCTCAGACCCTGCATGTCACCCTCCAGCAGGACACCCTCCTCCAACTCTCTCTAGCTCAGACCCTGCATGTCACCCTCCAGATGGACACGCTCCTCCAGCTCTCTCTCTAGCTCAGACCCTGCATGTCACCCTCCAGATGGACACCCTCCTCCAGTTCTCTCTCTCGCTCAGACTCTGCATGTCACCCTGCAGCAGGTCACCCTCCTCCAACTCTCTCTAGCTCAGACTCTGCATGTCACCCTCCAGCAGGACATCCTCCTCCAGCTCTCTCTCTAGCTCAGACCCTGCATGTCACCCTCCAGCAGGACACGCTCCTCCAGCTCTCTCTCTAGCTCAGACCCTGCATGTCACCCTCCAGCAGGACACCCTCCTCCATCTCTCTCTAGCTCAGACCCTGCATGTCACCCTGCAGCAGGACACCCTCCTCAGACTCTCTCTAGCTCAGACTCTGCATGTCACCCTCCAGCAGGACACCCTCCTCCAACTCTCTCTAGCTCAGACTCTGCATGCCCCCCCCCCCCCCCCAGCAGGACACCCTCCTCCAGCTCTCTCTCTAGCTCAGACCCTGCATGTCACCCTCCAGCAGGACATCCTCCTCCAACTCTCTCTAGCTCAGACCCTGCATGTCACCCTCCAGTAGGACACCCTCCTCCATCTCTCTCTAGCTCAGACCCTGCATGTCACCCTCCAGCAGGACATCCTCCTCCAGCGCTCTCTCTAGCTCAGACCCTGCATGTCACCCTCCAGCAGGACATCCTCCTCCAACTCTCTCTAGCTCAGACTCTGCATGTCACCCTCCAGCAGGACACCCTCCTCCAGCTCTCTCTCTAGCTCAGACCCTGCATGTCACCCTCCAGCAGGACACCCTCCTCCAACTCTCTCTAGCTCAGACTCTGCATGCCCCCCCCCCCCCCCCCCGCAGCAGGACACCCTCCTCCAGCTCTCTCTCTAGCTCAGATCCTGCATGTCACCCTCCAGCAGGACACCCTCCTCCAGCTCTCTCTCTAGCTCAGACCCTGCATGTCACCCTCCAGCAGGACACCCTCCTCCAGCTCTCTCTCTAGCTCAGACCCTGCATGTCACCCTCCAGCAGGACACCCTCCTCCAGCTCTCTCTCTAGCTCAGACCCTGCATGTCACCCTCCAGCAGGACACCCTCCTCCAGCTCTCTCTCTGTAGCTCAGACTCTGCATGTCACCCTCCAGCAGGACACCCTCCTCCAGATCTCTCTCTGTAGCTCAGACTCTGCATGTCACCCTCCAGCAGGACACCCTCCTCCAGCTCTCTCTAGCTCAGACCCTGCATGTCACCCTCCAGATGGACATGCTCCTCCAGCTCTCTCTCTCGCTCAGACTCTGCATGTCACCCTCCAGCAGGACACCCTCCTCCAGCTCTCTCTAGCTCAGACCCTGCATGTCACCCTGCAGCAGGACACCCTCCTCCAACTCTCTCTCTAGCTCAGACTCTGCATGTCACCCTCCAGCAGGACACCCTCCTCCAGCTCTCTCTAGCTCAGACCCTGCATGTCACCCTCCAGCAGGACACCCTCCTCCAGCTCTCTCTCTAGCTCAGACCCTGCATGTCACCCTCCAGCAGGACACCCTCCTCCAGCTCTCTCTCTAGCTCAGACCCTGCATGTCACCCTCCAGCAGGACACCCTCCTCCATCCCTCTCTCTAGCTCAGACCCTGCATGTCACCCTCCAGCAGGACACCCTCCTCCATCCCTCTCTCTAGCTCAGACCCTGCATGTCACCCTCCAGATGGACACGCTCCTCCAGCGCTCTCTCTAGCTCAGACTATGCATGTCACGCTCCAGCAGGACACCCTCCTCCATCCCTCTCTCTAGCTCAACCCTGCATGTCACCCTCCAACAGGACACCCTCCTCCAGCTCTCTCTCTCTAGCTCAACCCTGCATGTCACCCTCCAACAGGACACCCTCCTCCAGCTCTCTCTCTAGCTCAGACCCTGCATGTCACCCTCCAACAGGACACCCTCCTCCAGCTCTCTCTCTCTAGCTCAGACCCTGCATGTCACCCTCCAGCAGGATATACTCTTCCAGCGCTCTCTCCTGCTAAGACTCTGCATGTCCCCCTCCAGCAGGACACCTTGCTTTTATATGTAACGCACATGGGTATTTTTTTCCCAATTTTAGACCTTTTTGTATAGATAACGCGAGCATTATCTACCAAAAAATACGGTTAATTTAGTTAGGAGTAACATTTTGATTTTGATTCCAAGAATCCACTTGTTCTTAAGGTCTCAAAAATATTGGGTTTCTGAGTAAAGCCATACAAGTTGTGTACAATATATACAAATGGAACTATAATGAAAAGTCCTGGTTATGGCACACAGTGGAATAAAATGTATTCTGCTACTGAAAATATAGTATGTAAGATATGTCAAGATCTTGAGACAAGACCTTGAGTCACAATAAAGCAAGACTATTTTGTTTATCTGGAGAGGTCATGGGGCTGATCTAGATAAAATTTGTATAAACAAAAGGTCCTAGTGGTTCCTTACATGTTACACTAACATAAGGCTATCTAGTTATCCCAGCAAGTCCTGTTCCATGCTACAAGCAATAGACCCTTTTGTGTAGATGCTCAAAATAGCCAATTGCCCACTTACAGCATAGAATGTATTCTTTGACTACCCACTACAAAACTGTGGGAAAGTAATGTATTTACTAGACACTCCCCCATCTTAAGTAACACATCCATTAGCAATTTAACAAATTATTCTTTAATTCCTGCTTCCTGTGGGTCCCCAGTCAAGCAAGTTAAAAATTATATATATATATATATATATATATATATATATATATATTAGTCTGAGACTGTGCAATGCTGTATGTCCAGCAGTGCTGAACTGAAGGTATTAATTGAGTTAGAGCACAATCAATAAGTGCAGTTGAAATCATACAGTAGGTACTATAAAGGCCTGCAGTCAAGATGGCAGCGGAGAGAGAGGTCGTTCCTTAAAGAAACCTGTATTTGCACTTACTAAGGACATGCACAGTGTAGACAAGCTATATTAGGAGGAGAGCAACACAGAGTGGGAGTCTGCTAATGTTCCAAGAGACAATGTATTGCTTAAAGACACTGCACTATATAACCCCATGGAGAAGTCCGTTTTATATGGTTCAGAGATTAAGAAGACGTCAAATAGTGTTCTAAGAGTCCGGGGGGTGGAGCTAAATCTGAAAAACCTTATAAATAATGGGACTCTAAGGGCCACACTTACTATATATATATATATATATATATATATATATATATATATATATACACACACACTAACGACTTGCCCATCAAAAAATTACAACATCAAAAAGTGAAACCTGGCAATGCTGTTTGCCACACAATGGGAGCCTCTCCCCCTCTACTTTACTGGCCTTGCAATGAGCGCCTTTGGCACTCATCACAGACCATGCAATAAGCACCTTCGGCGCTCATAACGGGCCTTGCAATGAATGCCTTCAGTGCTCATTGCGAGCCTCCCCCCCATCTCTCCCACCGTCTATTTTACTGTCTTCGCAATGAGCACCCCCCTCTCTCTGTGCCTCTTCCCCCATCTCCCTCTGTGCCTCTTCCCCCCCTCTGCCTCTGTGCCTCTCCCCCCTCTGCCTCTGTGCCTCTTCCCTCCCCTCTACCTCTGTGCCTCTTCGGCCACTCTACCTCTGTGCCTCTTCCCCCCTCTGCCTCTGTGCCTCTTCCCCCCCCCTCTGTGCCTCTTCCCCCCTCTCCCTCTGTGCCTCTTCCCCCCTATCCCTCTGTGCCTCTCCCCCCTCTCCCTCTGTCTCTTCCCCCCTCTCCCTCTGTGCTTCTTCCCCCCCCCCTGCCTCTGTGCCACTTCCCCCCACTGCCTCTGTGCCACTTCCCCCCATCTGCCTCTGTGCCTCTTCTCCCCCTCTCCCTCTGTGCCTCTTCCCCCTCTCCCTCTGTGTCTCTTCCCACCCTCTCCCTCTGTGCCTCTTCCTCCCTCTCCCTCTGTGCCTCTTCCTCCCCCTCTGCCTCTGTGCCTCTTCCCCCCCTCTGCCTCTGTGCCTCTTCCCCCCCTCTGCCTCTGTGCCTCTTCCCCCCCCCCCTCTGCCTCTGTGCCTCTTCCCCCCCTCTGCCTCTGTGCCTTCCCCCCCCTCTGTGTCTCTTCCCCATCTCCCTCTGTGTCTCTTCCCCCCTCTCCCTCTGTGTCTCTTCCCCCCTCTCCCTCTGTGTCTCTTCCCCCCCTCTCCCTCTGTGTCTCTTCCCCCCCTCTCCCTCTGTGACTCTTCCCCCCTCTCCCTCTGTGTCTCTTCCCCCTCTCCCTCTGTGTCTCTTCCCCCCCCCCTCTCCCTCTGTGTCTCTCCCCCCCTTCTCCCTCTGTGTCTCTCCCCCCCTTCTCCCTCTGTGTCTCTTCCCCCCTCTCCCTCTGTGTCTCTTCCCCCCCTCTCCCTCTGTGCCTCTCCCCCCCTCTCCCTCTGTGCCTCTCCCCCCCTCTCCCTCTGTGCCTCTCCCCCTCTCCCTCTGTGCCTCTCCCCCCTCTCCCTCTGTGCCTCTCCCCCCTCTCCCTCTGTGCCTCTCCCCCCTCTCCCTCTGTGCCTCTCCCCCTCTCCCTCTGTGCCTCTCCCCCCCTCTCCCTCTGTGCCTCTCCCCCCCGTCTCCCTCTGTGCCTCTCCCCCCCGTCTCCCTCTGTGCCTCTCCCCCCCCCGTCTCCCTCTGTGCCTCTCCCCCCCCCTCTCCTTCTGTGCCTCTCCCCCCCCTCTCCTTCTGTGCCTCTCCACCCCCCTCTCCTTCTGTGCCTCTCCACCCCCTCTCCTTCTGTGCCTCTCCACCCCCCTCTCCTTCTGTGCCTCTCCACCCCCCTCTCCTTCTGTGCCTCTCCACCCCCCTCTCCTTCTGTGCCTCTCTACCCCCCTCTCCTTCTGTGCCTCTCCACCCCCCTCTCCTTCTGTGCCTCTTCCCCTCCTTCTCTCTGTATCTCTCCCCCCACTCCCTCTGTGTCTCTTCCCTCTCTTTCCCTCTCAAATATAATCACTAATGTACTATTCATTGTCTGTACTACTGTACTTTGTACGGTGGAGGGTTTCTATCACTCTTAGCCCACCATATGTGAAACGATATATATATGAGTGGGGTAGCCATGAATATCCGGTAATCTTAATGAATAATCAAAATTTTGCAGTATGTAGTGATACTTTTTTATTCGAGAACCGGTTATAATGACAAGCTTTTATGCACATCCTCCAATGTGGCTTATATAATAGAATGCACAGCATGTGAAAAGGGCTGTTAGATTGGGGAAAATTGCATCTAAGGGTTCATCTGCACCGACATTCTATCTAAAAGTGCAATGAAAACAGTTATTACCCCAGTTGGACATAATGTTACCCTGAATGATCACTTCGTCCAAAACAGGAGGATCAAAACACTCAGAGTAATTTCCAAAACATCCAGGAAAGAAAAACATTTGAAACGGAGATGATGACACTAAAGATACAGGATTTAAAATGGACATGGGCTTGGGTTTCTTAGCACATTATCAAAATTTCTTATGATCCTGCTTTACTGCTGTTTTTCAACTCTTTAATATGTGTGGGCATTTACGGCCCTGATAACACTGCCTTTCTTCTTATTTCGAGCACTTCACCAAACAAGTACTTTATTTAAGATTTGTGATGATGATATATATATATATATATATATATATATATATATATATATATATATATATAAGTGGGGTAGCCGTGAATGTCCAGTAATCCAGTTGAATAATCAGAGTATTGCAGTGAATAGTGATACCTTTTTTATTAGACAAATGTATTCATAATAAAGCGACGAGCTTTCAGGAGATAATGTCTCTCTTTTGACTTGATAAATTCAACTATATATATATATATATATATATATATATATATATATATATATATGTATGTAATAACAAGCCACATGCTAATGACTGAAATATTATTATTAAACCAACATGTATTTATATATAAACTAATTTAAACTTAGAAAATCATGTATTATTACTGTGGAAGAAAGAATTACAGTACTCTGCTTTTATGTATGACTTTATTGTACAAATGATCACATGGAGAGAGGGGCTTCCATTCAGCAAACAATGTCATATTTATCGTAAAAGAAACATAAATTCAAATGATAACCTATTGTATGAGCACTACGATGGTCCTTGTACCATATACTGAGAAATTATACAAACAAGCATGTAACAACTAAATTGTAATGTATGTTTCAAAACACTAATTTCATGCTAAATAAAAAAAATGTGTTGTGTACAAATATGCTTCTTTAAATGTATTATAGAAATAATTGACTTCAATCACCTTAAAGGAAGTGTATCTACATTTTAGCAGATGTTTGATTTTGAGGATCTAAACATGCTAAAACATACTATATATTTTTTCAGTTTTCTTTCTCAGTAATAATAATGTCAAAGCCTAGAGAGTTTGATACGGTCTATAACTCTCAGGATCTCTGGCAGAATGGCAAGCTGCAATCCTGTGTGTGCATGAAATGTATTAAGATGGAGAAATGTATACTGTCAGATTTCCTTAACAGGGCTACTGAAGTCACCATGTGTTCTCTACACATTCAGATAGAGTTTTTGTTGAAAGAGTATTTTCCTTTTTGATATTACTGCTACATTAATTGAGTTATAGGCATTTTAGTCAGAGGTGTTAACGAGCCTGTATCCCAATCTGCCCTGGCCAGTTAGGAAGTGGTGTATTTCTAATATTAGTTATATTATTGTTTTTACTTATTGGTAGTAGTAGTAGTAGTGGTGATGGTGATGGTGGTAGTAGTAGTAGTAGTGGTGATGGTGGTGGTGGTAGTAGTAGTAGTAGTAGTAGTAGTAGTAGTAGTATAGAGTTATGACTGTAAGGTTAAATCAGCTGTCTTTGAAATTTAAGACTGCGAGTTCAAACTTCACCAGTTTCTTTTTTTCACATTTTATATTCTAGTTGTTGTTTTGATACAGAATAAAACATAGAACAAATATAAACTGCAAATAAGTGATTATTAGAAAAATATAATGTTGTAATACTTTTAAAATTGTGTTTAAAAAATTTTTTGAATAAAAAGGGGATGAATTGGATTTGAACTCACAACCTCTTGTATCAGAGGTAATTACATTTACTATCTCTCTTGATGATAAAGCTTAAGTACAGAAATCAATAAATCTAAAATATAATTAGACTGATCGACTTTCCCTCCATCCTCATATCTCTGCAGGTTTTAGTGGACGCTTCAAAGGATATACGAGCAATAACACAATTTGCAACATACGGTAAGTCAATTGTTGAATGTAAATACATTTTCTGCATTTTCTTTTTCTATCCTCTACTTGATGGTGCACAGTTTTTTATAACTTCCATGCCACTTTAATTGCTAACATGTGTTGAATTTAGATATAATATAATTATTTTTTCTGTGAATTCACAGTATCACATTTCTTATTAAAGGGCAATTTACCTCACTGTAAGTGCTCTTCATGTTGTGAAAGAGCACAAGATTATACGTTAAAACAAACTATTTTTCTTAATTACACTAATTACAGCTAAAAGATCTAAAGTTTTAAGTCTGTTTACATACAAAGTGTATCCTGCCTACTAGCTGTTGAATGAATAATAACAGATAACTGTGCGGGATGGTAAAGACAGTTATCAATAGCAGTTTGTCCCTGAACTCAGGACTGCACTAACCAGTTAACCTGACCTAGGGCCATATTCATTTGAGGTTTCGGGCGATTTGGTAGCCCCTAAGTGAGGTCGCAAGTTAATTTGCTATTCAATTGGCGGGCTCCAAACGGCTTCCGAGTTACAGCCTTGAAACATTGCGATGGTTAAACCCATAACTTACAGCCTCCCGAAGCTTTTGATCTTTCAAGGTCGCAAGAGTTACGATAGCTAAAATCGCAAATCGCTATTCGATTGCTCAATTTCCCCAAGCCCGCAAATGTTTTCACACCAGTAAATGGCAAAAGGAGAAAATCCTACGAGTGCTAGAGAGGACCCGCAAGGGGGTTAAACACCTATTCGTTGCACTGTAATAAAATGCAAATAAAAAATCAATACTGCACTGTAAATAACGGGGAAAGCGAAGAAAGTCATTACAATTAATTGCACAACAGTCTTAAGCTCGCAAATCGTCAGGAAATGAAATTTTATTTTATGTTTCATTTTAGGGTTAAATCAATCTTGGGTATCAATGAGTTAATACATATCAGGCCACCCATATGGACTAGAACAGTATTGGCATTCATTTTCATAATTCTTTATTTTGAGGGTTTGCGAGTCTGATCGCATATCGGACACCCAAACCTAATTGATTGACATGTAACCTCCATGTTTTACTGCCCTAATCATGATGACGGACTCGTTTTCTATTGGCTGATTCGAAATGGGAGGTTATGGGCTTGCTTAATTGATCATGTTCCCGCCCTGAACTGCTACTCACCAGTGCATGGTTTACGGTTTCGGCTTTGGGACAGTAACTTGCGGCCTTGAGCAATTAAAAAGCATCACAATCAGAGATGAACGGGAGCCGCGGACATACGTCCGTCTACAATCTAGTTGCGGGCTTCGAATTGAATGTGGCTCCTATTTAGGTAATTCCTGCATTCCATGCTCTACGGGCTTCGAATTGAATGTGGCTCCTATTTAGGTAATTCCTGCATTCCATGCTCTACACAGATTTGTTAAGGGTTAACTCTTCTTTTTTTTTGCTCACTACAAAGAGCTGTAGCTGTGGATCTGGCAGTGGGCAGTCAGTGACACATGTAAACACTGATTTAATTAATTGATTTGATTTCTCCGTGAAAAATGCACGTATTTCAAAAATTCTAAAAGTATATCAAAATGCTTCTGTTGCAAATTATGCTTAATTAAGTGGCCCATTAAGCTTATACAGGGATGGAGGGGAATTCACTTTTTGTTCTTAAAAACAGTTATTGATGGTTTTAAATCGGATCCAATTGATTTGGTGACAGAGAATAATTTCAGACTGTATTTGAACATTGACCTTTTTATACCAGGAGTGTAACAGTGACACCAAAGAAATAAAGATTTGTGTGTCCAATTATCCTAATGCCCCTTCTCTTTCTTTGCTTCCTGTACTTTGCTGAATCCCTTATGAGCTGCAGGATTACACTTTGCCCAGATCCACTCACCAAACTTTAATGTGCATTAAGGCTTGACATGAATTATTAAAGTTGTCTCTTACTGTTGATGTTTTCCATTGTATTAGTCTAATTTTTATAGTGCAAAATCATTTGTTCATTGGTGTAGGCCGATACATTTTTATGTGAACAAATAATTCATTATTTAGAAGTATGTTTCAGGAGTTCGCCTCTTTACTGCAGTTCAAGCATTACTGAATCACTAGTTATTTAAATTGAAACCGCACATTAAAGGGCTACTGTACAATACAATAAGGATTAATTTATTTATTTAGATACTGATTAGCAATATAATGAGTATCTGATGATGATAAGTTCAATGTAGCTTTTAAAATGTACATGTGAAGTTTAGTGTTAGACTTCAGCAGATATGTTGCTCTCCACACCTATCAAGTGTCCATGGGGTGCGGATGATCTGGTAAAAGGAGCTGTCCTGATAGGGGTCTTTTTCAGTTTTCATTATAACATTTGTTATCTACCCATTTCCTTGCAGAAAAGATTTACAACAGCTTTCTGGGCAGATCTGTACAGGGGAGCTGTCCTGATAGTCGCCTTTATCTGTGTCCTGATAACACTATTTATCTGCCTACTTCCCTGCTGTGGCTGTTATAGGCGAACCAGTTAGAAAAAGAAAGTCAGAGAACCAAGAGGTCACACCACCCTAAATCCGAGCAGGGTTGGGTCTGATCAGTACTTGGATGGGAGACCACATTGCCATTGTTTTCTCTGCATTCAAATTCTCCTCCCAAGTCATAAAAATCATAAGTAAAAAAACAAATGGTTGATTTCACAATAGGACCCAGTACTACTGTAAAAGTCTGGGCCCCCTCAATAAACACAAAGCTTAATTATAACCGCAAACTGACTTTGAGCAGGATTCAATTACGCAATTGTAGGTTACTGGAGGCCGTAATGGAGCCCGTAAGCTAATTTGCTAAATACGAGCAGGGTTGGGTCTGATCAGTACTTGGATGGGAGACCACATTGCCATTGTTTTCTCTGCATTCAAATTCTCCTCCCAAGTCATAAAAATCATAAGTAAAAAAACAAATGGTTGATTTCACAATAGGACCCAGTACTACTGTAAAAGTCTGGGCCCCCTCAATAAACACAAAGCTTAATTATAACCGCAAACTGACTTTGAGCAGGATTCAATTACGCAATTGTAGGTTACTGGAGGCCGTAATGGAGCCCGTAAGCTAATTTGCTAAATACGAGCAGGGTTGGGTCTGATCAGTACTTGGATGGGAGACCACATTGCCATTGTTTTCTCTGCATTCAAATTCTCCTCCCAAGTCATAAAAATCATAAGTAAAAAAACAAATGGTTGATTTCACAATAGGACCCAGTACTACTGTAAAAGTCTGGGCCCCCTCAATAAACACAAAGCTTAATTATAACCGCAAACTGACTTTAAGCAGGATTCAATTACGCAATTGTAGGTTACTGGAGGCCGTAATGGAGCCCGTAAGCTAATCTGCTATTAATTAATTGCACAACACTCTCACACTCACAAATCGGCAATACATTTTTTTTATTATTATGTTTAATTTCGGGATTATATTGATCTCGGGGATCAATGAGTTAATACATATTAGGCCACCCATATGGACTAGAACAGTATTGGCATTCATTTTTATTATTCAGTGTTTTGCAAGTCCGATCGCATATCTGACTTCTAAACGCTAATTGATTGATATATATCCTCCATGTTTTACTGACCTGATGCTGACTGTCTAATTTTCGATTGGCTGTTTCTAAATGGGTAGTTACGGCTTTGCTTAATTGATCATGTCCGCGCCCTGGAATGCTTCATACTATTGCATGGTTTACGGTTTCGGCTTTCGGCCCGTAACTTGCGGGCTTGTTCAATTGAATCGCTCCAGAATTGTAGCCAAGTTCAAGCCCGTAGCATCCCTGCAGACATACAGCCAGTATACCGCAAAATGTGGGCTTCTAATTAAATCGGGCTCTTAGTTGCTAGTAAAACAACTTTATAAAATAACCAAAAGCTCTCATTTCCCAAACAATCTAATTTAAATAAAATTCCTGTTTAAAGAACCATTGTAATAAGATATTTTAATTGTGTATTGATCATTTATAAAATTCCTATTTAATAATTTCTAACATTAATATTACATTTTAAATTCACTTTTAAAGATTAAAGCATCAGCGTCCAACTGAGTGTTTGTCTCCACCATCATAAGGTCAGCAAGGGGAGGTTGGGGGGGTTTGGCTAATAGACAGGTCTAAAGAATTTTAAGAACAATCTAATTAGATATGAGGCCAAACAATTATTCATAGACTGCCCCGATGGCAAAAGTTTGTTGCAAGGGAAATTATTTTAACACAGCAAATCTCAGCCAATTGAGAGCATTGTGCTGGAATAACTTTGTGCCTACCTGATAAACTGGACCTCCATGCCTCATTGAGCTTATAGTAGTCAGTGACCAGCAGCAGCCAAATCTGGTTTCTAAGTTTAATATTGAATACTGATTTTTATTTTAATAAATATGTTTTTTTCATCAATGAAGAATGCCTAATATCTAGCTAATGAATTTATGGTTGTTTAATAACCAAATATTCTTCTTCATCTTCTGACTATTATTATTATTATTCTTATTATTATTAATAGTAAATCATTAATAACCTGATTCTTACTGGGGCTTGTTTAAACCCCCCTCCCCAGTCCTGATAATAACAATGTATAACATTTCAGATGAAGATGCACTTAATTTCTGAGGCAATACATTAGAGATTGTATATATTTTTTTTTATTTAAAATATTCTGGCAATTTACAAGTTCAGTTCTTCAAAATGGTATAGTTACTACAACATTGGTCGGATCTTTCCCTTTAATACTGCGCCGGCAGTGGCAGCAGTAGTTGCCGCAAAAAGTTGCTAGATGACGCTGCCGATATTTTGCATCGCTGCCGATATTTTAGAGAAGTTGTAACCTTTGAAAGATTCCCTAACCCTTAAACTAACTCTTACCCTCACACCTAACCCTAACAGTTTACCTAACCCTAACGCTATGATATTGGCACGGAAATATTTGCAGCGCCATCTTGTGGTTGGTTGCCTTAACTGCTGCTGCCACTGTTGATGGTGGTGGCGAATTTAAAAAAGGGAAGGACCCAGTGGTCGTTTTGAGGGAACACTTCAACCTCAAAATCTTTTTTTTTTTTTTTTATGTTATTCTTAAAGAGCATGAAAATGGCTATATATTGTGTTATGCAAATGAGCAGCTCCCAAATACCAATTAGTTGTTCTGATGTGCTAATTAGTAACACCACAGATAGACACGCAAGGCCCCCAATGTTTTTATGCAAGTGGTTCCTCTCCACCACTCTTATCAATTTTAAATGCTGTTTAAAAATGTTGGGATGGCATTGTTCATTTAGACCACTTTCCAGTTATTTTTACAATTTCTTCATGCGATAACACATTGACAAGATTATTACTCTTAACATCCCTTTTTAACATTTTGTTGAAGCATCATGAATCTTACAAATAATATTTTAGCATTCCATATGCTACTTTGAGAAACTGAACTTGACAATGAGCAAATCAAAGAAAAAGTAAATAGAGCTTTTACATTTGTAATTATCATATACTAGCGACTTGCCCATCAAAAATGATGGCAATATAATTTGAAGCCTGGCAATGGTGCTTGCCACACAATGCAAGGCTCTCCCCCTCTAACTTGTGGGCCTCGCGATAAGCGCGCTTGGCGCTCATTGTGAGCCTCTCACACCCACTACTTATACTTTTTCTCTTTCCCTCCCATTCCCTCCCGTGTGTCTCTTTCCACCCTCTCCACCCTCTCCCTCCTCTGTGCTTCTGTTTCCATTAACGAGTGTGAAACAGATTGCGGGCTTGAGAAATTGATAATTTCCCCAAGCCCGAAATGGTTTTCCGATTTACGAGCTTGGAAAAATATTACAGCTTTAGGGCCGACATTTTTTCTCTTGGCAAAAAACGCCAATTAAATTGCAAATTAGTTTGCAACCTCACTTACATGCTCCCTGCCTCTCCCACTGTGCTGTGTGTGAGGTTGTAAGTAAATTTTCTAATCAATTGGCTTTTTTTGGCGGCCCCCGAACGTCTTTCGAGTTACAGGCTTGAAAAAAAATCATGGCCATTAAACCCGTACATTTTTTTGAAGCCTGTAACTCGTAAGCCGTTCGGAGCCTCTCCAAACCCCCTCTATGTTATGGGCCTCACGATGAGTGTCTTCTGCTCTCATTGGGAGGCCCGCATTGAGCGCCTTCGGTGCTAATTGCGCATGAGCCAGCCCGTAAATTTTAACATTGTGTGACGACAACTTGCAATTACAACAACTATTATATGTGATTCGGCTGTGTAGGGAACCATTACTAAAGTATCTGATGATCTGCTTTGGAAGATGTGAGGGTACCTACGGATGCTTTTAATTGCTTCATATGAAAGCTATAACAGCATGGAAATCTTATCTGTGTCCCTGGCCCCCTCCTCACAAGAAGAACTAAGTAACAGACCCTACAATGGCAAGTCTCTGCAACAAAATTACATACAATAGCAAATAACTTGAAAGCTGTATAGATTTATCTTATATTTGTATGAAAATGTTCCCCCCTATCTATCTATCATCTATATAAATATATATATATATATATATATATATATATATATATATATATATATATTTATTTATTTATTTATATATATATATATATATATATATATATATATATATATATATATATATATATATATATATATATATATATATACACACACACTTTTATGCAAATGTTTGGGTATCTCTGACCGAAAATGACAATGTATGACTAATCATGTTGCCCTGAAATGCACACAAAATATATGTAATGTCATAATGATAGTAATAATATCTAAAAAAAATGGGCCCTATATCTGTATAATGAGACAAATCCATGTTTTTACATAATTCTAATGCCAATTCATGGATACATCAGCAAGATCACAACATAAACTATGGCAATCTCCAGACCTAATAAATGTTAATTAAATGTTAGTAATATCATCAAGATATTTCCTAATCCTTCTCTAATCAATCCATAAGTAAACACTGCACATCAAAACACTGAATTATGTTATGCATCTAAGAAGCTGAAAGAAAAAATCTCTTATTCTTATATAGCGCCAGTGGAGCAGCCACCGCAGGAGCAAGATATTGAGAAGGGGGTCAATTTATGTGTGCCCTTGACCCTACATATGGTTCCTACACTACAATGGTTGTGTTTGACCTCACAGACCCTCTTGTCCCACAAATTCACCCTCCACTGACATGCTGTTATTGGGAGGACCCAGGGTCTTGGGCTGCTGCCTCACCCCCAGCTCCTGCAACACAATCATGCCCAGCAGACTTAAGCACTGAAATACAGGAGCATCAGTGTGAGATGGGCAGGTATTTACAGAGAGATATGCTCCAAGAGATGAGATGGATTGGTGATAATGGGAGGAACATTGAACTGGAACTACAGCAACACTGCTTCCAACAATAAGATTTTGCCTGGTCCATGGAGGAGCAGCTCACTGGACTAAAGCAGAACTTGACCAGAGTGGGGGACCACATTGCAGACGTTGGTGTACATTTTCAATCCCCATCCACCACTCCCAAAGATTGGTCCTACCAACATAACCCCCCACATCTGCCTACCCCAACAGCAGCTCTTATATCTCACCCAGCAGCTCCTGGCAGACTCTGAAGTCGAAATCATGTGGTGATGGAGGAGAAGGGCCTCCTTTGTCCAAGAGGGGCGGGAGATAAGGGGCTGCATCGACTACAATGTTTCTCAACTCCAGTCCTTAGGGGTTAACAATAGGTCACATTTTAGACATATCCCTTCTTGGGCACTGGTGAGCTAATCAGAGGCTCAGTGATGCTCATAAACTACTTACGCTTCAACAATCAGGATCACTGAGCCTCTGAATTATTCAATATGCCTAAACAGGGATAAACCTAATATATGACCTATTGATAGTCCCTTAGGAATAAAATCAAGAAATACTGATGTAGTCCCTTTTTTAGTTAGATTTTTTATTTTTTATTTTCAGGTAGCTCTGAAATAGACCATTACAGAGTGTTGATCTCCAAGCAGTGATACTGTAAGTGAACCATATACAGTGCACATAAAACAACATACATATACATAACCACACCTGATTTGAGAACAAATCCTGCATAGGTTTAGATTTTAACAGTAGATGACACAATACATTCATGTTGGCATCAGTAATATATAATATGGGGTCCATGTGATTCCCACCAAAAAAAAAAAAAACATGTAGATTAAAGTAATGAAGTAAACACACATTAATTCTGCACATTTTCGTGTATCATTTACAAATTGTGTGATGCATAATTTAGCTTTGTGGATCTCTAATGTTCATATCTGTTTATAGGAGGTCCTATCCAAAGAACATTAAACACAGATTACTATAGAGCAAGTACTCTTCTTTAGAGTGTCATCCCAATGCAAATCATAGATCAGTAATAAATAATATACCCTGTATTATATGTTTATGGATTGACAGATACCACATCATTGGAAGCACTGCTTGGAGATCAACAGCAGGAAGGATTGCTTACTAGAAAATTCCAAAGTAAACATTTCTGAATTGTGAATATCCATTTTTTTCTCCTCACCCTCTTGTCATTCTGTTGTACTGACAAGATTAACAAAATATGTAGATTATATGCACTATTACTGTTTGTTCCATATAATGAAATCAATTATTGGAGAATCCTTTCTCTAAATCTTTAGTTACTCTGCTGTACTAACCAGATATAACAGATATGTAAGTCCTATGAATATTTCTAGTGTTATGATTTAGATAGGCTTGTTTTTTCTTGTCAGCCTCACAGTCCCCTGGGTCTCCGCTGATTTATATTTGTGTGTCGACTTGTTACTTTGGTGACCAAGCTTCTTGTACATTGATAACTGTTGAGGAACCTTTGGAAACTGATTGCCTGTGTCTGCATCTTTATTTTGAAATGGGTGATTGTTATGTGCACATACACATGGTGGTTCAATCTGTTCTGTGTAAAGGATTGCAGTGTGTTTCTGCTTGTGTATTCTGTTTCTCTCTGACTGAGAACACTTGTAGGGCCTTATGAGAACACGTAGGATGTTCAGTAACTCTTACAAGAGCCAATAAATAGCACTTTAGATATTCCCTATTTTTCCGTTGTTAAGACAATATTTTTTGCCAACATTTTGATGTTTAAAATAGGGGGTCCTCTTATACACGGAATACAGCACAGCAGCAATACTGTGAGTGGCCGCTAGATGGTGCTGTGGCAGTTGTAAGGCAGGAGAAGAGATCACACCTATTGGAAAACGCAATGGTTATTATTACAGTGCTTGTGTCCATAAAAATGTGTATTCTATAACTTCTTAATGTGTTACACATATATTTAAGTGCACTTTCTGTCAAGATTTTCACTGATTTCCATTCCAGTTCAATATCCCTGCGACCACATCAGTTATGTGGTCGCAGGGATATTTAGCTGGAATGTCAATCAGTAAAAATCATGACAGCAAGTGCACTAAAATATATGTGTAGCACAATAAGAAGTTATAGAATACACATTTGCATATTTATTTATTTATTAATTTTGGGCTCCAAAAATAGGGGTCGTCTTATACATGGGGGCATCTTATGCATGGAAAAATACGGTAATCTCCCATAGCAGCAGCAAACCGTTCATATATAGCAATCACTCATAAGGGTTTACTCATGAGCATTACCAGATGGAGAAATGTAATAGCTATGTGGCTTCCCACGTTAAATGTTCACTCACAAGATTTCTTACAGGAGGCATGTAATCAAGCCCTAAAACTGTTGATTTAACCTGGCCTTAACAGCCTTATTAAATTGCGATTTGGCCAATTGAATAGGGCTCTATATAAGCACAGAGGATATTTTTTTACAGAAGTTTTTAGTTCATGACGACCTAGCTTTTGGATAGAAGTTCACTAACTAAAAACTTCTGTAAAAAAAACATATGCTATGTGCTTATATAGAGCCCTATTCAATTGACTGAATCACAATTTAATAAGGCTGTAAAAGTTTCTACACTGCAAAATACACAGAGCTCACATGCACATTCCATCAGAAACTCAACGGACCAAATGTTCCCTCTAAATTCAAAATCTGTTTCCATTTGAGATTAGAATGTCTAAAGATCCCAAATGGAACGGCTTATATTTGTTGGTTGCAGCAATGAGAGTTATATTGCCACTTGCAAAGTGTTTGTGCTTTTTGGTCCTTGCAGAACATGGATTCACACACTCTGCAGAGAGGCAGGCAATTGAAGGAATAACTAGCTCTTAAAAAATCTCTTATAAAACTGTGAAATATGCAACAATTTGTTTATTGTCATGCTCTGTTTGGTTATATAGAGCAGTATGGATGAATTCCATGTCTATTTAAGTGAAATCAGAAAGAAAATATAGGAAAATAATTTGTAATGAATTCAAAATATATGTAATCCCAAGTATTCCCTTTTAACCTTAACTTCCTCCCCAAGTGTGTTCTAATGTACTGTTATCTCCATTTTATATTCCTCTCAACATGTTTTTATGACTGTTTATTGTATATTCAGCCTCCCTGGCCCTTGCTTAATGGATCCCAGATTGTTATATTGCATTGTTCTTCTATATATCATTTAAAAATAATAACATCATGTACTGTCTGATCTGATCAAATGAAGGGAGCTTCTGAAGGCTTGTCAATTTTTTTTAACTATTTGTGCCAAAAATCATATAACCAAATGCTGTAAGCATTTCATGCAAAAGTTAAAAGCATAGATAATTCTATGGAGTGAGTATGTAACAAACAAACAATCGTATTAGCAGCAGCGTAAAACATGGGCATAACCGCATTTTAGAGTAAATTTTATGATTTGAATACTGCATATAGAAAGTTCTGTCTGGTCTGACTTCAATACCTCCTGCTAACTTGGAGCCTGAGAGTGCGCTTTTCATTTTGTCTTCTATGCAGTGTACTACTATCTGCTGCTTTATCATTCTCTTATTAAAGGATCACTGAAATAAAATGTATATTTTAAAATGTTAAGTCTAACTAAGAGCATAATTAAGCAATAACAACGTTATACAGCTAATTTTAATGGAAAAACAAAAATGTGGACTGGACGTTGTGTGTATGTGTGAGAGAATCACATACATTGATGGAGAGCTATGGTTTCATCCTTTGATACAACGTTCTGTTTCTGGGCCAGTGAAGGGGAAGGGGGCAGGGTGTCAATTTCAATCTTATACAGTTATCAAACAAAGGATCTAGACTTGTACTTGTTCCCTCCTCCCCCATCTCTTCCTCCACTGAAAACTGCACACACACATCATCCAGATCTCAAGAAGTGATGGATCAAATACAGAATGAATTCCTTAAAATAATGGATTTTTCCTAAAAATGTATTTTGTTTATGGCCTAATTAAATTCTAAGATTGTTAGTCTGGTACATATTTGACAAAACAAAAACACTGTCTTATTTATTGAACTGCAGTGGTCCTTTAAGCATGCTAAGCACTGTCAGGTGCTGTTCTTGTAGATACATTGATGGGCCTCGGTTGTATTATCTGTTTTGTAGCTGCCATCAAAAGCTGTGCCTATAATTTAATGTTTCACTGATTTCTGGATAGGTTTCACATGAAGAAATCCTCAGGCCCAGCTCCAAAGTATACAAAACCTTTATCAATGGAGAACATTAAGGAGGTGAACGTGGTAAAAGACCACTTCAATTTTGTAAAAACTTCATGTTTTTCAACAATGTCACAACATAACAACATTAGTGTCTATGTAAGCCAAGCTGTCAGGTTTTCCTTTTGATCAATCTGTTTGTTATTTCAATACTAGCGAATTGCCCGTCAAAAAATGACAGCAATGAAATTGTAAGGTAGCTAATACTGTTTGGTGTGTAATAATGAAATATATAAAACATTAATAAATAAATATACTTTACCTATTTAGAAGCATTGTGTTGAAGAGCTGACAATCTGTTTTGATGTTGCTGCAGCATTAGTGGTGTGGAGGTGCTGTGTAAGCGTGATGAACATGTGCAGTGTAATAGTGTGCGTGCGCGAGACCAAACCGTTATCGTAGTTGTGTACTTCCGCATTGTTGTAAAATGGCGGGTAATGTGTGGTATGCGTGTTAGCGGAATATCCGTAGGTCTTTTGTGGTGTTTTGCGAGTTTCTTGTGCTGTTTTGCGTGTTTACAGTGCTGTAGCCTCATTTTCGTTTTGTTCGGCGGCCATTTTTTCTCTCGCTTAGAAAATTGTTTATTGTTTAAACTCTTTTGTTTTTAGTTAAATGAAGGTGTAACTTGATTTTTTGAGGTCCTGGATTCCCCCTCTTGCTGCAGGTAAGCTTTTTATGTATGTGCTGTCTGTATTTATTGTGTTTAAAAATGTTTCATATTCGCGAGTTGCGTCCGATTTTTGCGAGGTCGTAATGTGTGTTAATGTGTGTCGTATGTTATTTGCGTTGCGAGGTAAAGTTTGTGAGGGTCGTAGTTGGTGTGTCGTGTTGTTTGATAAAAGATCACTGTATCTTTTAAAACTTTATTCTGAAGTTTACTGTTGTACACTTAAGCCGATATACTGCTCTTTACCTGTTGTCCTGATAACACTGTATATCTGCCTCCCTCCCTTCAGGGACTATTGCAAAGCTACACAAAATAATTAGGCCAGCCTAATGGGCAGACCCTCTTTCACCATCTAGACACCTAACAGGAGGTGGAGAGAAGCATATATGTTGAAGCTGCAATGCTGTTTTCAAAAGTAAGTAAACAACCCAAACCTTATTGTACAGCAACTACAATGGCGCTCTACATTAGTAATGCCAAAAGTATATTGTGTTCTTGTTAATAAAAGACAATAGACTGAAAAGTAGGGGCATGCATTAAAGTCTCATACCAACATTTATCATATAAACCTGCTGTTATCCTTAATTGTCATACTTAACTAGATAAACAGTCATATATTTATTTGTTTGGGCTCACTTGATACTCCATCCAAAGGAATCTAAAATAAAATGTAAGCTTAAACATTGTTTGTTGTGCATTAAAATCATGTGTATCATGTGTGAGGGAAAGTTAAAGCATATAATGGAAACTAAAAGTATGTCCAGAGAGATTCATTGGGATACTAAGTAGTGCAACTGGGAACAGTTCAACCTCTGATACCAGAGGGATGTGGATATAGGAAATAATGAAGATATGAGATAAATAGGACAAAAGCTTTTCATTTCCTTGTTTCTCCTTTACATATTTATGAACCTAAACATAGGTGTTATAAAGCAATGAATGAAGAGTTTAACCACCATTCTGGTCAATTTCTTTTCTGTTTGTTTTTTAGAAGAACTACACTTGATAATGGTTAAAATGTTTTTTTTGGAAAGCAGATAAATAACCAAATACAAGCTTAACAGTTTAAGTTTTATGTACAATTATTATTTTTTCTGACCTGATTGTCTCCTACTTTCTTAGGAGATTATGTCTTTGTAAACTAATGAAAGCAATGCCAGTTTTAGATGACATTACGACTATCCAACAGTTTAGAAGCTTCCTCTGCATTCTAAGGCGTCTTCCATCCTACGAACCTGACCGTCAGAAACCAAAATAGTAGATTTCACACCAATATTATTGCATATAAAAGAAAATAGATTAGAAGCTGAATTATTATTGTGTCTTGTGTAAAAGCCTATTTTCAGGTTTAGTTTTTCAAAATAATATATTTTAAACAATAATGGACTGATGGACTTTGGCGGCCAATAAACCTTTTGTTATATTTTGCAATATACCATATTATGGAGTGGGCTACTGACACTTGAATTACAGAAGGTATCTTACACAATAGACTATATTCACTAATGTGAGAGCATTTACTATAAGTAGGGAAGACAATGCAACAACATGGGGTTAGAAAACAACAACTGAGTCACTGCATTTATAATTAATCATGGTCTATACAATTGTGCTGAATTGTAACCGATTATATTTCCAAGATACTTATAAACCTAAGTATATACTGTCAACAGCACTTTCATACTGCATTAATTTGCAAGGAACACAAACCAATCGTTTTCTCTGCCAGAGGAGACTGCAACAATATAATGAAATAAATCACAATCTAGCTTAATGTCTTGGATTTTACATCCAACCAGAATGTGGTTAATCATAGCCTCAGAAAGCTGCCACTGTGTCATAATGAAGGTGTTCAATATATTGTGTTTTAAGGGTTAGCTTTGTGTGGAATGAACTGTGCGCAGGTAAAACAGCTCTGATATGGGAAAACAAGACATGTACTTTGCAGACAAATACAGTGTGCAGCATATGCATATTAGATGACTTCTTGGCTCAAGATTATATGCGCTGTTTGCCAGAAATGGTTTTGCATATTTCTTACAATATGGAACTGTTGGCACTTTATCCCAGAGAAAAGTGTATTAAGCTTTAGAAAATGTCGAATCAGGGTATTTCAAACAGTATGACTGCTCTGAACATAAACACAAATACAGCAAATCTTACACAGCTAAATAAGAAGGTATTAAATATGTTCACGAATATTGCTTTGTTATCTCATAATGTAAAATACTTTTATTAATGCCCATTTAATTTTATCTGCCTTAAATGTAAATGGTTTAAATGAGTAGAAGTGGAGATAAGCAGAGTTAAAAACAGTAGCCTTAAATATCCCAATGTGCAATGCCTTATACAAGGGGCTATTTACTGCATTAAACAGAGTTAAAGTTTATCCTCCATTGATAACTAGGCTCCATAGAAAACATGCGAATCACCTTTATTTTGTGTTTTTACTCTGCTTAATACCATTGAAATGGTTATTCCTGCTTATCCCCATTTATCCCTGCTTATTGATGCTTTTATCATTGATTGATAAATATACCCCAAATATTATTCTAAGTTTACATGTTATCAGCCTTATTAAATTGTGATTCGGCCAATTGAATGGGGCTCTATATAAGCACAGAGCATATTTTTTTTACAGAAGTTTTTAGTTAGTGAACTTCTATCCAAAAGCAAGGTCTTCACTAACTAAAAATTTCTGTAAAAAAATATATGCTCTTTGCTTATATAGAGCCCTATTCAATTGGCCAAATCACAATTTAATAAGGCTGTATATTTCTGCACAGAGACCTGTCTCTGCAAGAATTGCCCCACCCTTTATCAATTTATTGAGGCAGGTTTAACTCTGCAAGCAATACACACATAATACCTTTGAGTTATTCCTGAATGGCTAAAAAAAGCAATTTAAAAATACTGTGAGGGATGGTTCGTTAATTTGTACGAGACAAATAACATTTATATATAGGACAGAAAGTATGTGCCTGATAGTATCCATTTAAATACACATGCTTTACTCATATCAATATATTTACTCTAATGTTATGTATTTAGATCACTGTGCCATATCTGCACATTCATTATCCTGAAATTAGAAATACATAATAAATTAGTAATAAATTAGCAATACATAATGTTTATTTTTTGCTATAAAACATGAAGAAAGCTTCATGATCTGTTTTCTTTTTAAACCTTGCAAATTCAATATTAACTTGTTAAGCTTTTAGGTTATGGCCATATTGTTATTAGAATTTAGTAAACTAATATAAAAGTAAAACAGAGAAATAACAAATACAGTATTTCCTATATAGACTCTGAGGTGTTACGTATAATACATGGAATGCTTTTAACCTCCAAGGAATATATTCAATAAGATACAGAGGAGGTGCAGATCACTTGATCCATACCTCAGTGCAGCTATAAGTTAAATAGAAAAATCAATATGTAACAAATGAAATATAGACCTGTTTTTTCACTTGCTATATTGTGTAAAAATGGATTGCAGTGTTTTCACCTGATAAATTGAGGGTCTGTGTTAACAGTTTTATACACAAAGCAATTTTATAGTATAATGACACACATGTCCTAATGCTATTTGCTAGCTACAGATGCACAGTGTTAGGAGAATATTTGTACTAAGATGGAAGTACAAATAAATAATTTCACTGAGACAAATTTGCATGAAATTCATAGTATGAGTGAGCAGTGAATGAGCTGAGTGGGTGACCGAGATCAGCACCTTGGACAGGTCCTTGTGTTTTTGCATGTATAGTAGACTCTCAGTTAAACAGAACTCAAGCTAAAAAAAAAAATAGAATACTGTTCTTTAAATAAAAATTGAATTTACAGGGAAGCAGGCAGGCATAAGTGACTGAGCCAGTGCAGTGTCCCCGGGTCCAGCACCGCACCCTCCATCCGAACGTAGCTGTGTGTAAGTGAGGAGTGAAAGCTGCTGCTGCTAGAACAGCCCTCACTGACCCTTAGTAGAGCATCCTTTGTGCAGCTAATCTAGGCCTCTTGTATTAGTAACTCTCAAGCAACCAGAAACTACATTTATCTGTCATCTACCAATCCCGCAGGTGCCGGATAACTGGGAGTCAGTCTACTGTACTTGGGATTGTCTCCTTCAATACATAAGAGGTATTTGGTAGCTGTTCCACTCTATTACTAATGGTACAAAATTAACCTTTTGACCATTTCAACATTTTGACCATTAATTATAAGGAGTGTTCAAACTCATATGACTTTATACCTGGGCCTTTAAACCATAGGCAGATAAATAATAGAGATAGAGAACAAAGAAAAAAAGAAAAAAACAACTCACTCCTAATTATTATATAATTATGATTTATTATATACCCAACATATACAACATACATGTTTACTCTTTTTTCATGCTAAATGTATAGATAAATGTGTGTATATATCAGTCCATGACTAGGCTGTGTGTCTTAATCAGACACACTGTATGGTGTTACTTTCAAGTATATGAATAATATTGCATATAAAACCGAGTAGATATGATCCATTAGAGGTTTTTATTAAACTGAAACTTAAATGAATGGATGTGAATCTGCAACACAACCCAGCCTGCGGATCTGATGTAAACTCCAGAGTCCTGTATTGATCCACATCTGTTTGCAAATCAATATGAGTGTTTTATGAGGGCATTAAAACCCATTCCTGCTTCAGGCACAGCCCTGTCTTTCTCTCCCATCTGTTTAGATATTCAGGTTAAAGAGTCAATTTCATTTGACCTATCATTACCTGCATACCTACACAATTTATTCCCAAAGGTTTTATTTCCATTCACACTTATATTAGCACCCTTATATTGGGCTTGTACACCTATGATAAATACACAACAATAGCAAACTAATTGATTATAGAAATTAGGGGAAAAAATATACGTTTCTGCACATTCTTCTAATACACTGTTAAAATGGGAGTCTGTATAATACTTATCTTAAAGTGATGGATAAAATACCTACAACACTATGAGCATGGAGTACTGATTATATTAGTGACCTCACATAATATATTTTGGTAATAGATCATGTGTATTATGAAGATATTTCTTAATTTCAAATAGTGAAGTAGAATGAACATGGGACTATGGATTAGTCTTAATAATACTAACCTGCCCAATCAATTTGTGCTAATGGAGAATGGGTTAATTCTACATCAGCTAACAATGACACATAAATCAGTCCCTGCTTGTCAATTTCTTTCCCTCCCTATTTCTGAATCTGATTGATAGGACAGACTCAATCTTCAACTGCTGAGGTGGTAAAAAGTATATTGGATGCAGGCAAACAGCAGGGAGGAGTCTGGGTCTTGCCATATCCCATTAACACAGTGAAAGCATTTGTAATGTGCTACAGTAAGCAGAACATGCTCCTACACCAAGATAGGGGGGAGCCCCCTCATACCAATAAAGCAAATGTGATTCTTCCATTAGAATGATCTCATTAGCATTTATCATTAGCTTTATTTCCCATCTCAGGATACAGTAAATATTTAACAATATATTATAACCTGAAGAAATGTAGTAGCAAGGCTTACACCAAACAGGATAGCCAGGGAATCCCTGGTTACATTGTAATAATCAGTGTATATAGACCACGTGCAATACATAGTATAACATGTTAAATGAACAACAATACATTGGACAGTTATTTAATAACAGTAATTAGTTCTTAATATTATTAAATAACTGGCCAATGTATTGTTGTTCATTTTAAACTATTTGCAAAGGATCCCCAATGTTCAGTAAGTAGTGTATGCCCATTGCATCATATCAAAAAGTATAGTTTGGTGTACAAAATAAGATAAGAATGTCCCATCTGAGGTCCTACTCACCATGATGGAGAAGACCAATCCCACTATGTTGACTGGCCAGACAGGGCAGAAGCAGGAGAAGATGGCCAGAATGAGATAATCTGTGGGTCTGCCCTGCTCCTGGGCGGTGGTGGTGGCTGTAGAGGAAGCCCTGGCAAGGCTGCCCCTGGAGGGTGAGAGTGGGGCAGACTCCAGCTGCCCTGCAGACACTGATTTATAGGGCAGACTGTGCCCATTCTGATCCAGGTCTGCCATGGACTTCTCACTGGACATGGTCACAGAGAAGGACTTCTTCATGCCATTCTCCTCCTTACCTTCAGATGCAGAGGTGAGAAGCTTCTCAGTCTCATGAGAGTCTGCGGGCAAGGCGTTACCTGAGCCCCTCTGCTCTTTCTCATACTGGGCATCTGTGTTAATAGCCATGGCAATCTCAGTCCCTATTTGAGGGATATATCACATTCACCAGAATAAAAAGCTGGCAAAGTTCTGCTGCAGAGCTGCTAAAATCCCATGGAGACACCAGGATAAACAAGGCTGGAAGGAAGTAGCAGATCTGTATGGGGTGTTGGGTGGTGCAGGAGTCAGGCAGAGAGGTCTTCTGTTGTTCTGTCTCTTTGGAAGGTTTGCTGCAGACTGCTGCTGCCCTGCCCCAGCCACAGCTAAAGGCTGCTCAAGTGGAATCGTCCTCTTAGGATGAACCAACTCAGATGCTGAGCTGATGACACAGGCAGATTATTGCAGTGTTCAAACTCAGCAGCATCAGAGGAGTCTCCTGAGTGTTAGCAAAGGAATCCCTCAACCTCAAGACTCCAGCCTACATCCATGTCATACCAGGGGCAGATTCAGGTCACTAATACATATTCATGTCATTTCTGCAGTCACTTTGTTGTCCTATTCTTCTGATCCAATTCCCTTTTGATGCTGCTCCTCCCACTATATTGTTTTATTCGGATTGTTTTGGCTGAAGTCTGCAAGTTGTAACTGCACAGTGGGGCTGCAGGAAAGTGCTGCATATGTGATATGTGCTCAGTGGGAAGGATACATCACAGTAAGCAGAGCATGCAGCATATATTCATAAAATAAATATATCATGGATAATAAGATGTAATAAACAAGCCCATTTTTTAAATTTATTTTGCTTTTTTTTTTTTTCATCAAATCAGTTTTTAGAAATCTATCATATTCAAAAGACAACCTAATAGTAAAATCAAGTAACTGTATTTTTAGATAAAGAATTAGTCAATGAAGCGTGATTAATGCAATCATATTTTTTTTATAAAGTATTTAAAAGAGTATATTTTAAACCATGCAAAATGTTTATTTTCATGGGATCTATCCTGTTTAATGTGCGCATTTCTGGATGCGCTGGAAGCGCACCGCCGACCACTCTAGGGATTAGGCTGCGGTCGCATCCCCATGTAGCAGTCAACAATAAGTAGTACACCGGAAGGCCTTGACCCTATCCCCCTAAACCTCACTTCCTAGCCAAAACCTCCAAAACCTCACTTGCTAACCCTTTAGCCCTAACCCCCTAACCTTAACCCCCTAAACCTCACTTCCTAACCCTAAACCCTAACTGTAACCCCCTAATCCTAACCCCTAAACCTAACCCCCTAACTCTGTAACCATAACCTGAAACCCCTAACCAGTTACCCGGCATGCTGGGCTCACGTCCCAAGAGTCATCGGCTGAGCACTTCCAGCGCTTCCATAAATGCACACATATAACAGGATAGGTCCTTTTTATGATCTGGAGTTTGTAAGCTCTTTGGTACAGGGATCTTAACACTGTTGCAACAAATTGTCTGTCGCCTTAATGTATTGTACTGTTTTTGCATTTCAACTTACATAAGCAGCTATTTATGCAACAAGCATAACAAGTATTTTAGAGAAAATCCTAAATTTAGTTGACTGTGCTTATCTCATCGAGAATTCCATCATGGCAGCTAGTCTGACTGTAGTTTGAGGGTGGGGAGGATTTTCATACTGGGGCTTGCTTTTCTATTTATTTCTAATGTCAAGTGGATATCTACAGTGGTAGTTTTCAACAGAAATGAATCCACTGTTCCTTCCATTCCATCCAAGTTTCTAATTCTATTAGGAACAAAAGAGAATGGCTGTTGCCATTAAAGCAACATTTAATACAATTTATAAAACATTTTTCACATAGGTTAAGTTCTTCAGAGGAATACTACAAGTATGTCACTTCACTTTTCAAGTGGAGAAGTAATGTGAGACAATGATATTGTGAGACACTGGATAGTGTTTCATTTGAGACAGTCATGGATTGTCTTCCATAGTACACAAATATTCTGCTAAAGACAAATCTATTACAAAAAAGTGACTAAAATCTTAGCTACTCACCCACCACAACCATTCTGATAAACCTACCCTCACTCTTTTACCCCGCTCCCGAATTTATATTAGTATAACTATCATATCTTAGACTAATAATTATTTCCCCACCTTCATCTAATCTTCTTCCTGTGCTCACACACTGTCACAATGCTTTCTCACTTTTTCCACTTCCTTATATCTTACTGCCACTTTCTCAGACTTTCCTTTGCAACCTCTCCACATCATGTCCCCAACAATATAACCATCTCACGGTAGCACAACTTTAGCGAGCCTGGCCAATGCACACCGACACATGCGCGCATACACAAAAGCACGCTCGTCAATAGCGCGCCCCGACTTGTGCACGCAGGTCGCCTGGGGATGACACTGGAGGAGACCTGAGGGCACAGAGTCCCTCTGTATAAGGCCAGCACACCATTATAATACCAGGCTCCATATATAACAGCCGTCCTTCAGTATAACTGTAGCCCCCCTTCATCTGTATATCAGTCCTCTGTATAAAACAAGATCCTCATCTGTATATCATTATCTCTGTATTACAGTAGCCCCCTCTGTATAACACTGGTCCCCAGTATCCCCACCCATCATCTCTATTACATCCCACCTCTGCCCCATCATATGTATGGCATTAAACTCATTACATTACACCCCCAGGCCATCTCTGGTGTGTCATTACCCCCTCTCTATTACAAAACGCTAATCACCTGTATGCCATTATCCCTTCTGTATAACATAAGCCATTCAGTATACCCCACTTCAGTATAGCACCACCCCACCTCAGTATACCATCTCTGTATAGCACCACCCCATCTCAGTATTCCCCACCTCAGTATACCCTCTCTGTATAGCACCACCCAACCTCAGTATACGCTCTCTGTATAACACCACCCCACCTCAGTATACCCTCTCTGTATAGCACCATTCCCCTCTATGTAACATTCAGTCCCTCACCTGTATGACAAAACCCTCTCTGTATCTCTACCAGCCCCTATATACCAACATCCTCTCACCTGTATGAAATCAGCTTCTCTGTATAACACCATTCTGCCTCTATATACCCCCAGTCCCTGTATTACCATTGCACATAGCCACCTGTATATACCCCTAATCCCTGTATATAGTCCCAGCCACTCACCTATATTAACCCGTATGTACCCCTAGACTCTGTATTACCCTTGTACATACCCCAGCTTCTTACTTTTAATACCCCTGTTGGAATTAGGCTGGAGTCTCCAGTGAGTACTTCCACTGGATAGGTGAGTGGCCAAACCCAGGGCAGATGTGAGGAGACCTGCATGCAGATGTCGGGGCGTGCTATTGACGGCTACGCTTTTGTCTCTGTGCGCATGCGTCGGCGTGCATTTATCAGGCGCTCTTAGGTCGGGGTGCCCCATCTCACCTTCCTTGCTCTCCTTTCCTCTTCTTTGCTCCCATGAGCTCCTCTCTCTCCTCCAGTCACAATCTCATCCCTTCCCTAACACTCATAAGCAGAAACACTACTGTAAGTCCCACTCCCATCTTCTCTCGCTCTCACTCCTTCTTCTGCTGGCTGCTGGAGATATATCCCCTAACCCAGGCCCCTCACACATCTCCACCTGCTGTTGGGCACGCTCTGCCCCAAGGGCAGCAGACACCTGAAACACCCAGAATTTGATACCCATCACCTGTCACAAACCTTCTACTCTACCTTCCTCCTGCGCCCCCTGGAACGCATGGTCTATCTGCAATAAACTTACTTTCACCCATGACCTATTCATTACTTCATCCATCAATCTGCTGGTCCTTACTGAAACCTGGCTCTCCTCTTCAGACACCACCTCCCCTGCAGCACTCTCTCATGGTGGTTTCCACCTCAGTCACACTCCTAGACCCGGGAACAAACAAGGTGGTGGTGTGGGTGTATTACTTTCCACTCGCTGTACATTGCCATCCCTCCAATTCTCATCTTTTGAAGTTCACACTATCTGCCTCTTCTCACCTATCTCTCTAAGTGTTGCAGTGATCTTTTGCCCACATTGGAGCACCCTCTCAATTTCTTGATCACTTTTCTGCCTGGCTCCCTCACTTTCTCTCCTCCAACGCTCCTTCACTTGTACTTGGCGATTTCAACATCGCCATCGACACTCCCACCTCCCCAGCAGAAGCCAAACTACTTTCACTCACCTCTTCTGTGAGCCTCTCACAACTAACAGATTCATCAACTCACCATGCTGAACACTCTCTCAACCTTATCTTTACCAATCTCAGCACAACCTCCAACCTAGTCATCCACTCACTCCCTCTATCTGACCACCACCACCTAACATTCAACCTCACCACATCTTCCTCTCACTACCTTTTTTAAAACCAAGCCACCATTAACCATAGAAACCTGCTAGCACTTAACCCACAACAGGTCTCCACTGTGCTACAACCCCTTCTCAGCCCCATCACCAACCACAATTGCCCTGACACTGCCACCTCACACTACAACTCTACTCTTTATTCCACCCTTGACACCATTGCCCTTATAATCACACTCAGACGCCCTCTCTCTCATCCACAACCATGGCACACTACACAAGCACAATACATTCAGAGGTGCTCCCACACTGCTCAAAGACTATGGAGGAAATCACGCACTTCAGCAGATTTCCTTCACTACAAGTTAATATTGCGCTCCTACTTCTCTACCCTCAACCTTGCCAAGCAGAACTACTTCACATCACTAATATCAACTCTGTCCTCCAACCCCAAACATCTGTTCGCCATTTTCAAAACTCTCCTACGCCCACCACATCCTCCCGTCCCTTCCTGTCTCACGGCTGAAGAATTTGCCAACCATTTTATGCATAAAATTTTAAATATCCACAACAAACTCTCCTCTCATTGTAGCTCACACACTCCCTCCTCTCACCTAACCGACAACACCCAGCCTTCTCCCTTCCCCAATCCCACAGCCACTATGAACTGCTTTGACCCTGCAACAGAGGACAAAGTCTCCAGCCTACTATCATACTCTAACCTTACTACCTGACCTCTGGATCCTATTCCATCACAGCTCATCCCTCCCATCTATGCCACACTAATCCCAGCTCTAACACACCTCTTCAACCTTTCCCTAAATACAAGCATGTTTCCATCTTCTCAAAAATATGCCATAATTACACCCATTCTTAAGAAACTCTCATCTGACTCTGATGTTGCATCTAACTACCGTCCTATCTCTCTACTTCCCCTGGCTTCCAAACTGCTGGAGCGGCTCATCTATAACCGCCTTACCAGATTTATTTCCTCTAACTCCTTCCAATCCGGCTTTCGGCCCCAACATTCCACTGAGACAGATCTAACGAAAGTCATTAATGACCTGCTCACTGACAAAACATCACTTTTCTATTCTTCTTCTTCTGGATCTCTCTGCTGCCTTTGACACAGTTGACCATCCACTTCTACTCCATATCCTGTCCTCCCTCAGCATTCGAGATACTGCTCTCTTGTGGTTCTCTGGCACCTCTTCTTCTCCTCACCCTCTGTCTGTCTCTTGATACCCTTATAAACTCATTTGGGTATGCAGATGACACTCAAATCTACCTCTCAGCACCAGATCTAGACCCCTCTCATCTAACACATGTCTCTAACTGCCTCTCTAGTATATCCTCTAAAATGTCCGCCCACCATCTCAAACTCAACATGTCTAAGACCAAACTCCTAATCTTCCCACCTTCGACTACAGCGTCAATTCCTCACATCTCTCTCACTGTCAACAACAACATCATCACCCCACCTCCCAAGCTTGTTGCCTTGGGGTTCTACTGGACCCTGTCTTTCATCCCTCACATACAGTCACTAACAAAATCTTGCCTTCTCCATCTAAAAAATGTTTCCAAAATATGTCACTACTTTACACAAGACACAACTAAGATTCTAATACACTCTCTCATCATTTCTACTATGACTTTAAATTATGCCCACCCATTACAGACTGGATAGCCCTTCGATCTACAGCACAATGATTATTTTAAATAAGTTTGTACTTGCCCTAAAATTAGAGAATATATTGAATGCCTAGGCCTAGGTTCTCCCCTGAGTAAATAATATCCACAGACAGCAGCAAATGTAAACATTGATATCATTGTTATTATTATTATTATTTCCTTTATTTGTAACGCGCCAACATATTCTGTAGCGCGATACAGGGGTAAGTTCAAGTCACAACAATATTAACACAATGCAAAAAAAAAGGAGGGCCCAGACTTGGAGTTTAAAATCAACATACTTTCCCTAAAGCACGTAGCAATATTGAAAACTCACAAACTTACAATATAAAGAATATGGGAGGAAATACAAGGATTATAGATGTGATGTATATATTAAGGCTGAAGGTGATAAGCCTTCTATAAACAGATGAGGTGTAGAATGATTTGAGGCAGGAGGATAGTCTAGTGGAGCAGGCAAGGAGGTCCAAAGAATAGGGACAGCACGAGAAAAGTCCTGAAGGTGGAAGTGAGAGTAGGTGATAAGAGAGGAGGAAAGAAGAAGGTAGTTAGCAGAATGAAGAGGGATGTATTTAGAGATGAGATCAGAGATATAAGGGGGTTTATTATAGTTGAGGGCATTATAGGTTAGGTCATGATTTAAAATTTTATTCTGGAGGCTATGGGAAGCCAGTGGAGTGACTGACAGAGAGGTGCTGCAGACATTGAGCGATCAGTTTGGTTGATGAGTCTAGTGGATACATTCATTATAGATTTGAGTGGAGAGAAATGTGTGATGGGAAGGCCACCAAGAAGAGAATTGTAGTAGTCGAGGTGGGATATGATGAGAGAATGGTTAACATTTTAGCTGTGTTTTGTGTGAGTGACATATTTTGGCAATGTTTTTAAGGTGAAAAAAGACAAAAATGTTATGTATTGTATGTGAGGGGTGAAAGAGAGGGCAGAGTCCAGTAGAACCCCAAGACAACGGGCCTGGGAGGTAAGAATGATGACAGATATTTGAGGAGTGGAAGCAGTAGTAGAGGGTAGGAAGATTAAGAGCTCAGTCTTTCACATGTTGAGTTTGAGTTGATGGGCGACATTCCAGGATGTGGATGTACAGGAGAAGCAGTTGTCAACTTGTACTAGGAAAGAGGGGGATAGATTTGGTGCTGAGAGGTAGATTTGAGTTTCATCTGCATATAGATTATATTGATATCCAAAGGATTTTAATAGGGTACCAAGGGAGGAAGTATAGATGGAGAAAAAGAGGGGGCCTAGGACTAAACCCTGGGGTACACCAACAGTCAGGGGGTGAGGCAAAGAAGAGGTGCCAGAAAAGTAGACACTAATTGTTCAATCCTCAATCCCAGATGTGAACGATGAGAGTGCTGTGTCCCAGATGCAAAGAGAGCAGATCATTTGCATAAGAAGAGGGTGGTCAACTGTGTTAAAGGTAGCAGAGAGATCCACAAGAATTAGGATAGATAAGTCACCCTTTGACTTGGTGGTGAGCAAGTCATTAGTGAGAGCTGTTTCTGTTGAGCGTTTGGGTCGGAAGCAAGATTGGGATGGGTCAAGAAGGGAGTTGGAGAAAATAAATTGTACTGAAATGTATACAAGTTGTGAGTTTTGGTACAGTATACTGGTTGATAGACTAAGGTATTTTCTTTGGGCTGTATTTCTTTGTTCAATTGTGCAAAATTATTTTTATAAGTTTTCGCTATTTTGACTCCTTCATCAAGAGCTTCCCATCACTTAACCAGGTGAGTTTCATCCACCCCTTAAGGCTGGATAGCCATATAATCAAGGATGGTTGGATACAGTTCCCATTACAAGACTAATTTTTGTATTAAAAAGTACTCACATTGAGAATGTATTGATCATTCTGTAGGTTATGGACACCATCTTCTGCTCTTCAATTTATTTCACTCTCTCTTGTGTGAGAGGAGTGAAATTGTAGGGTTTGGTCTACCCACATGAATAAGTTCACGAATAACCCAGATGGCCAAACTCCAAACACCACAACAAGAGAGTATTCAAAAGACAAATGGTTTAGAGTGGACAAAGTTAATGTAAAGTCTGTATACAAACATAAAAAGTCAGAAACCAGAGAAATCCATCTGAGGGGTGAAGACAGGATCCCTGGTTGGTTGCAATAGATGGTATGATTAGCTGGCACATTGGTGGACAGGACTCAGTCTGGAATTCAGAAGTGGTGGCAATGCAGGCACAAATATTTTAATAGAACCCAATTGAATAATGTTCAGGACAGGACATACTGAGAAATTTCCACCGTGATGATAGCTTTCCAACTAGCAAGGGGAATTTTCTAAAATGCCTATGTTATCCTGGGTGGCATCATATTCTAGATGATTACTAATTAATATTTTTCACATCGAATAACTTCAATAGAATTGTATAGGAACTGGAGAGGTTGTACATTAGTGAATATAACCCAAAGCACCCCCCCCCCCCCACACACACCCCAGATTGCCCCTTTTATTTTATTTGTCTTTTCTCAGCTCTCCCCATACCCCGCCTTGTATTTTTACTCTACTCTGGAATGTCTCCTCATTTTTCCAAATAGGTCTAGAGCTCTTTCTCTTTTCTCACTGATAGCCCCACTTCTCTGGAAGCACATATGATTCTAGACACTCTTTAGCATCCATATGCACTTACCCATTTACCTTTATGTGTCTTTATGTGTCTTTCCTCCATATAAGTTGATTCAAAGCTCTTGGGCCAAAGACTGTGTAGTTCATTAGCTGTCTTATCTTCTTGTATAATTGCTTGGTACTTAGTCTCTGTATATCACTGCCCACATTGATATTGCCATACAAATATAACCACACACAAACACATAGATAGAAAACTTGTTTTTAGCTGTGGAAAATAAACATGTCTCTAGAACAATATCTATTTTCTTAATCTTTGACAATAACTCTCAACAACTTCACAAAACTCAAATTGATATCATGGGCCATATTAAAAAATAGATCAAACATTACAAATGTGTTCCCTGCCACAGACATTTAATAAATGTGGAACATCATTTTTTATGCTGCCTACAGTGTGTTCACTTATCTTCTTTTTGTTCATCTAGAAGATCAATAGATTTTCAGCAGCATGGACTCTGAAGAATTAATAAAGGCATCAAGATTCTGCAGCTCCTGTCTCCCATATTACTATCATTTGTTTACACAAACTCTGAATATCAGGTTAATGCATGTGCACATATTCAAAGGAAATGCAATGGCACAGCCATATTAAATGTGAGCCAAAGAAAATGAACATTAATGAATGTGCCTTTCTGATATCAGCATCAGCGTTTTTTCTTAATAGTGCAAAGTGTTCAAGTTGTACAGAGGGAATAGGTAATGAGTACAAAGGATTCTTTTCTTACTTGAATAAGAATTCATTCAGCTTATCATGCTCATTGCTGAATGCACCTGACATGCAGTGTGATGAACAACTAAAAGTCCACGTTAAAGGGATCTCATTAAGCAGATCTTTTAAAGACCTGTTTAGTAGCAGCTATTAAGTATTAAAGCAAATATTGTGTTATCTAGATACATATTTTTATTCTCTGCAAGATGCTTCCTTATTAATATAGAAAAGAAAACTAACATGAATAAAGGGACTCTGAACTCATGAATACTGGTCTGCACCATCTTGTAAACATAAATAGTGTAAAAATATGTGTATAAGTACTGCTCATCAGCACTTACCAACATCCTAGTAAGTGCTGATGAGCAGTACTTATACACATATTTTTACACATTTATGTTTTTATATCACTGAGGAAGCCTTTGGGCAAAACGCGTTTGATATTTTTTATGTTTTTAGATTATTGATTTTATTCATTTTAATGTGCCTATCCCTATTGGCCATATATGGCATGTATTGAGGATTATATGGTGCAATAAACACATGATAAACACACTATTGTTTGTATTAGTGTGTGTCAATTGTCTCCTATAGTAGACATAAGGAGTTGGAATCACATTTTATTCTGTAGACACTATATAATAGTGTACCAAATTGCATTGGTGATCCAACTGTACCTGCTACAAAACCATCTGGATCGTATCCTGAGCTTCGGATGGAGATCTAAGGATTGGACATTGGGTACTTCCAGAGCTATCCTGTTTAAACCATACAGATACCTCATAACCTTGCACTAGGAGATGGACGCTGTCTTTCCCCTACCCCTCTTAATATTTTTCTTTAGGCTAGTATTTCTGGAGAAACCAAAGAAAAAAAAGCTGTTACTGCAGCACTAAACAAAGTGCATGGCCAGCTGCAGGGAGCTTGTGATTTTTGGTCATTTCAGAAGCTGTAAATACTCTGCATGCTACAGTGAAGGAAAGCAGCTAGAGGAAAAACTGGGTTGTATAAAATTGTTATAAAACTATTAAATATGCATCAGTTTAAAAGATTCTAAATGTTTTTTCCCTTAGTTTTTAGTTCTATGTTTAATGATGTAGAGCAGTATTGATAAAACCAATGTCCTTTTAATCTACATTGGCACTGCTTTGAAACATGACTACAATTTTAATCGTTATTTACTAAAATACCAGGCTAAATATACTGCTAACACATAAAAGCAGTTGCTTCATGTTGATATTATTTAAGACACGCACTGGGTTAAAGAATCCAAGCATTTTAAAGTTATAAATGTATTAAAATATCAATAAGTTTGGCTGGATGGACTCTTTAAAAAGTCAGAAGCAAAACTCATTCAGATTTTTGTCAGAGGTGCAACTCTCAAAAGCTTGTCACTCTAACAAAAATTTGTGTTCAATAAAAAATATGTCATTATATACTGCCAAAAATTCAGAAATGTAAATAATAACACTGACATTAAAAAGCAAAATGCTGTTGGAGTATAAAACATGGGAAGTTCAATTTGAAATTGAAAATGTATTGTCAAGCTTCCTTTAATCATTTAATTCTCTCTCTTTTTCTTTCTCTCTAGACTAACACAGAAACTGGAAATAAACTAGTTCTTACTCACTTGTACAATTTATAGTACCATGAAAAAAAAATCTCCATGTATGTTTTATGATTATCTCTTAAAGGGCCACTGTAGTTTATTTACAAGTAAAGATCATATGTTGTTTGCTGTGCATAGACTATTAAATATAGTATGCAGTTTAGAATAAATAAAAGTTTTTCTTAGCATTTTACTGTATAATAAGTACAGTTGCTTATCTACTACGTGTGTCTATCAGGGACATGATCAGCTCTGTATGTGGGCTGGACTGAAGGCACAAGTGAGCTAAAATAGGTTGCTCTCTGAGTAGGTAACCAGACCTATAGAAAAAAAACCCTTGAGGTATTTTTCGTTCTCAGATGAGCACCTCTACTCTATTTGCATATCATGTAGATTGGTAGCACACTGGCTCTGCCCCATGACATCATTAGCCACGAACCACTACCCACACAAAGGTAACAGCTCTATTGCATCATGCTTGCAGCTGCTGCACAAGCTCTGTCCAGAGATAGTGCATGAGTTATAATAACCCTGTCCCCCATTTACTTGTATCCTCAGTCTGAAGCAGAACCTACACTGGTAAGACTTTATGTTTAGTCCAGCACACCGGAAGAGCTGGACATGCCTCTGATAGACACAGGTAGGACACAGTTCTAATCGTAGCAAAAACACACAGTTTAAAAGTTGCGCACTTAAAAAAATCCACAAATATTGTTCAGCTTCTTGCTCGTTTCACAGATTATAATGGATGAATTCTGTGTCCCTATAATCCGGAAACTTTCCTGTGGTCACAAAAATGCTTGTCCATTGCATATAAGCAAGAAAATATCCTAAAGCCATTGGTAGCTGAAACACGGGAAGCCGATCGTCACAGAGAACGTTAGAAGATTAAGATAAATGTAATTATTTTCAACAATATTCTGTTTTAAGAATCCCAATATATTGTCAAATCACTAATATATGATAATTGTAGATGTAACAGGACAAAAATCAGCAAATTTGTTATTTTATATCATGGTGCAGGACATAAACTTTTGATCTGCAGTGAATATACTGTGTAATATATTGTACAATATACTGTGATTACAAGCAAAGCTGTCAATATAGGTTCTGTAAAATACATAATAGCAATTTTAAAACTGGAAAGAAAGTCAGAAAATAATGTAAAAACAAGCAGAAATACATTTAGGTCACAATCACTTGAGGCAAATCAGAAAATCTGTAGCACAACACACATTAGGGGAGGTTTCATCTAAACACAAGTTGCTCTTATATGAAGGAGCTCACTTATAGGTTTTAACACTTCCCTTTTGTTGCTATAAGACCACTGTAGATTAAGGGTTTGTGAGCTGCTGAAGAACACAGAATGTGAATGTTACTGTCAGTTGTACTCAGATTGGCTCTTGAGCTGGCTCTTGAGCCTCTGACTAAATCAGTTAACAGAGCTCAATCTCAGTGACAAAAATCCATTTTAAAATAGAAGCTTCTGCTCTCCACAAACTGGCAAACTAGACAGGTTTGATAACGTTTACATAGTTGTTTAATCTTCTCTTAAAGATCCACTATAAAAGTTAGTAGACGTTTCCGTGAATGTGCAGCATAGTGGCTGCATGGTGGCGGCGAGAGGGAGGGAACGAGAGAGAGGGAGAAAGAGATGTGGGGAAGAGAAAGAGAGAGAGGGGGAGAGAGAAAGAGAGGGGCAGAGTCGGAAGAAGAGAGAAACTGAGGGGGGAGAGAGGGGGAGGGAGAGAGGAGGAGGGAGAGCACACAGAGTGCAGTGAGAGACACAGAGAGAGACAGAGGGCAAAGAGAGAGAGCGCGCACAGAAAGAGAGGGCGCACAGAGAGACACAGAGCACAGAGAAACAGAGGGCTCACGGAGAGAGACAGCACAGACAATTAGTAAAGTAAAGTAAACCCTGCTGCGCGGTCACCACATGAACCCCATGATGCAGGGGTCCCCATCGGGACCCCTGCAGGGGCCCCACATTAACCCCTTCTGGGACAATAATTAACCCTGAGTAACATAAAATAAAAACTACTATCAAAATAAAAATAAACTTAAAGGGTTAATTAGTCCACTGACCTGGCCAAAATGCCCCTCCAACTGTGTTCATCGATGCCCTGGTCTTCAGTCTTCTCTGCCAGGAAAGGTCCCTCCAACAATTTCCCGACATCCTGTAACACCTACAAAACAAAAGAAACATTACAGGAAATAAACATATCCTGAAAAAACTCCAACGGAAAATTACATAGTTGATGCAGAGTCTGGTTTTAAGCCATGAAGGGCATAAATCCCCTAACATTCCTAAATTGTTTGGAATAACGTGCTTTAAAACATCAGGTATGATGTTGTATCGATCAGGTAGTGTAAGGGTTAGGCCCGCTTCACAGTGACAGACCAAACTCCCCGTTTAACGCACCGCAAACAACCGCAAACAGTCCATTTGCACAACCGCAAACTCCCCATTTGCACAAGGTTGGATACTAAGCTAGCCATGTCCCGTTCCTTGTCCTCACTGATGTCATTGAAGGTCTCTTCCTCCACCCAGCCACCAAGGGTCCCCGAAAGGTGACAACAAGCCCCCTGGGACGCCTGCTGTGTTTGGTCTTCCACCTCCTCAAAGCCACCTTCCTCCTCTTTTTTAGAACCGGGAGATGGAAAAAGATGCTTGGTTGGTCGTATCACTTACATTTTGGGGCACTTTGGACAAGGAGGAGGATGGCGGCTTTGACTTTTTGTGCTGCTTGTACTCATGTGTTGGTCTGGAGTCACCCAAACATTAGGTCTCAACCGTAGAGGATAAGGGAACCAGGCTACTCTAGACCTCATTCATCATTACAGGTTTTGACAGATTGGTACTATGCGTGCAAGCTACTGTGACAACAGATATGAGTGGCACTGTGCACTTGCAGAAGTTGGCAGAGTAGACGCTGTAGGCCTGATAAGTAACTGCTATTCAATGTATTACAGTCAAAATTGTATTCTTTGTTTAAATGTGCACTACTGACTGTCACACCAGATATGAGTGGTGGCACTGACTGGGCAAGTGGGCACAGTATACGATGTGAGCCTAAGACACACACGCTGGCAGGCAGGCAAATGAAATTAGATTACACAGAAAAAAAGTGTTTATTTTTTTAAATGTAGACTGCAGGTACACCACTAGATTGGATTGGTTGAACTTGGCACAATACTTGTAAGCCTGACACACACACTGGCTAGCGGTCAGGCAAATAAACTTAGATTGGCGGTCAGGCAAATGAACTTAGATTTAAGAAAATAAAATTATTGTTTTTTTAAATGTAGACTGCTGGTACACCACTAGATTGGATTGGTTGAACTTGGCACAATACTTGTAAGCCTGACACACACACTGGCTAGCGGTCAGGCAAATGAACTTAGATTGGCGGTCAGTCAAATGAACTAAGATTTAACAAAATAAAAGTTTTGGTTTTTTAAAAGTAGACAACTAGTAAACAAGATTGTATTCGTTGCACTGTGCACACACAGTATAAGCTGTGAGCATGACACACACACTTGCTAGCAGGGGCTAGCAGGGAGACAGGCAAATGAAGTTAGATTAGACAGAAAAAAACAAACAAAAAAAAATGATGTTATAGCCCTAAAAAGGGCTTTTTGGGGTGCTGTTTTTACAGCAGAGATCTGATGAGTCCTTCAGCACTGCACTGGACACTGAATAAACTTAAAGGAGGAGAAAAAAGTACACCTTTAATTCCCAAGACAGCCACCTCCCCCAAAGGAACATCCATGTAAATATCTACAGACAAAAGTCATAACTCAAACCCATATAGTATAAAATATAACTTTTATTAAATATATAAACATAAAATATTAAAATATTCTGCAATTTTAGTCTTGCTGCCGAGAAAGATCAAAGGCTTGGAGGGCATTAACTTGCGATTTAACAAATCACAGTGGATCCCAATGAATCGCAGCTCGGAGCCCGTAACTCTAACGGAGCCCGCAAACGAAAGCCAATTGAATAGCAAAATAAGTTACGAGCTCCATTTGCGAGCCCAGATCTCCTGAAAGGCTCAATTGAATGAGGGTCATAGTATCTAGAAATAAATGCATTGAAAAAGATTTCATAGAATTCAAACTAATTAGAGATGTCGCAAATAGTTCGCCGGTGAACTGTTCCCGGCGAACATAGCATGATCGCGTTCCCGGCGAACTGCGAACATATGCGATGTTCTATCCGCCCCCTATACTTTATCATTGAGCAAACTTGCACCTCACAGTCAGCAGACACATTCCAGCCAATCAGCATCATACCCTGCCTTCCAGACCCTTCTACCTCATGGACAGCAGCCATTTTGGAATCATAACTAACTTGCAGTCTTACTGAGAGGAGGGAGAGTGTAGGTGATGCTGATTGAATAGGGAAATCAATAGCTAGGCAAGTTTATTCAGTGTTTACAAAAAGAGGCCAATAAATCAAAAAATGGGGTAATACTAGTTGTAAGTAGTGATATGGTATGAATACATAAAAAATTATAACAGAACAACAGCATATGATTGTCTTAGGCAGTGTAAGTATTAAGTACAAAAAGGAGGAGAAAAAAGTACACCTTTAATTCCCAAGACAGCCACCTCCCCCAAAGGAACATCCATGTAAATATCTACAGACAAAAGTCATAACTCAAACCCATATAGTATAAAATATAACTTTTATTAAATATATAAACATAAAATATTAAAATATTCTGCACGTCTCCCAAATAGCACAAAGTAGTGTCATATATCAACCTCACTTGTATACAAGATAATATATATAAAGCTAAGTGTGCTTAATACAAGGTCCAAATACCCATAATAAATATATTCAATATGCAAAGTTATAAATAAAGCACACAAAATAATCAATAGGCTATCTCAACCAGTTTCATTGAAGAGTAGGAAGTATGCAACCAGTAGGTGATGAAATAATGTACCACTGTGGCCCTATTTACATACAAATAGTGGATTAGGCAGATAAGGGCCCACTATTTACCCACTAATCTGCCTATGAAAGGCTAATCTATACTCCCTATCTGGGACTATTCACACCACTGGTGCACTTACCTACTCTCCAATGAATAATAGGTGAATACCATAGCCAGAGGTACAAACACTACAGTGCAGATCTGTTACTCTCTAAGGAGTGATGTCATCATCGGGAGACACGCAGCTCGGATCCGACGCGCGCGTTTCGCGCCAGCTTCCACAGGGATCATAAGAACTGAAGAGGGCGCTTTGGTTTATATTGCGTGAGTAGGACGGTTCAATAAGATCTCTCATCTGTATGTTGTTTGCAATCAACTGTCTTGTGACCAGGGCTATGGAAACAAAAGGAAGTTAGAACTAAAGGTGGAAATGCTTGAATAAGCGCTTAAGGTGGATATATAAAACTGAAATAGACAAAAATAGACAAAATAAAGTGTCCTCAAACACAATCTTAAATTAGACACAAATAAAGTCTACATAAATAAAGAAAGATACAATTGTATCAGATATAATGTAATATTACCAAAGTATCACAAAAGATATTTAGTATAATATTGCTTGTCACAATTGTATATGGCATTATTAAATATATCTAGGAGAAATGGGTTTGATCAGCGGTTCAATAAATTCCTCAATAAATGAAAGGGAAATAACTTTTAATGGTCAAAGTTGAAAATGCTTAATGAAGCGCTTAGGATGGAAATATAAGGTTAGATAAATAAAGTGTCCTAAAAAACCATCCTAAATTGCTCACATATAGACACTGAATATATAAAGATACAACTGCATCAGATACAAAATGATGTTGCTACAATACCGCTAAAGATATTTGAGTGTGGTTATATACAGCAGTAATTGATATATCAAAGAAACATGGATTTCCAAAGCAGGGGGATAAATCAGGGGCTCAAATGAGTCCTCAGTGAAAAAGGGGGGAGATAACTTGTCATGATCAACTACATTGATTATAAATAACATCTCTAACAGTTCCACTTGATCCAATATAGGATTGAATAGAATCTTGTTACAACACGTAAGTAAGATCAAAAAATATTATCATAGTCACTTAGATAGACTACTGGCATACATACAGCCTTTACAAAAATATGCTGAAGTTGTTATATTCATTGAGTCCACCTGGGACTACAGTGTTAAGTAAAGCTATCCATTTGCTTTCTGCCTTGAGTAGTTCTGATTCAAGATTACCTTTTCTTATCCCCAAACTAATTTTTTCCAATACCCAACATTTAAGTATGGGTTTTGAGTTGTGTTTTTCAAAAGAATGTTTCGCTACTGAAGTAAGAGTCTTACCTTTAGCAACATCAGTAATACTATTACGTATATTGCAAAGATGTTCGCCAAGCCTTTTTCTAAGCTCTCTACTAGTAATACTAACATATTTCTGTTGGCAAGGACATTGCAAACAATATATAACAGCAGAAGTACCGCAATTGAAAAAACCTTTTAAGTATCTTATTTTTCCAGTTCTATCAGTAATGCTGTTGATTTTGCACATAAAAGGACAAAATTTGCAATGTCCACATCCAAAAGTGCCATCTGGCAAAGGTCTAATATTTTTCTTCTTTTTACAGAAGTGACTCTGAACAAGGATATCACGGATGTTTTTAGATCGTCTCCATCCTGTGTCAATTTTAGCTCCAATCAGAGTTGCTATGTGGGTATCCGTTTTTAAGACATTAATATGTCTATTCAAGATATCCTCTATTTTGCGCCAATCCTCATTAAAAGTTGAAATAAATCTAACCGTCTCTTTTGTATTGGTTCTCAACCTGGGAGACAATAAATTGTCTCTTTCGGTGTGAATAGCTCTATGATAGGCTTTTTTTATAGAGGAATCGCTATACCCTCTATTTTTCAATCGATTCCTCAACTCATCTGCTCTAACTTTGAACAGTTCTGTATTGGAGCAGTTACGTCTTACAGGCAGAAATTCCCCTACAGGTATGGCACGAAGAGTCGGAGGGAAATGTGAGCTAGAATGATGTAAAGTGCTATTCGTAGAGGTTGGTTTCCGATAAAGGTCAGTGATAATCCTGCCCTCTTCATCTTTACTGATCGTAATATCCAAAAAATTAATACGTTTTTTGTCATAGGCATGAGTAAGTTTCAAATTAAGATCATTTGTATTTAGTTTGTTAATGAATGTATCTAGACATTCCTGTGTACCATCCCAAATGATCAAAATATCGTCGATATATCTCAGCCAGATGGTAACATGATCAGTAAATTCAGAATTATCATGAATAAATACCCGTTCTCTTTCCCACCACCCTAAATAAATGTTAGCATAGGTGGGTGCGCATGAAGACCCCATTGCTGTGCCTCTTTTCTGTAAATAAAAAACATCATTGAACACAAAATAATTGTGAGTAAGCGTGTATTTTAACAATATTAGAACAAAGGTGTTTATATTCTGATCAGCATTTGTAGCCATGGTGAGAAAATATTGCACTGCCTGGCATCCTGCTTCATGTTGAATTGAAGTGTACAGGCTCTCTACATCACAGGTCACTAATAGTGTTTCATGATTCACATTAATATCATTGAGTCGTTTCAGGACGTCCATAGTATCTCTCACATATGAGGACAGACTCAATACATTTGGACTGAGTTGCAAATCAATAAATTTGCTACCATTCTCACAAAGACTACCATTGCCCGAAATAATTGGTCTACCGGGAGGAATCTTATCATTTTTGTGAACCTTAGGTAATAGATAAAGAGTAGCTATTCTGGGTTTGTCAGATAGCAAGAATGTATACTCTTTATCATTAATGATAAGATCATTTTTAGCTTCATCAATGATATTGTTATAGCTTGCCACACAGTCAGTTGTTGGATCCCCTAATAGGCGTTCATAACAAGCCTTATCACTCAGTTGTCTTAATGCCTCTTGAATATACATTTCTGTTGGCCAGATAACAATGTTACCACCTTTATCTGACGGTTTGATGATGACATCGGTCCATTCTTTCAACTCTTTTAACGCTTGATTTTCATCACGGCTCAAATTACTGATTTTGGTAGGTTGTAACTTGATGATATCTTGGGTCACAGCCTTGACATATACTTCTACTGCAGAGCAGCTGGAAAGAGGTGGATTGAAACGAGATTTAACTTTGATCTTATCATTGGTCATATTGGTCTCCGGTGTTGTTACCAATGGCAGAGGTAATTCTGTATTTGAAGTTCTATCATAAAAAAAAATGTTTAGAATCAATTTGCGTGCAAACAAATTAAGATCTTTAAATACATCAAAAAATTGGTAGTTGTTGCTAGGTGAAAAGGACAATCCTTTTTTCAAAACATTTATTTGTGGGTTAGTAAGTATCTTAGATGATAAATTCAGAATTTGCATCATATCTTCTTTTACCTTCTGACCCCTTTCGTCCAGGTTTCCTTCTGCGGATTGACTGCCCCCTTGTATCCCCATTGTTTGCGATCTCGCAGATTCCTGGTCGATTCCCAGTTGTTCTCTTGGAACGAGGTCCGGTTCCTCTCCGTCATAAAAGGCTGACCCTGGTCTAAAAAAGAGACCTGTCTTCTACTTTGATGATTACCAGAATTGGTTCTCATATCTTCCTCATCTGTAATTGAGGAATCTAACTCAGTATCTGAGTTATAATATCGTCTACCAGGGTCTACACGAGGTCGCAATTTCCTCCTACTATTATTTCTATGTGTCCAATGGAACAATAGATCTCGATTATACTTATGTTTTTTAAGAGATAAGATCTCATTTTCTCTTTTATCAAGATCATGTTGTATTCGTTTATACGTTTTTTTTAAATCCTCCAGGGATTCAAATTGTTTTAAAGTTTTGTTAAGTGAGTTGATTTCTTTATCTAATTCCACCAAAATCTCTTGTTCATAATCTGCCAGTATGGCTATTAGTGTCTCAGAACAGCTTGTAAGGGCTGATTCCCATTTTTCTTTATAAGACTCAAGATGGAAAGTGAAGGATGGAAAAATCTTAACTCTTAGTCCTCTCGGGATAAGGTGTTTAGCTAAATATTTTTCATGACTTACTTTGGCTGTCTTGGGAATTAAAGGTGTACTTTTTTCTCCTCCTTTTTGTACCTAATACTTACACTGCCTAAGACAATCATATGCTGTTGTTCTGTTATAAATTTTTATGTATTCATACCATATCACTACTTACAACTAGTATTACCCCATTTTTTGATTTATTGGCCTCTTTTTGTAAACACTGAATAAACTTGCCTAGCTATTGATTTCCCTATTCAATCAGCATCACCTACACTCTCCCTCCTCTCAGTAAGACTGCAAGTTAGTTATGATTCCAAAATGGCTGCTGTCCATGAGGTAGAAGGGTCTGGAAGGCAGGGTATGATGCTGATTGGCTGGAATGTGTCTGCTGACTGTGAGGTGCAAGTTTGCTCAATGATAAAGTATAGGGGGCGGATAGAACATCGCATATGTTCGCAGTTCGCCGGGAACGCGATCATGCTATGTTCGCCGGGAACAGTTCACCGGCGAACTATTTGCGACATCTCTAATTAGTTTGAATTCTATGAAATCTTTTTCAATGCATTTATTTCTAGATACTATGACCCTCATTCAATTGAGCCTTTCAGGAGATCTGGGCTCGCAAATGGAGCTCGTAACTTATTTTGCTATTCAAGTGGCTTTCGTTTGCGGGCTCCGTTAGAGTTACGGGCTCCGAGCTGCGATTCATTGGGATCCACTGTGATTTGTTAAATCGGAAGTTAATGCCCTCCAAGCCTTTGATCTTTCTCGGCAGCAAGACTAAAATTGCAAATCCCTATTCAATTGCTCTGATTCCTCCCCGCTAACCACTCCATCAAGCCCGCAAATGGCAAAATTTGAACGACAAGTTACTGGGACCAAGGAGATCTGGCAAAGGGCTTAATGACATGTACGGAGCAGTGTAAATGCATATACTGTATAAACACTCTACCGTACTCTTATTAAAAAGGAAAGTGATGTTAGGTCTTCGAATTAACTAGCGACTTGCCCATCAAATATGATGGCATAAAAATGTTACGCCTCGCAATGCTGCTGTTTGCCACACAATGCCTCTCCCCCCCTACTTTAGGGGCCTTGTGATGACTACTTTAGGGGCCTTGTGATGATCGCATTTGCAATGAGTGGCTTTGCCGCTCATTGCAGGCCGCAGCATTCTCTACGTGCATGCGCAAGCCTGTAACTTTGCGAGCTTACAGACAAACTTACAGACAAACTCTCTTACCCCTGTGTCTCTTCTCCCCCCTCTCCCACCCCTGTGTCTATTTCCCCCTTTCTCCCTACCCTGTGCTTCTTTGCCCCCTCTCCCTCCCCTGTGTCTCTTCCCCCCTCTCTATCCCTTGTGTCTCTTTCCCCTCTCTCCCTCCCCTGTGTCTCTTTCCCTCCACTCCCTCTCTGGAGTCTCTTTGCCCCCTCTCCCTGCCCTGTTTTTCCCCCTGATCTCCCTCCCATGTGTCTCTTTCCCCCTCTCCCTCCCTTTTGTCTCTTCCCCCTCTCTCCCTTCCCTGTGTCTCCCCTCCCCCTCTACCTCCCCTGTCCCTCATTGGCCCCCTCTCCCTCTCATTTGTCTTTTACAGGTTTGAAAATATTTGCGGGCTTGGCAGCAGTTAAACCCGTAACTTTTTTTAAAGCCCGCAAGACTTGAATCTTAAATTGCTATTGCTCAAAGTCTTGCAGGCTTGAAAACAAATTATGGGCCCTCAGGGGGAGGCAGAGAGCCTGTAAGTGAGGTTGCAAACTAATTTCTTATTCAATTGGTGTTTTTTGGCGGCCTCCAAATGGCTTCCGAGGTGCGGGCTTGAAAAAAGCCTGGAAGCCGTTCAGACTCCCCCCCTCTAACTTACGGGCCTCGCGAGGAGCGACTTTGCCGCTCATTGCAGGCCATGGCATGCGCTCCGCTCATTCGCAAGCCTGTATCTTTGCGAGTGTTACCAACAAACTCGTAATTACGACAACTATATATGCTATCCGCCTTTTTTCACCCATCTCTCTGTGAGCTGCTGTCAACACTCTCACTTCTCCCACAGCCACAAAATTTGTTGCACTTACCTCTTCCCTTGGCCTTTCTCAATGGACAGATTCCCCTACCCACCACGATGGGCAATCTCTTGACCTCATTTTCATCAATAACTGCTCTATCTCCAATCTTATCATCTCCCTCTTTCTGATCACCATCTCCTAACCTACAGCCTAACAACCCCTGCCAATATCTGCACCTTTCCGCGCCCAGCTACCAGAACCCACAGAAACTTGCATACACTTAACCCACAACATCTTTCCAATTTACTGCAACCCCTTCTCATTCCCCTCTCTTCCCTCATTTGCCCCAAAATTGCCACCACACAATACAACGTGACTCTAACTTCCACCCTTGACACACTTGGCCCCTTTACCACTGGTAGACGTCCTCGCCCTCACCTACAACCATGGCGCACCACACAAACACGCTACATCCAGAAGTGCTCCCGCACTGCTGAACGATTATGGAGGAAATCTCGCACCTCAGCTGACTTCCTTCAATTCAATCCTACGCTCCTATCACTATGCCCTCAATCTGGCCAAACAGCGATACTTCTCCACATAAATATCAAATTTTGCCTCCAACCCCAAACATTTGTTCTCCACTTTCAACACTCTCCTCTGCCCTCCCCCACCTTCCGCCCCTTCCTGTCTTATAGCTGAAGACTTTGCTAGTCACTTTAATGGTAAAATTGAAAATATTCAAAATGAACTCTCCTCTCAACATGGCCACAGTCATATCACACCTTTCCCTCAACATATCAATGGCATCCTACCTGCACCCTTCCCCAAACCTATATCCATTATGAACTCCCTTGACCCTGCAACTGAGGATGAAGTTGCTAGCCTTCTTTCAAGCTCCAGTATTACAACCTGTCCATATGATCCTATTCCATCACAGCTGACCCCTCTCCTCTCTACCACTTTAATCACAACTCTTACATATCTATTCAACCTTTGCCTAAACACTGGCAAGTTTCCATTACCTATGAAACATGCCATAATTACACCCATTCACAAGAAACCCTTATCTGATCCAGCTGCTGCATCTAACTACCGCCCTGTCTCTCTACTTCCCTTGGTTTCCAAACTGCTTGAGAGCGTTGTCTACATTGCCTTCTCCAATTTATTTCCTCCTACTCCTTGCTTCCGGCCCGACACTTCACAGAGACAGCTCTAACAAAAGTTACTAATGACCTGCTAATCGCCAAGTCAAAGGGTCATTTCTCTATCCTAATTCTCCTGGATCTCTCTGCTGCCTTTGACACAGTTGATCACTCTCTTCTTATCCAAACTCTCCGCTCCCTAGGCATCCATGACACTGCTCTCACTTGGTTCATATCCTATCTAGAAAATCGAACATTTAGAGTCTCCTTCTCTAGCGTCTCTTCTTCCCTCACCCTCTAACTGTCCCAAGGTTCAGTCCTAGGCCCCCTTCTTTTCTCCATCTACACATCCTCCCTCGGTGCCCTAATTAAATCTTTTGAATTTCAATATCATCTCTATGCAGAGGACACTTAAATCTACCTGTCTGCACCTGAAATGTCCCCCTCTCTGCTAGCTCATGTTGCCAATTGCCTCTCTAGCATATCCTCATGGATGTCCGCCCGTCAACTTAAACTCAACATGTCTAAGACGGAACTCCTTGTCTTTCTACCCTCTTCCTCAGCTCCCACCCCTCCCTTATCTCTCACTGTTGACAATGCCATCATCTTTCCACCCTCCAAGGCCCGCTGTCTCGATGTTCTTCTGGACCCTGCCGTCTGTTTCATTCCTTACAATCAATCACTCTCAAAATCTTGTCACTTTGACCTAAAAAATATCTCCAAAATACGTCACTACCTTACACAAAAGGCACAAGAAAAATGCTAATTCACTCTCTCATCATCTCTTGCATTGACTACTGCAACTCTCTCCATTGCTGGACTTCCTATCTCCCGTCTCTCTCCACTCCAATCCATATTAAACGCATCCGCTAGACTCATTTACTAAAATCAACGCACAGTGTCCGCTCCACCACTATGTCAGGAACTCCACTGGCTTCCCATAGCCTTCAGAATAAAATTCAAAATTATGACCCTAAGATATAGAGACCTCCACAATAATGCACCCACCTACATCTCTGCTCTCATCTCAAAATACACTCACACCCACCCTCTTCGCCCTGCTAATGACTTTCTTCTCTCAACCTCCCTCGTCACCTCCTCTCACTCCCGCCTACAGGACTTTTCTCCCCTATAATTTGGAACTCCTTACCTAGCACCACTAGATTATCCTCATGCCTCAAATCCTTCAAAATCTCTTTAAAAACACATCTATTCAAAGAAGCCTATCCTCTTTAGCCTTTACATGCTCTATTAATCTATCACTCTCCTGTACACTACCCACACCCTTTAGAATGTAAGTTTGCAAGTTTTCAACCTCGATAGGTGCTTCAGGGAAAGCAATGTGTATGTCTGATTGAAAGCTCAATAACAGGGCCCTCCATCCTTTGCACTGTTTGAAATTGTACTTTACCCCCTGTATAGCGCTACGGAATATGTTGGCGCATTATGAATAAAGGATAATAATAATAATAATAATAATAGCACACCATTCTCAAGCTCGCAATGCAGCCCAAAAAAATACTTGATTTCATGTTTAATTTCTGTGTTATATCGATCCTGGCAATCAATGTGTTAATACATATAATGGAACTCGCATGTAATAGAATATCATATTTACAGCTTAATCAATATTGCATTATATCTGGAATGTGGGTCTGATTGTAACTCATAATTCAAGCGCATATGACTTTGAAATCCAACCTCCATTTTTATTTGAAGTCCTACAGGCTTGAACATGATCGATGACGCAAGGCGGTAACTCGTGGTTCAAGGGCTTAAACCACGAGTTATGGCCTTGCGTCAGCGATCATGTTCAAGCCCGCAAATGCTACTAAAGATAGCATGGTTTGCGATGTGCGCTATCGGGCCAGGACTTGCGGCCCTGGCCAATTGAATAGCACATTAACTTGCAGCCGCTGCGGGCTTGCAGCAGGCCCGCAGACGTAAGTCCTACTCCGATCAAGTTGCGAGCCCCGAATTTAATGAGGCTCTATATCTTTTACTTCCCCCAGGTAGGGAGATATTTTTAGGACACCGTTTTCATCACTTCGAATTAACTAATAAAAGTTATATTTTATCATTTTTATTCTAGTCTTCCATTCTAATTGCGAAATGCAATGTGTTTTAGGATTTATCTTTCAACATTTTTTTGTATTGAATTATCATAAACTTCAGGACAAATATTCTATTATTCACATGTTCTTTAACTAACTCACTAGTATAAATATCTTTAAACAAATGTAATGTTTTCGGGTGACTGCAGGGCCCATATTTATGCATTCATTTAGCAAACAGGAAAAGTGAAGAAATTATTGGAATTACGCTTTTCCAGTGCAAATATAGCTCAAATTTGACTTATGACAATCACTTTCCAGAGTTACATCAACTGTAGTGCAACTGAAATGTGACCAAAACAAATAAAAGTAAAGAAGACTAGCTAGATGATTAATGACATAGTTGGCATCCATCAGAGAGAAATGTATAGAGTTGCGTCTTCTGTGCCAAGGTCTAAGAGCAGCACTAAAATAGACAGACATGGTTTTGATAAATCAGGCTGTTACGTACCAATCAAGATCAGTCTTGAGTAACCCACCTCTGTCCTTAGACCAAAAAACAACTTCATCTGTACTATATTATTAATAATGCCAATGCTAAAGTGGAAGAAGGCGTTAATGCATTTATTACAGTTAGTGCATACTGTTATACATATGTATGTTGTAACACAACCGCCCCTGCAGTTAAAGGGGCCTATATAACCAGCTTTAAATTGACTCATGGGCTCCTGAACCTTAACTAAACATAATGACGTATGTTATTTATCAGTTTAGAGAAATTTGACATCATCATACATTCTTGCATGTAGAAATGGAGAGGATGGAGGTGATAACATAAATAGTTGTCGTACTGCAAGTTGTCGTCACGCTTTGCGGGCCTGGCATAGCGAAGCGAGGGACGCTGTTGTTAGATATGAAGAGAAACAGGGTGAATCAGCATCTGTCTGTGCCATGTGCAACTACTTAATGGAACATAGAGGGTTCCTTGATTTTAATATTACTATAATCTACCTAGTCTTTATTTGGACATTTGAACATAATTTGGATCTTCCCTGTTGGGTGGCCTGGAGCAGTGTGGGTAGCAGTATGGTGAGGGGGCCACTAGATGGCGCTGTGGATATTTTACACAATTTCTAACCTTAAACTGTTACCCTAACACTTACCCTAACCCAAATCCTAACCCTAACCCTTACCCTAATACTAACCCTAATCCCAATTCTAACCCTTACCTTAACAGTATTCCTAAACCTAACACTATGAAATTCAGTGAAATTGACAGTAAAATCCCGGCAGTGTCATCCTAACAGCTGCTCGCTGCCACTGCTGCCGCCACTGCTATCAGCCACCCAACAGGAAAGGTTCCTCTGTTTTTACTCATTGAAACTTCCCAAACAGTCCCCGCTAAGGTCTGCCCCCTGTAGCTCAAGCACACAATGTTTCTATAGTACTAGACATATCAGTCAATGACAGGCTGTGTCTCAGAAGCAGTTTAGTAACAATATTTCAAATACTTCATCAACTGACTATTATTAAAGAAATAGGCCCTCATTCAATTGCAATTTGGCCAATTGAATAGGGCTCTAAATAAGCACATAACATATTTTTTTAAAGAAGTTTTTAGTTAGTAAGCATCTATCCAAAAGCAAGTGTTTCACTAACTAAAAACGTCTTTAAAAAATATATGCTATGTGCTTATTTAGAGTCCTATTCAATTGGCCAAATCGCAATTGAATGAGGGCCATAGTGTTTTCTTTCAGTAAACCTACATTAAAGTCTGTAATTTCTACTTGTCAATCAGCCTTTGAAAAAGTTACTGATGCCCTTGGCAGACCACTTCATATTTGGATAATAAATATAAGGTGTGGGTTTATATAAGATTATAATGCAGATTTATAAATGAAAAATCTGGTATCAGTTTACTGCTGTATTACTTGTTTAATAGTTTGTATTCATTATTTCAAATCATTTCTGTAATCCCAGTTGAATGAAGCTCAAGGACAACATGTGGGCCACACTCAGTAACATAATTAGAAATAAAAGTGGAGAAAATATTTAAAAAATCTAAAAAGTAAGAAACATCATTTGATTTATTAACCTATCTTTTAAGATTCAAATTCCAATGCTTGAAGGGAAAGTATTATAGTAGCGTTCTGCTAGTAACTTAGAGGACCACTGCACAATGAAAAATACGTATATATATATATATATATATATATATATATATATATATAATAACTGTATTTCTCGGAATTCTGAAATGGAAACAGTTTTTTTTAACTTGTTTTAGACATTGAGATGTGAACACAGATGTACTATTTCTTTACTGTACGGTGGAGGGCTTCTATCGCTCTTTTGCCACCTTATTATAAATGATTGTTATGGTGAACTACCTACTGAGTAAGCCCAGGATATGGGCGAAACGGCACCGTCGGGCCTTTGCGGGGGTATACTATGCAAGATAAGTATAAGAAGGCTTTACTATTTTTATTATTTGGCAAATTTGTATGTTGCTTTAATGATAATTGACTGGACTAGCAGATGTCCATTTACACTATATGCCTAGCATTAGTTTTGTAAATTTGCAGCCTGCCTTTTTCCCTGTATGATATACATATTATGTATGCCTTCCTAGTCACTCAGAAATACTGGTTATCTTTGCTAGTTACCCCAACTTTTCTTTTTTTTTTGTTTTTAAACATTGTTTTTTTTTTTTATTAACAGCGTTATATATAGTTAATGAACAAGACAATCCCAATGATTAGCAGTATCTGCTGTATATGAGGTATTGTTTACTGTGCTTACTTAACCTGTTATAATTAGTATATACTCATTGCATAAGAAGCTGTTAATAGAACAATGGAACTATTGAATTACATTCATTTTTGTGCCCACTATCAATCCTTGTTTTTGTTCTTGATCCCGTCTTCTTGAGCTTACTAACATACAGCAAACTCTGTTCTTTGTTATTTTTTTATCATTTGTCTTACGGTGCTTTTTTCATTTTGAATCCCTTAATTAAATAATTTTTTCTACTCATAAGGTCCACAACACAAGCTAAGATCCTGCTCCATGCTGATGATAGCCAGTAAGCTTGAAACAGCTGTACGTGGATAGGATTCTCAGCTTGTGTTTAATCCAACCTTGGCTTTGCATAAAAGCTGTGTAATGCAGCGGGCATTAGCTTAAAGGAAGCCATGTTTAAAATGGTTGTGGATTGAAGAGCGAGGCATTTGTGGGCCGATTTGCATGTCCTTGCTCAGCTTCCCAGAATGCAGTGTAATAACTGTTTTTATCAGAATTCTGAGCAGGAAGCAGTTTTTTTAACTTGTTTTAGACATTCAAATGTGATATATATATATATATATATATATATATATTTGACAACTGAGTCTAAGAGCATGATTAATCAGGACAATTCATGGTTATTATTTGATTATAAAAAATAAATTGATGCCTTTGCAGGACTCAGGAAGGAGCCATAATAAAAACACACACAGCACAAGGGGAAAGCCAGGAAGCCTGGGAGTGAGATTGCAAGGGAATTTGAGCCATATTTGGCGTTTTTCGTCAATTGAATATTGGCTAAGCAAGGAAACAAAAGGCGTCTGAAAAACGTAAAAATTCTGAAACAGGATGAAACCGAGGCTGAAGAAAGCCAGGCACGCTGGACTTAGAAAATACACAACAGCACTAACAGAAACACACAAACAACGCCAGGCACGCAGGACTTTGAAAATAAAACCAACTGCAGTTAGCGCGTGCCACGCAAAGATTTAGGAAACACAGAGGAGAAAGACACAAGGAAGGGACAGGGGGTAGATGGTGGAAAGACACACATGCCATTCCCAAGCACAAAACTTGCAGGTTAACGAACCCTGCAATGTGCAGCCCATACAGTAGGCGGGAGGAAAGGCTAGCGATGCACATCGAAGGTGTTCATTGCAAAGCAAGAAAGTTGAAATACACCGGGGGAGAAGCTCGCAATGAATGCCAAAGGTGCTCAGAGGAGAAAAAGACTCACATTGTGTCGCAAACAGCATTGCCAGCCTTACAATTTTATTTCCGTTTTGACGGGCAATTTCCTGGTAAAGAATAATTACAGGTAATCAGCGGTCATTAAAATTGTCTTTTTTTTTACTTCTAAAACCATTTTACCCATTTTCAAGTTTATTTAACAAAATAATATTGTAAATATGGGTGTACAAAAGACATTAAAGGATCATTGTGGTTATATATGTAAAATAACCACTTGAAAGAGCTATACCTAAGCGACAGGCACATAATTATACACAAAATAATAATACAGTCTTTAGTTTATTATTTTTAAATGTAAATATACTTCTAAATAATCTACTATTTTGTTTTCCATTGATTTACTTCCTGAGGCAGGAGGAGACTTTGAAAGCAGAGAGGTAGCTTCTATCTGCACCATGTGAATGTGGTACTACTACTACTCTCATTAGCACTGTTTACAATGACGTACCCAATTGAGCCTCAAACTACCAGAAGCAGACTCTGTATAGAAAATGGAAGTTTGGAGTAAAAAATAATTGCATATAACAGTGAAGAAAACTAAAGGTGTTTATTTTTCATACTTTCTAAAACATTTTGCCCAATATCAAGTTTAATTCCTAAAAATACCATATAGAAAAACATTTGACCGGCGAATATAATCCAAAGTGTCTTTAACTTGATTTTATACAAATGTAACTTTCTTATATAGCAACATTGGGAATATACAAATGAGAAGGGCTAATGGTACAGTCTGCATCTAGAACAATACATAGAAATAAATGACACTATTACTTACAATGTAAGTGAACAAGTAAGAACATAAAACACTGCAGTTTGCTGCGCCATCTAGGGGACACTATTAGGAGTTTTTTCAATAACAGTGGTGCGCAGTTAAGAATGTTGGATGTACCTGCATATTAGATTTCTTTTAAAGGACCACTGCAGTTCATGAAAAAGGACACTTGTTTGTCAAGTATGGACCAAATTTACAATATTAGCAGCTATGGAAGTCATGGGCATAATCAAAATGTATTATTTGTTTCTGTACTCTGTATGGTGGAGGGCTTCTCTTGCTCTTCTTGCTCACCATACACTAAAGGGTTGTTATATGTATACCATATACACGTATACATTCATTTACATATGCATATGTCACCGACCCCTTTCCAGGGCCTGGTTCCTGGTGCATTGTGCCACCATAGAGGACATACTACCATTGGAATATGGGTAGGGAAATTACATTGCCACATGGCCAATATGAACAGGTGGGTGGTGGAGTGAGACATAGGGTCATAGTGTACTACCATGCTTCATGTAGTCTTATGGCATATGCCCCAGCCTTATCCTGTATATTGTATGTCATTCCCAATGAAATATTACTGTATTCTGTGTTATGTTTAAAATGTGACTGAGTGATCATGATGGGGTTAAAACAGGGTGTGCTGAGTCTGCAGTTATCAGACACCTCTATTATACTGTTATCTGTTCTGGCCCATAGCAAATTAAGTTAATCACATCTGCCATGTACTCTATCTAAGGTCCGGACCACTCAGACAGAGACAGCAGGATGTGTATTAGAAGGTTGCCCTATCATTCTCAGGTGCCAGCTATGAAGGTACTGCTAGACTCCACGTGCAGGTCATCTCCTTTAATTGTCTGGCACACCCTCTCATTGTGGACAACTCCCTCTGTATCTAACTGCTATAAATAATTTTGACTTTCCGAAAATAAAACAGTTCACTTCTGAGGCATATAGAAACTCTATGTGTCTTATTTTGCTCCTGGTGGGTGTGATACTGTACCTATCTCCGCCCTGCAAGTAACCTGTCCTGGTCACTACCACAGGAAGGTTACTGAGACTCCTGGAAGCCAAAAGCGCTCATTGCAGCCAGCGACGCCGTAACACATGCGAGACTTGAGAAGCAATGCAGCAGCGCAGTACTTAAGGCTGCAATGAGTGCCGAAGGCGCTCATTGCATCCAGCGGCGCAGTACTTAGACGAGCCTCGCAAACCTTCTATTTGGCGTTTTTTGTCACTCACAAGGGGGCCGAAAAACACAAAATTTCAGAACCAACATGAAAACGAGGCTCAGCAAAGCCAGGCTTGCAAAACGTTCAAAATACACGGTGCTTAAGACAGTAACACTTAAATGAACAATGCCAGGCATGCAGGACTTACACAAATACACCACACCAAACACACTAACACTTACAACAACAACGCCAGGCACACGGGACTTGAAGGTAGTTAACCTGCAGTCTATAGCAGGTGGCCCTGGGCAGTAATAGCCCCTACCCCCAGATCGTCACAGCATACTAAATATATCACATATATAGTTGTGGATCTTGCGATGTTGGTCAGGCAGTTGCGTTCGTGAGGGCGCAACCGCAAGCCTTGGGAAGCGAGGCGAGCCAGCTGCGCCGTCACACATGCAAGCCTCGCAAAGCGGCACATTATTTAGGCTGCAATGAGTGCTGAAGGTGCTCATTGCAGCCAGCGGCGCAGTACTTAGGCGAGCCTCACGAACCTATATTTGGTGTTTTTCTTCACTCCGCCTAAGCAAGGAAAAATGGCGGACGAAAAACGCAAAATTTCAGAAACAACATGAAAATGAGGCTCAGCCATGCCAGGCTTGCAAAACTTAAAAAAATACATGACACTTAAGACTTCATACGTCATACTTTGACGAACAACGCCAGGACTTAGAAAATACACCACACCGAAGAACACCAACACTTACAACAACAAACCCAGGCACGCGGAACTTTGAAAATAAAACCAATGGCAGTCACCGCATGCCACACAATAATTCAGCAGACAAGCAGAGGAGAAAGACGCAGTGAAGGGACATGGGGGAGATGCTGAAAAGAGACACATGGCATTTGCAAGCACAAAACTTGCAGGTTAACGAACCCTGCAATGAGCCACCTGTACAGTAGGCAAGAGGAAAGGCTTGCAATCAGTGCCAAAGGCGCTCATCACAGGGCTCACGATGAGCCCCGTGAGCGGGAGAGGCTTGCAATGAGCGCTCATTGCGAGCCCCGAGATGAGCGCCGAACCCCCACACCCTTAGCACCGCCATTACTCCTAGCACCCCAAGCACCCACTTACCTACTTACCCCACTTACCTACTAGTGACCCCCCTACTCAGGGTTAGTTATATGTTATAAGGCAGCTCGGTTAACCGGGGGAGGTAACAGATGAGGTGATCATGTGAGGTAACTGGGTGAGATGACAGTCTCTCACCTTACATCTCTGAATGATGAAATGTCGGCACTGACACCCGGACATGACCCTATTCATATCTGTGCTCAGGGACGCAGTTGCATGCAAGGAGCGCCAAAGGTGCTTCTTGCGCTGGTGTATATGAGCGCCATAGAAGCTCATCCCTACAACCCCCTATGACTTTCAGACCGCATTTGCGGAGGTGGAGGCTCTACGGCGCCTCACAAGCGGTTACAAACGCCCACAGAAGCCGGACACGCATGACTAACTACGGACTTACACAAAAAAATACGAGCCGCAAGACTTAGAAAAAAAAATTACCGACTTACAGAAAAAAAATTACGACTCGCGGGACTTAGAAAAAATCCATTACAAACTCGCAAAAATACAACCTTAATGGACAACCCCCGCACAGCGGGAAACATTAAAAAACACCAAAATACACACAAAAATAGAATAAAACCCTTGCCCACAGCAAGGGGGAAACCCAGGACGTCTGGAAGACAGGTTAAAACTCAATTTCAGTCAAATTTACAAAGTTTTGACACTGGAAAATCCCCTAAGCAAGGGGAAAAAATGGCCGCCGAAAAAAACAAAAACGAGGCTACACGACCCCTAAAGCCACAAAACAAGCACATATGACTTTTACAAAAACCTGTACGACCTACAACATACACCATTAGCAAGGACGCTAAATCATCCACACCCGCGTACCACATACACATTCGCCGCCAATTTACAACACTAACTTACAGAATGCGGAAGTACACAGCTACACTAACGGCTTCCCCTTGGGCACGCAGCCTATTTACACTACACACTGCACACATTGCTGACACTTACACCTCAGCTCAACAACACTGCAAATCTACATTGTATGCTGCAGGAACATCAAAACATATTGTTAGCTCTTCAGCACATTCCTGGCTGCATATATGAATTACAAATAGCTAAAGTATATTAATTTATGATTTCATTAGTCAATTAATTAGCATGAAAAAAAATATATACACAAAACAAACAAACAAAAAAAAACACAGTTTTGCAAACAACCGCAATTGTGGTGTGTGCAAATGTAGGCTCTCTTACATTATCGGGACGCATTTAGACCGCATGCTGAAGTTGTGCTACCGTATTTATGAGTTCAGTTCTCCTATAGGTGAGCTTTACTTGCAATTTAATATAACACAGAATAAAACAGCTAAATTATGATTAAAATAAATATCTTCTTGCTTCTGATTGGCTAAATTCCTTTTTTTCCCCAAAAGCCAAATTTATATGTAACTAGATTCCTAACAGCAGATGAACAATACAACCTTTTGCCTGCTTCTAAAAAAAAAAATGATTATTTCATTTGGTTCTTGCACTTAAAACTGTATATAGTTTTTCTCATGAAACACGGACAACAGGATTTCAACTAAAGATCAGTTTTCATTTATTTTTATTATTATGGGACTATTAAAAATGAAAAAAATCGCTGCTACTTCAGTGAGTTAAAATTGATAATAGAGGATATCTATATGTGTGTTGTATAAGAATAAAATAGTTTAATTCCATAAAAGTCGGCTTAAAACCTTAATACATAACTTTAAATTACAAATCCTGGTGTTAAAGTCTGTCTGCATTATAGTTTACTGTATCTGTGGAGCAGTAGTTATCTACTTTTCTACTAAAGTTTGTGTTTTCATAGCATATTTTTAAATGTAAAATTAGCTAATTAGCAACTTAAGAAATGTTTTTTTTTTCTTGTACTTGACACTACTAAAGTATTAGTCATAACACATGTGAAGGGCAAAACCTTATTATACAAAATATGCTGAATTAAAAAAACATATGTATTATCTAAATGGCACTATAACACCAAAAGGATCAAACATGTTGCATCACAAAGAAAACAACAAGTAAATGGTATGGAGAGTTTTTGACAAAGTAAGTGTGGTCAAGACCTCCACACCACAGGAAAGGGAAGTAGAACCCTGTGACCTCAAAGGGTGCCTCCTACCTGGAAGGCTCTACCTATGTACATACCCCAAATTCTGGCTTGTATCCTTTAACTAAGACAGAAACAAATAATTGTGTCTGATACTCTCCCCATAATTCTTATATGGGTGCATATAATCTAGGTTAAAGATCTTGCATTTAAGATAAAAATTGGAGTAATACACTGTGTTAGTGTTTTCTTTTATGGGATACTGTAAAAAATGCTACTTTCATTATAAATGTAAAATAAAGTAATGATAGTAAAAAATGTTATCCACATTTTTTCCCCAGATCAAGTTTTACATTTCTAACTGAATTTTTAATGTTAGCCTCAAGTGGTATTACATTTTCTCTGAAAAATAGCTTACTCCTAGAGGTAAGCAAATGAACATTTAAAAAAGAGTAAAAATATATAAAATCTTTTTAGCGGGTGGCTTTCATTTTTTACTATGATTACTTTAATTTACATTCATATTGAAAAGAGCTTTATTATAGCGTCACTTAGACTGATATAATTTATTTTAAAAAGCACCCATTTAAATGTCTGACAACAGTGGGAATGCAGTGATATTTTAAAGAGTTGATTCCCAATCCTGCTCTGGACCCCCTCTTGAGGCAATTAGAATGAATAGCCTGCATACTAATTGAATCACCTTGTGTTCACACAGTGTTAAACCCTAATTATAACCTGGTAAGTGGGGTTCTTGAGGAGAGGGTTGAAAAGCACTGCTTTAATGTAATCAAACCACTGGATGGCTACCTACAATATTTTGCAAACTGATAAACACTTAATCCACTTCTCGATCACTACCTTGTGTAGCGAAGGGGCTTGTGTACCTCAAGGAAGCTGTGAGCTATACTACGTAAGGCCACCCAAGATGGGCAGGTTATAGCAGAGGTCAGACAAATTGCAGCCCACTGGAGAAGGAACTGGCAACCCCATCCAGTATCTTTGCCATGAAGGATGAGCTCAACTCAACACGAGATGTGCCTGGAGTGGTCAAAGGGAGTCGGACACGACTGAATGACTGAATAACTGAGCAACAACAAACCCTTACTAAGGGCAACATCTAATTCCAAGCCTGTAACTCGATCGCAGACAGCTGCATGTCTGAGAGTGAGTTGCGGGCTTCCGTTGGTCTTCGTTTGCGAGGCTATTCAATTGCTCAAGCTCGCAAGTTGCAGGCTTCAAGCGACAATTGTAAACCATGCACTGGTTTGGAGCAGTTGAGGGCAGGAACATGATCAATTAAGCAAGCCTGTAACCTCCCATTTGAAATCAGCCAATAGGAAATGAGACTGTCAGAATTACAGCAGTAAAACATGGAGGTTACCTGTCATTCAATTAGGTTTGGGGGTCCGATATGCGATCAGACTCGCAAAGCAGCAAAATAAAGAATCATGTAATTTAATGCCAATACTGTTACATACCATATGGGTGACCTGATATGTATTAACTCATTGATACCCAAGATCAATTTAACCCTGAAATGAAACTTTATTTCCCTGCCGATTTGCGAGCTTGAGACTGTTGTGCAATTAATTCTAATGTCTATCATCGCTTTCCCCGTTATTTGCAGTGCAGGATTGATTTTTTATTAGCATTTACATTTACAGTGCTACGAGTTGGTTTGTAACCCCCTTGCGGGTTTCATTTGCGGTTTACGAGTGTGATTACGTTTGCAAGCTTGGGGAAATTGAGCAATTGAATAGCAGTTTGTGATTTTAGCCCTGCCAAAGCGAAAGATCAAAGGCTTCTGAAGGGTGTTACGAGCTTTGCATTTGACAGACGCCAATTTATCAAGCCTGTAACTTGGAAACCCCTCCAAGCTCGCAATTAAATAGCAAATTTGCCTGTGACCACACTTGCGGGTTCCTGGATCTGAAAATCGGCCAATTGAATGGGGCTCTAAGTGTTAACAGCCTGATCTATCAGACTGAGAACAACACAAGGACTAAACTTAATATAGAAACTGTCCAAACAATGACAGAGTGTTACATACAAAGATTACATCAAATATAACATCATAATGGAGACTTTTGAGAGAGTCCTTATCTGATCTGTGAGACATATGAGCACAATTCTCACTGGGAGTCATCTTAAATTGCCCACTGAAAATGCTCATGTATGCACAATAGTTTTGTGTAAGCAGGTTCAGCATTTTCTGAAAAGTGCTGTAATTCATTGATTCAGCAACTAAAAGCAAAATATATGTATTCTGGAAAATGTGTTTGAAAGTGCATTTTTCTTGTTGATTGAATGCATCCTTAATGCTTTTGACATTTGCATTGACAAGTATAAATATATATATAGTTTATGGCAAGAAATGAAATAAACGGATGGCAAAAGATGAAGATAAATTAAATAAACTACAAAGTTTATATTTTTTAAGAACATATCTATCAGGAATGTTTAACATAAATAAGATAAAGATACCATATTTATATTATGCATGTTATACAAAACAATAAAAGCAATTAATACAAGACATTTAAGGGATGTAAAAGTTATAGTCAGTTTCTTACAGTTATTAGAGAAACAAATATTTGGAGATACTAGTTTCAAAAGATTCTTGTATTCAGACAATTAGGAGCTAAATATATAGTTTTAGACTTAAAATGTTTAACACACATTCTTTTAAATGCAGGACAGAAAATAAGAGACTTTGGCGTCCCTGTAAAGAGACGCTGTAATCGTCCAGCTATGATGAGTTTTAAACAGTTAAAAGTCAGCATAAACAACTTTGCAATTTATGCAAAAGTATAATATAGCTCTACATCAGATATGGTTTGAGAGATTGACAACAGAAGCATATAAATCAAAGGGTTCCTACCGGAAATTGCAGATGGGATGGCCAGTTGCAAATTACCCTTAGGGTTTAGCCTCCCTAAGGGTAATAGGGGACTCCAGACGTGGACCCCTTGCTCACTGTGCCTTAGGGAGTTCAGCTGCACCTCACTGACGAGGCCCATAAAGGCCGAACGCATCTGAGGTTTGCTGTTTCTCCTGTTCAGGGTAGAATTGCCTGGTATTTCGGGGCTGGGTCACTCTTTTGAGTGGGACCAGACTGATATACTACAGGATATTTCTCCCTGTGAAGGGCACAAGTGAGCTAAAAGAGGTTGCTCTCAGAGTGGCTTATCATGGCCAAAGAACTAACCTATTAAGGTTGGTTCATTCTCTGATGAGCACCTCTGACTTAGTTTTTTTGTTTATGGCCAGTAGCCCACACAATATCGGTTCCTAAAGCAAGCCCCATGCCTTGAGGTACTCCCATTATTTAAAAAAAAAAACACTAATTAGAATAGATGAACTCATATGGTTTCAATATCAATGATCATCAATCTTAACCCAAAACAGTTGTATAGCATAAGTATGTAAAAGCTAATAAACCATTAAATTATAAGCTTCACTTAAATGACTATATAAATAATTCATAAAATACAATAGTAGTGCTAAATAAAGGAATATTACAAAAGGGTAACCACAATTGCAGTGATAAAAAATAGAGTGGATGTGATAGTTAGTTTCTGTTCGTGAGCTGCTTAGCCAGAGAGTTAGCTTCTAAGAAGTATTTTTGATGTGTTGAAATGGGAAAAGTGTAAGTCTTAAAGTGTCTATAAAGAAGACAGATGACATGGCTTCATGGGTGTTGGAGCCCAAGAAAACACGGGGGCATACTGAATATAGTACACAACTGCTTTTCTATACATCAACACACACATTGAAAAATCTGGGGGGGGATTTGTCCCCTTTGTACCCCCCCAGTTCCTACCCCTCTGGCTCTCTCTTAACCCCTTCCCTCTATATGTCTCCTTCTCCCCTTTTTGTTTCTCTTTTCCATAATATCTTTCCCACCTACATACCATATTGGTCACCCTTATTTCTTGTCTCTCATCCCTTCTTCATCTCTCTCTCCTCTCACCTCCTTTGGTCTCTCGCTTCTTCTCTATCCCCTCTCTCTCAAACCCTTCCCTCACTTCTTTCTCTCTCCCCTTCTGTCTCTCTCTTCCTCGTTTCCCTCTTCTCTTCTCATTTGCAAACCCTTCTCTTTCTCACTTTGTCTCTCTCAATTTAAGTCTCTCAACTCTTTTTTTCTCTATATAACTCCCATATAACTGTATGTAACCTCTCTATATAACGTCAGCATTGTTGTATATATAACATCTCCATATAACTTTTGTTACGGTATATAACCTCTTAATATAACTCCCCTATTTTTGTATATAGTCTCTTCCTGTAACTACCCTATTGCTATATGTAACCTCTCCATATAACTCTCATATTGCTCTATAAAACCTCTTTATTTAACTCCTCATTTTGTCCTATATAACCTCTCCATGATATGTAACCTCCTCCTATTGCTGTATGTAAAATCTCTATACTTCTCCTCCTATTGCTACATAAACAACCTCTTCATATAACTCCTACATTTCTGTATGTAGCCTCTATGTGTAACTTACAATTTGCCATATATTATTCTTCACACAACTGCTATTGCTGCATATAACCTCTTCATATAATTCCTCTTAGTGTTGTATGTAACCTCTCTATATAACTTCCATATCATTTTATATAACCTCTCCACATAACACCTGTTGCAGTTTATAACCTCTCATACAACTCTATAGTTAATCTCTCAATATGCCTCCAACTACTGCTGTATGTAACCTCTCCATATAACTTCCATATTGCTCTATATAACATCTCTATATATCTTCTTCTAATGCGTTATTGTTGTATATAACCTCTCCTGTAACTATTCTATTGTTTCATATAACAATTCCATATAACTCCTCTCTATATTACATCTCCTATTGCTGTATATAATCTGTTAATTTAACCACCATATTACTGTATATAATACATCATATCCATATACCTCACTCATACAACCACTCCATATGACTATTCTATTCCTTTATATAACTTCTCTATATAACACCTCTACCGCTGTATATGACCTCTTCATATAATACCCATGTATCTATATCCTCTCCATATAACTCACATATACTACCACTCCATATAACTTCCATATAGCCCAATTTAACCTCTCTTAATAACCTCTTCTAAAGCTTTAGATTTTTTCAATGTGTCTTCCCTATTCCTGTATATAACACTCCATATAACTAACTTAGATAACTTAGGTATTGCTTCATATAACTTCTCTCTATATACCACATCCTATCTGTACATAACCACTCCATATAAATATTTTGTATATCTCTCCATATAACTCCCTTATTAGTCTATATACAATGTCTCTATAATATCCATATAGCTTCCCCCTATAGCTGTATATACATCTACATATAACTGTTATATTGCTTCATGTAACGTCTCCATATAACTCCTCTCTATATAACACCTCCTAACACTGAATATAACCTCTTCACATAACCCCCATTTTACTGCATATATTTATTTCTTCTCCATATAAACAAAGTATATAACCACTATATTGCTTCATACAACTTCTCCATATAAATCCTCTCTATATAACACCTCCAACACCTTATATCACTGTATAGAATAATAAAATTCCCGTATTACTGAATATATCCTCTCAATATAACTCCTACTATTGGTCCATATGCCTCCTCTCTATTATTGTACAGTATATAACATCTCTCTATATATATCTCTATTAATTCATATAAAATCTCCCGGCCCTATCCTATTATGGTAGCGCAGCACAAGGCAGCAGCAGTGGCGGTGAGCATTCGCTAGATGGCGCTGCTGATATTCTGGTGCCATATCATAGAGTCAAGGCTTAGGTAAACTGTTAGGGTTAGGGTTGGGGTTAGGCTAACATTATAAGCTTAGAACTTCTCTTACATATCGGCACCTCTGCAAAATATCGGCAGCGCCATCTAGCGGTTGGAGGCCGCACTGCAGCACCGGACCTGTCCCGACAACATAACAGGATAGATCCCAACTCCCTTAGTTCCATATAACGTCTCCCCATATTCCCCCATATAACCTCTCCCTATAGCGTGCTATAATATTATTATTATTATTAGTGATGTTTTTCCTCCCTCTCTATTCCAGTCATTTATTTTTTCTGTTACTTTCCTGCCTTTTTCCAGCATGCTGATTGGCTGTAAATGCTATCAACTTATTACTCGGCCAATCACACTTCAGATTATCCTCCCTCCCCATCTGACAGTTCAGAACAGTGAGGTTTGAATCACTTCACAGTTAATCTTCCCACCCCTCTTCAGAGTCTTTATACTGATTGGCTGCTGGACATGCTCATTATCTGTGTTCAGCCAATCGGTTATTGACTCTTACAGCCCACAGCTCTATTTGATAGTTATTAGACAGCTCTGACTTATCCCGGATCCATTAACCCCTCAGATCTTATACACCTGAGTATTTCAAATAACGCCCTGATGTGAGAGACAACTCAACCATTACAGGACCACTCAAGTGTCATATTGATAATATTTTATGGACAACATTTTTTTTTTATATAAATAAATAATAACAACCTGTAATTAACTTCTGTATTCAGTTGTGCTTTAATGGTAGTAGATGAAGTACCCGCTCTGGGGATAATCTATAGAGATTGGGTGACAATGTATAGAGCTGATAAAATGTAATTTTGCATAATTGTTGCAAAATAAATAGGGACTGAGACTGATAGCTATATACAAAGGTTAAAGGTTACAGTAGGTACTGAAAAATACATACTATAAGACACGAGAAACATTCTGACATGAGGAAGTGACGACCCTGCTCCTTAGAATTGACAGTGTAAAGGAGATGGGGAAGTGACACAAGAAGGTAAGAGTGTAGTGGACAATAAGGTGAGAGTGTATTGGACAAGAGTGTGGTGGACAATGGCCCAGTCACCATTTTATAAACACTGAGAGCGGTGGATATGTGCCAACAGTGACTTCCAAAATTCAATATTGTTTTGTATTTGCCACATGTTATGGGTCTGTTTGACTCCGTAAAGAATGACACAGATCTGATCTAATCAAGAAGGAGGCATCTTTATTTACTTGTATAAGATAGTCCAAGGGGATAACCACAATGGCAGATAGAGCATCACACAAGAGGGCTATGAAGAATCCTTTTTAATGGCGAGGGGCTTGAAACCTTGCAACATTAGCTCACGCGAAACCATTCTTTCCTTTCCTTCAACCTTGACAACAGTTTGATTGGTGAGGAACCCAAGGTGAGAGGACCAGTCCACCTAGAAGATTAAGAAACCTTATTATGAGGCTTAACAAGGATATAAACTCACAGGTGAATATCATGCTTTGGTTTATCATACATTTGAGGCAGTCTCTCTGCTACCTGCTTATGATACTTAAATTACTTCACAAGGAATATATATATATATATATATATATATATATATATATATATATATATATATATATATAAATATATATATATATATATATATAAATATATTTAACCATGAGTCTCTGTACTGAAGGAGATCAGTAGTAGATGGGGAGGCCACTTACTTGGTGTCGGCTACACGGTTGAGTTGCCACTTGTTCTCACTCTTTTAAACTGATGACCAAGGGGATAACCACAATGGCAGACAGGGAGAGTATGCAGAGAGTGTCACAAGAGGGCTCATTGGCACACAATGTGTTCTTTATCTGAAAAAACAAAACAGTGAAAGCACAACTTCCTAATTATAAAAAAAAAAGTCGCTTACACAGATACAGAACGTTCTGCCAGATTTATAGACTTATGTAAATTTCAATTTCCTCTGCAGATTTCATATACATATGTTAAAATATATATTTACCATCAGTCTCTATACTGAAGGAGTTCAGTAGTAGATGGGAAGGCCAGTTAAGTTGGTGTCGGCTACACGGGTGAGTTGCCACTTGTTCTCACTCTTTTAAACTGATGACCAAGGGGATAACCACAATGGCAGACAGGGAGAGTATGCAGAGTGTCTAACCCAAGGGCTGTAAAGAGTCCTTTCTCATGGTGAGAACTTGAAACCTTGCAGCAAGATTTTTTCAAGAAATGATTCTGACCTTTCCTTCAACCTTGACAGCAGTTCGATTGGCGAGGAACACAAGGTGAAAGGTCAGTTCACCTAGGAGATAAGGAAACCTTATTAAGAGACTTCACTAGGACATGATCTCCCACGTCAGTATCATGTATTGGTTTATCAGACATCATGTACTAGGTTTATCAGACATCTCACCAGAGGGATGCAGACCATTCTGTCCTTTCCTTCAACCTTGACAGCTGTTTGGTTGGTGAGGAACACAAGGTGAAAGGTCCAGTCCACCTATGAGATAATGAAACCTTATTAAGAGACTTCACAAGGACATAAACTCACAGGTGAATATCATTCATAGGTTTATCACACATTTGAGGCAGCCTCTCTGCTACCTGCCTATGATGCTTAAATTACTTCACAAGGAATATACAGTATATATTAAAATATATTTTACCATGAGTCTCTGTACTGAAGGAGTTCAGTAGTAGATGGGGAGGCCAGTTAAGTTGGTGTCGGCTTCACAGGTAAATTGCCACTGTTCCAACTCTTTTGAACTGATGACCAAGGGGATAACCACAATGGCAGACAGGGAGAGTATGCAGAATGTCTAACCCAAGGGCTGTAAAGAGTCCTTTCTCATGGTGAGAACTTGAAACCTTGCAGCAAGAGCTTCCAAGAAATGATTCTGACCTTTCCTTCAACCTTGACAGCAGTTCCATTGGCGAGGAACACAAGGTGAAAGGTCCAATCCACCTAGGAGATAAGGAAACCTTATTAAGAGACTTCACAAGGACAAACTCACAGGTTAATATCATTCTTAGGTTTATCAGACATTTGAGGCAGCCTCTCTGCTACCTGCCTATGATGCTTAAATTACTTCACAAGGAATATACAGTATATATTAAAATATATTTTACCATGAGTCTCTGTACTGAAGGAGTTTAGTAGTAGATGGGGAGGCCAGTTAAGTTGGTGTCGGATTGGCAGCAGTTTGGTTGGTGAGGAACACAAGGTGGAAGGTCCAGTCCACCTAGGAGATAAAGAAACCTTATTAAGAGCCTTAACAAGGACATAATCTCCCAGGTCAATATTATGCATTGGTTTATCATATATCTCACCAGAGGGCTGTAAAGAGTATTTTATCAGGCTGAGGGGCTTGAACCTTGTGACATGAGCTTCTAAGAAACCATTCTGACCTTGACAGCAGTTCGATCAGTGAGGAACACAATGTGAGACATCCCAGTCCACCTAGGAGATAAAGAAACCTTATTAAGAGACTTTACAGGGACATAATCTCCCAGGTCAATATCATGTATTGGTTTATCAGACATCTCACCAGAGGGATGCAGACCATTCTGTCCTTTCCTTCAACCTTGACAGCAGTTTGATTGGTGAGGAACACAAGTTGAAATTATCAGTCCAGTCCACCTAGGAGATAAGGAAACCTTATTAAGATACTTCACAAGGACAAACTCACAGGTGAAAATCATTCATAGGTTTATCACACATTTGAGGCAGCCTCTCTGCTACCTGCTTATGATGCTTAAATTACTTTGCAAGGAATATATATATTAAAAATATATTTTACCATGAGTCTCTGTACTGAAGGAGTTCAGTAGTAGATGGGGAGGCCAGTTAAGTTGGTGTCGGCTTCACAGGTAAATTGCCACTGTTCCCACTCTTTTGAACTGATGACCAAGGGGATAACCACAATGGCAGACAGGGAGAGTATGCAGAATGTCTAACCCAAGGGCTGTAAAGAGTCCTTTCTCATGGTGAGAACTTGAAACCTTGCAGCAAGAGCTTTCAAGAGACGATTCTGACCTTTCCTTCAACCTTGACAGCAGTTCGATTGGTGACGAACACAAGTTGAGACGTCTCAGTCGACCTAGGAGATAATGAAACCCTATTAAGAGACTTCACAAGGACAAACTCACAGGTGAATATCATTCATAGGTTTATCAGACATTTGAGACAGCCTCTCTGCTACCTGCCTATGATGCTTAAATTACTTCACAAGGAATATACAGTATATATTAAAATATATTTTACCATGAGTCTCTGTACTGAAGGAGTTCAGTAGTAGATGGGGAGGCCAGTTAAGTTGGTGTCGGCTTGACAGCAGTTTGGTTGGTGAGGAACACAAGGTGGAAGGTCCAGTCCACCTAGGAGATAAAGAAACCTTATTAAGAGCCTTAACAAGGACATAATCTCCCAGGTCAATATTATGCATTGGTTTATCATATATCTCACCAGAGGGCTGTAAAGGGTAATTTATCAGGCTGAGGGGCTTGAACCTTGTGACATGAGCTTCTAAGAAACCATTCTGACCTTGACAGCAGTTCGATCAGTGAGGAACACAATGTGATACACATCCCAGTGCACCTAGGAGATAAATAAACCTTATTAAGAGACTTCACAAGGACATAATCTCCCAGGTCAATATCATTTATTGGTTTATCAGACATCTCACCAGAGGGATGCAGACCATTCTGTCCTTTCCTTCAACCTTGACAACAGTTTGATTTGTGAGTAACACAAGGTGAGAGGTTGAGTCCACCTAGGAGATAAATAAACCTTATTAAGAGACTTTAGAAGGACAAAAGCTTACTGGTCAATATCATGCATTGGTTTATCTGACATCTCACCAGAGGGCTCTAAAGAGTCCTTTTTCATGCAGAGGGGATTGAAACCGTCTGACATGAGCTTCCATGAAACCATTCTGACCTTTTGATGAAGAACCACACTTGATAATGGGCAATATATTCAAGAAAATATATCCTTTAAATACTTAATGTAATTATACGGTAACAGAAGTCACCACTTTTGCATTCCTTGCTACTACAACAGGTGGCAAATGCAGGGGAAAAGTTGCACAAAGACAATGGCTTTCCCTATAAAGCATAATTGCATATGATTAGTAATGAATTAAAGGCTGTATGTGCCCATTTACGCATTACCTATGTCTATTTCTTCAAAAAAGTATAAAGCAAATTATAGCACTACCGTATGTTTTTGTACATCAAACATTAACTTGCAGACCTTCAGTCCCTACATCTGTAAAATAATTTGGCTTTGTGATGTTATTGTGATATATGATGCTTTCATATCCATATAACAAGGTACTTATTAATAGACTGTTTGGGGTTGATGTATTTTTCTTGGAGAAATTGGCAACATAAAAACTCGGTGGTACTCACTAAGGCCACTCTCCTCACATAATTACTCACAAAGAATTACATACACACAGTCATACAGCAAAATTCATATACATTAAGGTGACATAACTTCCCCTTTAATGGTAAAAACACACATTGCAGAGCTGCTGTAAAACCAAGTGCATCCCTGCCATGCCAATTAAAGGTGAGGTCTGGCCATTGTAGAGTCTATATAGTCAAGAACAAATAAACTGAAGAAACGGCTTTACTCACCTCACAGATGTATCTCCTCACATATGTAATTATCTTATATTTATAGCGTGCTACCATTTTCTGTAGAAAGATACAAGGGATTCAGTAAATACATGACTATACAATCTTATACAAAGTATTAGAAAGTTACAATTCACCTAATTACCCAATTATTAAAAGCCTTACCGTTATCTATACAATCTCTCAGACTTCATGTACAAGGTAGAGTTTGCTGTTTTTAAGGCTTCCTACATTCATCTATAAAAGGCCATGAGTACACATCCAGCTGCTCATCTGTTGGTCTTCCTGATAAGTGGCTTTGCTTCCCCTACCAGCTCCTCATATAGTGCTCTGGGCTCTGTGACATCATCTTTTATGACATGTCTCTGATGTAAGAAGTGTTTGTTACCTGGAGGGCCCAGCTCAGCCTTGCCATGGCAGCCATTAGACAACTCATCATACAGTGCTTATATATAATATAATGTACAGCAGAGGTTCCTTTGTACACAGTGACACCTACACATAAAGTTGGACAAAACCATCAGAACTTACAATCCAGAAGCATTTTGGAAATCTTTCATTTCTAATATTTGTCACAATATATATATATATATATATATGTTGTGGACGAAATTCATAAAAATGTATATTATGTCCATGCTGCATTCCTTTCCTTACAATATATCATAAGATAAGGCACTAATTGCTTTTATTCTTTATTTCCTGGGAGTCATAAGATGGCTACTGCTGGGAGTCATAAGATGGCTACTGAACTGTATCCTGGGAGTCATAAGATGGCTACTGCTGGGAGTCATAAGATGGCTACTGAATCATATCCTGGAGCTCCCAGATGACATTCATATCCGTGACCAAATAAGGATATGAGCCCCGCCACCTTCCAGAGCCAATCAGAAGCTTCACATAAACTGACCATAATGACATCAACATCCGAGACCAAATATGGAAGGACCCTTCCTACCTTGTCAACCAATCAACAACTCACTAACTGTCTAACAATGCGTCGTACGATTCTTATATCTGATCAACTTAATATTATATAAGTTGCTATGTTGTATTGGGGGGGGTTCGCTCGCTGGTTCGTTTGTTGGGAAGAATACAAGATGTTTTATACCAGAACTTTTGGGTCTGTGTAAATTCTTGTCTCTGTGTGCACACATGCCCAACAGACGGATTGATTTGGACAGGAACAGATATTACATAATGGGATTATTTTTATCCATCCAAAACAATTGGCGCTCCAACGTGGGGCCCTGGGTTGTGACCAACAGATAGCAGATAAGGAAGACTTTGGGACGATCTGTCGTGGCATAAAGGAGCCTGATCAACTCAACTCAGATATATGGTAAGGTTTAATGTTTTTTAAAACCTTGCATATATATGAATAATGCTGCTATAGATCTGCCACTTTGTCTTGGGCTGCTACTGAAGGCACTAAAAGTACAGATAAATTGCTTGCCCAGGGTCTACCTTGAAGAAATATCTGTACTGAATAATATCTGTTGCCTGTGTATGATTGTTGAGAGTGTGGGTTTAGTGATTGTGATTTCTAGATTGTGATTTCTTAGATATTCTGTTCAAGGACATACATGCGACAGGTTTCAGGGACGGATTGGGTAGTGTCTGAATAACACTATAGCCCTGAAATAGCCGTACGTACAGACGTACATATGCATACCTTTCTTTTGGAGGGTCTATGCATGTTGGATAGCCGAGTATCTCTTTGGGGTGATTCTGTTCGTGCCTTGGTAACGTGATGAACCCGGGAGATATCTATCACACACACTTAGGTGTAAAAGCATGTATGTGGGATGCAGACTTCAGGGACCGATTTATTGTGTCCGGATAACATGATAATTCTCTGAAGGCGTCAATTTTAACACACGACGGTGTGAGATTTTGAACTGCAATATTTTAAGAGTCAGAAATGTTCTGCAGAAATTGATAAATATCACTGTGATCTGTAATTGCTGATTGTGATGCATGTTTTAATGAGAAATGTAGCTTAGAATTTTAAGCTGAAGCTGAAAGTTGATTTCTGTGTAGCTGTTTGTATGCTTCGACCTTGATCAGTCTGTGAAAATAATTTACTCCCTCCTCCCATCTCGTTAATTCTTTTAAGGACGTATCTTTCTATTTCAAATGCTTAAGGTCGTATGAAATAACTGTCATGTTTCTGTTCATGTTTTCATGCTTAGTTATTCTTTCTATGCAAATACTTAAGGTCGTATGAATTTTGTACAGTAAGTGAATGTCATGTTTCTGTTCATGTTTTCATGATGTTGTTAGATTTTGCTTACAAGAAATAATGTTTGTGTGAAAATAGGTGTGTCCTGGGAGGAGATTTAAAAAAAAAAAAAAAGTAATTTGTCAGATATATACACGGAGTTAGACTTTGAGACCGCACATCAAATAGGTATCTCAAAGGAAACAGTACCTTAGGATTTTAAACGTACAGTATATATATGATGCAGACTGATAATTGGTTGTGTAACAAACACAACAACGTAACAATCATCAGAGGTGTCAATGAACACATCTTAGACAGGTATGTTGGGTTTTCGGATTATTGAACCAAGAAATAATCTCCATAAAACCTACAATGTAATGGGATATTATTTTGTTTGAATACATTGCATGTAACAGTTTGCATATTTCTGTGTATTTGTGAGTATATATATATATATATATATATATGTATATATGTATGTATATGCGTGTATTCTTTTGAAACATTTTGTCTGAAGTTTCTGTGTGTTTGTAACTCGATATTTTACTCTTTGGAGAGTGAGGTGATTAGTCTGCATTTTTAGAAGATGTGTTAGGGGTTTGGCCCACCCCTTCTCACAATTAAGCATAGCAGACTACTCCCCTTTTCTCATCCCACCCTTCTCTGTGTGTGTGTTAGTTTTTTTTATGTGGAAAAATGTTTGTCTGTATCATTGAGGGGAAATGAGAAGAAGGGAGGTTGCAGGCAGAAGAATGGTGGCTGGTTCTGGGTGGGAACCAAAAGTTTGCTACAAGATAGTGGTTTGTGGAATGAAACTCTTAACACACAGCCACCGCCCCATCATGGCTCCCAACTTAGAAAAAAAATGGGAGTGGACTATAACTTTAGGACCAACCCCCTTTTAGAACTATGACACGCCCCTATACCCCATCTTAAAGGTAAACAACATCTACTATACCACCGCTGCTGGAGTCAGTGCCCTGTATCCACTACTCCTTGGTAATATTAATCTTTATTAAAAGGAAGGTATAGGAGACATTCAATGTTTTATTAAGCTTTACTATGGAACAAGAAGTATACGAAAGAAAAAGTAAACGCAACGTTACTTTAGGATGTTATTTTTAGATTCTCTGTGAACGCTAGTCTATGCTCATGTAAATTAACTCCTACATGCCTGTCTGCAACGCTGATACAGAATTCTGTGAGTTATTAATAGCATGCGCTCCGGATGAAATAGCAAATCAGGCTATTAATTTGTCAGATATTACACAGGATAAAACAGCCAGTGGTAATATATATCATTGCAGACACGAGTCTCAGATGCTGGGAGCAGCCTTTGTGGAGGGATTGAGAGTATCCATCAGGAAAGATTTATTAACATCTCGTCCTGAGTACAAGGTGTTGCCATTAGAGACTTTGTTATTAGTTGCTAAAAAGGGCGTGAGTTCTCACAAGGTAATGAGAAGTCTACAAACATTATGGTGTCTTCTGAGCAGGAGAAGACAGAACCAACAAGAACAATAAAGTGTTTTAATGGTAACAAAGTTGGACACCTTAGGGTTCCACCAGTTATGGTGAAGTTAAAACCAGTAGCTGAAATAGCACAAGAAACTGGTATCTCATGGCCAGAAAGTCTCCCTATAGTACTGTTAAGGTAATTACACCCCTGGAGGGAAGTTTTCTCTGTCCCCTCACGAGATCTTATTTGGGTCTGCTCCTAGATTAGGGTGTTATTATCCTCAGCAATTGAATTTTAAATCTTATGTATTTGTTGATTATGTGATTGTTTTATCTCAAGCACTGACTAAAATACACGCACAAGTATTTTCTTCTATTCCAGATCCGGAAGTAGACACTGGTACTCATCAATTTCTTCCTGTAGATTGGGTCCTGGTCAAGAGATTTGTGAGAAAGAATCCTCTGGAATCCAGATATGATGGTCCTTTCAAGTTCTTCTAATTGCTGCACCGTCAGTTAAACTTGAAGGACGGCCTACTTGGATCCACACATCTCATTGCAAAAATAAAGTTTCAGCACCAGACCCATAGCAGCCAACATTATGATGATCATAACACATATGCTTTCCTGTCTGTTCTTAACTAAAGTAGAACCTTCTGCATTCATTAGCGAGAAGAAAGATGGTATTACATTTTGGTACAATCCATCTAAAACACATATGATCACATTGTCCTTTGATTATTGTCATGTTGTATGTTGCCAACAGCTAAGCGTGACTCAACAATGTAACTTGTACGAAGACACTCCCAGCACATCTATATACATATGTGTTACAGACCAGACTTGGGGAAAAGATTGTAGTCATTGGGAAGCTGTAGGATGGAACACTGGGACAGCTTGGGACTACAGACCACAGAGTGCCTCAGATAGAACAGATTTGAGTGGAAGCCCTTTACTTGAACGTATGACTCTAATAAAGCCAGGCAAATGCTCGCCAAATGGCAAGACTGGAGCTAACATGCGACTTACTCTGACTATCAAGAACCCCAGACCCACAGACACAGGTACATACCTAATGGGTGGCCCTGACCCACAGACGCAGGTACATATCTAATGGGTGGCCCAGACCCACAGACGCAGGTACATACCTAATGGGTGGCTGGGTTAGAGGAAAAGCAAAAGGACGGATTGGTAAATTTATGTTCAGAGATCTAAATGCACCACTCATATCAGAAGACTATTGCAAGTACAACACACTCAGGCATTACCCCAAATGACTGATATCAGTGAACCTACGTACGAAGGAACCCTAACAAATGAAATTGGGTTCACAGACCTCAATTTATGGCTGGAATGGATGAAATATAACGTAGAGTCACATAATAAGACTAATTGTTATGTTTGTGTAAGTGCCAGACCTCACCTAGGCACTGTTCCACTTATGGTAACTATGAAGGAAGAAAAGTGTTTCTTAAGTCTTTATAAAACTACACAGACTAAAAGATCTAAATTGTGAACAATGGGAAAACAGGTATCCCATTATACCTGACAATCTACATCCAGGTGAAGGTATAACCATATACCCAGGTAATTACACATGCTATACAAGGAGTACACCTCAATGGAGAAACCTAAAGAGGTTTAAGCAAGAGTTCTGCATTATATATTGTATTGGTTTCACAGTTTACAGAATAGACACAAACATTGGGAGACATATATTGGATATGTGGGGACATGAAGCTCAGATCAAGACTAGAGGGTATCTGGTATGGTAAGTGTACCCTGATAAAGGTCATAATGCCAGTGCACATAGTGCCCATACAAACTGATACCTCACCACACACCCTACTGACAACATCTAGACACAAAAGAAAGGTGTCTTCCCCACAAGGTAGCTTTGACCCCCATGTGTACATAGACTCTATTAGAGTCCCAAGGGGGGTGCCTAATGAGTTTAAGGCCCGAAACCAGATAGCAGCAGGATTTGAATCACTGATACCAATGATTGGTGTAAATAAAAATGTTGCTTGAATCAATTATATATTATAACCAACAAAGGTTTGTGAATTACACAAAAGATGCTCTGCAAGGAGTTGCAAAACAATTGAAAGCCACATCACACATGGCCATCCAGAATAGAATGGCACTAGACATGATCCTTGCTAAAAAGAGGGGAGTGTAAAATGCTCCCCGACACTGGCAACTGCTGCACCTACATATCTGATAATATGGGTCCAAACGGTAAGATTACTTTAGCCATTAAAGAAGTAAACAACTTGGCACAAGAATTGAAGAAGAGTTCTGGAACCACAGACTATTGGGATAAATGGTTTGGGTGATGAACAACTGGCAGAAGGTATTGTCACAGGTTGGAATTGTCTCTCTTTCAATACTGATAATTCTTGCATTTGTTACCTGTTGTATTATCCCCTGTGTCTGAATATATATATATTTAAAGAAGTCAGTTACTGGAGTCACACCAACCTTTGTGCACCAAGAAATTTATGAAGATGACTGTAAGGAGTCACATAAGATGTTACAGTCTATTATGTCTAGAAATGAAAGTTCTACATAAACCCCTTGTCCCACATGTTCCTGAAACAAGGGGTCAGGGATAGCATCTGACTCGCCTATGACAGTGGCAAGAGGGGTCATGGACAAGCCATGGCAACTCTAACGTACAAAGAAGAACGGGCGTTCATTGGTGCAGATGTGCTAGGGCTTTCTTACATTCATACATCTCCTCCACAGGGACAGTTGTACACATAGTCTCTAGGGGGGACTGTTACTATTTATATGCTGTTTATATGACTTTATACCTTAATTAATACGTTTTACTAAGAAGAAACCTATATCTTTACTCAGACATTTTATGTAGTACTCTCTAGAAGAGGAAGATATAATACATCTTACCTATCATATCTACAAGAATAGAATATAAATGTAGTATGTATCATAATATAGCATTTTAGGGGGGACTGTTGTGGACGAAATTCATAAAAATGTATATTATGTCCATGCTGCATTCCTTTCCTTACAATATATCATAAGATAAGGCACTAATTGCTTTTATTCTTTATTTCCTGGGAGTCATAAGATGGCTACTGCTGGGAGTCATAAGATGGCTACTGAACTGTATCCTGGGAGTCATAAGATGGCTACTGCTGGGAGTCATAAGATGGCTACTGAATCATATCCGGGAGCTCCCAGATGACATTCATATCGGTGACCAAATAAGGATATGAGCCCCGCCACCTTCCAGAGCCAATCAGAAGCTTCACATAAACTGACCATAATGACATCAACATCCGAGACCAAATATGGAAGGACCCTTCCTACCTTGTCAACCAATCAACAACTCACTAACTGTCTAACAATGCGTCGTACGATTCTTATATCTGATCAACTTAATATTATATAAGTTGCTATGTTGTATTGGGGGGGGGGGTTCGCTCGCTGGTTCGTTTGTTGGGAAGAATACAAGATGTTTTATACCAGAACTTTTGGGTCTGTGTAAATTCTTGTCTCTGTGTGCACACATGCCCAACAGACGGATTGATTTGGACAGGAACAGATATTACATAATGGGATTATTTTTATCCATCCAAAACATATATATATATATATATATATATATATACAAACACACAGGTATAAACCTGTAGTTGTGATAAGGTCCCTCCCCCTCAGCGAGGGAGGGTCACTCCTCCTCAGTGATGGGTAGCTGAAGTTTCCCGGAGGCTACCGAATCTTAGCCTTCTTAGAGGCCCAGATAGTTGAATCTTAGCAGGCTTAGAGTGCCAGATTCATAGTGTAGAAAAGGCATGTCCTGAAAATGGGGAAAATTTTTTATATATGTAACTCACATCTGACATGAGGCTTGCTAAAAGCCTAGTAATAATGGAGAGGCATATCTTGGGACATGGGCAACGACAGCTGTAATCAGCAATGTGATGCTTATTGAAAGCTAAAAAACAGGTAGAAAAGAGCCGAAATGTGTAATGAGGGCTTGTTGAAAGCTGCAACACAATGGAAAAGTGTGACCTGAACGTGGGTAGGGACATTGATAGGGTTAAATTTGGGGATGTGACACTGAGCGACAGATGGTTATGACTTATTGAAAGCCCTTGGTGCCATGGCTCTCCAGCAATGGTAATGCTCTTACAGACATTTTTACTATGTCCCAAAATTAAATTGAGTATACTTGGTCTAAGCAAAGTCACAGTTTAGTAGATATGGCCCGATTTTTTTATAAAATGTGCCAAAACTATGTATATAGGCTCGGGAAAGCCCTGCTGTAATGAAACCATGATATATGTAATGTCACTATTTAGTGGACAAGGCTTGAATTCTAAAACAAAGACTAAAAGTATACAAGAACATGTCTATTCAAACAGGATTATAAGTAGCAGCCAACATGGATTTATGAAGGATAGGTCATGTCAACCAAACCTAATTACCGTATTTATCGGCGTATAACATGCACTTTATAGGTGCGTGTTATACGCCGATATTCCCTCCCCCTCCTCATCCTCAACCTCCCTCCTCACTCTAAACTCCCTCCGCATTCTAACCCCCCTCCTCAACCTAAACCCCCCTCCTCCTCAACCTAAACCCCCCTAAATCCCCCCCCCCCCCCCTCGTCGGTACCCGGTATACGCTAATGACATGGCGCGCTGGCGCACATGTGACGTCACCGGGTCAAGGAGCGGAGTGGAGGCCGGAGCAGAAGCAGGTAAGTGAGGGGGGGGGGAGTATTTAGGGGGGTTTAGGTTGAGGAGGAGAGGGGTTTAGGTTGAGGAGGGGGGATTTAGAATGAGGATGGGGGGTTAGAATGCGGAGGGGGGTTTAGAGTGAGGAGAGAGTTTGAGGAGGGAGGTTGAGGAGGGGGGTTGAGGATAGGGGGGTTGAGGAGGGGGGTTGAGGAGGGGGGGTTGAGGAGGGGGTTGAGGATGGGGGGGTTGAGGAGGGAGGATGAGGATTGGGGGGTTGAGGAGGGGGGTTGAGGGGTTTTGAGTATGGGGGGGTTGAGGAGGGGGTTTGAGGAGGGAGGTTGAGGAGGGGTTAAGGATGGGGGGGTTGAGGAGGGAGGATGAGGAGGGAGGTTGAGGAGGGGGTTGAGGATGAGGAGGGGGGTTGAGGATGAGGAGTGGGGTTGAGGATGAGGAGGGGGGTTGAGAATGAGGAGGGAGGTTGAGGATGAGGAGGGGGGTTGAGGAAGGAGGATGAGGATGGGCGGGTGGAGGAGGGGGATGAGGATGGGGGGTTTGTGGAGGGGGTTGAGGAGGGAGGATGAGGAGGGAGGTTGAGGAGGGGGTTGAAGATGAGGAGGGAGGTTCAGGTTGAGGATTTTGCTTCAAAAGTTCTTTATTTGAATCTTGAGGAGGGAGGATGAGGAGGGAGGTTGAGGAGGGAGTTGAGGATGAGGAGGGGGTTGAGGATGAGGAGTGGGGTTGAGGATGAGGAGGGAGGTTGAGGAGGAGGTTGAGGATGAGGAGGGAGGTTGAGGTTGAGGATTTTGCTTCAAAAGTTCTTTATTTGAATATTTTTTTTTTCTGAAATTCCCTTCTTAAAATGAGGTGCGTGTTATATGACGATAAATACGGTAGTTTCTATGAAGAGGTTCGTAGGAACTTGGATCAAGGCAACTCAGTGGATGTAGTCTTTTTGGATTGTGCAAAGGCTTTTGATACAGTGCCACATGGGAGACTATTGTGGAAACTAAGGGATACAGGAATTGCAGTAAATATTTGCTCATGGATTGAGAGTTGGCTAAAAGACAGGAAGCAAAGGGTTGTTGTAAATGGAACATACTCAGATTGGACTAATGTGGTAAGTGGGGTTCCTCAGGATTCAGTATAAGGTCCTCTCCTTTTTAACATATTTATTAATGACTTTGAAGTGGGATTGGAGTGTGGTGTTTACATTTTTGCTGATGACACGAAGTTGACACATACACCTACCTCCTGGAGAGTGTTCTTGATCTGGCCAACTGTTGTGAAGGGTGTTTTCTTCACCAGGGAAATAATTCTTCGGTCATCCACCACAGTTGTTTTCCGTGGTCTTCCGGGTCTTTTGGTGTTGCTGAGCTCACCGGTGCGTTCTTTCTTTTTAAGGATGTTCCAAACAGTTGATTTGGCCACACCTAATGTTTTTGCTATCTCTCTGATGGGTTTGTTTTGTTTTTTCAGCCTAATGATGGCTTGCTTCACTGATAGTGACAGCTCTTTGGATCTCATATTGAGAGTTATCAGCAACAAATGCAAATAGCACACTTGAAATGAACTCTGGAGCTTGTATCTGCTCTTTGTAAATGGGATAATGAGGGAATAACACACACCTGGCCATGAAACAGCTGAGCAGCAAATTGTCCCATTACTTTTGGTCCCTTAAAAAGTGAGAGGCACATATACAAACTGTTGTAATTCCTACACCATTCACCTGATATGGATGTAAATACCCTCAAATTAAAGCTGAAAGTCTGCAGTTACAGCACATCTTGTTTGTTTCATTTCAAATCCATTGTGGTGGTGTATAGAGCCAAAAAGATTAGAATTGTGTAGATGTCCCAATATTTATGGACCTGACTGTACATTATATATATATATATATATATATATATATATATATATATATATATATATATATATATATAAAATATTTAAGCCACTTGTGGATAAATGTGCCAGATAGAATACCCAATCAGCACAAATACGAACACGTAAGACTCTATTTTATAATTGTTGCAACTTAAAAAATAACTTTTATTAATGCTCTTAAAAAATAATAAATGGGGAACTTGCATATATGGCAGCTATGCTGATATAGTCTGTTTCTCACATAGAAGAGCAATAGGAACAGAAGTTGCTTTGTGGAGACCTACACCTATATTATGTAGGTACTGCACTCATATAAGCAAAGATTTCTATATGAATCAGTGGATATAAAAAAAGAGTAGATATATTTTGTTCATTAAATGCAATGCTGTATCATTCTGGGTTTTTCATTATACAGTGTAGGAATGGAAGGGGGAGGGTAAGGGGCAGGTAGGTAAAGTGAGGGTAAGGGAAATAGCATCAAGAGACATGTTGTTAGGTCTTTGTCAAAAGTAAAGTAAAGTAAAATTAAAAGTTTATGAAGTGTAGGCCATTGTAAGTGCTAACATGTGTCAATAAAATACATATCTTTGCATTACTAGGAGGGTGTGCAGTATAGGTTTGGTAGATTTAAACCACATCTGATCTTTTACTGCCATAGTTTTTGGATGGTTATTCTCTTTCCAAATAAAATGACACAAGGTTTTGTATTTTGATAATGTCCAGTTTATTAATAAGTAGTATACTTAATATTTAGGGAAGGTTAGTTACTGTCATCATCTTAATGCTTGTTATTCTACACTACAAAGAGGGAAGTAGGTGTGTCCAGACTTTAAGTCCTGCTCGATATTTGTGATTACTGTGGCAAAGTTATGATAGCATTGTCAGGATTTGGGTGGGAATTTGATACACAAATATGTATGTGCTTCTTTAGAGGTCTGGAATGGGAATGAAGAATTCACACCATCTACATAGTCAATGAATTTAGATTTGTGGACAAATTCAGTGACAAAACTGAGATGCTCTAAGCTCTAGAGTGTAGATTAATGCCTAGATTGTAAGTTTCTAAGAGCAGGCTCCTCAGAACTTGGAAATACTTGGGATGGTATAACTTTCAATACACTGAATGCAACTTAGATTTTTAAAGGCGTTGACTTGTTTTACTATGCTTTTATTAAAGCAGTCAACAAGTGTATTGGTATACTGTACTTTAGTGTTAGTTGTCATGTTGCTTTGATTTCTGCATTGAGTCTCCAGAAGAGGTATTTTAACCATTAGGTCAAGTCAAGAATAATGGTCACATTTTAATTTTTATGTTTACATACTTATTACCATGGTCAGATTTCCCATTTGGCAGAGTACAAAGCTGCCATTGGGAGCCTGTTTGCACAGAGCACCATGTCCCGGCACTGAAGCATGCTTGAGGTTTGTATTGGTTTGTTTTGTTTACAAAGTATCCCTTTCTGACGTATGTGGTGCCATGGGGCAGGTATTGCAAAGCTCCTCTCTGATTTACAGGATAGTATTTACAGGGTATGGATGGAGCCTTAACCCATCTCTGCCAATGTAAGCAGCTAAGATAACTGACCTGTAGTATTGAAAAGTGATATAATCAGCAATCTTATGTGGTAGCTAAAAAGATAAGTAGCAGTTATATGATAACTAGGAAATTGGCCGTCAAAAATGACGGGAGTAAAATGTAAGCCTGGCAGTGCTGTTTCCTATACAAGCGAGGCTATGGGCCCTCTGAGCACCTTTGGCGCTCATTGCGAGCCCCGCGCTGAGCGCCTTTCCTGCTTTGCAATGATCACCTTCGGCGCTCCTTGCGAGCCCCACGATGAGCGCCTTTGGCGCTCATTGCAAGGCTCTCACTCTGTGTACTTTATATGCGTTGCGATTGAGTGTTACTGTCTTGGGTTGTGTTACTGCCTTGTGGTAAATGTTAGTGGCTTGGATTAAGTGTTACTGGCTTGCGTTAAGTGTTACTGCTTAGGGCTCGTTTTTACGTCCTACGGGCTAGTTATATGTTTTTTCGGTAGCCATTTTTTTTCTCACTAAGGCGATTTTCGAGTGTGAAAAAGAGGCAAATATGTCTCAAATTAACTTGCAACCTCACTCACAGGCTCCCTGCCTCTCCCACTGTGCTGTGTGTGAGTGTGTACGTTAATTTGAGGCATATTTGTTGTTATTTTCAGGTCTTTTAAGTTCCGTGGTTCGGCTGTTAAAGTTGGATTTTTGCGAGGTGCACAGTGCATTTATGGTTTTCGGTCCTAAGTCGTAAAATGTTGCAAGTCCTGCGTGCCTCAACTGCTCGCCTCACCTTGCGAGCCTCGCATTTGCAACTAAGTCCCACGGGCCTTTGGCGCTCATTGCAGCCTAAGTCCTGTGTGTTTCAACTGCTCGCCTCGCTTCGTGAGGCATGCAGTTGCATGCAGCCATCAACTGCTTGCCTCGCTTTGCGAGGCTCGCAGTTGCGGCCCTCACTACGTAAGGACTGCAAAGAGTAACAAAGCCGCAAATGTGACCAACGTCTTGCCTGATGTTTTGAATCAGAAAGGCTGTTTGAGAGGTATTAAAATTACAATTTTCAATGTAACTTTGAGGTAAGAAAATGCAAATTTAAATATAACATTATATAACATTTTACATTTTTTTACCAATGTTTTTTAATTGTATCATTTATGGTACCCCTGCTGTGTCCCTCGAAGGTCATGAAGTTTTTTTTTCTTTTTCATATAGATTATATCTACACTGTTTCTACACTGTGGTCCATGTATTATTTAAAATATAACAAAATTAATAGAAATGCATAAAACACCATTTTAGTATTTTGTAGTGGTTGTAAGAGCACAATCAATAGTCCAATACACCACTGTTCTTTATAACTGCTAAAAGCAGTCTGAAAAATCATTAGATGATCCTCGAAGACCCTCAGAAGTATTCAAGTGATCTGTCAAAATGCTCGTTATCTTTAGGTGGTCCATGAAAAAAAGTTTGTGAACCTCTCATCAGTACATGGATATGTGACAGTGGGAGTTCCACCTTGAAGAACAACCACCTCTGGCCTGAGTCTCCATTCCTTTCATTCCACTCAGATGTTGTCTCCAGAGCTGTCTAGCAGGGGAGGGCCCTCTCTTGGTGTTTTGCTCTGAGCGACTCTGGTATTTCTTGGAAAACCCTCTGGCCAGCTATTAACTATTAGTAAGTAGCTCCTTGTAGCACGATCAAGCAGTGAAAGGGTTATCTGCAAATGTATCACTAACTTATCTTGTTAATTGCCCTGGGTGTATGACCCAGAGGGATCTCTCTCTGCAGACTTGCTCACCTTCATATCCTAGGAGTGACTGAGCAAGGTGTGACTGGAAGAGATTGATTCGCACTGTGTTGTCATTGTATGAAGACTGATGAGTTCATTCTCACCTGATGAGTAGAAAAGTGGAAGTTTGTCTCACACTTTTTTTGGTTATAGTCTTTTGAATAACCAACTTCATAATGGGCAAAACATTTTAAGTTTCCTAATGTGTTTAATGTTTTTTTCATGTTTTCACGGAAATAATGTTTTTGTTGATGCATCAGAAAGAGGGTATTTGATATAATGACTGTATAAAATGTGTATGACGACGTGTGGTGCTATCTGCTTCAATAAATGTATATAACTACATGATATTCACTATTCATCCTGTGATTAGTGACACATGAAAAATATATTGTCCAATAAATGTATTGTTAACTTTTGGGAATGGGCACTTTGACATAATTATAATGGCAATGTTGTATAATAGGGTCCCATTCAAGTCAAGGTACTTAGGCATGCAATCACAGTGTTGTGCATGCAACACATACCAAACATCCCATAAACATACCTAGCAACATACCTAGAATAAACCAGTAGAGGCTGCTATCAATTCCTATACAACTTACATGATATAAAAACACATCTTACAAATGCTTACTTTGCTTTAGAATACAGACTTCTCAGCTTTTTAACATTATTTTGCAGATCAGATTGAAGGTGGAAACGTTGTAGGGTGCCTTAAAGGAGCACTGTAGCACTAAATGTCTATCAAGATTCACAGCTATTAAAGGGGAGTGGAAATCATAATGTATAGAAGAAATGGAGGATAATAACATGGAGGTGAGGGGGCAGTGAAATAATCATGGGGTATTGGAAAGATGGTTGTAGTATACTGACCTGGAAAATATAGTTTAAAAATGACTAGGGAGCAAATTGCTCATCTAGTCTGACCATTTTATCTACTTCAAAAGTGTGACTTCAGTTTGGCCTCTTGCTTGAATTAATTTACTGTGCTTGTTCCTGCCACTTCAGCTGGAAGGCTTGTCCTTTTTATCCTTTGAGAAAAGTAGTACTGTTTCAGAAAGGCGGCTAACACAGTAATAAAGAGTAACTGAAAATGGCAGTTGCAGTAAGAAAATAGGATTGATAGTAACTACAGAGATATATAGAGAAATATACTAGAGAGGATAGATAGATAGATAGATAGATAGACAGACAGATAGATAGACAGATAGATAGATAGACAGATAGATAGATAGATAGATAGATAGATAGATAGATAGATAGATAGATAGATAGATAGATAGATAGATAGATAGATAGACAGATAGATAGATAGACAGATAGATAGATAGATAGATAGATAGATAGATAGATAGATAGATAGATAGATAGATAGATAGATAGATAGATAGATAGATAGCTTGCCTTATTACATTGGTGATGTACTTTGCATGTAAATGTTGAAAAAACATCCAGACCAGATAGTGTGCAGAATATAAAATATTTTATTAAAAAATAAGAAAATAATTATTTTCACGTTACTTTGGCTTGATTCAATAAATCCATATTATCATGCATTTTATCAACATATTGATTAGGAGATGATATGGGCAGGAGACATAATAGCAAATGTAACTTGTTCGGCTAATATTGCACATTGCCTGCCAGGACAACATAGTCATACTAAATCTTCACAGCTTTGTTTTTCAGTTGACACTTAAATCTTTTGTTTGGATAAATACTAAAGAATCCAAACTGAACATGCTCAAAGAAGAGTAAACAGACTTTTCAGACTGGACAAGCTTGTTGATCACATGTGTGTCCATTAAGTACTTAAGATGAACTTATGAAACACTTCAGAAATATTCCAAAATAAGTCATTTCCATCCACAGAACATGCTTTAAATGGGTTGACATGGACGATTTGTGTCTTTTTGTTGTTAAATATTAGACTGTAAAGGTGAGAGAAATCTCACCAGTTCGTAGGGTAATCTACAGAGCCCATATACAGAAGTTTAAAAATATATCATCAACTTTGTAGAATAGCGTATGCACTAGTGAGGTGTTTTAAATCTGTACTATTAGTGGAAGAACTGGAGGCTTCATATGGGCTCAGAGAATAATAAATATTGACTTTTAAACCTTTGTAACACTTTTCTGGTAATGCCCTACAAAACTCTTCTTTCTTTAGTGGAATAGGAACACAATGCTATGCTATTTCATTGAACCACAAAGAAAGTATTTCAGTCAAAAAGCTTCAGATTTTTTAAACAGTGCTAAATTAATATCTCACTGCCATTCTGCATATATATGGAATCCTAACCAAATGTGGATCAATGCCACCTATACAGCATTCTGGACAGTTTGTGGTTAAAAGTTTTAATAGACGTTACAACTATCATTTTGCCAATACTTTCTTATACTTTATTTCAGAATATGCATTAGCATTGACGTATGTCTAGTAAAAGCAGATAAATAGACTCATGTAATATAAATATCACCATGCCATTACTGTGCCTTCTTTTATATTGTATAAAGAATAAACATCTTGAAGTATAAAAGAAAATCCCTGCAGTTCTCAGTTGCCTGTTATACATGTTATCACATAATACTTAACAAAAGTGTCCTAAAAGCAGGACATTGAACACTATATACTGTCTGACTTTGGTACAGTTATTGCAGCCCTACATTTGTGCCTTATATTGATGGATAGTGTGATCACTTTTTATGTAACACATATACAAAATATGATTACCTGAGTTTAAACCTTCAACAGCTAGAATATAAAATATTCATGGACATTTTAAGGTAAATGTAAAAAAGAACACTTTGGATTTCCTGGCAAGTAGAGCTCCTTCTTTCTCTCTCTCTCTCTCTCTCTCTCTCTCTCTCTGTTATCGGTCTTCGTGTTTTAAGTAACAGAGTGAGGCAACGTGTCTCTGCGGTTTGTCAAGTGAACAGCAAATGCACATGAACCTCTCTGTCATCTCAGGGCAGGAGTCAGTGAATAGGAAGAGATTGCTGAAAGCCAGGTCCTTGTAAACACCCAAACTGCCATGGAAAGGGTCCAGTTGAAGGCTCTACAAGATTGTCCACATGGTTTTGGTAGTAGGTGCTTCTTATGCCAATACTGTAACTCCCATGGGTGTAGTAAGGAGAGTTTGGCATTGAATCATCCTGTGTTGGGCTTCCATACTGGCACTGGAAATAAGGAGTCTCTGGTGAGGGTCTGGAGTAGTGAGGCGAGTGGCACTGTTGAAGGTGAGCAGCATCTACATAGCTGGGATTAATAGGCAGAGCTTGGTGACCCTGTGTTGGCATCATAAACGTTTGAGGGCAACTGTCCCTAATCTCTGGCTGCCTTTGCTGATCATATTGTGGTTGGCACTCTGATTGGCTGCTGCTCCATTTATGAGCAGGGCTTGAGTGCAAGAACATGGAGAGTGTGGATATCCTGTTTATTGCCCTTTTCAAAGTTGCAATCTTGGACAGCCTCTTGCCACTCAGGTCATGCTTTAGCACCATCCTCAGTGCATTGAAAGCTTGGTTGTAGTCATTAATCCTCTTTCTCTCTCTGACATTGGCTGCAACCCTTCTGGCCTTTGACCTCACTGGCCTGGTCCTTTTCTTGGGTTTTGCCTCTTCTACCTCACTCTCGCTCTCTATCCCCTGGAATTTGTCCAGGGTTTCACCAGGACTTGCATCTTGTCCATCTCCCAGATCCTGTTCATCTTCTGAGAAGTCTGACTCACTAAGACTCATAGCAGCTAACTAGGTTTCCGCCTGCAGTTGCATCCAGTTTAAAGCTCTTGTAACTTCCAAAGTGAATGTTGCTTTTAAAGGTCTTGCGTTATATGTGAGCCTTTCCCTCATATCATAGATCCTCCCTCCAAGAACTGCCTACTTTTTAAATACCACTTGCCTTGTTTTTTATTGTACCATGTGATGACTCTTAACAGGTACCTTGCTTTTCCTTTTTATTACTTGCCTGCAGGTAGATAGGGCTTGGTTTGATAGCTCTGTCAAAGAAGATCATAGAAAGCATGCAAGCGCCTGTAGTAAGTACACTGACATACTGATCTGCAAATTACACAGCACACTTATTTTCTCCTCTTACAACAAATTACAGGTATTTCCCCTTAATCTGTTTTTGGTGCTCATTTTAAAATCTGCAGTGCCAGGGGGGTCAACAACACATTTTAGAGCATGCCAGCACTGAGCATCTACCATGTAGTTTGGGGCTGACAAAGGAAATTAAATTTATTTGTGTACGAAAAAAATACGAAAACATTAATGAATGAAAGATTCTTACCTTATCAATAAATTACACTTTAACATAAACTAACTGATTGAAATGTAGAATATTAAATACGTTTGGAGCGCGCAATATGGGAATGATTCTATGCATAAAATAATTCCAAACTTTCACGTTTTCCCCACCTCTCCCTCTGCTGTGTCTCCTTCCCCATCCCCTGAGCCTCCTCCCCTCTCTACCCTGTATCTCCTTCCCCCCTCTCTCCCCTGTGTATCCTTTTCCCCTCTCCCTCCCCTGTGTCTCCTTTCCCCCTCACCCTCCCCTGTGTCTCCTTCCCCCCTCTCCCTCTCCTGTTCCTATTTTCCCCCTCTCGCTTTACCCCCTCTCCCTCCCCTGTGTCTCCTTTCCCTCCATCTCCCTACCCTGTGTCTCCTTTCCCTCCATCTCCCTACCCTGTGTCTCCATTCCCCCTCTCTCCCTCTCCTGTTCCTCCTTTCCCCCCGTGGCTCCTTTCCCCCTCTCCCTTTCCCCCATCTCCCTCACTTGTATCTATTTTCCCCCCTCTCCCTCCACTCTGTCTCATTTTCCCCTCTCCCTCTCCTGTTCCTCCTTTCCCCCTCTCCCTTTCCCCCCTCTCCCTCCCCTGTGTCTCCTTTCCCCCATGTCTCTCCCCTGAGTCTCCTTTCCCCCTCTCTCCCTCTCCTGTTCCTCCTTTCCCCCTGTGTCACCTTTCCCCCTCTCCCTTACCCCCCTCTTGTCTCCTTTCCCCCTCTCCCTCCCTTATGTCTCTGTTTCACCTCCTCTCCCTCCCTTGTGTCTCTGTTCCACCTCCTCTCTTTCCCTTGCCTCCTTTCCCTCCCTTGTCTTCTCCCCAGCCCCCCCCCCCCCCTGTCTCGTACCCAGATGCAACCCTGCCGGCAGCATTGCACTCTGCGGCTCCGGTCCTCTGGCCGTAACTACTTTCTGGCTGAAGCTGTGCATTGCGCATAAACATCCCGGCTGCAAAATGCTCGGCTTGATCTAAAAAGTAGTTCCGGCCGTAGGACAGGAGCCGCAGAGGAGAAGACGGAGTGCGGCGCTGCTGGCAGGGTTGCATCCAGGTACGTGCTTGAGCTACTCAAGCGCCGGAGCCCTCTACTGGCAGGATCTAGGTACTGGGGGCGATGCGAATCCTGGGGGCCTTGCGTTGAGTGCCTCCAGTGCTCATCGCGAGCCCTGCAATAAGCCCCTTCTGCCCTCAATGCAGCACCCGTCAGGTGTTGGTAACGCCCGGGCCTCGCGATGAGCGCCTGTGGCGCTCATTGCAGCCTAAGTCATGCATGCTTTGCGAGGCTTGCAGTTGCATTCCTCTCGCTGCGAAAAGGATGCAAAAGCGTGACCAACATCACAAACGTTCCCCACACTGACAACTATATACAGTATTGGTCTGACTATAAGCCGAGCCCGCATATAAGCCGCACCCGTAAAGTTCAAGGGGAAAAAATAGAAAAAAAATAGTACTCAAATATAAGCCGCATCCATAAAATTGGAGAGAAAAAGACTCTCAAAGTGATCAGCCATTGCAAGAAACAGGCTCTCTAATTAGCACTGTAGCTTTTTTTGCAGGTTACAAAATCACGAAAAGCTGCACGTGTTAGAAGCAAAGTTCGCAAATCGGCAATTATTTTTTTACGGTTGCAATATAAGCCGCACCCTTAACTCGCAAGCTCAAAAATCTAAAAAAAAGGTGCAGCTTATATTCGGACCAATACGGTATGTGATGGTGCAGTGGAATCTGCCAATTTGGTTTCTGCTGATTTAATACCACATGTGAGTGTAGAACTTGAATCCAGAGAATGCTTTAACTGCTACAGTGGAAATGTGGCAGCTAGAAATGCCAGTGCCTTCAAATGAGCTAATGGAAGTCTTTTTTAGGTTGCAAGAACACACCCCCTGAGAAAGAAGCTGAAATATTCAGCTCATTGAAGAACATTGAAATCCAGAATAAAGAATAATTGAATAGGAAAGTTAGATTTTTAAACCCCATATTTTTTTTTTCTCAAAAAAATCTCATTATCAAATAAAATTGGTACCTCAGAGGTCATTTAATACACTGTGCATCACACAGAGTATACCTACGTGTGTATTGTTTTATGCTTGTGAGTAGGATGTTATGCATTTATTCAATAATTGTCAGTGTGATCATATTATGGTGTATTCGCTGAGCACTGTTCTGTTTTCAGAGCGCACTCATGGGTGTAGGAACTGGGGGGGGGGGGGGGGGGTGATGATGAGAGGGACAAACCCGCCCCCAGATTTGTGTAGAGTAACAGATATGTGGTCTTTTATACTATATGCAGTGTCCCTCCAGAAATCTTTGGCTCCTACACCCATGGCGGCATTAGATATAGCTGATCTACTGACTCCCTATTCCTTCAGGGCAAGTGAAGAATAATATTTATTAATTTGTTAATTAGCCATTATATGGACCCCTAAGCTCTTTGTCATGCTTTTATTCAGGTAGTCAACCTCAACAAAACTTAACTATTCAAATTCTGATTATGTGATAGAACTGGTGCTGTTTGGGGGTATATTCTGCCATTTGTGTATTGTGGAACTTTGTGACTTGTGTGTAAATATATATATACTAGCGAATTGCCCGTCAAAAAATGACGGCAATGAAATTGTAAGGTAGCTAAATTAGTAAATGAATATAGTGTACCTATTTTGAAGCATTGTGATGAAGAGCTGGCAATCTGTGTTGATGTTGCTGCAGCATTAGTGGTGTGGAGCTGCTGTATAAGCATGCTGAATGTGTGCAGTGTAACACTGTGCGTGCGCGAGACCAAACCGTTAGCGTAGTCGTGTACTTCCGCATTGGTGTAAAATGGCGAGTAATGTGTGGTATAGGTCTGTATCGGAATATCCGTAGGTGTTTTGTGGTGTTTTGCGAGTTTAGAGTGCTGTAGCCTCGTTTTCGTTTTGTTCGGCGGCCATTTTTTCTCTCGCTTAGATTTTTTTTTTAGTCTCTAAACTGTTTTATTTCGAGTAAAATCGAGGTGTAAGTTGCATTTTTGAGGTCCTGGGTGCTCCCTCTTGGTGTAGGTAAGTTTTTTATGTATGTGCTGTGTGTATGTATTGTGTTTTAAATGTTTGTATGTCGGCGTGTTGCGTCCGATGTTTGCGAGGTCGTAATGTGTGGTAACGTGTTTCGTACGTTGTTTGCGTTCCTCGTAAAATTTTGCGAGTGTCGTAATTTGTGTGTCGTGTTTTTTGAGTAGCGACGTGAATTTTGCGAGGGTTTGAGGCCCTTGCCCAGTGACCTCGCCAGCAACTGAGTCCCTCGCTTCGCGAGGGGCCTCAGTTGCTGGCATGGAGCGCCTTCGGCGCTCCATGCCAGCAACTGAGGCCCTTGCCCAGTGACCTCGCCAGCAACTGAGGCCCTCGCTTCGCGAGGGGCCTCAGTTGCTGACATGGAGCGCCTTCGGCGCTCCATGCCAGCAACTGAGGCCCGTGCCCAGTGACCTCGCCAGCAACTGAGGCCCTCGCTTCGCGAGGGGCCTCAGTTGCTGGCATGGAGCGCCTTCGGCGCTCCATGCCAGCAACTGAGGCCCTTGCCCAGTGACCTCGCTTCGCGAGGCCCGCGGCTCGCTACGCGAGGGCCGCGGCTCGCTTCGCGAGCCACGGCCCTCGCTTCGCGAGGGCCGCGGGCTCGCTACGCGAGCCCGCAAGCGTGAGCAACGACTCGTACGCTCACAACTATATATGTGATATATATATATATATATATATATATACAGTATATATATATAATTGTGTCCTTGTGCAACTTAGATAGTCTTGGGTGGGTTGCTGTCTGAGAATCAGCCAATACAGTAGTACTTGTTACCACTGTATTATGCCATTTAGAGACATGCTGATCGTTTACGTTGGTAGGGGGGACAATTGCATACCTGGTCACTTACTTATGAGCTTGTATGCGCCACTTACAGCAGTAAAATGTTGAGTGGGGCAACTGAATCATGGACTGGTTGCATGGTCTTGTTACTCCAGACAAAAAGAAGCCAGTCAACCTCTCATGGCATCATAACTACAATAATGTTGGTTGCCATTTTTTTTAAGACTCCTTTTTTATTGAAATTTTTGTTTCAAATCAAAAGCATAAAAACATGAAGAAAACATATACAGGGAAAATAAATTAAGTATAATAAAAGCAAAGGAACATTTAAAAAAATATTTGTATGGATTATAACAAGTATTTGGATGTGCCGTATATTGCAGTATGCAATGAAAGTGATACCCCCATCGGATTACAATATTACAATATATGTGCCAGTGCTTTCAAAATATGCATGTAATTTGTACCAAACACATGTTGGTTGCCATTTGTTTTTAAATGAAATGCTACCTGTAGGATTAGTGAACACCTCTTTAAAATTGATAATCGTCCACTTTAGCAATATGAGGGTCTCACACAGTAGGTTGCTATCAGAGATCTGCAGAGGATATGATCCTGTTACTAGCAGACAGACAAGATAAAAATACTAATTACTTGTCAGTGTTTCCTCTCTAATTGCTGACAGCTATATTCCTCATCAGCGCTATGATCACAAGTGATTATACAGACAGGCAGCAGCCTCTGGAGATATTATCTGTGTATTAACATTTCAAACAGACTGCTTACAGCATCTTTTACTAGAATACCCTCTGTTATCTGGTTAGATGTCTAGAAACATTTTTTCATTGGGATTTCCATTTATTAATTTATGAGTATTTTCTGCAGAATTCCTTTGTGATTATTATAGGAAAACCTGCTACGTAATTTTATTTTGCAAGATAGGAAAATGAATGTGTCACGGCTGGATAATTACTCATAGTTTATTTATATAGGTGAGAAGAGAATAGGTTTGTATAGTGAGTCGGATGAGGGGACACAGACAAATAGATTTGATGTCAGATAAGAACCATAAAAGCCCATCTAGCCTACCTATCCTTTCTACATAAACAAAAAAAAAAGCTTGGCTTAATTAAGGATCGCGTTATGCTTATCTTAAAGGGAGTTTTTCAAGTTGAATCTATTTTTAATTTACCACTACACCATATGAACCTGTGTATTCCACGGGACCCCCTCAACACCTGAGGCTCTTTGGGTCACCCCTTTCCCTCCTTCATTGTGTTTTGGGGCGTGGGTCCATAAACCCCTAATTAACTCTCTTACCTACACTCACTCACTCTTAATTACTATTATGCTTATATTCTCTTCTCTGATTGGCTCTATCAACAGTCAATCAGATACGGGCAACAGTATTATTATTGACCGTTATCAATGGCTGCTACTTTAACCAATCAGAATTGAGAAAACAGAGCTCTCTGGTTAAATGATTAATCAATCGGAATACACAGATTTCAATCCCTACAAAAAGCTGTTATTCGGGGGGGGGGGGGGGGGGGGGTATTGTTAGGGTCTATGCGGGTGCTTATGAAACCCCATGGGGGAAAAGATCAGAGTTAGGGCATCCTCATGGAGATAGTTAGAGGTCCCATGCAGTCCATAGGAATCATCTTGGGGTAATTTATTTATTGGGGATATAGTGATCACCATGTTATATAGTGACAGATCCCTTGGGGGTCGATAGGGACCCTCATGGGTAGTTCATATTTATTTATGGAGGTTGGGGGTAGCTTAGGGGATTAATATGGGGTTTATGGGCCAGATGTTGAGGGGGTCCCGGGGGATAACCACGCTCATAGAGACTAGTGAGGTATAGGTGAAGGTATAGGTGAAGGATTATAGTTTAACCAATTCCTTGGTGTAATCAAAGTGCATAGCTTTAAATTTAATGACAGCTATTATTTATCACGTGACACCTCTTAGTAGAGGTTTAGCGGGTGCTGCAGGAAGTTGAGTCTACACATACAGCCTCATTCAATTGCTGCGATTTTGAGATCTGGGCTCGCAAGTGGAGGTCGCAAGTTACTTTGCTATTCAATTACCTTCCGTTTGCGGGCTCTGATCGGGTTACTTGGCGCTAGCTGGGATCCATTGCGATTCTTTGACCCTTCACGGCAGCAAGAGTTGCAGCTGCTAAAATCACAAATCGCTATTCATTTGCTCCGATTTCCCCTACGTCAAGCCCGTAAATGGCAAAAATCGAACCACAGGTTACTGGGACTAAGGAGGTCTTGCAAATGGCTTACTGACAAATCTGAGCACTTTAAAAGCAAATATAAAATCAACTCAGCACTGTAAATAATGGGGAACACAATGGGTGACATTAGAATTAAAAGCACAACATTCTCAAGCGAGCACATAGCCAAAATAAAATACTTTATTTCATTTTTATTTTCCATTCAAAGTCCTACAGGCTTCAACCTCCAAGCCCGTAGGATTTTGTAATCCAACCTCCATATTTCATACCTCCATATATCCTACGGGCCTGAATAACGGGTTACGAGCTTGGAGGTCAATCAATCCCGTAGGACTTTGGACGGAAATTAAACATGAAAGAAAGTATTATATATTGGCGATGTGCAAGCTTGAGAATGTTGTGCTTTTAATTCTAATGTCACCCATTGTGTTCCCTATCATTTACAGTGCTGGATTGATTTTATATTTGCTTTTAAAGTGCTCAGATTTTTCGTACTTGAACCACGAGTTACGGGCTTGTGTCCGCGATCATGTTCAAGCTCGCAAATGCTACTGCCGATAGCATGGTTTCCGTTTCTCACGACATTTCTTACAGGAGCCATGTAATCTCACTTTATGTAAAATCTCCTGTGGGAGCAGGAACAGCGGTCACTCATAAGGGTTTACTTGTAAGGGTTCGCTGCAGGAGCAATGTAATTGTTATGTGGCTGCCTACGTGGAAAGTTCACCTGCAAGGTTTCCTATGGGAGCCATGTAATTGAGCCCTTAGTTAGTCACACATACAAAACAGGTCTTGCATGCTATGTGCCATATTTTAACCAGGTTTATTGAGGACTGCACTTGAAAAAAGAAAAAAAAGGCAAGTAATCTGAAGCAACATAAAGTCTTATGAGCAAACACTCAAAGAATTTGTTGCTATTTGTTTACAGTGTGCATTTTGCCCAAAAAAATAAGTTTGTGAACATTTTTTTTTTTATTTGAAAAAATTGGTGTGAATGTTTTAGTGGGCTGAAAAATTACTTGGTAGTCAATACAAAATACAAAAAAATACAAAAATAAAATATGGATAGATATGCACATGCTTAATGTAATGTTATTAAAATAGAATAGAATTTACAATGTGAAGGAGAGACAGAGAAAGGATATATAATATATAAAAATCACTTGCTTGCAAACTCAAGAGATTTAGCAAACTTTATTAATGTGAATTGTATGCTAATTTTATGCTAATTTTAACAGGGATTTCCAGGGGTGTTAATCACCTGCTTGCAAGCTCAAGAGACTTAGCAAATGTTATTAAAATTTATTTTGGTATTTTTTCATGCAAAATATTGTTTGCATACACTACTGATTCTCCTCTATCAGATACATTCATATTCCAGGAAACTTCAATATGCCTTTAATTAAAAAAGGAAAGCTAAAGCCAGTGCCTGCGATAGCCATTAAAGGGAAGTAGACAGATAAGCATTGTTAATAGGACAAATAGAAAATGAATAGCATCAAAACAGTCCCCTGGGGCCCGTCTAAATATGATAGTGTGTGGACAGCAGTACGTCTGTTCAAGTGCAACAAACAGAACTTCAAATGTATGTTTATGTTTTAAAAGCTATCAACCCCTCAAAATATTTTACTACAATTTATACTGCCACCAAAGCTACAGAGCTAAACAGTGGTGCTCAGTCTCCAAGCTATTAAAAATAAATAAAATTACATCTTAATCAATGAAAGAATCGCTCATCTTTTTGCCGATACCCTTCCTAAATATTTTACACATAGCATTACTCTATGACAAAGATTCTAGGGTCCACCTACTAGATGAGATGAGGGGAGTGTCATCAAGTATGGAGGACAAATCAAGAGGTAACTTTTTAATTCTAATTCTAGTATTAACATTATATTTTTTTATCCAAGTAACTGACTTTAATATTTTTGTTCCTTTTCCTTCTTTATGTGTTACTACTCTTTTTCTTTTTAAATTTTTTTCTCTTTACTTAAGATTTTAGGTTTTTTAATTCATTAATTAATTCAATGTATGGTCGTTTCCTTTTAGACTCTAATTATTATACTTAATCTTACAGCCATATCTCCTTATTAAAGGGTCACAACCTAACCCACACACATCACTCCATCTACCCATTCTGAAAATTACTAAACTATTAAAATCATATCTGTAATATTTTAATACATGGAGAAAAGAAAACATAAATTTTCCTCTTCTATTTCCTTACTATTTAAGGATAGAAGCGGGAACACACAAGATTGTTATGATAAGAAAAGAAGGAATGGGGTTAGAAGGAGTAGAGAGATAGAAGAAGAAAAAGAGAACAACTTAATTGGTAAAGATAATAAATACATTAATACAGTCTATTGTTTAAAATAATGTATTATATCATTATATAAATACTATAAATTACATATCTTATATTGTAATTTGTAATATCCAATAAAAATTATCATGTACTGTAACTATATTGCTGTTTATTTTCAAATATATATATTTTTCTTTATCTGTTGTCATATCCCAATGAAAAAGAAATGAAAAAATAAATCCCCTGATTGACGGAGATAGAACAAAGCAGGTTCTGTAAACTGGCCAGTATAAAATTATTTCTCTTCTGTGTATAGGTAAGTCTATCAGAATGATATAATGAATGATTGAATCAATTGCTCACAACCAGGGAGTCCTGAAATGCTGATCTGTGGGTGACTCTTTAGGACTAACCTTCCCTGTCCTGTATGATTTAGAACGGAGATACCTCAAAGATGATCAGTGTAAGTGCTTTTCATTTTAAATCTATTGTTTAGTTCATCATTAAAAATACATGTGCAAACAGCAGCAAAGAAACGTATAAGCCAGAAAATGCAATTTAAAAACACAGTTTACCTCATCAATGAACTAGGCGGGTTCTGTACAGTGGTCAGTATTTAAGGATTCCCTCATTAATGACCACTGCTGTACCCTCCACACCGCTAACATTGTCCTGAGCACTACTAAAAGGAAGTAAAAGATTTACAAACTTATTAAATCCTGATTCAGCTAATTGAATTGGGCTCTTTATAAGCACACAGCATATTTTTTTACTGAAGTTTTTAGTTTGTGAACTTCTATCCAAAAGCAAGGTCTTCACTAACTAAAAACTGTAAAATATGCTATGTGCTTATATAGAGCCCTATTCAATTGGCCAAATTTATTAGGCAGATTTGTTTATCCTGAGCATGCTTTGTAGGATATGGGGCTATAGCTAGGCAGAGAGGTGTACAGCAATGGCCATTAATGAGTTAAAGTGTGCTTTTACATTTTATTTTCTGGCTTTGCGTTGTTGCTTTTTACACATGTATATTTAATGTTAGTTAAAGGTGAACTAAAAATGCATTTAACATGAAAAGCACTGATACACATTTATATAAGATAGTGTTAGGCTTTCAAGGACAAATGTAGTTTAGGAAAAAACATGCATGTTTGTGAAGTATGTAACACACAACAATATCAGCAGACTATGGATGGGAGAATCTTGGATAACTTGTTTGCTTTAAGGCTGAGGAAGAGGGTTATCCTAATGGGACCGGGTTTTTTATTTAGCTGTACTGTCAAGTGGCTTGTTATATTGGCATTCTTTCAACATAGCTGAATGGAGATGTTATATGCATTCAACATTAATCCCATTCCATGTATCTAAATTGGTTGAAACAAAAGCAAATGTCTTCATTCATTAAAGTCAAATTGAATACAATAACTACAAATCAAAGACTATGTACCGTATTTATTTTAAAGGGTCATGGAAAGTTTCTGAATTTCGCTAGTAATATAATATACCTGGTTATCTACTTTTATGTACTTTATTTTAATAAGAAGTGCTTAAAAACTCTGCATAAAATCAAAAAAAAAATCTGCCCTCTGTAGCTTATGCTGCTCATGAGTACACAGACTGTGAAGTGCAGTGTTTCAAATAAGCCTTTCCGAGACCTCTCAAGTAGCATGTTGCAGAATGTTGTCACTAATTGGATATATCGAGACCCCTGTACTTAGACATACACTGTCTTCATGAGCTGCAGAGGGAAGAAACCAGTTAGGAACTATTAGCAAGATTTCGGTAGAAAAAAAGCACTTCTTAATAATATAAAGTGCACAAAACTAAAGAGATACATGTGTATATTATATTCCTAGAGAAACCTGATGTCCCTTTAAGCATACTATAAATATAACTCTTCAGTGTTGTCCTTTAAGGTGTTTTCAGTTTAGAATACTCAATTACACTTCACAAATAAGAAACCTTCTCAAGTTATAGATCCATAGAAATCAGAATCTGTACATAGTATTAGTATTTATGTTGCTTACATGATTTTAGTGCACATTTAACTTTCAGTTAACAAGTAAAAATGGTAAAAGCTAATTTTAGAGTTATTTTTCGATATTATTAATAAGCAGCGTGGGGTGAGCAGTAGCTGTAGTTCGCCTTAGGCGCCAAGCACCTAGGTCCGTCCCTATATCCAGAATTCCAGTCTTTTTCCTCCCAGCTCTAGTGCACTGGTTAATACATTGTTTCAACATATCAGGATCCTGTCTGTATAATATATAATATATAAACACAAAATTACCATTAATAGGCGCATCATAACTATTATTTCCTCCTAAGTGGTGCTTTCACATTTGATTAATTGTGTATAGTTTCCGCTGAAAAGTGAGCGTATTTTGATATAAATAATAGCGGTTCCTGACAAATTGCTTTTCTATGAGATTATACACAATCATGAAGATGATTTTAATTTATTAACTCTATCTTATTATCTAAAATGCTGTTTTATCAACACTTACAATTAGATATGGGACGATTGTCAATTATCGGCCCCTTTCCAAGTTCTTTGAAGAGGGAGATAATTTCAGTGTCTGTGTGTAACAGCCCAATAAATCAGGAGAAGAATGCCCCAGGGATAAAAAAGGGGCTGAACTTCACATCAAAGACAGGCAGAACATTCAAAAAAAGGAAAAAGGGGTCTTTAAAGAATATCTCAGAATAATCACCAGCAATTGTTTCAGGTTTAGGTCATTAGTACCTGAATCACTTCTCTTTCTTTCTCTGGAGAATGTGCTGTGCCCAGGAGCATAATGTCTAGGGCAGCATAACCCATCACTACCTACATGACACATACTGACATATTACATTTTAGAAAATGGTGTGAAGATGAGCCAATATAAAATTAAAATGATACACCTGTATTGCTGAATTATTTTGAGTAATATCAGACTTGTATGTGCTTTAGTTGATGGACAGGGAAATCTGTATACGCTTCTTAATTCTGTATCGTTTTTTTTTCTTTCTATTTTTTATTGATTCTCATTTATTAGAACACATAAGTAGCATTTATTATGCTATCTAGGTAAAGTGCAAGAAGAGAAATATGAAAAACTAATTCTTATTACACAGCTGTTGAATTATCTATACATATCAGCTGTATTCTGTGAAAGAATACATGTTATTTTAGATATCAGCTTTACTGATAAAATCAAGAACTGGGTTATTTCCTACACCTATTGTAATATATATTTTTTAGATCACTATACGCAGCATGTAGTACACAAAACACAAAAAGATAACGGTGAGTAAGCTTGGGGTACTATAGTACTTGCCACCCTCATAATGCATAACCAAATGCTATTTAATATAATTTAATATAAATAATTAGGCATTGATTTTCTAGTGGTATTTTGTGTATAGTACTAAGAGGGTATAATACCCTACATTTCATAGATTGAGCATTATTTATAGTGTCAGTTATGATGAATATATGTCATAAATTGTGTGCCAAGTCTTAATGTATTTATTCTGATTTAGGGTACTGAGTGCTAGTAATAGGTGTGAATGCTTATCTTTTTAAGGATACAAATGAAGTAAAGCTATTGAGGTATGTGAAAAAAAATAATATGTATTCATTTTTATCAAAATGAAAGTACGACATAATTAAACTATTTAATGTCATCCCCCTGCACTTGTTTTTGCCGAATAGGATTCGATATGTCAATTTTCATCATGTGCCTCATCCCCTCAGATCAAATTAAACTTCAAATCTCCACCAATCTTATCAAATTCCTTTCAGTATGAAATTACCTTATCAAATGATTTTTGGCGTATGCCCATCTCATCAAATCACTAGATTACACTGACATTTTAATCAAAACTAACCCTTTCACCCCATCCTTATTTAACAAATTGCGCTCTTTATAACATACAAACATGTATTATGCATTGACAGCCAACCAATTATGCAACTGAGCTAATTATTTTGTTCATATTCGAACACCCTGTTGAATAATTTAATACCAGATTGGATAAATGTTCTGCTTCATGTAAAGCTTTATGAATTTCATATAATAAGATTGGTACATGTTTCATAATCAGGTTGAGGAAACTTACACCTATGAGATCCATGTAAAGATATTCTCATACTGTGTCCCCAACAGGGCCATCTAAAAAAAATCTTCGTAAATAGGTTTACATTTTTTTGAAGTGGCAAAAATGAATGTGCTATGAAGAATGGCCAACGTTTTGGTCTGGAAAATTGTCAAATCACTTCCTGGGCTGAATTATTTATCATTGGTTACAATGCAGGTGGGAAGATCACCACTTGGGTGATAAGACCATATTTCTATAAAACATTATCTGCTCGTCTCCCCTAATAAATTAAGAGTGCCCCTTTACTCCAGGCTGATGCTGGTAGCAGAAGACATCTACCTAGTTGTGGGCCCTAGTGATTTGTCCCAGCTGCAATTGCAGTAGCTCTGCCAGTGTGTAGAGGGATTTCTTACTTTACAATTGCCATGTCAAGCTGCCTGATGTTATAGTTTTCTTATTTTTGAGAAGTGGCACCCTCATAAGGCATTTATTCTGGCCCATGGAGCCTGGGGCAGAGCTACAAGTGGTGCAGGTGGTGCAATGCCCCAGGGCTCTCCACTTAAGGGGGCCCAGTGCTGTGTAATGTTTTGTCCTTTAATTTTCTTTTCTGTCAAGCATTTCTACTGAAGCTCCAAGAGGTGGCAGTGTGGAGCAGTTGAGGGATCTGTATCAGGGAAGAGGTGAGAGAGCGCAGCCGCTGTATAACAGCAAAGCACAGGGGGTGGGTGCTGAGAGGGATTGGGTGCTGTGTGGGGATGGATGCTGAGAAGGGATAGCTAACTGAGTGAATTGGTACTAATTTTTTGGGAATGGCACCAATTTGTTTTTTATTTTGCACAGGGACCCTCAATTATCTATCTTTGCCACTGCATGGAGCATAGACAGTAGTTGGAGCAAATAATCCTGAGTATACAGAATATGTACAGGTACAGCATGGTACAGTGGATATAAAAAGTCTACACACCCCTGTTAAAATGTCAGGTTTATGTGCTGTAAAAAAATGAGACAAAGATAAATCATTTCAGAACTTTTTCCATCTTTAATGTGACCTATAAACTGTACAACTCAATTGAAAAACAAACTGAAATCTTTTAGGTACAGGGAAGAAAAAATATAAAAATAAAATAATATGGTTGCATAAATCCCCCCCCCCCCCCCTAAACTAATACTGTTGAAGCAACTTTTGATTTTATTACAGCACTCAGTCTTTTTGGGTATGAGTCTATCAGCATGGCACATTTTGACTTGGCAAGATTTGCCCACTCTTCTTTGCAAAAACACTCCAAATCTGTCAGATTGCGAGGGCATCTCCTGTGCACAGCCCTCTTCAGACCACCCCACAGATTTTCAATCGGATTCAGGTCTGGGCTCTGGCTGGGCCATTCCAAAACTTTAATCTTCTTCTGGTGAAGCCATTCCTTTGTTGGTTTGGATGTATGCTTTGGGTCGTTGTCATGCTGAAAGACGAAGTTCCTCTTCATGTTCAGCTTTCTAGCAGAAGCCTGAAGGTTTTGTGCCAATATTGACTGGTATTTGGAACTGTTCATAATTCCCTTTATCTTAACTAAGGCCCCAGTTCCAGTTGAAGAAAAACAGCCCCAAAGCATGATGCTGCCACCACCATGCTTCACTGTGGGTATGGTGTTCTTTTGGTGATGTGCAGTGTTGTTTTTGCACCAAACATATCTTTTGGAATTATGGCCAAAAAGTTCAACCTTGGTTTCATCAGACCATAACTCCTTTTCCCACATGCTTTTGGGAGACTTCAGATGTGTTTTTGCAAAATGTAGCCTGGCTTGGATGTTTTTCGTCGTAAGAAAAGGCTTTCGTCTTGCCACTCTACCCCATAGCCCAGACATATGTAGAATACGGGAGATTGTTGTCACATGTACCACACCGCCAGTACTTGCCAGATACTCCTGCAGCTCCTTTAATGTTGCTGTAGGCCTCTTGGTAGCCTCCCAGACCAGTTTTCTTCTCGTCTTTTCATCAATTTTGGAGGGAGCTCCAGTTCTTGGTAATTTCACTGTTGTGCCATATTTTCTCCACTTGATGATGACTGTCTTCACTGTGTTCCATGGTATATCTAATGCCTTGGAAATTATTTTGTACCCTTCTCCTGACTGATACCTTTTAACAATGAGATCCCTCTGATGCTTTGGAAGCTCTCTGTGGACCATGGCTTTTGCTGTGGGATGCGACTAAGAACATTTCAGGAAAGACCAACTAATGCAGCTGAACTTTATTTGGGGTTAATCAGAGGCACTTTACATGATGGCAGGTGTATGCTGACTCCTATTGAACACAATTTGGAATGTGATTGCTTAATCACATTAAAGGTGGAAAAAGTTCTGAAATTATTTATCTTTGTCTCATTTTTTTACAGCACAGAAACCTAACATTTTAACAGGGGTGTGTAGACTTTTTATATGCACTATATGACCATATACCTACATTCCTTTCCTACAGTCATAGCAGGAACACAAAGTACCAAGAAGCAAGCATATATATTTCAGGCCTTGATCATTCTTTTGGATAGAACTAGATTAATGTACTACAGGATATTTCTTCTCTGTATATGACACAGTGGAGCTAAAACAGTTTGCTTTTGGAGTTGACAAAATACCCACAGAACATGGCCCATCACCATAATTTTCTGTATGTTTTCTATGGAATTTTGATATGATAGATAGAGTTTTATATAAATATGTTTGCTTTGTTACTTCTTGGTCACTCAGTTGAAATATGTATAGTTACTTTGCCAAACTGATGCCTGCTTGTGATTTCTAATATGAGGGGTCATTAAATAAATATAAAAAAAGAGTTCTGGGCATAATGGTATAGATAATAGAGTAATAGAGAAGGTGGAGATTCTGGAAGTCCACTATAGAAACAGTAATCACATTCCTTTTGTCCCTTAATAGAAAAGCGAGTGGTGCACATTACACGCCAATAGCTCTCTGTTGTGGTGAAGTTTATGAGGCCAGGCCAGTCTCCCTGAGGCAGAGAGGTGAGTATAAGAGGGATTCCTCCTCTAAATCACTGGTTGTACTGCAGTAACTGAAGATTTGTGATCACTGGTCTCTGTAATTGTTGCCGCCTGACAGTCTGTAATTAAACTCAGCTTAGCAGTAAAAAGAGGCCTGTGAGAATTGCTGTAGAAAGGTCCAGTGATTATTTGGACAGTGGAGAACTAGAACTGGCCTGATGAAAATAACAGGAGGAGGACTGGCAAAGATTGGGAGTATTCATTACTGAATCATAGGGCTGTTTATTCTAACGTTTTTTTCATTAATTGTTACGAGTCTTGTGATGAGTCTGTGCAGGTTAAGTTTAACATAAACGTCAGTTTGTTAAGCCTGTACAAATTGCTAAACTGTATTTGAAAAAATAAATAAACTGGAAACTCCTAGGAGGTTAATACCCTGTAGGGCTTATCACTATAAATACCATATATCATATACGAATAGGGCCAACAATGTTATTTTAACATCTTCGTGGTCTGTTGTATAAATAAAAAGAACCTTAGTATGAAATTGTTGGCCTATTGGTATATTGAATAAGCTGTACTTGAGCCAATTAAATAATCCTTAGTTTTTGTAGGAAAATGATGCTGTGAAACAAACACAAAGTCATTACACAATCAAAATACAGAAAATTCTCCCATTGTCATCAGATATTCAAATTTTCTCTAAAAACCTGCCTGTTCAGAGAAGCATACAACCTATCTCCTTAACTTGACTCTTAACTTCAAACAAGGCTATATATCCTGTCGTTCTTCTGTTGAGGTGGATGGCATGGGCCCAATGTCACTGGCTGAGCCCCTGCAGAAGTGACTGCTTCGGTCCTGATGGTGAATATTACTGTGGAAGATGTCAGTTGGGCAGTGTTTCTTTTCGTGCCCATGTTTTACTGTACCCCAATGCAACTATGTGTTGACGCTATATAAATGAGAGATAACAATAATTCTGGTTCTCACAACTCTTTCTACGTATAAACATCCATCCATCAAGCAGTCTTTTTCCATTTTATCTCTTAGATTGTACGTTCCTTAGAGACCAGAGTCCTCATCTCTGCCCATATACAAATGTGCCATCTTGTCTTATCTTTACAGTCTTCAAATGAATGTCAAATGCCATCCATGTGTTTATTGTACCTTTAGGCTTAAAGAATATCCTGGTGCTCTACAAGTAAATAATAATAATAATAATAATAATAATAATAATAATAATAATAAATTCACCATTGATTATTTAGCCAGTCATTGGTGTATAGAATTTAGGGCCTATGTGATAATGGTGTATTTTTTTAAAGAAATTAGGAAGTATCAGATACTTCTCCATTAGTTATTTATAAGTAGAAATGTGTTTAGATTTTCTGCTGCTATAACTCTTCTCATTAGAGGGACATTGACTGTATGGTACTAATACTGTCATAACATAATTTGGGCACAAACTGAAATCATAATAACAAATGGGGTAAATAAACATCTTGATTTTTATTAATATAGGAGCCAGTGCAGGGTGTTTTTTTATTTTTTTCCAGAGTATTTATTAAGCCAAATGTTATTTGTATATAGAGTGGACAAACTATGTGGGCTATTGGATGAAATAGGCCATCAAACCTATTTTTTGTGGCTGCTATCAGCCAGTGAGGAGTAATATACCTGTCTGCAAATTAAATCTGCAGACGTATGTATTTGTCCTATGTCCATTTAAGTATAATAGTTAAAAATGAAACATTTTTTTAAAAACAGTTTGTCCATTGTTAAGGTCAGTTATTTATAAGAGCATACTATCAATATGACCTGTTAATGGTCCTTTAACCGCTTAAGCGGTAATCCCGAGCGTGGCTCTGGGTTAATTTATTGTTTCTAAATCGGTAACCCCGAGCCACGGGCTGCCAAAATTGCCTGGGCCTCCTCAGCACACCCTTCCTCCTCCTTCATCCTTCTTCCCCCTTTATCAACCTCCCTTTCCTCCTTTATCATCTTCACTTGCCTCCCCTTCCCCCCTTATCATCCTCCTCTTCCTCCTCCTCTCCCCCCGATCATCCTCCTCCTTCCCCCTAACCTACTCCTCACTTCCCCCTCTCCAGTCCCTATCCCCCCTCTCGCTTTACTTGTTATTGTGATCTGATGAGCTCCCTGCTCATCTCTCCCCACGCAGCATGTCTTCGGCAGTGAAGTGACCGGAATATGCTAATGACGTGACACGCATGTGACGTCACGTCTTTAGCATTTTACGGCCACTTCACTGCCGGAAGACATGCTGCGGGAGGGAGGAGGAGGATGATGATAAGGAGGGAGGAGCATAAGGGAGAAAAGGAGGAGGGGAAGGGGGAAATGGAGGTGATTGGAGAGGGGTGAAATGAGGAGGAGGATAGGGAGAAGGAGGGAAGGGGGAAGTGGGAAAGGGAGGAGGATAAGTGGCAAAGAGCGTTATGATTATGTCAGTATTTTTTTATGTACAGCTTTAACATTCTAAATACTGACATAATAATACTGCCAGGCAGGTTAAATGTGGAGATAAAAATCAAATTAATAATACCCTACTCTGTATCATTTAATGAAGACTACAACACTTATGAAAGTGTCAGAAAATGCATGGAAACTGGAGTTATTAAATCAGCTTCTTAAGAATCATTTGATAAATAGATCATTTTGTCTCTCCACAGCTGAAATGATCTTTGTATAGCTTGGCTTGATAATGAGAAAAATGCATTGAGAAGATAAAAAATCAATACTACTTTTTATTAATGAATCAATAATTTAAATGTTTATTTAATGGGAACATACCTTTTTTGGTTAATTTGATTTATCACCTGGATGCAAATAAGATTTCCATTCAGTTCTACTGAAACCCTTGCACAACTGAATGTCATCTTACAATTGCAGTAAATGCAATCTAATGTGCTAGATATTATATATAGCAAGTATGTTGTATATAAATAGGTGAATATTAGTTATTTTAATTAAATGTAAAATATACTGCACTGCAAGGATTGAAAATTGTAAAATGTTACAAACCCCTATGGGGGCTCTAAGTCCACCTATGGGGGACTTTATGAACACCCCATGGCACCTAACATTAACCTGATAGTGTAGTGTAATATTACCATGGGCCTCCCTATGGACCTCCATAGCACTTATCATTAACCCAAAAACCCAAATATAGCATGGGGGTCCCTATGGCCCCCATGCTATACTACACTATTAATAACGCTTATACTTAAGAGGCCCCAAAGGAATGCTAATGGGGTTAATGTGCACAAGGCCCCTTCTGGGTGTTGAAGGGGGGATGTGGGGAATGCCCAGGCTCATAGGGTTAACAGGCTAATGTAGTGTGTTAATGTTAGAAGTTTTATTAACATATTGTGCAACTGACCATGCATGGGAATTGTATTATTTTGCCTGATTTTGTTGTTGTTATACATCATTATTGATATATTGCCAAGCATTGCAGGTTTGCCAATCAATATGGCCCCTGCACCGATAGCGTTGCACATGCCTCACCGCTATAACATAAATGCTCTATTACGATTAGATGTGTAAAGGGCTGGATAGGAGGTGGATATAGAGTGCTGCATCGGTCATTACTGCGGCTCATCGTAGACCTAATTATAATACCAGATATTTAGTACATTTCATGAAGACCCGAGTAGATCTCATCTGTTAGTAAATTCCTCCCATTGTTTAAGCCTGCAGTGCAATCTACCATATTGATTTTTGATGATCAACTTCCTGACGTTAGAGGAGATAATGAATGCAGAGTATGTATCTACCTGCACAGTGGGAATGTGGCAGCTACAGCTGCCAGGGCTTTTCAAGACTTATGAAAACCTCATTATTTTACATACTTTCCTGTCTATGCAGTAGACAGAATTGGCCAGACAAAAATGGAACTCCACCATAAAGAATAATATAAAAGTTACAAAAATATAGAAAACAAATGACCACAGTAGTTCTTTAAATTCCGATTTTTTACTTTCTAGAAACATTTGGACATTATTAGGTTTAGTTCTTCCAATAAGCACAAATGGTCCTAAATCCTATTTCTTTACCTCCAAGTCACCACTGGTCATTAATCTGATATAACCCTTTCCTCCAGTCACTGTCCTAACAATTAAAAAGACACCGTCAACAGGAAGTTGTTTACGTCTTAAAGGTATACACTGTACTAGAATTAATTTCTGAGCAATAGAGCTTTGTTTTTGTAACCAATTTATGCCCCAGAATACTAATTTGCAGCTCAGAATTCTTGATAAAGATGGGGAAGGGTTCAAACTGAATGACAACATTAGGGATATTATTTTGGTCCCACAGGAATAGACAAGCAGAGTGTGATTATAATTAGTACACCAACACTGCTAATTAGTATTCAGGAGCCATTTATTTACATAGCATTGCAGTACTAACAGGATTCAATTTTCAAAAAGGTTTCACTTAAAAAAAGGAAAAAAGCAATTAATGTAGCAGTTTTTCATGCTCTTTAATACAAAGCTAAAAAAACAACTTGATTTTGGGGTGACAGGATCCATTTAAGACAATCACAACTAATAAATTGCATGACATAAATGGTGCAAATTCAGTTATTGGTAGAAGTATGCAATATTTCCACAATGTCCTACTGTCTTCATGCTTCTGATATAATTTACAGTCAGGATGAAGGACCATTGTTTTTTTGCCTGGCAAAAGGAAAAGGAATGATTCCGGTGTGCAAGCAAAATTTGGGTTGGGAAATAAATCAGCCTCCAAGGGACAGCATGGGGGCGTCATCCGGATGGGAGGCCCAATGTATGGTGGGAGGCTGTCTGGCAGAAGTAGTGGGGGCACAGGAGACAGGTGCATTACATAAATAGTAGTGGGTGCATGGGGGCAGGGAGCTTGAACTATTTATCAGCGAGCTCCGGATGGAGGAGGATTATACATAATAACTTGGGATGAGAGGGCTGATCTAAATGAGAAGAATAAATCAATTGATGTCAGGTGATGTAGGACAGGTGGGGATAGAGAGGCGCACAGGTGAAAACACACCTCTCATTGGCACTCAGACACCTGCACATTATAAGTGACTATCCATATTCAAAATATCACTGTAGTCCTATATGTTAATTATATTTTTGGCAGAACTACACTTGAATATAGACAACATATTTTTAGAAGGTTGAAAAAATAATACTGCCTCCATTTTATTACTAAAACTGACACCATTTTTATTTAGTCTAATGGAAAACATATTTGTTTACAAAGAAAGTAGTAAACAGGATCAGCTCAAAAAGAAAACAACTCTGTAGTAAAGAATAATTACTTTTAAAAGTTAAGATTCTAAAATTCTATTTTTGTCTCTCTAAAAGCATTTCTCCTATTATTTAGTTGTTTATCAAGTATGTTCCAAGCCAAAAATATTAGCAGCTGTGTAAGATATGCACATAAAACATTTTTTGAGAAAATACTAATTTTTAAGGACTCTGTTATGAGTACAGGAATTAATTTTGTGTTTGATACATTACTTCCTCCAAGTTGAATCATGTTAGATTTATCTATGGTATTTTTGTTGCAAAGTTTGTCAATGTATCTATCACACTTGTTTGAAGCAGTACTTACCACTGAATTATTTTCAACTTTAAAAACTTGACCTGTATTCCTTTAGTTTGTACGTTTGCGAGTTTTCAATCTTGTAACGTGGTTTTAAACTCAGGGTCCTCCACTTCTTCCCATGTTTAATTTTGTATTTTGAGAGAACCAACAAGAGACGAGAGGTACATTTCAGCCTCTCGGTTGTTATAAATTAAGTGCTCTTGATCTCATTTGGTACACTATGCAAGGGGCCCATGTTTGAATTAATGTATAACCCTTATGATCTCTTTGGGTGTCTGCATATCAATGCTGGGGATTCACCTGGAAAGATGCTTGCTTCAGAATCTGCAGAGAGCAGGGATGTACTTCTGGATGCTGGAGCAAAGTGATCAAAAAGCTATTTTCCCACCCTTAAGAACATGCTTTTATACATTCAAAAATACCCTTAATACAAATACACAGTGACTTACAGTATATACATGGTTGAACAAAAGGTCCTGGTATTTCAATTACCGTATATACTTGAGTATAAGCCGAGTTTTTCAGCCCTTTTTTTAAGGCTGAAAAGGGTCCCCTTGGCTTATAATCGAGTCACCCCCATGTCTCTCCACCCCCGTGTCTCTTCCCCCCTCTCCCTCGTGTCTCTTTCCCTTCCCCTCCCTTATCATCCTCCTCATCCTCCCTACTCAACCCCCTTCCTCAATCCCCCTCCTCAACCCCCTCCTCATCCTAAACCCCCCTCCTCATCCTCAACCCCCCTCCTCAACCTCAACCACCCCTCCTCATCCTCCCTCCTCAACCCCCCTCCTCATCCTCCCTCCTCAACCCCCCTCCCCAACCCCCCTCCTCACTTTACCCCTTTCTAATTACCTCCCACTCTCTCTTTCCCCTCACTTACCTTCCATCAGCAGCTGCTCCTCGGCTCCTCTGCACATCTACCGGCTGCGTCGGGACCCGGCATATGCTAATGACGTGACATCACATGCGCGTCAAGACATCAGCATTGGCCGGGTCCCGACGCAGCCGGAAGACGCGCGGAGGAGCGGAGGAGCAGCTGCTGATGGAAGGTAAGTGAGGGGAAAGGGAGAGGGGGAGGTAATTAGAGAGAGGTAAAGTGAGGAGGGGGGTTGAGGATGAGGAGGGGGGTTGAGGAGGAAGGTTGAGGAGAGAGGTTGAGGAGGGGGGTTGAGAATGAGGAGGGAGGATGAGGAGAGAGATTGAGGAGGGAGGATGAGGAGAGAGATTGAGGAGGGAGGATGAGGAGAGAGATTGAGGAGGGAGGATGAGGAGAGAGATTGAGGAGGGAGGATGAGGAGAGAGATTGAGGAGGGAGGATGAGGAGGGGGATTGAGGAGGGGGGTTGAGGAGGGAGGATGAGGAGGATTATAAGGGAGGGGGAGGGAAAGAGACACGAGGGAGAGGATGAGGAGGGGGTTGAGGAGGGTGGATGAGGAGAGGGGTTCAGGAGGGAGGTTGAGGAGGGGGGTTGAGGAGGGGTGTTGAGGATGAGGAGGGGGGTTGAGGAGTGATGATGAGGAGGGAGGATGAGGAGGGAGGTTGAGGAGGGGGGTTGAGGAGGGGGTTGAGGAGGGAGGATGAGGAGGGGTTGAGGAGAGAGTATGAGGAGGGAGGATGAGGAGGGGGGTTGGGGATGAGAAGGGAGGATGAGGAGGGCTGTTGAGAAGGGGGTGATAAGGGAGGGAAAGAGACACAAGGGAGAGGAGGGGAAGAGACACAGGGATGTCACATGCTCGTCAAGTCATTAGCATTGGTCGGGTCCCGACGCAGCCGGAGGAGCGGAGCAGCAGCTTCTGATGGAAGGTAAGTGAGGGGAAAGGGAGAGGGGGAGGTAATTAGAGAGGGGTAAAGTGAGGAGGGGGGTTGAGGAGAGAGGTTGAGGAGGGGGAATTGACACAGGGGAGAGAGAGTGGGGACACAAGAAAGGGGCAAAGAGGGCACACAAGAGGGGGATACAGAGGGCACAAAAGGGACACAGTGGGCAGCACATTTCCCACCCTCGGCTTATACTCGAGTCCCTACGTTTTCCCAGTATTTTGTGGTAAAATAGGTGCCTCAGCTTATACTCGGGTCGGCTTATACTGTAGTTTCGGTACAGATTAACAAAAGGTAAAGTAATTAAAAAGAGTAGCTAACCTAATAACTTAGCAGGATGTCTTCAATGCTGAACTCCTCATTGTATTAGTTTCACAATGCACCTCTTAGACCTGTCCTTGCAAACAATAATTGTATCACAGTATATGATTAACAAAACTACATATCAAATATATATATATCATGCATTTTTAACTGGAATATAATCAGTGTATAAAAAGTGTTTAGCCACACAAATCTCGAAACACACAGACACAAGAGGTATTCTATGGGGATGAGGGTCTTCATACCATACACAGTTCAAACAGGGGAACCATGGTTATAACAGAGGTAGCCCCGGGCCGGGAAGAACAAATCCCAGGGGTGTCATGTCCACCTCGTGTTGGCTCAGGGAAGGGATTCCTTTGGAGGAGACTAAACAAAGCTTCTTTGGGAAAGAAAGAGAAGCAGGTACCACCATCATCACACAAGCCCTTAATGGCAATTAAATATGCAAAATGGTTTATTCTTCTCAAAGATATTTGTTTAAAAAGAAATGCACTGACGAAAAGAAACTCATTATGTAACATTATGAAATACTCTTTCTGAGATACAACAAAACAATCTGTTTTATATGTTCCTGCAGCATACAATGTAGGTTTGTTTTGCACTGATGTGGAGCTGAGGTGTGAGTGTGAGCAATGTGTGCAGTGTGTAGCGTAAATAGGCTGCGTGCGCGAGGGGAAGCCGTTAGTGTAGCTGTGTACTTCTGCATTCTGTAAGTTGTATGTGGCGGTGAATGTGTATGTGGTACGCTGGTGTGGATCTTTTAGCGTCCTTGCTAAAAGTGTATCTTGCATCTCGTACGGCTTTTTGGAAAAGTTTTCATTGGCAGCTTTTTTTTCTCTCGCTTAGGGGTTTTTCGTGTGTCTAAACTCACTAATTTGGACTTGAGGTGTAACTTCAGTTGCAGAGGTCCTGGGTGCCCCCCTTGCTGTGGGTAAGGTTTTTATGTCATTTTTGTGTGTATTTATTGTTTTTTTTATGTTTTCCGCTGCGCGGTGTTCGGCCGTTCAGGTCGTATTTTTGCGAGTTTGTAATATTTTTTCTTTCTAAGTCCCGTGGCTTGCATTTTTTTGTGTAAGTCCATATTTAGTCATTGTGTGTTAGATCTATTTTTTCAAAGTCCCGCTTCTGTGGGTGTTTGTAACTGTTTGTGAGGTGCCGTAGAGCCTTCACCTCTGCAAATGCAGCCCCTCGCTTCCTGAGGGTCCGGATTTGCGGCCTGCAATGAGCCTTCGGCCGACGTTGGAGCCTCCACCTTCTGCAAATGCGTCTCGAACTGCGTCCCTTGCTTTGCGAGGGACACAGTTCTTGCAAGCTCGCTTCGCAAACTCGCAAAGCGGGATGACTTTTCATAGTATGACAACTATTATATGTGATAGAAAAGCATATGGCTATAAACAAATATATGTGCACACACAAACATCTGTATACATGTAAATGGAGAGGGAGTGAAACAGCGGTAAAAGGGGTATATTTACCAAACTGGATAAAAGTAGAGATAAAACAGTGCCCACTCCCATAGAAAACATAGGAAAACACTGGACGTACTCTCGCTTGGTAAGTATACCCAACAGAGAAGACTAAGAGTAAAGCAGAGAGAGAGGCATACAGAAAGTAAGAAAGAGCGAGACAGAGAATTAAACAGAGAGATATAGAGAAAGAGAGACACACACACACACAGGGAGACAGACACAATGAGACATATAGAGACATCGATGGGAAGAGTCAGACAGGGAGGACCATTGAGAGAGACATGGAAAGAGACAGAGATAAATAGACAGAGACAGACAGATATGGGACTGAGACAAAGTGAGGTACACAGAGAAACAATGAGACATAGACAGAAAACAGAAAGTTACAGAGAGAAAGATAGAGACAATGTGACACTGAATAAGAATAAAAGAAAGACAAGACGACAAATGTGTGTGTGTATATATATATATATATATATATATATATATATATATATATATATATATATAGGCCTAAAAATGCAGCGTTGATGTGGGCAGAATTGTAGGTCTGTGTGGATGTCCCAGTGGTAAAATCTGGGAAAGAAAAACTATTTTTTTATGATAATAATCAGAGGAAATACATTTTAGAATTTCAGCAGACAGGAGAATGGGTTCAGCATGTAAACATACATAATTTTTTTTAAATGAAATCCAGAAATATCAAAATTTTGTGCATTGGTATAGTAAACAAGTAATAATAAATGGGTGTTTTAATACTATACCAATACAAAAATGTTTCCAAGTCGGTTAACCCCAGCCTTTAATAGTCTCTAGCACATACTGGACAGCACAAGGCAAAGACATTGTACAGAGTCCAGCCTTTAATAGTCTCTAGCACATACTGGACAGCACAAGGCAAAGACATTGTACAGAGTGCCCATACACACACTGTACACATACACAGTGCACTGGACGGTCTACACAATGGACTGGACAAACATCCTGGATACACATCCTGTAGATTGACACAAGAATATACACTATCAATGAGCTGAACACATACACTGGACACATGTAGAGGGAGGAAGGGAAGCTCAGAAACAAATCTTCCATTTGCTTTTACCTAATGACCAGGTAAAGACAAGATTCTCTGCATATAGGCATTTCTGTGCATATTCCATGGCATTGCATGGGCTACTTCAGGCAGTCTGCTGCCCCCTGAAAATGGGCTGCTATAGGCCTGGATCTTGTGGACGTAGGTTAAAACACACCTATGAATTAAAACATGTTTAAACTTCCTGGAAACTGCTTCTCAAAGATTGTGGTATGAAGAGCTCATTGGCAGACAAGGACCACTCATAAAACTATATTATTGTTCACTGACTAATAAGGACAAGTGCCCTTTGGTAATTAGGGTTTTGAATCTGTTTATTCTGCAATGGAATATCATACTGAAAAACAAAACAATGTGTCCATGGCCCTTTAACAAGAAGAACTAAAACACAATATTATGCAAAGGACAGACATTTTTATCTTTTGAAAATAAAATAACAACAATAATTACATTCACACTGGCAGATGGCATTGGTAGAACATATACATATTGTGAGTAATTAAACATTAACTTGTATCCTGCAGTAAATGGTAATTATATATAAAAGTTAAGTAAAAGTTGTATTTATTTGCTTTCTTAAAAACATATTGCCCATTACCAATTTTTGTTATTAAAAATGACATTACATACCATTTGACCATTGTGGTCCATTATTATACATCAGAAAAGTATAAGACAAGAGTTCTCTGTATGTCATTATAAAAAGCAATTATCTCCTGACACCTCCCAGGTCACTGTGTCACTGTGTGACATTACCTTGGTGTAAAGAGGTCTGGGTCTGCTAGACGTGCTCCACGCCCCAGCCTGAACACTAAGACACCTGATTTATAGCACTGTGACAGATTGATGAGCTTACAGAGAGCCTGAAATGTGTTACTGAGGCGCTACCTGAGCCTAGGCCTTGACTGAGGACGGTGAGCAGTAATTATCAGTCGCCAGCAATAACTCACAGCAATAACTGCATACCCCCTGGCACTGACGTTCCCTCTAAGGTGGTATCTTTCCAGTAAGATGTAGAGGAATAGTGTATGCAGTAACCTGATGGGGCCGCTGCTCCTTCTAGTAACAAAGGTTAAAAATAGTTGTGGGCTGTGCATTCAGCAACTAATATAGCAGGAATAATGCATTTTATAGAGGACTTCTGACAGAGGTATATGTTTTCTTTTTTCTCTCTTTCACATACATTTTTTTTTTTGCCTTTTAAAAAGTATAAATTATACAAAAGTTGTTATTTTTCAATGAATATTGATGTTTTCATGCTTACGGAAATAGGTATAGCTGCATATGGATATACATGTTCCACTTTTATAGTATATAATGGGTCTTATATTAATTAAAGCCCTTATTGGATGAAGACAACTGAAGGATTCTGACTGATTGTCATATTATTGACTTCTATACATTTCAGAAGAAAACATCATTCTTATTTGGTGAGCTGCTAGGGTCAGTTCAGCGGCAGAATGGGTACCACTAGTAAATTTGAACTATTAATTTGTTAAACAATAATCTATGGCATAAGGACCATATTGATGTTTCCTCTAGTATAACACAGTTGGCTGTCCATATTTTCAAGATATGGCTGGGTATGCATGGATCATTACTATCAGCAGTACTTAAGGTTATTATTATATTATAAGGAAAACTTTACTAGTGTTCTGCATATATCCTAGATGTTTTACTTGGGTGCTTACAACATTTCTTCACTTTCTGAGCTTTTGAAGCTCACCATTGATTGATATGTGCATTCATTTAGGTTGTCATTTAACTTGATGTCAACCATAACTATGTAACATGAGTTTTGTGTCCTTAAGTTATGGCTACCAGAACCATTTTCAGGGAACATATTTCTCTATCTCTGGGAAATATATGTCCTCTGAAATGTTGCTGGTGATAATTACGACACAAGTTAATGATGTTTTTGCCCTGAGTACATGAAGCGTAAAATTGTACTTTAGGGCTGGGTTTATCCTCACTCTGATGAGATTACTTTTAGTTTAGTCAACTTTGCATGTTTCAAATTTGTGTTCTCGGTCCAGCCAACTGTGTTTGTGTACAATCTGTGTGCTTAGCCAGGTCCACTTTCAAAATGTCCAGAGTGTGTGTCCAGTATGAGTGTTCAGGACAGTATGTGTGTGTCCAGTATGCTTTCAATACAATGTGTGTGTGCTCTGTTCAGACCGTGTGCCTTGTTCACTTCAACTTGTTTAACTCTCAAATAAATGCAAGAGTTAGTCGATAGACAGACTCTACAAGGGTTATTGTACTAATGCAGTATTAAAAACCAGGGCCCCATTCAATTGGCCAAATTGTAATTATTGGAGCCTGTAATGTAGCCCGTAAAAGTTACTTATATTCAATTGGCCTCTTCTAGCTACCCACAAATCATGGGTTTCAGGCTCACAAATCCTGCAGGTTGTCAAAATCGCAACCTTGACCCATCTTGACCCAATTATGGTTAAAAAAGACTTTCAGTCCATCAAGTTCAACCTTCCAAGATCTCCTTTGATATGCAATATACGGATTCAATATTCATTAATTAGTTGTTAATTAATTATTAATCAATTATTATTATTATTATTTTTTTTATTCAATTATTAATTAATCCAGAGGAAGGCAAACAGAAAAAAAAAGTGAGACTAAGCCAATTGTCTCAAAGGAAAAAGAAAAAAGTAATTCCTTCCTGACCCGAGATACTGGCGAACAGATTTCTCCCTGGATCAATACTGTCTCTCTAATTATCCATGATAACCCTGAATTCCCTTTTTAATTAGAAATAAATCCAGTCCCCTTTTAAAGTTATCTATCGAATTCGCTGTCACTACCTCCTCTGGTAGAGAATTCCACAGATTAACCGCCCTTACTGTGAAGAACCCTTTTCTTTCTTTAAGGTGGAATCTTTTACTTTTAACCTCAAGGGATGTCCTCTTGTCAGTTGAAAACCTCTTGGCACAAAAAGCTCCCTTGACAAAACTTTATAATGACCCTGGACGTATTCATATAAGGTAATCATATCTCCTCTTAGACGTCTTTTTTCTAGAGAAAATAAGTTTAATTTGGTTAGTCTTTCTTCATAACTTAGCCCCTCCATTCCCCTTATTAGTTATGTTGGCCTCCTCTGTAAATTTTCCAGCTCTAAAATTTCCTTTTTATGAAGTGGTGCCCAAAATTGTACTCCATATTCCAAATGAGGGTGTACTAGAGATTTGTATAGTGGCAGAATTATATTTGCTTCCCTTGCTTCTATACCCTTCTTAATACATGCTAATATTGTATTTGCCTTAGCAGCAGCTGCTTGGCTTTGAGCACTGTTATCTAGGTGGTTGTCCATAAGCACTCCCAAATCCCTTTCAATATCTGATACACCTAGATTTGCTCCAATAATATTATAAATTGCATGGCTATTTTTCCTTCCCAGGTGCATAACTTTACATTTATTCGTATTAAATCTCATCTGCCATTTAGATGCCCATTCCTCAATTTTATGAAATTCCTTTGGAGGGAAAGCACATCATTATCTGACTTAATTACCTTGCACAACTTTGTGTCATCAGCGAAAATGGAGACACCACACTCCAATCCCACCTCTAAGTCATTAATAAATATGGTAAAAAGGAGAGGACCTAATACTGAACCCTGAGGAACCCCACTAACCACATTAGTCCAATCGGAGTATGTTCCATTTACAAAAGCCTTTGCAAAATCCAAATCTAGACCTATCCCTCATAAATCCACGTTGACTCCTACTTATAATCCTGTTCACATATTCTTGTATATTATTCCTTATTAACCCTTCTAAAAGCTTCCCCACTACAGAAGTGAGGCTAACTGGTCTATAATTCCCCGCATTTGCTCCTGCGACCTTTGTAAATATAGGTATCACATCTGCTTTTCTCCAGTCATCTAGTAGAGACCCTGTGTTGAGTGAATCTTGAAAAATTAAATATAATGGTTTGGTTATTACAGAACCCAGTTCCCTCAGTACCCGTCGATGTATTCCATCAGGAACCGGGGCTTTATTAACATTTATTTTTTCCAACCTCTTTTGGATTACTTCCTGTGTTAACCAATTACTTGGCAAAGGTAGTGTAGCCCCATTATGTTGCAGTGTCCCAACCACTGGTACCTCCCTTGTGTATACAGAAGAAAAAAACCTATTTAGCTCGTCTGCCTTTTCCTGGTCACTAATCTTCAGATGGCCTGTGTCACATTGTAATGTTCCTATAGCTTCCTTCCTCACCTTCTTCCCATTAATATACTTAAAAAAAATATTTTAGGGTTAGTCAGTTAGGCTTACTCTCTTTTGCAATGAATTTTTCATTTTCTATTTTAGTCAGTCTAATAGCGCCTTTGCAAGCCTTGTTGATTTCCTTGTACTCCCGTAAAGCAGTCTCTGTCCCCTCTTATTTGTATAATTTAAATGCCTGTTTTTTACTCCGTATCTTGATCTTGAAAACATTGTTAACCCACATTGAATGGAATTTACTCCTTTTACTTTTATTCCCACATGGTATATGCTGATGTGTATGTATATTTAGTAAGGATTTAAATCTTGTCCATTTATGTTCAGTGTTTTTACCTATCAGTTCTCTGTCCCAGTCTATACTTTGTATTGCTGCCCTTAGACCGTTAAAATCTGCCCTTTTAAAAATAAGAGTTTTTGTTGGCCCCTTAAAATGTTTTTTTTTTTTACTTCAATCTCAAATGAGACTGTTTCCCAAAGGTTGCCCTATTCCAACATTTGATACTATATCAATATTATTTGTGATAACTAAATCAAAGATAGCTTCATTTCTAGTAGGCTCTTGTATAACCTGGGCCAGATAATGATCCCTGAGTGTACTCAAGAACCTTATTTCAGGGTAAATAAATCTCCCATTATTAGAACTTGCCCGTGCTTAGCTGCATTTCCAATCTGTAACAATAATTGTATTTCCTCACTTTCAGCTATATTTGGGGGTTTATAGCATACTCCTACTAATATTATTTTGGAATTTGCTTCTCCGCTATTTAAATCTACCCACAAACATTCAACTTTATCACTAGGTCCACAATAAATATCTTCTCTGACTGTAGGCTTAAATTCAGGCTTAACATAAAGACAAATCCCTCCTCCTCTTTTACCATTGCCTCTATCTTTCCTAAATAGGTTATACCATCCAGATTAACAATCCAGTCATGAGATTCATCCTACCACGGTTCGGTAATGCCTATTAAATCCCATTTTTCATTAATTGCTAATAATTCTAACTCTCCCATTTTTCCTGGCAAGCTTCTGGCATTAGCACGCATACACCTTATGTTATGAGTCTGTATCTCTGAAGTGCCTGCCACTGTACTTAAGTTACTTAGTACTACCTCCCTATTGACTATACTACACCTCCTCCCATCTCCTGCCCTATGAATTGTTAATTCATACCTTATACCCTCTACAGTTTCTACCCCATTACTTAGATCTAGTCCCTCCCCCCACCTACTAGTTTAAAAACTCCTTCAGTCTTTCTACAATCTTATCCCCTAGCACAAAAGCTCCCTCATCATTAAGGTGCAAACCATCCCTGCTGTAGAGATTGTACTGAAGTTAGAAGTCAGCCCAGTGAACTGAAAACCCAAACCCCTCCTTAGTGCACCACATCTTTAGCCACGCATTAACCTCCCTAAGCTCTTTCTGCCTCCCTGGGCTAGCACGTGGCACTGATAGTATCTCAGAAAATACTACCTTGGAGGTCCTTGCCTTCAGCTTATTACCTAGTTCTCTAAAATTATTCTTTAGGAGACTCCATCTTCCACTAACTTTGTCATTGGTACCAATATGTACCAAGACCGCTGGTTCATTTCCAGCCCCTCCCAATTATTTTCTACCCGATCCACAACATGACGAACCCGAGCACCCGGGAGACAGCAAACTGTTCGATTGCTGGGATGTGGGTGACAAATCACCCTGTCTACCTTCCTAATAATAGAGTCCCCTACCACCAAAACCTGTCTTTTGCCCTGCCTATTTAACCCTCCCACTCCTCCAGTATAACTGTTCTCCCGGCTGTTAGAGGGAACAGCTCTATCTGGCATTGCCATTCCTGAATGCACATCCCCAACAGTTCCACTCAATCTGGCAAATCTGTTGTTGTTTGCCAACTTAGAACTGGCCTGCCTCCTCCTATACCCCATGATTCCCCTTCTAATTGTAACCCAGCTACCTCCCTGGACATCCTCACTAGCCCCAGCTCCACCCTCCATGCTAGGCCCAGCTAAACTGTGCTCCGAGAGCACCAACCCCCTTTCCAGTGGAGCAATATCACTAAGTGCTGGAATTCTCCGCTCCAGATCTCCAGTTTGAGCTTCCAGAGAGGCAACATGCTCACACCTCTCACAGAGGTATGGACCCTGGATCATCTGTTCCAGTATTGCATACATATGACAGGATGTACACTGAATGAGGCTGCCACTGGACTGACTAATAATTATTATTATTGTCTACAAAATTTCAGTGGGAAAAATAAAGAATATAAAATATATTTGTATAAAGTTTTCCTCTTTTGCACTATAAATCTGCCCTCCCTTTTCTTTTAAGTCCTTCCTTTTATGTAAACTCCTACACTTTTACTAGAATTGCACTTGATACTAGAAATGTTTGCAAGCTCACAAGTTCACCCCTTCTCCTGTTTATAATAACTTCTGCCTTCTCACCTGGACACAATTAGTGCACTTGTAATAGTATAGGAATCACATAGTTTAGGAGACCAGCAGCCTAGGTCAGCAATGATCCAATTCAGCAACTTGTAGGTGAAACAGGAACACGCTTTATTGAAAGGAACAGGAACCACAATAATCTGGCAAGGTACATAGACAGGAAGTGCCTTATATAGGCCAAGGACCAGACACCTGACCAGACACAGCTGAAGAGACTAGTCACTGATACTATTGCTAGCAGAGTCAAGGTTTATCAGATCTCAAGGAAATTCACAAAGGCAGGCTGGTGCAGTGGTAGGGAAGAGGTTCAGCAGCCTGGGGACCAGGATTCAAAACCCAGCAGAGTCAATTCCTCACATTACCCCCGCCTCTCTAGGTGCAGCCTCTGGATTTCCTATTACCCGGTTTAACAGGGTACTGCACATGAAAAGACTGAAGAAGATCAGGAGCGTGAATATTGTCCACTGGTTCCCACAAACTATCCTCCTCACCATAGCCTTTCCAACGAACCAGATACTGAAGCTTGTTGCGGAAGATCCTGGAGTCCAGAATTTTCTCCACCTCGTTTTCATCCTCACCATCCCCGAGGACTGGAGGTGGGGCAGGCAGGGCTCGGCAGGCAAAGTGTTGTCATGGAAAGGTTTCAGCAGTGCAACGTGAAACACCGGATGTATTCTCATGGAATCTGGAAGTTGCAAACGAAAAGTGACAGCATTGATCTGAGCGTTGATCTCAAAAGGTCCCATGAACCTCTGACCCAATTTATGAGATGGTTACGGTAGTATGGAGGGGGTCAGCTATTCTAGACAAGGCATCCGCCTTACCATTCTTGGAGCCAGGACGGTATGTAACCAAAAAATTAAACCTCGAGAAGAATAGGGACCAGCGTGCTTATCTGGTTGACAGTCTCTTAGCTGATCGAATACATTCCAGATTTTTGTGATCTGTGAGGACAGTAATTGGATGGGTAGCTCCCTCAAAGAGATGTCTCCATTCGGTGAAAGCAGCTTTTATAGCCAATAGTTCTTTATTCCCTATGTGATAATTTCTTTCTGCTGGCACCATCTGGCGGGAATAGAAGGCACACAGATGTAACAGCATCTTAGGTCAAGTCCTTTGAGACAGTATAGCACCAACAGCTGAATCAGAAGCATCAACTTCCACAATAAATGGTATTTCCGGCTGAGGATGTACCAGGACGGGGGCAGATGTAAACAGAGTCCTTAATCAGGAGAATGCGGTATCAGCCTTATCGGACCACTGAAAAGGAGTCCCTTTACGTGTAAGTTCAGTGATTGGTGTAATAACGGCAGAGAAATTCTTAATGAAACTCCTGTAAAAATTGGCAAGCCCCACAAATCTCTGAATATCTTTTTCATTCTTGGGGATGGGACAGTCCAGCACAGCTTTAATTTTACTTACGTCCATACTCAAACCTTTAGGAGTTATTACATACCCCAGGCATTGAATTTCTGTTTGTTCAAACTCATATTTTTCCAGTTTAATGTATAGGTGGTGGGTATGAAGGCGCTCCAGAACTATACGGACCTGTTTTCTGTGGTTTTCAAGACTATCAGAAAATATTAGGATATCATCCAAATATGCCACAACAAACTGATCCAGGAGATCTCGTAGTGCATCATTGATAAGATGCTGGAAAGTTGCAGGGGGCATTACAAAGCCCAAATGGCATTACTAGATATTCCTAATGCCCGTACCTGGTTTTGAAAGCTGTTTTCCATTCATCATTTGGTCTTATGCGAACCAGATTATATGCCCCCCGAAGATCAAGCTTCGTAAATATTTTAGCTGAGCGAAGTCTCTCCAAAAGTTCAGGGATGAGAGGCAAGGGGTAGCGGTTTTTAACAGTGATGTTATTAATGTCCCTGTAGTCAACGCAGGGCTGAAGGCTGCCATCTTTCTTTTCTACAAAGAATATAGGAGCTCCTGCTGGAGAAGTAGATGGTCAAATAAAGCTTTTTGGCAAGATTTTCTTGTATGTATTCACGAAGAGCTTTCAATTCAGGCTCAGAAAGGGAATATATAAGGCCAAATGGGATAGCAGCCCCAGGTAACAGCTCTATTGGGCAATCATAAGGCCTGTGGGGTGGAAGCTGATCAGCATTCTTCTTATCACAGACATCTGCAAAATCCCAATATTGTAGAGAAAGCTTAGTCAAGTTTGTAGCAACCATTTCATTAAATGTTGTGGCAACAGGTGTTACCTTAGAGGGTTGACAATTCATTAAGCAGTGTTCTGAAGGAAAGGACAACGTTCTGGTCTTCCAATCAATCTGTGGGTTATGCAGAGCAAGCCAAGGTACCCCCAAAATCACTGTAAACGGTGTTGAGGAAATTAGGTGGAAAGATACAGTCTCATGTGTAACCGGGCCTGACGTAAGTGAAGAACCGTCTACTGTCTCCATTAACACAGGTGAAGAATTAGGGATAGACTGAATTCCATTTCCTGCTGCAAATTTGATGTCCTAAAGTTTCCGCCTGCTCCAGAATCTATCATAGATGTAGTTGAATTTTTTACGATCACCACATTGCAACATGATAGGCACCACAAAATGAGGATGTTGAGTCAACATACCCTCTTCACCATGAGCCAGAGAAAACAAGGGTTGTGTGACAGAATCCAGTGGATCTGAAATCTGGGATTGGTGTCGAATCTGTGCACCCTCAGCCGCCATAGCTATTGTTCTTTTGGATTTGCTAGGGCAATTGAATGCATAGTGCCCTGCACTACCACAATACAGGCATAAATTGTGAGTGCGTCGCCACTGTTTTTCTTCATTGGATAATGGCCCTCTTATTAGATTTACCTGCATAGCCTCAGGCTCAGAATAGGAAATAGGAGTAGCACTTGGTCTAAAAGAGCCCTGTCTTTCCAATCTTCTTTCAGAAAGTCTCTGATCAATATGGATAGCCAAACGCACAAATGCATCAAAGTCAACAGGAAGATCAACACGAGCTAGCTCATCTTTTATAGCTTCTGAGAGACCTTTTTTGAAGTGGAACCTCTGGGCTGATTGGTTCCAGGTAGTATCAGCAACCCACTGTCTGAATTCAGTAGCATATTCAGCCACAGAGCGCCTCCCTTGATGCAAATGAAGGAGAGTGGCTTCTGCTGTAGCACATCGATTGGGGTCATCAAAAACTAGGCACATGGTCTCAAGAAAGTCATTTAAATTACCCAAGACTGGACTGTCCTGTTCAAGAAGAGGGGAGCCCCAAGCCAGGGCTTCATCTTTGAATATGGAGAAAATAAATCCCACCTTCTCTCTTTCAGATGGAAAACGATGAGGTAACATCATGAAGTGCAAACGGCATTGATTCAGGAAACCCATAAATCTTTTGCGATCTCCTCCAAACTTTTCTGGTAGGGGCAAACGGGCATCTTGTGCAGGTGTAACAGTAGCAGCCGCAACATCACGTGCCCTGTAGCTGGTATACTCACTGTGCATTGACTGAACTTTATTTTGCAGTTAAGCTACCTGGTCCTGCAGCACTTGAATGTTCTGTTCCTGGGTCTGCACAGTTCTTGCAGTAAAAGCAACCTGCTGGGCCAATGCAGAATCTGACCCGGCGGTCTCCATGAAAGGGCCAGATTATTCTGTAATGATATAGGAATCACAAGGTTTTGGAGACCAGCAGCCTAGGTCAGCAATGATCCAATTCAGCAACTTGTAGGTGAAACAGGAACAAGCTTTATTGAAAGGAACAGGAACCACAATAATCTGGCAAGGTACATAGACAGGAAGTTCCTTATATAGGCCAAGGACCAGACACCTGACCAGACACAGCTGAAGAGACTAGTCACTGATACTATTGCTAGCAGAGTCAAGGTTTATCAGATCTCAAGGAAATTCACAAAGGCAGGCTGGCGCAGTGGTAGGGAAGAGGTTCGGCAGCCTGGGGACCAGGGTTCAAAACCCAGTAGAGTCAATTCCTCACAGCACTCTGCAATTTATCAGCCTTTACTTGAAAAGGAAAATCCACTTGCAAACAGCTCACAAATCTTTTATACTAGTTGAACAGTCAAGCCACACCCCTCTCACCTGGGCACAATTAGTGCACTCTGCAATTTATCAGCCTTTACTTGTAAAGGAAAATCCACTTGCAAAAACCTGTTGGCTCTGTCTAAATTGTAACTTACGGGCTTGCTTAATTGATCACATTCTTTTTCTGTTGGCACCACAGAAAAAAAATTGGCACTTCTCAAATATATATACAGTATATGATGGTTCCTTTTTATATATATTCAACATTATGCCCACATAGTAAAAAAACTATAATGCTTTACATTATTTGATATCACATATATAGTTGTAGATCTGCGTCCCTGTTCAGAACACTTACGGTGTTGGTCGCGCATTTGCGAGCCTCGCGGTGTGAGGTGAGCCGCCACGAAGGACTTATGCTGCCGAACTTGTGGCCCATAGTGAGGCTAGCCGATGCGGCCCGTAACCAGGAGGGCCGTGGGACCCTTCCCATCCTCCTTCCCATCCTCCTGTCTCCTTCCCCTCGTCCTCCCTCCTTCCTCCTTATCAACCTCCTTCTTTTCCCCCACTACAATTACCTCCCTACCCTCTTTCTTCATACTATCAGGCGATCCGCTCCTGCTACTGCTCTGTCACCTGCAGTGCCGGCTTCTGACTGTGTCCCAACTGGCCTATGCTAATGACGTGACGCACATGTGACGTCACGTCATTAGCATATGCCGGTTGGGACACAGCCAGAAGCCGGCGCTGCAGGGGAGAGAGCAGCAGGAGCTGATCACCTGGTAGTAAGGAGAAAGGGAAAATGGGGTAGGGAGGTCATTGAAGAGGGGGAAGGAGGATAAGGGGAAGGAGGGAGGAGGAGGATGAGGGGAGGAGGAGGATGAGGGGAAGGAGGGAGGAGGATAAGGGGGGAAGGAGAGAGGAGTATAATGGGGGGAAGGAGAGAGGAGGATAAGGGGGGGAAGTGTTAGGCAAAGGGATGAGGAGGATAAGGGGGGAAAGGAGGAGGATAAGGGGAAAGAGAGGAGGAGGAAGATAAGGGGGAAGACACAAGGGAGGGAGAAGGGGAAAAGAGACAGGGGAGGGAGGGGGCGGGAAGGACACAAAGGTGAGGGGAAGAGAGTCACTCTCCTCCCCCTTGTCTCTCCCTTTCCCTTTGTTTCTCTGTTCACCTCTTGTTTCTTCCCTCCCCTGCTTGTCTCTCCCCTTCCACCGTGTCTCTACCCTTCCCCCTGGTCTCTACCCTTCACCTTGTTTCTCCCCCACCCTTGTCTCTCCTCTCCCTATTGTCTCTCACTCCCACACCCATGTTTCTCCCCTTCCCCCTGGTCTCACCCCCACCTTTGTCTCCCCCTTCCCCCTTTTCTCTCCCCCCTTGTCTTTTCCCTTCCCCCTGGTCTCTCCCCCTCTCCACTTCTCTCTCCCTTCACCTCCCATTTTCTCTCCCCCCCCCCCTCCCTGTCTCTCACCTCTGTGTGCGGGCCTGGGTGGTGGCTCCTCCCCCTTCTGGCCCCTGCTCTCTCTTTTGAGTCTTCTGAACCGGGAGAGGAGGAGCCAGCAGGGTTAGGAGCCACTACCCATGCCCGCACACAGAGGTGAGAGACACGGGAGGGGTGTGGGAGACACAAGAAGATGGGGGAGAGATAAAGGGATGGGGGAGTTAAAGGGAGAGAGGAGAGAGAGAGAGAGAGAGAGAGCGAGAGAAGGGTGGTAGAGACAAGGGGGGAGGGGAGAGACAAGATGGAGGAGAGAGAAGGTGGGAGAGACAAGGGGGGAGGGGAGAGAAGGGTGGGAGAGACAAGGGGGTAGGAGAGAGCCTGAAGGAAGCCACAGTGGTGCCGCCCCCCAAAAAGTGCCACCCGGGGTGAACTGCCCCCCATCTACGCCACTGCTGATAATCTATATAAATTAAAAACTGCTTTCCACCCCTTAGAAAATGCACAGAACATTCCCAGCATGCATCCTCTGTTTGTGACTTTACAGCAATGATGACATTAGCCCCAAATAAATACGTGGACTGTGCTTTTCATGGATATACAACAGTCAACTATTGTCATCCATAAAAGTCAGACAACTGTGAAATATGCCTTAACTAATTTAGCTATACATATAGTTATAACACGCTTCTGTTTTTATGCTGCCTTTAACCTCCACCTCCCCCCAAAAAACAAACAACATGTTCCTGGGTTAAGTGACATTGCAGTGTCTAACAACATGGTGTTTTCTCTTGCTCCTTCTTTAGTTTTCTGTAAATGTCTAAATAAAAAGGCAAAACAAGAACACAACAGTCCAATAATAAGACAGAATTGGTGGAAAAATAAACAACTACTTTTACAAATGCAATTTTCTTAGCGAATTCATAATATAAAATTGCATTTCCTACCTCTGATGTGAGGTTTTACTCATCTCCAGCGTATAAGCTTGTGCCAGTGTATCAGCTTTTATCTTTATTGCCACAGTCTGATAAAATCCTTGTGAAGTCTATTCATGTAGAGTGAATGGACATTTTATTAACAGATTAAACTTCAACTTCCCAACCAATGTTTTCTGCTTGTCCTACTCCTATTTTTAAATCCCCATCAAAGTACTACTACTAGTAATAGACTTTAATGGCCACCTTGGGTTAGTCAGAGTAATTTGTTAAAGGACCAATGTAGTTTCAGAAAAATACATTTGTAAAGAATATAACAAACTAACAGCATTAGCAAAAATCTATCTCTGCTCTTCCATGTCAGACCACTAGAAATATTATCTGCAGCTGAGTTATATACATAGAGCCTCATTCAATTGAGAAATTATGTTGCAGTATCGGCCGTAAGTGAGGCCATAAGTTATGTTGCTATTCAATTTTTTTTTTTTTTTGCGAGACGCAAACGGCCTACGTGTTATGGGCTTGAAATCCTTCCGGTTGTTAAAACCGGAACTTACAGCCCATCGAAGATAGGCCACACAAAGTGGTTAAAGACATGTCTGTAGTACTGTAAATGCAAATAAAAAATCAATACTTCACTGTAAATGCTGGGGAAAGCAATGGAAGAGATTAGAATTCATTGCACAACAGTCTCCAGTTTGCAAATCTGCAATCAAAAATATTTTTTTATGTTTCAATTCAGGGTTATATCGATCTCGATAATCAACGAGTTAATACATATCAGACCACCCACATTGACTAGAACGGCATTCATTTTAATTTTTTTTTTTTTGGGCCCGTAACTTGTGGGATTCATTAATTGAATATCACTGGATTTGAAGCAGACTGCGAACCCGCAGCAGGCCCGCAGACATACAACCTATATACCTTCAAATTGAATGAGCCTCATTATTTCTAATATAATTAAGAATAAAACTTCCAGTGGCCTCCAGTTAGAAACATTAACTACAATAATTGAATATAGTTTTCATAGTGTGTAACACTCCCACTGCGCATGCTCATTTTCGGCGGGGGGTTACATACTATATAAATGGAGCATGTTCAATGCGTGGCGTTAGCCGCTCATGCGCATGGTGAAACGAGAGTAGTGCATGCGCAATATGCACCGCAAAGGGTGAGAAACAGGGAGAGACAGGGGAGAGCGTGGGAGAGAGACATAAGGATAGAGACAGGGGAGAGGGTGGGAGAGAGGCAGGGGAGAGGGTGGGAGAGAGACAAGGGAGAAAGAGACAGGGGAGAGAGAGAGAGACGGGAGAGGTGTGAGAGATACATGGGGGGGAGATATACATGGGGGGGAGAGAGACATGGGGGGGGGGAGAGACATGGGGAGGGGGGAGGGGAGCATTGCTCACTGGGGGTGGGGGGAGGAAGGGAACGAGACACAGGGAATGGATGGAGGAGGGGAAAGAGACACGATGGAGGTAGGGAAGAGGGGAAAGAGACACATGGGAGGGAGGGAGGAGGGGGGAAAAAGACACAGTGGACGGAGGAAAGGGGGGAAACATACAAAGGGATTTACATAAATTAGAGGAATGAGGATCTAAGTGGCAGATGAGATTTATTACGAATAAATGTAAAGTTATGCATCTGGGAAAAATAGCCTTCGAATTTATAATCTTAATGGAGCAAGTCTAGGGGTATCAGATATTGGAAGGAATTTGGGAGTGCTTGTGGACAACCACCTAGGTAATAGTGCTCAAAGCCAAGCAGCAGCTGCAAAGGCAAGTCAAATATTAGCATGTATTAAGAAGGGTATAGAAGCCAGGGAAGCAAATATAATTCTCCCACTATACAAATCCCTAGTACGCTATCATTTGGAATATGGAGTACAATTTTGGGCACCACTACATAAAAAGGACATTTTAGAGCTGGGAGAGGTACAGAGTAGGGCAACAAAGCTAATAAAGGGAAATGAGGGGCTAAGTTATGAAGAAAGACTAACCAAATTAAACTTATTTACTCTAGAAAAAAGGCGTCTAAAATGTATCCAGGGTCAATACAAGGCTTTGTCAAGGGAACTTTTTGTGCCAAGAGGTTTTCAACTGACAAGAGCACATTCTTTGAAATTAGAAGTAAAAAGATTTCACCTTAAAGAAAGAAAAGGGTTCTTTACAGTAAGGGTGGACATTATCAAGTTGGTATTCAAAAGAGGATACTAAACAAGTCAGTGGCCCTTAAACCTGCTGGCTGCCTGCTATAAGTGGTAGCATCATATCTCTCACATGCAGCAATCAGGGCAGCATCCCCCCCCCCCCCCTCTCTCTCTCTCTCTCTCTATATATATATATATATATATATATATATATATATATATATATTTCTCCCGGTTGCTTACCATTTCTAGAGGTCCTGGGGGTGTCGGTTATCATTGGTGAACATTGAAAACCAAATTTGTTGAAGTCTCATGGTGTGGACAGTACTCAGCTCTGTGATGACTTGCCCCCCAATATGGTGGCCAATATGGGACCCCTGTGACATCAGAAATGTAAAACAAATAATAATGCAATATATATATATATATATTTACTCAGGGTTGAACCACATTAATATGACCATGGCCTAATTTTTAAACCAGTACCATGTAGCCAATGAAATGTGTCATATCCTGGCTTGGTGGGTATATAAGGTGACACGTAGGAATTCTGCAAGCATATCAACCATTGCTCTCATGGGTAAAATGTGCGATTTATCTGACTTTAAAAAGGGGATGATTGTTTAATTTTGGGCCAAGGGTGATTGTGACGAAGTGCCCTTCGCCACTTTGTCTTGGAGAGGACTGTTTGTCAGCCTCCTGCCCTGCGACTATGGCCCTGGGACATATTGCCCTTTAAACACAGTATTCGGCCATACCAGAGTGTATGTCACTTATTCTGGCCCTTTACATACAGGGGGGTCATTCGGTACTTGCCCTGTGTGAACCATGATACCACAGATAGCTATGCCATGGAGCCCATTCATATAATGAAAGACTATGGGAAAGACTTTAGCTACATGGCAATTGAACTGTGTGATTAGGATCTGAGCGCTATTCGGTAGTTTTGTGCGCTCAGATCCCAGCTATCTGGGGATATGTGAAATGTGAATAAATGTGAATTGCAGTAATGCTGATGGGTTGTCAAACTAGAGAATTGACCAACAAATACTTTTGTCCGGACATCCCCAGGCCAATCCGTTGGGATCAGACCGTGTATGCCGGCTTATGGTCACGGGGGAGGTGTGTAACGGAATCCATCACTGTTTTACCCTGTTTTATGATTATTATGGTTAAAATATGATCCTACTATTATACTGCATGTATGTTGGTTTATGCTCTGCAGAATATTGGCCCAGACTAGTGCAGACCTTGGCATGGAAGATAATCCTGTTACAGAGACTCCGCATAAGATAAGGAAGTCTATTGTATAAACTGTTTTCATTCTCAGATAAGAACTACGAAGTATGATCTAATTAATGTCTGATTGTATCCAAGTTGCCGGGTAGCCTCAGGGAGGTGTGACTCACCTATTGTCCCTCTATGTGTATTGTGTGGCCGACTATGGGGGATATGTGAAATGTCTGTGTGTTATTTGTAAAAGATACTTTTACTAACTTTTGAACCCCTGGTCTGATTCATGCCATTTTTTAATATGTTGTTCCCTTGGGTGAGAGCTATTGAACAGTGCTGGACTTAAAGGTGTACCCCCTGTTTTTGGGGTACATCCAGAATGTGGTTAAAATTGTGTCTGTTTTAATTGTATTACCTGTTATCTGAGGGGAGGAGACGTGGGGGTTGAACCATGTATACAATTGGCTGTTGTGATAATTATGTGGGTGTAGCCCTTCAGAGGGCACCATTGCATAAAAGGAGATCCCCTGTGATTAAAGTTGACTACTTGACACTTCAAAACGTAGCCTTGTCTCGTTCTTGGAGGGGATTGCTATATCATACTGGGGATTGCTATGCGCTGCATACTCCCTGGGCGCTTTAAGCTACGGCGGTTGTGGAGTCTGTGGTAGTGTGGTGTCCGGTGCGGTGCTTGTAGGCCTCGACGCACACTAGGACGCGTCCATCAACGGAGGTACCCGGTCGGGGTGCCAGGAGATCTGTTACATTGGTGGCAGTGGTGGGATGGCCTCCTAGTAAGAGGAAAAGCAGCACGGAGACCCCGGTAACGTTTTGAGTTACAAATTGAGGGCAACGCTAGTATCCGTACAGCGCCCCTGGCTACAGCAGGATGGAACCGGCTAGTTTTCGGACAGCGTTCCATGATGAGGAGGAGGAGGCGCACACGGACTACAGGGATGCAGACAGAAAGGAACTTTGGTATGATGCCCTGGAAGATGCCCAATGGCGGCGAGGTGAGAGTCTCCCCAGTGATGAGCAGCGGCTACATAAGCGTGTGGCGATGCGGATGTATCTATTGGGAGAGCAGCCCCTGGATGAGTGGGTGACAAGACTAGAGACCCTGGTATGGCGAGAGCTCTGGCTAGACAACGCATACCAGGCCCTCTGGTGGCATACCGTTCGACTTACCCCCTGGACGTCTGAACACGACTTACCGGAGGGGGATGATTATGATGGCCCGGGTTTATTATGGGATGCCTTGGAGGACGACATTGATCTTGGCAGCACGGAGGGGTCTAGGTTTTGGGACATCTACGACTACCGGATGGGCATGTATGTCTGGGATGACGAAGGCGAGGTGAGCAAAGACATGACCCACCTGGTAAAGAGAGAGTGGGAGCTGGAGCAGGACTACCAACACCTGCTCAGCTTCGTGCAGCCCCAACCTACTCGACAAGCAGAACCAGACTTCATTGACTGGTCCTGGGATGACCTCCAGATGGCAGGTAGAGATGGGACCGAGGTCTCTCTACCGGCCCTACAGGGGGCAGAAGGTGTCGTCCTTCCCCTCCAGCGGCAGTGTGAACCACAGGGGGCAGAAGGTGTCGTCCTTCCCCCCCAGCGGCAGTGTGAACCCCAGGGGGCAGAAGGTGTCATCCTTCCCCCCCAGTGGCAGTGTGAACCCCAGCGGCAGTGTGAACCCCAGGGGGCAGAAGGTGTCGTCCTTCCCCCCCAGCGGCACTGTGAACCCCAGGGGGCAGAAGGTGTCGTCCTTCCCCCCCAGCGGCAGTGTGAACCCCAGGGGGGCAGAAGGTGTCGTCCTTCGCCCCCAGCGGCAGTGTGAACCCCCGGGGGCAGAAGGTGTCGTCCTTCCCCCCCAGCGGCAGTGTGAACCCCAGGGGGCAGAAGGTGTCGTCCTTCCCCCCAGTGGCAGTGTGAACCCCAGGGGGCAGAAGGTGTCGTCCTTCCCCCCCAGCGGCAGTGTGAACCCCAGGGGGCAGAAGGTGTCGTCCTTCCCCCCCAGCGGCAGTGTGAACCCCAGGGGGCAGAAATGTGTCGTCCTTCCCCCCCAGCGGCAGTGTAAACCCCAGGGGGCAGAAGGTGTCGTCCTTCCCCCCCAGCGGCAGTGTGAACCCCAGGGGGCAGAAGGTGTCGTCCTTCCCCCCCAGCGGCAGTGTGAACCCCAGGGGGCAGAAGGTGTCGTCCTTCCCCCCCAGCGGCAGTGTGAACCCCAGGGGGCAGAAGGTGTCGTCCTTCCCCCCCAGCGGCAGTGTGAACCCCAGGGGGCAGAAGGTGTCGTCCTTCCCCCCCAGCGGCAGTGTGAACCCCAGGGGGCAGAAGGTGTCGTCCTTCCCCCCCAGCGGCAGTGTGAACCCCAGGGGGCAGAAGGTGTCGTCCTTCCCCCCCAACGGCAGTGTGAACCCCAGGGGGCAGAAGGTGTCGTCCTTCCCCCCCAGCGGCAGTGTGAACCCCAGGGGGCAGAAGGTGTCGTCCTTCCCCCCCAGCGGCAGTGTGAACCACAGGGGGCAGAGGGTGTCGTCCTTCCCCCCCAACGGCAGTGTGAACCCCATGGGGCAGAAGGTGTCGTCCTTCTGCCCCAGCGACGGTTTACCCTGACAAGGGGAGACACCAATCTCCCAGACGGCGCAGATGGGACCGTGGTCTCTGCGCCCACAGCTTGTCCAGATCCCCAACTACCCTCACTGGGACAACCGGAGGAGGAGATAAGTACAAATTCCCCTCCCCAGCTAACTTCTAATGTGGCCCCAGGGTTAACAGAGGAAATGTTAACCCCCACTGACCCCCACGTTTCCCTGGCTACTGAGACGGAATATGTCCCAAGTACCCCAGCAGAAGAGCTGACAGCGGGGCAGAGTGCAGTCGGCCTCTGCCCTCCCTTTGTCCCTGGTACAGAGCAGGATGTCCTGCAGGTTATACCAGTAGAAGATCTGGCATCAGGGCAGAGTGCCGCTGGCCTCTGGTCCTTAAGTCCCCTCAGCGTGTTGCCCCATCACCACAGCGAAATATCCAGGTGCAGTAACGGTTTGTTGTGGGTGGGCTGCTCTTGCACTTTGTTATTGTTGGGGGGCTGCTCTAGCACTGGTTTATTGTGGGTTGGTGGATCGTCTAACGGAGGCACTGACCGGCAGAAGGTCAGGTGCCCGGTTAGACTTCCCCCCAAAGGGGAGATGTGTGACGAAGTGCCCTTCGCCACTTTGTCTTGGAGAGGACTGTTTGCCAGCCTCCTGCCCTGCGACTATGGCCCTGGGACATATTGCCCTTTAAACACAGTATTCGGCCATACCAGAGTGTATGTCACTTATTCTGGCCCTTTACATACAGGGGGGTCATTCGGTACTTGCCCTGTGTGAACCATGATACCACAGATAGCTGTGCCATGGAGCCCATTCATATAATGAAAGACTATGGGATCAGACCGTGTATGCCGGCTTATGGTCACGGGGGAGGTGTGTAACGGAACCCATCACTGTTTTACCCTGTTTTATGATTATTATGGTTAAAATATGATCCTACTATTATACTGCATGTATGTTGGTTTATGCTCTGCAGAATATTGGCCCAGACTAGTGCAGACCTTGGCATGGGAGATAATCCTGTTACAGATACTCCGCATAAGATAAGGAAGTCTATTGTATAAACTGTTTCTGAAACGGCACAGTTTGTGAACTGTTTGAGTGCTGCTGTCTTAAAAGTGTACTTAGACTGGACAATCAGCAGCATTGCAAACTAATGGTGTCGAAACTGCGGAGCACAACGTAACATTAATATCAGAAGTGAACGTTGGCTGCAAAGGTGCAAGCTACTGTCCAAATGATCCAGGGGGCTACCAGACATGTACAGCCAACCCTATTGCATATGGGGCTCTGAAGCAAACAGCTTGTCACTGCACTTCTGCTGAATAAGTTTCATAATCAGAAATGTTTGTATTCAATTGTAGTTTTTTTGCGAGCCGCAAAAGGCCTTTGTGTTATGGCCTTGAAACCCTTGCGGTTGTTAAAACTGGAACTTACATCCCATCAAAGCCTTCAATCTTTCACGTCCACAAGAGTTACGCTTGCTAAAATCGCAAATCGCTATGTAGAAGAAAATCCTATGGGTACCAGATGGGACCCGCAAAGAGGTTAAAGACATGTCCATAGTACTGTAAATGCAAATAAAAAATCAATACTGCACTTAGACATTAGAATTAATTGCACAATAGTCTCAAGCTTGCAAATCGCCAAGCAAAAATCATTTTTTTAAATGTTTCAATTCGGGGTTATATCGATCTCGGTAATTAACGAGTTAATACAAATCAGGCCACCCACATTGACTAGAACAATATTGGCATTCATTTTCATTATTTTGTATTTTGCAGCTTGTCTGGGTCCACTCATACGTCTGGAAGGCACCCTCAACCGATTTGGTTATCTATCCATCCTTGTAGATCAAGTACACCCATACATTTGGACTGTCTTCCCTGAAGCGGATGAGATCTTCCAGCACGACAATGCAACATGTCATACAGCTAGAAATGTTCGGGTGTGGTTGGAGGAGCATGACAAAGACTTCCAAGTACATTGTGGCTACACTACCACACGGCGGTTATTCGGCATAACAATGTGACTCCTCTGTACATATATTAGAGAGGTTTGGGGGTTTGGGTAATGTTGGGTAATATTTATGTATTCATTAGATATTTGTATGTGTATGCTGTTAAGCAATCACATATAATAGTTGTCAAACTACGAATCGTCGTCACTCTTTGCGAGCTCACAAGAACTGCGTCCCTCGCAAAGCGAGGGATGCAGTTCGGGCCGCAAATGCATACCCTCACGAAGCGAGGGGCCTCATTTGCGGAAGGTGGAGGCTCCAACGTCGGCTGCAATGAGCCAAAGGCTCATTCGCGAGGGGGCGCGTTTGCGGAGGCTCTTCGCCGCCTCACAAGCAGTTACAAACACCCACAGAAGTGGGACTTTGAAAAAATACATCTAACACGCAATCACTAAATATGGACTTACACAAAAAATTAAAAGCCACAGGAGCTTAGAAAAAAATCCATTACGTACTCGCAAAAATATAACCCTAACGGCCGAACCGCACGCACCTGAAAACATTTAAAAAAAATACACACAAAAATGACATAAAAAGCTTACCCACGGCAAGTGGGGCACCCAGGAGCTCTGCAAGTGAAGTTACACCTCAATTTAAGTCAAAATTACCGAGTTTAGACACACAAAACTCCCCTAAGCGAGAGAAAAAATTGGCGCCGAAAAAAACAAAGGTAAAGTATATTCATTTATTAATTTGAATTATATATTTCAGTAGTACACACAAAACAACATTAGCTACCTTACAATTCCGTATGTATATTAATAACTAAACAACTTTACAAACATACACATCTCATTGCCGTCATTTTTTGATGGGTAATACGCTAGTGATTAAATAATAACCATCTGAACTGATATGGTTAAAGCTTGATAAAGGATATTGCAATATGTCAAAAAAAGGATTCCTTTCTAAAAAAAAAATCCCTTTGCATCATTCTAACACTAGTCTGTATGTAATTTTCACATAAAATAACCTGTCATTCCCAAACCTGGCAGCACATTATCTGTAAGTATCACATTGTCTGTAAGTCTTATTTTCACCTTTTCACCTTGTATGGATGATTTCACCTGAGGCAAAGACAGGAATATAGCCCTATTTCCAAAAGCAGTTTGTACAGGGACTGCCAGCACATTGTTAAACCTTGCAGTAATTAGTTTTCCGAAAGAAAAGAAAACTTGTTTGAATGTTTAAAAAGTGTTCTTTTAAATGCAGTTTAAGACATGAAGGTGTCATTTCTTACACTTGATACCAAATGTGTGACATTTGTGCTTCTTTGATGATATTAGTTCAAGTTAGCCAAAACTGGGTTATAGATGTATATCAGTAGCAAATACATAGAGGAGAGAAAAATAAGCATTATTCCATAGTCAGATTTTATGTAAATAAGATTTTTTACTATTTTTTGTGATATATGGCTTATGTGTTTTAATAACTTAATAGTATTATTAATTACACAGGCAAAACATTTTTTCCTGCTGTGTGGTTTTTAGGCCTGTTCCTGGGGTTATTTGGGGTCAGTGATTCAGAAAATTGCATTGGATAGACCGCATCAGCTCTAGTTTCTTAGTTATGGTTGAATTTGGCACCCCGTTTTTTTGGAGCACTAGACGTGTGCGCAATGTCATGTGCGCTCCAACAAATGCGCGCACCCACACCAGCGTGCCTGCTAGTAGAACTGAGGAGAGAGGGTTAGTACTGGGGAGGGGAGACCTGGGGTTAGAGGGTGGGTACTAGGGGGAGACACAAAATGAGTAGTGGGGGGAGAGGGTGAGAACTGAGGGAAGGAGGGAGAGCTGGGGAGAGACGATGAGTACCGAAGGGACAGAGGTTGTGTGCCGGGGAGGGTGAAATGGGAAGAGGGTTAGTTCTGGGGAAGATAGGGGGAGTACTAAGGAGGGTGAATACTGGGGGAAGAGAGGGTGAATACTGGGGGGTGAGTACTTGGGGAGAGGGTGATTATTCAGGGTTGGAGAGGGTGAGTGCAGAGTGCTGTACTGTCGAGCTAGTATGGGTGGGCGCATTTGTCAGCCGCTGTGGGCGTGCACATAACGGCGCACACGTCTTGTGCGCCCAAAAGTCGTGCTACCGTTGAATTTATAACATTTTAGTCCGCACTTTAAAAGATCTCATCTGCAGAATTGGAATGTCATAACAAACTTTCTTATTTGAATAAGAAATATATGTATTTAAATGACCCATTTGTTTGTGTATAATGACCTTTGTTTCACAACTATACATTTACTTCCTTTCCTATAATGCACACTGGCATAAAAATGTAAAGCTCAAATGACAAAATCGCTTTTGTTCTGTTTTATTACATAACTAGCGACTTACCCGTCAAAAATGATGGGGCAATACCATTGTAAGGCAGGTAATGCTGTTTGCCACAAACGTTAATTTTTTTGGTGGTCTGAGATCCTTTGGCGCTCATTGCAAGCCTCACGCTGAGCGCCTTTGTTGTATTTTTTTTTTATTAGAGGCGTTTTTGCTGTCATTGTAAGGTCGGCGCTGATCTGCTTTTTGCGCTTATTGCAAGGCTGTCCGCTGGTGTAGTTTGTGTGCTATGAGCAGCGTTGGCGCTCATTGTAAGGCGCGCAGTGAATGGCTTTTGTCTTTATTGCGATAGTGTTTTTTTTGTGTATATGTATTTTTTTATGCTAATTAAATAATTAATAAATTAATAAATTAAGATACTTTACCTATTTGTAAGTAATATATGCAGGAAGCATTGTGCTGAAGAGCTGACAACCTGTTTTGATGTTCCTGCAGCATACAATGTAGGTTTGCATTGTTGTGGAGCTGAGGTGTAAGTGTCAGCAATGTGTGCAGCGTGTAGTGTAAATAGGCTGCGTGCGTGAGGAAAAGCCGTTAGGGTAGCTGTGTATTTCTGCATTCTGTAAGTTAGTGTTGTAAAATGGCGGCGAATGTCTATGTGGTACGCGGGTGTGGATGATTTAGCGTCCTTGCTAAAAGTGTATCTTGTACCTCGTACGGCTTTTTGGAAAAGCCGTATGTGCTTGGTGGTGTTTTGCGGCTTTGGGGTCGTGTAGCCCCGTTTTCCATTTTTTTCGCCGGCCATTTTCTCTCTCTCGGATTTTCGTGTGTGTAAACTCGGTAATTTGGACTTAGGTTGAGGCGTAACTTCACTTGCAGAGGTCCTGGGTGCCCCCCCCCCCCCCCTTGCTGTGGGTAAGGTTTTCATGTCATTTTTGTGTGTTTATTGTTTTTTTTTATGCTTTCCACTGTGCGCGGTTCGGCCGTGAAGGTCGTATTTTTGCGTGTTCCTAATGTTTTCTTATCTAAGTCCCGCGGCTCCTATTTTTTTAGTGTAAGTCCATAATTTTTTATTTCTAAGTCCTGCGGCTCGTATTTTTTTGTGTAACTCCGTATTTAGAGATTGCGTGTTAGATCTGTTTTTTCAAAGTCACGCTTCTGTGGGTGTTTGTAACCGCATGTGAGGCGCCGTAGAGCCTCCACCTCCGCAAATGCGGACCCTCGCGAACCTGCAATAATCCTTTGGCTCATTGCAGCCGACGTTGGAGCCTCCACCTTCGGCAAATGCTGACCATCGCAAAGCGAGGGGCGGCATTTGCGGCCCGAACTGTGTCCCTTGCTTTGCGAGGGACGCAGTGCTTGCGAGCTCGGGGAACCAAAAAAACACTTAGATGACTGTTATTTTTATATTGTTAATATTATAGGCATCAATCGAAATAATCATGGTAAGTGGTCTTACCTTGACCTACCTTCAGCCAGAAGACCTGTTCTGCACTCAAATCTTGTACCCGTTCCACCTTTCAGTGAACTACCACAGCTTCCAGAGGATGAGTCTTACATGTCTAATATCACACAGGGTAAAGAAAGTGGGGGCAGTGACAGTGATTTCCAAACAAATTCACATAGTGAGCGTTTTGACCAGAATGAATTGAGTGATCTGATCAGGGAATTCAATCTTTCCAATGAGTATTCTGAACTGCTTGCCTCTAGACTAAAGGAAAAGAATGTACAAATCCTTGAACGAAAATTACATTTTATCGAAGGAGAACATTTTTTTTGCTGCCATCCTTTACCGAAGACAGCAACTTAGTATTCTGCAATGACATTGAATACCTTTTGACAAAAATTGGTCAAAACATAGTTTGGAATGTGTTCTTTTAAATAGCGGCAACAAATATGGTTCTATTCCAATTGGTCACTCCATCCGGATGAAACAAGAGTACAAGGCCATCTCTTTAGTCTTGGAAAATATAATTTACCAAGAACATCAATGAATGAATTGTGCAAACTTGAAAATGGTTAATGTTCTTCTTGGTCAACAAAGTGGCTACACAAAGTATCCTTGCTTTTTATGACTTTGGGATAGTAGAGCCAAACATGAACATTGGACAAGAAAAGATTAGCCTCCGAGGGAATACATGTTGGTTGGAGGAAAAAATGTAATCAATGAACCTTTGGCAGCATGAGATGGAATCATACTGCCACCACTACATATAAAGTTAGGCCCGATGAAACAATTTGTAAAGGCTCTGAATAAAGACGGTTCGTGCATTGAATATATAGCGCATAAATTACCTGGAATTACCATGGAAAAACTGAAGCCAGTAATTTTTGATGGTGCACAGATCAGACAACCTATAAATGACTCACATTTCATACCATCAATTAATGAAATTGAATCATGTGCCTGGTCTTCATTTGTTCTTGTTGTGAAACACTTTCTTGGCAACAAGAAGGCAGATAACTACACACAGTTACTAGAGGATGTGCTCTTTTATTTCAACAGGCTTGGGTGTAACATAAGTGTTAAAGTTCATTATCTGCACAGTCACGTTGATCACTTTCCAGAGAACCTTGGTGACTTAAGCGAAGAGCAAGGTTAAAGATTTCACCAAGACATAAAAACAATGGTAGCCAGATACCAAGGAAGATGGGATGTACACATGATGGCAGACTATTGTTGGAATCTTATGCAGGATTGTCCTGGCAGTTCCCATTCTCAGAAGTCTTACAAAAGGAGCTTCTTGGGTGTTGAATGACTGAAAAGTTTGTATCATAAATCCGTGGTTTTGGCATGAAATAAGTAGATTTTCATGTAGGACACTTTTCTTTTATGTTTTGTTATGTTTCCTTCATGCTTAAAAGATATTATTTAAAACACTACATTAATATTTATTTTTTTATGGGCAAGCAGATTGAAGAGTGATATAAGGCATATGTTCTGTATCTCAAAAATGGGTAGAAAAACTTGTGATTTTTTAGGAATCAGCAGGTCAAATATATGCTTAAACAGGTCTAATATTTGAGGTACCAATATGTGTGTTGGTCTGTGTTATTGCATTTTTGAGAGTTACATTTTGGGAGCAAATAGCAATTAACATATAAGGGGTAATCATTTGGAAATATTATACTAATTAAGAGTATTACATGTGTTTATCTTTATCATCAACTACTTCACTATAACAGATATGTAAAATGGAACTAAAGCTGTTAACATCAGAGAGAGAAATCTGCTTGTGTACAGTCACCCATGTAGCAGTGCTAAATACCATGTAACAGCGACAAGGGCATATATAATATTAGAGTTTAGTATATAATTAAGTATGTCATAATCTAGTCTTGATTATCTGTATTGTGCTAAGGAATTAGCACTTTTCAACCTCAGTTACTAAGTTACTATCAAATATATAGTTGTCAGTTCAAGGACGTTGGTCACGTTGCGTCCAGTAGGGCTGCAACTGCGAGCCTCGTGAATTGAGGGGAGCAATTGAGGCATGTCACTGCAAGGCACGCAGAACAGGCTGCAATGAAAGCTGAAGGCGCTCATTGCACTGCGAGCCTTGCAAAGCGAGGCTAGTAGGACAACGCAGTTCAAAAAATTACGTCCCGTAGGAATTAGGAACCGAAGCACGTACATGGACTGTGGACCTCAGAAAATAACGAATTTAACAGCCGAACCACAGAACTCAAAACACCTGTGAAACACAACAAATATGCCTCAAATTAACGTACAGACTTACACACAACACTTTCCAGAATTTTCTCGCTTTCTCCTCAGATGATCAACTGTGTGACTGAAAATGTATTAAGAGACTGTTAACACTTGATGATTTATGAAAACTACATCTACACATAATAGGTAAAGTAATAGTATTTATTAATATATTAATTAATTATTTAAAAAACTTTTTTTAACAAATTATGCTAAATATTATACTTCATAGTGACGTAATTTTACACATTGTAACTTACATCTTTAGTAATGCTACCAAATAGATTAAAATATAACACAATAAACTATTTATAATGTATTAATTGAATAATTAAAAAAGAAATGAGTATAAATATTAGAATGTATGGTAACATAATTTAACAGATTGTAAGCTGTATCTGATTGTTAATCATAGTAAATGTGCATAAAATTTAAATAAAAAAAAGGATAATATCTACAAATATTAACATATATATTTTTCTGTTTTGCAGGTGTCTGCCAATCTCACAGTGACACCCACTTTGCCTGCATGCCACGTTTATTAACAGACTCGCATATGTGCAACTTAAAAAGACCAGGTACAGTATATTTTATTGCATTAAATAATTTCTTAGTTAGTTAGAATAACACATGAACATGTAAAATATATATATAAAGTCACACAAGGGGTCTTGAACATATATACATTCCTCAAAGCAGACATGTGTCCAGGAGGTACAGTAAGGTGAAACCATAGATCAAACATCAGGTCAACCCATAAAAGTAGTTCACACGAACCTTATTGTGGACCTCGTAGAGTACATAAGTCCCAGCAGAAGGCCCATCGACGGTATCTTTCATCAATTTCAGCTGAAAGTGAGCTCATAGCCCGAATGAACCTGATTTTGTGAAGTACTTCAATGTGAGTAGGGGAGGTAAGTTTCCAGTGTTTAGCTATGATGCATCTCGTGGCCAAAAATATCTGTGTTCTGATTTGAATAGCCCCATAATTGGAAGGCCTAGCAAAGCTTCCTCAGGCTTTTGTGTTACTGTTGTCCCCAAAAGTGTTTCTAATAGGTCGTATGTTGCTGTCCATATGGGTCTTATTTTCGGACACTCCCACTGCATGTGAATCAGTGTACCAGTGTCTATGCAGCCCCTAAAACATGGGTCCGGGTGTGTTTTGTTCAGAAGATGGAGTCTTGCTGGTGTAAGGTACCACCTCATTATTGTCATAAAAGAGTTTTCTTTTAGTGTCACGTTTAGTGAAGAGGTTTTGGCTTGTTTGAGGATCTTATTTTTATTGGCTGTCGTCTAGAGTTACCTGCAAGTCAGTCTCCTATGCAGTTTGGTAATGTGGTTTAACCCTGTTGGTGAGAGACACCATCTGATTGTAAATGATGGCTATATTGGCCTTACCTCCGGGATTGTTGATACAGCATTTCTCGAAGGGAGATTTGGTATGATATTTGTTGATTTTCGTAGAGTGTGTTAGTGTCTCATTAATTGCCATCAGATTAAGCCACTCTCTATGTGGCACCTGAATTATGTCAGTGATAATTGACGATGTGTTGCTTTGTGAGGTCACCCAGGTATCTGCCACAATTGTTATTTTGTTCTTTATCCATTTCATCTGGGTAAATTTATTGAGGTGCTGACCTTTGTGAGATTGCCATAAAGGAATCAAGCCAGAACCCACACTCAGGAGGTTTACTCTTCTGTTCAGGTCTTTCCATAATTTCAAAGAGCGGCTAATACAAATCCGTAACTCTCCTGTTCATAGGTCCCGACCTAAGCTAAGCCATAAAACCTGCGATAGTACCCAATGCTTGTCTTCTAGAAGTTGCCTATGTCTGCCCACACCGGTATGGCCTCTTTTTTAAACCAGGTCGTGGTTTGAGTTAATCTAGTGGCCTTATAATACTTGATTAGATCAGGGAAGGCTAGCCCCCCTTTCTATTTAGGCGCACACATTGTGGTTCTATTGATTCTTGGTTTCTTGTTATTCCAGGCGAACTTAAAAAGTGATTTTTGCATCACTCGGGTCGGGTAACATGATCGGGGTTGGGATTGTCCTAAATAGGTATAATAATTTGGGAATCACATTCATCTTGATGGAATGTATTCTGCCCAACCATGAGATGTTAAGGAAGGACCACTTGGAGATATCTGCCTTGATTATGTTAAAGACAGGAGGAAAATTTGCCTTGTATACCAACGCTATAGACCGCGGAATATTAATACCCAAATAAGTTATCTGTTTGGGGGCCCATTTTATGGGAAAGCTGTTTTCTAAGTTCTGTTTCATCGTTTGGGGTAGTGTAATGTTGAGGGCTATGCTCTTGTTAGTGTTGATTTTGAACCCTGACACTCTGCCAAAGTCTGTGAGCAATTGGAATAAATTAGGCAGGCTTGGTATTGGATCTGTAAGTGACAGCATGATATCGTCTGCAAAAAGGTTGAGCTTATGCTCATTAGGGCCAATCTGCATTCCTTTAATGTTTGGACAATTTCTAACTGCCGCTGCCAATGGTTCAAGACTAAGGGCGAAGAGCAAGGGGGAGAGTGGGCAGCCCTGTCTAGTTCCCAGAGTAATATTAAATTGTTTGGACACAAATCCCTGATATATAATACATGCTCTGGGACCGCTGTATAAAGGCATAATGCCCTTCAAAAAGCCGTCCCCCAGACCAAACTTCACCAAAGTTTTCCATATAAAAGTCCAGTCTATCCTATCAAATGCCTTTTCGGCGTCTAAAGATAGGAGCATTAGCGGGATATCCTCTCTGGTAGCCAAGTCTATCAGGTTAAAGATTCTCCTGGTGTTGTCGGGTGCTTCTCTACCTGAGATGAAGCCTACCTGGTCTGGATGGATCACGTCCGTCAACAATAGGGCCAATCTGTTTGCCATTATTTTGGAATATAATTTGAGGTCCATGTTGATCAACGAGATCGGTCTATAACTACCGCACTGTGCTGGGTCTTTCCCCTCTTTGGGTATTACGATAATTTTAGCCTCTAGAAATTTTGGTCTGATTGAAGAACCAGAGAGCAAACTGTTAAATAATTCTTGGAGGTGCGGTAGCAAGAGATCGATGTATTGTTTATAATAAAAAATTGTGAATCCATCCAACCAGGTGCTGCATGTGATCTCGTGGCCTTAATAGCCTGTTTAATTTCCTCAGAAGTTATGGGGTTTGCTAGGGTCTCTGCCTGTGATTCCTCAATTTGTGGCAGCTGAATCCCAGAAAGAAATTAATCAATTTGTGATTTGTGAAAGTAGGATCCTGAGTGGGAGGGGGCGGAATACAGTTCTGTATAAAATTGTCGAAAGACATCAGCAATCTGGTCTGGTTTAGAGACCGGGCCTTTCCCTTTAGTAAATATCTTTGGGATGAATGAGTCCGCCCTCTGTGCTTTAAGCTTTCTGGCCAACATACTGTCAGATTTATTGGTGCTTCTAAAGAAGCTGGCCTGCGTACGTTGTAGCATGGAAACCACCTTCTTCCTGAGCACTGTGTTTAAGGTGTGTTTGTATTTCAGAATTTCATTGTAGATCTTAGGATCATGATTCCTGGCAAATAGTGATTGTAACTCTGTGATCTTGCTATTAAGGTCACTAATTTGCGCTCTATCTGCTTTTTTCGCTGCTGCTCCTAGCTGAATACAAACTCCTCTAATCACTGCCTTATGGGCTGTCCACACTGCTCCCCCATCTGCCTCACCCCCACTATTGATCCCGAAGTATTCCACAATTGCGCTGCTGATTTTTTCCCTTAGGACTAAATCGTTTAATAGACAGGAATTTAGTGCCCACGAGGGGGACCGTCCCGCTGGTAGAAGTCCAGACAGGGAGATCAGAACCAGGTCATAATCTGACCACGAAATGGGTAGAATGGAAGCTGCTTCTAAGTTTAGTGATAGGTGTTGTTGAATGAACAGGTAATCAATTCTGGAGTGTGACAGATGTCTGGGGGAGTAAAAAGTATACTCTCGATCAGTGGGGTTCATTATCCTCCAACTGTCTATCAGGCAATTAGATCTGAGAATATGTTTAAGAGCTCTGGTAGCCGTGGGAGGTGTGAGTTTAGTGGTAGCAGATGATTTGTCTGTAGATGGATCTAGGACTGTGTTCATGTCCCCCCCTATGATCAGGAGGGAGTGCTCCCAGCCCATAATCAGATCTGAAATCTTAGTGAAGAATTGCTTCTGATCAGTGTTTGGCGCATATATGTTATGGAAGGTAATTTTCTGGTCATGAATGGTGCCATGTACTGCCATATATCTACCCTCTGGGTCTGCCTGAGTGCGGGTGTGGCAAAATGTAAGCCTATTATGAATAAGGAGTGTCACCCTTCTTTTCTTTTCTGTTGCGGTGGAGTGGAAAGTTTGTTTATATGTTTTCCCCCAGTATTTGGGGACTGCTAATTTCCTAAAATGTGTTTCTTGCACAAATATTACATCTTCCCCTAGTCTCTGATACTCTTTTATGGCAACCCCTCTCTTAATCGGTTCATTCAGGCCCTGAGCATTATGTGAAATGATATTAATATTCATGACTCACCGTTTGTTTGGGGCTCAAGGCCAAGCTTAGTAGAGCACGAAGGGTTATAGCCGCCTTTGAGTATCCAGTCTGATGAACCTCCCGCTGGGACTCCGTCCAGAAACCACCTGCGTCACTTCACTGTGCAAATTGATGTAAACGTAAAGTAAAATGTTAGGGTAGAACGGATGAGGAGAACACAACGATATACAGTGGTTGAAACTGCTTGTCAAGTAATCCAGCGTCAAATTTGTTGACACAAATTTATAAAAAAAAAACAAAACTTTTTTTTTATTCTAAAAATAAAATTATACTAATAGAATATAACAAAACTAGGAACGTAGTATAACACTACTTCAAGGAGAGCAAGCGCTGTCCTTTTAATTAAATTGGTGAGGCCTGTAGTATTAGACTCCAATACTGAATGGATTCGCCGGGGGTGTGTATATGGTAAAGCCCTTAAGGGACACTATCAATATCTATATAAAAAAAAAAAAAGAATAAATATTCTTCTAAAGTGACAGATAGTTATGCAAGAGTTAAACTAGTCATGTCTGTTCATATTTTGGTCGCAAGTTTTAGAAGATCAAAATAAGAGGTAGAACATAACTATAACATATCATATAACAATACATCACAGTGTTATTGGATCTAAGGCCCATCTGGCTGGTCAGGGGCCCTGTTTTGATGTCTTCTGGAGGGGAGGTTGGAACCTCTACCACGAGAATTAAGGCCAACTGTTCTTCCTCGGGGACCCTCTGTCAACTCCCTGATGGGTTAGTTGTCGACAGAAACTCCAGGAGCATCTGTTAACGTAAGGGCCGTCCCCTCCTCTAGGGTTCTGATGGTAAAGAACTTGCCATCCCTGGCCATCAGTAGGCAAAATGGAAAGCCCCAAGAGTATTTCCAGCCATGGGCCAGGATGTTGTCCAGGAGTGGTTTCATCATTTTCCTCTTGAATAACGTTTGTTGAGCGAGGTCTGCAAAGACCCTTGGTCTGTGCCCTTCGATGTCAGGAATACCCCCCCTGGATGCTCTCATGAACATTTCCTTAGATTGTAAAGTAATGGAAGCGGGCGATGATATCTCTGGGGCGTTCAGACATGGTGGAACGACCTCCCAGAGCTCTATGGATCCGGTCCAGTCTATATTACTCAGAGTCCAGATTTGGTAGCAGAAACTCACAGAGCTCTGACATGTATAAATGGAGGTCAGTTACTGATTCCGGTACGTTTCTCAGTCTGATATTCTGTCTCCGAGATCTATTTTCTAGGTCTTCCTGAAATGATAGTCAATTACATTTTGTTGGCATTACCATTTTTATAATACAGTCTTAAGTGTTTTGCTATTTCAAATTAGAAAACTGAAGATAATAGCAGTTCTGATTTAGTCTTAAATGTAAATGTATAAAGGAATAGTAAAATGTAATATATACTAAATTTAGAATAAAAGAATCACACTTTGCAGGTGTGGGTCATATTTATCACTGACACCAAACTTGCCTGCACTGCCTTTTTCTTGAAAAAAAAATAAGTCTATTTCATTAAACAATAACAACTTAATTACTAACTATACCGATTAATAGTTTAAAAAAAAATTGAGGTATGTGAAGGAGTGCGTTGTGTAAATAACAATTGTAGACTGTATGCTGCAGAATCAAAGAAAACTTAAAAAAGCTTAATTAAAAATTATGTTTATTTCACAGATTGGACCAACACATTGACAACTGTGTAAAAGGAATTTGCATACTGTGCCTTGCAAATGTAGTGACCCCCTTGAATGTTTATCTATTTTGTTACATTACAGCCTTAAGTTCAATGTTTTGTTAATCTGAATTTTATGTGATGGATCAGAACACAATAGTCTAAGTTGGTGAAGTGAAATGAGAAAAATATATACATAAAACTATTTTTTAGAAATAGAAAACAGAAAATTGGCATGTGCTTATATATTCACCCCCTTCACCCCCTTTTCAAACCCTAAAAAGCTCCGGTGTAACCAATTACCTTCAGAAGTCACATAATTAGTGAAATGTCTGGCAAACCAGTTTTTTTTTTATAACATTTACATGTAATCTTCAATGGCCAGAAATTGTAGATAATTTCAAACCAGGACAAAATGCTTCAGATAGACCAGACTTAGTGGCTAGAGTCTTGAAAATAAAATTAACAGCCTTAATACATGACATAACCATCACAACGTTTTTGGAAAGTGTTTGATATATGTCTATACAATTGAATTCCAGAAAAGAGGACTTCCACATGCACATATTCTTATAATACTGGATGAAAACCATAAATTGAATACTTCAGAGAAAGTGGATTCAGTAATTACTGCTGAACTACCACATCCACAAAAACATGCCACACTATCTGATTCATGGTCCATGTGGAGAGCTAAACCCACAATCACTGTATATGGAATATAATAAATGCACAAAAGAATTACCAAAATAATTTAGAGATCAAACTTTTGCAAATTGTGATGGATATCCATTTTATAGAAGATGAAAAAGTCCAAAGGCAATAATACGTGGAAAAAGTGTAGATAACACATATGTGGTGCCATATAATCCACATCTCCTAATGAAGTATAATGCACACATAAATGTGGAACCTTGCACTTCTATTAAATCAATTAAATATGTCTACAAATATATTTATAAAGGATATGATGCAGCAACAATGGTGGTGGAAAGTGGACTAAATGAAGAAGACAATAAGCTAGTGCATGATGAACTGGCATCTCATGTAGATGCTCGCTATGTCAGTGCACCTGAAGCAATGTGGCGGCTTCTGAAATTTGAAATGCATGATCGCTCACATGCAGTATATTGATTAGCTGTACATTTGCCACAAAGACAATTAGTTCACTTTCATACTGGGAATGAAGAAAATGCTCTTGTACAAAATTAACATTGACAAACCACACTTACTGCTTGGTTTATCCTAAATTCAAAGGATATTGAGGCAAGGAAATACTTATACAATGAGATTCCATATCATTATGTTTTCATAAATGGCTTATAGAAACTGAGCAAACAAGGCGGAAATAAAATTATTACAAGAATGTATACAGTAAGTCCAAAAGACATTGAATGTTTCTGCTTATGTTTACTACTTTTAAATGTTCCTGGTGCACAAAGTTTTGAAGACTTGAGAACTGTCAATGACACACTTTATGAGACATTTCAATTAGCTACCAGACACAGAAACTTCCTTGCTCTTCAGACAGTATGGGAGAGATGTCTACAAGAAGTAAAAATCTAAAATACAACGGGGGATGAGGGACCAGTTTGCATACATTTGCATATTTTGCAATGTTCCTAATGCTTTAGCTTTGTGGGAAACATTTAAAATACATATGTGTGAAGACTTTTTGAAGAGGTATAACAAGGCCATTGCTGAAAAAAAAACATTAATGCAAATTCAGCAAGTCCGTCTATGTCATGGATTAAGTTGTGCAACTTTTAATCTACCAGATCCCGGAATTATAGATGATATAAACTTTGAGGATTATGACGCTGATGTGGAAAAATAAAAAACTGAAAAAAAATTGCAACTTTAAATGAGTTGCGAATGCAAGCTTTCAATGCAATACAAAAAGCACTAGATGATGACTTGCTCAAAGAGCGTTATTTTTATCTAGATGGAGCTGGTGGATCTGGAAAAACGTATCCCTATAATTTGTTGATGCGTTCAATTAGAGCTAAAGGGGAAATAGCACTGCCCTTTGCAAAGCTGGAATTGCTTCACTACTGTTAGAAGGTGGCAGAACAGTACATAGTGGATTTAAGCTTCTAGTTCCAATTTTGGAAACATCAGTGTCTGATATTAGAATTAAATCATCTCAAGCAAATACATTTAAGAAATCCAAATTAATTATGATAGATGAAGCCACTATGATGTTCTGCCATGCTCTGCAATGTATTGAAAATTATGTTTATTTCACAGATTGGACCAACACATTGACAACTGTGTAAAAGGAATTTGCATACTGTGCCTTGCAAATGTAGTGACCCCCTTGAATGTTTATCTATTTTGTTACATTACAGCCTTAAGTTCAATGTTTTGTTAATCTGAATTTTATGTGATGGATCAGAACACAATAGTCTAAGTTGGTGAAGTGAAATGAGAAAAATATATACATAAAACTATTTTTTAGAAATAGAAAACAGAAAATTGGCATGTGCTTATATATTCACCCCCTTCACCCCCTTTTCAAACCCTAAAAAGCTCCGGTGTAACCAATTACCTTCAGAAGTCACATAATTAGTGAAATGTCTGGCAAACCAGTTTTTTTTTTATAACATTTACATGTAATCTTCAATGGCCAGAAATTGTAGATAATTTCAAACCAGGACAAAATGCTTCAGATAGACCAGACTTAGTGGCTAGAGTCTTGAAAATAAAATTAACAGCCTTAATACATGACATAACCATCACAATGTTTTTGGAAAGTGTTTGATATATGTCTATACAATTGAATTCCAGAAAAGAGGACTTCCACATGCACATATTCTTATAATACTGGATGAAAACCATAAATTGAATACTTCAGAGAAAGTGGATTCAGTAATTACTGCTGAACTACCACATCCACAAAAACATGCCACACTATCTGATTCATGGTCCATGTGGAGAGCTAAACCCACAATCACTGTATATGGAATATAATAAATGCACAAAAGAATTACCAAAATAATTTAGAGATCAAACTTTTGCAAATTGTGATGGATATCCATTTTATAGAAGATGAAAAAGTCCAAAGGCAATAATACGTGGAAAAAGTGTAGATAACACATATGTGGTGCCATATAATCCACATCTCCTAATGTAGTATAATGCACACATAAATGTGGAACCTTGCACTTCTATTAAATCAATTAAATATGTCTACAAATATATTTATAAAGGATATGATGCAGCAACAATGGTGGTGGAAAGTGGACTAAATGAAGAAGACAATAAGCTAGTGCATGATGAACTGGCATCTCATGTAGATGCTCGCTATGTCAGTGCACCTGAAGCAATGTGGCGGCTTCTGAAATTTGAAATGCATGATCGCTCACATGCAGTATATTGATTAGCTGTACATTTGCCACAAAGACAATTAGTTCACTTTCATACTGGGAATGAAGAAAATGCTCTTGCACAAAATTAACATTGACAAACCACACTTACTGCTTGGTTTATCCTAAATTCAAAGGATATTGAGGCAAGGAAATACTTATACAATGAGATTCCATATCATTATGTTTTCATAAATGGCTTATAGAAACTGAGCAAACAAGGCGGAAATAAAATTATTACAAGAATGTATACAGTAAGTCCAAAAGACATTTAATGTTTCTGCTTATGTTTACTACTTTTAAATGTTCCTGGTGCACAAAGTTTTGAAGACTTGAGAACTGTCAATGACACACTTTATGAGACATTTCAATTAGCTACCAGACACAGAAACTTCCTTGCTCTTCAGACAGTATGGGAGAGATGTCTACAAGAAGTAAAAATCTAAAATACAACGGGGGATGAGGGACCAGTTTGCATACATTTGCATATTTTGCAATGTTCCTAATGCTTTAGCTTTGTGGGAAACATATAAAATACATATGTGTGAAGACTTTTTGAAGAGGTATAACAAGGCCATTGCTGAAAAAAAAACATTAATGCAAATTCAGCAAGTCCGTCTATGTCATGGATTAAGTTGTGCAACTTTTAATCTACCAGATCCCGGAATTATAGATGATATAAACTTTGAGGATTATGACGCTGATGTGGAAAAATAAAAAACTGAAAAAAAATTGCAACTTTAAATGAGTTGCGAATGCAAGCTTTCAATGCAATACAAAAAGCACTAGATGATGACTTGCTCAAAGAGCGTTATTTTTATCTAGATGGAGCTGGTGGATCTGGAAAAACTTATCCCTATAATTTGTTGATGCGTTCAATTAGAGCTAAAGGGGAAATAGCACTGCCCTTTGCAAAGCTGGAATTGCTTCACTACTGTTAGAAGGTGGCAGAACAGTACATAGTGGATTTAAGCTTCTAGTTCCAATTTTGGAAACATCAGTGTCTGATATTAGAATTAAATCATCTCAAGCAAATACATTTAAGAAATCCAAATTAATTATGATAGATGAAGCCACTATGATGTTCTGCCATGCTCTGCAATGTATTGATCGGTTATTGCATGAAGTCATGGGTAATGATTTGCCTTTTGGTGGAAAAGTCATATTATTAGGTTAGAGATTTCAGACAAACATTACCTGTGGTGTTCGTGGAAATCGCACAAACATTGTGGAAACATATATAAAGTCAAGTCAACTATGGAAGGGATTTACACACCTTAGATTAGAAAAAAATATGAGATCTGAAGGCCAAAATGATTTCAATGATTGGCTAATTAAAATTGGTGAAGGTAAAACTGACAAAATAACGAATTTACCGGATGATACTGTGGAAATCCCAGCACAAATTATTTGCAAAGATTCACTCATATCAGCTGTATTCCCAAATGGAATAACTACAGAACATTATTCTGAGCTTGCACAGAAAATAATATTAATATCCAAAAGATGCTTTGGATCTTAATAACAACATATTAAAAGTAATAGATGGCATTCAAAAAATTATTACAGTGCAGATTCAGTTCTGGCTGATGACAAACAGAGTGAATCAAATTTTACAACTGAATTTATAAATTCTTTAACTCTATCTAGAATGCCACCCCATGTTTTGCAACTTAAAAAAAGGTTCCATTGTCATGCTATTGAGAAATATGAACCCAAAAAAGGACTTTGTAATGGGACCAGATTAATTGTTCAGGATTTAAGAGAACATTTCATACATGCAGAAATCCTGAATGGTACCCATAAAGGTGAACCAGTTTACCAAGAATTGATTTGGCTCCAAGTGAAACTAGCTTGCCTTTTGTACTTCAAATGAGGCAATTTCCCATTCTCATGGCATTTGCTGTTACCATCAATAAATCACAAGGACAAACTTTCAACTCTGTTGGCCTCTTTTTACAAGAACCAGTATTTGCCCATGGACAACTATATGTGGCATTTTCAAGATGCAAAAAAGAAGAAGAAATTAACATTTTCATTAAAAAAAATGAAAGTCAAGGTGAATTATTAGATGGAGATTTACAAAAAAATATCTACTATGAGGTGTTGTAAATTCCATGACAACAAAAAAAAAGGAAAACAAAGTATGTTTTTTTTTAAACTACAAAAAGAGTGGTTATCATCCCAAAGACACAAGTGAACGTCTGTTGGGCTCTTTTAAGAGAAACCACTATTTCACATAGACAACACTATTCAAGAACAAAAAGCCTAACAAACAGAAATGTGTTTACACAAAAAAATACAAAAACAACAGAAACAGAACAGTGGTTAGATGTGGAGGACTAATTTTAATGACTCTTGTGGTCTTTTCTGAAGACCAGTATTTCAAGAACAAATTTATTTATTTTTAAAACAGTGGTTATATCCCAAAGACAACATTATTTGCCTGATGGGCTCTTTTTAGAGAAACCACTTATAACTTCTGTATCAAAATAAAATTAAAAAAAACAGCCCTTAACAAAACTTGACCAAGCATGACACACAAAAACAAAAACATTGTTAAGAACCATATTAAAGTAGAGAACATGTTTTGCAAATTTAAAAATTATTCGTTTAATTGAATATAGTTTGTACTTTCATTGTATGTGTGTATGAGTTTCAATCTATGTACTTTGAGTTACTGGAATGCAAATTACTTAAGAGTTTCATTGTATGTATTTAGTGACTTGGAACATTTAATGTACAATTTAATACTTAATGGTTTCATTGAATATAGTTAGTACTTTCATTGAATGTACTGATCAATTTTCATGTATGTATTTTGACTTTGTTGATGCTGTTGTTCTGGGTTTCAGTGATTCAACTTATAAATTGGATTGTAATTAGTGAAGGGGGTTCATTTTATGTATTTAGTGCTTTGTACCTTGTACCATGTATAATTGCAGAGGGAGTAATCCGATTGCCAGTATCTGGGGTAAGGAAGGATTTTTTTGTTTTTTCCATTTGAGACAATGTACTACATTTCAATTGGTTTTTTTTCTGTTTGCCTTCCTCTGGATTCAATATAAACATTTACACATGTGTTATACAACATGTAATGCTTTACAATATACAGATTGTTTCAAACCAAAGTTACACTATTATAATATTCATATATAACTTACAATAAAAATGTTAAAAAGTTATGAAACCTTTGTTTAGAAGTTGCTTACAAATATAACTATAAAAGTTATATGTTATAAAAATAAACACATTAACTACTAAATATATTAATTAGTGGAGTTTTCAATACATTTGGAATATGATAGCAAATGTTTAAAGATAAAAAAAATAAAATAAAATTAAGGTAAAGGGGAGAGACAAGTTGCATGTTATAAAAATACACACATTAGCTACTACATCAAATAATTGTTGGAGTTTTATATACATTGGGAATATGACATGAAAAGTATAAAAAAATACATCCTGTAACAGAGGGAGAGACTCGCATTGACTGGAAAAAAGCATTTCCTGAATAAAAATGTAATTTCCGTCATTTTTGACAGGCAAGTTCCTAGTTGAATATAGTTTCAGGATTCCATGATCAACAAATGCAGAATGAAGGTCCGAGCTGGGACCTAATATTACATTCCTGGTGGGTGTATGTACTGTACACTAATAAGTGATTTCTGATTTCTGATTTATTTCTGTGGGTTTCCTTTCACCAGAAGCTGTGTTGATCATATCTTTACTAGAAACATATAACTGAATTTCTGATCTCAGTGTGAAGTCATCATCTCCTCCTGCCAAGTGAGAATCCTTGAGTAATACATTTTGTCTACACTGCAGGACACCAGACATATTCTAAGGCAAGCTTTATGGAAAAAAAAAACACATTTCACACTCCCAATCTCAGTTCTCATGAGATGTAAGCTTTTGGGTAACTACAAAATACTAAAGTCAGAAACTGTTGTCAAACATTTTAATATATTTTATCTGTCAGTAAAATGGTTAAGTTTGCAAAGTCTATAGGACCACGGACATCTTCCCACAGGTGGGGGTGGAGGGCAAGCCTGACCCAACAGTTCACCCTGTGCTGTAAGTGTGCTAGTCTTGGTATGCTAACAAGCACTTAGGAATAAAGGGATGGATTTTCTTTTGCTAAAGGCAAATAGATAATGAATAATAAAAGTTTCTTTTCTTCCCTGTACTTGAGTTGAAGTCCTCGTAAAATGAGGAATGTGAGAAGATGTACAGCTTTTTAAATAAGGGCTCTCAGAGCAGCTTATTTGTGTTCATGGCTGAAGATTCCACTTCTCCCCTCTTTTAAGCCTCCAGGGTCTACACAGAGAACATGGCATGATTACAAGAATTAGTCTTGTAGGAAGTTGTTACATTTCGGGAGATCTCTCATATCTGATCTTTAGTGAGATGCTACAGAAGTAGACAAATCAGGGTGAGACTGCATGGCCCGTATTTAATAGGATGCTCATATGGCAATTTCAAGCTGTTTTATTAAACAAAAGTAGGTTTAAAGTGTACATTTTTTGTTAACATGGCAAAGAGCGTTCTGATGAGTTATTTTCTTACTCGCTGTCCTTAGTCTGAAACATGGGTAAATACTTTATTTTTGTATTTTTTTTTTGTATTCAAGTTGTTTGCAGTATATGTAACCTTAAATATACGTATATGGGGTTTACAGCAGCCATATTTCTCACTGGCAGAGTCACTGTACACTGTATAGCTAGAGTCCCCCATTTTAATATGACTTATTATTTACAGAAATGATTATACTTTTTATGTTGTGCATACATTTATGGATTCAAATTTTGGAATTTTTAAATTACCGCTTTTGATGATTTTTTTATTGTTAGTGATCCTTTAAGCTCCCTTGAAAACTGCTATGTAAATAACACAATTGACAATAACTTTGTACGGAAGAGTAAGCCACCATAGGATAACCCTACCCTTAAGCTACAGACAGATATTCCCCCACTCCCAAAATTAGTCAAATAGTAAAATAAAACATTTAAGAAAGTAAAAGTAAAATAACATTAAAATAGAACAACATTTTTTTTATTTTTTTTTTACAGAAAATAGATGAAAAGATTTTACAAGTAACAAAATACACAATTAATCTAACAAAATACAATTAAACTAAAAAGACCAATGAACCTATGGGCAAAAATAGTTAAATCATACATTCCCCTCCTTGAACGACCCTCCAGCAATGTCCAAGAACAATCCATAATGCCTTGTCTTCAATCTTCAGCCCTATATAACCGGCCATATCCAGTCTTGCTTGAAACCAAGGGATCCTCATCTTCTGGCCTTCCTGGAAATGGGCCTCTTCTTTCTTGATCAATCACCATGGCCCCTCTTTTCACCACATGGCAAATGTCACACACTGCTCTATATAAAAAAATAACCAATGTAATGTAACTCGTCCTGCACTGAAGACTCTGTCTTATATAGGATTTTTCTATGCCTCTTATCAGAATCGAACATTTGAATGTTAGGACTCTGGTTATTCAGTAACCAATCAGAGAAGGCTACCATCCTCTTTCTAATTGGTTAAGCTTTTAACCAAGCAAAATGCAGGGATTGAAATGTAAGAGAGAATTTAAAGAGAATGTAAAGCATTTGTTATTCGCTGATTGGCTGAATCAATAGCCAATCTGGTATGTGCGATTCTATTAGTATGCCCTATTCAAATCCACCCCTTCTATATTGCTACCTAGTTGTGGTGAAGGGCCTTTTGTACTTCACTAAAGCTGTGAGTTATATCACGTAGGGTCAACCAAGTTGGGCAGGTCATAGAAGAGTGATCAGAAAAATCACGGTCTAGTGGAGAAGGAAGTAGTAAGTCACTTCAGTACCTTTGCCAAGAAAACCATATAAATAAGCACAACCAGAAACATAACAGATTATGAGCCACTCAGGTCAGAAGGTGCCTACGACATTACTGAGGAAGAACAGAGGGCGAGTATGAGTAGCAGCGGATAAATTGTGCCATGTCAAGAGGACACCCAGCTGCAGTTGTGTCTGGAGGGGAAAGGAAAGCACACTGATGCAAAGAAAAATACAGCACAGGAACCTGGAATGTTAAAACTATGAACCAAGGCAAAGTAGATGTGGTCAAACATGAGATGACAAGTTTAAACATCGATATCCTGGGACTTAGTGAACTCAAATGTACTAGAATGGAACATTTCTTATCAGACAACCACCAGATATTCTACTCTGGTCAAGAATACCACAGAAGAAATGGAGTAGCCTTTATAACCAAAGGGTGGAGTAGCCCTCATCAATCAGAGGGTGGCCAAAGCCGTGCTCGGTTACAACCCAATAAATAACAAAATTATTTCTATTTTAAATTCAAGGTAAACCATTTGACATTACAGCAATCCAAATCTATTCTTCAACCATGGACGCTGAAGAGACTTAAGTTGTCCAATTCTACAAGGATACTCAACACCTCATAGATATAACACCAAGAAAAGATGTTAAACTCATCATAGGAGACTGGAATGCTAAAGTAGAGAACCAAATGATAACTGAAATAATGGGCAAGTTTGGCCTTGCAGTACAAAATGAAATAGGGCAGAGATTATGCTCTGGTTATAGTAAACACCCTCTTCCAGCAGGCTCATACAGGACTCTGCACATGGTCATCATCAGATGGACAATATAGAAATCAGAGTGACTATATACTTTGAAGCTAAGGATGGAGGAGCTCTATACAGTGAACAGAAAAAAGACTGAGTTTCTTATTGCAAAGTTCAGAATTAAACTGAGGAAAAGAAAGAAATTCATCAGACCAAGCAGATACAAAATAAATAATATCCCCTGCAAATATGTAGTGCAGGTAAAGAATAAATATAAGGGACTAGACATGGTAGATATAATGGCTGAAGAAGATTGGGCATTTGTGACACTGCCCAGAAAACAGCAACAAAATATGTCCCTAAATAAAGAAAACTAAGAAGGCAAACTGGCAATCTTTCAAGGCATTGAAAGTAGCCCAGGAAAGAAGGAATGCGCTCATTGCGAACCTCTCTGCCCTGCAAGGCCCCTGTGTAGTTTAGGGGCCTTGCGATGACTGTTACTACCCTGAGTTAAGAGTTAGTGCCTTGGGTTGTGTTACTGCCTTGGGTTAAACCTTACTGCCTTGAGTTAAATGTTACTGGCTTGGATTAAGTGTTACTTCTTTGAGCTTGTGTTTCATCCTTCGGCCTCGTTTTCGTTGTGTTTACGTTTTTACGGCCGCCATTTTCTTTCTCGCTTAGGCTATTTTCGTTTGTGAAAAAACGCTAAATATGCCTCCAATTAACTTACAACCTCACTCACAGGCTCCCTGGCTCTCACCATGTGCTATGTGTGAGTGTGTAAGTTAATTTGAGGATATTTGTTGCATTTAGCAGGTCTTTCGAGTTCCATGGTTCAGCCGTACTGAGGAAGAACAGAGGGCGAGTGTGAGTAGCAGTGGATAAATTGTGCCATGTCAAGAGGACACCCAGCTGCAGTTGTGTCTGGAGGGGAAAGGAAAGCACACTGATGCAAAGAAAAATACAGCACAGGAACCTGGAATGTTAAAACTATGAACCAAGGCAAACTAGATGTGGTCAAACATGAGATGACAAGTTTAAACATTGATATCCTGGGACTTAGTGAACTCAAATGTACTAAAATGGAACATTTCTTATCAGACAACCACCAGATATTCTACTCTGGTCAAGAATACCACAGAAGAAATGGAGTAGCCTTTATAACCAAAGGGTGGAGTAGCCCTCATCAATCAGAGGGTGGCCAAAGCCGTGCTCGATTACAACCCAATAAATAAAATTATTTCTATTTTGAAAGTCGTAATTTTCCTAGACCCACAGTCCATCTACGTGATTTGGTTCTTAAGTCCTACAGGCTGTAATTTTGTGCACCGTGCAAAGTCCTACTGGCCATGCGATGGGTGCCTTCGGCGCTTATTGCAGCCTAAGTCCCGAGTGCCTCGCAGTGGTGTGCCTCAACTTGCAAGGCTCGCAATTGCTGCCCTACGGGCTGCCACCTGAGCAACAATATTGGCGCAGGCATCAATGGCCTGCCTCGCTATATACACAACTATTATAGGCAATATATATATATATATATATATATATACTGTATATATATATATATACACACACATATATATATATGCACACACACATATATAGGTGTATATATATATATATATTCACATATATATATACATAAATATATGCACATATATATATATATATATATATATATATATATATATATATATATATATATATGCACATATATATATGTGAAACAGAGCCACATATTTATCTACCGTATATACTCGAGTATAAGCCGAGTTTTCCATCCCTTTTTTAAAAGGGCCCCCTCGGCTTATACTAGAGTCACTCTCCCCCCCGTGGCTCTCTAACCCCCCCCCCCCGTGTCTCTACCCCCCCGTGTGTCTTTAACCCCCCCGTGTGTCTCTAACCCCCCCGTGTTTCTCTAACCCCCCGTGTGTCTCTCTACCCCCCCGTGTCTCTTTCCCTCCCCCCTCCTCAACCTAAACCCCCTAAATACCTCCCCCCCTCTCCCCTCACTTACCTGCTTGTGCTCCGGCCTCCGCTCCTTGACTCGGCGCACATATGACGTCACATGCAGCCGCATCATTAGCATATACCGGGTGCCAGCACCCGGTATATGCTAATGACGCGGTGCGCATGTGACGTCACATGCGCGCCGAGTCAAGGAGCGGAGGCCGGAGCACAAGCAGGTAAGTGAGGGGAGAGGGGGGAGGTATTTAGGGGGGTTTAGGTGGAGGAGGGGGGTTGAAGGGGGTTTAGGTTGACGAGGGGGGTTGAAGAGGGGGGTTGGGGTTGAGGGGGATTGCGGGGGGAGGTTGAGGGGGGTTGAGGTTGAGGTGGGTTGGGGTTGGGGTTGAGGGGGGCTGAGGTTGAGGAGTGGGGTTGAGGGGGTTGAGGAGGGAGGTTGAGGATGGGGGTTGAGGATGAGGATGGGGGGTTGAGGAGGGGGTTGAGGAAGGGGGTTGAGGAGGAAGGTTGAGAAGGGGGTTGAGGATGGGGGGGTTGAGAAGGGAGGTTGAGGAGGGGGTTGAGGATGGGGGGTTGAGGAGGGAGGTTGAGGAGAGGGTTTGAGGAGGGAGGTTGAGGATGAGGAGGGAGGATGAGGAGGGAGGTTGAGGATGAGGAGGGAGGTTGAGGATGAGGAGGAGGGGTTGAGGAGGGGGGGTTAAGGATGGGGGGTTGAGGAAAGAGGATGTGGGGGTTGAGGAGGGGTTGAGGATTAGGATGGGGGGGTTGAGGAGGAAGGATGAGGATGGGGGGCTTGAGAAGGGGGTTGAGGATGGGGGGGTTGAGGAGGGAGGTTGAGGAAGGGGTTGAGGATGGGGGGTTGAGGAGGGAGGTTGAGGATGAGGAGGGAGGATGAGGGGTTTAGGAGGGGGGTTGAGGATGGGGGTTGAGGATGGGGGGTTGAGGAGAGAGGATGAGGATGGGGGTTGAGGAGGGGGGTTGAGGAGGGAGGATGAGGAGGGAGGTTGAGGAGGGGGTTGAGGATGAGGAGGGAGGTTGAGGAAGGGGTTGAGGATGAGGAGGGAGGTTGAGGATGAGGAGGGAGGTTGAGGAGGGAGGTTGAGGATGAGGAGGGAGGATGAGGAGGGAGGTTGAGGATGAGGAGGGAGGTTGAGGATGAGGAGGAGGGGTTGAGGAGGGGGGTTAAGGATGGGGGGTTGAAAAAAGAGGATGTGGGGGTTGAGGAGGGGTTGAGGATAAGGATGGGGGGGTTGAGGAGGAAGGATGAGGATGGGGGGCTTGAGAAGGGGGTTGAGGATGGGGGGTTGAGGAGGGAGGTTGAGGAAGGGGTTGAGGATGGGGGGTTGAGGAGGGAGGTTGAGGATGAGGAGGGAGGATGAGGGGTTTAGGAGGGGGGTTGAGGATGGGGGTTGAGGATGGGGGGTTGAGGAGAGAGGATGAGGATGGGGGTTGAGGAGGGGGGTTGAGGAGGGAGGATGAGGAGGGAGGTTGAGGAGGGGGTTGAGGATGAGGAGGGAGGTTGAGGAAGGGGTTGAGGATGAGGAGGGAGGTTGAGGATGAGGAGGGAGGTTGAGGAGGAGGTTGAGGATGAGGAGGGAGGTTGAGGATGAGGAGGGAGGTTAAGGATGAGGAGGGAGGTTGAGGAGTGGGGTTGAGGAGGGTGATAAGGGAGGGGGAGACATAGGGAAGGGAGAGGTTGGAAGAGACACAGGGAAGGGAGAGGGGAGAAGAGACACAGGGAAGCGAGAGGGGAGAAGAGACAAAGAGAGAGAGGGGGACACAGAGGGCACAAGAGGGACACAGGGGGCAGCACATTTCCCACCCTCGGCTTATACTCGAGTCACTCATTTTACCCAGTATTTTGTGGTAAAATGGGTGCCTTGGCTTATACTCGGGTCGGCTTATACTCGAGTATATACAGTATTTATTTTTTCTATATAATTAATATATATTTTATATATGTACTGCGTTGAGGTTGGAGAGGGTTCGAGAAGTGCAAACAATATATTTTTTCTTATTTTTTTTTGCATCAGGGGCCCCTATGCACTAGCTCCGCAAATCAATATTGCTTGGATAAAGATTAACAACCTCTGATACGTGGACTATACTACTCTGATGGCTGAAAGTGAGAAGGAATTAAAGGTCGTATTGATGAGGGTGAAAGAAGAGAGTGTAAAAACTGGCAAACAGCTATCTCAATTCCTGGCAAACAGATGGGAAAGAAGTGGAGGCAATAATAGATTTCTTTTCCTTGGTGACAAAAAAAACATATGGCAAGTATGGACAAGCTATTAAAGAGTAAAGCTTGCAGTACCAACAAAGGTACGAATTGTTAGAACTATTGTATTTCCAATAGTAGTATACAGATGTGAGAGCAGACCATACAGAAGGCGGAGCACAGTAGAATTGAAGTTGGAGAAAACTGGTAATTAAGCTGTTCACTGGAAGGATTTTTTTTTTATTGAATTTCAAGACATGTATAGGTAATCAACATACATTTTACATTTGGTTTGATCATGATTCTAGAGTTCAGATATTTTGGCCATATCATAGACAGAATTCCCTAGAGTAGACTCTGATGTTTAGAAAGCTTACAGGCAAACAAATAAGGGGACAGCAGCAGTGGGGGACGGAAAGATGAGGTTGTTGAGTCAATTAACATGAGCTTGAGGGAGGCTCTGCAAGTGCTCACAGGGATAAATTCTTATGTGTAAACTCAATCTCCTGCAAGACCAAAGAAAACCCTAACCAGAACACTTACAAGACATTTAAAGAGAGGAAAATTATCCTAAAGAAACTTTTCTCAGGCCTGCACATCCAATAATAATCAAGAACAATCAAATAAATCACAATTCTAATTACAAATACCTGCTCACACAATTAAATGCTGACACCCATGGCCAGATTTTTCATTAGGGCAACTAGGCAGCCACATAGGTGCACTTCCCTGTGAACTTCAAAATGTTCCTTGGCATAAAGAAATGAAAGAAAGTTAAAAAAAATAAACAGAACATTTACATGTTTCACTTTTATATGAAATTATTTTTCCTTTGGGTTTTCCATTTTCTTTACTAAGTCTGCTTCTTGCAGCTTCTGTTTCAACTGGGTGTTTCCTAGTTAACTAATGATCCAAATAAGAGCACAAGCTTTTGAAAAGAGGGACCAGTTAACAATTAGGCTTTTTTAACAATGTTGAAAACATACAGAATGATGTTATACAGAACATCTTGAAGACATAGATACAGGGTAATAAAGCAATAAAACCTTGCAGAGTGTGAGGACAGGATAGAATAAGGTATTCTATTACTTTGGAGATAAAAATGAATAAAGAATATAAATATATACATATACACCCTTATAAATACATTTACACACAAATATATATCCACATATATACAAATAAATATGCATACACATACATGTTGCTTATTTGCAAGGCTAGTTCTTCAAAAGAGATTATACATTTAAAGAGGCACTGCCATGGCCATACAATAGGGATTCATTTGTTTATTTAGTAAATGATTGTTAAAATATTATTTGATGAAGAAAAATTAAATGTAGCTTTGAAAACATATAAAACAAGTGTTTTGGAGTTCAGAACAGCCTTCTCTACATCCATTAATTTTGTAACAAGGTTTGAGAGAGGATTCCATTTATTTGGAAATATGGGCGTGCTCTCATTAGGTCTAACTGGATGGTCATTATTATACAAGGATATACCCTGTTGAGAAAGACGCTACAACAATCAGGCTTAGTAAATAAAATGGAAGCCTGCAGTAATGAAAAATTGCATATAATATGAAAAATTTACAAATAAAGCCCTGTTGTATGAGCACAAAAGTGGTCCTTTGGGTGCAAGACAATAAATATTTGAATACATGTATTTTATTACTAAATGTATTTGTTGTAAATTTTAGAATTGTTTTTATATTTAATTAGAAAAATGGAACTTGGTATGTTGATATTTGAATCAATAAATTAACATTTGCCAAAACTTCCTTTCTATGTTGCACATTTGTCTATTTTTTCTAACCTTTGTGTAAAACATGAAAGTGGTATGATGTTCCCGTGTGCAATAATGATTTTATTGTGTTCTCCTCCTCCTAAACACACAGTAAGGAGAGGTATGTTAATAACATCGCTCAGCCGTCATAATAAAATCTTCACACTTTTACAATCAGTAATTAGATTGTCAAGAAGGTAAAATATGATCACAGTATTACTAAGATTATGGTCTTGTTGGCAGATTAAAGGACACCATTTGTTTGGGAACAGAGTAAGGTTACAATTTAAAATGCCCAAACGTGACAACATTTTTTAGGAATTTAGAACAGTTTACAAATGAACTTAAGTTTCTATGTGAATTGTATTTGTTAATGATTTCTATTTCCATAAATACAGATATTAATTAAGGCCATGAACCCCAGAACATATCCATGTTTTATTAATTAAGTGCTTTTCTCTTATTAATATTTTATATAAAGAATTGTCTTAATCAAGCCACAATGTTACAACCTCATAATTCAGATTTGTTGTCAACTAATGTCCTCTCAGAAGGGTCAAGAGGTCTACCAGACCCCATTCTTCCTTCCAATGACAGGTACAAAAACACACCCTCATGATCAATCTCTGAAGAAGTGATCTATCAAATACACAGAGTCTTCTAAAATTCAGATTTTCTCTAAAAATAATTTATGCCCATGATTTCCATAGCTACTTATGTTGTTAAATGTATTACATACTTCACAAACTAGTGTCTCTTTCTTGAGCTACAGTGGCCTTTCAAGGCCAAAACCTTTTTTTGAAGTCCTGACAATGTCCCCACACTGTCTAAGAGGAAGATATAAGGCTGGGCTAGCAATTCTGTATGTATTAAATGTGGGTAGCGATAACATTTACAGCTTTATTAAATTGGTTCGGCAAATTTAAAAGGGTTCTATTCAAGCACATAGCATATTTACTTCTGTAAAAAAAATATGCTATGTGCTTAAATAGAGCCCTTATAAATTTGCTGAATCGCAATTTAATAAGGCTGTTAGTTTACATATTACCGTATATACTCGAGTATAAGCCGACCCGAGTATAAGCTGAGGCATCCATTTTACCACAAAATACTACTAAAATGAGTGACTCGAGTATAAGCCGAGGGTGGGAAATGTGCTGTCCCCTGTGTCCCTCTTGTGCCCTCTGTGTCTCCCTCTCTCTCTCCGTGTCTCTTCTCCCCTCTCCCTTCCCTGTGCCTCTTCTCCCCTCTCCCTTCCCTGTGTCTCTTCCAACCTCTCCCTTCCCTGTGTCTCTTCCCCCCTCCCTTATCACCCTCCTCAACCCCACTCCTCAACCTCCCTCCTCATCCTCAACCTCCCTCCTCATCCTTCCTCCTCAACCTCCCTCCTCATCCTCAACCTACCTCCTCATCCTCAACTCCCTCCTCATCCTTAACTCCCTCCTCAACCTCCCTCCTCATCCTCAACCTCCCTCCTCAACCTCCCTCCTCATCCTCCCTCCTCAACCCCCCTTCCTCACCCCCCCTCCTCAACCCCCCCATCCTCATCCTCTCTCCTCAACCCCCCATCCTCAACCCCCCATCCTCAACCCCCCTCCTCAACCTCAACCCCCCTCAACCCCCCTCCTCAACCTCAACCCCCCTCAACCCAACCCACCTCCTCCACCTCCCCCCTCAATCCCAACCCCCCTCCTCAACCTACCATCCTCAACCCCCCTCCTCAACCCCTCCTCCTCATCCTCAACCTCCCTCCTCATCCTCCCTCCTCATCCTCAACCCCCCCATCCTCAACCCCCCATCCTCAACCCCCTCCTCAACCTTCCTCCTCAACCCCCCCATCCTCAACCCCCTCCTCAACCCCCCATCCTCATCCTCAACCCCCCATCCTCAACCTCCCTCCTCAACCTCAACCCCCCTCCTCATCCTCAACCTCCCTCCTCAATCTCCCTCCTCATCCTCAACCCCCTCCTCAACCCCCCATCCTCATCCACAACCCCCCATCCTCAACCTCCCTCCTCAACCTCAACCCCCCTCAACCCCCCTCCTCAACCTTAACCCCAACCCCCCTCCTCAACCCACCATCCTCAACCCCCCTCCTCAACCCCTCCTCCTCCTCCTCAACCTCCCTCCTCATCCTCCCTCCTCATCCTCAACCCCCTCCTCAACCCCCCATCCTCATCCTCAACCCCCCATCCTCAACCTCCCTCCTCAACCTCAACCCCCCTCAACCCCCCTCCTCAACCTCAACCCCCCTCAACCCCAACCCACCTCCTTAACCTCCCCCCTCAATCCCCAAACCCCCTCCTCAACTTAAACCCCCCTCAACCCCCCTCCTCCACCTAAAACAGCCTAAATACCTCCCCCCTCTCCCCTCACTTACCTGCTTGTGCTCTGGTCTCCGCTCCTTGTCCCGGCGCCGGCGCACACGCGGCACCCGGTATATGCTAATGACGCGGCCGCATGTGACATCACTCACATGCGCGCCATCGCCGGGTCAAGGAGCGGAGGCCGGAGCACAAGCAGGTAAGTGAGGGGAGAAGGGGGAGGTATTTAGGGGGGTTTAGGTGGGGGAGGGGGGTTGAGGGGGGTTTAGGTTAAGGAGGGGGGAGGGAAAGAGACACACGGGGGGCTATAGACACACGGGGGGGGCTATAGACACGGGGGGTCAGAGACACACGGGGTGGGGGGGGTTAGAGAGACATGGGGGGGTTAGAGAGACACGGCTTATACTCGAGTATATACGGTATACAAAAAGACAATAACATTACCGGATAGTGCATCATTTTTCAAGAATATGTGTTCCTCTTTGGCTCTTTTAAATGTTGAAAGGTATATATATAGTACATCATAAAGTGTTAAGAACACATACAGACAAAAATTCCCACTGGCAAATTGAGCCAGCTGCTGCCCCTGAAAATGTGCTACCCTAGGCCTGGGCCTTGTTGGCCCAGACAATAATAGCATCACCGCACACAGGAGTAAAACTACAACAGATACTTAGCAATAAAAAAAACAATCTTAGTGAGAAAGGCCTCAAGCACCAGTTTAGTAGGAAAGAATTGCAGTGTTTGTTAAACCCTTGCACTTTGTTGAAGAACAATACACATTTATATTATTTAGTTATAACTAATTTCATTAATTAATTAATTTCATTAGTCTTTAATCTAGATGAATACATTAATTTTTCTAGTTTGAAGCAATGATTTTCTAGCATTTATACATCTTGCGTCAAACTTGTACATCAGAATTACACAAAAAATAGGTTGGACACACATACATCTATCTATGTCTGTGTGTCCTGTCTATCTATCAAGATAAAGTTTTATGTGTGGTAAGTTCTTTGCACCTAAAAAAATATGGAGGAGTATTTTAGTGAGGAGCAAAATGGCTGCTCATATACGAGTGGCAAAATAGAGCAAGTAATCCCAAATACAGTGCCTTGCAAAAGTATTCACCCCCTTGGCATTTTTCATGTTTTGTTGCCTCACAACCTGGAATTAACATGGATTGTTTGAGGATTTGCATCATTTAATTTACAGAACATGCCCAAAACTTTAAAGATTTTTTTTTATTGTGAAGCAAACAACAAATAGGACAATTTAACAGAAAAAGTCAATGTGCATAACTATTCACCCCCCTAAAGTCAATACTTTGTAGAGCCACCTTTTGCGGCAATCACAGCTCCAAGTCGCTTTGGATAAGTATCTATGAGCTTGCCACATCTTACCACTGGGATTTTTGCCCATTCCTCCTTGCAAAACTGGTCCAATTCCTTCAAGTTGGATTTAGGTCTGAGCTTTGACTAGGCAATTCCAACACATACATGTTTCCCCTTAAACCACTCAAGTGTTGCTGTAGCAGTGTGTTGCATTGTCCTGCTGGAAGGTGACCAGAGCACCTTCCTCCATACAGTTTGGGAGTCTCCCACATGCCTTTTCACCAACTCAAAATGTGCTATTTTGTTTTTTGCTGAAAGTAATGGCTTTTTTCTGGCCACTCTGCCATAAAGCCCAACTCTATGGAGCGTACGGCTTATTATCATCCTATGTACAGATACTCCAATCTCTGCTGTGGAACTCTGCGCCTCCTCCAGGGTAACCTTAGGTCTCTGTGCTGCCTCTCTGATTAATGCCCTCATAGCCCGGTCAGTGGGTTTTGGTGGGCGGCCATCTCTTGACAGGCTTGCTTTTGTGTCATGTTCTTTCCATTTGGTTATGATAGATTTGATGGTGCTCCTGGGGATCATCAAAGATTTGGATATGTTTTTAAAACCTAACCCTGACTGGTACTTCTCAACAACATTGTCCCTTACTTGTTTGAAGAGTTCCTTGGTCTTCATGGCAGTGTTTGGTTAGTGGTGCCTCTTGCGTAGGTGTTGCAGCCTCTTGGGCCTTTCAAAAAAGGTGTGCATATGTATTGACAGATCATCTTAGATTGCACACAGGGGGACATCATTTCACTAATTATGTGACTTCTGAAGGTAATTGGTTAAGCTACATAACAAAGGGGGTGAATACGTACGCACATGCCAATTTTCAGTTTTCTATTTCTAAAAAATTGTTTTATGTATATATTTTTCTCATTTCACTTCACCAACTTAGACTATTGTGTTCTGATCCATCACATGAAATTCAGATTAACAAAACATTGAAATTAAGGCTGTAATGTAGCAAAATAGGTAAAAAGTCAAGGAGGGCTGAATACTTTTGTAAGGCACTGTATATCATATGTTTCGCTAATAGGTTTATAAAAAGTGTAGAGTAGATTAATTTTGATTTAAAGCAAGAAAATTTTTCCATAGTTCAGAGGTCCTTTAATGTTTTAAATATTCAATCAAGTGTCATAAACTTGCAACTGTAATGGAAAAACTGACATTGTAGGTAATCGTAAAGTATGTAGATTCCACTTCAATTAGATGTCAATTTCTTGCTTGAGATGAGTCAGAGATTCTTCTGAGAACACATAAATCTTCAGTCTGTCTGTACAATTGTCTATGAACATTGCCATAGAACTACTGTATAAAGTTTGGGCGAAACAGTGACGTGCTGCTTAGTGTATAAACTTATTACATTTGTTTACACCAGTATTTTTTATTATAAATATGTTAAACAGTTAAAGTCTTTAATCTAGATGCATCTTGTTGGGTTTAAATATGCCAACTCTGTTTACAAATGGCCATTCTAATAGATGAGAATATTTATTAAAGGTATATCTAATTTTCCCTGTTCTTACCTTTTTCTAATCTAACACATGTGGCTTATATCAGAAACAAACATTACATTGACTCATTCTATACACATACAGATGTATTTTATTTAAAAATAAAACTTGTTTTCCATACCCAGAGATGCTTACATAGTCACAGTGAACCTCCCAATAGAAACACTGCATTTGGGTACGGATTTTAACACTTTACTAACCTTCAAGCCAGCAGCAGCTCAATGTAGAGATCTACAGATCAGTGTCTGGCTCCTACTGCAGGGGATTACATATGCCATGATTCCTTCCTGCATAAACTAAAATCACTGACTCCAATTACAATGCGATCCAAGAGAACTTGGTTTGCTTTTATATAGCCCACAAGTTTTCTATTTATGGCGTCTCATCTGTTTCTACCAAAGACGAGAAAATCAGCTACTGCAATTTAGTTGAGCCTTTTTAAAATGTATCAATTGTTGAAGAGGAAAAGTGGAAAATCTCAGGAGCCTGATGTCCAACATTTTTTTTTTATTCAACTAATGTGAAGCTCAACAAACCCAGGAGCTAACCAATGTATTCTAATTTTTATGGAACCAGTGAATGAAGTAACAAAGAGAAGAGGGGTGGGGAGAGATAGCGCACCAATTCCTAGTGCAAAATAACCAAGATATTGTAATCCCAAACCCTTGTTCACAGAGATCAGTAGGTAAAGCTCTCACCATTTATAACCTCAGTCTATGAGGTATATTATAGACTTCCCAACACGTGTTGGCTGATAGGTTGGTACTTCTTTCCTCCATGAACGTCTTATCTCATATTCTTCCAATAGAGTGTGGGTATTAGGGTTATATATATGTGTACTTTTCAGAGCATGGGAAATATTACAACACTATCAATACATAGTGGTACCCGAATATAAATATTTGCTTGGGTTCAATATATCCCCTCTGGAGTAATAGGTGTCTTTAATCAAAATACTACATAAAACATGGTCAATCTTGTAAATATTCAATTTATTCAATGTTTGTAAAAAATGTAAATATAATAAAATCGGTTCAATAGCGAAAAATAAGACTAAAAATAGCAAATTATACAGTAACTCTAATGTTATTAAAAAAAAAAAAAAAAAGATAGTAAAAATACAGATCAGATGCGTTTTGCCACTTTTATCCTGTGGCTTTTTGAATCAAAAATACCTTAATGATATGATAAACCGTAAACCATGCAATCGTAAGTAGCATTTCAGAGCATGATCATGAAGCAAGACTGTAACTACCGATTTAGTAACAGCCAATAGTAAATCAGACCGTCATCATTACGTCAGTAAAACATGGATGTTAAATGTCAATCAATTAGCGTTTAGAAGTCCGATATGTGATCGGGCTCGCAATCCCACAATGTACAAAATAATAAAAATGAATGCCGATAATGTTCTAGTAAATGTGGGTGGCCTGATATGTATTAAATCATTGATTGCCGAGATTAAGATGCAAGGGGACTACACATCCCATGATTTCTTCCTACACAAAGTGCCATCATTGATTCTCATAATGTATTAAAATGTATCAGCTGCTTGTGATTAGCCAAATGGAAGTATGAATGTTATGCTAATTTTACCAGGGGTGTCAAGGGGTGTTAACTCACAAAAGTAACTGCTGGCAAACTCAAGAGATTTATCAAACATCAGGGTGAGTTTATTAATCTTTATTTTGGTATTTTTTCATGCAAAAATGTTTTCATACACTACTCTATCAGATGCATTTATAATCCAGGAAACTTAAATATGGCTTTATGTGAGAATACTCCCTAAACATAGTTACATAGATATGAAGGTTTGATAAGCGGCTTGCATGAACTAAAAAGCTCCTCCAGTCAGCCCATTATATCTACCAAAAAAGTTTATTTTGATTAATCTTCATACTTGTCTCAGGTAAGCTTACTTTTCTTCTCTAGTATTCCTTAAAAACATTTTTTAGACAAGAGATGGACAACTCCAGCACTCAAAGATGTATATGAATTTGGATGTTCAGGATATGCTTTTTGAGTACAGGTGGATTATAGTACAGTTCAATAATCTTGATTTATTTAACTGTCTGTGCAGAACTTACCATAAGGCAGAGAAGGCAGCTGCCTAGGGGTGACGTCATGCAGGGGCACCATGGGTTTGCACTTAAAAAATTTTAAAATATTCCTAAATGCTTTTGTGGCTTTTTGACCCATCAGTATGGAGTACTTTTGGGACAGGAATAGCGAATTGTCTATCTGATTGAATACACTGTGCTGCCTACATAGGCACTTTATTTCTTGTCTGCGCAGCATGCTGGGAGGTATAGTCTTGTTCTGATATCAACCACAACCCTCACAGTATCAAGGACAGTAAGGTCAGACAGTCTGAGGAGAGCCAGAGATGCAAGAATTTCTATATGGGACGTGAGATTCTTAGTTTTTTTTAGTAATAGTGCAGACGTGAAAAATTGGAAATAATTTCAGACCCTGTTGTAATCCTATATCTGCCAGTGCATACAACAGAGCAGCTCTGGAAAGGAAAATATGAATAAAAAATATACTATTCTGGCAGTTAAAGGGTTAAAAAAGTGGTGATATATTGTACTATCCGGAAAATCTGCTATGTATATTTATAACGTTAGTATGACAATATTTTACCAGTTATGTTTTATCTTATTATTGTTATGTTAATATTTATGATATTACTAGTAAATTGCCCATCTCCTCCCCCCCTTTACGTCCCCAGTGTCTCTTTCCCCTCTTTCCTTCCATGTCTCTTTCCCTCCTTCCCTCCCCAGTGTCTCTTTCCCCCTTCCCTCCCCTGTGTGTCTTTTTCCCCCTGTGTGTATCTTTCCCCCCTTCCCTTCCCTCCACAGTGTCTCTTTCCCTTCCCTCCCCAGTGTCTCTTTCCCCTTCCCTCCCTCTCCTGTATGTCTCTTCTTCCCTTCCCTCTCCTATGTCTCTTTCCCCACATCCCATGTGTGTCTCTTATCCCCCTTCTGTACCCTGTGTGTCTCTTTCCTTCCCTCCCCTGCGTGTCTCTAATTCCCTCCATTTTGTGTCTCTTTCCCCCTCCCCTCCCCTCGGCCAAGTGTCTATTTCTTCCCCCTCCCCTCCCCTGTGTGTCTCTTTCCTCACCCTCCACTGTGTGTCTCTTTTGCCCCCTTCCCTCCCCTGTGTGTTTCTTTTGCCCCCTCCCTCCCCTGTGTGTCTCTTTCCCCCTTCCCTCCCATGTGTGTCTCTCCCCCCCCCCCCTTCCCTCCGCTGTGTGTCTCTTTCTCCCTTCCCTTCCCTGTGTGTCTCTCTCCTCCCCCTTACCTGCCCGTCACAAAATGACGTTCAATACAAATTGAAACCATAGCATATACATATATATATATATATATACACACACACATAGGTTGCCATATAGACATATATATCCTGTCCTGCAAGTAGAGTTGAATTATCACTCCAGATTTTTTTGGCTCCTACTCCCATGTATCCAGTATATGCTTTCTCCAACATAATAGTGTAGGTATGCAACAAAACAGTTTTATGAGCCAAAGACTGTATGACAGTATAAGCCACTAATCATGTAATGGCAGAGCTTGCATTGTATTCAGGTGACTGAGTGAACAGTGATTCCCTCACTTCTGTATTCAGCACTGACAACATTATGGACCTGAAGGTATACAGATTTCCATAAGTAACAGGGGGAAGTCACGATTATCTCATGGTCACCTCATTGGCATCTCTCCGAGTTTGCCATTCACAAAAGGCATCATTAGGCAACATTGTACTCAAAAACCTTGAGGTTACCTTGAGCTTGGGCTCTAGTGACACATCCATTTCCTCATTAAATTGGATGGAAAAGCCCTCAATCTAACTCATCCTTTATGAGTCATTTTATTTATGGCTGTGAGAAGTGTTTCCAGAGGGTGTAAATGCAGTAAGGTACAGACAGTAGTTAACATGGTAACCTGTGTGTATAAGGTCAACAAACATTTAACTTTTTTTTTATGTATGTTTTTGTGAAAGCAAGAACAGGTAGAAATACAAACAGCATGCATTTCATAGGATATAGGTAATAAAGTAATGTGTTATTTTTATATTATAGCTATTCATCCAGCAAAAAGGACACAGCATCGTTTTGTTGCTACATATATTTTGATTGATTCTTACAAATTCAGACAAAACACAACATGGCAGACACTTGTAGTTGGTTGATAGTAGCCCCAGTATAACAATGTCTATGACATTTATTATAGTTCCCTTCCAGATATCCATACTGTACTTAAAACCTTGTAACTCTCTTTTGTTAAATAATGTACCATTTAGGAATTACATTTTCAAAACTGAAGTTTATTATATACTAGCGAATTGCCCGTCAAAAAATGACGGCAATGAAATTGTAAGGTAGCTAATGTTGTTTGGTGTGTAATAGTAAAGATATAATACATTAATAAATGAATATACTTTACCTATTTGGAAGCATTGTGTTGAAGAGATGTGAATGTGTGTTGACATTGCTGCAGCATTAGTGTTGTGGAGCTGCTCTCTAAGCGTGCTGAATGTGTGCAGTGTAATACTGTGCGTGCGCGAGTCGAAACCGTACGCGTAGTGTCGGAATTCCGCATTTGCGTGAAATGGCGGTTTATGTGTGTTGTGCGTCTTTGCGTATTGTCCGTTGTTGGTTTGTAGTTGTTTTCGAGTTTCGTGTGGTGTTTTGCGAGTGTGGTGTGGTGTTTTACGTCTGGAGAGTGCTGTAGCCTCGTTTTCGTTTTGTCCGTCGGCCATTTTTTCTCTCGCTTAGCGATTTTATTAGTGTCTAAAGTGTTTTATTTTTATTTAAATGAAGGTGTAACTTGTTTTTTTGAGGTGCTGGATGGTTCCTCTTGCTGTAGGTAATCTTTTTATGTGTGTGTTGTGTGTATTTATTGTGTTTTAAATGTTTGTATGTCGGCGTGTTGCGTCCGATGTTTGCGAGGTCGTAATGTGTGGTAACGTGTTTCGTAGGTTGTTTGCGTTCCTCGTAAAATTTAGCGAGTGTCGTAATTTGTGTGTCGTGTTTTTTGAGTAGCGACGTGAAGTTTGCGATGGTTTGAGGCCCTTGCCCAGTGACCTCGCCAGCAACTGAGGCCCTCGCTTAGCGAAGGGCCTCAGTTGCTGGCATGGAGCGCCTTCGGCGCTCCATGCCAGCAACTGAGGCCCTTGCCCAGTGACCTCGCCAGCAACTGAGGCCCTCGCTTCGCGAGGGGCCTCAGTTGCTGGCATGGAGCGCCTTCGGCGCTCCATGCCAGCAACTGAGGCCCTTGCCCAGTGGCCTCGCCAGCAACTGAGGCCCTCGCTTCGCGAGGGGCCTCAGTTGCTGGCATGGAGCGCCTTCGGCGCTCCATGCCAGCAACTGAGGCCCTTGCCCAGTGACCTCGCTACGCGAGCCCGCAAGCGTGAGCAACGACCCGTACGCTCACAACTATATATGTGATACTAGCGAATTGCCCGTCAAAAAATGACGGCAATGAAATTGTAAGTTTGCTAATGCTGTTTGGTGTGTAATAATGAAATATGTAATACATTAATAAATGAATATACTTTACCTATTTTGAAGCATTGTGTTGAAGAGCTGCAATCTGTTTTGATGTTGCTGTAGCATTAGTGGTGTGGAGGTGCTGTGTGAGCGTGATGAATGTGTGCAGTGTAATACTGTGCGTGCGCGAGACCAAACCGTTAGCGTAGTCGTGTACTTCCGCATTGGCGTAAAATGGCGGGTAATGTGTGGTATGCGTCTTAGCGGAATATCCGTAGGTCTTTTTTGGTGTTTTGCGAGTTTCTTGTGGTGTTTTGCCAGTTTCTTGTGGTGTTTTGCGAGTTTCTTGTGGTGTTTTGCGAGTGTGTTGTGGTGTTTTGCGTGTTTAGAGTGCTGTATCCTCGTTTTCGTTTTGTTCGGCGGCAAATTTTTCTCTCGCTTAGAGAATTTTTTAGTCTTTAAACTCTTTTATTTTCAGTTAAATGAAGGTGTAAGTTGCTTTTTTGAGGTCCTGGATGCTCCCTTTTGCTGTAGGTAAGCTTTTTATGTATGTGTTGTGTGTATTTATTGTGTTTGAAATTTTTTTATGTTCGCGGGTTGTGGCCGATTTTTGCGAGGTCGTAATGTGTGCTAACGTGTCTTGTATGGTGTTTGCGTTTGTAGCCTCGTTTTCGTTTTGTTCGGCGGCCATTTTTTCTGTCGCTTAGCAAATTTTTTCGTGTCTAAACTCTTTTATTTTGAGTGAAATGAAGGTGTAAGTTGATTTTTGAGATCCTGGATGCTCCCTCTTGCTGTAGGTAAGCTTTTTATGTATGTGCTGTGTGTATTTATTGTGTTTAGAATTTTGTAATATTCGCGAGTTGCGTCCGAGTGTTGCGAAATCGTAATGTGTGTTAACGTGTCTCGTATGTTGTTTGCGTTGCGAGGTAAAGTTTGCGAGGGTCGTAGTTGGTGTGTCGTGTAGTTTGCGTTGCGACGTAAAGTTTGCGAGGGTCGCAGTTGCTGACAAGGAGCTCCTTTGGTGCTCCTTGCCAGCAACTGAGGCCCTCGCTACGCGAGCCCGCAAGCGTTAGCAACAACTCGTACGCTCACAACTATATACAGTATGTGATTACCAATTATAAAATTGTGTGTTAGGAAATGGCCAGGACTCTTCTTGAAGCATAAGGAAATTAGCACTGAAACACCATACCAAATGGTTATAGCTAGAAAACCTGACCACCATAGTAGCTTCATTTAAAGGACCACTGTAGTCAAAAAATCTCTAGCATGCCTCCAAAAGATTACATTTTAAACATTACAGACATTATTTTGTATGAGAAATAATTGATATACATCAGACTAAAATTACATTAAATATAGACAGTGTGGAATGGTTTTCTCATCTAACAATTAACGCTATACCATGGGGGTTCTTAAAGCACCCCATGGTACTTAAAATTAATCCCTAGTTTTATGGGGCCCATGGTATGCTAAAAGAAAAATTACACTATATAAAATAAAAACACCTGTATGGATAAAAATTCACACTTATCAACCCTAAATGCCTATTCAGCGATGATCAGTGATGCCCTGGTCCTCAATCTTCTGCCCTGGATCAAATGGGCTATGCATCTTGATTAAAGAAATCAGTGCTTTTCTGTCTTGACTGAAGCCAGAGATCCTTGGAGCCTCATTCAACTGCTCCGATTTAGAGATCCGGGCTCGCAACTGGAGGTCGCAAGTTATTTTGCTATTTAATTGGCAAATAGTTGCGGCCTCCGATCGAGTTACTGGCTCCGACCTGCGATTTATAGCAATCCATTGCAATTTTAAATATTGCAAATGAATGCCCTCCAAACCTTTGATCTTGCACTGTTGCAAGGCTAAAATTGCAAATCGCTATTCAATTGCCCCGATTCCCCTTTCCTAACTACTCCGTCAAGCACGCAAATTCCCAAAATCTAATCACAAGTTAATGGTACCAAGGAGGTCGGGCAAGGGCTTGAAAAGCCCTTACGTATGCACCCTCAAAATATCCCCACTACTCCTAACCTTCCCCAATTCTAAATTAAGCCCCTATGATGCAGGGGTTCCGATCAGGACCCCCACAGGGTTCCCCTCCAGCGGTGTCCTTCGATGCCCTGGTCTGCAGTCTTCTATTGCAAGAAAGGCCCCTCCAACAATGTCCCGAATCTGAGCGTTCTGGTTGGCTGAAATATGATTGACGGTTATATCAGCCAATCACAATGGGATACACCCCTGTATTCAATTCTGATTAGCTGAAATCTGATTTTCAGCCAATCAATTTAGGTTTTTGATATCGGAACATGCACAGGAACCTCCATTTGCGGCGGGGAGCTCCTCAGTGGAGGAGCTCCAATAGTATTTGTTTTTTTAGGAACGTCAGGATTTTTTTGGGAGGGGCCACGCCTGGGCTGGAGGACTGAAGACCGGGGCATCGATGGACACCGCTGGAGGGGCATTTTGGACAGGTCAGTAGACAATTAACGCTTTTTTTATTACAGTTTGACAATATATGTTTATTTACTGAAATGTTCTGTCTTTTGTTACAGGACATCTGGACATTGTTGGAGGGGCCTTTCCTGGCATAGAATACTGAAGACCAGGGCATCACTGGACACCGCTGGAGGGGCATTTTGGCCAGGTCAGTGGACTAATTAACGCTTTCCTTTTAACAGGTTGTAAGTTTCTTTTTTCTTTTTCTTTTTTCTCATTCATCTTTTATTAAGTATTCTTTGAAATCGTGACAGAGTATAAAGTACATCCACAGTGTTTCTGTAACTACCATAAACATATTTAGCTTTCTTAATACAGAACCATAAGATGAAGAAAAGCAAATCAAAACCCACATAAACACACCAAAGCCTTTGACTACATGGAAAGGTGTATGCCTCGCCATTGCCACTTAAAGCGCATCTCTTTAAAGAAGCGTATAACCTTCCACTCTAACACGCCTATCACCTCTCTCCTCTCACCCTCTTTTACCACTCACTATACCTTAGATTGTAAGTCTGCGAGTTTCTATACTAAGTACTTTGGGAATGCAACATGGACATTGGATTCCTAGCTCAAAGATGGGGCCCTCCTTGCTTGACAGGTTGCCCCCCCAAAAAAAAAAAAACATTCTGATCCCTTACCCCCCACCGCCCACAGGTCCCCCATTCTGTTCTCCTACCACCAACATAAATTGTGTCACTGAAACAACACACTTCAGAATATTAAGACAACTGCTAGATTTCTTTTCATGCATGGATAAGCACTAAGCACTGTGAAAATAAGAAAATCGACAGTGTTTTGCAATCCAGCATCATTGGCGTGAACCTAATGTGACAAATGGCTGAGTTCCAATATGGATAGCATTCAGTAGTCCTAATACTATTACTATTTTCTCAATTACACAAATCCAGTGTCTTATTAGATCCAGATTAAAATGGGACAGGACACAAAAATAGATTATCTAGAGCTGAATTGGCTCAGTTTGCAAGAATGTGTCTTGGATTTAAACACCTAAAAACAATAATAAATATCCTGATCTTACCAATATCCCAAAGAATTAATCACAAAACACTGGAGAAAAAAAAAGAAAAAAAAAAAGGTGTTAACCTTTAAAGACCTCCATGTCGCAGGATTCTTTTTTAGGCGGGAATCAGGGGTTTTCAGGGGAGGGAATCCTGGGGTTCTCTTCTGTGCATGGGAAGAGGGAATCTCCATGGTTCCTTTCATTGTGTTGGATGGGGGAATCCCCAGGGATCCCCCATTTAATGTACTTTAAATGGAGGAATCCAGGGGGTCCTGGGGCTCATAAGGGGGAAGGGGTACTAGGGATGGATCCTTGAGATCTCCCAAGTATGTTTGATGTTTAGTGCTTTGGTGGGAACTAATTTTCAGAGGCATTTTTCTGCCTCTACGGGTCGTCATCAGTACACGTACGATTGGGGAGGAAAAAGGGGCTTACACACAGTAAGTTACTTGTGTGAAGCACCGGTATATCCGATTGGGATGGTTTGGAGGAAAATTTGAATGTGACAACTAGCCCATACTTGCCAACACATCTAAATTTACTCTATTCAGAGCTGCCTTTACACAGCACTGAATTTTAGCTGGATTTGGATCAATAGGTTTGCAAGTTACAAGTCAAGATGGCACATAACTGCCAAAGGATCCAATTGTATAAGAGTACCTAGTATTTATTTCACAGTATGGAGCCTGTATTGTCACTAGATATACCAAATGGTTTGCGGTGTGTGAGATGTATAAGAATGTGGAGGAACATGTATTGACTGGGCCTAAAGCAGCAGAAGTCCACAAGGATATCTGGTATATGGTAACTTTAATATCTATGAAGTCTCTTGTAGCTTAAGTAGCATTTTACAAAACACCAAATATTTTTTACTGTTATTTTACAGCTACAACTATGACTCACTGTCTGTATTCTGATAAGATAACCTGGATTGCCCAGAGAGGTCAGCTAGGAAAGTGATGAGCAAGTTTACCCAGCAGGCGTGTGCATGAGTCAGGTTTTCATAGCACATACTTTCCTTATTCACAGTGGCTGCTGTCAGATTATAATAGAACATTATGTATTACCTGGCCTCAAATTGTATGTAAAGTACCGGTATCTCTTCCCTGAAGCAGTAAATAGTAAAATATTACATGGAAGGAAATATATGTACAGTACCTCCTTGTGTCAGACAGCCTCTAGCAAACTGTAAATTATATATTGAATGGCAACTTTAAGGTGGCTTTGTACTGACCCCAATTTTACTCTATCCAGTGGGGATGGAGGGGTGTTTTTTCATCATACACTATTAGACTTTTAGGTTTCTATCAATATATTTATAACATGTTCTGTGATGAACTGAGAGTGCCCCTCCTGCTCTCAACCATATAAATGGCATGTTGTTTGGCAAGGAAGACCCCTGCAATGACACTGTTAGTTATTGGTTTTGTATGTGTTTAAACTGTACAGTAAATACAGTATTTTATATAGTAGTTTACTTTGTCTTATTGCAGAAGAAAGTAAAATGTATGTGTAACAGATAATTAGTGCCTTGTTTAACATTGTTGATTATTTAATAGGATAGTGATGGCCACCTAGAAAGATTATCTGGATTCTGTGTGTGTTGATAACTATTAACTCCCTTTTTTGTTATAGGATATTATATTGAACTGCCTATGCTATATTATCTTGTTAGCTTCTGTATAAAAGCCCTGCATTGTGACAAAAACATGTGAAATATCTAGCTATGGACTAGGATACAAGCTTCAGACTGTATTTCTTTGTTCTTGTGCGATTATAGTTCTTTTTATAATTCTTTTATTATTTTGGCGTAGGGCTGAGAGCCCTCATCCTTCCAGTCAGACAAGGTGCATATGGTCCCCACAAAGAGATTCTTACAGCATTATATGATATGCTATGTTTTCAAATTACTGAGCTTTAGTAACTATAAAAATTATTTCTGAAAAGGTTTTGTGTTGGACAGCATGGGCAGTTACAGTGGGGGGAAAAAGTATTTGATCCCCTGCTGATTTTGAACGTTTGTCCACTGACAAAGAAATGATCAGTCTATAATTTTAATAGTAGGTGTATTTTAACATTGACAAAACAAAACAAAAAACAGCAAGAAAAACGCATGTCAAAAAAGTTATAAATTGATTTGCAGGTCAGTGATGGAAATAAGTATTTGATCCCCTATCAATCAGCAAGATTTCTGGCTCCCGGGTGTCTTTTATACAGGTAATGATCTGAGATTAGGAGCACTCTCTTAAAGGGAGTGCTCCTAATCTCAGCTTGTTACCTGTATAAAAGACACCTGTCCACAAAAGCAATCAATCAATCAGATTCCAAACTCTCCACCATGGCCAAGACCAAAGAGCTGTCCAAAGATGTCAGGGTCAAGATTGTAGGCCTACACAAGGCTGGAATGGGCTACAAGACAAATGCCAAGCAGCTTGGTAAGAAGCTAACAACAGTTGGTTCAATTATTCGCAAATGGAAGAAACACAAAAAAACTGCCAGTCTTCCTCGGTCTGATGCTCCATGCAAGATCTCACCTTGTGGAGTTTCAATGATCATGAGAACGGTGAGGAATCAGACCAGAACTACACAGGAGGATCTTGTTAATGATCTCAAGGCAGCTGGGACCATAGTCACCAAGAAAACTATTGGTAATGCACTACGCGGTGAAAGACTGAAATCCTGCAGCGCCCGCAAGGTCCCCCTGCTCAAGAAAGCACATGTACAGGCCCGTCTGAAGTTTGCCAATGAACATCTGAATGATTCAGAGGAAAACTGGGTGAAAGTGTTTTTGTCAGACCAAAATCGAGCTCTTTGGCATCAACTCAACTCGCCGTGTTTGGAGAAGGAAGAATGCTGCCTATAACCCCAAGAACACCATCCCCACTGTCAAACATGGAGGTGGAAACATTATGCTTTGGGGGTGTTTTTCTGCTAAGGGGACAGGGCAACTGCACTGCATGAAAGGGACCATGGACTGTCAATTCTTGGGTGAGAACCTCCTTCCCTCAGCCAGGGCATTGACAATGGGTTTTGGATGGGTATTCCAGCATGACAATGACCCAAAACACACAGCCAAGGCAACAAAGGAGTGGCTCAAGAAGAAGCACATTAAGGTCCTGTAGTGGCCTAGGGAGCTGAAGGTTTGAGTTTCCAATCAATTTATAACTTTTTTGACATGCATTTTTCTTGTTTATTTTTTTGTTATTCTGTCTCTCACTGTTAAAATACACCTACCATTAAAATTATAGACTGATCATTTCTTTGTCAGTGGACAAACGTTCAAAATCAGCAGGGGATAAAATACTTTCCCCCCCCCCACTGTAAATACATTGGACATATATATATTAATAAAATTGTAGAATCACTTTGTTGTGCTAATATGATATTTTGATTAATCTTAATTTTAGAAAATTAAGATACTACTAAAGTGAAATGAGTAAGGATTCTTAGACATAATGATAGCATGAGAAAACAATGATTGTATATCTTTATTAAATGACTGCATGGCAAAGCCACACTTCAGAGCAACAGATGATTGAGCTACTCATATATAGGAAAGGCTGTTTTTAGAACTAAAATATATACATTGGTATGTTGTTTAATAATAACACAACTTTCTTGCATTGTATCCCCACTTCCTAGGTGTTTCACGGCAGGGTCTAGACAGGCAGGCACAATCCAAGATGGATATGAGTGTCCCAAAACTCCAAACACATAACCATTACCGATGGCCGGATTATCCATTAGGCCAACTAGGCAGCCGCCTAGGGGTGCCTCCCTATGAGGTGCTCCATTGTTTTTTCATAGGCTGGCTACAAGGGGGTAACCACCTAGAAAAAGAGAGTTACAACAGGAAAAGGAACTTACACGCACAGAAAAGGCAAAAATTGGTCCGTGTATAACCTGTGTACTCACTCACAGGGGCTCCTCCACTTCACTGCCTAGGGGCTCCAAAAAGGTAGATTCAGCCCTGCTACTACCCCTTCTGAGTCCACTGCGAAGAGGCCTATAGAGCATAAGGGAATGGGGGTAAAAGTCCATTCCTCAGCTTCTGGAACCACTGCTCTCTTTCAGAATACTACCATGCATAATTTCAAAATTACAATGAGGAGGAAAACATTATCTAATTATGTAAATTTAATAGTCAGTTATTATAGGTTCATGTGTGTAGCATACAAAACATCTCTATACTGTCTTTTCTCTGAAAATAGATAAAACAGTCACAGATAAAACATTTGAAATTTTACTATTTATAAATAAATACTCACTATGGTCAAAATAAATTTTACAGATATACATCATATTAAGGTATTGGTTTCAGCTAACAACACTTTGACAGCCCATGCTATTAGCAACTCTGATATGGTCAGCAGAGTGATGATTTGATTCAGTGCAAATATTGCAAATGGAAGAAGTACAAATACATTAGTTTCAATATACACAGGATTGTCTATATATTAACAGTATTCATGCACCATCCATATATTGATCAACTTCTTATATGGAACACCATTTTCCATGCATTATAAAACATGTTTTAAATATTACAAAAAGGTTCTTTCACATGAAAACATATTAAGTAAAACCTGTTTAAACACACTAGAAACTAACAAGAAATGCACAGAGCATATAGTAGTAGGTAGGTCTCATTGGCTGACAAGTATTAACGATACAACTTTATTACTGCTCCTTGGCTGACAGGGGCAACCCCCCAGAGCAGTCAAACATAGGCATCAGTTTATTGTGCTCAGAAAGCATTATCTAAAAAAGTAAAAAACACTGTGACATTTACAAATACCCTTTTTTGGACGCGACAACAAAAAACGATTTCCCTTGCACTTTAAAGTTAAGCAGTTCTGCACTGGATCAGAAGATACCAAGTGGCAGACTGGAACCAGTGGAAGCATGAGGAATATGGAATGTTTCAGATGAATTAATCTCCTTCCATTTTTGTGTCCACATATTGGAAATGAGCTCCATCACACAGCACCAGCTGAGGACACTTTCTTCTCCACACACTGAAAGAGTCTACTTGCCCAGGCCAGCTGGGCAGCCTTATTCGTTTCACACAGCAGAAATCCTCTGCAAGGGCCATCTGGAAGTCACGTGATGTTGACTGACCCCAAGGATTGGAAGACATAGTTTCTCCAAGAAGCTCACCAACATGGAAGAGGGTGTGTCCCCTGAAATAGTTCAGGCAATCCAGGGAGAAGTGGGAAGACTCTAAGAGCAAAATAAAGATTTGTTTAACATTCGCAATCAGTGGATTTCTACAGTGATGTGATAAAGTGTGTATTGATTTCTCTGAAGACAATTTGCACTTATTTGATGGTTAATTGGTAAAAAACAGATTGTAAAAATGGTAGCCTTGAAGGGATATGTATGTTATAGACAACTATGAATATACAGTATATAATTTGTAGATAAACAGATCTTACAGGTTTATGATACACACAGTCTTCTTCCCAGCACAATTTGAGCTGCTCCTTCGTGCCAACTGGCTGCTCAGAATTTCTGGGTAGGACGCTGTGGGCCCTATTAAATTGTCAAAATCGCAATTACTGAAGCCCGTAATGTAGCCTGCAAAAGTTACTGATATTCAATTGGCCTCTTCTGGCTACCCGCAATCTATTTGCGAGCTACAGGCTGAAAATTCCTGCAATTGTCAAAATTGTAACTATGACCCATCTAAACCTTTGATCTTTCAAGCCCACAAATGTTACAATCACTAAAATCGCAAATTGCGATTTAATTGCAACAATTCCGGAAGCCCTCAATTGCCTTCAAACCTGTAAATGGCAAATGTAGCAAAAAAATTCTACGAGTGCTAGAGAGGACTCCAAGGGGGTGAAAAACCCTTTCTTGACACTATAACAGCCAATATAAAAACTAATTGATTGACGTTTAAACGCCATGTTTTACTGATGTCATGATGACGGTCTAGTTTACTATTGGCTGTTTACGGTTACATGGTTTACGGATTTGGCTTTCAGCCATGTAATTGCAGGCTTGTTCAATTAAAATTGATCTGTAACTATTGCAATTTTATTTGGAATTTAATAGAGCCCTGTATATAGTTACTGCACCTCCACCCTTTTAAAATTACAACCCTTGCCGTGTTGTGATGTAGGACTGTGATCTTTGATCTAACTTATCAGTACAGCCAAGAAGAGGCGTAAAGGGTCTCTGTCACCCCAAAACCAGGTTGTTGGGATTTTTTTAGGTCATTCCTCAACAGCATGAAAACTATACATAGTATTAGCCATATTTTTGTAGTTAATACATTCTTGAGTAGTTATTAAGCTGTATTTTTAAGCAAATGAGCAGCTATCATAATAAATATACCTCCAGTGTTATCATGGAATTAGATCCCCACCACCACCCTTATCAAGATCTCTGACATGCAAATTTGCATATTGAACTGTACATTAGCATAAATGATTTACTGAAGAGAAAAAAAGTCTAATCCAATATAGAGGCCATTTTAAAGCTTTTAGTCTTAATCAGATTTATTGGTTACACAATCATAATTAAATGGACATGGAAGGTTTCTGAATTTCATTAGGAATATATTATACCTATGTATCTCTTTACTTCTGAGTATTTTATTTTACCAAGAATTTCTTTAAAACTTTCATTTTTGTGTGTGTGTGTATATATATATATATATATATATATATATATATATACACACACACTCATGTACACCCACACTTATAGCCGTAGACTGGAGAAGAATTCATCTAGATCACCCATCAGATGGGAACCATACATGTAGGATGGGGAACTATACACAAGGATGGCCAAAACTCCCAGACATTACAAATGGGTCTTTCGGAAGAAAAGCATTGTCAGTTGTTTGTTGTTGTTACTCCTCGATGCCTGTGGCCTAACACTTCAGCTAGTAACTGTACATCAATATTTCATGTGTACTTGGTGCCCTCTACAGGTAATGCAATGAACACAAAAACACCAAGATGAGAGCAGAGCAAGGTGGGATCCGTGTTAATTTATGAAGACAAAATAATGAAACATTTAAAGGAACACTACTATGGGTGGCTGAACCATCAAATGCAAACTTACACAAAATATCAAAGCTTGTATGCAGAACGTATGTAAAGAAGGCACACTTTCTTTAAAACAGATAAAACTATACTTCACAAATAATTTAAAAAATCTCTTAATTTTAGTGTATGGGATTATGTGACAACATGGCAATATCCCTTCAACATACTATCATAATAACAAAAGAAGGCAGCAGTCAAAAGAAATACTTTCAATCAAAGATGAACTGGTACTTTCTATTGTTAAGCAAAGGCCTGGACAAATCATGGGAGCCAGGGACCCACAGTCCCTACTTTTGGTATTCTAGTGCCTGCTCCCATAATTTTCCAAAATATCTATATGCAAATAGAGTGGTCTCGTACCTAAAAATTCTGACTGGCTCCTGAGTTATAAGCTATTTTGTGGAACCTTGCTCAATCACAATATGATTTAATCTACAAAATTATAATCTATGGAGCATTTAGTGTACTGGCCATTAATCAACGGCCAACACTTTTAAAAGAGCATGTTTATACATTCTGAAAGCTGGAAAATGAATTATATTAATTGAAGAGCATTTACACTAAAACCAACAAGCAGATAAAAACAATTTGTTAGTACAGACGGGGACCATGTTAACCCTCCCAGTAGCAAAGATGAGCATCGCTCGTCCCAGAGAAACCACCTTAAGGGGTTAGGAGGAATATATTAAATATATTAATTAAGGGGTCCATGTCTATTTTGTTTTTTTTGTTTATTCAAATGACGTGGACACCTTGCTCACTGTGCCTTAGGGAGTTCAGGTACACCAAGGCAGATAAAGGCCGAAACACGTCTGGGGTTTGCGGGTTCTCCTGTTCAGGGTAGAATTGCTTGGTATTTCGGGGCTGGAGCACTCTAGTGAGTGGGCCAAGACTGGTATACTACAGGATATTTCTCCCTGTGAAGGGCACAAGTTGGTAAAAGAGGCTGCGCTCTGAGTGGGTTATCATGGCCATAGAACTAACCTATTAAGGTTAGTTCATTCTCTGATTCAGCACCTCTATTTTGTTATTTTTTTTGTTCACTGCCCAGTTTTCTGTAACATATCAAGACAGAAAAGGAGTAAGCAATCTCACACTGCTTTTTAATTTAATGTAAATTTCTACACTATAGATTAATTATTTCATTAAAAAATGTTATGTTTAAAACACACAATATTCACAGAAGTCGTAGGTTTTTGCCTAGACATGGGAGATGTGTTCAATTTATATACTAATCTATGAAGCCTGTTCAGTATAGTTTTATGCTTTATTTAATTATTCCATTGAAGAACTTCACTTGATAATGAGCAAATTGTTTCTAAAAGGTTAAATATACAGCCTTTCACTAATTACCTTTATATACAACTATAATCTACCATTACTGATTTCTGATGATTTGCTTTCTCAGATAGAAAGAGACTCATAGCAGATAGAAGCTTCTTCTGTACTGAAGTAACATCTAAATCTTATTAGTATTTAAAGACACACTGTTCAGAAGCCGAAGAAAAAACCCCTCAGTAAAGCAGATGGTGTCAGGCGTCAGTTCACCTTAGTGAATATATATATATATATATATATATATATATATATATACACACTAGTTACTTGCCCGTCAAAAATAACAATATGATATTTTCTTAAAAAATGTGTGTTCTGTTTGTTTGTGCGTCCTCTCTCTGTGTACCCTCTCTCTCTCTTGCTCACTCTGATTCCCTCCCACCTTCCTTCTATCTATTTATATCTCTATATCTTTTCCTCCGTCCTTCTCTCTCTTTTCCCCTCCTCCTTCTCACTCCCCTCTCACTCTCCTTCTCACTCTCTATCTCTCCCTCCCTCTACTTCTCGCTCCCTCCCCCTCCTTCTCGCTCCTTCCCACCTTCTCTCTCTCTCTGTCCATCCTTTCTTCTCTCTTCTTCTCTCTCTCTCCCTCCTTCTCTCTCTCCCTCTCCGCTCTCCGCTCCTGCGCCTACTGTGAGCCCCAAAATGAGCAGCTTCGGCGCCCCCTCCCTCCCTCTACCTCTCACTCTCTCCCCCTCCTTCCTTCCCGCTCCTTCCCACCTTGTCTCTCTCTGCCCATCCTTCCTTCTCTCCTTTCCTCCTTCCTTCCCTCTCCTTCCCTCCCTGTCTCCCTCTCTCTCCCTCCCTCTCCCCCTCTCTCTCGACCTCCCTCTCTCTCCCTCCCTCTCCCTATCTCTCTCTCTCCCTCCCCTCTCTCCCCCACTTTCTCTCCTTCCCCTCCCTCTCTCTCTCCCTCTTTGCAATGAGCGGATCTTGCGCCAACTGTGAGCCTCAAAATGAGCAGCTTCGGCGCCCCTTCTCTCCCTCTACTTATCACTCTCTCCCCCTCCTTCCTTCTCGCTCCTTCCCACCTTGTCTCTCTCTGACCATCCTTCCTTCTCCCTCCTTCCTTCTCTCTCCTTCCTTCCCTGTCTCCCTCCCTCCCCCTCCCTGTCTCCCTCTCTTTCCCAACCTCTCCCCCTCTCTCTCGCCCTCCCTCTCTCTCTCCCTCCCTCTCCCTCCTTCTCTCTCTCCCTCCCTCTCTCTCTCTCTTCCCCTCCCTCTCTCCCTCCCCCTCCCTCTCTCCCCCACTTTCTCTCCCTCCCCCTCCCTCTTTGCAATGAGCGGCTCCTGCGCCAACTGTGAGACTCAAAATGAGCAGCTTCGGTGCCCCCTGTGAGCCTCGCAATGAGCGGCTTCGGTGTCTCTCTTTCACTATATATAAATATATATATATATATATATCGATATATATATATATATATACACACACACATATATACATGCACATATAAAAGGAGGGGAATGCAGAAGAGCAGCATAAATTATATGAAACCTGTCCTTGTAAACTACTGTGTGAAAAGCGAGTTATTAAAACACAGTGAACATGGTGGTAGAGATCTTTGTGATAATGCTGCATTCTGCTCGGCTCATATATTTTATATTATACTAATGTATAGACTTTGTGTTGGCAGTTTCCTTACCATCTGCATCAGGCCAAGCCAAGAATAAAGCTCTGTCTGAGAAATGTTCTAGTAATTCAGGGCCTCCAGTCTGGACAAAAACAATATTGACATCAGCACATATTTTTCAATAACATATCAATAAACATATCACTTAATGGATACATACAAACCTACTTATCAAACAGTAAATCTCATAATATATTTGAGACTGAGATGTTGACCCAGGATGTCATGCAAATTTGCAAATGTGCACAAAATATTAATATAATTTTAAATAGACTTAGAAAATAGTTTGCTGTCTTTTTGAATTATACTAGCTAAGATTTTAGTTTACACTTGTGAAGATTGATTTTACTCATGCCCAAACACTTGTGAGTCTTGAGTTTGGCGTTTGAAGGACTGACCCCACAGAATGTGACCCCATCAATAACTATGGTATGTCACAGATATTGGTGGTACGTACCAGAAAAGGTCAGGTCTAGTTATTATGAATGCTATTTTCTCCTTTGATTTGAGATTTATTACTTTTAAGAGTATTTATAATTTAACATTTTAGTGACTAGTTTCTTTTTGTTTGATTCATTGCTATATAGTATATATGAAAATCACTGGAGGAAAAAAAAGAAATGAGGCAATAAATAAGCCAGAAGGGAGAAAAAATTATATTTGACAACATGCCAATAGGTTTTTAAAAGTAAATGTCTGCAAAAAAACAAATAGTTTTAATTAAATACCTAATGATATAGATTGACTTGATGAGTTTTGCCTTGACATATTGGCCAAACTTAAACAAAGTAGTCCACAGAAGTCGTATTGTGTCTTTGGCAAACTACTTTGTAGCTATTGCAAATATTTAGTGAATTCTGGCTAGTTTGACATATTTTAGCTATTTTGAAAATAAATGTAAAGATTTCTGCAGTCTACCTTACAATGAAACCAAACCATGAAAAAAAGCATTTGTAAAGCTTTTAACAAACTAATAACATTAGCAGCTATGTAAGCTGTAACACTATTTTTAGAGGAAACTAAAACAGAATCTGCTTTTGTCATGGGCACTTCCATTTTTTTCATTATTAATTTGTATGCAAAACAATTGGTTGGGTAACTTTCAAAGCGTACTCTAAAGCTAAACAATATATATTAAAAAACATCAAATTTTATTATTGTTTTTTTTTTAAAGGAAAAATATGGCGCTGAACAAGGTATCTCAATTACAATTCTTATGGAGTTGTGTCGATAATAGTATAACAGTGTCAAAAAAATTAAAACACGAAGATATAAATTTAATGATGCAAAAAAATCCAACTTATTCCCTTTTTCAATTCTCACTTGAGTAATGGACTAAGACATAAGTCATTCCTTCTAAGTGCAATAAATCACCAGTTTGAAACATTTTTCAATTAACTGTTATTATCTGAAACTAGTAATGTATAAATGTATATATGTGAGGCTAGGGAAGACAATAGTGATACATACAAAATATTAGTGTTTTGTTTTTTTGTTTTTTTTAAGTAGTAATTGTAGTTAAAATATCACCATATAATCTAGTATTTGTATTGAGATTGTTCAAATCCTACCCATTACTATATAGATATAATTTCAGGGACTACAAAATACACATTTTCTTTAAAAAAAAGGTTTGTGGCGTATGTGCTCAGATACATGACATGATACACCAAGAGGCTTTGTTAAAAAAAAATTATATATTAATATGTACAACATTATTCTCTCTCAAGTTGACCAGATTACCATTAATAAATAAAAATATATTTAATGCAAAATAAAAAAAATACATCCTATAATTTAGAAAAACTTTAAAATGGTCATTTTGTACATTCCAGTGTGTAAAATCCTATGGTATGTTGCTAAACAAAATGGCAGCATGTTTCACTGCAAAACATTGTGTTGTCATGATGCATTGCTGCAGTAACCTCTCCACATAGTGCTAAGTAAAATGTTGGTACTCCATAATAATACTTAATATTAACATACAAAGATTATGTAGGATATTTAAATTCCTGTTTATTAACAAATGTTTATGAATATATATGAATAATATATCATTCTCCCTCCGTACAGATTTCTTCAATGTGTATTTTCTTACCATGATCTCAGTATAGCGCATTTCTGGTGGGAAAATGCTGTTTTGGTCAAAAGCAACAACATCAAGTCCACGACTTTGCAATAAAAACTCCCAGTACCCGGTACCCTAGTACAGCAAGAGAGAGGGAATATGAAGAGTTAACAAGTGTTAATAAGCTATTTATAATTGCATTCACATGGTGTAATATGTAAAACCTGCTGCTTTAAATACATTACTCAAATGTTTAATATGATTCAGGAAAAAAAACGTCCAAGTTTGTGAAATGTGTAGCAATCTAACAACTTCAGAAGCCACTGATGCTCATCAATCAGTGAAAGCATTTGTTATAATTATTTTTTTTCCACTCATGATCAGAAACAATAATAGCTTCAAACCTTTCTCCTGCAGAAAAGTAAGTTCCCATCTGACACACACAACCCTCACCAAATATCATTGATGCCTCCAGGGACCAAGAGATCCATAATTGTGTTACTTATTCAAAGGCATAAATTCAGACTAAAATTTTCCAGACATATGTTATAATTTTACGGTGGTATTTTAATGCTAGAGCTGTGTTTCAGATCTGACTCTGGCCAGTGGCTTAAGGCAAATGTCCTTTATTTAATGTGGCAATTTGTCGAATACCAGAGAGCTAACTCAAGCTGGCAGCTCTTCGGGATATAACAATATGCCCACTAGTTATTTGTCAAATTCCAAATGTAGGGCAAAAAGATTAATTAAAACAGTATGCTGCCTTCTAATAAATATTATTCAGCTTCCTAATAACCCTCTATATTACTTCTGCATTTCCATTAGGGTCTATATAGCTGTAGTCTATATAGTATATGTTTTTTTTATATTGTTTTAATATTGATATACTAGTTTTTCTATTACCAACTATATTTCATACTTTTCCTTTGTTAGATTTGTAAGACCAATTAGTGCTTATTTATCCTTTTATTAAGATGTGGATTAAAGCAATTTTGACTTTTAAGGAAAGATTTCATGTCTTTAATATGCATAGCTCTAGAGCAGTCGGTCCAAGGAACAATGCTGGTCATTGAGACCTTGTCTGCTGGTCCTTGAGAAAAAGCTAACACTCTAAACCTTTCACTTTTAGTAGTCACAGTTATAGATAGGTTATTGAGGAATGTACTGTATTGGTCCGAATATAAGCCGCACCTTTTTCCGATTTTTAAGCTTGCGAGTTAAGGGTGCGGCTTATATTCGCGACCGTAAAAAAATCATTGCCGATTTGCGAACTGTGTTTCTAACGCGTGCGGCTTCTATTCGCGAATGCAAAATTACTGAAGATTTGCGCGATTGCGAGTTAAGGGTGACGATTTTCGTGCTTTAGACTTGGGTATAGAATGGCGATTTACGGTTTTAGTGATTCTAACATCCTGTAAAGCCTGTAACCTGCAAAAAAAGCTACAGTGCTAATTAGAGAGCCTGTTTCTTGCAATGGCTGATCACTTTGAGTCTTATTCTCTCCAATTTTACGGGTGCGGCTTATACTTGAGTACTATCTTTTTTCTAATTTTTCCCCTTGAACTGGGTGTGGCTTATATGAGGGTGCGGCTTATATTCGGACCAATACGGTATGTGTTGCTAAAATACAAACTACTAAAATCAGTGCAAAAATAATTAATTGTCACATGAAGAATCACATAGGTGGTCCCTAGAAATACTGGAATTTAACCAGCCAGTACCAAGGAGCACTGGAAGTTAATCAATCGGACCCAGGTAAAAAATGTTGAGAACCACTGACTTAGAGGACACCACAGAGTGGTGGTATGATAGAAACCTTCAAAAATATCAAAAGATTTAATAGCATTAAGGAGGGAAATATCTTCAAAGTTGGAAGATTTGGGGTAATGTGTGAATATACTACTTTACAGAAAATGTGGCTGACAAGTGGAACAGCGTTCCAGTAAAAGTGGTAGGGGCAAGAACCATAAAAGTCACCATATGTTTTCTATACAATCAGTTAAAGGGTGGAAAATCATGTGGAAAATGTGTTCACAGTTTAATAATTGATCAAAAATTGACTAGAATTGATGATATTGTGATTTTAGTTTAGCCCTTAAAGCTGTCCCACAAGAATAATGAGACTGCAGTCTGTAACGGTTATACATTGTATTATGTATTTACTAGTCGTTTGCACGTCATAAATGATGTATAATATTTGACGAGCTCAGTCTCTCTCTCACTGCTCTATCTCTCTCCCTCCTTCTGTATCTCCATCCCTCCTTCTCTCTCCCCTCCTTGTTCTCTCTTCCCTCCTCCCCTCCTTCTCTCTTCCGCCCTCCTCCTCCTCTCTCCCCCTCCCCTCCTTTTTCTCTCTTCCCCGTCCTTCTTCTCTCTGCCCCCTCCCCTCCTTCTCTTTCCCCCCAATGTCTCTCCCCTATATCCCTCCCCCATGTTTCTCTCCCACCCTCTTCCCTGTCTCTCTCCCCACTGTCTCTCTCCCACCCTTTCCCACTGCCTCCCATGTCTCTCTTCCACCCTTTCCCTTCCCTGTTTCTCTCCCACTGCTCCCCCAATGTCTCTTTCCCCCTTTGTCTCTCCCCCCTCTGCCCCCCGCCCCTTGTAGTATGCAGTGCTCGGCTAGCGCTGCACATTCATGCGCAATGAGTGTGCGCGGCTAGCACAAGGCGTGGCCATGCAATGCGCATGCACGGCTAACGCCACACGTTGTGCTTTGCTGTTAATCCGTTGTGGGGAAAATCCTTGCAAGAGTACTCTTCAACAGAATGGTGCCCACTATCGCAGAAGAACTCCTTCCTGACAGTCAGTGTGGCTTTAGAGCCAACAGGAGCACCACTGACTGGGTTATTTTGTTTTCAGGCAGCTCCAAAAGAAATGCAGAGAACAGAACAAGGGGCTTTACGTGACGTTTGTCAACCTTACCAAAGTGTTCGACACCGAGAGCAGGAAGGGTCTGTGGCAAATCCTGGAACCTATAAGATGTCCTCCGAAGTTCCTCAACATGATCATCCCGCTACATGAAAACCAGCGTGGCCAAGTCAGGCACAGCAACAACCTTTCGGAGCCCTTCTCATTAAGTAATGGCGTGAAGCATGGCTGCATCCTTGCACCAACACTATTCACCCAATTCTTCAGTATGATGCTGCAAAGGGCCACAGCAGGCCATGATAAAGATTCGATACAGCACCGATGGCAGTCTGTTCAACCTGAGACGTCTAAAGGGTCATAAGAGTTACTGTTCGCCGATGACACTGCCCTTGTTTCCCATACAGCAACAGTTCTGGATCGATTGACATTGTGCTTTGCCGAGGCTGCCGAGTTCTTCGGTCTAGAAGTCAGTTCTCCACTAGCCCACACCTCAGGAACATTACTGTCCTCCTCACATCATTATTGGTGAGTTCGAGCTGAAAACAGTCCACCAGTTCACCTACCTGGGTTGCATCATCTCCTCAGACGCTAAGATTGACAAGGAAATTGACAACAGACTGGCAAAGGCAAATGGTGCCTTCAGCAGGTTATATAAAATGGTTTAGAACAACAAGCATCTGAATAAATGCACCAAGGTTTATGTGTACAGAGCTGTTGTGTTGATCACCCAACTGTACGGCTCTGAGTCGTGGGTTACCTACCGCCATCATCTACGACTTCTTGAGCGCTTTCATCAACGCTGCTACCGCACCATCCTCAACATCCACTGGAATGACCACGTCCCCAACACTGAAGTGCTAGAACAGACAGGAGTCATCGGGATTGAGGCCATGCTGTTCAAGACACAGTTGTGCCGGGCAGGACACATCTCTAGGATGGAGGGTGATCGGCTTCCAAAAATTGTGTTATATGGCGATCTCACTACTGGTGACAGAGGAGGACCAAAGAAGAGGTACAAAGACCATCATCGATGAACGGCTTTAGCTTCAGACCACAAGGCCTGGAGCAGTACCATTCACGTAGGGCCGCAACTGCGAGCCTCGCAAAGCGAGGTGAGACGCAGACCAGGCACGCGTGACTTAGGCTGCTCATTGCACTGCGAGCCTCGCGAGGCAAGCAGTTGCGGCCTGTGGGACTTTGGCTGCAATGAGCGCCAAAGGTGCTCATTGCACTGCAAGCCTTGTGAAGAGAAGCGAGCAATTGACGCACGCGAGACTTAGGCTGCAATGAGCGCCAAAGGTGCTCATTGAACTGCAAGTCTGCGAAGCGAGGCGAGCAGTTGAGCCACGTGGGACTTACTTAGTCAACAATGAGTGCCAATGGCGCTCATTGCAGGGCTCGTGATGAGCGCTGCAGGTGCTCACCGCAAGGTTGTGGGACTATGCCGCATCTGGGAGCCTTGCAAAGCGAGGCGAGCAGTTGAGCCACGCGGGACTTACTTAGGCAACAATGAATGCCAATGGCGCTCATTGCAGGGCTCGTGATGAGCGCTGCAGGCGCTCATCACACGGTCGTGGGACTTTGCCGCATCTGCGAGCCTTGCAAAGCGAGGCGAGCAGTAGAGGCACGCTGGACTTACGACCCATACGACTTAGGACCGAAACCCATACATTCACTATGTGCCTTGAAAAAAAACAACTTTAAAAAAATAACAAATATGCCTCAAATTAACTTACACACTCACACACAGCACAGTGGGAGAGCCAGGGAGCCTGTGAGTGAGTTTGCAAGTTAATTTTAACCATATTTGCCCCTTTTTTTCAGGAACAAAAATCGCCTAAGCTACAAAAAAAAATGGCTGCCGAAAAACACGACGAAAACGAGGCCGAAGGACGTAAAACTAGAATGAAGGACAAAAAACTAGCCTGGAGGACATAAAAAATTGCTCGCATAACCGCGCATTTTGGGGAAAAAAACTTTGTTAGACAATTTTACTCCTGTCATATTTGACGGGCAATTTTCTAGTTATATATATATATAAACTAAAGAATACACCTGTTTTTTAAACAGTAAAGATAAAACTACCCTCAGTGGGAATCAAACCCAAGTCTCTCTCCTTGACAGACAGTAACATTCACTGTGTGTCACAAACTCTGATGCTATGCAAGTAGTTAGAAATCACTTAGCACTACCTCAGTCAAAGCTTTTACACCTCATTCTAACTCATTCATTGTTCCGCATGGTACAGAGCTCATTACTGATTCAGGGAGAGACAACACACTGGAATAGCCTGACTTCACTTGATCATAACACCATCAACTTAGCATCAATTTGAAAATGTAAAACACTTTTTTATTATGCTTTTTCACTAATGGTGAACAAATAGGTGACTTTTGTGGCCCTTTAAAAGAATTTAAGTATGCCTGAGAAAAGCATAAACCTTTTCTGATAACTAAAGTAGATAGAATTGGCAGACTACAAAAGCCTTTTTATTTCTTATATGCCATCAAATCTTTGTTGCCATGTAACACTGTTATGTAAAGGTAGTGTGTATATAAATATATTCCTATATGATACCCTTCTGGGGAAGTTCATGTTTATTTAAAGATGTGGGGTATCCAGAGGCATCTATCTTTCAAACCAGACAAGTCTATCTGTTTCTAAAAATAAGCATCAGCACCCACAGAGAGGCTAAATATACTAATACACCATGTTGCTTCAAATACTACATTGTTGCTTCATGTTCATACCATATGTTGTAACCGTGACTAATAAATAATAAAGTCTTCCAAATCTACACTTATATATCCAGTAATTCCTGTCAGCAGAACCGAAATCCCAGGCCAGAATTCACCTAGAACAGTCCATCTGTCCACACTATTAGAGGGTTATGAAAGCCAGCAACATAACAACATTGCTAGAACAAATGTTATTCTTATATGTCACGGTTGCTACCCTCTTGGACTGCTAGTTTCCCTGTAGAATGATGAGTGGTTTATCCTACCAGGACTTACTCTTACTGAGTTCTGTTGTCAAGAATCTATGTAAAGACTGAAAAGAAAATATCATTCTTATTTGGTTTATCACATGCTTATTTATATATGCCCCTTTAAAGCGCAGCCAAATGCGCGCCGACGCATGCACGCACAATCAAATGCGCGCCTAAAGAAATTCGCTCCTGACAAATGAGTGCCCACAGCACTCTGTGCCCTCAGCTCTGCTCAGCCTCCTTAGTGTTGTACACATGGCTGCTCCTTCCCATCCACCTCTTCTTCAAGGATGGAGCAGAGCCCGGGGATGCACCTGATCCTGTCTGCCAGGGGGTGGTATGGGCGCTTCCCTTTCAGAAGTTTTCTCAGTGGTACCAGTGGCACCATGGTAGGTCCCAAGAGCTCCTGCTGCCCTCTCCTAAAGTCACTCTGCCTCTTGAATTTATTAAAGGCTTTCTACCTGCCACACAGTAAGTGACGCGGTGCAGCAGAGCATCTCTCTTTCTATCTGCGACTCCCTCTCTATCTGCGACTCCCTCTCTATCTGCGACTCCCTCTCTATCTGCGACTCCCTCTCTATCTGTGACTCCCTCTCTCCCTCTCTATCTGTGACTCCCTCTCTCCCTCTCTATCTGTGACTCCCTCTCTATCTGCGTCTCCCTCTCTATCTGCGTCTTCCTCTCTATCTGCGTCTCCCTCTCTATCTGCGTCTCCCTCTCTATCTGCGTCTCCCTCTCTATCTGCGTCTCCCTCTCTATCTGCGTCTCCCTCTCTATCTGCGTCTCCCTCTCTATCTGCGTCTCCCTCTCTATCTGCGTCTCTATCTGCGTCTCCCTCTCTATCTGCGACTCCCTCTCTATCTGCGACTCCCTCTCTATCTGCGACTCCCTCTCTATCTGCGACTCCCTCTCTATCTGCGACTCCCTCTCTATCTGTGACTCCCTCTCTCCCTCTCTATCTGTGACTCCCTCTGTCCCTCTCTATCTGTGACTCCCTCTGTCCCTCTCTATCTGTGACTCCCTCTCTCCCTCTCTATCTGTGACTCCCTCTCTCCCTCTCTATCTGTGACTCCCTCTCTATCTGTGACTCCCTCTCTCCCTCTCTATCTGTGACTCCCTCTCTATCTCTCCCTCTCCCTCTCTATCTGTGACTCCCTCTCTCCCTCTCTATCTGTGACTCCCTCTCTATCTGTGACTCCCTCTCTCCCTCTCTATCTGTGACTCCCTCTCTATCTCTCCCTCTCCCTCTCTATCTGTGACTCCCTCTCTCCCTCTCTATCTGTGACTCCCTCTCTCCCTCTCTATCTGCGACTCCCTCTCTATCTGCGACTCCCTCTCTATCTGCGACTCCCTCTCTATCTGCGACTCCCTCTCTATCTGCGACTCCCTCTCTCCTGCACAGTTCTTGTTTATCTCCTCTCTGTGTATTGCCTCTCTATACTCTGTACTGTAACTCCTATTTCTAAAAATCACTGCAGATGGTATCAAGGTTTGAGTACAATCTCCGATGCTGTGTATTCACCATACAGGATCTGGGAACTCCCAGGCTTTGAGACTTGAGACTGTAATGTTTGGCACAAGTCTTTGATCACATAAGCCTCACTGAATTCTGTATATGTGAAAATCATAGGTTAAAAATATCCAAGCAATCACATTTCATGCACTGTATAGCACATGGAGTACACACAGCAGGATTTTCACCAACAATTGGCCATTAATCACCTATTACTAGCCAGGACTGGCAGCGGGCCCAGCCATCACATTAAATAGTGAGTCCAGTAATCACATTAAACATATGCGCCCGCAGAGATTTGTGACCTCTCATTATGGCCCAAAAGTAAGGTTTACTTTAATTACCGGCTGTAGCTGTTCAAAGCCTTAGCTAGTGGTCATAATGCCCAAAATATTTACTCAGACTGTACCAACCTGAAGAGGTTTATAATATATAATAAAGTATGCAGTGGGGAGGCCATTAGAAGTATGAGCCACTAAACCCCAGATATAATCTCATTCTTACCTAGGCCTACCCTATCTCCTAAAAGCTGCCACCCCAAACTAATCCTACTTACCCCTATCTACCCCTCTAGATCTATCACTCATGAGGTCCCATACACTAACTCCCTCGTTGACCCTTGTGGACCCCCATGGGCCCTAACCTAGCCCCCTTCCATATAATGATTATATTCACTTCTCTTATTGGCTGACCCATTAGCCAATCAGAGACAAGCAACTCTTTGAGTATACTGAGATCTAACTGGCTATTAATGAACCAATTAGAGCAGGGGAATAGATTACTAGAATTTCAATCCCTTTAATCTAATTGGCTGAAAAGTTATTTCACCCAAGCATAAGCCTAGAGAGTCTGTATAAAAGGCAGAGGCCCGGCCAAAATGCATCATTTGGGCAAATAGCTCCTCACAGGAGGAAAGGCTGTAGGAGAAAGTGCCATATTTGCAGTCTTAAATCAAGGGGTCTAGGGGTTTAGGTCATGGGACCCCATGGCAGTAGTCTTGTCTGTATGGAGTGTTCAGGCTGGTTAGGTATACCAAGTAGTCTGTGATTTAGGCACATTTGTGAGCGTGCCAGTCAATGAGCCGGGTGCAGTGTGAATTTTCCTTTGCAAGTGCTTTAACAAGTATAATTTAATTGAGGCCTAAATTCTCAGATTTCCTGACTTTTCACTCCCTTTTTTCTTTCATGGTGCCTGGAATATTTTTGGGATGTGTTATAGTATTCATATTAATAAAAAATATATATCTTTTAAAATAGTAAATGAATTTGCAGGGTTTGTCAGACAATACATACAACCCGCCACCTAACTGGCTGCTTATTATTATGTACGTTCCTTCTCAAATGAAGTTCTGGAAGTTGCTTTCCTGCTATTGCTCTACTACTTACAATAGAGAAGTACAACAATCAGATCTTTCCTGTTATGGTCCTGCCAGCGTAGTGGCATGAAGCAGCCAGTTGGTGACATGCCGAGAGTTATTAAAATTTGTTCTTAGGGTGACAGTTGGGGTTTAGGGGTTAGAGTTGGGGTTTAGAGTTAGTGGCAGATGATAAGCTTTAAACAAGCGGGCACATATGCCACTACTCTACCCCTAAACCCTAACAACATATTCAACAAAGTGTCTGATTGCCACCGTTGCGCCACCTGCAGGCTACTGTGCTAGTGGGGACATAACAGGAAAGGTCCCACAGGAGCGTAGTTATAAAGCTTGCTGATATACTTCTTGTATACACTGTATGTGCGTCCTGTGACTGTACTCACAGCTCCTGCAGACACCAGCGGTAAGCGCAGGGCACACAGCAGATCCAGCACTTGAGGGCTGGGCACAGAGAATGAGAAGAGGATCTGCAGACGCTGGCAGCTGGACGCCTCCTCCAGGCTCCTAAGCAGGTACAGCAGCTCCTTCCTGCGGGGTCCTGACAGCTGGGGGTCACAGAACCTGTGCACATCTGCAGGCAGCTGCTGCAACTTCCACAAGTAGATCTGGTGATACAGGTTCTGGCCTTTGTGCTTTCTCTGCTCCATGGTCTCCCATTGCAGCTCAGGAGATGCTAAAGCAGCCATGCTCCTGCCAGCCTTGTATCCTCACCACAGAGACTCCCAGCCTGGAGATTCAAACTGGTGCATCTCCCACCAGCTGCAGGAAGCTTCAGACTAGGAAGTGGAAAACAAGCAACAAGCTTCCTGAACTGTGCTGTGCTGCCACCTGCTGCCCATATTCAGAACTGCATGCCATCCGGACACCAGATTTAACATAACTTGCTACGGGATTATTATTATTATTATTATTATTATTATTATTAGTAGAATATTGCCTGTCAAAAAATTACAGCAATGAAATTGTAAGAATGCTGTTTGGTGTATGTTAATAAAAGAAATAATACATTAATAAAGTAATATACTTTACCTATTTTGAAGTAATATATGCAGGAAGCATTGTGTTGAAGAGCTGACAATCTGTTTTCATGTTGCTGCAGCATACAATGTGTGTTTTCAGTGCTGTGGAGCTGCTGTGTAAGTGTCAGCAATGTGTGCAGTGTGTAGTGTAAATAGGCTGCGTGCGCAAGCAAAATCCATTAGGGTAGCTGTGTACTTCCGGATTGTGTAAGTGTTGTAAAATGGCGCCTAATGTGTGGTACGCGGCTGTGGCTGATTTTGCATCCTTGTTCTTGGATCTCGTCCGGATTTTTCGGAAAACCCATATGTGTTTGGTGGTGTTTTGCGTCTTTAGGGTCCTGTAGCCTCGTTTTCGTTTTTTTCCGGCGGCCATTTTTTCTCTTGCTTAGGTGATTTTTGGATGTCTAAATTCTGTAATTTGAACTTAAATAGAGGTGTAACTTCACTTGCAGAGGTCCTGGGTGCCCCCCTTGCTGTGGGTAAGCTTTTTATGTGTTTGTTGTGTGCATTTGTTGTGGTTCTAATGTTTTCAGGTTCGCGCGGGTCGGCCATTAAAGTCGTATCTTTGCGAAGTCATAGTGTTTTTTTTTTCTAAGTCATATTTGTTTGTCGTAAGTCCGTAAATGTTGCGAGCCCGCAGCGTAAGCAACAACCCGCTTGCTCACAACTATATATGTGATTACCAGCGACCTGCCCGTCAAAACATGACGGCAATAGAATTGTAAGGCAGGTAATGCTGTTTACCACACAAAGTAATTTTTTTGTGGTTGTGTGAGTACCTTCAGTGCTCCTTGGGAGCCTCGTGGTTATTGTGTTTTTGATTATTAGAGCTGTTTTGGCGCTTATTGAAAGGTTTGCACTGATCGCCTTTTGGCGCTCATTGTGAGCCTCTCCTCTGGTGTAGTTGTGCTCCTGTAAACACTGTTGACTCCTTGTGAGGCGCGCTCTGAGCGCCTTTGGCGTTTAGTGTGATCCTGTCTGTTTTTTGTTTTTTTTGTTCTGTGTATGTATTTTTTTATGATAATTAATTAATAAAATCATAAATTAATATCCTTTACCTACTTGTAATTACCGTATTGGTCCGAATATAAGCCGCACCCGCATATAAGCCGCACCCGTAAAGTTCAAGGGGAAAAAATAGAAAAAAGATAGTACTCAAATATAAGCCGCACCCGTAAAATTGGAAAGAAAAAGACTCTCAAAGTGATCAGCCATTGCAAGAAACAGGCTTTCTAATTAGCACTGCAGCTTTTTTTGCAGGTTACAGGCTTTACAGGATGTTAGAATCACTAAAACCGTAGATCGCTATTCAATACCACAGTCTAAAGCACTAAAATCGGCACCCTTAACTCGCAATCGCGCAAATCGGCAGTCATTTTGCATTCGCGAATAGAATCCGCACGCGTTACAATCAAAGTTCGCAAATCGGCAATGATTTTTTTACGGTCGAGAATATAAGTCTCACCCTTAACTCGCAAGTTCAAAAATCGGAAAAAAGGTGCGGCTTATATTCGAACCAATGCGGTAATATATGCAGGAAGCAATATGCCGAAGAGCTAACAATCTGCCATGTGTGTAGTGTAAATAGGCTGCGTGCGCGAGGGGAAACCATTTGTTTAGCTGTGTAGTTCCGCATGTTGTAATGCTATTATTTTCAAGTTAGTGTTGTAAACTGGCTGCGATTATGTATGTGTTACGAGGGTGTGGAGCATTTTGCGTCCTTCCTAACAGTGTATTTTGTACCTGGTAAGGTCCTGTGAAAAAGTTGTATGTGCCTGGCTGTGTTTTGCGTGCATAGGGGTCATGTAGCCTCGTTTTGTTTTTTTCGCCGCCCATTTTTTCTCTCGCTTAGGGGATTTTTGAGTTGCGAAAGTCTTGAAATTGGACTTTTAATTGCCGTGTCCTGGCTGTTCGCCTTGCTGTGTGTGATTTGTTTTTTGTATTTTGTGTGCTTTTCGTGTTTCACAATGCGTGGTTCGGCCGTTAAGTTCGTATTTTTTGCGGCTCATATTTTTTTTTTCTAAGTGGCGGTTTCCTTTTGTAAGTGTTTCGGGCCGTAATTTTTTTTAGCCAATTTTTTTCAAAGTGCTACGGGTCTCGCACTGTGATTTGTGTATTTGATTTTTCTGTTGATGTGTAGTTCCGCGGGTTGTAGGTATGATGCGCAAGTCGTGCGGGGACTTAGAGTTGCCTCTCTCTCTCTCCTTTTCTCTCTCTCTCTTTTTCTCTCTCTCTCCTTTTCTCTCTCTCTTCTACTGTATTTATGTATAATATCTGTCCTGTGTCTGTCTCTCTCTCCCTCTGTGCTGTCTCTTCTGTGCATGCGTGCTTCTCCTGCGACCCCCCCCCCCCCAAGTCTACTAACAAGGCGTGACAGACAAACCATGAATTATTATATTAGATTATACGTTATTTGTAATGTGCCAACATAGAGCCCTATTCTATTAGAAGCCCCCAAATTACTCTAACCATAATTTTTGCTGTGGATGTTTTCTAAATGTTTAGATGTATTCTATTGACTTAAGCCTGGAATTTACCTCTTTTAACTTAAATGCGTAAACCCTGCCTTTTTAAGTAGGATTTTAGGGGCTGTACTACAGCAGTTGCCTCATAGTCTGTGCCAGAGCCAGAGAATGGAGGGCCCTGGTATGAAAAACAAATATTGGGGCCCCCCTCGGAGAGATGTAAAAAATGTTTTGAGCTGGGCCCCCCTGGACTAAATTACTCTGTACTCCTACCTGTGCAAAGCTAGTCTGCCTGCAGCACAGCTTTAGGGCGCCTACTCTCCACTTTCCTGCGACATTCTCTATGGATATATATGTGCACATATATAAACATCACCCCCACACAACAGCCACCCCTCTTAGCTTCCATCCCTATATAGCACCTGGCAAGAACAGACTCTTGGGACCAATTTATATTATACTAGTGACTTGCCCATCAAAAATGACGGCAATAAAATTTAAAGGCTGGTAATGCTTTTGCCACACAAGGCAAGGCTCTACCCCCTCTAATTTGCGGGCCTTGCGATGAGCGATTTTGATGCTTATCGCAAGCCTTTCCCAAAATCTACTTTACAGGCCTCGCTATGAGCGCCTTTTGTGCTCATCACGAGACTCACAATGAGTGGCTTTGCCACTCATTGCAGGCGTCAGCCAACCCGCCACTTTCATGCCTCACAATGAGCGCAGAAGCTGCCTCTCCCACTGTCTACTTTATGGGCCTCGCGATGAGCGCCTTCGGCCCTCTTCAAGAGCCCTACCATAAGCGCTCATTGCAGGCATTGTCCAACCCACCCAGTCCATCGATGAGCACCTTCAGTGCTCGTCATGAGGTCCCTCACCCTCTGACCAATATGTCTGTTTTCCCCTCTCTCCCTTCCGCTGTCTTTTTCACCCCTGTCCCTGCCCTTTGGGTAATTTTCCCTTATTTTCCTCCCCTGTGTCTTTCACTTCCTCTCTCACCTCTGTGTCTCTTTGTACCCTCTCCCTTCCCTGTGTCTTTCTCCTCCCTCTCCCTCTTCAAGTCTTGTGTGCCTCGCGATGAGCTCAGATCGTGCCTTTTTCAAAGTCTTGCTACTCTTGCGATGAGCACCTAAGCCCTACAGGCTTCAGCCTCCCTCGTTGTGAGCCTTTTCTTAAAACAATTACGTCTTTACGGACGTAATTTTTTTCCTCGCTTATCCGATTTCAGACCTAAAAAAAAACCCAATTAAACATCAAATTAGCTTGCAACCTCACTTACAGGCACCCTGCCTCTCCCCCTGTGCTGTGTGTGAGTTTATTTTTTATTTTTTATTAATTGCCTTTTTGTGGTCGTCTGACGGCTTCCGAGTTACAGGCTTGAAAAAAAAAAAAAAAAATTCAAAGTCTTGAGTGCCTCACGGAGAGTTCCAAAGGCCAGCGGCTCATGTCGATCCTTTTTTCAAAGTCTAGCGGGCTTCAGCGCTCATTGCCAGCCTTTTTCAAAGTCTTGCGGGCCTTGCGATGAGCGTCGAAAATGCAGCCCCCTTCAAACCCGGGCCTTGCGATGAGGGCCAGTAACTTTTAACTTAGCATTACCGACAAACTCGCAATTATATGTGATAATTGACAATGTGGGATGTTATGTGTTTAAACTCTATATTACATTTCAGTTGTAGACAGTTCATAAATAGTTAACTAATTTAGACTGTTGTGATATAATCTGTAACTGATGTTGAGAGGCAGTTATAAAACAGTTTCGATTTTGCTAGAGACATAAAACAAGGTGTTTCTGACCATATATTATTTTGCCAAGGCTTCTTTTTGCCTGCTCTGTCTTGATAGATCTCAAATTAAAGAGATTTATATATGTAAGTAGAGTGCACGCCTAGACTCTCTTGGTCTATCTTCTGCTAACAGAGAAGGTAAGGACCGTATAATGCTGCTGGGTAAGCTTTAACTAGGTTCTTGCAAAAGCCCAATTAAGAAGCAGATCATAAAATCTGGTGGCAGCGGTGGCGATCTCTGTGACTACAGTAGAATGACAAGTTACAAGGAAATGTTGCTGGTAAAACTGAAAGAGGTATTCAGAACCAAGGGCTTGGTCAGGATGACAGGTATGAACAAGGCAGACATGATCAAAGAGTTGACAAGGGAGGAGGAACATCGTCAAGGTGCGGAGGCAGTGGATCGAGGTGATGACACAGTACAGGTCAACTCCGCTCCAATACCTGCTCCACAGCTGTCAGCTGCAGAAGAAAAGGTATTTTGGAAGTTCCAGTGATGCTACCCGTTATCCTGAGGCAGTGCCCTTAACAAAAATGTACAGCTTCAAAGATAGCTAAAGCATTGATAGGGGTATTTTTCCATATTGGTTTTCCCCAGGGGCATCCAGTATCAGTGATAGCATTTAGAGAATAAATGGCCAGGTTAACTGGACTGGTCAGGGAGCATGTGCAGGTAGCCCAAGGTAAAGCTAAGAAGTATTATGATAGAGGGACCATAAATAACCATCAAGAAACTAAACCCCCACTACATGGAGTGACCCAGAGGAGGGAGTATTACATGACATGTTAGCTCCATCTAAGCAGGGACCTATGGACACTGGCATAGAACAGAACCCAGTTTAACTATCCCACAGAAGCAGCAGTTAGTGGATACTTTTGCTCCTTATCGCCCCCTGTTTTCAACTACCCCATGGTCCACTCCTTTAGCCACTCATCCAGTTCTTACAGATGGATGTGCCCCCTTAAAACAAGCTTTATATAGGGTTCCTGAGGCTGTGAGAGCTAGTATGTGGCAGGAATTACGCACTATGCTACAATTCAGAGTTATTGAGCCATCCAGCAGCCCCTGGACCTCACCTGTGGTACTGGTGCCTAAGAAGGATGGAACCACTCTGTTCTGTGTGGATTATAGAATGATCGCACCAAAACAGATGCGTATCCTATTCCACGCATGGACGAGTTGTCCTATCATCCGGGCACCACTAAGTACTTGACCACTCTGGACCTCTCAAATGGGTATTGGCAAAGAAGACTGCCAGTGAGAAGTCAGCATTTATCACTTTATTATCCTTTTGGACTGTATCAGTTCAAGGTGATGCCTTTGGAGATGAAAAATGATCCTTCTACCTTCCAAAGATTGGTGGATAAGTTGTTGCAAGGGCACCAAGGATTTGCCTACCTGGATGATATTGGCATTTTTAGCAATACATGGGAGGAACGCCTACACCACATTAGCCAAATTTTGCGCACAATTGAACAGGCATGGCTTACCATCAGACCAGAGAAATGCCAAAGTATTTGGGTCACTGGGTAGGCAGTGGGCAGCTCAGACCAGCTTGGCCTATACCCCAAACCAAAAATCAGGTAATGACTTTCCTAGGTACCACAGGTTATTACAGAAAGTTTACTCCTCATTTCAGCACCCTAGCCAAGCCATTGACAGACCTCGTCTGATACAGTGGACCCCTGCGTGTGACATGGCATTTCAGACCCTCAAGGATGCCCTCACCTGCTCTCCTATTTTGGCTGCTCCTGACTATAATCGCCCCTTTGTAGTACAGACAGACGCTTCCACTTTTGGACTAGGGGCTGGGGTGAACCAAAAGGACGAGCAGGGGATAGAACATCCCATTACTTATATCGCCAGGGTGGCTGGAGACAATGGGCGACTGCTGCGCTGGAGCTTAGCTCTTCAGATATTTAATTTTACAGTACAGCACTGGAGAGGAAACGTGCATCAGAACGCTGATGGCCTTTCCAGACAAGAGGATAAGTGATCCAGTCATCTGATCAAGATCACTGTCCAGGCTACACTAGCTGCCGGGTGGAGCAGTTGTGAAGAACAGACTCTTGGGACCAATTTATATTATACTAGCGACTTGCCCATCAAAAAATGACAGCAATTAAATTGTGTAGGCTGTGAATGCTGTTTCCCACCCAAATGTGAGTGTCTGAAACCCTTACATTTTTTTCCATGTTATTTTTGAAAATGTTCAACCATTGTATTCAATGTATTTATTTTTTAACATGCAACTTGTAGTTCAACAACTTGTAAACAATCCTTTCTTTTAATTTTTAACATTTTAAATAGTCAACTATGTGGGAATAATATAACAATGGTTCAACTTGTTTTGATGCAATATTTGTATTGTAAAGTATTACATGTTATTGAAGATATCACCTTTTAATATGTCCTGTGATCTTGGATATGGAATCCAGAGGAAGGCAAACAGAAAACCCCCCATTGCAACTTAGCCAATTGTGTCAATGGGGGAAAAATCAATTCCTTCCTGACCCCAGTAACTATCGATTGGATTACTCCAAGGATCAATACTCTCTATTTAATTATACATTTTCAATTTTCCAAGAAATGATCCTCCTCCTACTGACATGAACCGTCAATAAAACAACTTTCCACACCTTGTAAAATACAATTTTTACATTATAAACTGTAACTTAATGTAATAACATTTAAATTGGAATTGCTTGAAAATGCAATCTATCTGTTTTGTGGGGCTTTCTCCAAGAAGGTGTGAAGAGACTCATTGCAATCTGCATAATTTTATTTTTGCATTCATAACTTGCCACATAGAGTTGTCTGTGTGCAAGTGGTTCCTCTAAACAGAGCTCAGCAGACTTGAAAGTTTGTCTATGGGATTTAACCACTGTTCATTGTTGTTGTTTTTTCTGGTATGTCCAAGTGGTTCCTCTAAACAGAAAACAGCAGACTTTAAAATTTGTCTTTGGGATTTAACCACTTTTTTTTGTTTGTTCTGTGTATTTGAAACCTTTTTTTTTTAGGAGTGAAGTTATTGAAAATGCCACATAGAGTTGTCTATGTGAAATAGTGGTCCTTGTGATTTTAAAGGATAAGGTTTTAAACCCGATAGGCAACGTATGCTGTCAGGGCCGAATACAGTGCTAAGATACCCTTTACTAGCTTATCACTCAGACCAAACTTGTGTAAAGTCTCGGCCATATACGCCCAGTCACTCCTATCAAAGGCCTATTCTGCGTCAAGGGAGAGAAGCATCAAAGGTATGTTCTGGACCGATGCTATATCAAGCAAATTTAAAATATGTCTGGTGTTATCTGGTGCTTCACTACCCTGAATAAACCCTACCTGATCCGGGTGTATTAAGTTCAGCAGCACCTGAGAAAGCCTATTGGCTAAGATTTTAGAATAAAGGTTGACGTCACAATTGATCAGAGAAATAGGCCTATAGCTCTTACATTGGGATGGTTCCTTACCCACTTTGGGTATTACTATTACCTTGGCTTCCAGGAATTCTGGTCTCATTGGCTCACCAGATAAAAAAATAATTAAAAAGTAATTGAAGATGGGGCGCTAACGTATCTATAAATTACTTGTAATACAAATTTGTGAACCCATCTGGGCCAGGGGCTTTATGTGATTTAGACTCTTTTATAGCTCTCTTAACTTCAGTTAAAGAAATTAGATTATCTAGCAAATCGGATTATCCACTATCAAGTTTCAAAAGCTTAATGGAAGACAAAAAATTATCAGTTTGGGTCCTATGATTAAACGTGCACGAGCTAGCAGGCGAGGAATACAAATCAGCATAAAATTTTTCAAATGCCTCTGTGATGTCATTCGGCTTATAGATGGTCTTATCATTCTTCACCATTAGTTTGGTGATAAAAGAGTGTCCCCTTTGCTGGTTGAGCTTTTATGGCTAGAATTGTCTGGCTTATTCGAGAACGTGAAATACTGAGTTCTTTGCAATACAGTTACAACCTTCCTACGAAGAATCATCTGCAACTGCTGCTTAAGTTTATAAATTTCCGCCTGGATCCCAGGTGGTCTCCTAGAGGGAGGAACAGCTTGAAGGGCCGAGATTTTATTGTTTATTGTGTTGATTTGGGCCAGTTCTATTTTTCTAGAGATGAAGCCAATTTGAATGCATTTGCCCCTTAACACTGCTTTATGTGCGGTCCATACTCCAGCGTTGTCCACCTCACCCCCACTATTCAAATCAAAGTATTCTACCATAGCACTATGGATTTTGTCTTTTGTAACTACATCATTAAGCAGGGCCAGGTTTAATGCCCACTAAGGAGAGCGCCCCTTAGGCAGCAGATCGTTCAAGGTGATACTGATTATATCATGGTTAGACCATGCAATGGGTCAAATTTCTGCATCCAGCAAATTTGGGCTAGGTGTTGCTGGATTAAAACATAATCGATGCAAGAGTTTGAGACATGCCTAGCTGAGTAATGGGTGCATTCCCTATCAGTAGAGTAAACCATTCTCCATGCATCAAGAATATCATGATTGTTAAGCAAAAGTTTTAGGGATTTTGTGGTGGAGGGAATTACCATCGGGGAGGCAGAGCCCAATCTATTTCTTGCTTGGTCTAAGACTGAATTCATGTCCCGCCCCCCCAGGATCCACACTGACTGTTTCCAGTCAGACATTATACTGTATGTGACATTGCAGATTGCCCAACATTTGGGGCATATATATTTAACAATGAAAGTTTACGGTTTACGTTCATTGTACCAGAATAAATCTATCCTCCTGATCTCTGTGAGGGAACATGTGTTGGAAGTGCAGCCTCCTATGTGTTAAAATGGACACCCCTCTTTTTTTCTGGGGCAGTAGAATGAAACGTTTGCGCGAAACATTTACCCCAATACTTTGGCATGGCATTCTTCTTAAAATGGGTTTCCTGTATCATAACAATATCTAAAATCCATGCGACTGTACTCACCCAGGACAACCCCCCGCTTCACTGGTTCGTTTAACCCCTGAACATATGAGATGCTATGTGTAAAGACATTACTCACCACCTACTACAAACGCCAGTCGCGAAATAGGTATTCAAATTGTCAAATTGGCAGATTATCCACGGATGGCAGATGACCTGGGGAATGCACTTCACTAGGAATTATTGGATCGCAAAGCTCCACACAGGACTAGAGATAGATAGAGCAGGGAGAGGAAGGCAAAAGAAAGAGGAGCAGAACCAGGAAGAGGCAAGAAAAAAGGCATAACATTTTTTAAAGCAATGTACAATAACAACCACGTACTTTTATAGTTCAATATATCAGTCTTACAATATATACGTAAGTAATTACGAGGAAATATATATATTTTTAGTTTGAGTATAATAGGAATACACAAAGTAGTGCACAATTTAAACTAAGTTGAGGACAGCAAATAGCTGTCCTCCTAAAACCTAAGGTGGGGAGCCAGGTATCTTTTCAATAGCATACACAGGTGACTCGCCCAAAAAAAACAAAAAAAACAAAAATAAGAATAGAAAAATATACAAAATGTAACCCCATTAATATTTAGGTGACTATATCAGTGCAGTTGAGGTCTAAGAAGTGGGAAAATGCCATAGCAGACCATGAGCAAAGCCTATATTCGGCACGAGAAAAAAATAATAATAATAATGCAACCACATATCTAAACTTAAACTGAAATTCCCTAACTGATCCTAAGCTCGTACCGAATTTGGAAAAAAAAAACTAAAACATTGCTACCATATAGCTAAAACTTAAAATGACGTACAGCAGTATCCCAAAGCAATATCTACATTTGAAAGTGTCTTCTCTCAAATTCTTCACACTCAGAAGTATAAAAAGTTGTTACAGACTTAGGATCTCTGTTGCGGTCTGAAGCGTCGATAAGGTCTAGTATCAGGATGTTGGGCAGTTTCCAACGGTGCTGGTATCAGGATGTTCAAGGACGAAAGCAAAACCATGCCCTCATCCATAAAAAAAAACTGGGTATGTTCTCCTGTCTTTAAAAACGTTCAGCTTGAAGGGAAAGCCCCAAGTACATCTCCATCCCTGGGCTAAGATGATCTCCAAGACTAGAATAGTCTCCTTTTATACAGGGTGGTTGGGGAAAGATCAGAATAGATCCACAAGATGGCGATATAGCACTTATTCCTTGCTAAAAGTCTGAGTTTGCAAATTTTGAATTTGTCCACAAGATGGCGCCACGTATGCAGGTTTCATGAGACTACAGCTGCAAGGTTATTATGGTTAATTCTCTGTTTATATCACTCTAGGAGTGCCACCCCTGTCTCTGCAGATGGTTCCCCTGCCAGTTCTTCCAGAAGCAAACAAGAAATACAATTTATTCTCTTTAGGGGATTTTCCAAAAGGTGTTTGTGTTACTGCAGCTCCAGTAATAATATGTCCACATAGGAATATAACATAGTAACTGATCTTTGAGTTTGCAAATCTTGATTTGCCAAAAGTATCTATGTACAATAGTTTAAGAGCCTCTCAATAGCTTTTAAGCACCTGTGCTCTTTGGGGTCTGGAATCACTGCACCCCTTCTTTGACCTTTATACCATTTAGCTGTTGGGAGTTGTAGTGTGGGTTAAAAAAACACAACTACATCACACTTGCAAAACATCTGTGTTTTTTTTTTTCATAGCCCAAGCATTGAATATTAGCAGAGCAGAGTTCTTTATGGACTAGCCAGTTCAGCAACATCACTGTGGGTCCAGGAGGGAGTACAACTGTTTTACTAAGTGTATTACATGTGGTTTACACACCTCCTAGCCCTTGGATCTGTCTCCAGGATGGTCAAAGATCAAAATATCAGGACACCTCCCGCTTGTTGAGATGTTTTCTCTGTCTCAGTGCTCAGGCAGTCATGTAGCTGAGAAATAACTTCTGGCGTTATCCACCATTACAGGGTGTGTTTTCCCAGGGCAGTGTGCCTTCTAGTCTGGAAAACAGTCTCCAAGCTGGGAACCTGGGTACTGATTTTCTGTGAAAATGCCCAGAAGTAGCAGGCACCTATGAATAATATAATTTAGAGCAAGTATTGTGATGTTTTCAGGATTTTTCAAGCCTTTTCATCCTTGTTTGTAGCTGAACGGCTTTACTGCTGCTCTCTTCAGTTGCTGGCACCTCCCCCCCAGTAGACAATATTTTTGGTAAAAATTCTCCCATCATCTAATAAATCACCCTGACTTGTTTTTTTTCAATGTAAACTTTAATTTCCCCTGGATTCTTGCATCTTGAAGTTGGTTATGGGCAAATTCTGGTTCTTCTAAAAAGATGCCAACAGACTTAAAAGTCTGTCCGTGATATATTGATGGTCATGGCAAATGCCATGATGATGGGAAATTATCTCATTTGAAGTACAAAAGGGAGACTACTTTCATTTGGTGCCAAATCTATTCTTGGTATGAAAACTCTTTCACCTCCATGGGTCCCATTCAGAATTTCAGCAATTATGAAATGGTCTTTTAATTCTTGAACAATTAATCTGATCCCATTACATAGTCCTTTTTTGGGTTCATATTTCACAGTAACATGACAATTGCTCTTTTTTTTAGCTGCAAAATATGTTGGTGACATTCCTGATGGAGTTGATAAATTAATAAATTCAGTGGAGAAGATTGTCTCACTTTGTTAGTCATCACCAAGTACAAAATCAGCACTGTAATATTTTTTTGGAGTGCATCTATTAATTTTAATATTTCATTATTAGGAAGCAATGCATCTTTATTTTTGGACGTTAATATTACTTTGTTTGCAAGCTCTGCATAGTCGTCGTTAGTTATTGTATTTTGGAATGTAGCCCATATAATGTCCAGTTTGCAAATCAGTTGCAATGGAATTTCTAATGGTATCATTGGGTACATTATGTTGTCACTCTGTTTTTCCTTCTCCAATTTTAATGAGCCGATTCATTTTGGCCTTCAGATCTCATATTTTGTTCTAATTTAATGTGGGTAAATAGATTCCATAGTGTACTCGCCTTTATACATGTTTCTACAATGTCTGTGCGATTTCCATGAACTACAGGTAATGTTTGCCTAAAATCTCCACCTAACAACATGACCTTTCCCCCAAATGGCAAATCATTATCCATGACTTCACGCAACAAACAATCAATACATTGTAGGGCATGGCATGACATTATTGTTGCTTCATCTATTATAATTAATTTACTGTTTTTTTTATTTTTTTTTATATGTTTCCAGGATGGGAACTGGCAGTTTAAATCCACTATGCACAGTTCTCCCACCTTCTAACAAAAGTGCGGCAATTCCAGTTGTTGCAAATGGTAGTGCTATTTGACCTTGTGCTCGAATGAAACTCGTCAAATATTATATAGATACATTTTTCCCGATTGCCGGGTTCATCTAGATAGAAATAACGTTCTTTCAGCATGTCATCATCTAGTGCATTTTTTGTGGTGTTAAATGCTTGCAATTGTAATGTATTTAAAGTTGCAATTTTGGGGGGGTGATTGGTTTTCAAGCTGAGTATCATAGTCTTCAAAGTTTATTTCCTCTATAAAATCCTGGATCTGGCAGATTTAAACTTGCACAACTTAATCCATGAGACAGAAAGACCTCTTGAATTTCCAGTCATGCTTTTAATTCTGCAATAGTGATTGTAACGTTGCTAAAAGTCTTCAGACATATTTATTTAAAATTTGTCCCACAAAGCTAATGCATTTGAAACATTTGAGAAAATGCAAATTAATGCAAAAGATTCCCTCATCTGCGTGGCATTTGACACAGTGCTGCTTCTTCTAGACATCTTTCCCATTCTGTATCATCAGCCAGGAAGCTTCTTTGTCGCGCAGCTAAATAAAATGTGTCATAAACTGTGTCATTAACAGTTCTCAACTGTCCAAAACTTTGTGCACCGGAAACATTTAAAAGGAGTAACCGTAAGCAGAAACGTTCAAGCTCTCTTGCACTTTACTGTGTAAATTCTTGGTATATAATTTCCACTCCTTTTTCGTTTTTGCCATAATTCATTAACGAAAACATAATGATACGGAATATCAATGTATAATAATTCCCTTGCCTCCAGGTCGTTACAATTTATTTGAAACCAGGCAGTAAGTGTAGTTTGTCGATGCTCACTTTGTGCCAATGCATTTCTTTCATTTCCAACATTAAAGTAAACTAAGTGTCTTTGGGGCAAATGTACAGCTAATCAATATACTGCATGTGAAAGATCATGCATTTCAAATTTTAGAAGACACCACATTGCTTCTGGCGCACTTATATATTGAGCATCTACATGAGATGCACGTTCATAATGCAATAACTCAGTTTGCTCTGGAGTTTTTGCACTTTTGACCACTACAGTAGCTGCATCATAGCCTTTGTATATACAGTGCCTTGCAAAAGTATTCACCCCCCTTGGCATTTTTCATGTTTTATTGCCTCACAACATGCCCACAACTTTGAAGATGTTTTTTTTTTTATTGTAAAGCAAACAACAAATATGGACAAAATAACACAAAAAATTAATGTGCTTAACTTTTCACCACCCTTAAGTCAATACTTTGTAAAGCCACCTTTTGCGGCAATCACAGCTCCAAGTCGCTTTGGATAAATCTCAATGAGCTTGCCACATCTTACCACTGGGATTTTTGCCCATTTCTCCTTCAAAACTGCTCCAGCTCCTTCAAGTGGTTTGCACTTGTGAACAGCAATCTTTAAGTCTGACCACAGATTTTCTATTGGATTGAGGTCTGGGCTTTGAGTAGGCCATTCCAACACATTTACATGTTTCCCCTTAAACCACTCAAGTGTTGCTTTAGCAGTGTGTTTGGGGCCTGAACTTCCATCCTAGCCTCAAATCACGCACAGAGTGGTTCAGGTTTTGCTCAAGAATATGCCTGTATTTAGCACCATCCATCTTTCCCTCAACTCTGACCAGTTTCCCAGTCCCGGCTGCTGAAAAACATCCCCACAGCATGATGCTGCCACCATCATGTTTCACTGTTGGGATGGTGTTCTTTGGGTGATGTGATGTGTTGGGTTTGCACCAGACATAGTGTTTTCTTTGATGGCTGAAAAGTTAAATGTTAGTCTCATCAGACCAGAGCACCTTCCTCCATACATTTTGGTAGTCTCCCACATGCCTTTTCGCAAACTTAAAACATGCCATTTTGTTTTTTGCTGAAAGTAATGGCTTTCTTCTGGCCACTCTACCATAACGCCCAACTCTTTGGAGCGTACGGCTTATTGTCGTCCTATGTACAGGTACTCCAGTCTCTGCTGCGGAACTCTGCAGCTCCTCCAGGGTTACCTTAGGTCTCTGTGCTGCCTCTCTGCTTAAGGCCCTCCTTGCCTGGCCCATGAGTTTTGGTGGGCGGCCGTCTCTTGTCAGGTTTGCTGTTGTGCCATGTTCTTTCCATTTGGTTATGATAGATTTGATGGTGCTCCTGGGGATCATCAAAGATTTGGATATTTTTTATAACCTAACCCTGACTTGCACTTCTCAACAACATTGTCCCTTACTTGTTTGGAGAGTTCCTTGGTCTTCGTGGCAGTGTTTGGTTAGTGGTACCTATTTCTTTGGTGTTGCAGCCTCTGGGGTGTTTCAAAAAAGGTGTGTATATGTAATGATAGATCATGTGACACTTAGATTGCACACAGGTGGACAATATTTCACTAATTATGTGACTTCTGAAGGTAATTGGTTGCACTAGAGCTTTTTATGGGCTTCATAACAAAGATGGTGAATACATACGCAGATGCCAATTTTCTGTTTTCTATTTCTAAAAAATAGTTGTATGTATACATTTTTCTCATTTCATTTCACCAACTTAGACTATTGTGTTCTGATCGATCACATAAAATTCAGATTGGCAAAATTTTAGGTTGTAATGTAACAAAATAGTCAAGGGGGGTGAATACTTTTACAAGGCACTGTATATTTGTATACATATTTCATGGATTTTTTAGAAGTGCAAGCTTCCACATTAATGTGGGCATTATACTTCATGAGCAAATGTGGATTGTATGGCACCATATATCTGGTATCTACCTTTTTTCCACAAATAATTACATTTTGGCCTTTTTGTCTTCTATATAATGGATAGCCATCACAATTAGCATAAGTTTTGTCTCTCTAATCTTTTGGAAATTCTTTTATACTTTTTTTATTTTCCATACATGGTGATTGTGGATTAATATCTCCACATGGTCCATGAATCATATGATGTGTTACAATCTCATATAGTCTACTATGCATTTCTGGATCTGGTAGTTCAGCAATAATCACTGAATCAACTCTATCACCAGTATCCAATTTATCGTTCTCTTGAAGGATTATATGCATATGTGCATGTGGAAGGCCTCTTTTTTTTTTTTATTCTATGGTATAAACATAAGCCGGACATTTACACAATAACTAAGTTATGGTTATGTCATGTATTTATTAATTTTATTTTATTTTGAAGACTCTTGCCACTAAATCTGGTCTATCGGAAACAGTTTGTCCAATTAGCATATTCTGTACAATCTCTGGCAATTGTGGATAACATGTAAATGTAATAAATAAATCTGGTTTTCCAAATTTAGTTACAATAGCCATAGCATCTTTGTATCTTTCTCTCATATTGCGAGGAGATCCTTGGAAAGAAGAAGGTAAAATGATGGCTTTGCCAGCTGCAAGCTCTCTGTTTGTAGCTACCTCAGCAACATAATCCATCAGTCCACAATACTGTTCTACACATAGTATATCTTGTTAATATTTTATGAAATTTTAATTATTGAATCCATTTCGAATTGCAGTTTGAGACACTTTAAATTCAAGCATGGAAATATGATTTCTGACACGTATGTTATAATTTGGATAACTGTCAAGTGTTGATTTTGGTTGCCATCCGGCTTCCCCATTGGGAAAAAAAATGGGATCTGTCATTGGATCCAAATTAGTACTTAAGATACTTATAATAATGAAAGTCTGCTCCTCATTTCTGGGATATATTCTAATATCCCTCTGAAATGGTGGTTCTCCCTCGTCATTTTGAAAGACCATTGCAACCTCACTTGATGTTGGTAAGTTATAATGGCGTATCAGTATGGCAATCTCTTAAATGGTAAGCAATCTTTCTTTCAAACAATGCTGCCAGAAGCTCAGTATATTCTGTAACACAGCAAAACAAAGAAGTGTTCAGTCACTTTTTCCATTGCTAAAGAACATTTAGGTCAAAAGTCATGGATAAGAGGGGCGAAGTCAGGAGGCACAATGCATCACCTACCATTAAAATCAGTAACATATTACAAATCTCGCCCTCTTTCACAAGTTGTTGAAGAGTCTCCATTGTAACAAAGCCAACAATGCACAAGTACTTCTTACTGTTCCATACACTGGAAACCAAATATTTAACAGCCTAGTGCTGTCGAAGCCTAATTGCCCTTACCTACCTAAGAATAGGACCTTAGATGAGTGTAATTGTGTACCTTTGATATTTTGTTGTATAACTGCATATATATGCACATATATTTTCAACCATATTGTCAATATAAAGATTATAAAAAATGAAATGTAAATATTGTTTTTGAAGATTATATCTTGTAATATGACACCTCCTTTTTTTCTTGGTATTTATATTCTTCTTCAGTATTTCACAAGAACAACCTGCTGCTGGAGGTTTTGCAATCAAAGTAAATGATTGTGTCATAGTAATGGGAAGTTGCACAGTGTCATCATTTTCTGCAAGGCAAGTATTTCACACTTTTTACAATGTCTGGAGTTATATTTTTCATCTTTGATAGTACTGTAATCTATATTACAGTGAAAAATAGGAAATGAGGAGCGAAAAAGGCAAAAGGCTCCAGTTACTTTTTTGCATACATTTTCCTCACCTTATGGGTGATAGTGGGATCCAGACGTGGACTCCTTGCTCACTGTGCCTTAGGGAGTACAGTTGCATCTCACTGACGAGGCCCACAGAGGCCGAAATGCCTCTGGGTTTTCTGATTCTCCGGTTCAGAGTAAAATTGCTTGGTATTTCGAGGCTGGACCACTCTAGTGACTGGGACCAGACTAAAATACTACAGGATATTACTCCATGTGAAGGGCACGAGTGAACTTAAGGAGGCTGCTCTCTGATTAAGTAACCAGACCTATATAAAAAAAACACTGAGGTATTTTTCGTTCTGAGATGAGCACCTCTACTCTTTTTTTGCAAAAGGCTTCCGTTACACCTACACTCAAGAGGAAGTGGAGAGACCCTATCCTATGTTTTTATAAACACGGTCTGTTCTATCATTGAAGACAAAGTTGAAGATCAAATAACTCTGTCCTTGTAGGCAATAGAAGTGTGTTTGTGTGAACCATGGGAGATTATAACATTTCTTCAGCAGTTGATCCACCCGAAATTCACATTGATGGGTGCCAGTGGGGGTGTGATTATTGTACTGGTGACATGGAAGCTTTATCAGGAGTTGTGAGGAATGGAGATGTCATCCGTGTTTTACTGCCAATGTTATTGGTGTATATGTGTGTTGCTGTTAGTGCTCTACTCTGCTATATGTCCATTATCGTAATAAATGGTGTTTGATGACCAGTCTTTATATGTCCAGGTGTATCCTGGGATTTATGGGAGGGGCATTCTCCCACCTTCCATAATCTCCACCTCTTCCTTGCAGACCTCAGTTCACTTATGAGTATGTGCTTTGAAGGTGTTCCTCTATGATTCCTTGTATTTCAGCTTTTGCCAAGCCCTATATTGCATATTTTGGCCCCCATGTACTAAGAAGTGTCCTTGTCCATGCCCAAGGTAACTCTTTACGCCTTTCACCAAGCAGTACATTACAAATATTGGCCCATATCTACTAAGCAGCGTCCTTGCCCATGTCCAAGGTAACGCATTTTCTCTACCATTACAATCCTGCCCTCTAAGCAGGCTAGATCTACATAGCTTTGGCCATTTTTGTATCTCTGCAGGAATCTAGATGACTCTATGATACTTGATGGATCTTGTGTGTGAGTGCATTTATATTTCTGGAGAGCTATGGTTCTACCCTTTGATGCAAGGAGTCTACAAGCCCTACATTGCCAATCTTGGCCCATATCTACTAAGCAGCATCATAACTCATGTCCAAGGTCACGCCTTTTTCATAACCATGTGGCTTTCCATAAGCCATCCATTGCATATTTCAGCCCATATCTACTAAGCAGCATACTTACCCATGTCCAAGGTCACCTCTTTTTTTGTTGCCATGTGGCTTTTAACAAGCCTGTGTTGCAGATTTTGGCCCATATCTACTAAGCACTGTCCTTGCTATGTCCAAGGTCATGCCCTTTTTCATCATCATGTGGCTTTCAACAAGCCCTCCATTGCCTATTCAGCCCATATCTTCTAAGCAGCGTCCTTACTTACTATACAATCTTACTTACTATAACAATCTGGCCCTCTAAGCAGGGTAGATTTATGTAGCTATGGCCAATACGTCACCTCCCTTTTGCCGCAAGAGAGGGACCTGACTACAAACGATTGTAGTCACATAATATTTAATACAACAAGCTGTTTGGAACCTCAGAACCCCGATATCATTGAGTCAACACAGGAGTGACTGTCTATGAGCCTCTTATTTGTTTGTGTTGTTTTATACCCTTCTTGTTTGAAGTTTAAATGCATATTGTCATAAAAAAACAAATTAGTATAAAGTACAATATAAATAAGTCATAGGTTTCCATACTGAGATCTTGAGAAGCATGCTTTAAAGGACCACCGCAAAATGGAAAAAATAAGCCTGACTCAATAAGCCTGAGCATAATTGAGCAGGATAAAAGTCATACATCAAGTTCTTAACTAGAAAAAAGAATTGCTGATGATTCTGCAGAAACCCTGAGAGATTACTTATACATTGCTGGAAATTGTGTATATGAGAGATGGTTGCAGTAAATACTGAAGGGGTCTGCTTCTGGGCCAATGAGAGGGAATGGATGTTGTGTCTATTTCAGTCTTATCCAATTCTCTTTACAATAGCTCTGTTCACTTGTTCCCCACGTCTCTTATTTATAGCCAAAACAAACACCCTTATAATTTATCTCTGAAAAATTATGTAACAAACACAAAATGGAATACTTAAGTTATAAACAGTCTTCAGATTTTCAGGTTTTCACCAAAAAATGCATTATTCTCTTGAATAATACTGAGCCTCATTCCGTTCAAGACTCCTAATCCACAAAAATACCAAATTACAACTGCAGGAGCTTTTTTCAGTAATGTTACACATGTATTCAATGTCCCTCAGCTGTAATCTTACTGATTCCCACTCGCAACTTCTAAACCCATGCCTTGTCCGTACAGCACAAGTCATGGGATTACAATGTAGTTGCTCATCTCCATTTCCACCAATGAGAATCATCCAGAATTCCCTCCATACATGAGGTGACGGGATCTCCTTCCCCTCTCACTCCTGATTTTTTTATTTTTTTTACCGTGTTCTCCCTTGAACCCCGATCTACATAACCAGGGGGGTCCCATGAGACCCTCCTGGAACCTAAAATAATAACCTGGTCCAGATCATCCATTAGGCGATGCAGGTATTAGCCTACAGGCGCAACTCTAAGAGTGGCGCCTCATTATTGCACTAACAAACAATTTGTTGTCATCCTCACTTGAATCCTGCAGCGCTGGGCTCTCCAATAACAGCTGTGACTATACAGCTCTGCTGCCCCCGCTGAGAGTGTGGAGGAAGCGTAGGAGCGCAGGATGGAAGTGACAGGGCACTATGGAGTTACTTCCTGCAGCAACAGGGAGGATTTGAGGAGAGACTGACAACTCATAGTAAGGTTATGAAATGGCAGGACTGGAGTCAGCAGGAGGGAAGTTATAAAATGTTGCCAATAAGTGACTATGACCTGGATCCAAAAATCTTTATTTTTATATAATTTCTCTACCACTGTTAGTGTGTGTGTGTGTGTATTTGTATGTATGCATGTATGTGTATATGTGTGTGTGTGTATTTGTATGTATGCATGTGTGTATATATATGCGTATGTATGCATTGCTTGTGTGTATGCATGCATATATGTGTGTGTATTTATGTATGTGTGTGTGTATGCATATATGTGTGTATGTGTGTGTATGTATTGTAACAGGGCGCCCCCTTCTGGCGGGGTTTGCGTCCTGCACTTTCTTATCTCTTTTACCCAGGGAGGAAGACACAGCAGGCTTGTCAGAGTTTTACTGCTATTTATTGGGTAGCATAAACAGAACAAAAAACAGTGCTTGTATTCAGCGACAAAATAAAACCCTACATAAACGTGCTTACTACACTCAGGAACACCCTAATTATATCCGGCCAGCTTCTCTGGCTCAGGAGAGTGCCACCTTGTGGCCAGGATGCAAACAGTCTCTTATTTGCGTTGTATCGCCACCTTGTGGCCAGGGAACAAACAGTCTCTTATTTGCATTGTATCGCCACCTTGTGGCCAGGGAACAAAACAGTCTTTTACTGTATTTTCCTCTACGGCTTCTGCCAATAGTGGGTGAAGCCTAGGGCCCTTGTCACCCTCTTGAAATGAGGAACGATTACTTTCTCTCAATGCATTCTTCTTCCTGGGGCATTTGTACTTCTTATCCTCATATGGTGAAAACAATATATATTTGTCACCAACCTTTTTATCCCTTGTTGCGTTCGGCTTCCCAGGGATGGGGTCTTTAGATAATCCTCTCTCAGTGGAGTATCTCTGATACCACAGGCGTCTTCTCTGTGAACAAACTCTGGAGTATAATAGTCTTCCTGACTGTCTCGCTCCAGCACAAATCCCAGCTCTCTGGATCCCAGAGGCAGCTGAGCTGTTCAGGGCTTCCTCCTGCAACACACACAGCCCACGGCTCTTAGGCCCAAGCCTAAGTGAGAGAGACTCCACCCATCTCTCTGCTGCTTTTAAAGGCAATACACAGCTGAGCTTCCATTTAGCCACTGATAACTGAATGGAATTAACTCCTTTCATTCTCAGGGGAGAAGTCTTACAGAGCTCTCTTGTGACCCCTAATGGCACTCCATCACAGTATGTATATGTGTGTTTGATTGATATCACATATATAGTTGTGAGCGTACGGGCCGTTGCTCACGCTTGCGGGCTCGCATAGCGAGACTGCGGCCCTCGCAAAGCGAGGGCAAGGGCCTCAGTTGCTGGGATGGAGCGCCAAACTGAGGCCCTTGCCCGCAGCGTACGGCCCGTTGCTCATGCTGAGACCCTGCAGCCACCTCCTCCCCACAATACCCCGCCGCTGGAGAGAGGGAGCAGAACTCCATGCCCCATTACACCCATCACACTACTTACATTCATCGAAGCGAGTGCTGCGGGCAAGGGCTTCAGTTGCTGGGATGGAGCGCCAAAGGCTGCTCCATCCCAGCAACTGAGGCCCTTGCCCGCAGCGTACGGCCCGTTGCTCACGCTGAGGCCCTGCAGCCACCTCCTCCCCACAATACCCCGCCGCTGGAGAGAGGGAGCAGAACTCCATGCCTCATTACACCCATCACACTACTTACATTCATTGGAGCATTTCAATTCACCTCCGCCATGTCTCCCCTGCCTGCACATTTTATGCAGAGGCAGGGTAAACGTTGCAACGCAAATAACACGGCACACACATTATGACACTCGCAAACAACATACCACACACGTTCACACACATTACGGCCTTGCAACACTCGGACGCAACTCGCGAACATTACAAAATTAAAAACACAATACATACACACAGCACATACATAAAAAACTTACCTACAGCAACAGGGAGCATCCAGGACCTCAAAAATGCAACTTACACCTTCGTTTCAATAAAAATAAAAGAGTTTGGACAATAAAAAAATTGCATATGCGAGAGAAAAAATGGCCGCCGAACAAAACGAAAACGAGGGAGGCTACACACGCAAACACCATACGAGACACGTTACCAGACATTACGACCTCGCAAACATCGGACGCAACACGCCGACATACAAACATTTCAAACACAATAAATACACACACCACACACATAAAAAACATACCTACAGCAAAAGGAACCATCCAGCACCTCAAAAAACCAAGTTACAGATTCATTTCAATAATAATAAAACACTTTAGACATAATGAAATCGCTAAGCGAGAGAAAAAATGGCCGACGAAAAAAACGAAGACGAGGCTACAGCACTCTCAACACGTAAAACACCACAACACACTCGCAAAACAAGACACGAAACTCGAAAAACACCACGAAGCACCGTCGGATAATCCGCAAAGACGCATAACACAGATAACCCGCCATTTTACGCCAATGCGGAAGTACACCACTACGCTAACGGTTTCGTCTCGCGCACGCACACTCTTACACTGCACACATTCATCACCCTTAAAGAAAGAAAAGGGTTCTTCACAGTAAGGGTGGTTAATCTGTGGAATTCTCTACCAGAGGAGGGGTGGTGACAGCGGATTCGATAGATAACTTTAAAAGGATTTATTTCTAATTAAAAAGGGAATTCAGGGTTATCATGGAGAGAGACAGTATTGATACAGGGAGAAATCCGATCGCCAGTATCTGGGGTCAGGAAGGAATTCATTTTTTTTCCCTTTGAGACGATTGGCTGAGTCTCACTTATTTTTTAATTTTTCTGTTTGCCTTCCTTTGGGTTAATTAATAATTAAAAATAAAATAAAAAATAATGAAATCATTGATTAATAATTAATTAACAACTAATTAATTAATATTTAATCTGCCCCTCCGTGTCTCTCTAAACCCCCCGTGTCTCTCTAAACCCCCCGTGTCTCTCTAACCCCCCCGTGTCTCTCTAACCCCCCGTGTCTCTCTAACCCCCTGTGTCTCTCTAACCCCTTGTGTCTCTTTCCCTCCCCCTCCTCACTTTCTCCCCTCTAAATACCTCCCCTTTCACTTACCTGCTTCTTCTCTTTGGCCACAGGCAATACACATGCCCATATTTGGCCACACACAATACACATAAAGAGAACAATAGGGGGGGTCACACCTCCCTGGCAACTTTGATACAATCAGACATTGATTCAATTACACTTCTTTGTTCTTATCAGAGAATGAAAACACTTTGGAAAATGCAAGGATCCTTTACAACTTTCTTATCTCTTGAATCTCTGTAACAGGATTATCTATTAGCCTAGGTCTGCAAAAGTCTGGCTAATATTCTGAGCCAATATATTCTGTAGAACATAAAACAACATATCTACAGTACAGCAATGTGATCATATTTTAACCAAGAATTAAATAATCATAAAACAGGGTAAAACAGTGATGGGTTCCGTTACACACCTCCCCCGTGACCATAAGCCGGCATACACGGTCTGATCCCAACGGATCGGCCTGGGGATGTCCGGACAAAAGTATTTGTTGGTCAATTCTCTAGTTTGACAACCCATCAGCATTACTGCAATTCACATTTACTCACATTTCCCATATCCCCAGATAGCTGGGATCTGAGCGCACAAAACCACCGAATAGCGCTCAGATCCTCTTCACACAGTTCAATTGCCATGTAGCTAAAGTCTTTCCCATAGTCTTTCATTATATGAATGGGCTTCATGGCACAGTTATCTGGGGTATCATGGTTCACACAGGGCAAGTACAGAATGACCCCCCTGTATGTAAAGGGCCAGAATGAGTGACTTACACTCTGGTATGGCCGAACACTGGTTCCAAAGGGCAATATGTACCAGGGCCATAGTCGCAGGGCAGGAGGCTGGCAAACAGTCCTCTCCAAGCCAAAGTGGCGAAGGGCACTTTGTCACACATCTCCCCTTTGGGGGGAAGTCTAACCAGGCACCTGGATATTTCGCTGGGGTGATGGGGCAACACGCTGAGGGAACTTGAGGGGCAGAGGTCAGCTGCACTCTGCCCTGATGCCAGCTCTTCTGGTGGTATAACCTGCAGGACATCCTGCTCTGTACAAGGGACAAAGGGAGGGCAGAGGCCGACTGCACTCTTCCCCGCTGTCAGCTCTTCTGCTGGGGTACTTGGGACATATTCCGGCTCAGTAGCCAGGGAAACGTGGGGGTCAGTGGGGGTTAACATTTCCACTGTTAACCCTGGGGCCACATTAGAAGTTAGCTGGGGAGGGGAAGTTGTACTTACCCCCTCCACCGGTTGTCCCAGTGACGGTAGTTGGGGATCTGGACAAGCTGTGGGCGCAGAGACCACGGTCCCATCTGCGCCGTCTGGGAGATTGGTGTCTCCCCTGGTTAGGGTAAACTGCCGCTGGGGGGAAGGACGACACCTTTGGCCCCCTGGGGTACCCACTGCCGCTGTGGAGGAAGGTCGACACCTTCTGCTCCCTGGGGTACACACTGCCGCTGGGGGGGAAGGACGACACCTTCTGCCCCCTGGGGTTCACACTGCCGCTGAGGGGGAAGGACGACACCTTCTGCCCCCTGGGGTTCACACTGCCGCTGGGGGGAAAGGACGACACCTCCTGCCCCCTGGGGTTCACACTGCCGCTGGGGAGGAAGGACGGCCCCTTCTGCTCCCTGGGGTACACACTGCCGCTGGGGGGGAAGGACGACACCTTTGGCCCCCTGGGGTACACACTGTCGCTGGGGAGGAAGGACGACACCTTCAGCTCCCTGGGGTACACACTGCCGCTGGGGAGGAAGGACGACACCTTCAGCTCCCTGGGGTACACACTGCCGCTGGGGAGGGAGGACGACACCTTCAGCTCCCTGGGGTACACACTGCCGCTGGGGAGGAAGGACGACACCTTCGGCTCCCTGGGGAACACACTGCGGCTGGGGAGGAAGGATGACACCTTCGGCTCCCTGGGGTACACACTGCCGCTGGGGAGGAAGGACGACACCTTCGGCCCACTGGGGTACACACTGCTGCTGGGGAGGAAGGACGACACCTTCAGCTCCCTGGGGTACACACTGTCGCTGGGGAGGAAGGACGACACCTTCAGCTCCCTGGGGTACACACTGTCGCTGGGGAGGAAGGACGACACCTTCTGCCCCCTGGGGTACACACTGCCGCTGGGGAGGAAGGACGACACCTTCTGCCCCCTGGGGTACACACTGCCGCTGGGGAGGAAGGACGACACCTTCAGCTCCCTGGGGTACACACTGTCGCTGGGGGGGAAGGACGACACCTTCGGCCCCCTGGGGTACATACTGCTGCTGGGAGGTGGAATTAGTTGGAGTATTCCACGTGGAGCGGTTTCTGTTTCTGGGACAGTCTCTCTGCATGTGACCCTGCTGGTAACACGTGTGGCACCTGGCGTACCGTGGAGGGGTTTGGTAGTTCCCACCACCCGGACGCAGTGCTGGGGGGGGTTAATGGTGGGAGGTGGGTTAGCAGCTCCCAAGATGGACCGCTCCCGTGCCCGCTGCTTTTCCATTATGAATTTGTGGACATCTGTCATTAACCATTCCAAGGTTTTCATGGGAAGCGTACCTGGGAAAAAGGCCAGTCTGCTTTGGAGTTCTCTTCCAAACTCATTCTGTGGGGTAATACGAGGTACTGTAACCATGAGTTCCTTTCTGTCTGCATCCCTGTAGTCCGCGGCCGCCTCCTCCTCCTCATGATGGAACGCTGTCTGAAAACTAGCCGGTTCCATCCTGCTGTAGCCAGGGGCGCTGTACGGATACTAGCGTTGCCCTCAATTTGTACTCCACGGAATGGTGTCTCCTGTAGCTGTCCTTCTGACCGTGGGAACAATCCCGCCACTTGCCAACAAATGTAACGGAGCTGAGATACGCAGTCCAAAATCTCCGCTGGTATACGGTAAAATATCCAAGAAGCACAACAGGCTCACCATTCCCTACCTCCCATATTGGACGACACACAATTTGGGAGTCAGATGAATACTGACTTTATTTTGTTATTGCAGAAATATATATACATCTCTTTGGCCACAGGCAATACACATGCCCATATTTGGCCACACACAATACACATAAAGAGAACAATAGGGGGGGTCACACCTCCCTGGCAACTTTGATACAATCAGACATTGATTCAATTACACTTCTTTGTTCTTATCAGAGAATGAAAACACTTTGGAAAATGCAAGGATCCTTTACAACTTTCTTATCTCTTGAATCTCTGTAACAGGATTATCTATTAGCCTAGGTCTGCAAAAGTCTGGCTAATATTCTGAGCCAATATATTCTGTAGAACATAAAACAACATATCTACAGTACAGCAATGTGATCATATTTTAACCAAGAATTAAATAATCATAAAACAGGGTAAAACAGTGATGGGTTCCGTTACAGAGGGGGGTTGAGGTTGAGGGGGGGTTGAGGAGGGGGTTGATGAGGAAGAGGGAGGTTTAGGTTGAGGAGGGGGGTTGAGGTTGAGGGGGGGTGAGGAGGGGGTTGATGAGGAAGAGGGAGGTTTAGGTTGAGGAGGGAGGGTGACGTTGAGGAGGGGGGTTGAGGTTAAGGGGGGGTGAGGAGGGAGATGAGGATGGGGTGGTTGAGGGTGAGGAGGGGGATGAGGATGGGGGGGTTTAGGTTGAAGATGAGGGTTGAGGATGGGGGGTTGAGGATGAGGAGGGAGGTTGAGGATGAGGAGGGAGGTTGAGGAGGTGGTTGAGGAGGAGGGAGGTTGAGGATGAGGAGGGAAGTTGAGGATGAGGAGGGAGGTTGAGGTTATGGAGGGGGGTTGAGGATGAGGAGGGAGGATGAGGAGGGAGGTTGAGGATGAGGAGGGAGGTTGAGGATGAGGAGGGAGGTTGAGGATGAGGAGGGAGGTTGAGGTTATGGAGGGGGGTTGAGGTTGAGGAGGGGATTGAGGATGGGGGGGTTGAGGATGAGAGGGTTGAGGATGAGGAGTGGGGTTGAGGAGGGAGGTTGAGAATGAGGAGGGGGTTGAGGAGGGTGATAAGGGAGGGGGAAGAGACACAGGGAATGGAGAGGGGAAAAGAGACAAGGGAGAGAGAGGGGGGACACAGGGGGCAGCACATTTCCCACCCATGGCTTATACTTGAGTCACTCATTTTACACAGTATATTGTGGTAAAATAGGTGCCTCGGCTTATACTCGGGTCGGCTTATACTCGAGTATATACAGTAATTGTTCTGATATGTTTGTGGTTAGCAATGTAGCATTAATGGAGACCAGTACGAGCTGAATCATTTTTTAATATGGATTTTAGTAATAATCCATGCCTAATTAAAACATCCAGTTTTTGGGTTTTGTAATCTTTTTAATCTGTGTTATGGTTTTACCACCACACAATAACTTTCTTACATTGCTTTGCTATTACACAACACAAAAGCTTCCCATATTTTCAAAAGAATTACAAAGTAATTGAATATTTTCTTAATATTATTCCAGCAATACTTATATTGTATTTGTGCTCTTTTAGTTTATTCAGTTCGTTTATTTCAAATTGCATCTGCACCACTGTTTCACTGTGTAAAGCTTATCATCTGCCACTACCCTAACCCCTAAATCTAACACTCACACTAACAAGAAATTGAAGAAATTCTCGGCTCTGCCACCTAGTTTGGAACCCTAGTAAAAAACAGAATAGATCAAGGTATTCTAAACAGATTTGCTTACTGCTAAGCTTCACTTTAGGATGCTATTGGTCCAAAAGCCTTTATACAAAGTTGCATATGCTACTGTGAAGCCCAGTCTTCGTTGGTACTGTTGCAAGCTTTTGGAGTGCAGTGTTTAAACAGATTTGCAGGGAATAACCTGTGTCTAATAAGACAAGGGGGGCATGCACCACCTTACAACTTAATAAAGCATTATTTATTATGGTATCTGTTTGCATTTATAAGTCTTGAATCAAGGACCTGCCTGCCATTCAATATTTCAATCATTCATGGATTCTGTCTAAAATCTTTCCTTGACCAGTGTTTAATATTGTACTAAGAGCTGTCGTCACGCTTAGCTGCAATCAGCGCTGAAGGCGCTTATTGCAGGCCACAACTGCGGCCCTCGGTAAATGAGGGACACAGTTGTGGGGGTGGAGGCCCGCCGGACTTAGCTGCAATGAGCGACAAAGGCGCTCCTTGCAGGAGTGGAGATGAGCTCCGCAGGCTCATCGCGAGGCCCGCGGGACTTAGCTGCAATGAGAGCAGAAGGACGACCTCCGAACTCGAAAGACCACCAAAAAACACCAAATACTTTAATAAATATCTTACACACTCACACACAGCACAGGGGGAGAGTCAGGGAGCCCGTGAGTGAGATTGCAAGTTGATTTGAGGTATATTTGGTGTTTTTTGGCGATCGAAAAATCAGCTAAGCGAGAAAAAAAATGGTGGCTGACAAAACGTAAATTGATGAAAACGAGGCAGAAGGCAGTAAAAAAGAGCACAAAGCCAGTAACATTTAATGCAAGCCAGTAACACTTAACGCAAGTCAGTTACACTTAACCCAAGTCAGTAACAATCATCGCGAAGCACCTAAACTACACGGGGGGGGGGGGGGGGGGAGGCTCACAATGAGCGCTGAAGGCGATCATTGCAAAGCACCAAAGTAGATGGGGGAAATGCTCGCAATGAGCGCCAGGCGATGAGCACCAAAGATGCATGGTGCCTGGGGAAGGAGACAGCAGTGGGAGATGTGATAAGGGCATAAGTCAGTGTGTTTAACTGCTTGCCAAAGGATTCATAATTTAAAGTGACAGCAGCAAATATAAAAGAAAAAAATATTGAACATGATATAATTATTTTTTAGATTTATATTATTTAAATTAAACAAGTTAGTAATGGGGTATTAAGTCAGTGCATCCATTCTGGGAGGGCGGTTGTCCATTTGCCCCTATGCACCAGCCGCCCCCGGTACTAATCAATAGAAAACCTGCAGTCAAGTACATTTTTTAACTCTATACTAACTTTTCAGCCAGTAGCAGCACAGTGCAGAGATCCAGATCAGCACTGCCAGAGCTGCTTCATTCTGGGGAGGAGAGAGGTGTGCAGTGGGAACAAAATACTACAAACCCCATAATGCTTGCTGAGTTATGAATTGTATTGTAATTTAGCTTGGATTTTCAAAAGCATCCCTTCTCAAAATCAACTGCAAGAAAACTGACGAAATGTTTATTCATTATGGGATTTCTTTCATGCAAAAAATGTTTTTATACACTACAGATTCTTCTCTAGCAGAGACATTCATAATCCATGAAACTTCCATACACCTTTTATGGAATGTAACAATTTCCTTATTGCACGTTTTGATTTGAACTTCCTGATTTTTATTTTCTTTCTCTATTGATATAGTATAATTTGTGACAAAACTCTATTAATGCAATGTAAATATTATATGTAAATAATTAATAGGGATAAAACCTAAACAATGCAAACACTGGTTTCCCACAGAGAAACGCTTGATAATAGAAAAAAGAGGAGAGATGAAAAAGACAGAAGATTTGTAACCAGTAATGCCTCTTCCCCTCTGTATCTCTCTATCACTCACATATGCATTTCACCGATTATTTTAGAAACAGAGATTCCATACAAAAATACAGTGTGGTTTAAACCCCTCCCATCGGCATCTGAAATATTGTTGTGCTTTGTTTCAGTGGTTTTGTACTTTTTATGTAAATTCCAAATGCCCACACAACACTCAAAAGTGACCCTTCATATTGATATAAGCCTAACTGCTTTATAGCATCAAACATGTTCTGTGGTAATGTATAATTATGATCTTGTTGTAAAATATCTTAATTTTTCACAGATAAAATCTGTCAGAATTAATCTAGCACTGAACCATTATTCTAAGGCGCTATGTCATAACAGAAAGTAAGACAAAAAAAACTCTAAACTTTTCTGTACTGCCTTTAAAAAACATTTTTTTACAAAAGGTATTTGTGGCGATCTGCTTTCTTCAGTTGGGCTTGGTAAGGCTGTTATGGGCCAAACCTACCAAGCAGATCCACCAGGTTCCTTTATTTCCCTTCATCAAGGCAGCAGATGTCTCTTTGGACCCTTACTCAGATGCAGTATTTAAAAAAATATGAATGTAGGCTTTGCATTATAAAAATCAAGAACTGCTTTCAAAGCTGTGGAAACTTCATAACAGGTTCAATGAGTGTATATTTAAACTTGAATTGATAACATTCTGCAATAGTCTGTGAGTCTTCTGGGTTTTGTATAAATGAATACAGTCTTTGACAATGTTTCATATACAAGGTATCATATCATCCACTCCATTGATTGTACAGGACTAGGGCAGCTAATTCCTTCACTATGGATTCTGACATGTATATATATATATATATATATATATATATATATATATATATATATATATATATATATATATATATATATTCTAGATATCTTATTCCATATATATTTATCCGGTCGATCAGTGATAGCTCTTAGCTTCTCTAAGGATCTTCATATATACATATATATAATCTACTAGATATATTGTACCATATACATATTCAGAGAGTGTGATATCTGCTCCCCTCACTTTAAGAAGTCTGGATTATAACTTCTTAACATCTACTTCAGTAGTATCTTCTCTAGGAATGCTGACACATACCTTTTATATTTAAGATATGTTACCTCCCTTGGTTTATGAACATACACATATTTACTTCATAGCAGACTCTACCACAGACAGGATTACCAACTAACTGACTACATAACTGAATCTATCTGGCGGCTACTGACTGACATCACAACATTCTAAATTATTTAACTGGTCATGAACCAATCATGCAACATATAGACTCCAACATCATACGCCAAACACACATAGAAGCAACATAACATACAGTAAGTACCATACATAGGGTAATCAACATAACATATTACATAACTATAAAACATACTATAAAATTACTGAGCCCAGTTCCACAACCACATAAATAAGAGTCCAAAGGGGGCAAGGTGATCAAGCGGATCATGACAATATTAGTTGCAAAAAATATATTGATCTAATATATGGAACATGCATGCTTTACTATCCAGTACAGACAATCAACATGTCTAGTATCCAGTACAGATAATCCACATGTCTACTCACCAAAGTTTTATGAATTGGTTCTATTTTGTCTAACCAATCAGGGCCTTAAAACAAAGCTAGATACATATATCAATTAGACAGATTTCTAGAGCATAAGAACCCTTGCGTCAGCACTGCTTATAGAGGTATTGGCCAATATTCACTAGGGTGCAGCAAATATAACCCTCTTTGCCCGTATTTGTCTGGGATTCAGTAAGCTTTTTTTTTCCTTGGTAGGAACTTGTATCTAATTTTACCTAGCGCCTTCTGTTAAACTATGTATTCAGCAAATGAAGATAATCAATAATAAAGATTTTCATATCATTTATATAAAACAAAATTTATCTAAAGAAAATGTATTGAAAGTTGTGAATACATTTACATTAACTTTTCTTTGATGATCGTTGGGCATGTGTAATTACCATTACTACATTGTGTGGGTGAAAAGTTAGTCTAAGCTTTCTGGACCTCATTGGAATAAAATAATTTTAGTGAATCCTAAGAAGGGGGTTGCCATAAAAAGCCACAATTGGCATTAATCTATCACAATACATAATCAGTCTTAGGGATTGCAGTCAACCAGTTAGTCATGAGATGGAGATGCCAAGAATTCCTTTAATCAAACTTGGAACAGAGATATGCCTTTTCTACAGGACTCTAAAACGAATAAAGTATAGAACACTAATTTATTGAAAAAGGTAAATTGATGAAAACGAGGCATAAGGCAAAAAAAAGAGCCCAAAGCCAGTAACACTTACCGCAAGCCAGTAACATTTTACACAAGACAGTAACACTTAACCCAAGTCAGTAACACTTATCGCGAGGCACCTAAACTACACGGGGGGGGGGGGGCTCACAATGAGCGCCGAAGGTGATCATTGCAAAGCACCAAAGTAGATGGGAGAAATGCTTGCAATGAGCGCCACGCGATGATCGCCGAAGATGCATGGTGCCTGGTGGAAGAGACAGGCAATATGAGAGAGAGAGAGAGAGAGTACAAGTCACACAAAGACAATAAGAGAGTCACAGAGAACAAGAAACTGAGAGAGAGAATAACAGACAGTCTGAGACTACTCACCCAGTCCTGAACAGCTCTATTAGCATGGCAGCCCTCACTGAACTACATCTCCCAGTATGCACTGCATACTGCAATTTAGCAGTCCTAATTAGCTGGGACAGTATCAGTGATTAGCTGGGGTTTGCCCCAAAGCATCTCCACAGCTTCAGCTCCCTCACAGTCATTCTGATTGGGTGATGCTATGTGGGACAGACAGGATCAATGCTTCAGATCAAGCACAGGCAGCATTGTGCCCTGATCTGTAGTACAAAGCAAGTCACCAGCAGTGGGAGATGTTATAAGGGGATAAGTCAGTGTGTTTAACTGCTTGCCAAAGGATTCATAATTTAAAGTGACAGCAGCAGATATAAAAGAAAAAAATATTGAACATGATATAATTATTATTTATATTATTTAAATAAAACAAGTTAGTAATGGAGTATTAAGTCAGTGTATTAATTTTGGGAGGGCGGTTGTCCATTTGCCCCAATGCCCCAGCCGCCCCTGGTACTAACCAATAGAAAACCTGCAGTCAAGTACATTTTTTAACTCTATACTAACTTTTCAGCCAGTAGCAGCACAGGGCAGAGATCCAGATCAGCACTGCCAGAGCTGCTTCATTCTGGGGAGGAGAGAGGTGTGCAGTGGGAACAAAATACTACAAACCCCATAATGCTTGCTGAGTTATGAATTGTATGGTCATTTAGCTTGGATTTTCAAAAGCATCCCTTCTCAAAATCAAGAAAACTGAAGAAATGTTTATCCATTATGGGATTTCTTTCATGCAAAAAATGTTTTTATACACTACTGATTCTTCTCTAGCAGATGCATTCATAATCCAGGAAACTTCCATACACCTTTTATGGAATGTAACAATTTCCTTATTGCACGTTTTGATTTGAACTTCCTGATTTTTATTTTCTTTCTCTATTGATATGGTATAATTTGTTTTACAAAACTCTTTTTAATGCAATGTAATTATTATATGTAAATATTTAATGGGGATAACACCTAAAAAATGCAAACACTGGTTTTCCACAGAGAAACGCTGGATAATAGAAAACAGAGGAAAGATGAAAAAGACAGAAGATTTGTAACCAGTAATGCCTCTTCCCCTCTGTATCTCTCTATCACTCACATATGCATTTCACCGATTATTTTAGAAACAGAGATTCCATACAAAAATACAGTGTGGTTTAAACCCCTCCCATCGGCATCTGAAATATTGTTGTGCTTTGTTTCAGTGGTTTTGTACTTTTTATGTAAATTCCAAATGCCCACACAACACTCAAAAGTGACCCTTCATATTGATATAAGCATAGCTGCTTTATAGCATCAAACATGTTCTGTGGTAATGTATAATTATGATCTTGTTGCAAAATATCTTAATTTTTCACGGATAAAATCTGTCAGAATTAATCTAGCAATGAACCATTATTCTAAGGCGCTATGTCATAATAGAAAGTAAGACAAAAAGAACTCTAAACTTTTCTGTACTGCCTTTAAAAAACATTTTTTTACAAAAGGTATTTGTGGCGATCTGCTTTCTTCAGTCGGGCTTGATAAAGCTGTTATGGGCCAAACCTACCCAGCAGATCCACCAGGTTCCTTTATTTCCCTTCATCAAGGCAGCAGATGTCTCTTTGGACCCTTACTCAGAAGCAGTATTTAAAAAAATATTAATGCAGGCTCTGCATAATTCAAATCAGGAACTGCTTTTAATGCTGTGGAAACTTCATAACAGGTTCAATGAGTGTATATTTAAACTTGAATTGATAACATTCTGCAATAGTCTGTGAGTCTTCTGGGTTTTGTATAAATGAATACAGTCTTTGACAATGTTTCATATACAAGGTATCATATCATCCACTCCATTAATTGTACAGGACTAGGGCAGCGAACTCCTTCACTATGGATTCTGACACACACACATATATATATGTATATATATATATATTCTAGATATCTTATTCCATATCTATTTATCCAGTCGGGCAGTGATAGCTCTTAGCTTCTCTAAGGATCTTCATATATACATATATATATATTCTACTAGACATTTTGTACCATATACATATTCAGAGAGTGTGATATCTGCTCCCCTCACTTTAAGAAGTCTGTATTATAACTTCTTAACATCTACTTCAGTAGTATCTTCTCTAGGAATGCTGACACATACCTTTATATTTAAGATATGTTACCTCCCTTGGTTTATGAACATACACATATTTAATTCATAGCAGACTCTACCAAAGACAGAATTACCAACTAACTGACTACATAACTGAATCTATCTGGCAGCTACTGACTGACATCACAACATTCTAAATTATTTAACTGGTCATGAACCAATCATGCAACATATAGACTTCAACATCATACGCCAAACACACATAGAAGCAACATAACATACAGTAAGTACCATACATAGGGTAATCAACATAACATATTACATAACAATAAAACATACTATAAAATTACTGAGCCCAGTTCCACAACCGCATAAATAAGAGTCCAAAGGGGGCAAGGTGATCAAGCGGATCATGACAATATTAGTTGCAAAAAATATATTGATCTAATATATGGAACATGCATGCTTTACTATCCAGTACAGACAATCAACATGTCTAGTATCCAGTACAGATAATCCACATGTCTACTCACCAAAGTTTTATGAATTGGCTCTATTTTGTCTAACCAATCAGGGCCTTAAAACAAAGCTAGATACATATATCAATTAGACAGATTTCTAGAGCATAAGAACCCTTGCGTCAGCACTGCTTATAGAGGTATTGGCCAATATTCACCAGGGTGCAAACAGGAAATATAACCCTTCTTTGCCCGTATTTGTCTGGGATTCAGTAAGCTTTTTTTTTTCCTTGGTAGGAACTTGTATCTAATTTTACCTAGCACCTTCTGTTAAACTATGTATTCAGCAAATGAAGATAATCAATAATAAAGATTTTCATATCATTTATATAAAACAATATGTATCTAAAGAAAATGTATTGAAAGTTGTGAATACATTTACATTAACTTTTCTTTGATGATCGTTGGGCATGTGTAATTACCATTACTACATTGTGTGGGTGAAAAGTTAGTCTAAGCTTTCTGGACCTAATTGGAATAAAATAATTTTAGTGAATCCTTAGAAGGGGATTGCCATAAAAAGCCACAATTGGCATCAATCTATCACAATACATGGTCAGTCTTAGGGATTGCAGTCAACCAGATAGTCATGAGATGGAGATGCCAAGAATTCCTTTAATCAAACTTGGAACAGAGATATGCCTTTTCTACAGGACTCTAAAACGAATAAAGTATAGAACACTAATTTATTGAAAAAGGTAAATTGATGAAAACGAGGCATAAGGCAAAAAAAAGAGCCCAAAGCCAGTAACACTTACCGCAAGCCAGTAACATTTAACACAAGACAGTAACACTTAACCCAAGTCAGTAACACTTATCGCGAGGCACCTAAACTACACGGGAGGGGGGGGGAGGCTCACAATGAGCGCCGAAGGTGATCATTGCAAAGCACCAAAGTAGATGGGGGAAATGCTTGCAATGAGCGCCACGCGATGATCGCCGAAGATGCATGGTGCCTGGGGGAAGAGACAGGCAATATGAGAGAGAGAGAGAGAGAGAGAGAGAGAGAGAGAGAGAGAGAGAGTACAAGTCACACAAAGACAATAAGAGAGTCACAGAGAACAAGAAACTGAGAGAGAGAATAACAGACAGACTGAGACTACTCACCCAGTCCTGAACAGCTCTATTAGCATGGCAGCCCTCACTGAACTACATCTCCCAGTATGCACTGCATACTGCAATTTAGCAGTCCTAATTAGCTGGGGCAGTATCAGTGATTAGCTGGGGTTTGCCCCAAAGCATCTCCACAGCTTCAGCTCCCTCACAGTCATTCTGTTCGGGTGATGCTATGTGGGACAGACAGGATCAATGCTTCAGATCAAGCACAGGCCGCATTGTGCCCTGATCTGTAGTACAAAGCAAGTCACCAGCAGTGGGAGATGTTATAAGGGGATAAGTCAGTGTGTTTAACTGCTTGCCAAAGGATTCATAATTTAAAGTGACAGCAGCAGACATAAAAGAAAAAAATATTGAACATGATATAATTATTATTTATATTATTTAAATTAAACAAGTTAGTAATGGAGTATTAAGTCAGTGTATTAATTCTGGGAGGGCGGTTGTCCATTTGCCCCAATGCACCAGCCGCCCCTGGTACTAACCAATAGAAAACCTGCAGTCAAGTACATTTTTTAACTCTATACTAACTGTTCAGCCAGTAGCAGCACAGGGCAGAGATCCAGATCAGCACTGCCAGAGCTGCTTCATTCTGGGGAGGAGAGAGGTGTGCAGTGGGAACAAAATACTACAAACCCCATAATGCTTGCTGAGTTATGAATTGTATGGTCATTTAGCTTGGATTTTCAAAAGCATCCCTTCTCAAAATCAAGAAAACTGAAGAAATGTTTATCCATTATGGGATTTCTTTCTTGCAAAAAATGTTTTTATACACTACCGATTCTTCTCTAGCAGATGCATTCATAATCCAGGAAACTTCCATACACCTTTTATGGAATGTAACAATTTCCTTATTGCACGTTTTGATTTGAACTTCCTGATTTTTATTTTCTTTCTCTATTGATATAGTATAATTTGTGACAAAACTCTTTTTAATGCAATGTAAATATTATATGTAAATATTTAATGGGGATAACACCTAAAAAATGCAAACACTGGTTTTCCACAGAGAAACGCTTGATAATAGAAAACAGAGGAAAGATGAAAAAGACAGAAGATTTGTAACCAGTAATGCCTCTTCCCCTCTGTATCTCTCTATCACTCACATATGCATTTCACCGATTATTTTAGAAACAGAGATTCCATACAAAAATACAGTGTGGTTTAAACCCCTCCCATCGGCATCTGAAATATTGTTGTGCTTTGTTTCAGTGGTTTTGTACTTTTTATGTAAATTCCAAATGCCCACACAACACTCAAAAGTGACCCTTCATATTGATATAAGCATAGCTGCTTTATAGCATCAAACATGTTCTGTGGTAATGTATAATTATGATCTTGTTGCAAAATATCTTAATTTTTCACAGATAAAATCTGTCAGAATTAATCTGGCAATGAACCATTATTCTAAGGCGCTATGTCATAATAGAAAGTAAGACAAAAAGAACTCTAAACTTTTCTGTACTGCCTTTAAAAAACATTTTTTTACAAAAGGTATTTGTGGCGATCTGCCTTCTTCAGTCGGGCTTGATAAAGCTGCTATGGGCCAAACCTACCCAGCAGATCCACCAGGTTCCTTTATTTCCCTTCATCAAGGCAGCAGATGTCTCTTTGGACCCTTACTCAGATGCAGTATTTAAAAAAATATTAATGCAGGCTCTGCATAATACAAATCAGGAACTGCTTTTAATGCTGTGGAAACTTCATAACAGGTTCAATGAGTGTATATTTAAACTTGAATTGATAACATTCTGCAATAGTCTGTGAGTCTTCTGGGTTTTGTATAAATGAATACAGTCTTTGACAATGTTTCATATACAAGGTATCATATCATCCACTCCATTAATTGTACAGGACTAGGGCAGCTAACTCCTTCACTATGGATTCTGACACATATATATATATATATATATATATATATATATATATATATATATATATATATATATATATATATTCTAGATATCTTATTCCATATCTATTTATCCAGTCGGCCCGTGATAGCTCTTAGCTTCTCTAAGGATCTTCATATATACATATATATATATTCTACTAGACATTTTGTACCATATACATATTCAGAGAGTGTGATATCTGCTCCCCTCACTTTAAGAAGTCTGGATTATAACTTCTTAACATCTACTTCAGTAGTATCTTCTCTAGGAATGCTGACACATACCTTTATATTTAAGATATGTTACCTCCCTTGGTTTATGAACATACACATATTTAATTCATAGCAGACTCTACCACAGACAGGATTACCAACTAACTGATGTGATCAGGATGGCCGCGTATAGCGGTGGTTTCTGGAAATGAGGGCTGATACGGCTTGGAAGTGCAGCAAATTGGTTTATTTACAGGAAAGAAATAACAGCGGTAGCCGTAGCTCTGCTTAAAAAACAATAACTTCTCCGCGAGGTGGGAGAATGCCACCTTGTGGCCAGGTTGTAGACAGTCCTTTATCTTGGGTAGTCTGCCACCTGGTGGTCAGCTTGAAAACAGTCCTTTAACTTGGGTAGTGCCACCTTGTGGCCAGGAAATAAACAGTCTCTATACAGGTGAGGGTCCCGGCGAGATTAGGTTGCCCTCTTCAGCAACCTCTGGGACCCCGCTCTACTCTGGGTCACAGCTCCGCTCTGTGGGACACAGCTCTCCTCTCTAGCTCCTCGCTCTGTGGGACACAGCTCTCCTCTCGGCTACACAGCGCTCCTCTCTCGGACACAGCGCTCCTCTCTCGGACACAGCGCTCCTCTCTCGGACACAGCGCTCCTCTCTCGGACACAGCGCTCCTCTCTCGGACACAGCGCTCCTCTCTCGGACACAGCGCTCCTCTCTCGGACACAGCGCTCCTCTCTCGGACACAGCGCTCCTCTCTCGGACACAGCGCTCCTCTCTCGGACACAGCGCTCCTCTCTCGGACTCAGCGCTCCTCTCTCGGACTCAGCGCTCCTCTCTCGGACTCAGCGCTCCTCTCTCGGACACAGCGCTCCTCTCTGGGACACAGCGATCCTCTCTGGGACACAGCGCTCCTCTCTGGGACACAGCGCTCCTCTCTGGGACACAGCGCTCCTCTCTGGGACACAGCGCTCCTCTCTGGGACACAGCGCTCCTTTCTGGAACACAGTTGTGGGTGAAGCATAGGGCCCGCCCGTCTCTCCCGTATGCTTCACCCCAGGGACCCTTGCATACACAAACTCACTTGTATTTACTTCTCAATATCTTCACTTCTTCCCTGGGGCATAATACTGCAGCAACAACCGTGCCTAGGCCTTTAAGGCAAAACTCTGCCTGGGAATCCTCACTTATTCCCTTCACTTACTTGGCCTCCTTGTGACTTCTCCTCCTGAGTCTGAAGTCAATCTTTCAGCTCATACAACTTGCTGTAGTCCCCGTTCTCGCAGTAACAGTCACTTGGTGATCCTTGACAGGGTAGTTCACAACTTCACTGTATTTCCACAGCAGATCACCTTCCACTCTGTGCTTGTTCCTCTCAGCAGCACAGCTGCCTAGGGCCTAGTCAGCCCCTCCTCCCCCTTTCCATGCCTGCTTTCCAGTCTTTTAAAGGGGAGTTGCTCCAATTAGGAGTTCTTTCAGAAGTGTTAACTCCTTCACTTCTGACAAGAACTCACACTCCACTTGCTTGTCAACACTTCCAAGGAGCAAACGATCACACTGACTACATAACTGAATCTATCTGGCAGCTACTGACTGACATCACAACATTCTAAATTATTTAACTGGTCATGAACCAATCATGCAACATATAGACTTCAACATCATACGCCAAACACACATAGAAGCAACATAACATACAGTAAGTACCATACATAGGGTAATCAACATAACATATTACATAACTATAAAACATACTATAAAATTACTGAGCCCAGTTTCCACAACCACATAAATAAGAGTCCAAAGGGGGCAAGGTGATCAAGGGGTTCATGACAATATTAGTTGCAAAAAATATATTGATCTAATATATGGAACATGCATGCTTTACTATCCAGTACAGACAATCAACATGTCTAGTATCCAGTACAGATAATCCACATGTCTACTCACCAAAGTTTTATGAATTGGTTCTATTTTGTCTAACCAATCAGGGCCTTAAAACAAAGCTAGATACATATATCAATTAGACAGATGTCTAGAGCATAAGAACCCTTGCGTCAGCACTGTTTATAGAGGTATTGGCCAATATTCACTAGGGTGCAGCAAATATAACCCTCTTTGCCCGTATTTGTCTGGGATTCAGTAAGCTTTTTTTTTCCTTGGTAGTACTTATATCTAATTTTACTTAGCGCCTTCTGTTAAACTATGTATTCAGCAAATGAAGATAATCAATAATAAAGATTTCCATATCATTTATATAAAACAAAATGTATCTAAAGACAATGTATTGAAAGTTTTAAATACATTTTCATTTACTTTTCTTTGATGATCATTGGGCATGTGTAATTACCATTACTACCCTGAGTGGGTGAAAAGTTAGTCTAAGCTTTCTGGACCTCATTGGAATAAAATGATTTTAGTGAATCCTTAGAAGGGGGTTGCCATAAAAAGCCACAATCGGCATCAATCTATCACAACACATGGTCAGTCTTAGGGATTGCAGTCAACCAGTTAGTCATGAGATGAAGATGCCAAGAATTCCTTTAATCAAACTTGGAACAGAGATATGCCTTTTCTACAGTACTCTAAAACGAATAACGTATAGAACACTAATTTATTGAAAAACATCCTATGTAAATCCTTAATGGAATGGGAATTTCATATTCCTTTAACCACTGAAGACAAAGATATCAGTGTTTATTCTCAATGCATACATAATGTACTAGTGGTTTATTGCCTCATGCCCCAAGCCATGAAAAAGCTTGTGAACAGCTTTGTTAAGCTATAAAAGAAATTTCCTTGTCAGTGTTCAACGATGCCTCAAAATAAATCTAACAAAAGATATATGTGCTCACGAGAGGCTGTGGTTTAGTTACTGCTCCATCACATGATGTGAACTGAGTCACAGCCGCTTCATCACTTTATGGAACTTCTGAGTGTTAATGAGTCTGTTATAACATCTCTCATTCTCTTTGCTGCTGGCATTTAACACCAAATAATTTTTGTGAAGAAGAATTTGCACGTGATCATTTCAAATGCAGTGTGGGAAGGAGAAAACCAAATTCATTGCACTAAATATGAGTAAATCAGAAATACTTCAATAGTTTGAAGTTACTATGCATAAAATTACCCCTGAATAACATAAAATACCAGGAAATTCAGTTATGATTTTCAACCGCTATAAAAAAAATAGTCAAGAAGGAACCAGATGAGCTGTATCCATAAAGAATCATATCTATCACATAAAATAGCTATCAAACTACGAATCGCCGTCACGCAAGAACTCGCGAGGTACGCAGTTTGGTCCGTATTTGCAGAAGGCGGAGGCTGGAGCTTCGCGAGAGGCCGCATTTGCGGTGGTGGAGGCTCCCACGCTGGCTGCAATGAGCCGAAGACTCATTTCGTGATGGTCCGCATTTGCGAAGGTGGAGGCTCTAAGGCGCCTCACACGCAGTTACAAACACCCACACAAGCGGCACTTTAACAAAATAGATCTAACACGAAATCACTAAATATGGACTTACACCAAAAAATACAAACTGCGGGACTTAGAACTAAAAATTTACGGACTTAGCCTAAAAAAATATGAGCTGGGGGACATTACGACCTCGCAAAAATACAACCTTAATGGCCGAACCGCGCGCACATGAAAACATTAAAATGACAATAAATATACATAAAAAATAAATAAAAAGCTTATCCACAGCAAGGGGGCCACCTAGGACCTCTGAGAGTGAAGTTACCCCTCAATTTAAGTCCAAATTCCTGAGTTTAGACACATGAAAATCCCCTAAGTGAGAGAAAAAATGGCCGCCGTAAAAAACGAAAACGAGGCTACAGGACCCCAAAGCTGCAAAACACCCCCAAGCACATACAGATTTTCCAAAAAGCCGTACGAGGTACAAGATACCCTTTTAGCGAGGACGCTAAATCATCCACAGCCGCCTACCACATACACATTCGCCGCCATTTTACAACATTAACTTACAGAATGCGGAAGTACACAGCTACCCTAATGGCTTTTCCTTGCGCACGCAGCCTATTTACACTACACACTGCACACATTGCTGACACTTACACCTCAGCTCCACAACAGTGCAAACCGACATTGTATGCTGCAGGAACATCAAAACAGATTGTCAGCTCTTCAGCACAATGCTTCCTGTATATATTACTTCCAAATAGGTAAAGTATATTCATTTATTAATTTATTAATTATTTAATTAGCATAAAAAAATACATATACACAAAAAAAATAAGGCCAATAAGGGAGTTGAGTAAATCAGCATAGGAAGGGGAGATTTTGATTAGGGTGGCAGATACGGCCATGAAAAAGTCTGCGTTATGCTCAATTGGTCCAATCAAGGAACATGTGTCAAAGGAAATTAGGGAAAACATTTGGAGGAGGGACTTCGTAGAACTGTTCTCATTGTTGCATTTGAATAATTTTATTGAAGTCAATCACAATGAGAAGAAGGATGTCACAAAAAAGGAGGAGGAGGAGCATAGGAGGAGATATAGGGAAATTCCCAAGAATTATACTAACTGGCTACAGGCCTTTGTAATTTTTGCCAGCATATTGGGGGAAAAACAACTAGAGTACTTTTCCTCTCTTTTTTGTTACCTAGATGAGATTGAGGGGATACACCGGATTTATGGGGATTAGCTCGGTGGGCGTATGACAAAAGATTTAGGCAGAAAATGTTGATGTGTCCTAGTATGCAGTGGGACGACAGGGACATGGGAAATTGGCTTAAAATCATTACCCCCCCTAAGCCGGTAGCGGTATCTGGGCCTAAGTCTGTGGCAAGTAGTGTGGGCAAGAAGGGATGTTGTTTTGCTTTCAACAAGAGCTCCTGCAATTCTTGTAAGTTTAAACACGAGTGTTCTGAGTGCGGATTAGCCCACCCTCTTTTTCTTGCTTTAGAAAGTCAAAAGGTCAATAGCCAGGTGAGAAATCTCAGAAAGGGGAGGAGCCCAGTGTTATTAGAAAGGTAATGCAATTACTTCTTGGTAAACTCAATTTTGTGTGGCGCATTATTCCAATGGGAAGAATATTCTCTAGGAGGTTATCTTTGGCCACGGCGGGAGTTAGGCTTCTCTATCATCATATTAGGATAACGACTGAACACAGGGCGTACTTACGTGTTTGGTATCTGTTTCTTCGACATTTTAATGGGTGTACATTAATATTGGAGGAGCCAGTGTTTAATGGAGCACTAGAGTTGTATACAGACGCAGCTGGCTCTATAGGTTGGGGCCTTGTATTGTAAGAAAAAATGGTGTGCGAAAAATTGTCCGAAGGATTGGTTCAGGGGTGCTTTGACTAGTAATTTAACGTTTCTCAAACTATTCCCGATAGTGGTAGCTATGTTTCTGTGGGGAGATAGTTTGAGGCACAGACATGTAATACTCCATTGCGGCAACTTGAGTGTGGTACAAGCGAGGCAATTGGTATTGCAATGTCTGCATCTAAATACGCTGATCAGGTCTTTTCACATAGCCGGGGTGAATAACGTTATAGCAGACACATTGTTAAGGGGGAACTGGAGTGAATTTAGGGATTTTGCACCATTAGCAGAGCCAGTCCCGAGCACTTCCCACCTCACCTTTGAAATCTGGGCAGTTGAATTGCATTCAGGGCTAATCCGGGTATTGGGGTCTTTGTTACTGCCCGGGGAGGCTACATTGTCATTGATGTGTACATTATAAATAAAAATATTGCATTTATACAGTCTTGTTTCCTTTTGCTTACAGGGGCCCCATTACAATTATGGATTGTTGGACATTCATACATATATTGGGCACGAAGGTCAGCAGCTATTCAGGATAATGGTTGCCAGTTGGAGTTTCCAGAGGAAGCAGTTTCTGTAAAATGGTTTGGGATATGAGGAATGAAGTGGGAACAGGTGTTGGGAAAAGCAGTCGGGTATGCAAGGTTATTCCCTCTCCCGGAGATCTTATTGCTGCATGTGGGGGGAAATGATCTGGTATTCATGCTCATGAAGGAGCTACTTTGTATTATGAAAAGGGATATTTTGAGGCTTATGGAGTTATTCCCAGGTTTGCTGATTATTTGGTCCCAGATTACATCCCAGATTATTTGGTCCCAGATTACAATTAAAATGGAGGGGAGCTAACCACCATAAAAGATTGGATGGGGCTAGACGTAGGGTTAACAAGATAATGGAATCGTTTGTTAGGAGGTTGTTTTTTTTTTTTTCAATAAGACATAGAGACTTGGAGGTCCCTGAGGCTTACGAATATTATTCAAAAGATGGGGTGCACTTCAATGAAGTGGGGTTAGCTTTATTTAATTATATATTGAAGGCGGGAAGGCCATGGAGTGGGTTGGCGGTGCTTAGACCGTCGGTCTTCCGGGTGGCGGGGGTGCGGCATTCACCTTAGGTGAAAGCTCATTGGTTGAGAAAATATCCGGTCCTGGTTATTCCCGGAGGACCATTGGGCACAGGGTTCAATTGGGCCTCTGAGAGGGTGAGCTCCTTCCGCGGGTACAGCTACCTCTTTGTGTTTTGGTTATATATATTTGTTATCATACGTTGTGATAATAAAGCTGTGGCCTGGTTATACCCCAATCAGTGGTTTGTGATTTATTGGGTTGGGTTATGATGTAACATTAACGTACCTTGTCACATATGCCTAGGTCAATGGAAAACTAAAAAGGTCTCTACAAAAAGAGGCAGGGAGTGACGATTCCTGTGGCGGGATATGATTGTCCATTGAAAATAAGAGGACGTGGAGCAAACTATGCAACAAGATCATAACATGAGTGAATAAGCAATAGTGGAGCAAATAAGGGTGTAAATAGGTAGAATAGGTAGCAATAGGACATGGGAAAATAGGCTGTCATAAAATGAAACATGAGGATGCCATTTGGCATTAATAGCACACAATAAATTGAATAAACAATGTTGAGTTGCACTAGAACTTGAATAAGCAAAAATAAGGCATGAAAGAGAATGGTGAAGGATACACTAGAGAGTAAGAATAAGACGAATGAGCAGCAACAACGCATGAGAGAGTGAATGTCTAGCAACAGGGCTCATGAGAGCGTGAGTGTGCAGCAACTGGGCACATGAGAGCCTGTGAATGTACAGCAACAGGGCACACAAGAGCGTATGTAGCAACATGTAGCAAATGTGTGTTCTATGTGTTTGTATGTGTACTAATGGTCTAAGTTATGCGGGCAATAGGATGGGGTAGGTAGCAGCAATAGGATGTGGGTGATATGTGCTAGGGTAGTGTGGGTAAGGGCTAGAAGGTAGATAGTTTGCGGTAAAACCTAGTAAAAGTGTAATACATTTTAATCATATGGAGGTATGTCAGCAATATGAATTATTTGAGGGTAAATTTATGCAGAAACAATGCAAAACCGCTTACTCTTTCTTAACCAAGCTCCCTCAAAAACCTGACCTCTGTGACCTAGTGAGTGTGCTTCTGCATGCATCCATGAAAGCTATGTCAAATGTTAAGGTGTTAGGATTCACATACTGATTACCAACATAGTGTTGAGGCTTATTATCACTGCACATGAAATTATATGTTATATATATGAATTTCACACATTATATGGTACTAGTGACTTGCCCGTCAAAAAATTATGGCAATAGAATTGTAAGTCAGGGAATGCTGTTTGGCACACAAAGTAAGTGTTTGGTTGGGTGAGTACCTTCGGCGCTCATTGCAAGCCTTGTGCTGAGCACCTTTGGCGCTCATCGCGTGGCTCTCCCCTGGAGTAGTTTTGCTCCTCTGATCACCCTTGGTGCTCCCTGTGAGGCGTGCAGTGAAAGGCTTTGGCGTTTATTGCGATACTGTTGTGTGGTGTTTTGTCATTTTTTCTGTATATGTATTTTTGCAATTATAATTAATTAATGACTGAACTCATAGATTAATATACTTTACCTATTTGTAATGAATATATGCAGCAACCAATATGCTGAAGAGCTAACAATCTTTTTGATGTTTCTGCAGCATACAATGTAGATTTGCAGTCTTGGTGAGCTGAGGTGTAAGTGTCAGCAATGTGTGAAGTGTGTAGTGTAAACAGGCTGCGTGCGCAAGGGGAAACCGCTTGTGTAGCTGTGTAGTTCCGCGTTCTGTAAGTTAGTGTAAGTTAGTAAAATGGCGGCGATTGTGTATGTGGTGTGGATGATTTTGCGGCCTTCCTAATAGTGTATTTTGTAGATCGTATAGGGTTGTGTAAACGTTTTTACGTGCCTGGCAGTGTTTTGTGGGTTTAGGGGTCGTGTAGCCTCGTTTTTGTTTTTTTCGGCAGCCATTTTTTCTCTCGCTTAGGGGATTTTCGCGTCCCTAAACTCCTAAAATTGGACTTAAATTGAAGTGTAAACTAATTTCCAGACGTCCTGGGTGTCCCCCTTGCTGTGTGTAATGTTTCTTTTTATTTTCGTTTGTATTTTGTGTGTTTTTTGTGTTTCTCGGTGTGCGCAGTTCGACCGTATTTTTTTGTTGCTCGTATTTTTTTTCTCTAAGTTGCATTTTTTTTTTTTGTTACATGCCCTATTTTTTTTTTAGGCAATTTTTTCAAAGTGCTGCGGGTGTCACACCAGCACAGTGAGTGCCTTCGGCGCTCCCTGCCTAAGTGCTACGGGGTCGTAGGGATGAGCGCCTATGGCGCTCATCTCAACAAGCCCAAGGAGCGCCTTTGGCGCTCCTTGCCTGGCCGCAACTGTGATTACATTTTAGTGGATACATATTGAATGCTAAGACAAAATAATTGTTGTGGGGATTGTAAATGTATTTGTGGGACAGGGTAGGCAATAGACTAGGGGGCTCTGTATTAAGCAGGTGTGAGCTAGCATTAGTTGGGTGTCAGTGTTTAATTGTGTGAGCAGTTATTTGTAATTGAAATAGTTATTTATTTTATTGTTCTTTAGTATTTTTTGTTGCAGAGGGTTGGTTTTGCACTCAAAACATTTATTTTGTGCTGTAAGTTGTATAGGCCTAATTTTTCTTTTATTAGGGTCCTGTAAAATGTTTCTTTAGGCAGTTTTTTTCTTTAGTACTGGGATCCTAACATGTCTCAAAATGGGTTTAGCTGCTCTTACAGGAGGTTCAATTTACAGGTAAGAATTTGCTTCACAACCAGCACCCGCAGAGGCCTCAGAGAACACCTAGCATGTTCCATTAACTCCTACAGGAGCCATATAATCACACTTTAGGTAATTTGAGCAGGGAATAGTTCACATGTAGCAATCATTCATATGAGTTTAAGGGTTTGATTCTACCAGCATGTGATAGCTACATTAGATTTCCTACGGGCGCCATGTAATAGAGTGGTAAGTGTGCTCTCATATTTTTCTATTGTTTTTGAGAGTTTATTTTCATTCTAGAAATTATTTGGACTTGATTACAATGAACATAATATGGTACAAAAAGTATTTGAACTGGAAAAGGGTATCATGGCTTCATATTTGGAAAACTAAATAGAGCGAGCAAAAAACAATAAGCAACTAGAAATAAGGTGAGAGGTACAGAAAAAGAATTGATCAAATGGTAGAAAGTGTATGAAATTCCAAAAAAAGGGGGAGCACAGGTGGGGGATAATTCTAACCCAGCCATGTTCAGAAATTCAATGTGTGCTGGATGCCGAGGTAGTAAAGGCCACTAACTCTGCTGATAAACTTATGAGTGCAGCTGACTGATTAATAAACCAATAGACTATGTAGAAATATACAAATAATAGTGATGAATGCTTTCAAGAGGCCTGCAGATCCATCCATATATATAGGTATAGCCTTTATGATACACATACAGCCTAATAAATGTAATGTAGAAATATGCGGACTAGTAAGAACAAAGTTGTGGCTTTTTTGTTTTGGTCTTAATGACAACAGGAGAACTTATACATTAAGAAAGCAAACTTCAGAAGCTGTATGTGATTGGGCTTAAAACATGAAGAGAAGAATAATGTATAGCCTAAAACTTGAAGGGCAGGCAAACTTTCCGAGATTAGGAGTTGTGGATTAATGTTAAGTACAGCTGAGCTTGAAATGTGAAGCAAATCAAGCTTCATAAGCTTATTGTGATGGGACTTAAAACATGAAGAGAGGACATGTTTAACTATATGAACGAAGTGCAGCTGAACGTGTGAAGTATTGGGTGATCTTTATTATGAGGTGTGGCTTAAAACATTTACGGGCGAGTCTGATTAGGGGGCCAAAAAGGGCCAGTGAAATGTAAATTGTTGTAAAGATTGCATATAAAATAAAGGAAAGGGAATTTCTGGAGGGAAGTAATCATTTTTTCTCCACCAAGGTTATTCTTCTTTTTTTGTTTTTGTTTTGTTATTAATATTTTCACTAAATATTTAATAAAGCCTGGAAAATATAAATTGCCTTATGTATTGTGTGTTCCTCTATCAAAGTGCCTGAAACCCGTACACAATATATATATACTAGCGACTTGCCCGTCAAAAAATGACGGCAATGTGATGTATATGTTTGTCAAGTTGTTTAGTTATTAACATATATTTTTGACACTTATAAGTATTTTAATATGATTTAATATTACGTGTATTTTTGTAAAATGTTGATGTAATGGTTTTTTAAAATGTAATTAGTATCTGAAGAATTGTTAACTTTAATATACATTGAATGAATAGGAAAGCAAAAAGTAAAAAGCCTTCTTTAAACGTCGCGAATTTTAACATGAAGTAAAATATATGTAAGCAATAACCTTCAAAGTATATATTTTTAAACTTGAATTTTATTTTTTATGTAAGTTTAGAAGTTGACAAAACATTGGTATAATTTTGAACATTATAAACAGGAACATAGTGAATACATTTTGTAACCTAATTTTTTATTAAAAGTATTAACATTTGAATGTAAAAACAATTGAACTTTAAATTAATCAGTATTAAAATTCAATTTCTATCACAATAATTGTTAACTTGAATATACATTGAATGTAGAGGAAGGCATACAGTGAAACTCTTCTTAAAACGTACGTAATTAAAGTAATTCATTACTGAGCACATAAACTGGCGATAAACATTAATGTAGGTAGTAATCTTAAGATAACAGACAATATTTACATTGTGACTTAAAAGGTGCTTGACCTCTTAACATCCACTTTGTAATCTGTTGAATGAAATAACTTGAAAATATATTTTTTAAACTTGTAACATTAGAAACATTAACATAGTGACTTAACATTTTAACATAATTTTTACTAACAATGCAAGGCAAGTATTTTGTGAGGCGAATCATTCATAAACAGTACTTCCATTAATTATGACTGAATTAAACAACCAATTGTTATGTATTTTGGAATGCTTTTAAAAAATGTTGGCATCTATAATTTGTATCCTTCAAAGTTATAGTACTTCATAGTAGACAATGTTTTTAGTAAAAATACGTCCATCTTCTAATAAATCACCTTGACTTTCATTGTTTTCAATGTAAACTTTAATAGCCTGTGGATTTTTGCACCGTGACAACGCAACGTACAATTGACCATGTGCAAAAACTGGTTCTTCCAAGAAAATACCCACAGATTTGAAAGTTTGACCTTTTGATTTATTAATGGTCATGGCAAATGCCATAATAATGGGAAATTGTCTTCTTTGAAGTATAAAAGGGAGACTACTTTCACTTGGTGCTAAATCTATTCTTGGTATGAAAACTCTCTCTCCTTTATGGGTCCCAGTTAAAATTTCAGCATCTATAAAATGGTCCTTTAATTGTTGAACAATTAATCTTGTGCCATTGCATAGGCCTTTTTTGGGGTTCATATTTCGCAGTAACATGATAATTGCACCTTTCTTTAGCTGCAAAATATGTGGTGGCATTCCAGAAGGAGTTAAAGAGTTTATGAATTCAGTTGAAAAGTTTGCCTGACTTTCATTGTCATCAGCAAGTACAGAATCAGCACTGTGATAATTTCTTTGTGGTGCATAAATTTTTTTTAAGATTTCATTATTGAGTATTAATGCATCTTTATTTTTACACGTCAGTATAACTTGGTTGGCAAGCTCGGAATATTCTTCGTTATTTATGCTCCCTTCAAATATAGCCGATATAATATCTTGTTGACAAATCATATGAGGTGGGATCTCTACAGTGTCGTCAGGTAAATGTAGTATTTTTTCTGTTCTGCCTTCTCCAATTTTAATAAGTCAATCATTGAAATCAGTTTGGCCTTCTGATCTCATATTTTGTTGCAGTTGAAGATGGGTAAAATGTTTCCATACTGTACTTGACTTTATACATGTTTCGATAATGTCAGTTCGATTTCCATGTACAACGACAGGTAATGTTTGTCTAAAATCGCCACCCAACAACATTACCTTTCCACCAAATGGAAAAATATTATCCATGACTTCACGAAGCAAACGGTCAATACATTGTAGGGCATAGCATGACATCATTGTGGCCTCATCTATTATAATTAATTTACATTTCTTCAATTTCTTTGCTTGTAAGGATGTCATGCGAATATCTGACACAGAATTTTCTAAAATAGGCACTGGCAGTTTAAATCCACTATGAACAGTTCTTCCACCTTCTAATAAAAGTGCAGCAATTCCAGTAGTGGAAAACGCCATTGCTATTTTTCCTTGTGCTCGTACTGAACTCATTAATAAATTGTACAAATATGTTTTTCCTGATCCGCCAGGTCCATCAAGATAGAAATAACGCTCTGTCACCATGTCATCATCTATAGCATTTTTAATGGCATGAAATGCTTGCAATTGTAGTGTATTTAAAGTTGCAAGTCTTTCTTCTGTTCTTTCTGCTTGTAGTTGAATGTCATAGTCTTCAAAGTTAATGTCATCTATAAGACCTGGATCAGGCAAATTAAAACTTGCACAACTTAATCCATGAGTTAAAAAGACTTCTTGGATTTCCATTAACGCTTTTAAGTGTGCAATGGGTTCATTGTATCGTCGCATAAAGTCTTCAGCCATATTACTTTTAAAAGTCTCCCACAAAGCTAATGCATTTGGAGCATTTGAGAAAATACAAATAAAAGCAAATTGTTCTCTCATCTGTCGTGGCATTTGACATTGTGCTGCTTCTTCTAAACATCTTTCCCACTCTGTATCATCAGCGAGTAAGTTTCTATGTCTTGCAGCTTAATGGAAGGATTCATATACAATGTCATTAACAGTTCTTAAGTGTTCAAAACTTTGTGCTCCAGGAACATTTAAAAGTAATATCCGTAAGCAAAAACGTTCAACATCTCTTGGACTGACTGTGTAAATTCTTGGAATAATTTTATTGCCTCTGGTTTTTCTTGGTCTCCATAATCCATTCACAAAAACATAGTGATATGGAATTTCAGTATATAAGTATTGTGTTGCTTCAGCATCAGTGGAATTTAATGCAAACCATGCAGTTAGTGTAGTGTGACGATCTTCACTTTGGGCCAATGCATTCATTTCATTTCCAGCATGGAAATAGACTAAATGTCGTTGTGGCAAATGTACTGCTAACCTATATACTGCATGTGATCTATCATGCATTTCAAATTTTAAAAGCCGCCACATAGCTTCTGGCGCACTGACATAGCGAGCATCTACATGAGATGCAAGTTCATCATGTACTAACTCACTACTTTCAGGGTTGTCTGCACTTGACGACTACAGTAGCTGCATCGTAACCTTTGTAAATATATTTGTAGACATATTTAATGGATTTGATGGAAGTGCAGGCTTCTACGTTGATGTGGGCGTTGTACTTCATGGGTAAATGTGGATTGTAGGGTACTACATATCTATTGTCCACTTTTTTTCCACGAATAATGGCACTATCTCCTTCTCTTCTTTTATAAAGTGGATATCCATCACAATTGGCATAGGTTTTGTCTCTATAATCTTTTGGAAATTCTTTGGAACATTTATTATTTTCCATACATGGTGATTGTGGATTAAGGTCACCACAGGGTCCATGAATCATGCGATGAGTAACAATCTCATATAGTCTACCATATAGTTCTGGATCTGGTAGTTCAGCAACAATGACTGCATCCACTTTGTCCGAAGTATCTAATTTATCTTTTTCTTGAAGTATTATTAGAAGATGTGCATGTGGAAGGCCTCTTTTTTGAAATTCAATGGTATATACATAAGCAAGACATTTGCCAAATAACTGATTTATAGTGAAGTCACGTATTAATTCATTTAATTTAATCTTAAAAACTCTGGCTACTAAATCTGGTCGATCTGAAGCAGTTTGTCCAAGAAGTAGATTTAGTGGCCATTGTGGATTACATGTAAATGTCACAAATAAATCGGGTTTGCCAAATTTAGTGACAATAGCCATAGCATCATTGTATCTTTCTCTCATATTCCGAGGAGATCCTTGAAAGGAAGATGGTAAAATGATGGCTTTGCCAGCTGTCATGTCTCTGCTTGTAGCCACGTCAGCAACATAGTCCATTAATCCAGAATATTGTTCTACATGGAGTTTATCTTGTTGATATTTGATAAAGTTTAAATTATTTGCCTCAACTTGCAAATATGAATCAATAATCCATTGTTGTGTTAGTTTCCCACCACATAAAATTGGATTAAATACATTGCGAATGGCAATTTGAGCTACTTTAAATTCAAGCATAGAAACATTATTTCGGATCCTGGCTTTAGCATTTGGGTAACTGGGAAGAGTTAATTTTGGTTGCCAACCTGCTTCTCCGTGTGGGAAAAAGATGGGATATGTCATTGGATCTAAATTTGGACTTAAGATACTCATATTAATAAACGGTTGCTCCTCATTTATAGGAGATATTCGAATGTCTCTTTGAAATGGTGGTTCTCCTTCATCATTCTGAAACACCATTGCAACCTCATTTGATGTTGGCAAGTTATAACGACGTTTATCAGTATGTCTGTCTCTTTTAAGCACCATATTAACCTTCGGCATTGGTAATTGATGTGTTTGTGCATGAAGTAGTTGTTCATTTTCTACTTCTGCCAATTTTTTATAAGCTTTACTGTAGGGATTGTTGTCCATAATGTTACTTAGCTCTATGAAAACACTGGGTAAGCATTTTTTATTTTCTTCCATCTGCATACGTTGGTCAACAGCTTCCATTGTATCTAGGACATATAGTTGAGCGAATTTTCTTTGATTTCCTTCCTCTGGATGTAAATGGGAAGTGCGATGATAAATTTGTCCTTGGACTTTAAAACAGTAAGGACCATGTCCTGGTACATTAGCAGCTAATGTTGCCCCCATGGATGCAAAGGATATGGCACTATTGTAAGATCTTATGTTTGTTTTAAAATTTTTGTAGTTTGGAAAAGTAGGTTCAGTCATAATGTTTTGTAAATAGAGAGGAAATTGCTTTCCTTTCTGGAAGTTTGAACTTGCCTTTTTGACAGCAACTAATAAATTGGCCATCTCTGGGTCTCTCCTGTTTAAAATAATAAGCCTCACAAAACTGACATTGAGTAGTCATGTCCCCACAACTATGAACCTCTACTGCTAAAGACTTGAGTAGAGGACAATTTGCAAAGCATATAGGATTTTGACTTTCATATTCTTCAGGTGAAATGTCATATAATGTTTCAACAGCAGGTACTAAATGTTTTGTTTTTTCGTTGCTTTTCTTGGTATATGTTGTATTGTTTGAGGTAAAATGTCATGTAATGTTTCATGAAACGGTTCTAAATGCTTTGTTTTCTTTGTTGCTTTTTTTGGTATCTCTTGTATTTTTTCTGGTAAAATGTCATCTGATGTTTGAGCAACAGGTTGTAAATGCTTTATTTTCTTTGTTGCTTTTTTTTGACATATCTTTAATTTCTGCAAGTGACAGTCTTTTGCTTGCAATTCTTTTGCCTTCTTTTTCTCGTCGAATTTCCTTCTTCTCCGGTGTCTGCTGGCTGTCTGCTCTCTGTCGTCGTTCTCTAGCTTGGCGTCTTTTCTTTTCTTGTTTACTCTCGTTATCAGCCATGTTAATCTGTAAAAATAAAATAATGTACCATTAGTTTATTTTGAGATGTTAAGTTGTTTTTCATGACAAATAGTTATCAATAGTGTGTTAACATTTTATACTTAATCAATTTCAATGCGGTCAATTGAATAGAAGTCTAAATAAGGCCATCAGATAATTATTTAAAGAAGTTTTTATTTATTAAACATGTATCCAAAAGCAAGTGTTTCAGTAACTAAAAAGGTATTTTCAAAAATATGTTATGTCCTTATTTACAGCACTATTAAATTTGTCAAATGGCAATTAAATTAGGGTTTAGGACTGGAATGTTACAATGACAAATTGTATAGATTCTGTGTTTTTAGACTTTTTTGGACTATGCCAAATTTTTTTTTAAGTTTACATTGAAGTTTGTATTTACTGTTAAAGATTATTGGCCCTAAAAGACAAATAAGAGATAGATGAAAAATGTGTTAATTATATTTTCTCAACAGTTATAGTTACCGGTGGTTTATTTTAAATTTTATTTTCTGTTGACATCGATGCAAAGCTAAGATCTTTATTTTTTTTTTCTCTTTTTTTACTTTTTATACTGTACCTTGGTTGAAGTTTGATTTCAAGCAAAATTCTTTGTTGGTCCTGTGTTGAAAGCCTTTGTCCGATGGTCTGGTCCTGTGTTGAAAGTCCTCGTCCGATGGTGTAGTCCTCTGTTGAAAGTCCTCGTCCGCTGGTCTGGTCCTCAGTTCCAACTCCTGTTCCGATGTTCTTGACGCAGTATCTGTTATAAAATAAAAATGAAAATGTTATTTTATTTGAATGTATTTGTATTAACTAAAAAATGACATTATTTCTGTGGTTTTCTACAATCCTGTTTGGTGCCCACCACTTTTGGTATGCTTATTTAGGCGTTTTTCTAAGGCTTATAGATTGTTAAACATTAAATAAGAATATAATTGTAGTTTGGTATGTGTTTGTGTGAGTTTTCGTACAATCCTGTTTGGTGCGCACCACTGTTGGTATGCTTATTTAGGCTTCTTTCTAAGGCTTATAGGTTGTTAAACATAAAATAAGAATATAAATGTAGTTTGCTATGTGTTTGTGTGAGTTTTCGTACAATCCTGTTTGGTGCGCACCACTGTTGGTATGCTTATTTAGGCTTCTTTCTAAGGCTTATAGGTTGTTAAACATAAAATAAGAATATAAATGTAGTTTGCTATGTGTTTGTGTGAGTTTTCGTACAATCCTGTTTGGTGCGCACCACTGTTGGTATGCTTATTAATGTTGTTTTGTAATGCTTATAGGTTGTTAAACATAAAATAAGAATGTAAATGTAGTTTGCTATGTGTTTGTGTGAGTTTTCATACAATCCTGTTTGGTGCGCACCACTGTTGGTATGCTTATTAATGTTGTTTTGAAATGCTAATAGGTTGTTAAACATAAAATAAGAATCTAAATGTAGTTTGCTATGTGTTTGTGTGAGTTTTCATACAATCCTTATTTGGTGCGCACCAATGTTGGTATGCTTATTTAGGCTTCTTTCTAAGGCTTATAGGTTGTTAAACATTAAATAAGAATTTAAATGTAGTTTGCTATGTGTTTGTGTGAGTTTTCGTACAATCCTGTTTGATGGGCACCACTTTTGTTATACTTATGTAGTGTTTTTTCTAATGGTTATAGGTTGTTAAACAAAAAGAATATGAATTTAGTTTGCTATGTGTTTGTTACAATCCTGTTTTGTGTGTACCAGTTTGTGTGTACCATATGTTGCATACTTTGGCCCTCATTCAATTGCAGTTTGGCCAATTCAATGGGGTTCTAAATGTGCTTATTTCGAGCCCTATTGAATTGTCCAAAATATCAATTGAATGAGGGCCTTTGGTTGCTGGATTTGTTATATTGTGAGGGCCTCATTGAATTTGGTTTTTCGCAATGGAATTGGGCTCAATATGAGCACAGAGCATCTTTTTTTACAGAAGTTTTTAGTTAGTGAACTTGTATCCAAAAGCAAGGTCTTCACTAACTAAAAACTTCTGTTCAAAAATATGCTCTGTGCTTATATAGAGCCCTATTGAAATGGGCAAATCACATTTAAATGAGGCCCTCGGCCATTAAACATATTTAGGTCCTGAATCAATTGCGTTTTGACCAATTGAATAGGGCTCTATATAAGCACATAACATATTTTTTGACAGAAGTTTTGAGTTAGTGAAGACCTTGATTTAGTATCGAAGTTCAGTAACTAAAATGTCTGTCTAAAAAATCTGTTATGTGCTTATATAGAGCCCTATTCAATTGGCCAACTCACAATTGAATGAGGCTCATGGTTCGGTTCTTTTTTATACTTAATACTTTACCTTGATTGAAGTGTGAAATGACAGAGGGTCCCCTCCTGCCAATCTTAATCCGCCGGTCTTCTTGTAGTGTCTGTTTGAAAAATAAAGTGAAATAGTGAATTATAGAATTTTTTATTTGTATTTAGCAAAGCATGGCCTTTTCAGCATTTAAAGTATTTTTGTATCTTACCTCTTCTTCTTTGTTGGTGTTCTTTAAAAGGGATTGTGCTTCACAATGCATGGTGCAAATTGTTGAGAGACGCTGTTGATGCAGAGTCTGTTTGAATATTAAAAAAAAGTAGAAAGATTGAGCTTTAGGTGATCTATTAAATTGCAGTAAATTAATTTCATTTAAATATACTTCTGTAATTATTTTCAATTAACATTATTTTTTGGTGGGGACTACACACATATGTCACATACATGAAGCACATTTCCATAGTTTAAAGTAATTTTTTTGTGTGCGTGTGACATATCACTATACATGAATCATATTTTAATTGTTAAATTAACCTTATTTTTATTTTTGGCCAACATACATAAATGTGTGTGTGACATGTGACTATAGATGATACACATATATGTGCGTGTCACATATCAGTATACATGACTCATATTTTAATAGTCCCAACTTATTTTTTTCTAATGTAATTTAAATGTAGTTGTTTAATTAGTTTGTTTTAAGATAATTTTGTTGCAGGGGCAATACACATAAATGTGCGTGTCACATGTCAGTATACATTATACATATAAATGTGCGTGTCACATGTCAGTATACATTATACACATAAATGTGCATGTCACATGTCAGTATACATTATACGCATATATGTGCGTGTCACATGTCAGTATACATAAACCTCTTTTTCTTATTTAATTTTTTTTTTTGATGTCCTGTCTTGATAATAAAATGTAATATATTATAGCTTACCTCTCAGTTGTAATTTGCACAATGTAAAGTAGTAAATTAGGAAACAATTGTCTTCTCAAGTTTTAGCAGCAGTTATGTCTGAAGTCACTCTGTTCATCACCTGAGGAGAAATGTATTTTTCTCTGTCAAATAGGCAGTATTTATAAACTTGTAGAACATTCTGGAAAGTTAGACCGTTAGAACGCAATACGCATGCGCTATTTGCGTTCCAGCTTACAATTTGCGTTCCATCCGCCATTTTGTGCGTAGTAGTGGTTAAAATGGTGTTTAATATGAGTGTGATCCGTTCCGCATAGTATGTGTTTCATTATTGCGAGTAAGTGTAGTGTAGTTACGTCTGGAGCCTCGTTTTCGTTTTGTTCGGCGGCCATTTTTTCTCTCGCTTAGCCGATTTTCGGCCGTTTTAAACTCTTTGTTTTGGACTTAAATGGACGTGTAAATGAACTTTTGGAGGTGCCGGATGCCCCCCGTGCTGTAAGTAAGCTTTTTATGTGTTTGTTGTGTTTATTTCTTGTGTTTGTGATGTTTTGATGCGCGGCGGTTGGAATGGGTCTTTCGCGGCCGTATTTTTTTCCGATGCGGCCGTATTTGTTGCGATGTTGCCGTATTTTTTTGCGATATACGCAGTTAGCTTTTACGTGTACGACGCAGTGTATTTGTTTCTAAGTCGTGCGTATGTGTGTTAAGAGCGTGTGAAGGGCCTTTTTTACTGTTTTTTGTTAAGTCTTGCGTCTGGGTGTCTGGGTGTAAGCGGGTGTGAGGCGACTTTGAGTTTTTTTTTGTTATGAAGTTGTGTGTGTATGTATGTGTTAACATAGCCGATGTTGGGATGCTCCCACCACCGCAAATGCGGACCCTCGCTTCGCGGGGACGTTGTTGGGTTTTTGTTGGCTGGGCGGTTGGGTTTATTCTGTTAAAAAGTTGTGTGTGTGTATGTGTGTGTTAACACAGCCGACGTTGAACCTCCACCTCCGCAAATGCGGACCCTCGCTTCGCGAGGATCCGCATTTGCTGGGGACGTTGGGATGCTCCATCACCGCAAATGCGGGCCCTCGCTTCGCGAGGACCCGCATTTGCGGGGAACTGCGTCCCTCGCTTCGCGCAAGCGTGAGCAACGACCCGTACGCTCACAACTATATATGTGATATATATATACACATATATACACGTATATTGCCATGCTCTTCTCTCTCTAAGACCGTGTTTATGACCCTCTTAAGTGATACAAAATCAGAAAATAAATAGGCTTAGCTTCCTTTGAAGCACTACCTTTAGTTAACTGAGACAATCCCCTCACTAACCAGGCTCTGACCCAGCTAGCTCTGGGTAAAGCAAAAACAGTTAAAAAATACAAATAATTTGTATGAAGTCACTGGCCTGTATTCTCCCATAAGTCCAGAATTTCTTTCTTCCACAGTGACTTGCTTCACAGCTTAACACAGAAGTTTCTCTCTGGGTGTTTTCTCTTGTACCCAGCTCCACTGTTTTCTCTCTGCAGTTTTCGCTTTCTCTTGCAGTTTTTCTCTCTCTGCAGATTTCTGTCTCTCTCACTGCCAGGGGCAGCACAAACAAACATGCCTCTTACTGCCAGACATAGTCTACAAATCAGGCTTGCCTTTGTTACTGCTAGCGGCAGTCCATAAATAGGGGCTTAGGCCCCCCAACAAGCTTCACTCATAGCAGTCCATCAAGTGGCTTTCTCTCACTGCTTAGCCCAGCAGTGCAAAACATAAAATCCCAAGCCATCTCTAACTATTAGCAACAGTCCGTAAAGAGACCACTTCCATCTCTCAGTTCCAGTTGAAAGCTGTGTTCTCCTGAGCTACTCAAGCTCTACCACGAGTTAACTCTCTCACCTCCTGGGTGAAAAATCTTCAAAAACCCATAGCTTCCACCAACTTCAGGAGGGCATTTGTCACACATCTCCCCACCAGCTCAACATGAGGTTGAGCGACCTGAGTCCAGAGGCCATAAATGCTGTACATGGCATCCATGTTATGTAGACTGTCTCTGTGCATTCTTCCTTTTACCTTTGCACCGGTAAAACTAACTTATAGCTGCCGAGGCTTCTGCTTTTTCAGCTTTTTCACTTCCGTCACCATTCCTCTCAGAAGGTAGTTCTGGTTTGCAAAACCATTGTGTTGGAGATGTGGCTGGTAATTCTCACAAAACTGTATCCACTTCATATGGCCAAAATGTTTCTGTTTTTGCACATTATCCTTTATAGGCTCCACAATCATGACCTTTCTCAGGGCTGATTCTGCCTCTTCTAGGATCTGCACATCATCTGCATCACTGTTCACAACAGGCACCCTTGGTACCATTTTGCTTCCCATCTTACAAGATCTGCTAAATTTTATTTTTGCTAGAAAGGACACATTATTTCAAACCTCTCATCCAAATCAGGAAATTCTTCCTTTGAAAGAACATTGGCTGTAATCATCTGTTTGATATCCCCTTTCTCTGGGTTTGAGATCTTTGTCAGGCGTTTTCTAAATTATCATCCTTTATTCTGAGGCTGGTTTTGCAGTGTGATTGACAATATCTTGCCCTTTATTCTTTGACTTTTGCTCACAACATCAGTCACTTTTATGTCATCATTTTGCTCCAAGGTCAGGGGCAAAGGCTCTTTAGCTGCTCCAGCCTTCTCTTTAGGTGCTCCAGCCATCTCATTCTCAGCGCTGAGCTTGTTGGATTCCTGAGCTTTCTGTTCCATCAGACTGGTAATTAACTCTTGATTATATTCTGCATCACGTTCCATCCTCAACCACTCGATAGCGGAAATGTATCATGATCTTGGGTAGATAAGCATGTGACTTGGGTAGAGATAAGCATGCCATTTCTCTGGATGCCATTCATCATCACAGTCATATTTATCCAGAGGACAGGGAGGTCGCTGTCTTTAATATTGAAGCTGCTTTATGTCCAATAGCGCTTTTTTGAAATAACAATTCAGGTTCTTCCTTTCCACAAACTTCCATGAGTGGAATCTCTGTAATCGGTTAACTCTGGGAGCTCCAACTATGTTAAGGATCTCTTCTTTCAGATCATCATAATTGTTTGCCTTTTATTCATCCTGAGCTAACCACATAAGTAAGGGGCAAGGGCTGCGATCCAGTGCTTCTGAGGCCAAGCTTCCCTAGTGGCATTTTTTTCACTGAGGTATGTTTCTGCATTATCCTTACTTGTTATTTTTCGTTTGAAGAGATTAGGTTTCATGCTTTTTCTTGTCTCTGTATTCACAGCAATATTTGTAGGCCTCAATTGCTGCACCAGAGTCTTTTGTGCTTCCAAAGCTTGTTTTATACAGACTAACATCTTCTGCTTGTCACAGCCATTGTTCTGTAATCTCAAATCGTTTCCTGGGAGCTAGTGAACTTAAATGGACTGTAATGGGACATTTCATATCAGACAACCACCAGATCTTCTACTATGGTCAAGTATACCAAAGAAGAAATGGAGTACCCTTCTTAATCAATTAAAGGGGCGGCCAAAACAGTGCACAGTTACAACCCAATAGATGGCAGAATGATTTCAATTAAAATTCAAGGCAAGTCATTTAACATCACGATGATACAATTCTTTGCTCCAACCATGGATGCTGAAGAGCTGGGGTTTTCCAATTATATGAGGATAATCAACACCTACTGTATATAACACAAGAATAGATGTTACTCTCATCATCAGAGATTGAAATGCTAAAGTTGGGAACCAAAACATACCTGGAATAATGAGCAAATTTGGCCTTGGAGTACAAAATAAAGCAGGCCAAAGATTAGTAGACTACTGTCAATTCTCTTGTCATAGTAAACACCCTCTTCCAACAGCTTTAGAGGCAGCTCTACACATGGACATCACCAGATGGATGATAAAGAAATCAGATTAACTAATTCCTTTATAGACAAAAATGGAGGTGCCCTATACAGTCAGCAAAAACAAAACCTGGAGCTGACTGTGGCTCAGATCATGAACTTCTTGCAAAGTCCAATATGAAACTGAGGAAAAGAGGGATAATCATTAAACCAAGCAGATATGAAATAAATAACCTCTGTAATATATCTGAACTACCAGATGTGCAAGACGGTTTGCAGAGGCACAAGAGATCAAATTGCCAATGTTCTAGAGATACAAGAGAGTTCCATAAACATTTACTTCTGCTTCATAGACTATTCTAAAGCCTATGTTGATAACAACAAAATGTGAAATGTTCTTAAAGAGATGGGGATAGCAGACCATCTCATCCACCTCCTGATGAATCTGTATGTGGACCAAGAAGCCATGGTCAGAACCAAATATGGCACAAATGAATGGTTCATGTTCGGAAAAGGAGTGCAACAAGATTGTATAATATCTCTCTGATTTCTTATTCAATGTCATGGATAAGGCCAGCCTGGACAAATCCAAAGCAGGAATCACTATTGCTGGGAAAAAAATCAACAATCTCAGATACGCAAATGATATACTACTATGGTCCTTTGATAAAGGTTGAAAAAAGAGTGCAAAAGCTAGACTGTTGTTCAACATTAAAAAGACGATCAAATGGAAAACTGCAGTCTCAGTTGGGCTCCAAGATCTCTGCAGATTGTGACAACAGAGACCTTTGCTTCTGGAGAGGAAAGTCTGGACAAGCTTTCAAAAAGTAAAGATACACTATCAACCACGTCCCCATAGTTACAACTATATTATAATATATTATTATATGTGAGCAGTGGCGAAGCTAGAGAATGGAGGGCCCTGGTGCAAAAAAAGTTTTGCCCCCCCCCCAAAAAAAAAATATCTGTTATTCCCATAACAGCAAACCTTCCCGAGACAATTAGCCATTGCTGCTCCACCCCCAAGACCACTTTCCAGAATATATACATATATAAACATTGCCTCCACACAACACCCCGCCCATTCTTAGCATCCAACCCCATCCTTTGTCAGCATCCAACTCCTCTCAGCACCTACCTCACATAGCACCCATCTCTATCTTCTTTCTTCCTCCCTCACAGAACCCACCCCCTGTACTTTGCTGCCAATTTGCAGCCCTTGCTCTCTTACTTTCTTCCCTGATACACATCCTCAGGGTGCTGAACTGCTCCACTCTGCCACCTCTTGGAGCTTCAGTAGCACTTCTCCTTTATAAACAGGAACACATTAATTTCAGACCGGGGGGGGTGCAGCCAAGGAGGCACAGGTGAATCCAAGGGAGGCCCAGGGGGGCCGTGGTGTAATAGGCCAGGATGAATAAAAGATGATTAATAAAATACACAGCCCTAGCCCCCCCCCCCCCCCCAGAGGAGGGCCCTGGGGCACTGCACCACCTGCACCACTGGTAGGTCTGCCCCTGGATGTGAGAACGGGATCATAAAGCAAACTGAGCGCCATAGAATGGACGCCTTTGAATTCTGGTGTTAGAGAAAATTGCTTAGAGTCCCTTGGACTGCAAAAATATCCATTTAATCAATACTACAGGAAATCAAGCCGAATAGTTAATTGGAAGATAGAATCATGAAACTAAAGTTCATATATTGTGGCCATATCATGAGAGAACAGGATTCCCTAGAGAATACTCTGATGAAGAGAAGACTGATCCTGGGAAAGTTTAAAGGCACCCAAAGAAGGGGTCGCCATAAGTGGAGATGGATAGATGAGATTATTAAAGCAATGAGCATAAATTTGAGGGAGCTCAGATGGGCAGTGGCAGACAGATGTCCTTGGCATGCTGTGGTCCATAGGGTCATAGACAATCAGACATGACTTACTGATTAAACAACAAAAACACCTATATCTGTTTTGGAGATTAGTGCATATTCCCCTGATTGGATGATATATTGTATTGTAATTGTTAAATAAAATAAAGAGTGTTCCTCTTCTAGTTTTAATAAATTAATACTAGGCATTGATTTGTTGTGTGGAGCTGATAAATCATAAATTAAACTCTTCTTTCCTGAGTATTTCTGTGTAACTAAACCAATAGGATTTAGTCTAAATAATGAAAAGGGGAAAACATAAAATGGACCAAAAATATAATGAATAACAATTCTGTATCAATTAATTATGTGAAAATAAGTGGTTATTATTCTATCAATTTTTATATTCTTAAATGCAGAGTGTGGGATATTAGGGGAAAAGAGGGGTCACAATCTTTGAAAGGGCAGCACGGAACAAATATAGTCATATAAAGTAAAAGGATATAAAATTGTGTAATTATTATTGGTGGGGCATTGTCCTTTTTGCCCTCATGGACAGACCACCACTGTGTTGTCTTGTTCTGTTCAGGTTTCATTTCTTCATGGCTAATGAGATGATAAAAAAGAAGCTTGGATTGAAAAAAAATGTGTTAAAGCATCAGTCAGCCACTCTACATTTGGCTTGTAAGTGTTAAATCACGGATGTGGGAGTAAAAGCTACTCTTTATACCACAGGTTTTATGAAGTTGTTATGTAAAGTGAAAAGCTTGCCCTGATTTTGTGAATCTGTGTGTTTATACAAAAGTGTCACACAGACCACTATACTCTCACAGGGACATTGGATGCCTTTCTTTTCTTTGTTTCACATGAAAGTGTTAAATGATGCTCTCAAAGCATAAAATAATCATTCATATTTTTAACTGATCTGGGGACTTGCCTATCGGCAAATGAGCAATAATACAGAAGTAGCAGGTGCAAAGCACTGGGCCCACAACTGGGTAGGGTCCCTTTGTAATGGTGGATTCTTAATTAGTTAGGGGCAGAATATAATTTTTAGAGAAAGGTAATCTGTCCAAATACATGTATTTTTGGATTGGTATTGTTCCCCTATGGGCCTATAGGCACTAAAGAAGCTGCAAGGGGTCCCCTAAGTTATGTTGCATCAGGGCGCTGCATTCACTAGCTCCGCCTGTGCTCTGTGCACTTCCTGTTAGTTTCAATTAAGTTTAAACAGGTTTTAATTTTTATATTTCTTATGCAAAATACAAATTTGATAATGTTTAAATTATGCTCCTTTAAATGCATGAAAGAAAAAAAGAATGGTGTTTTGTGTCTTTTTAAATTTGCATGAACCAGTTTGGTTCACAATGAAATTTGACTATGTGTGTGTGTTTGCATTGTTCAGTCGTGTCCGACTCACTGTGACCTCATAGACCGTAACACACCATGCGGATCTACTTGGTATTCATAGCAGATATTCTGGAGTGAGTTGCCAGTTCCTTCTCCAGTGGACCACAGCATACAGCTTCTGTATTCCTAGGTGGTTTCCCAAACAAGTACCGACCCAGCCCAATCCTGCATGGCTTCAGGGTGGTGTGACCTCTTGGTTCCCTTACTAGAATTGAACCCAGTTCACATCGGTGAAGGCACTGAATCCTGACCACTGGACAACCAGGGAACCTACTATATAATAAATGCACTATTTTGCAAGTGCTTCCATGAAAATCAACATAGTTGATATACAAATTTACAATGTGCTGAATCCCTAACTCTGTGTCATTGTTAGAATTTTCATTGTGACAGTATATGCAAGTGTTAAAACTTGTTCAATCACATACATTTTTCTTGTTTTAATTAGCTTTTTCTTATTAAATTTGATGACTTCTACAAATGTATTGGTTAAATCTATGGGTAACAATAATTGTCCTGCTTTCATTATTTTCAAGTAATAATGATCTATATAAACAATTATTAATGTTATTGTAATTAAAAAAATGTAGTTTTCCCAACCCAAGACGAATGGATTAACAATGTAGACAAAAAACTGAGTTTAGCACAAGTTAGGTATATTAGACAAGATGAAGAATAACTTGTCCTATTTAAATTTAAAAACAATCCAGAATAAGTCAAACGTAGCCATTTGAAACCCCAATGAAGCATCATGTTAAATCCCCTTCCTATTTCTTTCTTTTCTTTACACTTTCGTACAAGCACAATTCAGACCCTCCTTTTTCCCTCAACATAGAGGCACAAGGTGCAATCATTATGGACGCTTAATAAGTGTGTGGTATTTTCTGAGTGAAACCATTATCCCAACTAGGGAGAAAAATGTGAAGAAAATTAGCATGAGAAGCAGGATACTTAAACATGAGAAATTGTGGCCACAAAATCCAGACACACATCTGAAACTCTTTACAGCTTATTGTCTTTTTCATGACTAATGCACAGATAGTATTAAGATCAGCTTATTAGCTCAGTCATCACTGATTGCACCAGTTCAAGGGCAGTAAGAAACACAAATATGAATACAATAGAGAATTAACAATATGGCACAGGAAGATGAGCCTCTTAGGTTAGAAGGTGCCTACCACATTACTAGGGAAGAGCAGAGGGCAAGTACAAGTAGCATCAGATCTAATGAAGTGCTTGGACCAAAGTCGAGAGGACACCCTGCTGCCGATGTGTCTGGAGGGGAAAGGAAAGTCCGATGCTGCAAAGAACAATTCAACATAGGAACCTGGAATGTTAAAACTATGAACCAAGGCAAACTGGATGTGGTTAAGCATGAGATGACAAGATTAAACATTGATATTCTGGGAATTTGTAAACTCAAATGGACTGAATGAGGCATTTCATGTCAGACAACTAGATATTTTCTTGTAGTGAAGAACCCTGCAGAAGAAATAGAGTAGCCCTCATAGTCAATCAAAGGGTGTCCAAAGCAGTGCTCAGTTACAACCCAATAAATAACAGAATTATTTCAATTCAAATTCAAGGCAACAAATTTAACATACAGGATGCAAGTCAATGCTCCTAGCATGGATGCTGAAGAGGCTGAAATTGTCCAATTCTATGAGGATATTCAATGCATCACACAAAGAAAGGATGTTACTATAATGATAGAATCAAATAATGCTAAAGTAGGGAACCAAAATATAACTAGCACTTTGGCTTGAGGTATAACAAGCAACTTTGGTTTGTGGTACAAAATGAAGGTGAGAGATTAATAGAATTCTGTCAAGATAATTATCTGGTCATAATAAACACCTTCTTCTAACAGCCTCAGAGAATACTCTACACATGGACATCACCAGATGAGTGGTATAGAAATCAGACTGTGATGCCTAGGAGAGTCCACCACTGGGCTTCTGGGGTTAATCAAAGTTATCATATGTGTGTATGTGTTATACAGGGCACTGTGTGTGGCCTAAGCAGACAGGAATTATTGTGTAAATGTACTGATGTAAAGGTGGTACCCAGGTATGTTTGGTATTCACATGCTACTCTCATGGAGATTAATGGAGTGAAGGGAGTCCCTTTACGTGGGTTACCTGTTTGGAGGCACAGAAGGTGAAGTAGTATTTACAATATTACCCTCCCTGTGGTGAAGGCTTCCTGGCAGAGGAAATCGAGCCCCTAACATTAATGTGTGAATTTTTCATTTTCCTGGACAGAAATCAGAAGACCACTGCCAAGTACACAGAGCGGGAGGGAGAGTCCAAATATGGGCCTGAGGCTGACCCCCTCCCTTAAAGGGAGGTGTAGTGGTGGGACATGCTGGGACTGAGTGTGCATAAATACTGTATCACATCAATAAATGTTGTTGTCTGTTTTGTATACGCATAAACACTGTTTGTATTTCATTTTGATCTCCAAATGGAAACACATTTTATTATTTTTTTAACCTGGTTTCTATCCTGATGTTCCTGCTGGTCCTATCCTAAGGGACCATTGCCTGTTCCTGTATCCTGCTGCTCACTGAGATTAACTCTAAATCCACAACCTAGAGGGATTCCTGTAGTAGAAAGCAGGTGGTGTTGGGGTGCATGTGGCCCCTCATCTCTGGGTTGTGACACAGACCGACTATATACTTTATAGCCAAAGATGGAGGATCTCCATACAGTCAGCAAAAACAAGACGTGGAGCTGACTCGGATTATGAGCTTCTTATTGCAAAGATCAGAATTAAACTGAAGAAAAGAGAATCATCAGACCAAATGGGTATGAAATAAATAATATCCCCATTGAATATGCAAACAAGGTAAAGAATAGATTTAAGGGACTAAACATGGAAGATAGAATGCCTGAACAACTTTGGACAGAAGTGTGTGACATTGTCCAGAAAACTGCAACAAAGAACGCAAACTGGCAATCTGATCAAAGTAGGAAAGAAGGAAAGCGAAAGGTAGTGGAGATAGAAAAAAAATGTCCAGCTGAATGCAAAATTCAGAGGATAGCAGGAAGAGCCAATGAGACATCCTATCATGAGAGATGTGAAGACATAAAAGATGAAAAATGAATGAGAAAGTGAAAAGATCTCTTCAAGAAAATTGACAATCTCAAAAGGAAGCTTTTATACCAAAGTGGGCGTGATAAAAAACAAAAATGTTAGGGACTTAACCAAAGCTGATCAGATAAAGAAGAGGTTGAAGGAATACACAGAAGGTTTATACAGGAAGGATCTTAATAGCATTGATAACCGGAGTCAATTGTTAAATTAGCTGGAGCAATACATCTTGGAGAGTCCGCTAGATAATAGAGAAAGTAGGAGGGTTCCAGAAAAACATCTACCTTTGTTTTATAGACTGTACTAAAGCCTTGGGGTTTCCAGACCATCTCATCTGCCTCCTGAGGAATCTGTATGTGGACCAACATGCCATGGTCACAACCAAACATGGAACAACAGAATAGTTCAAAATCAGTGCAACAAGGTTGTATATGGTCACCTTATTTATTCTTATTATATGTGGAATGCATCATGTGTAAGACTGGACTGGAAGAGTCCAAAGCTGGAATTAATATTGTTGGGATAAATATCAACAACCTCAATTATGCGGATGATACTACTCTGATTTCTGAAAATTAGGAGGAACAAAAGGGCCTATTGATGAGGGTGAAAGGGTGAAAGAAGAGAGTGCACAAGCTGGCTTGCTGCTCAAAGTTAAAAAGATGAAGATCATGGCAAACCACAATCTTAGTTTCTGGCAAATAGATGGGGAAGAAGTGGAGGCAGTGGCATATTTTATTTTCATGGGCTCCAGGATCTCTTCAGTTGGTGACTGCAGACAAATTTCCACCTGGGGAGGAAAGCTATGGCAAGTCTAGATAAGCTATTAAAAAGTACAGATATATCACTATCAACAAAGGTCTGCATAGTTAGAACTATGGTATTCCCAGTAGTAACATACAGATGTGAGAGCTGGACCATAAAGAAGGCTGACCGCCATAGAAATTACATCTTTGAATTGTGGTATTGGAGAAAACAGCTTAGAGATCCAGTCAATCAATACTACAGGAAGTCAAGCCAAACTTCACTGGATCATGAGGTTAAAGCTCAAATATGTTGGCCATATCATGAGAAGACAGAGTTTCCTAGAGAATATTTTAATGCTGGGAAAGACTGAAGGCACATGAAGAAGGGGACGGCAGAGGCGGAGATGGATAGATACGGTCATTGAAGCAATAAACATGAGCTTGATGGAGCTCAGAGGAGCATTGGCTGACAGATGTGCTTGACATGCTGTGGTCCATAGGGCCATGGAGAATTGGACACAACTGGACGACTAAACAACAACTTTATTTGATTAAGAAGTGCTTATAAACTATGTTTTTACTGCCTAAATCAAACCAATATTACCTGCTTGGGTCTACCCTCTGCAGCTTACGAAGATACAGACTCTCATACTAGCCAATCAGTGACTATCTCTCAGCAGCATTCTGCAACATGCTGCTGAGGCATGGTTCCTAGTACGACAATACTCTGCACATCCAGCCCTAAAGAATCTGTGTATGCATATGCTGCAGTAGAATATTTTTGATTTTCAGGCAGTAAAAACAGAGATTCTAATCATTTCTTAATAAAATAAAGTACATACAAGTAAATATATACACAGATTTATTCTATAACTTGTAAAATCCAGAAACCTTTCATATCCCTGTAATATGACATGATTACAGAAATGTATGTCATATACAAGTGGTGGGCATGTATATAAGGGTTATTTTGTATGAAGTTTCTATCTTGATAAAGACCCCTGAATGGAGGTTGAAAGGATCCAGTAAAAGTTAGCTATAGGAAAGACCTGAGTAGTGTTGACTACTTTGCATTCTGGATATTTATATGTAGATGGCACGCAGGTTGGAGACCCTTCTGAACTGTGCGAGTCATATGATATTATTTAGATATATTCTCCTTTTATATATATATATATATATATATATATATATATATATATATATACTAGTAACTTGCCGTCATAAATGATGGTATAATATGTTATATTCAATTGTCTGTTATCTCTCTCTCTCTCTCTCTGCACCTGTAACGGATCTACTGGCACCCCGACCGGGTACCTCCGTTGATGGATGCGTCCTAGCTTGCGTCGAGGCCTACAAGCCCTGCACCGGACACCAAAACCACCACAGACTCCAAGGATAGTATGACAGGAACAAGCGTTCAGTAGTTACAGCTCAAGGGAGTATGCAGAAGCATAGCAATCCCCAGTATGATAGCGATCCCCTCAAATAACGAGATGAGGCTACGTTTTGAAGGGTCAAGAAGAACTAACTTTTAATGACAGGGAATCTCCTTTTATGCAATGTGCCCTCTGAAGGGCTACACCCACATAATTATCACAACAGCCAATTATATACATGGTTCAACCCCCACGTCTCCTCCCCTCAGATAACAGGTAACACAATTAAAACAGACACAATTTTAACCACATTCTGGATGTACCCCAAATACAGGGGGTACACCTTTAAGTCCCGCACCATTCAATATCTCTCACCCAGGGGAACAACATATACAAAAATGGCATGAATCAGACCAGGGGTTCAAAAGTTAGTAAAAGTATGTTTTTACACATAACACACAGACATTGCACATATCCCCCATACAATACACATATAGGACAATAGGTGAGTCACACCTCCCTGGCAACTTGGATACAATCAGACATTAATTAGATCATTCTTATCAGAGAATGAAAACACTTTGGAAAATGCAAGGATCCTTTACAACTTTCTTATCTCTTGAATCTCTGTAATAGGATTATCTATTAGCCTAGGTCTGCAAAAGTCTGGCTAATATTCTGAGCCAATATATTCTGTAGAACATCAACCAACATATATATAGTAGGATCATATTTTAACCATAATAATCATAAAACAGGGTAAAACAGTGATGGGTTCCGCTACACTCCTCCCCCGTGACCATAAGCCGGCATACACGGTCTGATCCCAACGGATCGGCCTGGGGATGTCCGGACAAAAGTATTTGTTGGTCAATTCTCTAGTTTGACAACCCATCAGCATTACTGCAATTCACATTTACTCATATTTCCCATATCCCCAGATAGCTGGGATCTGAGCGCACAAAACCACCGAATAGCGCTCAGATCCTCTTCACACAGTTCAATTGCCATGTAGCTAAAGTCTTTCCCATAGTCTTTCATCATATGAATGGGCTCCATGGCATAGCTATCTGGGGTATCACCGCTCCCACAGGGCAAGTACCGAATGACCCCCCTGTATGTAAAGGGCCAGAATGAGTGACATACACTCTGGTATGGCCGAATACTGTGTTTAAAGGGCAATATGTCCCAGGGCCATAGTCGCAGGGCAGGAGGCTGGTAAACAGTCCTCTCCAAGCCAAAGTGGCGAAGAGCACTTCGTCACACATCTCCCCTTTGGGGGGAAGTCTAACCAGGCACCTGACCTTCTGCCTGTCAGTGCTTCCGTTAGACGATCCACCAACCCACAATAAACCGTTACTGCAACTGGATATTTCGCTGTGGTGATGGGGCAACACGCTGAGGGGACTTGAGGGGCAGAGGCCAGCGGCACTCTGCCCTGATGCCAGCTCTTCTGCTGGGGTACTTGGGACATATTCCAGCTCAGTAGCCAGGGAAAGGTGGGGGTCAGTGGGGGTTAACATTTCCTCTGTTAACCCTGGGGCCACATTAGAAGTTAGCTGGGGAAGGGAATTTGTACTTACCCCCTCCTCCTGTTGTCCCAGTGAGGGTAGTTGGGGATCTGGATAGGCTGGGGGCGCAGAGACCACAGTCCCATCTGCGCCGTCTGGGAGATTGGTGTCTCCCCTGGTTAGGGTAAACTGTCGCTGGGGAGGAAGGACGACACCTTCTGCCCCCTGGGGTTCACACTGCCGCTGGGGGGGAAGGACGACACCTTCTGCCCCCTGGGGTTCACACTGCCGCTGGGGGGGAAGGACGACACCTTCTGCCCCCTGGGGTTCACACTGCCGCTGGGGGGGAAGGACGACACCTTCTGCCCCCTGGGGTTCACACTGCCGCTGGGGGGGAAGGACGACACCTTCTGCCCCCTGGGGTTCACACTGCCGCTGGGGGGGAAGGACGACACCTTCTGCCCCCTGGGGTTCACACTGCCGCTGGGGGGGAAGGACGACACCTTCTGCTCCCTGGGGTTCACACTGCCGCTGGGGGGGAAGGACGACACCTTCTGCCCCCTGGGGTTCACACTGCCGCTGGGGGGAAAGGACGACACCTTCTGCCCCCAGGGGTTCACACTGCCGCTGGGGGGGAAGGACGACACCTTCTGCCCCCTGGGGTTCACACTGCCGCTGGGGGGGAAGGACGACACCTTCTGCCCCCTGGGGTTCACACTGCCGCTGGGGGGGAAGGACGACACCTTCTGCCCCCTGGGGTTCACACTGCCGCTGGGGGGGAAGGACGACACCTTCTGCCCCCTGGGGTTCACACTGCCGCTGGGGGGGAAGGATGACACCTTCTGCCCCCTGGGGTTCACACTGCCGCTGGGAGGGAAGGACGACACCTTCTGCCCCCTGGGGTTCACACTGCTGCTGGGGGGGAAGGACGACACCTTCTGCCCCCTGGGGTTCACACTGCTGCTGGGGGGGAAGGACGACACCTTCTGCCCTCTGTAGGGCCGGTAGAGAGACCTCGGTCCCATCTCTACCTGCCATCTGGAGGTCATCCCAGGACCAGTCAATGAAGTCTGGTTCTGCTTGTCGAGTAGGTTGGGGCTGCACAAGGCTGAGCAGGTGTTGGTAGTCCTGCTCCAGCTCCCACTCTCTCGTTACCAGGTGGGTCATGTCTTTGCTCACCTCGCCTTCGTCATCCCAGACATACATGCCCATCCGGTAGTCGTAGATGTCCCAAAACCTAGACCCCTCCGTGCTGCCAAGATCAATATCGTCCTCCAAGGCATCCCATAATAAACCCGGGCCATCATAATCATCCCCCTCCGGTAAGTCGTGTTCAGACGTCCAGGGGGTAAGTCGAACGGTATGCCACCAGAGGGCCTGGTATGCGTTGTCTAGCCAGAGCTCTCGCCATACCAGGGTTTCTAGTCTTGTCACCCACTCATCCAGGGGCTGCTCTCCCAATAGATACATCCGCATCGCCACACGCTTCTGTAGCCGCTGCTCATCACTGGGGAGACTCTCACCTCGCCGCCATTGGGCATCTTCCAGGGCATCATACCAGAGTTCCTTTCTGTCTGCATCCCTGTAGTCCGCGGCCTCCTCCTCATCCTCATCATGAAACGCTGTCTGAAAACTAGCCGGTTCCATCCTGCTGTAGCCAGGGGCGCTGTACGGATACTAGCGTTGCCCTCAATTTGTAACTCCAACCGTTACCGGTGTCTCCGTGCTGCTTTTCCTCTTACTAGGACGCCATCCCACCACTGCCAGCCAATGTAACGGATCTACTGGCACCCCGACCGGGTACCTCCGTTGATGGATGCGTCCTAGCTTGCGTCGAGGCCTACAAGCCCTGCACCGGACACCAAAACCACCACAGACTCCAAGGATAGTATGACAGGAAAAAGCGTTCAGTAGTTACAGCTCAAGGGAGTATGCAGAAGCATAGCAATCCCCAGTATGATAGCGATCCCCTCAAATAACGAGATGAGGCTACGTTTTGAAGGGTCAAGAAGAACTAACTTTTAATGACAGGGAATCTCCTTTTATGCAATGTGCCCTCTGAAGGGCTACACCCACATAATTATCACAACAGCCAATTATATACATGGTTCAACCCCCACGTCTCCTCCCCTCAGATAACAGGTAACACAATTAAAACAGACACAATTTTAACCACATTCTGGATGTACCCCAAATACAGGGGGTACACCTTTAAGTCCCGCACCATTCAATATCTCTCACCCAGGGGAACAACATATACAAAAATGGCATGAATCAGACCAGGGGTTCAAAAGTTAGTAAAAGTATGTTTTTACACATAACACACAGACATTGCACATATCCCCCATACAATACACATATAGGACAATAGGTGAGTCACACCTCCCTGGCAACTTGGATACAATCAGACATTAATTAGATCATTCTTATCAGAGAATGAAAACACTTTGGAAAATGCAAGGATCCTTTACAACTTTCTTATCTCTTGAATCTCTGTAATAGGATTATCTATTAGCCTAGGTCTGCAAAAGTCTGGCTAATATTCTGAGCCAATATATTCTGTAGAACATCAACCAACATATATATAGTAGGATCATATTTTAACCATAATAATCATAAAACAGGGTAAAACAGTAATGGGTTCCGCTACAGCACCCTCTCTCTCTCTCTCTGTGCACCTTTCTCTTCCCCTCCCCTTCTCACTCCTTCACTCTCTCTCCCTCCCTCTCTTCATCCCTCCCTCTCTCTCTCTCCTCCCTCCCCTTTTCATCCCTCCCTCTCTCTGCCCTCCCACCCCTCCCTCTCTCCCTTTCCTCCCTCTCTCCCTCCCCTCCCTCTCTCCATCCCTCTCTCTCTCCCTTTCCGTCTCCCCCTCTCTCTTCCTTTCTCTCTCCCTCCTAGTGACCCAATGCCTCCCTCTCTCCCTCTATCTCTCTCCCTCCTTCCCAGGAACCCCTCTGCCACACATGCGCACATGCTCAATTGCGAGCAAAAATGCTGTGTGATTTCATGATTCAACTGAACGCATCTTGCAGGCTTTACTCACAACTGAAAACTATTATAGGTGATTTTATATATATATATATATATATATATATATATATATATATATATATATAAATATTACAATTGATACTACACAATTGATTTGTTAGACCTACAGCTGCTGGTGGAGCAACATGGTGATAGGGAAACAGAGATGCACATTTGCTTGTGCGTCAAGGGGTAGCTAAGGAGTTTGTACCTAGGATCGCAAGATAGGTAAATTGGGCCCTGACCTCCCTGCAGTTGCCACTTTATTTACTCAGTATGTTGTGCTAATAGAATCTTGTATCTGCAGAGGTAGGAATGACTCCTATTAGGACAGTCTCTTGGGCAAATTCACACCCACCCCTGGACATTTGATACTGAGTGGAGAGTAGTGCATCTGCTGAAGTGTTACAAGACTAAAGTTCAAATGTACATTTTGAAAGTGACAATGCAATGTTTTACAAATTAAACCCTTTTTTATGAGCTCTGCAGTGGTTCTTAAATTTTAACTTAAATCTGGTCTTAAATTGTCATTGTAAATGCTCTTGAAAAACTGTGCTTGATGCAGTGAGCTAGAAAATGAGTGATAATTTTCTATGAGGTAAGTGAAACCTTGAGGGCAGTCACTATGAAATGTAACTATAGCAATGTGATTGCCAAAGATAAAAAAAAAAAGCATTTACTGGCTGCTGGAATTTAGCCAGATAATTATCGGCTGCAATGTAATTGATCCCTTTAATAACTAAGGTCATTATTTTACATTATTACATTACACACAGGTCGCAGACTTATTTAACAAGTGTTGATATTCTGTAGCTCAGATACTCAAATAACAGATAGTTTTACTTGATTATCATTCAATGCTACAATAAAAACAATAAGGTATTTCTTCAGGACAAGAATGAATAAATCATAAAACTTTTGTCTGACACAAAATGGTGTCCTACTTGGCAAGCAGAAGGCAAGTAAGAAGTATTTTATTAAATGCTATAGAAGCTTTTATGTTTCGCACCCTCTGCCCCTCTCTCATTTCCTCCTTGGAACTGTGACAACTGATGCTGGGAAGCTCTGTGTCATTTTTTATATCTGCTCCAAGAGGCTTTGTATATTTTTCTTATACATGTAGTGCTGTGACTCTTAGATTTTTGATCTGGGGACAGGCTGGTTATCTTCTGATGCTCATTAGGATTGCCTTTTAGATTTGGCACAATAAATATTAATTTCCTTGCAAAGTGAATGAATGCAGTACATTTTTTTTTTCAAATGTTTTTATTAGGTAACCAAATAAACAGGAAGATAACATAAAAGCCAAGTAGCAGTTTGACATTATTAACATACAGTCATACCCAATTAAGGGGAAAAAGAAAGAAGAAAAGGTTAACATTACATTACACCGTAAGAAAATACCATATAATAGTTGAAATAAAGTTAGCCAAAAAGATCTATCCCCACTTGTGGGAAGGTCTAAGGGTAGCCAGGTTACCTAAGTTTTTCCTATTTTCTAAGGAAAAAGTTTACCTAAAATAACAGTTAGGCTCGGTCTAGCAGAGCAAACATCCAGAGCCTAAGTAAGAAACGAACAGAAAAGAAAAGCAAAAACAAACTATGTTTTATAGACACAATATAACTCTAATTTAGCTAAAACAGTATTTTAAAAGAGAAAAATAAAAAGCATTGTTGACTACACATGAAATTTTAATTCGAAAACAGATTTTTGTCTCAAGGGTACTGAAATATAAGTCCTGTTGGTTACCAGCTCAGATCCACCGCCCGTCCCGCCTCCTCAAGTCCCCGGTCCGCAGCTCCAATTTAAGAATTAGCAAACTATAGCACAATTTTATTTAAGAAGACTTCACTTGATAGGGGGTCTATAGGGAGAATGAGTCCAGGAATTCCATATCTGGAGAAAAATAGGCATTCGGTCCTCCAGTAAATGGGTTAGCCTTTCATTTATTGCAATGTACTTCATCTTATTGATGACTGATTGTAAAGTAAGAGTGGGAGATTTCCATTGCCTGGCTATATGACTCTTTGTTGCTAGCATTAAGTACTGAAGGAGTGAGCCATGCACTGGGGAGTAAAACGCGTACTCTCTTTCTCCTGATGTTTCAGTCTCCTCAAGCAGTCTCTGGATGTGCTTAAGTTTTTTGGAGAATTTATCTCCCTGGGACTTAGAGGGCCTATCCATGCTAGGGTCTAGAGCTAAGTTGATATCCCCCCCCTAGAATCATTTTGCCTGTATCTATTGATTTGAAATGAGCAAGGAGTTTAATGAGAGTATTATGGGGGGCGGTAGTGGCGGTGTACAGAGCTATAAGAGAGATCCTAGTGTTCAGAAGGAATCCTGTTAGTAAAATGTAGTTGCCCTCTGGGTCAATTTTTTTACTCTCCACGGTGAAAGGGAAGTCTTTATGGAGTAGCATAGCCACGCCTGCCTTCTTAGTGGGACAAGTTGAGGTTATGAAGTAGGGGTATGATTTGTGTAAGTAAGGAGGGGGGGTTTCCTTTAGCAAAAATGAGTTTCCTGCATAAATATTGCTGAGGGTCGAAGTGATTTATATGAGATAAACGCTTTACGCCTTTTAAATGGGGAATTAAACCCTTTAACATTGTGAGTGAGAAAGGTGAAAGAAGTGTCAGTCATTGCTCAGGAAGATGTTGAGACCACCGCTAAGCTCATGGTGGCCAAGGACCAGAGGCGGAGGAGGAGCGAAGGACCGGAGCCAGACAGCCCAGGATGCAGGGGAGAATAGAGACAAAAAGAACAGTTTAAAACATTCAGAAAATCAACATCTTATCAAACAATATAAAAAACAATATAAAAGTATAGTGGAGGTAAATCCTCACTAAATAACTTAAGGCACACAAAGTGCCGAGGGCAAGGGGGGGGCATCTCCCCAACCTTGGAATCCCAACTAGTGAGGTGGGGCAAAGTATAGGTCCAGGCGTGTATATGGGTTAAATTAATGGACCTGAGGGGGCCCGTGTAGGAGGGTTTTTGAGTCTAAGATTGGATTTAAATTGAGGGGCCTGAGGGACCCCGGTTTAGGCCAGCCTAATGCCGGGCGTGGGGTTAGGGGTGAGTGGAGACTAGGGCGGGGGCCTTATTGGGAAGGTTAGTGGATCCACCACGTGTCTAAATTATATGGAAAGATCCAAATGGGCTTGATGTTGCCTTGCACAGGAGAATGGGAAGGGGGTTAAAGCCCTTTCACAGGCATATAGTGGATACAGTTTAGGATCTGACTCCCAGGGACAATAAACATATGTGGCATACCAAACCTCGTCCAGGGGAAAGTCGACTTGGTATGGGTAAGAGAACCAAGTAATCTAAAGTTCCAAAGATGCCTTGGAAAGTATGTAGGAATTCAGCATATCCTACTGGGAATTGCAAGCCTAGAGTAATGACTCCAGATTGCAAGTCTTAAATAGTCATTGATGAATATCTGGGAAAGTGATCCAAAATTAGATTTTCATGGATGAGGAACGCGCAACCGGATTACTAGGAATGTCCAGCGAGGGTTTAGAAAGAAGCGTAGAGATGTTTGGTGTGACCTCTATTCGGGAAGGTCTCCAGGGTTGCTTAGGTTTCGAGGGTGTCACCCATTGCGTAGTCAGGCCTTGAGAAGGCAGCATTTTTGCAGGTTCCACCGAGCTGGGGTCCAGAGGGTTTGGGGGTTTCGACAGTCCAGGATCTGGGGCTAGATTGAGTTGAGCCAGGAAAACCATACATTCTTCCAGTGAGAAAGCTGTATAAGCGGATGAGCCCACTTGAAAGGAGAGTCTGAATGGGGAGCCCCATCTATACTTAATTTTGTTGTGAATGAGGATTGCAATTGCAGGCTTCATGAGTTTACGATTCCAGAGCGTAGATGGTGCTAGATCCGCATAAATCTGCAGAGTTGAGCCGTTTGGACCCACAATGGCGGGGGACTTTCTGGCTTCCTGTAGAAGAAGGTCTCTTGCATTCTGGCGGAGAAAGTGGACCAAAACGTCCTTTGGTTGATCAGAGTTCGGGGACCTCCCAAGGCTCTATGAGCTCTCTCGATTTCCCAAGCTGACTCTGGGCGCATCGGTAAGATGGACTGAATAGTTGTTTGCAGGTACAGCAAAAGATTAGTTACCGCTTTAGGGATGCCACGGAAGCGAACATTGAATCGTCTCTAGCGGTTCTCCAGATCTTCTAGCTTGGCTTCAAGGGTGGAAATTTGCAGTGAGTGTTGGTCAATCACCTGCCTTATTAGAAGATTGTGACTCAATGAGTTGATCTGTTAGGTTTTCCAGGTGGTTGGTGCGTTGACCCAAGTCTTGGATTTCCTGCTTGATTTCCCTGACTGCCGTGGATAGGCGAGCTTGTAAGAGAGCATCTATTCTTACCACTGTCGCATCTGTCAAGTCCACATGTGGAGGGCAATTCGGGGTATCCTCGATGTCCGAGCTGTCTGAAGAGGTGGGGTCTGGCTGTGGAGATGGAGCCGGTGGAGGGGCTTGTGTTTGAAAGTGATCCCTAATTCCTCTAGATTGCTGGGTTTTCTTGCTAGATTTCCCCATGATGGATAGGAAGATAGTGTTTTCAGCGGGTAAAGCTGAGGCACGAAAATGTGAGAGGACACGGTCTAGGCTGACAATCGGGAGTTACAGGGTTAGGCTTTCTTTCTGTTAACAAGTAGGGATTATATCCGCTTAGCTCCCGTCCAGTCATCACACACCAGTAGGCCGGGTGCAAGAGGTCTCCAGTCTGGTCATATCCATTCATTGGGCCCGGCGCCTTCAGGTACACTTATAGTGCTATTCGGGTATTATTATGGGAAGACTTGGCTGGTGAGAAAGCGTAGGGAGAAAAAAATTGTGTCCCATGAGATAGCTGAGAGGAGCAGGTAATGATGAGGGGTGCAGGGAGTGGTTAACTGAAAGGCCTTATAGCTCTCAGTCAATGTTGTATGGAGCTGCAAATACTTTGTAGGCCCACCAGATGGCAGTGTGTTGTAGTTTTATTGTTGCAGGTCTGAATTTGCAGGCCTGAAATTTGCCCACTAGATGGAGCTGTGCAGATTTATTAAGTGAGCTATTTCTATCAAGTTGTTGTGTTCAGACCTTTGTCCAAAACATGTTGGGCGTGCCACCCTAGGTTGTGCCGTCCACCCCAGAGCAAGTCTTCCAGCCCTTGGGGTAATTCCCAGCCACTATGATTGATAAAAGACAGTTCTGGCAAGAATGTACTGTAGAGATAACAAATCACAATGGATTTTCTTTTGGGGTTATAGTCCTGGAATGCTTGATAATGGATAGGGTTTATCAGAGTCTCTTTTGTTCTGGTTCAGCACCAAATCTCAGAAGAAAAAGTTTCCAAACTTGATTTTTAAAACCAGCTGGGTCCTCCTATGCACAATCCTGGTCATATATATCAATTTGGTGATAGATAAGTCACTTTATATATGGTCTTAAAAGTTTTTTCAGCAGAAACACACATCCTCTTTCATATATTATAGCTTTGAGAGATAAGCTGCTGGGTCTTCTCTTAAAAAGTAATACAGCTATACAATGGGTGTGTTAGCTAAGAGGGAGGGGGTAGCAATTCTCCTGCATAGGGACTTTCCGTTTGTACTCCAGGGTAAAAAATCAGATCCTGAAGGTCACTACCTGATTCTGACAGGGAAAATATTTGACTCGACAGTGTCTTTAATTGCGTTATATGCCCCACCTACGAATCCCTATAACACGGTCCGGAAATTGCTTGCGGTACTGCAGAAAGGAGACTATGGTAACATTATTCTGGGGGGGGACCTAAATTTAGCGTTGGATCCCAGATTGGATAGGTCCAAGGGGAAAGAGGGGCCCCAACTCCCCAGTAAGCTAAAACAAGTTAAAACACAACTAGCTAACCTGAACTTGGTAGATTCCTGGAGGGACCTTCGCCCTAAGGACAGGGAGTACTCTTAATATTCAGCCCCTCATGACTCATATTCAAGAATCGACTATATCATCATAGACGCTTCACTCCTGGATCAGGCAAAGGAAGCGGAGATTATTCCGTGTACCTGGTCAGATCACTCAATTGTCAAAATTGCCCTAGACTTAGGCACGGTACACTCCCCCCCGACCTGGCGCATCAATGAGATGCTACTAGCATCTCCTCAATTCAAAGACAAGATCCAGCAAGAACTAGAGATGTATTTTAGGCAGAAGACTAAGGGAGATGTAGGAATAGGCTGGGTGTGGGTGGCCCACAAAGCATATATTAGAGGGGTCTGCATGAAGTTAACTGCTGAACATAAAAAACAAAGTAGGGCCCGAGAGGATGCATTGAATAAAGAGTTGATTAGATTGGAAAGGGCAAAGCAGCAGGATAATTCTACAGGGGATAGGTCCCAGATTGAGAAAATCAGGGCGGATCTTGACATGATTCTGTCAGAGAGAACAGAGAGAGCTCTTAGAATTACGCAACACAAGTTTTATAGCAAAGCAAATAAACCTGACTCATTTCTTGCCAACAAATTAAAATCAAAACAAAACTAATCTAGAATTTGCCAAATTAAAACACCCGAGGGGCTTGTGACCTCCAACCCCTCTAAAATTCAGGACATCTTTCAGGCGTACTATAGTAAGGTGTATAAAGCCTCGAACTCCCTAGACCAGTGGGAAACACAATCATTTGTAGCCTCCCTGGATCTGCCTAAATTAACTGAGGAGAATGTTACCTCATTGAATAAAACAATCTCCCAGGAGGAAGTGAGCAAGGTTATTTTAGAATCTAAATTAGGCAAAGCCCCAGGCCCAGATGGCTTTACGAACGCGTACTACAAAAAATTTGTTGGCACATTGGCCCCGTACCTGACCACGTTATATAATACAATACTGGAGGGCCTACCAATCCCTCCAGAACTCAACAAAGCTGACCTGGTCTTGTTCCCCAAGGAGGGGAGGGACCCATTAGAAGCCAAGAACTACAGACCGATTTCACTCCTCAACAGCGACATCAAATTTCTGGCCAAGATCATGGCGGATAGGATAGCTGGGTTTCTCCCCTCCTTGATTCATAAAGACCAAGTGGGATTTATCCCAGGGCGACAAGCAGGAGACAACATCAGGAAAATTCTAAACTTAGTCCATCATGCTAAATTAAATAACACCCCGGCCTGCCTGCTCTCTCTGGATGTGGAGAAGGCCTTTGACTCCCTGGAATGGCCTTTTCTCATGGCTACGCTGACCAAATTTGGGTTCTCAGGGAAATTTTTAAACCTAATTCGGACTTATTACAAAGATCTTAAGGCAAATTTAAGACTTCCGGGCGGGGGGAGGCCAGCGGTCTGCATACAGAGGGGGACGAGACAGGGTTGCCCTCTGTCGCCGCTCCTGTTTGCGTTGGCGATTAAGCCCCTGGCCCATTCGATTAGAGCGTCCCCGGAGATAAAGGGTATCCAAGTTGGGTCACATCACTTCAAGGTATCGCTCTTTGCGGACGACTTACTGTGCTCCATCTCGGAGCCATTGACGTCGGTACCACCTCTGATGCAAAAACTTGAACAATTCGGGGTGCTTTCAGGATTGAAAATTAATGTAGAAAAAACTGAAGCATTGGCCTTAGATATCCCACTCCCAGAGAAAGAATCCCTTACACTGAGTTTTAAGTTTCAGTGGGCCGGGAAGGGGATTAAATACCTGGGAATATGGCTGACAGCTAAAATACAAGATTTATACAAGGCTAATTACCGGCCAATGTTCCGCTTACTTCAGGAGGAGATGATAAAATGGGCAAAATATAACATCTCCTGGCTCGGTGTGATTAGTTCAGTCAAATCTAACGTTTTACCTAGACTGCTTTATTTATTTAGATCTCTTCCGATCCAGATGCATATGAAAGACCTCTCAAACTTCCAAAGCAGGGTTTTCCGTTTTATCTGGGGTGGGGGTCCCTCCAGGATAGCGAAAAATAACATGTACAAACACAAATCCAGGGGGGGGCTGGCATGTCCCAACTTAAAACTTTACTATCGTGCAGCACAATTAGCTTTTGTCCCCCAGGCCCACTTACCCGAAGCCCATCCGGCTTGGATGTTTGTTGAAAGCCAGGACATGATGCCCTATACATGGGACACGGCGGTCTGGATTCACCCACTTCCCACAGAGATTAACAAATATTATTAATAATATTGAGATTAATATATTAATATTAATATGGTTAATATTTTGAAGATTGGAATAGTTGAAAAGAAAAAATAGTAATCATAAATTGATAAAGTAGTATTATTGGGGGTGTTAGGGAAGGAAGAGAGGGAGTGGAGAGGGAGATGACTTGATTGAGTTGATGTAAAATATACTTTGAATTGTGAATTGCTTTTCTTATGTAAACATTGTTTTGGAAATGTACCTCAGTAAAAATGTTATTAGGAAAATAAAGTACATTTTGATGCCACTGCTGGACCTTTGATGCACCGATAATAATTTGGTGAACAATGTGTTTATGAGAGGGGTGTTTATATTTCCGCAGGAGCACGGCTTATTATTCAGTTTATTCTTGCAAGCTGTCTATGTCTCACCATGGTTTATAATTGCTTGTAAGTAAATAGAGATGCCTGGACTTAAGGGTATTTCAGATCCTTGCTGAAATTTGTTTGTGGGTCTATTATTATTATTATTATTATTACTAGTAACTTGCCCCTCATAAATTAATGAATCATATAATTTTATGTTTGTCACTCTCTCCTATTTCTGTCTCCCTATATCTTGTGTCTATTTCTCTCTCTCCTTCCTCTCTCCTTATGTCTTGTGTCTGTTTCTATCTGTCCTGTCTCTCACTCCTATCTCTCTCTCTCTCTCTCTCTCTCTCTCTCTCTCTCTCCCTATAGCTACTGTCTCTCTCCTGTCTCCATCTCTACCTTTTCTCACTCCGTCCCATCCTCTCCCTCTCTCCCTTATCTCACTCCTTACCACCGTTTTTTTGCGGAAATCTTAGTTTTTGAAGACTGTATTTGAGTATAGGAATCCATTTTGTGTTTGATACACCACATCCTGACAGCTGGATGGTGAGGTTTGTGTAGATATCAATGGAAGGAGGGTGGGGGAATATAAAGGCAGTGGTCTAGAACTTTTGTTTGATAATTTGTTAAGATTGAAATTGACACCACACCCCTCGACCTCAATGGTCCAGATGGAGACTTCTTGCCTCAGTAAATGCATCTATAACTCTCCAGAAATATAAATGCCCTCTCACACAAACACACAACTTCTCCTAAACCATCATGGATGAATCCATGGTCAAATAGAGACACCAATAAAAAAAAATTCTAATTAAAAAATAGATTTAGGATTTATTTCTGCTTAATTATGCTCTTAGACTTTTTCAAACACATAACTGTTTCATTGTGCTGTGGTGTTTTTTCCCTAATGATGTGGTCATAGGTGTCTATGTCCTTGATCTACTCTGTCACATTTTAGCCTCTAAATTGTAGTTTCCTATGTGGGGTAGATTAAACCTTTAGGGACATTGTTACTAATACTAATACTGTTTTATATGTCATGAAAAGTTTTAGGTCTTTGATAAAAAAAAAATCTATAAAAACAGGGAATTTGGTGTATAGATGTTGTTTTTATAGCTGTATGATTTTATTTCTACAATGAGTGATGTAAAGACATAGAAGAAGGTAACAGAATGGGTAAGTCAAGAGATCTCTTCAAGAAAATTGGGGTTCTCAAAGTCACCTTTCATGCAAAAGTGGGCATGATAAAAGACAAAAATGGTAGGGACTTAACTGAAGAAGAGGTGGCAGGAGTACACTGAAGATCTATACAGGAAAGATTTAACAGCAGTGATAACCTAAGTAGTTTGTCCAATGAGATGGAATCAGACATCTTGGAGAGTGAAGTGAGAAGGGTCCCTAGGATATCTTGCTGATAACAAGGCTGCAGGAGTTGATGGAATCCCAATTGAGTTATTCAAAATTCTACAAGATGATGTTGTAAATGGGTTGCTTGCCTTATGCCAACACATTTTGAAAAGTCCACAGTGGCCAATCGACTGGAAAAGGTCAGTCTACATTCCAATCTAAAAAAAAAAGGCAGTGCCAAAGAGTGCTCCAATTATCCAACAATTGCATTCATTTCACATGCCAGCAAGGTAATGTTTAAGATCTGACAAGCTTGCAGAGCAAGAAGCAGAAGAGATCAAACTGCCATTGTCTGATGGATAATAGAGAAAGCAAGAGAGTTCCAGAAAAAACATTTACTTCTGCTTCATATACTATTCTAAAAAGTGTTAAGAGATGGGAGTACCAGATCATCTCATTCAAACATGGGACAACAGAATGGTTCAAGATGATGTGTGGCAAGGTTGTATATTGTCACCTTATTTATTCAACTTGTATGCAGAGTAAATCATGTGTAAGGCCCGGCTGGATGAATTCAAAGCTGGAATCAATATTGCTTGAAGAAATATCAAAAACCTCAGATACTCGGATGATACTACTTTAATGGCTGAAGGTGAGTAGGAACTAAAGGACCTATTGAGGAGGGTAAAAGAAGAGAGTGCAAAAGCTGGCCTGCTGCTCAACATAAAAAAGATGAAGCTCATGGCAAATGTCAATCTCAGTTCCTGGCAAATAGATAGGGAAGAAGTGGAGATGAGAGACAGATTTTATTTTCCTGGGATCCAAGATCTCTTCAGATGGTGACTGTAGCCATGAAAATAAGAAATGTGCTTCTTTGGAGGAAATTTATGGCAAGCTAGTAAAGAGTAAAGATATTACATTATCAACAATGGTCTGCATAGTTAGAACTATGGTATTTCCAGTAGTAACATACAGATGTAAGAGCTGGACCATAAAGAAGTCTGTGAGCTGTAGAATTGATGCCTTTGAATTGTGGTGTTGGCTGAAGCTAAAATATCTGGGCCATATCATGAGGAAACAAGATTCCCTAGAAAAGACTGATGCTGGTGCTGGGAAAGATTGAAGGCACTTGAAGAAGGGGGAGACAGAGGCGGAGATAGATGAGATCATCGAAGCAATGAACATGAGCTTGATGGAGCTCAGAGTGGCAGTAGCAGTCCAGAAGTTCACGGATAGCCATACACAACTGAATAACTAAACAACAAAAAAGTATGGTAATTTTGGGAAGCAAATAATGTGATAAGATTTGTCCTAACTGATCATTTTGATAAGATTTACCCATCCCAACAAAAAGGAGTTTTCTGTAATTACTTTATAGCAAAGTCTGCCCTTTACATAAGGACTATACTTTGATCAGTTTGGTGCTCAAAAAGCTCAGAGGTCCCATTAAAATTTAGCTTGGACCAGAATGATTTTTCTGCTTTTAGTAAAAAATGTGTCCTCTAATCAGTGAACTATCAGAGAATCACAACTGTAGAAAAAAACACTTCAAATGCGACATACATTACACATAATAACTTTCTTCCAACAACAAGGCTCTTTAATGACTCAACAACCTAGAGGAGACTTCAGTTACCTCATATCAATACTCGGATGATACTACTTTAATGGCTGAAGGTGAGTAGGAACTAAAGGACCTATTGAGGAGGGTAAAAGAAGAGAGTGCAAAAGCTGGCCTGCTGCTCAACATAAAAAAGATGAAGCTCATGGCAAATGTCAATCTCAGTTCCTGGCAAATAGATAGGGAAGAAGTGGAGATGAGAGACAGATTTTATTTTCCTGGGATCCAAGATCTCTTCAGATGGTGACTGTAGCCATGAAAATAAGAAATGTGCTTCTTTGGAGGAAATTTATGGCAAGCTAGTAAAGAGTAAAGATATTACATTATCAACAATGGTCTGCATAGTTAGAACTATGGTATTTCCAGTAGTAACATACAGATGTAAGAGCTGGACCATAAAGAAGTCTGTGAGCTGTAGAATTGATGCCTTTGAATTGTGGTGTTGGCTGAAGCTAAAATATCTGGGCCATATCATGAGGAAACAAGATTCCCTAGAAAAGACTGATGCTGGTGCTGGGAAAGATTGAAGGCACTTGAAGAAGGGGGAGACAGAGGCGGAGATAGATGAGATCATCGAAGCAATGAACATGAGCTTGATGGAGCTCAGAGTGGCAGTAGCAGTCCAGAAGTTCACGGATAGCCATACACAACTGAATAACTAAACAACAAAAAAGTATGGTAATTTTGGGAAGCAAATAATGTGATAAGATTTGTCCTAACTCATCATTTTGATAAGATTTACCCATCCCAACAAAAAGGAGTTTTCTGTAATTACTTTATAGCAAAGTCTGCCCTTTACATAAGGACTATACTTTGATCAGTTTGGTGCTCAAAAAGCTCAGAGGTCCCATTAAAATTTAGCTTGGACCAGAATGATTTTTCTGCTTTTAGTAAAAAATGTGTCCTCTAATCAGTGAACTATCAGAGAATCACAACTGTAGAAAAAAACACTTCAAATGCGACATACATTACACATAATAACTTTCTTCCAACAACAAGGCTCTTTAATGACTCAACAACCTAGAGGAGACTTCAGTTACCTCATATCAATAAATTAACACAAAAACTGAATTTTCTTTTTACAGGTATGCCCCGCTAAAAGCTACCCTGTTTAGAGCTGATTCACTATAGAGCTGTTTTTCCTGCCAGACCCCTTTTAATGCTAAACCCTGCTGTAGTGCTGTTTTTCCTGCCGGACCCCTTTGAATGCTCTGATTCGCAATAAGAAAACAGAATCCAGATGAGCCAGAAGCTTCAACATCAATAATTTAAAGTTTATATTTCTGCTAATGTTCAGTTTGTGTTAATGTTATGTTTGCTGTTTCTGTGAAGTTCATATAAAGCCAAAAAGGTTTACATTTCAGTTGAGTTCCACTATCCCTATCTTCCCCAGTTTAAACTGCCCCGTTTAGAGCTGTTTCACTTAGCAATCCTATTGCCTGAAACCTATACAGAGTTAACGAGGTGTAACTGGATATCCAAATACATCTAAGCAGAGTCTGGCCATCTTATGATTCAAACATGGGTTTACATAACCTGTCTAATTTGCATATGATGCATAACGCTGGCTACATCTGTACATTGATCTGCTCAGAGGCCCCTGTTCTATTTTAGACTGAAAACGATTTTAATAGATTTAGTACAGAAGAATGTTATATGAATTCCAGGAAATATGTTTCTAAAGGAGAGCGGCAAAGAGGATGGGAAATCCATTTGGTATTAAGTAGTTATGAAATGTGAACCTCTTTGTCGACCCAGATATTCAACTCCTACTTCTGATTTGGCTCCTTTGTTTTTGGAGAATTAAAAAACAGTAACCGCCTCCCTTTCTCCAATTCTCACACATATACTGTAGATAAATGTGTGTTTCAGTATTAGATTCACATAACCAGTCGGTTTACTTATGTCACGTTTACTTGTTGCTTTCTGAGTGGCTCTTGAATTCTGACTGCCTTTGTTACTAGAGTTATGAGTCATGGCCAAGAGTAGGGAATATTTGTTATAAGGGGATTGAGTCAATACATTAAGTGATCACTGTGGGCAGCACAAGTGCATATGTGTAGGAGTCATAATGGCTCATTTTTGTAGACATGGAACAAAATGTGAAGTGATTGCTAGAAACATCATCTAACATGTTTATTATGTTATATTTGATGTTTGTGTCTTTAGTAGATGTGTGTTTGAACACAAACATTGAAATGTAATGTGACTCTTGTTTTTAGCAAATACTTTCTGAAAGTACTCTTTGAGTCCACCAGGCTCATAAATACCAAAGAAGATAGTTAATGATAAAGGGACACATCTCACTTCCTTGGCTAAATCATTGGGCTTGAGTCCCTTTCAGTGGGACAGGAATATGTAATCTCTCTCTCCCATGACCACTGGCGGAGCTACCGCCGGTGCAGGCAATGCAATGTACCGAGGCCCTCACTTGGAGGGGCCCAGTGCAGTCTAATCCTGTGGGGTTGGGTGGGGGACCCTGGGAGCCTATCAGTAGGCAAATTAAAAAGCGAATTGAGAGCACTAGGGCCTGACCAGAAGAGGAGGGAAGGTAGCTTGCCCACCCCTGCTGTGCATGCTGGAACCTGTAGTCCTGCTGAGTGTTCCTGATGTGGTCTCCTCTTTCCTGATATCCGAGCTGCTCTATGTGCTAGCCCATATAGAATACAGGGATGAGATTAGTGAGTGAGCAGCTGCCCCTCGTGTGTATATATTATAGTCATCTTACTATGTGGATATGTACTGTATGTACTGTATATATATATGTATGTATATATATATATATATATATATATATTACTTTTTATATATATATATATATATATATATATATATATTACTTTTTATATATATATATATATATATATATATATATATACATATATATCCATATAGCAAACTGACTATTCTGACTATCATATGTTTGATTTGATATATATATATATATATATATATATATATATATATATATATATATATATATATAAATATGGAGCTCTATGCAGTGATGTTATATATATATTTATATTATCACATATATAGTTGTGAGCATGCGGGTTGTAGCCAAAGGCGCTCCTTGCCAGCAACTGCGGACCTCACAAAATTTACGGACTTACGAGAAACAATAACGAGACGCGGAACTTAAGAAAAAAAACATTACGACCGCGCAAAAATACAAGCTTATTGCCTGAAACCTTGGCACATGAAAACATTAAAAACACAATAAATACACACAACAAATACATAAAAAGCTTACCTACAGCAAGGGGGGGGGGGGCAGCCAGGACCTTGAAAACTGAAGTTACACCTCAATTTCACTCGATTTTAGACACCCGAAAATCCCCTAAGCGAAAACGAGGCTACAGGACTCTAAAGACGCAAAACACCACCAAACACCTACGGATTTTCCGAAAAAGACGGACACAATCCAAGAACAAGGACGCCAAATCAGCCACAGACACGTACCACACATTAGGCGCATTTTACAACACTAACTTACACAATGCGGTAGTACACAGCTACCCTAAGGATTTGGCTATTTATACTACACACTGCACACATTACTGACACTTACACAGCAGCTCCACAGCACTGAAAACACCCATTGTATGCTGCAGCAACATGAAAACAGATTGCCAGCTCTTCTGCACAATGCTTCCTGCATATATTACTTCAAAATAGGTAAAGTATATTGATGTATTATTTTATTAATTATTTCATTGGCATTAGCATTAGCAAAAAAAACAATGCTCATAGCACACAAACAACCAACAACCTCGCAATGAGCGCCGAAGGTGCTCAGCGCGAGGCTCGCAATGAGCGCCGAAGCATCTTGGAACACCAACAAAATTTACCGCCCTTACAATCTTATTGCCGTCATTTTTTGACGGGCAAGTCGCTAGTTTTATATATTATAATGTTAAGTGATCCATAACAATATTGATATTTTATTCCAATATGGAAAAAAATCTATATGTCTATCTATCTATCTAAATATAAATATATATAAAATGGAAAGGGTCCCGAGGAAGGAGAAACTAGCACACAAAAAATATTTTGCCTCCCAGAGGGGTCTCCATTCACTAGCTGCGCCACTGACCATGACTATTAAATATAGTATTTGAACATGTATTAATTTATAAACAAATATTCCATCAGCCATTTCAGATGTCAAACTTTTAGAAGGAATTTCCTTGAATGTGAAACTGTTGCTTCAAAATAGAGATTTTTGGGAGGCAGGATGGAACACATTTTTCACAAAATGGGGACCAATTGTGTACACAGTAGAAAACAGAGGGATTTAGTTAAAAGAGACACTCTACTTCCAAACGAGCGTCAGCGGGAATGCCTGTGGTCTTGTACTCTCCTCTACAATATTGCTTTAAGAGTTCATGTATATCCTGAGGCACACCAGACCCTGAAGGTTATTTTTTGAGAACATCCTCTCTTTTGGAAAAAACTTTGTGTACACTCTATACAGACATTGCAGAGCTTACATGCAATGAAAATAGCGAAGCTTGTGTCAATTTTATAATAAAATAAATATTGAATTGAAGTGGTTAAGGATCAGAGAGTGGAACAGAGAGCAATTAATTGTATACACTAATTATTTATTTTTGTTTATTTATGTTTAATAGTTGTGTCTTTTTATGCTTATCCAGTTCACATCTGCTTTCTTCTTTTAGCCTCACATAGTTTTGTTTCAAAACCTGTGGATTCCTAATATCACTCTTATTAATTTGGGAATTTTTACCTTAATTTTTTAAATCTAAATTTTTTATACTATCATTGCTATCTTTTCTTGAAATATAACGATTCCATTGCCACGTTACTTTGTTCCCTCTTGTAGTTCCCTCTTTAGTACACTTATCTCTATGGGGATAAATTTGTGGGCTTTATAAAATCATGTGCTTCTGTGAGTTAGCATGGTATACAGCATTTGGCTTATCTTTGTACATTAGTTTATTATTTATATCCATGCATGATGGGAGAAGGTTTAATTAAAGGGCCACTGTAGTGGTCCACCTTTAATAGATGTAATTTAGTACATATGTACAAAATGTGGCAAGTTCTTAAAGGGATGTGGGTACCAGCCCATTTCATCCACCTCCTGAGGAATCTGTATGTGGACCAAGAAGTCACGGTCAGAACTGAACATGGAACAACCGAAAGGTTCAAGATCAGAAAGGAGTATGACAAGGTTGGATACTGTGACCTTATTTATTCAACTTATACACAGATTACCTCATGCATAAGGCCGGAAAGGTACAAACCAAGGCCGAAATCAATATTGCTGGGAGAAATATTAACAACTTCATAAACATGGATTATACTTCTCTGATGGCTTAAAATGAGGAGGAATTAAAGGACCTGTAGATCGGGGCGAAAGAAGAAAGCTTGCCTGCTTCTCAACGTTAAAAAGACAAAAATCATGGCAAACAGCAATCTTAGTTCCGGGCAAATAGATGGGGAAGAAGTGGAGGCAGTGACAGATTTTTCTGGGCTCCAAGATCTCTGCAGATGGTGACTGCAGCCATGAAATTAAAAGATGTTTGCTTCTGGGGAGAAAAGCTATGGCAAGTCTGGACAAGCTATAAAAAAGTAATGATATATCACAACAAAGACCTGCATAGTTGGAGGTATGGTATTCACAGTACTAACATACTAGTGCTGACAAATTGATGCCTTTGAATTGTGGTGTTGGCTGAAGCTCAAATATTTAGGCCATATCAGGATTCCCTAGAAAAGACATATGCTGGTAATGATTGAAGGCACTCGAAGAAGGGGGAGGCAGAGGCGGAGATAGATAGATGAGATCATTGCAGCAATGAACATGAGCTTGATGGAGCTCAGAGTTGCAGTAGCTGACAGATTTGCCATAAGGTCATGGAGAGTCAGACATGACTGAATGACTAAGATCTGCATAGTTAGAAGTATGGTATTCCCAGTAGTAACATATGAATGTGAGAGCTGGACCATAAAGAAGGCTGAGCACCAAAGAATTTATGTTTTTGAATTTGGGTGTTGGAGGAACTGCTTAGAGTTCCTTGGACTGCAAGACAATACAATTAGTCAACCAATACTATGGAAAATCAAGCCGAACTGTTAACTAGAAAAAAGGTTGGTCCATATAACTTTTTTCTTCAAAATATAATCAAAAGTGTTTTTATTCTCTAAATAACTTAATGATACGATTCTCATCCCCTGATTTTCTGAGTGAAGCAATTAATTGACTTTCACTAAAGTTACAAGTATTTAAACTTTTCACAAATTACATGTTTGTTGCTCCTCAGTTTAGTCTTAATGATGCAGTTATCAACTAAGTCTGCCTTATATTGTATGCTGATAGTAACCAGGTCTTGGATCGGTCTTTATTCCTGTTGCTCATAAATGGAGGTGATCGATATGACAGAGATAATTAATAGGGGGTCACTGCTTTTCCTTTTGTTAGAGTAAGCCTTGTACCACTGCAAGTCAGAGTTTTAGTGTATCTGTTAGTATCTGGCGTGATAATATTGCAGCCAGTGGGTCTGTCATGGTGAAGCCAGTCTGTTCCTTTAGGGGCCTTCTCACTTTCCTCTCAGTGTACCCTCACCATCTTGCCCCAGCAGTCATTACAGAATACAGCTTCTTTTCCCCAAGTGTCCTGCCATTCCTCTACCATCAGCAGTATTTGCTCCAGTACCACAGGCAGGACTAAGGTAAAATAGATTGTTTCTGTAAGCTATTTTATTCTAAATCTGTAGTGTAGTTGTGTAGGGCATATAATATGCGAGTAGTATCTCCGTATAGAGTATATGTAAATTACAGGGAGCTTGTGCACATATTAAATATATTATGCAATGAAATTGTATGTACAGTATATTATATTGTGCAAGGAGCGCATATTTATTTTGTTCTGCAAGGAGATTGTGCACAGGGTGTTGTGCCTCCCTTTATCCTATATCGGGAGGATTACTAGATTTATTGGACAGGGGGTGTGTATATATTGTGTATGTACAGTATCTCACAAAAGTGAGTACACCCCTCACATTTTAGTAAATATTTTATTATATCTTTTCATGTGACAACACTGAAGAAATGACACTCTACTACTAATATAAAGTAGTAAGTGTACAGCCTGTATAAGTGTAAATTTGCTGTCCCCTCAAAATAACTCAACACACAGCCATTAATGTCTAAACAGTTGGCAAGTGAGTACACCCCTAAGTGGAAATGTCCAAAATGGGCCCAAAGAGTCAATATTTTGTGTGGCCACCATTATTTTCCAGCACTGCCTTAACCCTCATGGGCATGGAGTTCAACAGAGCTTCACAGGTTGCCACTGGAGTCCTCTACCACTCCTCCATGATGACATAACAGAGCTGGTGGATGTTAGAGACCTTGCACACACACCCCCACACCTTCCATTTGAGTATGCCCCACAGAAGGTCAATAGGGTTTAGGTCTGGAGACATACTTGCCTAGTCCATCACCTTTACCTTCAGCTTCTTTATTTGAGGGGTGTACTCTCTTTTGTGAGATACTGTATGTGTGTGTATATACATAGTATTGCTTTGGCTCCTCACTATTATTATGAATATGTTTGTCCAATAAAAAAAGGATCACTATATACTACAATACTCTGATTATTCATCTATCGCTCTTTTGCCCACCATAAACTAAAAGATTATTATGGTAGACTACCTCCCCACAAAATCTACTTCACAAGTTAGGAACCAGCCCCACACTGATGAGTGGTAGTAAACTCAAACAGTGCTGTCTGTGGGTAGGTTTCCTGGCTTGTGCATAATCCATCATAGGCTTTACTTAAATCCAAACCTTTAAAAGGAGCCATGTTTGAAATGATATTTGGATTAAAGAGCGAAGCCTTTGTGGGCACATTTGCATGTCCCTGCCCAGGTTCCTAGAATACAGTGCAATAACTGAATTTCTTGGAATTCTAAGCAGGAAACTTGTTTTAGACGTTCAAATGTGAACACAAATGTACTTATATTTACTATAGTAGTATACTTTTTTGAGCGTAAAAATAGATACATAGATGCATTTTTATATTGTCAGTGATTTAACATGGAGGGTATGAATTATATATAAAGTGACTTCATTGACTTCTTCATCCTGTATAAATCTAGAATGATATATTAAGAACAAAGGAAATCACTTGATAATATTAGGAAATGCTTTTTTCCTCTCTAGATGTTGGTTAATATTTTGATAGAAAATAATGTGCTGTAAGAGAGATCTCTATGCTTTCCTGAGCAGCTAAATTTAAATTAAAAGTAATAAATTTAGTAGTAATGTTACTAATTTTCTAGTGTCAGCATTCTGGGAAGAACAGTAATTTTTCTTCCAGAGATTTTATTATGCCAGGAAATATAAAATGATTCTGTTCTATATTTTACATTTTAAGAGATTTATTTTTATACCTGGGTTATTTGACAAATTACTTTACAAAAATAATGTTATTTGGAGGTAATAGAACCTTCTAATTTAATGTAGAAGTGCATAGCGCACAAGTTCATGCTTTGCAAAATTAACTGTAAAACCCAGAGGTTTTATATATTTTGCTGGTCTTTTATTTAGGTTTCTTTTGGACAAATTAATTCGATCAGGGATAAGAATTTTAAGACCATTACAAAAAATGCCGGAAGGAAACTAGATGGCCATGAGAGCGTACTGGATCAAATTCCCAAATATTACAGAATAATATCAGATACCTCCCAACAATTCCTCTTTTAGAGATACAGTACCCTTTCTCTCTGTTTCCAAATGCCCTCTTTTGAAAAAACGTTAAACATTTAAAGGGACACTGTTACCCCAAGTGGAAGTGTCAGAAACACACATTACATTAAGTCATTTTATACACTTAAAGATTTATTTTATTTAAAATATTCCACACCCCCAGAGCTGCTTACATAGGCACCTGGTACCTACCAATAGAAATACTGCATTTAAGTTTGGGTTTTAACCCTATACTAACCTTCAAGCCAACGGCAGCCCAGTGCAGAAATCCACAGAGCAATGTCCGACTCCTCCTTGCTTCCTTGTGCAGGGGAAAAACAAGACTACACTTTCCACAATGCTTTGCTGCACAAACTGACTTCACAGGTTGAAATAATGTTATAGCTGCCTGTGATTGGCCAAAACAAATTGTGAATTTTATACTAATTATAGCAGGGATTTTTAAGAGATTTAGCAAGCTTTAGGGTTAATTTTCATAATTATTTTGGTATTTTTTCAAGCAAAAAAAATGTTTCATACACAATGAATTCATAATCCAGGAAACTTAAATATGAATATGCCTTTAACGTATGGGACTATTCAACAAAATTATCATTATTTGATAATATTAATCATCAATCATACTAGGCCCACTAGGCAGCTGCCTAGGGCGGCTTTCTTGTGAAGTGTGCCTCATTTTAGCTTAAAAACCCTAAAAATAAGGCCCAGCCCAGCATCAAATGCATTTAATAAACAAGTAATAGCTCAGCATGTGTATGAGTAGCTATGTTGTTAAAATAGCTAGTATGGGGACATAGAGAGCGATATACACTCACAGAAAAGGGAAAAATGGGTGCCCACATACCATGCACACATGCTAGCAGGGGCTTCTCCACTTCATCTCCTAGGGGCTCCAAAAAGGTAGATCCAGCACTTACTATAGACATGGTTTATTATAGGCATGGGGATATACAGTATTTATCTTTATATCTCCTTTCAAAAATTGAAAGGAGCTATCCAAATTACAGCATTATCATAAATCTTTTAAAATAAATAAAACATTGTAATGTCTGGATTGAGTTGAGAAATACACCTCTCCAAAATCAAGCAGCACAAAAAGATTTTGCTACTATAGGTACTTTTCCAAAACTGTGACTATTCAGCATTAGTGTTAATTATAGTGCAATTTAACATAAGAACAAAGTTACCTGATTACTGATTACCTGAGAAAAAAGAAAACCTAGAAAAAACAAGTGCTAAGGTTTTCATAGATGTTTTCTTGTTTAATATTTTGACTTTTTCATTTTGTATACCTTTTCCATTGTTATAAAGATAGGCCTATCAGATTCAAATATAAGGTCTGTATGAAATGTGATACCACTGTGACATGGCGATTCTGTTTTAATTAATGTGTTAAAAAAGGGGGCTGAACATCAGTATTGTGTGAGCCATATTTCTGATGTAATATACTATCAGCCACATTAAATTGAGATTCGGCAAATTATAAAGGGCTCTATATAAGCACCCAGCATATTTTATTTACAGAAGTTTTTAGTTAGTGAACTTCTATCCAAAAGCAAAGTCTTCACTAACTAAAAACTTCTGTAAAAAAATATGCTCTGTGCTTATATAGAGCCTTTAGAATTGGCCAAATTGCAATTTAATAAGGCTGTATATATATATATATATATATATATATATATATATATATATATATATATACGTTTACATTTATATGTCAAGTTAATACAGTAGAATCCCGGTTATCCAGCACCCAACTAACCGGGACTCTCAAACAACCGGCACCGGCATAAATTCCCCATTTTCAAAAAACTCCTGCTAAACCGGCATAACCGGCACTATCAGGAGTTCGAGACTGCAATAAAAAAAAACTTTTTCTAATTGTTTCTTTGGGCCCTAAATAGCCCGTTATAGGTGCTAATGCCTTTTTAAATACATTTTGAGGGGTTTGGGGGAGTTTAAAGGTCATTTAGACCCTTAAATTCAGGGACTCTCGATTTAACCGGCAACTACAGTTATCCGGCATTCCCGTGGGTGCGTGATAACGGGGGTTTAATTGTATTTATTTAATGTATTCCAACAGCTATTGCACCCCCCCCCCCCCCACCATGTAACCCCCCTTCCAAAAAAATATTTCTCCTCTTTTTCATTATTTAGCAAATGTATCTAAAATGCATTGCTTTTATCTATTATTCTGAACATCAATAAAGCACCACTGTGGTCAGAAATGTAAAATAACTCTTGAAAATATGCAACATGTTTTTAGAACGTAAAAAGAAATAACCCAGCCTCTAATTTATTACATTAACATGTGATTATGCTGCTTTGTAATCAACCGTTTTAGTTTCTACTTCCAGAAGTGGGAGGAAATGTTGAATATACAGGAATGTACAATGAGACAGAAGCTGCAACAAGCAGGCTCAGTAAAGAAAACTGAAGCATGCAGTAAAGAAAAACTAAAACTATGTTTTAAAGGCTATGTAAAGGCATATTTAAATTTCTTGGAATATGAATGCATCTGATAGAGGAGAATCAGCAGTGTATGAAAACATGACCACTGTAGTGCTATATTTAAATGTGTGCTATATTTAATTTGGTGAACACGGGAGTACCTTTGCATTCCTACTTGTGCTATAGGGGCCTATGTACTTAGATCTGACATCCCCAACACTCAACCCTTTAGTACAGATGATCCTGTGTTTCCCTTAACTCCTATTCTATTTTGTATTCAAGCTTAGACAGTGCTGTGTGGATTTCTGCATTCTATGTTATTTGATCTAATTATTGTTTTTTATTCATGTCTGTTTAGTTTAAAGGTTTTGTATCAAAAAATAACACCATCTGTTGGGGCTCGGACCAGCTTTTCTCAAATTACATTGATCCTTATAGGAAATGCTACCTTGAAACTCAACCTTTTTGGAACTCATCCTGCCATCCGGAATATATTAAAGTTGAGAACCAAGGTAGGTACCCCTGTATATGTTTAGGCACGATTCCTTCTTGATGTACATACAGTAAGGAAACAATATATAAAATGTTTTCAGCATAACAACAGTAGTGGTCTAGTAAAATTGCTTTTTGGATTAAACATTGTGAAAAAATAGATCTGGTAAAAAAATGTAAAACTTTTTTCTTAATTTTGTACTTTTTCTCATTTGATAAAATTAATCCTAAAACTAGAATGTAAACTCACAAAATACACCTTGTATGTTCTTAGTATACCAGTACCAAATTTTTACGGTATTATTTTCTATTTTTTTCCTCATTAACAAGTTTAGTTATTCAAAATCCCATATAGAATTTTAAAGGCATATCTAAGTTTCCCTGTTTTTACCTTTTTCTAATCTAACACATGCTGCTTACATCGGAAATAGTCATTACATTAAGTCATTCAATACACATACAAAATAATTTTATTTAAAAATAAAACTTTTCCACACCCCCAGAGCTGCTTACATAGGCACAGTGAACCTCCCAATAGAAATACTGCATTTGGTATGGATTATAACCCTTTACTTACCTTCAAGCCAGCACCAGCTCAATGCAGAGATCTATGGATCAGTGTCCGGCTCCTCCTGTTTCCTTCTGCAGGGGTCTACACATCCCATGATTCTTTCCTGCACAAACTGCCATCACTGATTATTACCATGTATTAAAATGTATTAGCTGCCTGTGACCAAAACTATTTATGAATGTTTTCCTAATTTTAGCAGAGATATCAAGTTGTGTTAACTAACAAAAGCAACTGCTTGCAGGAGATTTAGCAAACATCAGGGTGAGTTTGTTAATGTTTATTTTTGTATTTTTTTCATGAAAATGTATTTTCATAGATTACTGATTTTCCTCTATCAGATGCATTCATAATCCAGAAAACTTAAATATGCCTTTAAGGAATTTAAACATGCCTGGGATACAACTGTACTTAGAAAGGACATACCACTTAGGCCTTTTTGTTTCTTATCTATCCTCAAATCTATGTATTTGTAAAAGAAATGACCACAGTCATCCTTCATATTAGTGTTTGTTTCTAGAATTGTATTACACATATGAAAAATGTCACATTTCACAACAATATTTCTCACTAGTTCATTGTTACAATGACCACTGTAGTGCTATATTTAAATTTGTGCTATATTTAGTTTGGCAAACACTGGAGTAGATTTCCATCCCAACCTTGTGCTATAGATGCCGATGTACTTAGATCTGACATCTCACAACTCTCTCACACTTAACCCTTCAGTACAGAGGATCCTTTGCATTCTCTTAACTGCTAATCCATTGATTCAAGTTCAGAGCTTCAGAAAGTAGTTCAAGAAAAAGGTACTTGTTTGTGTAGTATGCAACAAAATAACATTAACAGCTGTGTAACCCATGAACATAAAAACTATTTTATAAATAGAATTGTTGAATACTCTGTGTATATACAGAAGAATCCAACTTGTTTTGTTTCTTCATTTCCTGACTAGAGAAGCAAGTACGGAGGAATGAGGGAGATGAGTAGAGGAAGAGGTGTGGTCTCATTGAATCTGACACCAACCCTCTTCTGCCAGACTAGCTTGCACCAATAGTTAAAAGTCATTTCTCCAGAAATGTAAATGTCCCTCTAGCACACAATCTCCACAAAAGTCATGGATGGCTCTAGGATCTAGGGGAGGCATGCAGATTTTCTATTTAAAAATGTAGCCCTATATTTCTGTGATTAAAAATAATATATAGCTATGTTAAACAAAGGCTCATCGCGAGGCCCAAAACTTACGGGTTTGACAGGGGCTTCAATGAGCACCAAAGGCTTTAGCGCCCATCACAAGGCCTACAAGACTTTGAAAAAGAGGCGCTCCTTGCCAGGCCCACGATAAGCACCGAAGGCCGCATGCCTTTAGCACTCATTGCAAGGCCTGCAAGACTTGAAAAAAGGCTGGCAATGAGCACTCATTGCCAAGCACATGATGAGTGCCAAAGTCCGCAGGCTTTTGGTGCTCATCGCGAAGCCTGCAAGACTTGAAAAAAGGCTCGACATAAGTGCCGCCATTTTTTCAAGCCCGTAACTCGGAAACCGTCAGAAGACCACCTAAAGACGCCAATTAATTAAAAAATTAACTTATAACCTCACACACAGCACAGGGGGAGAGGCAGGGTGCTTGTAAGTGGGGTTGCAAGCAAATTTGATGTTTAATTGGCGTTTTTGGGAGGACTGAAATCGGCTAAGCAAGGGGAAAAAATGGTGGCCGTAAAGCTTTAAAAAGGCACTCATTGCGGGGCTCGCGATGAGTGTCGAAGGTGCTCAATGCAAGGCATGAAAGTGGCAGGTTGGCTGAGGCCTGCAATGAGCAGCGAAGCCGAAGGCGTTCATCACGAGGCCAGCAAGTAAGAGGGGGGAGAGCCTCTCATTGTATGGCAAACAGCATTGCCAGCCTTCAAATTTGACTGCCTTTATTTTTGGGCAGTGAATAAAGTTATAGAAAAGGGGCGTACATATAACAATATGCTCTTTAAAAACTGCTACCGTAATAGTCCAGCTTTCCGACCTTTTTAAATATAAATGTATAACCTATATTTCAATGCATCACAATTAAAAATGTACCTTTTTGTTAAAAAAATCTTATTTTGGAAATAGCTGGTTTTCCTCATGTTTAGTCTGGAGCTCCTCCCATCCTTTACAAACTGGGGGCACGTCTATGTACAGCGGAAAACAAAGTAAATTATACTCTGGGAGGAGCTCAGGTCCAAGGAAGAACTAGGTCATTTAATTCAACTTTTCTAATCCCAATAAGTCTAGAAGTTGTTTATGCTGATCTTTACTACTATTTAAAAAACAACTGTTGCCCTATATTTAAAATGTACACTTTTGAGCAACTACGCCTAAAAATAAGTAAAACATTTTTAGGAATGCTAATTACCCTCATGAGGTGGAAGGAGACTTGAATGCAGAAAATACTTCCGTCAATGGGAATGTGAATGGTAAAACTGCCAGAGCATTTACAAGGAATAATTAAAAGATTTGTTTCATATACAAGATAAAAATGTCTAATAAGCTGTGTTTTTGTTTTGCCTTAAAAAAACATTTACTTTAGTTATTCAGAATGGCATAATGGTACAGAAAATGTTATGAAAGCTGGGTCATTGCAGTGATCCTTTAGTAATAATTACATGGAAACAGCTCTCCCCCAACCTAAATGGACATTTTGATATTTCTCTCTTGTGTTCTAAGAAAATGCCTAATTTAATACTTTTCTAGACAGGTTTGACAAGGGACAATCCAAGAGAGGAAATCAGAAGGAATTAACAGCACATAAAGTCCTGAGTATTTTATTGTAAACTAGGATAGAACCAGGAGAACTGGTTAAACAGGTATATTATAGATTAACTTTTTACTCTTTTTGAGTCATAAGGTGAAAGTCAGAAATGAACTTTACTCCTTTCTGTGTTCCATTTGTTTTCTATTATATATATTTTCTATTTTATATACCCTATATATATATATATATATATATATATATATATATATATATATATATATGTATGTAGTACATTCGTGTTCACATCTGAACATCTAAAATAATTTAAAAACTTGTTTCCTGCTCAGAATTCTGAGAAACACAGTTACTGCACTGCATTCTGGGAACCTGGGCAGGGACATGCAAATGTGATGCAAATACCATTTCAAACATAGCTCCTTTTAAGCACGTCTGCTGTATTACACAGCTTTAAGCAAAGCTAAGGTTGGATTATACACAAGCCAGGAATCCTACCCACGTACAGCTGTTTCGAGGTTACTGCCTCTCATCAGCATGGGGCCGGTTGCTTAGCTTGTGTAGTAGATTTTTTGGGGATGCAGTTTACCACAACAATCATTTAATTTATGGTTGGCAAAAGAGCGATAGAAGCTCTCCACCGTACAGTAGTACTGTTAATAAACAATACATTTGTGCTCACATTTGAACGTTTAAAGCATGTTTAAAAAGTTACTATATATATATATATATATTATATATATATATAGTAACAGTATCTCAGATGTCTAGATATGAGAAATTCCAGATAAAGGTAAAAACACATCTATTTAATGTATTTAATATAACCCATAATATATCAAACTGTAACATTTGAACAAATTGAGTAAAGTGGAAGTTTCTTGGTTTGGAAGAACTACCATTATCATATTTCTTTGGAATTAAAAAAAAAGTATTAATGTTCTTCAAAGACATCACTTTGCTTAAAGGAACATGGAATGTTTCCGGATTTTACCAGATACATAATATAACTCTTTACTTTTGTGTGCTTTATTGTATTAAGAATTGCTTAAAAGCTCTGATTTTACTGTCTAAAAACTTAAAGATAGATCCTAATTGTTTTTTCGCCTCTGCAGCTCATGAAGACAGTGTACTTCTAAGTAAAGGGTGTGCAGTGTCTCATAGTAACCAATCCATGCCTACGTTCTGCAACATGCTGCTTGAGATAGGTCATCGATTTGCTACTACTTCACAGTCCATGTACTCATGAGCTGCATGAGCTATAGAGGGCAGACTCAAACAGGTACACATTGTAAGATCTTAGTCGGATAAAAACAGAGCTTATAAGCATTTCCTAATACAATACATAACAGTAAATAGATAAATAAGTATTTTTTATTCCAAGGGAAACTCTGCAACCATCCATGTCCCTTTAATATTAATATAGCATGTACACTGTCCTATATGTAGAATAGGCCAAACATAGACAAATACAGGAGGCGTTTGAACAGTTTGTGACCTGGCTGTGAAGGGGTTACAGTGTTGATTGTTTTGTTAAATTAAATATCACACTTTGTTTAGTTATCAACAAAGTTTCATGAGGTTTTAACAGTTTGCCTTTTTGTTATAGGTCTTCAAGTGAACAAAATCAATCACCTTGAATTCATCCAAAAATTTTTTAAAAATAAGCTATCCACAATAGCCATTCATGGGAATACGGCTGTAGTACTTCATATACCATGGTTAAAGGACCACTAAAGTGTCATATTTATTGCATGCTTTTTTGAAAAACTTTACTTGATAATGCACAGAATGTTTTGCAGTTTACAATAAATAATTACAGTCTTTAATTTATTTATTGTATTACATTTTCCTTTAATGAGGACAGACATGTTGTCTTTGTTTGTGAAAGGACTAGAAACCTGTAAGTAGTTAGATGAACAGTGGATGCAAATAAGATCTGCATTTATTTATGTTAAAATGTTCTCTTCAAATAGCCTGTTGATGATAGAATGGTAGACCTTGTCGTGGTGAAGGGGCTTGTGTATTTCAATGAATCTATGAGCTATACCATGTAGGGTCACCCAAGGTGGGCAGGTCATAGCAGAGAGGTCAGACAAATTGCTATCCACTGGTGAAGCTAGGAATTGGAGGGTGTTAACCCTAATATGCAACTGTCAGACATTTTGCTGACTTCAATGTAAGTGTTTAAATGTTTATTTTAGATTTTTTCATGCAAAAAATGTTTGCATACACTACTAATTCTCCTCTATCTGATGCATTCAAAATCCAGCAAACTCATATTTGCCTTTAATGATATCTTATGATAAACTGTGCTTTCTGCTAATATCCTGGCAAATTTAGTGAGCACTTTGAACCACAAACAAACAATCCAAACACTGAAAAGACGAAAGTTTATCCTCTAAAAAAGGAAAATAGCATTCTATTTTCTGAGATGACATTACATAGTATTGCGATAATATTGCTAGTGGATTACCTTCATACATTCATCCCAGCATGTGTAAAGAGCTTGCGTGATGATATTAATGTAGAAAGTTATGCAGAGGTGTATTGCTTCACCAGGTCAATTTATATGGTCACGGTCAAGTCTGCCATTGTTATTTTGGAGTGTGACTTTGAAATCCCCCCCCCCCTTTTTTTCACTTGATCCTATCATTATCAGACTTTCACCTAGTCCATGGTATCAAGAACCACCTTGTTGGGGCACAGTTTCCTATTTATGAGGATATTGGTGATGGAGGTTCACTGCTGGAATTGTAGACTTAGTGGACGTTGCATCTCACATTTCTGCTCCTGCCACTGTCTGGATCATTGGCCACAAAATTATCCAGAATGCAAAGGAAAGACCTCCTGTTTTGGTCGCTGCTTTCCTGGGCTTCCTGAATGCCCTGTTCTGCCAGTTGTTGAAGGTCCTCATTTGTAAGGCACTTGCCTGTAGCTTGCAGCAACTCCTCAATGTCCTGGGCGTTGGCATGTACCAGTCCAGTCGTATTGACCAGGTCTACAATCTTCATAATGATGGGCTGTTCTGGTTCCACATCCGCACACAGCTCTAGCCATATCTTCCTCCACACTGCTTTGAGACATTGCTGTGTCAATTGCTTCCAGGACAAATCAAAGTTAGTTATGGCCTGCATGATGGTATACTTTTTCCAAAAATACATCATATATTCAATGCCCTTGCTGTCTGTTTCGACAATGAGCTGGAGGAACGTGTGGCGAATATAAAAGGCCTTGTAGGTTGCAATGACCCTCTGATACATTGGCTGTATGAGTGAAGTAGTGTTGGGTGGCAGGAAAACTACTTCTACTGGGAATCGACCTCAGACAAGCTGATAGGGTAGCATGGACTTTGGACTCAATCAGTTTATGCATGCAGTAGCATTGCACGGATGGACAGAAATGTTCAGTGAATCAGTTTTTGAAGATGTCCATGGTGATCCAAGCTTTACGTTTGAATTCCCAAATGCCTGGCAAGGGGAATTTTAGAATCCTCTTCATGGCTCTAGGTATTTTGGAATGGTACCCAACCAATGGCTTGATCTTGAAATCGCCAGTGGCATTTCCACCCAGAAGAAGGATTAGACGGTCTTTGGCTGCTTGAACCTCAGTGTTCGCTTCTGCTTGTGCAATATGAAGGTGTACCTTTTCATTTGCTTCCAGAACAGTCCACTCTCGTCAACATTGAATGCGAGTTCTGGAGGATAATTGCCTCTTTCCTCAATCTCTTTTAAAGTGGAGATTGGCAACTTTAAATCCTCTCCAATATCCACTTAGTGTTCTCCTTTTTCCAAGCGGCATCTTCACATCAAGAGAAATGCTTTGGCACTTAAATGTGGGCTGAAATTCTTTGCGCTCATTTATGTTCTGTAATACAGTACAAAACAATACAATTACTGTTGATTTTATTGAACATGATGAGAAACAAGGGGATATTTTGTACCTCCTCTCTGAATGTTTGTTGTAGGAAATGGTCTCTTTCCGGGGCTTTCTGCTTATCTAGGCTACCACTTTTATTCTCCTCCTTTCTCCTGCCTGCTGTTCTGTCTCTTTTAAAGCTGCTGGGTGGCTCTGAGCATTAAATGGAGTCCTGCGAGGACAAAACAGTGTTATAGTGGAGCACAGTGTTAAACAGGATCTGTGACCAAAAAACAGAGCTATAGCAGGGTTTGGTAGAAGCAGGGAATTACAAGAAAAAGAGCACTACTGTATAGTGAATCAGCACTATAAGGGGTAGTGTTAACCGATGTATACCTATAAATATAGACTTTGCAAAATTGAAAATTCTCTAAAAATGTTTTAAGGTTTATGTTATGATGTTTTTTACATACTTATATGGTATCATAGAGTTAATGACAGATAAGGCCCATCTACTCTGCAGATTCAATTTACCTAAAGCTTGGCTAAATTAAGCTTCAGGGTAGGCTTATGATTATCCCTGACATGCTTAAAATTACTTAACTGTGTTTGACTCTATTACTTCTACTGTAAGGCAGTTCACCTATGTACTACTCTTTGTGTAAAGTAGTGGCCCTAAGCCTTCAACATACCAACTTAAAAAAATGAACTCTCGTTCTTGCCTTACTTTTTCTTGAAGACCCTTCGTTCTTGAACATTATTAAATTACTAGCCACTTGCCCGTCAAAAATTACGGCAATAAAATTTGAAGGCTGGCAATACTGTTTGCCACACAATGCAATTCTCTCCCCTCTGTAACTTGCGGGCCTCACGATGAGTGCCTTCGTCGCTCTCTGCTGGCCTCGGCCAACCCGCCACTTTCATGCCTCACAAGGAGCCTCTCCACCCCTCCACTTTACGGGCCTTGCGATGAGCGCCTGCGGCACTCATCACGAGCCCTGCAGTTAGCGCTCATTGCAGACTTCGTCCAAGCCGCCACTCTCGTGCCTCACGCTGAGCACCTTTGGTGTTCATCGCGAGCCTGATCTTGAGGTCCACAATGAGCGCCTTTGGCACTCATTGTGAACCTCTCCCCACTCTCTGACCCCTGTGTCTGTTTCCCCCCCTCCCTTCTATGTGTCTGTTTCCTCCTCTCTCTCTCCCCCCTCTTCCTCCCCTCTCTCACCCCTGTGTCTCTTTCCCCCGTGTCCCCTCTCTCCCTTCTCTGTGTCTTTCTCTTCTCTTTCTGTGCTAAAGTCTTGCGTGCCTCGCGATAAACTCCATTGCTTGTATTTTCCATGTCTTGCAGGCTTGGCGTTGATCGGCTAAGTGTTACGGGCTCCAGCCTCGTTTTGTGCCTTTTTAAAAACATTTACGTTTTTACTGCCTCCATTTTTTTCCTCGCTTAGCTGATTTTCGATCTTCCAAAAGCATTAATTAAGCTTTAAATTAGCTTGCAACCACACTCACAGGCTCCCTGTGTCTCCCCCTGTGCTGTGTGTGAAGTTGTAAGTTATTTTTTAATGTAATTGACGGTATTTGGTGGTCCTACGACGGCTTCCGTAATTTTTTCAAAGTATTGCGTGCCTCTTAATCAGCTCCAAAGTCCTACATCCTTCTGCGCTGATTGCGGGCATTGCCATGAGCACCTTCAATCCTTTTCCATCCTTCAACGGTGGAGCGTCGTCGGGCAAATAACAACCTTTACAGAACAGATGACCCTTAGAGGGACCCAGAAAAGGCCACAATATCTTGCACAGTCTTGCTGGCTTTCAGCGCTTATTGCAGCCCTGTCATGTTAAAGTGTCAATGAGGTCAAGGCCTGCAATGCAATGTCAAGGCCTGCAATGAGCGCCTTGGGCGCTCAATGCAGCAAAGTCGTGCGGGCCTCAAGATGAGCGCCTACGTCGATCATCGCAAGGCCTTCAATGAGCGCCTTTGGCACTCATTGCGCAAGCCTGTAACTTTTGACATGGCGTGACGGACAAATTCGCAATTATGACAACTATTTTATGTGATCACATACAGTATATATTTGTCGTAATTGAGATTTGTCGGTCATGCTATGTTAAAAGTTATGGAAGGCGCTCATTGCAGGCATAGCGAGGAGCGCTGTAGGCTCTCATTGCAAGGCCCAAAAGTTACGGGTTTGCAAAGGGCTGTAATGAGCGCCGAAGGCTGTAGGCCTTTGGCACTTATCGCGAGGCCTGCAATGAGCACCGAAGGCCGTAGGCCCGCAAAAGAGGATTCTGAGTTACGGACTTGAAAAAAAGAAGCCGCCATTTATTTTTCAAGCCTATAACTTGGAAGCCGTGGGAAGGCCGCAAAAAAATGCCAATTGAATAGAAAATTGGCTACCAACCTCACTTATGAGCTCCCTGCCTCCTCCTGAGACAGGTAGTCCATAAGTAAGGTTGAAAGCTAATTTGTAATTCAATTGGCATCTTTTGGCGGCCTCACAATGGGTGCCGAGTTGCGGCCTTGAAAAAAAATGGCAGCGTTAAACCCATAACTTTTTTTGAAGCCCGCAATGATTGGAGTAAAACCGATTTAAGCTTTAAGTCTTGCAGGCTTAAAAAAAAAATTACAGCTTCAAGCACCGCCAAGCCTACAAATGAGAGAGGGGAGGGAAGGGGGAAAGAGACACAGGGGAGGGAGAGAGGGGTAAGAGGTAAAATGGTGTGAGAGGGGGGGGGAAGAGACACAGAAGAGGGAGAGGGGGATAGAGATGCTTGGGAGGCAGTTGGGGGAAGAGACACAGGGGAGGGGTAAGAGACAAAGGGGATGGAGAGGGGGGAAAGAGACACAGATGAGGGAGATGGGAAAAGAGACGCTGGGGAGGGAGTGGGGGGAAAGAGACACAGGAGAGGGAGAGGGGGAATTTAGACATAGGGAAGGAAGAGGGGGCAAAGAAACACAGGGAAGGGAGAGGGGGCAAAGAGACACAGGGGAGGGAGAGAGTGGGAAAGAGACACAGGGGTGGCCTGTGATGAGTGGAAAAGTTACGGGCTTGCGCATGCTGTGGCCTGCAACTAGCGGTGAAGCGATGAAGTTGTTGAACTACAGTGGTCCTTTAAATTTAGGTTTTAAAAGGTATAATTTATGGTAAAATCCCATAATAGGCAAAATCATTATGTTAATGGCAAGAAAGAAACTACAAAGTTACAAATGTCTAATTTGCAAAATAAAAATTTAGTCAAATGGGAAGGTCATCTAAATATGTATCTCCGTCAAAAAGAAGTCATAGGGAAGTACCCACTTTAATGGACTGGTCGTAAAGCAGCCACTAAAATGAATATTTTAACCAAGATCTTATATCTTTTAAGAACTCTCCCTATTCCAATCTCCTTAAACGAATTAGACAGGTTTCAGAATAATATGTTCCGATTTATATGTAAAAATAAAAGAATAATGTATAGGCATAAGAATAGAGAGGGGCTCTTATGCCCAAACTTAAAGAACTATTTTAAAGCGTCACGACTAGCTCAGCTCCCCTTGGCACACTCTACTAAACATCAACCGAGTTGGGTATTCTTAGAGAATCAACAAATGTTTCCTCACAGTTGGGAAATGATAATCTGGGTCCCAGAAAGATTATGCCCTCTTAGATCACACTAAAATCCAATGATACACCTAACCCTAACTTTCTGGAAATGGGCTAGAACTAAAAACAGACTAGACATGGATATATCTGCTTTGGTTCTTTCCTCCCCTCAAGTATTAGCAGACTCTAATGCAGTATCCAAACATTGGTGGATCTCTAGAGGTCTAGATAGGTTTGGTTCATGGTTTACTGAAGGCCGTCTAATAACCTATGATCTATTTTGCTTGAAACATAATGTACCTCAAGAGGAATTCTATAATTATCTAAAAATAAAAAGCTGGGTCAGCAAAATGTTTAAAAACTTAGGGCCCCCTAAATCCTCATCGATTTCATTTATTTGGAAAAACTCCCACTCTCCAGGAGGATGGTTCGGTCATTGTACGATATTTTTACAAATACAACTACAGATGAGAAGCCCAAATTTATATGTAGATGGGAGGAGGACTTGGGAGTGGAATGGGAGTGGAAGAAATGGGTGGAGTCCTGTTCAAACTTCAACAGAGAATCATTTAACCATGCCCACTTAAAAACATCTCTCAAGGTCCTCTAGAGGGTCTACTGTACTCCTGATAAGCTTCAGAAGATCAACCCCCAGGAAAGCAACAAATGCTTTAGGGGGTGCCAACAGATAGGGGTCCATATTCACACTTGGTGGTCTTGTCCGATGGCTCATAACTTATGGGGAGACCTAACTCAACTTGCCACATCACTCTTTAAGAAGGCGATTCCGGCCAGGATAGAATCCTGCCTTTTAGGAATTAGGATACAAAAATTGTCCTCGACAAAACAAATTGTTTCAACTAATGGCTGTCGCTGTTAAACTGCATATAGCTAGCAAATGGAAGTCTAAGACCCTAAGCTTTCAAGAGATAGTCAGAAAAAATAACTACATATTAATAAATGAGAAATTATTATTCTGGATAAGATGTCTCAATTCCACAAGATCTGGGAGCCTTGGTTGGAGTCGCCCCTTAGCATCCCATTGACTTGACTTGATCCTAGAGCTTTAGTAAAACCCAGCGACTCGAGGCGGAGGAGGCTTGACTCTGGATATCCCCTATAAAATGGGTGGCTGGACAGGAGGTAAATATTTAAATATTGTGTTGGATAAACCCAAAGCTATTTCTTCAATGTTCAAACCCAGGTTTTAATAGATGGCGCTAAAGACCTCATATAAAAAATATATACAGGAGCTATATTGGAAATCTCTGGACTTAGATTAGTTTTTCTCTTGTAATTAGTTTAGTGTAATTAGTTTTTCTCTTTTCTCTTGTAATTAGCTGTGTTTATGTGTTGAGTTTATATGACTGTTTGTTTTATATATATATATATATATATATATATATATATATATTTTTTTTTTTTTTACAGATACTGTTATGGTTTAATAATAATCGAAAATATAAAATGAAAAGGCTTTGTCAGCTTAGAAAGTGAAATACTTTACAGTTAAAAATGAAGCGTGTCTGACATAAACACTGTTCAATATGTTGGAATATTGCATATGCCTTTAAATAAAATTATTATAAAAAAATAAAAATAAATAAGTCACAGGAAGTCATATTTGAGGTGTGAAAAAAAAAACATTTTGTAAATAACATTAACTTCCATATGACTAATGCAAGCTATGGTTGGTGTCTATTTTTGGCAGCCTATATATTTTTGCATCTTATTTCATCAATATTGAATGCTTTATGTAAAGCTTTTTGTGCCAACATTTGGAAACTTGAGCTAAAATATTATTTAATTCTTAATTACTTACCAAGTTTGAATTTATTTTGTGAAATATAGAGAGGATGTAAAGAAAGCAAGAGGTTTCTGATTATTTAAATGCATAAAAACATGAATAACCTGACCATTTAGATTAAAATTAAACTTTGTAGTCTTCTGGGTCAGTAGTTTTTAACAGTTGGTTCTAGGACTGGTGCAGTATAATAAAATGGTTGTTTATTATATTATTATTTACAACATATTGTACCAAAAAATGTTTGCTCCTTTGTTTTGATGTATCAAGAAATAATTTTTAAAGGAGTTGCTATTTTTATATGTATGTTCACTATCACATTTTACCAATATTAGACACACTGTTACTTTTGGATTGAGATATTTTTATTATTTATAACTAGCGAATTGCCCGTCAAAAAATTATGGCAATAAAATTGTAAGCCAGGCAATGATGCTTGCCACACAATGTGAGGTTTTTGCTTCTCTGAGCACCCTCGGCACTTATCGTGAACCTTTCCTCCCGCCTACTGTACGGGCCACTCATTGCAGGGTTCATTGACTTGCAAGTTTTGTGCTTAGGAATGCCATGTGTCTCTTTCATGCGTCTCCCCCCTGTCCCTTTCCTGTGTGTTTCACTTCTGTGTGTCTGCTGAATGTTTGTGTGTCGCGCGCTGACCGCCGTTTTGCTGGTGTAAGTGTCTTTGCCGTTGTGTCTTTGCTCAGCCTCGTTTTCATACAGTTTCAGATTTATTTAAGTTTTTTGTCAACCATTTTTTTTCTCGCTTAGCCAATTTTCGAGTGACGAAACACGGCAAATAAGTCTCAAAATCGTTTGCAACCTCACTCCCAGGCTTCCTGGCTCTCCCCCTGTGCTGTGTGTGAGTGTGTTTTAATTATTTTTTTATTATTTTTCTTGTTTCTCGTCTTTTTCGATTTCCGCGGTTCGCCTGTTAACTTCTTATTTCTCAGAGTGTGGATTTTTTTGCTCCCGAGATTCCGAGGTCGAATTTTTTTATCTAAGTCCCGCGTTCCTTAACTGCTTGTAGCCTAAGTAAGTCCTGCTTTCCTCAACTGCTTGCAGCCTAAGTCCTACGTGCCCCAACAGCTCGCCACGCTTCGTGGGGCTCGCAGGAGCGACTTTGGCGCTCATTTCAGCCTAAATCCTGCGTGCTTCAATGCCTCAACTTCTCGCCTTGATTCGCAAGATTCAGATTGATAGGGATGAGGGGGTGATATTAGGTTATATGATTATATAGGATAAGGATGGATGAGATAAGATGGGATAAAGGGGAATTACATTGGGAATGTAATGAGATAGGGCAAATCACATGGGGAAATGTGTAAAATTGAGGTGTTATCTTTTGGTGGATCAGACAGGATAAGGCAAAAAGGTCTCACATGGGGAATGTGATGCAATGGGGGGGAATCATATGGGGGAATGTGATGAGATGGGATAAAGGAGAATCACATTAGGAATGTATTGAGAGGGGATAAAGGGGAATCACATGGGTAAATGTGTAAGATTGAGGTATCATCCTATGGTGGATTAGATTAGAGAATGCAAAAAGGTCTTGTATAAGGGAATGTGATGCAATGGGGGGAATTATATACAGGAATGTGATGAGATGGGATAAAGGAGAATCACATTAGGAATGTATTGAGAGGGGATAAAGAGGAATCACATCGGTGAATGTGTAAGATTGAGGTATCATCTTATGGTGGATGAGATTAGAGAATGCAAAAATGTCTTGTATAAGGGAATGTGATGCAATGGGAGGAGGAGGAAGATCCATATGGGGAATGTGAAGAGATGGGATAAAGTGAAATCATATTAGGAATGTAAACAGGGGAATAAAGGGGAATAACATCGGTGAGTGTATAAGATTGAGATATCATCTTATGGTGGATGAGATGAGAGAAGGTAAAACGGTCTTCTATAAGGGGATTTGACGCAATGGGAGGAGGAATCGTATGGAGGAATGTGATGTGATGAGACAAAGGGGAATCACATTGGGAATGTAATGAGATTGGATAAAGTGGAATCACATGGGGGAATGTGTAAGATGGAGGTTTCATCTTATGGTGGATAAGATGAGTAGGCAAAAAGGTCTCACCTAGGGGTGAGGCAATGGGAGGAGTAGGAATCATATGGGGGAATGTGATGAAAAGGAATGAGGGAGAATCATATGGATAATGTAATTAAATGGGATAAGGAGGAACCATATGGGAAATTTGATGAAAATGAGGTGGTGGAACAAATGGGGTAGATTGATAAGGTCACAGTGATAGTGATTGGCGCAATAAGGTAGTTTGATGACACTGAGATATAGTAAAGATAATTTATTAAATGAGAATTCAACATAAATGTACAGTATGATGTAAACTGGAAAATTCAGCAATGGGAAGGATCAAAAACAAAATGGGTTTGGTGGCTCAAGGTGTCAATTTTTGTAATGAACTATCCATAGGGTGCCACTAAGGGTCAAAATCATATATCAGAAAACTAGGAGAGAAAGGTTTCCTTTTGTAGTGCACACCTATTGATCCCAATTTCTTAGAAGAGACCCAATTCATTAATAAAACTTAGCTTTTAATAACTTAGTTAAAAACTTTAAAATATTTAGACGCTGCAATTATAAACAGGAAATAATATAGAGATTCTTTCTTGATGCAAATTGAATATAAGGTGCATGTACTTTGCTTAGTGCTATCATAAAGTGCCAGTGCTAAAAGTAATACATATAAAGTGCTTGTTTAGAGTCAATATGTTTGACTCATATTCTACTGTGTTATAAACGTGCTTATAATTTACTGCGAAAGTGCTGCATCTTACTACTTTGCTTCTCTGGAATATCTATATTATTATCATTATCCTCTTGTAATTAGAGCCTGCTAAAGGGGCTGCGTTGTTCCTAACTATATTTCTAAATGATTCGTCTAACACTGTGTCCTTGAGACTCTGTATAGCTCCCTTAGCGTGGAGATCGCGGTTAGGACACCTCTTTTTCTATAAGTGTCAATATAGAACTATCTGTCCAAAATGTGGTGAGAGATTTAGAGGAATTATCAACAAATAAACTATCTGACTCAAATCTCTCACAAGGTGAAAGACAGGCCCTCAAATATTTAAATAATCATCAAGACATAATTATCAAAAATGCTGGTAAAGGAGGAAATCTGGTCATTCTAAACAGAGAGGATTATATTAAAGAGAATTTGAGGCTCCTTAATAACAAAGAATGTTATAATAAACTATCTAAGGATCTAACTGAGCAATTCTTGAGAGAATTAAATCTTATCTTAAACAAAGGATTGAATAACAAAACAATAACTAAACAAGAATGGGAATTTCTCAATATCAAAGATCCCAAGATTGCCACATTCTATTCTATTCCAAAAATCCACAAAAATCCTATTAGTCCACCAGGTAGACCAATAGTATCTGGTATAAACTGTATAAAAGAAAATTCTACTAAAATAACTGGATTCCATTTTGAGAGAACATGTGGTGTTATTGACATCATATGTAAAAGATAGGAAAGATGTGTTAAAGAAAATAAATGGATTAACCATAAATAAAAACACTCTTTTAGTATCATTGGATGTAGAATCACTATACACCAATATTCAACATCAGAGAGGCTTAGGTTTATCATTGCAGCGTCTAAATATTGTAAAGTTTTTAACTAAGTTATTAAAAGCTACATTTATTAATGAATTGGGTCTCTTCTAAGAAATTGGGATCAATAGGTGTGCACTACAAAAGGGAACCTTTCTCTCATTGGTTTCTGAAATGGGAAGGATCAAACTAAACTATGAGGTGCATGTTAATATATTTTGAGCAATCAATTTAAAAATAAAATTTACATTGCATTTAGTATTAGTTAAATTATATAGCATGAATAAATATTAACTTTTATTACATTAATTCAATACCTTGAATTACATTATCAAGCAGACTATATTCGCCTCTGATGTTAAATTCAAGCATAAACTTTAGTTACATAATTTAGCCAAATTATAATGAGCCTGCACATCATGACAAGACACCCACTTCATAACCTAGTTTAATTATTTTACAGTCACAGAACCTCAGTTGTTCATGCTTCTCTCTTCACTTAAATGGAGAATGACTTTTTGACTTACAACCATGTAATTTAAAGTTGACTCATACAGTACAATATAGTTGGTATTCTTGCAGATTTCAGTGCTTAGAAGAATAGACTTGACAACAGAAAAGGACGAAAATGTCAGTCTAAGCTGCCAATTCCATCTACCTAAAAATGTGGTTTAGTTGAAAGGGCTCTGTCACCCCAACAGAAAGTTGATTTAATGTTAAAGAGCATTAAAAATTGACTCAACATTGTACTAGCGGCATTTCTCTACAGTAAATTATTTTGGAAATATTTAGAATTTATTTTGTGGCTCAGTATGCTAATGTGTGGCTCAAAGTGCTTGATAATGGTGGGAGAGATGGCTAACTGCTAGATAACATTGCGGGCCTCTATTTTGGTCACTACAGAGGAAGGCAAGCAGACTATAATCCTAATTAGCACAGCAATGCAGCTAAGTAATATGTGTGAACTGTTCATCTGCATATATTCAATTAATTAACAACTAATCCACATATTGCAGATCAGAAGAGATCTTAAAAGGTGGAACTTGATGGACTGAAAGTCTTTTTTCAACCTCAATTACTATGTAACTATGTAATATAAATGCAACAACAACATGGGATCTCCCAGGACTGATTCTCTTTAGAAACAAATGAATAACACAACATATATGCAATGTTTCATGTTCTTTAAGAATAACCTAAAAACTAACTTTTTGGGGGGATGACAGAGTCCCTTTAATCCTCAATCATTTTATATATTACTTTGATGGTCTTAGTAGGTTACAAACTCCTAAACTCAATTTAAAACAAGTTTTCGACATTAATGGACCACTGTGGTAAAATGTTAGGTCCTTTCCCTCTTCGCAAAATCTGACAGCTGCAATCCCGACAGATGGCGCTGTCAATTTTCATATAAGGCGCGCAGACAGAAGAGGCCTTGAGCTATGAGAGGTACGCCCGAGGCCCTGGGGGGCCTACTGCCTGCGCCGAACATAGTGATGGCCTCGCTGTCGACTCAGCGCCGTCGAGTTGCGCCACATCGGAGGGGAGAATAGGTTTTTGACTTACATCAAACATGATGGTGCCCGAAAATTTACAGCGCCTTCTGCCGGATGGCTCCTGTTACTGCAGATGTCAGTGCTGCCAAAGGCATGCAAAGGTGAAGAGGGATAGATCCAAATGTTTTCTATAAGGTCATTTGTAATAATGGGCAAAATGTTACAAAAATTTTAAAAAATAAGCACACAGTTCAAAATTTGCAGCTTCTTGACCCAATTTTTCTTTGATACTGGTATCCATTTTGTATACTCGCCTGCTACTTTCTGAGGTGAATGTGTCCTTGTAAACTAGTGAGCTTCCCTATAGTCATGCTGATAGTACTGGCAGTTCTTACTGCCAATTTCAAATTGAGCAGGAAAAAAAAACTTCCTGCACATTCAAAGTCTCTTCCCACCTCAGGAAGTGATCGACTAAAAGCAAAATGGTGGATTCCACAGCAGCATAAATGCATATAACATTACACTCTAAACACTAGATGCATATTTTCAAGGGTAATTATTTCAAACAGTGCATGTTTAAAATATGACCACAGTGGTTATATAAACACAATGGTTTTTTTTACCTCATAAACAAGTGATCAACATTCTTACATCTGCTAAAATATCACAATGGAGCCTAGCACCATAGTCACATATGCAGCATATACCATGTATACTGTATGTCCGACTAGCTTGACAGAGTGTAGATATTTGCTTAGCTGCGGGAATGTGTAATTAAGGATTGTAAATGTAAAGGAACGTGAAACAAATGTTTTTTCAAGCATTTAAAGGAGCATGTTTTAAACACTACAAGAGTTGTTTTTCTTGCATGGAAAGATATTAAGTAAAACCTGTTTGAGCTTACGTGATACTATCAGTAAAATCAGAGAGCAAACCTTAGTCTGTATATCTAATTGGCTAACAGATGGCAAGCCCTCGGGAGCAGTAAGACTTCTGAATATGTGGTCTGAGACCTTAATTTGGGAAAAAGAAAACACACTGTGACACATTATCAAATATCGTATTTCAGATGAGATAGGGGAAAAATTTTCTTTTAATAGAACACTTTATTTCCCTTGTATATTCTGCGCTTTACAAATGCTTCATGGGAAATATATTACAGAATGTAATCAAAATACAGCCTTTAGTTCATTATCAATTGCAGTGGCCCCCTATTCGTTTTCCCACTGGACCACTTAAAAGTGGACCTGGGTCTTGGTGAACCATTTAATTACTACTAAAGTTCTTTGATTCCCTAAAGAAGACTTTGATACTGGGAAAGATTGAAGGTACACAAAGAAGGGAGAGGCAGAGACGGAGATGGATAGATGAGGTAATTGCACCAATGAATATGAGCATAGGGGGGCTCAGTGGGGCAATGGCTTACAGATGTACCTGGCATGCTGCAATTCAAAGGGTCATGGACAGTCAGACATGACTGAATGACTGCACCATGTTTGTCTACTTCTTTTTAATTACAATGCACTGTGTGAAGGTATATACCATGCAAGCTAGTACTTAGGCACATCTGTATTGCTCTTTCCATGTATTTAACTTCATATTCTTAATTTTGTTTCACAGTCTAGTACCGGCACTCTTCCCCTTCTGGATCGCTACTTTGAAGTGGTGAAGGAGCTTGTGTACCTCAATAAAGCTGTGGGCTATACCATGTGGGATTACCCAAGATGGGAAGGTCATAGCAGAGAGGTCAGACAAATTGCAGACTACTGGAGAATGAACTGGCAACCTACTCCAGTATCTTTACCAAGTGAACCTTATGGATAAGCATAACCAGAGACATAAGTGTTGATGTGCCTGTCGTGCTGTGGTATATAGGGTCACAGAGAATTGGACACACCTGAAAAACAGTCTGTACTCTTAACTAAACTTTCATGTCAGAACATTAGGACTTCCCTGTTTAGTCCATCAAGTTCAACCTTTTTATATCTCCTGTAATCTTTGCAATATGTGGATTACCTGATAATTGTATTTGTGCAGTTTGTGTCCCAACCCCTCTGTGTATATATTCTAGCACTGTAGTCTCCATATTATCCCAGGCATGGTCACTGCTGTGGCACCTTATACACACAGCACTATAGTGTCCATATTATCCAAGGTGTGGGCCCTGCAGTGGCACCTTATACACCCAGCACTGTATGTATATTACTCAAGGTGTGGGTCCTGGCTGTGACTCCTTATAAACCCAGCACTGTATGTATATTACTCCAGGTGTGGGCCCTGCAGTGACTCCTTATACACCCAGCACTGTATGTATATTACTCAAGGTGTGGGTCCTGGCTGTGACTCCTTATAAACCCAGCACTGTATGTATATTACTCCAGGTGTGGGCCCTGCAGTGACTCCTTATACACCCTGCACTGTATGTATATTACTCCAGGTGTGGGCCCTGCAGTGACACCTTATACACCCAGCACTGTATGTGTATTACTCCAGGTGTGGGCCCTGCAGTGGCACCTCATACACCCAGCACTGTATGTGTATTACTCCAGGTGTGGGCCCTGCAGTGGTACCTCATACACCCAGCACTGTATGTGTATTACTCCAGGTGTGGGCCCTGCAGTGACCCCTTATACACCCAGCACTGTATGTGTATTACTCCAGGTGCGGGCCCTGCAGTGGCACCTCATACACCCAGCACTGTATGTGTATTACTCCAGGTGTGGGCCCTGCAGTGACCCCTTATACACCCAGCACTGTATGTATATTACTCCAGGTGTGGGCCCTGCAGTGACTCCTTATACACCCAGCACTGTATGTATATTACTCCAGGTGTGGGCCCTGCAGTGACACCTTATATACCCAGCACTGTATGATATTACTCCAGGTGTGGGCCCTGCAGTGACTCCTTATACACCCAGCACTGTATGTGTATTACTCCAGGTGTGGGCCCTGCAGTGACCCCTTATACACCCAGCACTGTATGTATATTACTCCAGGTGTGGGCCCTGCAGTGACTCCTTATACACCCAGCACTGTATGTATATTACTCCAGGTGTGGGCCCTGCAGTGACACCTTACATACCCAGCACTGTATGTATATTACTCCAGATATGGGCCCTGCAGTGACCCCTTATACACCCAGCACTGTATGTATATTACTCCAGGTGTGGGCCCTGCAGTGGCACCTCATACCACCAGCACTGTATGTATATTACTCCAGGTGTGGGCCCTGCAGTGGCACCTCATACACCCAGCACTGTATGTGTATTACTCCAGGTGTGGGCCCTGCAGTGGCACCTCATACCACCAGCACTGTATGTATATTACTCCAGGTGTGGGCCCTGCAGTGACTCCTTATACACCCTGCACTGTATGTATATTACTCCAGGTGTGGGCCCTGCAGTGGCACCTCATACCACCAGCACTGTATGTATATTACTCCAGGTGTGGGCCCTGCAGTGGCACCTCATACCACCAGCACTGTATGTATATTACTACAGGTGTGGGCCCTGCAGTGACCCCTTATACACAGAGCACTGTATGTATATTACTGCAGGTGTGGGCCCTGCAGTGATACCTTATACACCCAGCACTGTATGTATATTACTCCAGGTGTGGGCCCTGCAGTGGCACCTCATACCACCAGCACTGTATGTATATTACTCCAGGTGTGGGCCCTGCAGTGGCACCTCATACACCCTGCACTGTATGTGTATTACTCCAGGTGTGGGCCCTGCAGTGACCCCTTATACACCCAGCACTGTATTTATATTACTCCAGGTGCAAGCCCTGCAGTGGCACCTCATACACCCAGCACTGTATTTATATTACTCCAGGTGCGGGCCCTGCAGTGGCACCTCATACACCCTGCACTGTATGTGTATTACTCCAGGTGTGGGCCCTGCAGTGGCACCTCATACCACCAGCACTGTATGTATATTATTCCAGGTGTGGGCCCTGCAGTGACCCCTTATACACCCTGCACTGTATGTGTATTACTCCAGGTGTGGGCCCTGCAGTGGCACCTCATACCACCAGCACTGTATGTATATTATTCCAGGTGTGGGCCCTGCAGTGACCCCTTATACACCCTGCACTGTATTTATATTACTCCAGGTGCGGGCCCTGCAGTGGCACCTCATACACCCTGCACTGTATGTGTATTACTCCAGGTGTGGGCCCTGCAGTGGCACCTCATACCACCAGCACTGTATGTATATTATTCCAGGTGTGGGCCCTGCAGTGACCCCTTATACACCCTGCACTGTATGTGTATTGCTCCAGGTGTGGGCCCTGCAGTTACCCCTATACACCCAGCACTGTATGTATATTACTCCAGGTGTGGGCCCTGCAGTGACCCCTTATACACCCAGCACTGTATGTATATTACTCCAGGTGTGGACCCTACAGTGCCCCCTTATACACCCAGCACTGTATGTATATTACTCCAGGTGTGGGCCCTGTAGTGACTCCTTATACACCCTGCACTGTATGTATATTACTCCAGGTGTGGGCCCTGCAGTGACCCCTTATACACCCAGCACTGTATGTATATTACTCCAGGTGTGGGCCCTGCAGTGACACCTCATACACCCAGCACTGTATGTGTATTACTCCAGGTGTGGGCCCTGTGGTGGCACCTCATACACCCAGCACTGTATGTGTATTACTCCAGGTGTGGGCCCTGCAGTGACACCTTATACACCGAGCACTGTATGTGTATTACTCCAGGTGTGGGCCCTGCAGTGACACCTTATACACCCAGCACTGTATGTATATTACTCCAGGTGCGGGCCCTGCGGTGGCACCTTATACACCCAGCACTGTATGTGTATTACTCCAGGTGTGGGCCCTGCAGTGACCCCTTATACACCCAGCACTGTATGTATATTACTCCAGGTGCGGGCCCTGCAGTGACCCTTTATACACCCAGCACTGTATTTATATTACTCCAGGTGTGGGCCCTGCGGTGGCACCTTATACACCCAGCACTGTATGTGTATTACTCCAGGTGTGGGCCCTGCAGTGGCACCTCATATACCCAGCACTGTATGTATATTACTCCAGGTGTGGGCCCTGCAGTGACCCCTCATATACCCAGCACTGTATGTGTATTACTCCAGGTGTGGGCCCTGCAGTGACCCCTCATATACCCAGCACTGTATGTGTATTACTCCAGGTGTGGGCCCTGCAGTGACTCCTTATACACCGAGCACTGTATGTATATTACTCCAGGTGTGGGCCCTGCGGTGGCACCTCATACACCCAGCACTGTATGTGTATTACTCCAGGTGTGGGCCCTGCAGTGACCCCTCATATACCCAGCACTGTATGTATATTACTCCAGGTGTGGGCCCTGCAGTGACTCCTTATACACCGAGCACTGTATGTATATTACTCCAGGTGTGGGCCCTGCAGTGACCCCTTATACACCGAGCACTGTATGTGTATTACTCCAGGTGTGGGCCCTGCAGTGACACCTTATACACCGAGCGCTGTATGTATATTACTCCAGGTGCGGGCCCTGCAGTGGCACCTCATACACCCAGCACTGTATGTGTATTACTCCAGGTGCGGGCCCCGCAGTGGCACCTCATACACCCAGCACTGTATTTATATTACTCCAGGTGTGGGCCCCGCAGTGGCACCTCATATACCCAGCACTGTATGTATATTACTCCAGGTGTGGGCCCTGCAGTGACCCCTCATATACCCAGCACTGTATGTGTATTACTCCAGGTGTGGGCCCTGCAGTGACACCTTATACACCGAGCACTGTATGTGTATTACTCCAGGTGCGGGCCCTGCAGTGACACCTTATACACCCAGCACTGTATGTATATTACTCCAGGTGCGGGCCCTGCGGTGGCACCTTATACACCCAGCACTGTATGTGTATTACTCCAGGTGTGGGCCCTGCAGTGACCCCTTATACACCCAGCACTGTATGTATATTACTCCAGGTGCGGGCCCTGCGGTGGCACCTTATACACCCAGCACTGTATGTGTATTACTCCAGGTGCGGGCCCTGCAGTGACCCTTTATACACCCAGCACTGTATTTATATTACTCCAGGTGTGGGCCCTGTAGTGACTCCTTATACACCCAGCACTGTATTTATATTACTCCAGGTGTGGGCCCTGCGGTGGCACCTCATACACCCAGCACTGTATGTGTATTACTCCAGGTGTGGGCCCTGCAGTGGCACCTCATATACCCAGCACTGTATGTATATTACTCCAGGTGTGGGCCCTGCAGTGACTCCTTATACACCGAGCACTGTATGTATATTACTCCAGGTGTGGGCCCTGCGGTGGCACCTCATACACCCAGCACTGTATGTGTATTACTCCAGGTGTGGGCCCTGCAGTGACCCCTCATATACCCAGCACTGTATGTATATTACTCCAGGTGTGGGCCCTGCAGTGACTCCTTATACACCGAGCACTGTATGTATATTACTCCAGGTGTGGGCCCCGCAGTGACCCCTTATACACCGAGCACTGTATGTGTATTACTCCAGGTGTGGGCCCTGCAGTGACACCTTATACACCGAGCGCTGTATGTGTATTACTCCAGGTGCGGGCCCTGCAGTGGCACCTCATACACCCAGCACTGTATTTATATTACTCCAGGTGTGGGCCCCGCAGTGGCACCTCATATACCCAGCACTGTATGTATATTACTCCAGGTGTGGGCCCTGCAGTGACCCCTCATATACCCAGCACTGTATGTGTATTACTCCAGGTGTGGGCCCTGCAGTGACCCCTTATACACCCAGCACTGTATTTATATTACTCCAGGTGTGGGCCCTGCTGTGACCCCTTATACACCCAGCACTGTATTTATATTACTCCAGGTGTGGGCCCTGCGGTGGCACCTCATACACCCAGCACTGTATGTATATTACTCCAGGTGTGGGCCCTGCAGTGGCACCTCATACACCCTGCACTGTATGTATATTACTCCAGGTGTGGGCCCTGTAGTGACTCCTTATACACCCAGCACTGTATGTATATTACTCCAGGTGTGGGCCCATGCAGTGGCACCTCATACACCCAGCACTGTATGTGTATTACTCCAGGTGTGGGCCCTGTGGTGGCACCTTGACACTGACTGTATCTCATGACCACGCCCACTCCCTTAGTGGGCGGGACAATTCGTGACGTCACTGGCTGACAGACCTGCCCGTGTGGCGGAAGCCTTGGAAGAAAGTTTGTGGTGCAGGGATGGGAGGGCTGAGTGTGCCGGGCAACGGGCAACGGGCAGGGCAGGCAGTGAGTGTGACAGCGGGAGATCCATTATTATAAGCTGTACCAGAGCGAGCCCTGCGACATGTGGGACCCCCAGGAGTTCGAGCAGCACTGGCGGGCGGAGTTCCCCGGGGAGGAGGCTCCGGTGATGAAGCTGAGCTCGGTGCAGGATGTGGAGCAGGAGCTGGAGCGGTGCAGGACCAACCTGAGGAGGCTGCAACAAGTGCTGGCGGAGGAGAGGTTCAAAGTCATCTACCTGGAGACTGCTCTGGCACGGGACAAAGTGCCCCCCAGACCGAGGACCAGGCACCGGTACAAGCCACCGCCACCGCCTCCTCCACAGCGGGCACCGAAGAGGGGCACAGAGGAGACAGGACCGGGCAAGGACACAGCCAAGGAGCCACAACTAGACGGGGAGCCAGCAACCACTGAGTGGCCCCCAGCACCGGCCAAGGAGCCAGCACCCACTGTGTGGCCCCCAGCAGCGACCAAGGAGCCAGCACCCACTGTGTGGCCCCCAGCAGCGACCAAGGAGCCAGCACCCACTGTGTGGCCCCCAGCAGCGACCAAGGAGCCAGCACCCTCTGTGTGGCCCCCAGCACCGGCCAAGGAGCCAGCACCCACTGTGTGGCCCCCAGCACCGGCCAAGGAGCCAGCACCCACTGTGTGGCCCCCAGCAGCGACCAAGGAGCCAGCACCCACTGTGTGGCCCCCAGCAGCGACCAAGGAGCCAGCACCCACTGTGTGGCCCCCAGCACCGGCCAAGGAGCCAGCGCCCTCTGTGTGGCCCCCAGCACCGGCCAAGGAGCCAGCACCCACTGTGTGGCCCCCAGCACCGGCCAAGGAGCCAGCACCCACTGTGTGGCCCCCAGCACCCACTGTGTGGCCCCCAGCACCGGCCAAGGAGTCAGCACCCACTGAGTGGGAGCCAGCACCCTTACCAGTGACAGAGCCCCTGCCAGCCCCGCCGGTGATCGCACCTCCTCAGGACCCGGATTATGATGATGTAGACGGTGGCACCGAGCGCTTTATACTGGGCAACTTGCTGAGCACCGAGGAGGAGAAAGACCGGAGCCACCTGCTGCAGGTGCCCGACACAGACTCACCCAGGCACAGCTCACTGGAGAGGGGCAGCGACGGGTACATGAGCTCGGACAGGGAGGACTCATCATCTGTAGGTAGGTGCCAGGGGAGCAGTGGGCACAGTGCTGGTATCCTGCATGATCTAGGGGTACATATAGATATAGCTATATATATAATGCATGTGTATCTGTATGCACATATAGATACCTATATATAATGCATGTGTGTGTACATGTATGTATAGATAACTATATGTAATGCATGTGTGTGTACATGTATGTATAGATACCTATATGTAATGCATGTGTGTGTACATGTATGTATAGATAACTATATGTAATGCATGTGTGTGTACATGTATGTATAGATACCTATATGTAATGCATGTGTGTGTACATGTATGTATAGATACCTATATGTAATGCATGTGTGTGTACATGTATGTATAGATAACTATATGTAATGCATGTGTGTGTACATGTATGTATAGATAACTATATGTAATGCATGTGTGTGTACATGTATGTATAGATACCTATATGTAATGCATGTGTGTGTACATGTATGTATAGATACCTATATGTAATGCATGTGTGTGTACATGTATGTATAGATACCTATATGTAATGCACGTGTGTGTACATGTATGTATAGATACCTATATGTAATGCACGTGTGTGTACATGTATGTATAGATACCTATATATAATGCACGTGTGTGTACATGTATGTATAGATACCTATATATAATGCACGTGTGTGTACATGTATGTATAGATACCTATATGTAATGCACGTGTGTGTACATGTATGTATAGATACCTATATGTAATGCACGTGTGTGTACATGTATGTATAGATACCTATATGTATTGCATGTTTGTGTGTGACGAGATGTGACGTCTTCCTGTCACACAGGTTTCACATGCCAGGCAAGGAGTCACCCATCTGTGAGCAGGTTGTTGTGCAATCTCAGCACAGGTGCAGCAATGTGTGTGATTCTTCTCATGCCTCTTCCTTTTGGTTCTCCTTTCCTGTGCCACAAACCTCCCACTGACATGTGTTGCTCAGTGCCAGCCATAATATGTAGTGCTACCTGTCAGGCTTAGGTGTGCTACTTCCATTATATTCCATTACCAATTTGTGTGTGTCATTCAGTCATGTCCAACTCTCTGTCACTCTATGGACAGCAACTTGACAGACGTCTTATCCATAAGATATATTTGTCAAAGTTACTGGAGTTTCCTCTATGCTATGATCTGGCCATCTTAGGTGACCCTGCATGGTATAGCTCACAGCTTCACTGAAGTACAAGCTCTTCAACAGACATGGTAGCAGTACAGAAGGGGTCATATATATCCATTTGATTCCCTTTGTCATTTTTAATGAAGCCTCTTTACATGTCACATAATGCACTTTTCTCATGTTTGATGAGCCATCCTTACGACCTGTCATTCTCATTTCCCTTTCTCATATTAAGACATGATGGGTGTATAGAGTGTGCTATTATTTGTATTTTATGTAGTATTTTACAACCAATTCTAACCTCATATTCCAACAGACAGCTTCTCTTAAAGCCTCCTGCAGGGCATGTCTACTTCTACAATACCACTCCCAGTTATTCATACTGATGACTTATAGAGGACCGCATGACTCCTTCAATGGGTTCATGTTCTATAGGGAAGAGAGGATCTTTTTCCTTGGGTGTAACCGGCAAGGAAGGAGGAAAATTCACTATATATATATATATATATATATATATATATATATATATATATATATATAAATACATTTCCTTAAAAAAAATCACAGCTTCCTTACTTTTAAAGGTTTTATCCACCCTCGCAGAAGTATTTGTACACATTTTGTATGGAGATTACTTATTAAGCTATCACAGGAGCATTAATGGGATGTGAGGAGCTACAACACGTCAGAGCATGTTGAACAATCTTAAATATCTAGAAAATAAACCCCTTTGTTAAAGGACTGTTTAAAAATGTCAATACAGATTTATGTCATGTGGTAAACCATGGGGCATATCTACTTCATGGTAAAATGTTGGCCATGTCTGGAGAACCTCTTTGGGCCATGTTGACTAAAATCTGACATGTAAAGACATCATCAACACTTCACTTTTACATATGTGTAATTAGGAAGGTGGTACATACTTAGACAGGGATACCGTAGATAATTACATTCATTACAATATTCTAATCTCATTAGAGTGCAGAATTCTTGTGTGGGACGTCCTTTCTTCTTGTGAATGCAGTGTGTCATCTCATTTTGTCTTTAAATAATACGGCATGCTTGAATGGCTGTTTTTAAACATGGTACAATATGTAGATAATCTGTCTTTGTGTCTATGATGCAAGTTGATATATCTTCAGATGTTCCAGTGTTAATCCCTCTCCTGCTGACAAAACAATACAGTATGCCTTTGCAGTATTGGGTCTTTGTAGCTGATGGTTTGGCAAACTCGTGTGATTTTGGGGAAAGCTTGTTGCACGGATCAGTTATGATCCAAAGTTGCTGCAGGTTACTGCTTGGCGGGGAGCCCTTTCTTTTTATGGTTTGGGATGATAGCCCAGTTTTGTTCCTACTGTGCTGCATTTTATCCTAATCTCTTTGCTAAAAGCATTTTGAGACAAGACAATAAAATCTTTCATTCGTTTGCCGTCACCTACTTTTTATACCCACACCGGCAACCTACAGTATACCGCACAGACACCTACACTTACATCCTTGGTCTCTGCCATGTTATATCTGCCACCTCTTATCTCAAACCCCAACATTACTTTGTTGATTGTAAGCTTATCAGAGCAAGGACATCCGTTCTGTTGCACCAAGCTGTCTGCTGACCCATTTGTACTTTATTGTAACTGAACTTGTATTTCCACTTCTATTCGAATGTGTATATTTGTAATTTGAAAATAGTGCTATGGAATACTATTACACTTTATACAAAGGCGTAATAGTATTATTACTATGTCGCTATTGCCTTCTAGTTACAGATATACTGATTCCTCTTTATTCACTTCCCAGTAGTGAACGGGTGTGTATGCGGCTTGAGCAGAACTGAATTGATTTTTTTTTTTAAAACATAATGGAACATACGGGCAAAAAGCCAGACATGTGGCATACATCACACCCAGAACGGTCACAATAAATTAATCACAACCATAAATCCATTAAACTCAATTAGAGGCAAGTGGATGTCATGAAAATATATAGCCAGGAATAATCAGTAATATTTGTTACACAGGGGAGATTTCCTATTTATCCCTTTATTTACTTCTTTTTTGTAAACTTTTGATAGGGAGTGTGTGGGAATATGTCTGAATTACTTTCACATAAGAATTGTGGTGAGACTTGTATGTGTACTAAGCCTCAATATACTACTAGCTTTAGGGAAGAGTTGCATAAATTAAACACACAGCTAATGGGTGTGTTGGCTAATAGTTTGGTAAAATGTCAATGTCTTGTGTTCATGACTGATCTTTGGTACTCTGTATACTGTCAGGCACATGCAGCTATGTTCAGTTTATTTGGAAAATCAGTTTTTGATATATGAAGATGATATGCCAGGGGATCAGTAACGTATAACTCTAGAGCCAAGTGTGGCTGGATACAGATCAACAAATGGCTCGTGGCACCCTCAAGTAAGGGGTAAAGGCTAGCTAAAGGGTACAGGAAGTCTTACCAACCTAACCCTCGCCCCACCCAACTTATTTTTTTTATTATTTTTTTTAAAGTAGAATACAGCTTGGAATTCAAACCTGTTTTCTGCAGATTTCACATATTATTCTAAAAATTATATTTCCTGGGGCTATGCATGTTAAAATGTTACTGCTTATATACTAGGTCAGGAACTTGCAAATCATCTAGGTAATACATTGTTTACTGCTGGCTGCTGACTTTTTTTTTGTTATCATTACTCTACAATTAACTTTTAAATGTATGTATATGTGTATATATATATATATGTGTATATATATGTGTATATATATATATATATATATATATATATATATACATACATACATACATACATACATACATACATACATACATACATACATACAGTGAGTATTGTAGTATACCTTTTTTGTATTGGACAAACATCTTATTTATAGTGACAAGCCTTCGAGAGGTGCAACCTCTCTTTATCAAGTCTGAAGCAATACTGACATGAGATGGAACCCTCTGTTTGAATAGAAACAGCAGATACAGAGAGAGTGGAGACAGCATCTGACATCATCAGGTAAATACATATAGGGGAGATAAACACAACATAGTAAAGGAAACCTATATACAGTGGATATAAAAAGTCTACACACCCCTGTTAAAATGTCAGGTTTCTGTGCTGTAAAAAAATGAGACAAAGAATCATTTCAGAACTTTCCCACCTTTAATGTGAACTATAAACTGTACAACTCAATTGAAAAACAAACTGAAATCTTTTTAGGTGGAGGGAATAAAAATAAAAATAATGTAGTTGCATAAGTTTGCACACCCTCTTATAACTGGGGATGCAGCTGTGTTCAGAATTAAGCAATCACATTCCAAATCGTGTTAAATAGGAGTCAGCATACACCTGCCATCATTTAAAGTGCCTCTGATTAACCCCAAATAAAGTTCAGCTGCTCTAGTTGGTCTTTCCTGAAATGTTCTTAGTCGCATCCCACAGCAAAAGCCATAGTCCACAAAGAGCTTCCAAAGCATCAGAGGCATCTCATTGTTAAAAGGTATCAGTCAGGAGAAGGGTACAAAAGAATTTCCAAGGCATTAGATATACCATGGAACACAGTGAAGACAGTCATCAAGTGGAGAAAATATGGCACAACATTACCAAGAACTGGAGCTCCCTCCAAAATTGATGAAAAGACGAGAAGAAAACTGGTCTGGGAGGCTACCAAGAGGCCTACAGCAACATTAAAGGAGCTGCAGGAATATCTGGCAAGTACTGGCTGTGTGGTACATGTGGCAACAAGCTCCCGTATTCTTCATATGTCTGGGCTATGGGGTAGTGTGGCAAGACGAAAGCCTTTTCTTAGGAAGAAAAACATCCAAGCCAGGCTACATTTTCCAAAAACACATCTGAAGTCTCCCAAAAGCATGTCGTAAAATGTGTTATGGTCTGATGAAACCAAGGTTGAACTTTTTGGCCATAATTCCAAAAGATGTGTTTAGCGCAAAAACAACACTGTACATCACCAAAAGAACACCATACCCATAGTGAAGCATGGTGGTGGCAGCATCATGCTTTGGGGCTGTTTTTCTTCAGCTGGAACTGGGGCCTTAGTCAAGATAGAGGGAATTTTGAACCGTTCCAAATACCAGTCAATATTGGCACAAAACCTTCAGGCTTCTGCTAGAAAGCTGAACATGAAGAGGAAATTCATCTTTCGGCATGACAACGACCCAAAGCAAACATCCAAATCAACAAAGGAATGGCTTCACCAGAAGAAGATTAAAGTTTTGGAATGGCCCAGGCAGAGCCCAGACCTGAATCCGATTGAAAATCTGTGGGGTGATCTGAAGAGGGCTGTGCACAGGAGATGCCCTCGCAATCTGACAGATTTGGAGTGTTTTTGCAAAGAAGAGTGGGCAAATCTTGCCAAGTCAAAATGTGCCATGCTGATAGACTCATACCCAAAAAGACTGAGTGATGTAATAAAATCAAAAGGTGCTTCAACAAAGTATTAGTTTAAGGGTGTGCATACTTATGCAACCATATTTTATTTTTATATTTTTTTCTTCTCTCTACCTAAAAGATTTCAGTTTGTTTTTCAATTGAGTTGTACAGTTTATAAGTCACATTAAAGGTGGAAAAAGTTCTGAAATGATTTATCTTTGTCTCATTTTTTTAAAGCACAGAAACCTGACATTTTAACAGGGGTGTGTAGACTTTGTTTTTATATCCATACGTATGTATCATACTATATACGCATATACATCAATATATACATGAAAAAACAGAACACTGTAGTCCACAGTGATATCTTTCTTGTTGGACAAACATCTCGCTATGAGTGCTAAGTCTGTTATGGTATAAGAAGAAAAATTTGCATATTATCTCCAAGTGCTTTAACTTAGTAACCGACCATATAGAACTAGGGAAAAAAATTGGAACAGCCCAATTCTGGCAAACTATAAGCTTCAAATCAAATGGGATGAGGAACATTGGCAGAGAGCACTTTACTTTTCCGAGAGATCTAAGAATCCATCTTTTTAGAGAAACTTTTTTTACATTTTGAAATAACTGGTATATAGTTCCCAGTAAACTTTCTCAGATATCTAAAAATGAAGATATGAAGCTATGTTGGGGGAATTGTGTCAAAATAGGGACCTATATCCATATATGGTGGAGTTGTGATCTGATCCAAAAGTTCTAGATATCATACTTCAACCAAATGGCTAAAATATTAAAATCTTAGATTATTATTAATTATTAATGCAGAGATGGCCCTACTATATATTTTTTCAAAAGATATATGAATATAGAAGTAAAGGCCTTTATCCTGCAGATCGCTATGATAGCCAAATGGTTGATTGTCAGGAAATGGAAACAGGTCACACCTCCAAGTTGGAGCGAAGTAAAGCTGATAATATTAAATTGAGAATTTAAAAGGTAATTTCCCTTTATTAATAATCCCAAAAAATGATGTGCTAAAATGGCGGGACTGGGATAGTCTTGGATGAGTAAGAATGAATGGTCCTGAGCCCATACTCTATGCAGGTATGCCGACCAGGTCCCCACACCTTTATGATGCCCTCCCAAAGTTCGCTTGTTCGTTTTTTTTTTTTTTTTTTTTTGTGGTCTTGTTTTTGTAATTTAAAATTCAATGTTAGAAATATGGATTGGTAAGGAAGGGGATCCCATTTAGGTCACTTTATAGAATGGGAGCCACTCCCTTCCTTTTCTCATTAGAGATGTTGTATAGGCTGTTATGAGAATGTTGTCTAGGTCAGCATTTTGAATCATTTATTGTACACTTTTCTCTTATGATAACCTTTTGAAGTTTGCAAATTGTAAATTGCTACCAACATTGTTTTTCTTTTTCCTTATATTTGTATGTGTTTGCGCATGGATTTTTGTATGTTAATGGTGAACTAAAAAGTAGGTTTAACATGGAAAACTGCGTACACTGGCCCTTTCAATGTATACACAAAATGACACTTGGCAGTATGCATGGCATAATAAAGCATAAGTAAGACATTGGAGCTAAAGTATGTTTTATTACGCAATATGAAAAAAATATGCCTAAAATTTCATGCATTGGTGTTTTTAAGGCATATTTTATATAGTTTAGAGCTGATTTTCCAGTAAATGTATTAATTACGGGGAATACTATAATTTTCTTGATGCCTCTGTGTTGGTAGTTTTCCAAGCATAATATATTCCATTATGTTTAAAGACAGGGTGTCGGCTTTGAAATGGTATCAGTTTAAATTGATTTATTTTAATGCATCCTTTTGCAGGCTTTGACTAAAATATCATTCTGACCTGTTGAATTGCGCAGTAAACGATGTAGCTGATTTGCCAAAAGACCTCCATTTTCCTTTAATTTCTTTCTAACCTTTTTATTTGGCAAGTTTTGGGACTTTAAGAATTTGTGGTTCTCTATTTTTGATATTGCATCTTTTTAGAAGTAATACAGCTATTTTAAGACAATATGACACCTTAAAACCACAGTGTTAGCAAATGTGTGAATTAAATTATCTCCTACCTCGCTCAGCTCCATGGAGGGGGCTATTGTATCTTCAGAAACAAATCTCTTGTGAACGTTCCTCTTGTCATCCTTTGCATCACTAATGTATTGTGTATCCGAGCACTCCCAACACTGGGGTACATGTAATTATTGAGTGTGGGTGCCAGTTCTTGATACAGCCATTTGATTCAGAAATGTAAGACTTTATAATAATCCATTTGTTTCATACTGAATTTGTGAAAAAAATATTGTAGAGGAGCATTCTCTAAAGTTGGAAATAATACCTACTATGTTCAAAGAATATATACACAATTACATTTATATTTCAATTTAGGAGTTGGGCTGCAATAAAGCGCTGAAGGTGCTTATTCCAGGGACCCCAGGAGTTAGGCTGCAATGAGCGCCGAAGGCCTGCAGGACTTTAAAACAGCCTAGACATGAGCACAGAAGGCACTCGTGTCTATCGCCACGATCACTGCCGAAAACCGGAGCACTTTGCCGCTGATTGCGAGGCATTCAGTTTACTAATGTAACTCGAAACACAGCTAAAAAAAATATATAAATTTACACACACGACACAAGGGGAGAGACAGGGAGCCTGTTGCTAATTAATTTGAGGCATATTTACCATTCGAGTTGGAAGAAGCATTGGAAGTTAACCATTGTATACCTCCCTATCAGTTATACCTCAACAATGGAAATATCCAAGACTACATATAATTTCATAAATTAAATAGTATTTATTTTTTATTTTTTTATCGGATATTTGTAACTTGCCAACATATTCTGTATCGATATACATGGGTTATGATCAAGGCAAAAAACAATAGTAGTATTAACACGTTGCAAAGGATGGGGGGCCCTTTCATTGAGCTTAGGATTCCAATGTGCTTTCTCCAAAGCAGCTTGCAATATTGAAAACTCACAAACTTACAATCTAAAGTGTTTGGGTGAGGTACAGAAGAGAGTGTAGAGTGTAACTTCTACAGTGTTCCTTAAAAACACAAACACTAAGTTGATCTTGACACTGAAAAGTTCTGTTTTACCTCTTTAACTTTACACTTGGCTTCTCCTTTTCTTCTTCAGATTGTAGCAGGAAGTGAAGCACGTTTCCCCAAGTTGTCAGTAAATCTAAGCAGTAAATAGGCGCTGTAGGCCCTGCCACAGTCTGACAAAAATAGATGGAGCTTCAGCTAAAGATGGTGGAAAACCAGCTTATTTCAGTGTCTGATTTCTCATAAAAGATCAGCTTTTTTCCAATAACAGTAAAATAAAAAAGTTGTTTATAATCTCTATTTAAACATAGTGAAAACTGAACCATTTCAATGGCCCTTTAGCTCTGAACTTAATTTTGGATAACCTGGCTCATAACATTTTACTTATGGCTGTGCCAAGTCTTATTAATATACATGCACTTTTGCCCCCAAAATATGTTTAGCCTGTCTGTGATTTCAGTTTCACTTTAATCAAGAGGTTACCCGGGTCAAAACAAATTAAGCAAAAATGGAAATAAACGTCTGTAAAACTGAAGATCTCATCTCTAAAGCACAACCCACTAATTTTAATTGGACTTTGTAGCCCTATTTAAAAAAAAAAAAAATATTTCAATAGCTAAGCTTGATCATGATCAAAAGATTTTTAGAAAGTAGAAAAAAATCACAACCTTGTGCAATTATTCTTTTACTGTAGGGGTTCCATTTCCTTCCATCAACTGTGATGTCAGTTGGGTGTGTCCTTGGAAATTGAGTCTTCCAATAGTCTAAATGCAGCGAAAGTTTCTATCTGCTATAATGGAAATGTGGCAGCTAAACATGTCAACACTTTCAGTCTCTTTCCATCTGTTGAAGTAAATTTACAGAAACCAAAAAAGATTCCACAATAGCATAAACACAAATAAAACTGTAATATATGACATGCTCTACTATTATTTTCTGTTATTTTTGCTTTTCTTTTTAAAAACTGCTTGTACTTTACCAAGTATAACTTGCCACAATATATTTTAATTGGAGGAAAAAAGTAGCCTTGACATCAGAGGCCCTTATTTTATATTATAGTAGGAGCAGCAGGAAAGTGAGAGTGTATGTATGGGTGTATATTATATATGTATGTATGTGTGTATTTATTAAGCTATAAATGAGCACATGGAGTCCCACATTAGCATAATGGAACCACATATTCAATACTGAATATCTCACACTACTTACTGTGGTGACAAATTACTTGAACAATTTATAGACAATTTTTAGTCTTGTTTGACATTTCCTTAAAATATAGCAAAATCTCTTATTATCCCTCTATCAAATACTAGTGCAGTGTTCTCTCAAGCTGTTTTTGGACAGGCACCTACCCATTTTGGAACGCTCCATGGCATGAGAGGTGGATGTTGGACAGGCATGCATTGTGGGGCGATGTGTGTCCACCCGCTGGTCCGTCATGCTGTCTGGCAGCTAAAGATTGCTGGGGAGAACCCTGCTTGTGATTTTCATACATAATAATAATAGAAATAATAATAATAATAAAAAAAAATAAAACCAACATTGAAGTGGAATATTATCTTAATGTCAAATAATTTTAGCCTTAGATGTAAAGGAAAATCAGTAAGTGGTAACAAAAAGGCAAATCTAAAAATACCAGGCAACCAAACCTCTTGCTAACAGTTTCCTCCTCCTTGGTATGAGGCTGAGCTGTATCAAAGGAAATGATTAGCACCTGCTTTTCTTCTGACAGCTTTAGGACATTGCAATGTAGGAGCTCTTCACTTTGTCACAGGATGCACAGACTAACATTGTGGTATCTTGTGGTCATAGCACTGTCAAGTTAACAAGTAAAGCCTTTTAACCACATGTGTAGGAGAAAATCTTTCTTGCAAGAGTGGGCTATAGTAAAGTTTTCTTCCTTCCTTTTACTTCCTTAAGATTACCCTCTATGCTGCAGGAGGGTTCTTGTAAATTAATTTGAAATGACAGCTTCAGCTGCGACTGCCTTTGTGCAAATAGACATTTCTTGAGAATTCAGTCTTCTCCCACCACAGTTGATCAGCAGAAATCAAATTTATTACCTATAATTAATTGTATGGTTGTACATTAGAAGTTATATTTTTTTAATTCTATATACCTTTTGCCTTTTTTTAAGTGTACTTCTTCAAGAATGTATTATAAATATATGACTAGTGATCATTTAAAGGGAAATGGAATTCACCAATACTGCTTTGTCATCAAATGGCACTAAAAAGACAAAAAATACTTTTTTTTTTTTTAATGGATGCATATTCCACTACTTAGTTGGAGCTTTTATATAATTTGGTTATTCCTTCAACTGCCTTTATCTTTGAAGTGTGCCTGTGGGTTGGCAAGGGCCAAAAATAATAAGAAGCATAAAAATAGCAATAGTCTCATATATGCAAACAACAAAAATGCAAGAGTATTCCTTCGAGTTATTTGGAAATTCAAATTTTGGGTTAAAAAAAATAGAATGTATTATTTTAGTCAAGATAAATATAACATTTAGAGGGAACTTGTAATTTGTGGTTAATACAGAACCTAATGGAATGTACCTTTAAACTCAATCTTGTAAAAGCATATAATCCTGCTTAGGTTTTGGTTAAATCAGTTTGAGAACCATCACTATAGCATTTTAAAGAACTCTAATATAGAGACACTTAATAGATAAGGAGGACCCCCTGCTGATCCTTCATTGGATTCTGTGAAAGCTTTTGACAGTGCTATAGGGCCTTATCTGTATATTTAGTGTGAGTGTCCACTAATTAAGAAAATAAGGGGAAAAGTTTGGAATCATATAGGACATATATCGATAATTGAGGTCCAGAAAACACTGGAAATGGCTTTATTATTTCTCTTAACAATTAGAACAAATTTGAAACATTATTATTATTATTATTATTATTATTATTATTATCATTTATTTGTAACGCACCAACATATTCCGTAGCACTATACAGGGGTTAAGTACAAGTCAAGAACAATTTCAAACAGTGCAAAGGATGGAGACCCTGTTATTGAGCTTTCAATGAGACATACACAGCGCTTTCCCTAAAGCACCTAGCGCGATTGAGAACTCGCAAACTTACATTTATAAAGGGTGTGGGTGGTATACAGGAGAGTGATAGATTAATAGAGTAAAGGCTAATGATGATAGGCTTCTTTGAATAGTATTTTTGAAGAGATTGTAAAGCATTTGAGGCATGAGTTTACTTTATAGGGGTAGCACAAGAAAAAGTCCTGTAGTCGGGAGTGGATTGAGGTGACGAGAGAAGAAAGGCATTTGCAGAGCGAAGAGGGCGGGTGGAAGCGTATTTTGAGATGAGAGCAGAGATGTAGGAGGGTGCATTATTGTGGAGGGATCTATATGTTAAGGTCACAATTCTGATTTTTTTTCTGAACCTTTTTAGGTGGAGTGGAGTGCCTGACAGAGTGGTGCTGTGGTCACTGTGCATTGACTGGAAACTTGCCAGTGTTTAGGGAAAGGTTGAATAGATGTGCAAGAGTTTGCATTAGTAGGAATATGTGTATAGGTTGTAAGACGAGAGGTTGAAAGAAGACTGGCAACTTCATCCTCGGTTGCAGGGATATATATCTGTCAGAATCTATAGTGAAGATAATATCTGCCGTGGTCCTGTACAATCAGTGAGGTGGATGTTATGATGCCTTGCATATGAAACCTTATCAATGACTGTATTAACAATTTTATACAAAACCCAGAAGCCCATTTCAAGTTTAAATGTATATCTATTGAATAAGCAATGAATATCAAGAGCAATAATAACGGTTCCTGATTATTTTTTATATGCGGATCCTATGTTCATATTTTTAAATGCTGTATTCATGCAAGGGCATTTTGGAGACATCTGTTTCCTTGGTGAAAGGATCAAAAGAACCTGGTGAATCTGCTGGATAGGTTTGGCCATACTAGCCTTATCAAGCCTGTCAAGGACCCCTTTTTCCTGTTCCTGAATCTTAGCCCATTAAAGGACAGACGGCTTGGCTCCAGCCACTCCATTGTATTGTAATCTTCTTTATCCCATTGTCGGCACATAATCTAAGTACATCTGTGATGTGCTATACAGGATGTGCTGAGTCTGCAGTGAGCAGACACCTCTATTGAACTGTTATATGTTTTGTCCTATTGTTTGCCGAGATGAGTTGATTACCCTCCCATGTGCTAGGCAGCTGGAGATGGCAGGATGTGTATTAGAAGGTAGCCGTATTGTTCTCAGGTGCCAGCCATCAAGATACTGCTAGACTCCATGTGGGGTCACCTCCTGCAATTGTATTCAACGCCCTCTTATTGTTACATTGTGTTCACCCCCTTGTATCTCTAACTGCTATAAATATTGTTGCCTTTCCAAAAATAAAACAGTTCACTTTTGAGACATATAGAAATTGTGTGTCTCTTATTTTGCTCTTGGTGGCTTCGATACTGAACCTATCTCTACCCTGCAAGTAACCGGTCCTGGTCACTACCACAGGAAGGTTACTGAGATTCCTGGAAGTGCTGATTCCTGATGGAGAGACTCTGAGTGATACAGAAGCCAGATATCCGGGCTCTGGTGCCGAGATTTCCAAGAACCCAAATGGTCCTTGTGGGTAGTTATCCTGTAGTCTATATAGTAGGTGGCCCTGGGCAGTAATAGTCCCCACCCCTGGGTTGTTGCAAAGCCCAACGGAAGAAAGCAGATTGCCACAGTTATACAATAGCCATAGGTTGTTTTAGAGGCCATGTAGTTTTACACAACTGTATGTTACACCCAGTGTAATGACTTGTCTTTTGTACCTTCTCCTATCTCTCAGTATGTGTCTCTGTGTGAGGTGAGCAGAAGGAAGAGGTGGATCTCCATATTGCAATTTCTAGGGCAGATCCTAAAATTTCATGTCCAAATCGACCAATAGAAAGCTCCTGGCCGAGCTGTGTGTACAAAATGTTGCAATACGGAGATACCAAGTTTTTCTGCCTACCCATCTCGCATGCTCTGAGTGATGGAAGGAGGAAGAGATGCCAACATGACTATCCACTAGAGGCAAGCTGAGGGGAATCACAGAATAATTCCTAGCTTTTATATTGACTTCATGGGGTTAAATTCAATGTTTATACATTTAAAGGGCTATAACTTGTTTTACAACTAAAACTTAAATTTCATATATAACTGGGAAATAGAGACTCTGTAAAATAATTGTATGTCAGATGCTGTAATCTGAACTCCCTTAATCTTTCTCACTATGCTTATTGCTCTGCGGCTGCTTGCAGGAATATTGTGATTTCTGCAGCACAGTACAGCTACAACCTTCAATCTTGTCTCTCATTGCAATGCACTGTATAATATCTGAAACATTGTCTTGGTAATTACTTTTCAACGTCTGGCATGTCAAATGATCTGTTGCACTAGAAACTGAATATGTTTCTACTAGAGAATAATTGGGTTAGCAAAGACCTGGAATTCCATTACAGTATTACTGGACAAGCAACGAACATGAGCTTGAAGGAGCGGAGGGGCAATGGCTGATAGATGTGACCATAAGGTCACCGAGAGTCAGACACAACTGAATGACTAACCACTACTGGACACAGCTTTATCCTGATATAAATGCAAAATATTAAGCCAATGAGGAATGGTTTAAATTTACATGAGCAAGTTTCAAATATGGTATAAATTAAAACTATAGGTAATAACAAGTACTTATTCAGTTCAATGATATTTAATGAATTGTATATTCCTATAGGCAATTTAAATTGAAATTTGCAGACTATATGACCAATCTGCAAACTAAAGTGTCATATACCATGCTAATAATTGCCAATAATTACTAATTACCACCTGGGGCTGTAAATATATTCTATTCAGTGTAAGCCAAGTGTAAAACAAAAAAACTTGATAAGACCCCAAGGGATAAGTTATCTGGTAAGACTGATTATTCCCTGGAGCATGAACATGCCTTGTGTATTGTTTTGCGTATGGCGTAAACTAAATAGACCCAGACCCCAGTGGTTAACCTGAAAGTATTGCCATTATCTTAGTGGGTAGATTAGAAAAAAATGCAATGTAAGTTTAATGTAAGATTTAAAAAAAATATAATAACATTAAATTGTTATGGTATACTTTAAAACAATTAGGTAATATTTGTAACTAAGCCTCAGCTGCTCCTCCCCATCAGTAGAGGGTTTTTTTGCAGTCAGGGCTACAATTATTTAAAATATTTATCTTTTTGTTTTTAAATGTTAATTTTTCCAGCTTACACAAATATCAAATAATTATCCCATTCACTTTGATTTCTTCAATGATAATAAATGCAGTGCAGATATGATTGATATCATGTGGGTAGTGTACATCAAAGGAGCAAGGCTGATGCTTCCTGCTGTTAAATTAATACTGACAACCAATTCTGTATAGTTACTTTTCAAATGATCTTTGAGAGTGGGTGTCTGCTGCTGAAAATGCAGGTGGGTGAAGGCTGTATGGAGGAGGGAAGGCTGGGAACCCACTGCTATGGTGGGATGGGAGCACTTTTAAATGTAAGACTAAGGGCGTCAAACACAGTGAGAGGTTACAACAAAAGTTTATGGATAATGATGATTGCGCTGTAGCTAAAGAGATTCTTCAACACCATAGAACATAATTATCAATGAGTAAACCCTATTTTTCATGATAATATAGTGAATCTGATTAAAACATACAAATCATTGATGATTTATATGCTGCCTAGCTAATAACATGGATATGCACTCTTTAGAAATATCTGGAATGAGTTCTTCATTTTTACTGTTCAACTTTCTTTTTTGGGCCTTTCTGCTACTTTTCGGGAAGTTGTGACCTTTTTTTTTAGCAAATTACATTTCCATTAGTCTTAACTGGTTATGTAAGTGAGCTGGATTATGAGTGCATCTGATAGAGGAGAATTTGTGGTGTATAAAAACATTTTATTGCATGAAAAAATACCAAAATAAGCATTTTAAAAACTTACCTTGCAGTTATCAAAATATCTTAATTTCTGTCGGTTGAAACTTAGGGTTAACACCCTCCAAACCCAGGCTAAACCAATCAGGAGGAAGTAAAGACTGAAACATTTGTATCACAATCTGACAGTTGCTTTTTTTTTTTTTTTCTCTCTGCCTGTCTCCTTATGGGCAATTTCATCTGTGGCCCCAGCAACCATCATTTCCTTTAGAGGTCACACACTGTACCATACAGGGTACACTTTATGTAAGCTTCCTAGATATACGTTTTTATCATTTAAATATGTAAGTACATTCAACTTTTCAATATAATACATATGTGTCTACTAATCCGTAGCCATTTATTAAAAAACATTTGAAATCCAGCTCACTTACATATCCCTTTAATGAAAACTGTCAATATTAGATACCACATTCCTATAGTGCACATAGAAACAGTATTAGAAGAGGTAGTTCACTTTAAGTTTAAAATAAATTCCTAATTAAAATGTCTAATTTTTTATTTAAAAAATTTGTGTTCCTACATATTTTTTGCCTAGAATAAAATGTAGCTTAGTCCTGAAACCTGTTGTCTTTTGTGATTAGTTAGTTTCCCTGAAAATGAGACCTATCCCGAAAAAAGTAAGCGCTAGCGCAATTTTTCATGATACACGCAATATAAGCCCTTCCCCCAAAATAAGCCCCAGTTCCAATCCTCAGACAGACATACGTTAAATGATAATATAAATTAAAACAAGATGAGTGCAAAAAGAGTTATTCCGTTTGGCCACAAATGGCGAGCAGAGTATGATAACCTCAGGCAACAGGATAGAATTCGGGGTTTGGAGAGTTATGACGATGTTCCAGAAGAAGATGACAGGATTGTGTTTGAATAAATGTAGATCTTTGTACATGAATAAATGTTGGGTAATAAAAATAAGACATCCCCTGAAAATAAGCCCTATTGCATTTTTTTTTTTGTTGAAATTAATATAAGACCTGGTCTTATTTTCGGGGAAACACAGTTTTCTCTCTGAAGCAGACAAATCCCTCTTTACTATTTACTATTACTATGGTTGCTATGGCTATACTTGTTTCTGGCCACGTGTAGCATGGATATGTTGGCCATATTTGTTACTGGCACATTGACTGTTATCTGTTGTTTGTGCCAAAATATTCTGTGGTGCTATACAGGTGCTAAGTACAAAATAAAATACACTAATAACATGACAAAAGAAGGGAGGACCCTTTCCTTGCTCTTAAAATTTTAAGTACGTACATAGTACTCCCCCCCCCCCCCCCCCCCCTAACAGGAAGTGCAGAGAGTATACTTCAATCTGTAGATCTCATTGGCTAGCAAAGGGCAAGCTCCAAGGAGCAGTTTTTGTACTCTGAGACCTCTATTTGAAGAAGAAAACATAATGTGAGGCATCATCAAATACCCTCTTTCTGATGCAAATCAGATATACATTCTTTCCATGTCCATTCAACACAACTACATTTATATACTTATCTTTTTTATTGTGGCTATAATTTTATCAATTATATTTACACTAATAGTGAGTTTTAAAGTCTGCATAGCTTTTGTTATTGTTGTCTGTGGTTCTTTAAATAATGGCTTTCTGGTATTTCTTTTGATAGCGATTTTTAGCCGTTTGAGCATCTATTTTGTGAGGGAAGAAATGTTAAGCTACTAAGATCTTCGCACAGATTGTAGAAATGTCACAAGCTTTTTATATCAAAAAGACACCCAAGATATTAGATAATCTGTAACTGGTTCTGAGAAGAGAGTCTGTGGGACAGAGATGACACTTAAAGTGATCTGTAACTCCAAAACCTATTTATTGTATTACATATATTTTGTATTGATTGTATACTAAAACCAAAAAATCCACCATTTGTGACGTACTATTCACAACAAAAGCTGCTATGTATAGTTTAACAAGTAAAATGTGTGTGTGGCTTTTATTTCCATAATATATTTATTTATACTTATTTTACTTTTTGAGCCAGCAGATGACCTCCCCTGCACAACTTGATTATTTATTTTTACTTGTTTTACACAACTGTTTTGATTCATTTTTGAAACCACTCTTTGTAACTCCTTTCCAAATAACTTTTTATTGAGGTTTCAGATAAGAATATACATTATTATTATCATTGTTTATTTATAACGCTCCGACATATTCCGTAGCGCTGATACATAAATGCACAGCAGTGTGTGAACACTACTTGTGGTTTCAGCAAGCTCAGTCCTTTAATGTCCACATAGCTTTATACTGAAGATAGGGTGCAAATAGTAATTACTGACAATATTCTCCAATTAGCAAGAAATATCCGCCTTAGTGGGTGAATCAGAAAGTTTAAATGACAGGTAAAAATTACAACCGTCAATGTACGTCAAGTATAGGAAATAAAAAAAAAAATAACATTCAACTGGTTAAAGGTATATAGAAGATTAATGGAATATGAATGCATCTGATAGAGGAGAATCAGTAGTGTATGAAAACATTGTATGTGTGAAACCCCCCCACAAATAAACATTAAAAAACTAACCCTGACATATGCAAATTTTGTCAGTTTGTCAGTTTAGATGCAAGCTCTGCAGAATTATATTGCTGCATGCATTAATATTGCTTTTGATGATGTCTTTTACACCTCTGAGCTTAAGATGACCCACAAAATACCAGACATGGTTGCCATGCTGATGCTGGAAAGAATAAGGCACCAGACATGCTTATACTCACTGACTCCAGTGTCCTGCACCTGTCTCCCTGGAAATTATCTGCTCCCTGCATGACACCAGTGAAGAATACACTACATTGCCTAATGTCCATTTTATATAAACAATTCACAGTGTATTTTGGGTGGCTACCATGCAGCACATATAATTCCAAGTATATTGGGTGAATGGGTCATCTGAAGTCTGTAAAGACTTATTCATAGCTAACAAATACTTGCTGGTGCCACCTGGTGGTTCAGGTACAATCCATACTATAACCTCCGTTTCTGAATATGATGCACATAGTATTGTCAACAACCCACAATATGGGATATCTTCAAATCCCAGGCTTGTGTGTGGCCCTCCAGGAACAAACTTGCCAACCCCTGCAATAAGCCAAAATAGTTCCCCAATGTCCAATATCCCACCCCCTCTGCATGCAATGTGGCCCTAAAGTCTCAAGGTGACTTTGCATAACCCCACCCCCTCTGGATCTCTAGTGAAGGGGCTTGTGTAATTCAATGAATTTGTGATGTATACCATGTAGGGTCACCCAAGATGGGCAGGTCATAGCCGAGAGGTCTGACAAATCATGGCCACTGGGGAAGGAGCTGGCAACCCACTTCACTTTCTTTGCCATGAAAAAACATATGGAAAAGTGCAACCAGAAACACAGAAAGATGCGACTGGTATGCTGCTGTTGATATGGTCACCGAGAGTCGGACACGACCAAAGGAATGAACAACAGCAGTATAACCCGATGATTATTTCCTTAACACTCTGTTACAGCAAAAGCATTTTACAGAGAGAGAACCTTTAAAGCCGTTATCTCATGGGATACCTATTCACACAAACTGGAAACCTGTTGGGAAACACAGATGAGGCAAATGTGTGTTCTCAAATTTTCTAGAACATCTCCCAAAGAAACACTGTGATCCTATAATGAAAATATAGGGTCACCGTATAAATATAAATTTGAAGAATCACACTTGGAAATAGACAAAATGGTTTTAGAGTTTAAAATAATACAGCCTTAATTTTTTTACCTTTTTTTTTTTTTTATATGGAATCTATCATTTTGTTTAATAATGATCAACTTCCTGATGGACACTTTTAACTACCCAGTCTGAATGTGCTAGCTAATAAGAATAGTGGCAATTTCAACTGTTTACAAAGACCTCAAGAAAAAAGAAAAAAAAATGCTTTTGTGCAGTAGCTACCTTTTACTTTTAGTAATGTGCAAGAGAGGGTAGTTTAATTTTCAGTATATAATTAAAATAATTTGTAAAATCTATTACATTGCATTTAGGAAGTGTGTAAAATTGCTCAGCCGTCCCTGTCAGTGTTGGTAATGAGGCCGCTGTGCGCTGGGAAGGTAGCAGTCAAGGGCATGTCTGGAGCTGTCTGGGTTGAGGTAGTCCGATCGTTGAACTCTGTCATAGCTAGAAGGGAATGCAATGCTCTCCTAGGCGTGAAAGAGTTAACCCTTTTATTCCTAGAGGGTTGTGCAATATATTGTACTGCAGGTCCCGCTGGTAATGAAAGACCACTGATGGATACACTTGTAAGGCACATAAAAATGATTAGTAACATTGTCCTATGCTTTTGAAATGAATGAAAGGAGACACGAATCCACAGATGTGCTATAATACATTTAACGTGTAAGTTATTAAACATTACACAAGTTTTGCTTGGAAAATGAGTGCTGCAATGCATAAAATGATTTGGCTGTATAAGGTAAAGTCATCAGAGGGAATAACTGATCTTTCCATAACTCAGCCGGTGCAGTGCAATGATGCACTCTAGTCAGACTTGGTCCAGAGGAGGTCCAGACTTTATTGCAATAGCAGTCTGAATTACAATAGAGTGGATCAAGGTTTAAAAATAGTACTTAAACATTACTTTAGTAATGCATTTTTTTTTTTTTTTTGCCTACTGTCTCAAGCATATTTTCCTGGGGGTCCGCCTGTAACTCAAAAGCAACATTTCAAAGATTGCGCTCCCAATCTCCCCACCCTTTTTTACAGTTTCCTCTCCACATATGTCTTGCTGTTGAGAAGGAATCATTACTTCTCCCCTCTCTGGCTCATTGTCTTGCAGTTCTTTTGGACCCTTCCCTCTTTCATTCCTTTTATACAATCAGTAACGAAATTATGTAATTTTCACAATTTTTTTTCTTCAAAATATGTCACTCAGGATGCAACTACATTTCGAATCCATTCTCTCATCATATCTCACCTCAACTACTGCAACTCGCTCTTCGCTGGCCTCCCCATCACCTGTCTGTCTCCACTCCAATAATGATTGCATCTGTTAGAACACGGGTAGGCAATTTCAGTCCTGGAGGGCCACACACAATTCTGTATTTGAAGATATCCTCTCTGTGCACAGGTGAGTGATTCAGGATGGTTGAAGAAGTGATTGACTCACTTGTGCGCAGTAGGGATATCATCCGTTCTAGGCATGTGTGTGACCCTCCAGGACTGGGCTTGCCCACCCCTGTGCTAAACTCCTCTACCAAAGTCAAAGCTCAGTGTCTGCAGCTCCTCTGTCAGTCAATCCACTGGCTTCCCATAGCCTCCAGAATAAAATATAAAATCATGATCCTAACATATAAAGCACTTACCAAAAGTTGCACTTCTTATGCACTTGTCTCCCCCCAACTGCCCTCTTCACTCGAATAATCTTCTCTACTCCTTTTAACTCTTGTTACATATCCCTTTTTATTCTGTGCCAAACTTGGGTGCAGCAAATTAAACTGTATGGCTTAAAGGGGAAAACAGCTTGTGCCATCTTTATGCACACCCCTATAAGTCTTTATTTTATATATATTTCAGGCTTGTAGGTTGTGATTGTTTTGGTTTATGGCTACATGGTGCTGCTAGTCCATCTCTGCAGATGTGGAAAGTCACATTATGATAGCCCATATGGAGGGAGCTGCTATGCTACACATGCAGGGCCTGTGTGTAGATGTGTAATGGTGCAGTCAGTGCTATTAGTTACGTATAAGCTCAGTGGCTTCCCTAATAAATGGGGAGTGACTGTAGTGAAAATAGGGAAATGACTGTCCATGTGCGCAGCCTTGTGGCTTGGATACATGCGCGAGCCTTTGTTATGGGAACAATGTGATCTTTATTTATGAAGGAAGTGAGCATGCTGTGCGGAGGGTAATGAGCAGAGTTGCAATATCTGTTTAAAATGCTACTGGGGTGCAAAATATGTTAGTGACATCATCCCACTGCTGGGACCCTGCTAAGTGTTAACTGAATTTTGAAACTGTTAATGCGATGGGGCGAGTCAAGATGCATTTCCTCTTGGCACATACCCACATTAGGACAAAGGAGAGCCTAAGCAAATAAAAAAATATACATTTGTAATACTGCCAAGTCTCTATGAAGGGGAGGCCACGCTCGGCAAAAAGTGCATTTAGACACGCATGGAACAAAAAGCATTTAAAAGAGCTTGGTTTAAACATTACAAGTTATTTTTTAGCATGAAAAAGTAAACTTATAATATTATAAATCTCACTGAAAATGAACAGGAAATACAGGGAGCATGCTTTAGTCTGTAGATCTCATTGATTGACCGAGGGCTAGTCCCATGAACAGTTTGAATAAGATTGTGTGCTCTGAGACCTCCATTTAAAAAATAAACACATTGTGACACCTTTTCACATACCCTTTTTCTGATGCAGCAAAGAAACAAATCCTTCCCATTCCCCTTTGTAACTGGTTGAGCATGGGTAAATGAATAGCAATCACACACATTCTGTTGTGTATTTCAAAACAGCCTGCTGAAACACTACAATTACTATTGTTGTTTTGTTTTATTGCAAATAATTAAGTTGTTGTTGTTGTTGTTATCCTTTTATTTGTAACGTGTAAACATATTCCATGGTGCTATACATGGGTTAAGTTCAAGGCAAAAACAAGAGCAGAGGTCTGGAGCGTGGGAGGGAGGATCAGTGAGGTCTGGAGCGTGGGAGGGAGGATCGGAGAGGTCTGGAGCGTGGGAGGGAGGATCGGAGAGGTCTGGAGCGTGGGAGGGAGGATCGGTCTGGGTCGTGGGAGGGAGGATCGGTCTGGGTCGTGGGAGGGAGGATCGGTTCGGTCTGGGTCGTGGGAGGGAGGAGCGGTTCGGTCTGGGTCGTGGGAGGGAGGAGCGGTGAGGTCTGGGACGTGGGAGGGAGGAGCGGTGAGGTCTGGGTCGTGGGAGGGAGGAGCGGTGAGGTCTGGGTCGTGGGAGGGAGGAGCGGTGAGGTCTGGAGCGTGGGAGGGGGGAGCGGAGAAGGTCTGGAGCGTGGGAGGGGGGAGCGGAGAAGGTCTGGAGCGTGGGAGGGGGGAGCGGAGAAGGTCTGGAGCGTGGGAGGAGGGAGCGGAGAAGGTCTGGAGCGTGGGAGGAGGGAGCGGAGAAGGTCTGGAGCGTGGGAGGAGGGAGCGGAGAAGTTCTGGAGCGTGGGAGGAGGGAGCGGAGAAGGTCTGGAGCGTGGTAGGAGGGAGCGGAGAAGGTCTGGAGCGTGGTAGGAGGGAGCGGAGAAGGTCTGGAGCGTGGTAGGAGGGAGCGGAGAAGGTCTGGAGCGTGGTAGGAGGGAGCGGAGAAGGTCTGGAGCGTGGTAGGAGGGAGCGGAGAAGGTCTGGAGCGTGGTAGGAGGAACGAGCGGAGAAGGTCTGGAGCGTGGTAGGAGGAACGAGCGGAGAAGGTCTGGAGCGTGGTAGGAGGAACGAGCGGAGAAGGTCTGGAGCGTGGTAGGAGGAACGAGCGGAGAAGGTCTGGAGCGTGGTAGGAGGAACGAGCGGAGAAGGTCTGGAGCGTGGTAGGAGGAACGAGCGGAGAAGGTCTGGAGCGTGGTAGGAGGAACGAGCGGAGAAGGTCTGGAGCGTGGTAGGAGGAACGAGCGGAGAAGGTCTGGAGCGTGGTAGGAGGAACGAGCGGAGAAGGTCTGGAGCGTGGTAGGAGGAACGAGCGGAGAAGGTCTGGAGCGTGGTAGGAGGAACGAGCGGAGAAGGTCTGGAGCGTGGTAGGAGGAACGAGCGGAGAAGGTCTGGAGCGTGGGAGGAGGAACGAGCGGAGAAGGTCTGGAGCGTGGGAGGAGGAACGAGCGGAGAAGGTCTGGAGCGTGGGAGGAGGAACGAGCGGAGAAGGTCTGGAGCGTGGGAGGAGGAACGAGCGGAGAAGGTCTGGAGCGTGGGAGGAGGAACGAGCGGAGAAGGTCTGGAGCGTGGGAGGAGGAACGAGCGGAGAAGGTCTGGAGCGTGGGAGGAGGAACGAGCGGAGAAGGTCTGGAGCGTGGGAGGAGGAACGAGCGGAGAAGGTCTGGAGCGTGGGAGGAGGAACGAGCGGAGAAGGTCTGGAGCGTGGGAGGAGGAACGAGCGGAGAAGGTCTGGAGCGTGGGAGGAGGAACGAGCGGAGAAGGTCTGGAGCGTGGGAGGAGGAACGAGCGGAGAAGGTCTGGAGCGTGGGAGGAGGAACGAGCGGAGAAGGTCTGGAGCGTGGGAGGAGGAACGAGCGGAGAAGGTCTGGAGCGCGGGAGGAGGAACGAGCGGAGAAGGTCTGGAGCGCGGGAGGAGGAACGAGCGGAGAAGGTCTGGAGCGCGGGAGGAGGAACGAGCGGAGAAGATCTGGAGCGCGGGGGGGGGGGAGCAAAGGAGGTCTGGAGAGTGGGGGGGGGAGCAAAGGAGGTCTGGAGAGTGGGGGGGGGGGGAGCAAAGGAGGTCTGGAGAGTGGGGGGGGGGAGCAAAGGAGGTCTGGAGAGTGGGGGGGGAGCAAAGGAGGTCTGGAGAGTGGGGGGGGGGGCAAAGGAGGTCTGGAGAGTGGGGGTGGTAGCGGGAGGCCGCAGGGAGAGGATTGAGGGGTCCAGAGTTTTTGTTAAATAATTGGTTAAGATTGACACCACACCCTTCAACATCACAGGCCCCCAAGCAGACGCAATCCGAGCTTCCCCCCCTCTTAGTCTCAGAGCTCCCGCCCCTCTTAGTCTCAGAGCTCCCGCCCCTCTTAGTCTCAGAGCTCCCCCCCCCCTTAGTCTCAGAGCTTCCCCCCCCTCTTAGTCTCAGAGCTTCCCCCCCCTCTTAGTCTCAGAGCTTCCCCCCCCCCTCTTAGTCTCAGAGCTTCCCCCCCCTCTTAGTCTCAGAGCTTCCCCCCCCCTCTTAGTCTCAGAGCTTCCCCCCCCCTCTTAGTCTCAGAGCTTCCCCCCCCTCTTAGTCTCAGAGCTTCCCCCCCCTCTTAGTCTCAGAGCTTCCCCCCCCTCTTAGTCTCAGAGCTTCCCCCCCCCTCTTAGTCTCAGAGCTTCCCCCCCCCCTCTTAGTCTCAGAGCTTCCCCCCCCCCTCTTAGTCTCAGAGCTTCCCCCCCCCCCTTAGTCTCAGAGCTTCCCCCCCCCTCTTAGTCTCAGAGCTTCCCCCCCCCCTCTTAGTCTCAGAGCTTCCCCCCCCCCCTCTTAGTCTCAGAGCTTCCCCCCCCCTCTTAGTCTCAGAGCTCCCCCCCCCTCTTAGTCTCAGAGCTTCCCCCCCCCTCTTAGTCTCAGAGCTTCCCCCCCCCCTCTTAGTCTCAGAGCTTCCCCCCCTCTTAGTCTCAGAGCTTCCCCCCCTCTTAGTCTCAGAGCTTCCCCCCCCCTCTTAGTCTCAGAGCTTCCCCCCCCCCTCTTAGTCTCAGAGCTTCCCCCCCCCTCTTAGTCTCAGAGCTTCCCCCCCCTCTTAGTCTCAGAGCTTCCCCCCCCTCTTAGTCTCAGAGCTTTCCCCCCCTCTTAGTCTCAGAGCTTTCCCCCCCTCTTAGTCTCAGAGCTTTCCCCCCCCTCTTAGTCTCAGAGCTTTCCCCCCCTCTTAGTCTCAGAGCTTCCCCCCCTCTTAGTCTCAGAGCTTCCCCCCCCCTCTTAGTCTCAGAGCTTTCACCCCCCCTCTTAGTCTCAGAGCTTTCCCCCCCCTCTTAGTCTCAGAGCTTTCCCCCCCCTCTTAGTCTCAGAGCTTTCCCCCCCTCTTAGTCTCAGAGCTTTCCCCCCCCCTCTTAGTCTCAGAGCTTCCCCCCCCCTCTTAGTCTCAGAGCTCCCCCCCCCCCTCTTAGTTTTCAAACATGTATTTTTTTCAATGTATTGTGATCCTTTTAAATAGTATCTGTAAACACTAAATGAATGAACTGAAGTTTAGAAACAATCTTTTTTTTTTATTATTATACTGAACAGCTTCTTGCTCCTTCCCAGTCTGGATTATAAAAGCTATAAACAGGAATTATTTTTAAAGTAATAATGAAAACAAAGTGATATTATAATTTTGAGTAATAAAAAGTACAACCCATTTATTTTGGTATACCTGCAAAGGCCATGTCTTGCTGTTTTAACTAATCTTCAGATTACCTTTCTCATGCAAAAAAAATGAACTTGTAATATTTTAAGTATCTTGTGTTAAATATGTAATGGAAATTAAAATGTGCTTCTTTCATTTCTTTGTTCATGTATCCCAGTGCTTTGTCACTGTAGGAAGCTGCTATACCTAAGATGATGATATTGCTTTATTTATCTGTAGTGATTTTATAAACAGTTTAAACTATGATAAATGTGAACATTTCAGTTGTTTGCATTATTGTCTCTTAGAACAACTTTTTTTTTATGTTTATTTTGTGGGGGTGGTTCCTTATTGGTTTTTGCTGTGGTTTTGATAATGTCACTATATAAAAGGAACAGTCATATTTGCACAGGTTGTCTAGATTTTCTTTTAATCTCGATTATGGAATATATACAGAGCTGACGGCTGTGGGTGTATTCTAGATTCCGGAATGTTCTTTTCATGTATCAAAGTCCTAGAGGTCTTTAATTTGTTAAAGTAGGGATCTCTCAAACATGGATGATTCCTTGTTTTTAATATTAAAATAAAATGCATGTTTGCATATTTAAACATTATTTTATTAAAAATTGCCTAAAAGCTCTGTTTTTACTTACTGAAACTTTCCAAACCGTGCCAGCAAAGGTCCGTCCCCTGTAGCTCATGCATACAGTATAGTACTATATGTACCAGCCAATAGACTGTCTCAACAGCGGTTTAGAAAACATGTTGATGAGAAACAGACTTTCATTGGCTAGTACATATAGTATTAAGTTGCCTGGTGGTCCAGTGGGTTAGGATTTGGTGATTTCACCCCTGCAATCTGGGTTAGATTCCCGTCAGGGAACTAAAAGGTCACACGACCCTTAAGCCAAGCAGGGTTGGGCCTGGTCAGTACTAGGAATACCAGGAGCTGTATGCTGTGACCCACTGGAGAAGAAACTTGCAACCCACTCCAGTATCTCTGCAGGTGGATCAGCATGGTGTGTTGCGGTCCATGAGGTCATGGAGAGTCAGACACAACTGAATGATGCAAACACACCGTATCTAGTACTATAGACACATTGTATGCATGCACTGACCTGTTTGAAAGGTTGCAGGGAGATAAAACAGAACTTTTAAGCACTTGTTATTAAAATTATATTGAAATATGCAAATAGTTAAGTTCCCTGTTTCAATAGTAAAATATAGTAACTATCCTGTCCGTTTTTCGCAACTTTCTTTTGTCATTTTTGTTGAATATCATTTATTTTTCATGCTTTAACTTTTTTACAAGAAGATTTACTGAACATAGAAGAGCGCTGGGAAATAAACGTCTGCTTAAACCCCACTGACTGCCATACCTTGTTGGTGCAAGGGTTAGAGCCGAGTACGACTGACCTGTTTATGTATGGCAATTTAGATAACTCACAGTAGTTATCCATTCCCAGTTTTGGTGTAGTTCTGCCAACCTCTCAGATAATATAATTTCAAATGTTACATAAAAGAACCAGAGTATGGCTTAGACAGAATGGAAAGCTGGTTATACAATAGAAACCATCAAATCTATCAAATGACTTCATTAAGTAAAAAAACAAAACAGAAATACACAAAAAAGATTTCATGATTCGCACTTTGAATACTTAGGGGTAATATGAAAAAGTACTACTTTATAGAAATAAAAGTAGATAAGTGGAACAGCCTCTACAATGTAAGTGGTAGCATGCCTGAGATAAGCGCAAGGCTATACCTAGGCTTAATTAATACAAACTTTTAGATAGATCGAATGAGCAGACTGCAGTGATTTATAATATACTCTATTTATATTCCATTTTAGAACTAGAGTTGGTAATGGAAAATGTTATAGTTAAGTATACCCCTTAGTTGTCTATTTGTTTTAATTAATTTGTTTACTATGGACAGCAATGCTTTTATTTAGGCTGTTATGTTTCAGTTTGGAAAGTTGTCACTGTTGGGAACTGTGAAAGTGAAACATGGCAGCCTACATCACAGCCAGCAGTGGTCTGGCCCATCTGGGTGAATTGTTGCTGGCAACATTTTTTATTTTACCAAGTAAATATGACTAACTCATCTTCATAGCTGCCATATCCTAAAACATTATATGATTGCATCCTGGTGGATAACCCTTGGAACATTCTTTGATTTCCTGTTATTGACATTTTTAACATCTTGGAAGTAACATCAGTGATTTTTTTTTTATTTGATTTTGAATACATGAAATTATCACACATGAATACTCTTTATTGTTAACTAGAAGAATATTTCCTTAAATACCTGTAACCAAACATTTTTAGCCTCAAATTGCTGTTTTCACTAAAATGCATGATCTCTTTGTAGGATGCGCCCTTACACTTCTGTGCGTTCCCTAGGTTTTATTGCTTGAAGCTCAGCCTGTTTCCCAGTTACGTGGAGATGGAATTTGTGTGTGATTACATTTTCCTGTGCATTACCTCATCTTTCCTACTATAAACATGTTTACCACTTGCCGTAGAAAACCTGCATGAACCGGCATCTCTTGTTTTTCTTCCTCCTATCTAAACATATTGTAGTGCTTGATATTGCTGGCTGGGCACAGTCGATTTGGGAGAATATGTTGTTTATCTCAAGATGCATGTCCTTTCTCTGCATCCATGAGTGTCCCCACGTTTTGGCTGTGTGTATACGGTTTAACTCCAGGGTACTCTGGGTCCTAATAGGGGCATCTCTGCGGTTCATTTTGTTCCGGACCTCAGTATCACCATTTTCTATAAATCCATCATAAAGTTTACATGGTCTTAAGTTAGTTGTTCGTTATATGTGAGTATCATTCCCTATTATATCTTCCTTTCAGTGACATTTTATATAAAAATATTTAAAAAAATTAATGGATTTTGTAAAAATTGACTAACCGCAGTAAGAATATGACGGAAGTGAGGAAATAAGCAGACCTGTCCCAGGGGCATATGTGTGTCTAGACCAGTGGTAGTCAACCTGGTCCCTACTGCCCACTAGTGGGCATTTCAAGCTTTCATGGTGGGCTGTGGTGTAATTTACTATTTAAAGTATATATACACATGCACTTCTACATCTATGTGTGATAATCTTGTCATAGGGATATAGCAAGGAGGAAGAAGGAATAAAAGCTGAAACTTTCAGAATGAACAAATTCGTATGGGGCTAGGTCATCATAAAACCTAGATATATTTCTACTACACACTGATAATTTGTGCTAGCAAGGAGGAAAAGCATAGTTTTGTCACATCGTTCCATATTAAGGCCAGCATTATGGTTAAAGCTTCTCTGGCGTCTTTTACATTTTTTTTTTTTTTTTGGGACTAGCATTTTTACTTTGATAAGTAAATATGATTGATACTTGTATATAATTTGACGCTGCAGTATCTTGCACATGATCTGACTGTATCCTGATGGATAAATCTAGTGGCCATCTTTGATTTCCTGTCAGAGGTATCATCCAGCTGTTATTATATCTGTTCATTTTATAGAATTGCAAATTTTTCTTATTTTTGCACAGCTGCTTGTCATTGCAGAAACATCACTTTTCACTGATCCCAGCTATTGTGCTGGTGTTTATTTTGTATGAGGCAGTGAATGCGGGTTGTTACACCATGTATGTTTTTCTGAACAATCTCAGCAACTTCAATACCAAATCAAACATGATTGTTTCGAATGGTCGCAAAATTTTAAATATGTATTGCCTGCACTGTTTGTACCTAGAGCTATGTTAAAGAGATGGTAAAGTAGTAAAGGAAATCATGGCTCTTTAAAAGTATGTTACGTTTATAATGAAAAAAAGCTCTTAGCCCAGTTATGTAATTTTGTAATTTTTACCCCCCCGCTCTCCTTGGATGGTAGAGGGCGCCATGTTGGCCTTTCTCACTCCATTCACCTTCAGAGCATGTCGCTGTGAAATGTGTTGGCAGCAAGCTGTGAATATCTGTGTTTCACCTTCTAATGCCCACATTGACTTCCAGTTGTGTGTGACTGTCTACTGTTGCCATGATGTACCGCTTTGGAAGATGCAACATGGAGAATAACAGCCTTCCACCTGCCCATCTTCAATGGTGACATGTCTCTGAGTTATGAAAGAAGGGGCCAACATGTTAAAATGTATTTATATTGCCCAGAAGGAGACACCTTGCATTAGGCAATACATCCATAGATGTCCAGAAATGTTACATTTTCCCATTTTAAATTAGTTGGAAAGTAGTACATCATCTTCACAGAAGCAATGAATTGGACCATAAATGTAGTACGAAATCTGAAGGTTCTAGTTAAGTCCCAGATTCTTTTGGCAAAGGTTGTACTCTAGGTACAGAGTATAAGGGCTAGGTCTTTAAAACAAACTTCTCTTTACATTATTATTATACTTTATTTTTAAGTCCCCAACATATTCTGTAGCCCTATACAGGGATTAAGTACAAGTCAACAACATCTTAACATATTGCAAGGATGGAGGGCTCTGTATTTAGCTTAAAATCAAACATAAATAGTGCTTTCCCTAAAGCGCCTATTGAGATTGAAAATGCACAGATTTACAATCTAAAGATGTATAGGTACTGCATGTGTCAGCTAGCAATGTTTAACAAAAACAGTATAATATAAATGAATAACCCATCAAAGTAAATCCTATAGCCCCTTAACCCTTAAACTCTGTGCGTTAAAACCCCCTCTCCTAACACAGAAGACGGTTCAAAGTAATTACAGAGAAACTTTGCAGTCGTCTTGTGGTGTACCCTGCTCTCCACACCTACATTGCACCTGCACTCCTATATCGTATTTAGAAAGGTGACCTGACCACTTACCTATGTACTGGATCTTTTACTGACCCCCTACAGGCACCTACAGTGCCTTGCAAAAGTATTCACCCCCTTAACTTTTTACCTATTTTGTTACATTACAGCCTTAAGTTCAATGTTTTGTTAATCTGAATTTCATGTGATTGATCAGAACACAATAGTCTAAGTTGGTGAAGTGAAATCAGAAAAATATAAACATAAAACTATTTTTTAGAAATAGAAAACGGAAAATTGTCATGTGCGTATGTATTCACCCCCTTTGTTATGAAGCCCAAAAAAAGCTCTGGTGCAACCAATTATTTTTAAAAGTCATGTAATTGGTGAAATGATGTCCACCTGTGTGCAATCTAAGTGTCACATGATCTGTCTTTACATATACACATTGTCATGATTTAATTGTTTAAGGACTCATATTGCCAGTAATTTATGAATATGGCCAAGGGAGCATGACATTGTTGTATTGGGATTATGTGTTATTGTGTAGTTATATGTTGCCTGTACATGGTTATTATATATCCTAGTTATAATCACATATATAGTTGTGAGCATGCGGGCCGTTGCTAACGCTTGCGGACTCGCGAAGCGAGGGTCGCAGTTGCTGGCAAGGAGCGCCAAAGGAGCTCCATGCCAGCAACTGAGGCCCTCGCAAAAAAGTACGAGACACGTTACGACCAATTACGACCTCACAAAAAACGTCCGCAACCCGCGGACATGAAAAAATGAAAAACACAATAAATACACACAACACATACATAAAAAAGCTTACCTACAGCAAGAGGGAGCATCCAGGACCTCAAAAAAATTAAGTTACACCTTAATTTAACTTAAAATAAAAGTTTAAAAAACACAAAAAAATTCTCTAAGCAAGAGAAAAAATGGCCGCCAAACAAAACGAAAACGAGGCTACAGCACTCTAAACACGCAAAACGCCACAAGAAACTCGCAAAACGCCACAAAACAGCTACGGATATTCCGCCAAAGCCGCATACCACACATTAGCCGCCATTTTAGAACAATAACTTATACAATGCGGAAGTACACAGCTACGCTAACGGATTTGGCTCGTGCACGCACACTATTACACTGCACACATTCATCACGCTTACACAGCAGCTCCACAGCACAAGAGATTGCCAGCTCTTCAACCGAATGCTTCCTGCATATATTACTTCAAAATAGGTAAAGTATATTAATTTATTAATGTATTATTTATTTGATTATTATACACCAAACAGCATTATCTCACTTACAATTTCATTGCCGTCATTTTTTGACGGGCAAAACTCTAGTCACATATATAGTTGTGAGCGTACGGGCCGTTGCTGACGCTTGCGGGCTCGCGTAGCGAGGGCACTGGGCGAGGGCCTCAGTTGCTGGCATGGAGCAGCAACTGCGACCCTCGCAAACTTCACGTTGCAACGCAAACAACACGACACACCAATTACGACACTCGCTAAATTTTACGAGCAACGCAAACAACATACGACACACGTTAACACACATTACGGCCTCGCAACACTCGGACGCAACTCGCAAACATTCAAAAATTCAAAACACAATACATACACACAGCACATACATAAAAAGCTTACCCACAGCAAGAGGGAGCATCCAGGACCTCAAAAAACCAACTTACACCTTCATTTCACTCAAAATAAAAGATTTTAGACACTAAAAAATTTGCTAAGCGAGAGAAAAAATGGCCGCCGAACAAAACGAAAACGAGGCTACACACGCAAACACCATACGAGACACGTTACCAGACATTACGACCTCGCAAACATCGGACGCAACACGCCGACATACAAACATTTAAAACACAATAAATACACACAACACACACATAAAAAACTTACCTACAGCAAGAGGAACCATCCAGCACCTCAAAAAACCAAGTTACACCTTCATTTAAATAAAAATAAAACACTTTAGACACTAATAAAATCGCTAAGCGAGAGAAAAAATGGCCGACGAAACAAACGAAAACGAGGCTACAGCACTCTCAACATGTAAAACAACACACTCGCAAAACACCACACGAAACTCAAAAAACACCACGAAGCACCTACGGATAATCCGTGAAGACGCATACCACAGATAACCCGCCATTTAACGCCAATGCGGAAGTACACCACTACGCTAACGGTTTCGTCTCGCGCACGCACAGTATTACACTGCACACATTCAGCACGCTTACACAGCAGCTCCACACCACTAATGCTGCAGCAACCTCAAAACGCATTGCCAGCTCTTAAACACAATGCTTCAAAATAGGTAAAGTATATTCATTTATTACTGTTTTATATATTTATTATTACACACCAAACAGCATTACATATTCATTTATTAATGTATTACATCTTTCATTATTATACACCAAACAGCATTAGCTACCTTACAATTTCATTGCCGTCATTTTTTGACGGGCTATTCGCTAGTATATTATAAGAGGGAAAATTTTATATAGAACATACCGTATATACTTGAGTATAAGCCGACCCGAGTATAAGCGAGGCACCTATTTTACCACAAAATACTGGGTAAAATGAGTGACTCGAGTATAAGCCGATGGTGGGAAATGTGTCTTCTCCCCTCTCCCTTCCCTGTGTCTCTTCTCCCCTCTCCCTTCCCTGTGTCTCTTCTCCCCTCTCCCTTCCCTGTGTCTCTTCCCCCCCTCTCCCTTCCCTGTGTCTCTTCCCCCCCTCCCTTATCACCCTCCTCAACCCCCCTCCTCATTCTCAACCTCCCTCCTTATCCTCAACCTCCCTCCTTATCCTCAACCTCCCTCCTTATCCTCAACCTCCCTCCTTATCCTCAACCTCCCTCCTTATCCTCAACCCCCCTCCTTATCCTCAACCCCCCTCCTTATCCTCAACCCCCCTCCTTATCCTCAACCCCCCTCCTTATCCTCAACCCCCCTCCTTATCCTCAACCCCCCTCCTTATCCTCAACCTCCCTCCTTATCCTCAACCTCCCTCCTTATCCTCAACCTCCCTCCTTATCCTCAACCTCCCTTCCTTATCCTCAACCTCCCTTCCTTATCCTCAACCTCCCTTCCTTATCCTCAACCTCCCTCCTTATCCTCAACCTCCCTCCTTATCCTCAACCTCCCTCCTTATCCTCAACCTCCCTCCTTATCCTCAACCTCCCTCCTTATCCTCAACCTCCCTCCTTATCCTCAACCTCCCTCCTTATCCTCAACCTCCCTCCTTATCCTCAACCTCCCTCCTTATCCTCAACCTCCCTCCTTATCCTCAATCCCCCCATCCTCATCCTCAATCCCCCCATCCTCATCCTCAATCCCCCATCCTCATCCTCAATCCCCCCATCCTCATCCTCAATCCCCCCATCCTCATCCTCAATCCCCCCATCCTCATCCCCCCCATCCTCATCCCCCCCATCCTCATCCCCCCCATCCTCATCCTCAATCCCCCCATCCTCATCCTCAATCCCCCCATCCTCATCCTCAATCCCCCCATCCTCATCCTCAATCCCCCCATCCTCATCCTCAACCCCCCCATCCTCATCCTCAACCCCCCCATCCTCATCCTCAATCCCCCCATCCTCATCCTCAATCCCCCCATCCTCATCCTCAATCCCCCCATCCTCATCCTCAATCCCCCCATCCTCATCCTCACCCCCCCCTATCCTCAACCCCCCTCCTCAACCTCCCTCCTCCTCATCAACCCCTCCTCACGCGGGGGGGGGGGGGGGGGGGTTAGATAGACACGAGGTCTAGTGAGACACGAGGGAGGGTGGGGTAGAGTATAAGCCTTAAAAAAAGGGCTGAAAAACTCGGCTTATACTCGAGTATATACGGTATATGGAATTGGTAAAAATGCTCTGCCTAGAAGTTTGCTGCAAATCATTGCACACTCACACATACAGACCTTGGGTCAAGACGGATGTATGTACTTCAAGTAGTCCTAAGCAAACACTTGAGTTTAACATAAATGTTTTTTTCACTAGCCAGCTACAGATATCTGGTGAATTTGATCTCAAGAGCTTTGATAGCCCAAGGTTGCAAGCCACATGGGCTGACATCACAGATACACAAAAGTACATAGGGGTGTGGTATTGGAGAGTATAAATATGTTGTTTTGATCATTCAATAAAGGTTGAGAGATAGTGTTCACATATCCACAGTGTGAGACTATTTCTGTGTTTTGTATCCTGACTTGGGGAGTGGTCTTGTCACAGGCCACTAGTAACCTCTATCCAGTATTATCTGCCTGTACCTTTTAGGGCCTTGCCCTCTTCAAAAGCCATCTTTTGTGCCACAGAGAACAGGAACTACACGATTTTGCTGGGGTAGGTTTGAACTAGGTTTCATATCAAGACCCCTTGTAGCTGCAGAGTTCCACAGCAGAGACTGGAGTATCTGTACATAGGACGACAATAAGCCGTATGCTCCATAGAGTTGGGCTTTATGGCAGAGTGGCCAGAAGAAATCCATTACTTTCAGCCAAAACAAAAATGGCCTGTTTTGAGTTTGCGAAAAGGCATGTGGGAGACTCGCAAAATGTGTGGAGGAAGGTGCTCTGGTCTGATGAGACAAAAATTTTACTTTTCTGCCATCAAAGAAAACTCTAGGTCTGGCGCAAACCCAACAAATCACATCACCCAAAGAACACCATCCCCACAGTGAAACATGGTGGTGACAGCATCATGCTGTGGGAATGTTTTTCAGCAGCCAGGACTGGGGAACTGGTCAGAGTTGAGGGAAAGATGGATGGTGCTAAATACAGGGATATCCTTGAGCAAAACCTGTACCACTCTGCGTGATTTGAGGCTAGGACGGAGGTTCACCTGTCAGCAGGACAATGACCCCAAACACACTGCTAAAGCAACACTTGAGTGGTTTAAGGGGAAACATGTAAATGTGCTGTAATGGCCTAGTCAAAGCCCAGACCTCAATCCAAGAGAAAATCTGAGGTCAGACTTAAAGATTGCTGTTTACAAGCGCAAATCATCCAACTTGAAGGAGCTGGAGCAGTTTTGCAAGGAGGAATGGGCAAAAATCCCAGTGGTAAGATGTGGCAAGCTCACAGAGACTTATCCAAAGTGACTTAGAGCTGTGATTGCCGCAAAAAGGTGGCTCTACAAAGTATTGACTTTAGGGGGGTGAATAGTTATGCACATTGACTTTTTCTGTTATTTTGTGCTATTTGTTGTCTGCTTCACAATAATAAAACAAAACATCTTCAAAGTTGTGGGCATGTTCTGTAAATTAAATGATGCAAATTCTCAAACAATCCATGTTAATTCCAGGTTGTGAGGCAACAAAACATGAAAAATGCCAAGGGGGGTGAATTCTTTTGCAGGGCACTGTACTTTGTATAGAGAACATGAAAATGCCTGTAACATTTCATTTTTTCACATGTAACTCTCACAAGCAAGACCCTCAACTTTGTGTTTATGTAGTCTTTTGTATGTATGTACTGTATACCATTGTTTATATATGCAGAATATGAGACATTCCCAACTTCATTCAGCTGGTCTATGGGACAACTTGGATTATGAAAAATGTGTAAATTAAAGTAACAAGTAAACAAGAATGCATAAACATTTTGCTATTGCAAAAGTTTGCATTCCCTGGCATAAATTGTGAAATTTTGGCATTTATTTTGAAAATGTAACCGATCAAGCAAAACAATGTCTTTTAATTGAAGGATAGCTATCCTATGAAGCCATTTATTATCACATAGTTGTTTGACTCCTTTTTAAATCATAATAACAGAAATCACCCAAATGGCCCTGATCAAAAGTTTATATACCCTTTGAATGTTTGGCCTTGTTACAGACACACAAGGTGACACACACAGGTTAAAATGTCAATTAAAGGTTAATTTCCAACACCTGTGGCTTTTTAAATTGCAATTAGTGTCTGTGTATAAATAGTCAATGAGTTTGTTAGCTCTCACATGGATGCACTGCACAGGCTAGATACTGAGTCATGGGGAGCAGAAACGAACCGTTAAATACAAAAATAGTTTGGAACCATTGTTATAGAGAATGCTAAATATAATTTAAAAAAAAACTTGAAAGATTAGCTTTTCTTTGTGGTTCAACTGATATAATTCTGCTTGAGCCCACAAGGGGGCACTTGCTTACCTGTAATGAAGCAGTCTTATTTGTTCCTATCTGTATACTGTGAAGTTTATTTTATTTCTTTCAAATCACTAATTATAAACTAATTAATGCTGCAGAGTTCCTAATATTACAGAAAGCACTACAAATGTTTCATTATTATAATTATTTTTTATTATGTGCAGTGTTTATACATCACAAACCTTCAAATACGGTAAAGGGTTTAATAAAATTCAGGGAGGAAGTATGTTTAGGAAAAAGATAATTGCAAGAAAAATTTGATTCAAGGTTAGAAAATACAAGATTCATGGGTATTACGTGAGTGGAAGTAGTAGTGCTGTATTAAAGGAATTGGGGCATGCATGGTGGGGGGGGGGGGTTATATAGAATAGGCAGACTAAAAGGGCCTTTGGTTTTCATCTGCCATCATTTTTACGTTTCTATATTTTGTTTTGCTTTTTCGTGAATAATTGTTACTGGTGTTGTCTACTCCTTGCAGTTTTTCCTGATCTTTTCTATATGAGCGGGTCTTGACATTGCTAAACTTGAATGAAAAGGAGTCTTCAGGACATTTTGCAAACTGACATTGTCAATAGTTGAAAAAGGTGAAATAATGTTATATGATTCATCAGCATGCCAACTTGTGTAGGCACCATACTTTTAGATATTAAGATTCAAGTTTCTTTTGTCAGCAAAATTACTTTCTCAAGAGGGTATGTCTTTGCAAATGAATGACCTTCCACTGCATTATCTATAAACTTGCACCGATGCCGCATCCCCATTGGGTGGGTGGAGCATCCTGTGGAGCAAGGCCTCCTCCCATTTCAGGAAGTTGATTACCAGAAACCAAAATGGTAAATCCTGCAGCTGCATAATTGTGTGTAAAGGGTCATATATTACAGACTGTATTACTTTATTTTCTAAAAACATTTAGTCTATCTTTTAAGTACAGATCTTCAAAATAGTATATTTTTCAAATATGACCACAGTGCCCTCTAAAACATAGAGCATAAGGAACTCAAGGTATAAATATTGTGACCATCCAAGTGCAATTGAAGAGGCTAAATATACAGCCTGGATAAGGATACAGTGAACATCAAGGATGACAGGTTTATGGTGATAAGTGGCATACTTATATACTGGAGTTTCGCACTGATGAAATATGTCTCTAAAACTAATGTAAAGGTATTATAAGGCAATTTAAATTCAATTTAAAAAATGGTTGAATCAATGTATTTTAACATTTCTGTGATCCTTTAAATATTTGCGGAAAAAAAACACACCTATTTCTTTCTAAAATATCTCTCTATACTTTGGACATCTAACTGTTTTCACTTTAGTTTATTTTTTTAGAAATAGAAAGTCTTATTATCAGGGATGTATGAGTGTTATTTAATGTAAGTGAACAAAAGATGAAATGTTATTTTGGCAAGGTGGGCTGCTGCCTCCAGTATGGATTCATCTCTTTATCATGTATTAAGTCACCAGTGTCAGGAGCTTGCCGAGGTGTTGACATCAGTGTACTTTTTTGTGTGTCTCCATTGTTCTCAAAATATAAAAGCCGTCATTGTACAGTAAGAAGTGATCCGTGAGTCATCTGGGATTTGACTATAATGTAAATGAATTCTACCCACAGAGATAATGAAATGTTAATGTGAAATGAGACAAGGAGACTTGAACAGAACTCTGACAGTCATTTGCATGTATATTTACACATGTAAATTCAATCTTTGTTTTAGAAAAATGATGCCAGTGCCTTTATTACAATATGTACCAAATATATTTCTCTTGATGACGTACTTGTCATGGAGGATATTGAGCTGAATTTAGAGAGCTGAACAATCATGGGTTCAAGGATCCATTAACCTGGGCACTAGTTGTGTGTGGCAAATGTGTCTGAAGCTTAGAAGCCAGCCATGTTAGTAGACAGCCAAAGTTCATAGAAGTCAGGTTTTGAATTATATATTGAAATACATGTATAATGACTAAAACGTTAGGAACCAATATTAAAATGTTATGAGCTGTAGCTCCCTGATTATTGGAATTTGTCTAGCTCTGGCCCGGGATGTATTTATATCAGCAAAGCAATGTAAATAGGCCTTTTGGTTATTATTTGCTGTAAAATATAAAATTGTGTATAAGCTAGTGCCTAGGGTAGCAAGTTTTAAAGGGGCACCAGGAACTTGGCTAGGGCTGCACCTTGTAAATCTAGCTTTGCAGTGTTCAGCCCCTATTTTGACCACCATTGTGTTGGTGTGTCTTGTAGTAGACTACAAGAGAAAATAAGCAAACCAAGTAGTACACACAGTAAGACTGTCAGCTCAAACGCTAGTATCTAAAGAGACAATTTAAATACCTTATGACTGTTTCTTCAATAGTTTTAACAGCCCTCAGCCTTAAAAAGATTATTTTGAAATTAATATTAATTGGGCATGTATTTTCACTTTATAATATACTGTTGGGTGTGACGTACACATATTTCCTTAAAATAGGATATTTAATTCTTAAATAGTGTAAAGAAACTAGTGACAAACACACATGCACAAGCCAAAACGCTATCAAAAAAGTAAAGAAAGAAAAAATATTTCTCTTATGGTTCCATGCTAAAGTGATTATTCGGCATGATTAATGCTTTTGGTTATTGTAGTATTGTATAAGGGTTATGGGTTCTGCAGGATTTATCTTCGTGTCATGGATATCGAAACCCAAAATTATTTATTTTGGGAAATTGAGAGAGTTGTCTTATTGAAATTATTTGAGTATATACAGCTATGCAAAAAGAAAACACGATTGTATGGTTTTACAAATTATGAAACAAAGTCCGGGCGAAGGGATTATGAGATCCCATTAAAGGTATGACATTTTACTCCACTTTTTGTTTTCTGTTTTTTCCCCGTAGCTAACATGGTACCATTTTATTACCTATTTTACAAATCGGAACATAGACTTTCATTTAGACCAGCGATTCCCAACCGCTTTATGTGACGCACTGCCGGCCAGTCTGAGTCACCTCGCCAAAATTACTTTATTAAAATAAGACACTTAGGACTGTTTAATCTTAACATCACATATACATTTGCAAATCTTTTAGTTAATTCCCACTTCATCTCACAAAAAACACACACAATATTTACATTGTCATGATTTATTAAACACAAAATCAGGCAACATTAGTTTTCTGTGGGAAAAACTTATTTCCACACTGTGATTCAGTAACATGTGGAACTCCCTTTGATAAAACTCTTACAGGAATTGCTGCAGGTCTCTCACCATCATATGGATACATTCTGTCCCACTTCTCCTTACAAAAATGCTTCAGCATGATTAATGGCCTTCTTTATTTACAGCTGGCTCGGTTGGGTGCTTGACTCTGCATTTCCCAATCTAGATTTATTTTTCAACCATTCAGTTGTAGATGTACTGGTGAGTTTTCTATCAATGTGTTTGGCGCACGATTCACTTTTGACTAAGCTTTAGCTGTTGGATATGTGTTTTTTTACTATTTGCCGAATGTAATCGGAAGAAATCATTATGAACCCAATGATTGTAAGGTGACCAGTTCCCATGCTTGCAAAGAAGCGCAAATCACAATATTTCCCCATACTGTAAAGCATACTAGTGGATGGGTGACATGTTTAGTTTCCACAACAGAAACCAAACAATGTCATTTTCCAGTGGATCATGTTCTAGAAGTCTCGTGATTCATTCAGATACTGCATCAATGTTTTTGGAATCTCCCCTTCCACAAAATTCATATTTGTTCAGTCTTTTACTAGTGGTAGCATCATGAACTCTAAAGTTTACATATTGACAGAGACCCTCCAATTCTGCAGTGTAACTTTAGGGTTCTGTGGGATCTATAGATGCATCATGTGATCTCATCGTGTGAATTTGCTGTAAGATAAATTGACTCACTTTAGGATAAATTGACAAGCAGGTGGTACCTTCTCCATTTGTAAATTTTCTTTCTCACTGAGGAATGATGGACTTCATATTCTATATAGATGGGTTTATAACACTTACCAGTATGACGAGCAGCAACTATTCTTTCTCAGAGACCATTATGGATCTCTCTTTCACCTAGGTATATGTGTTACCAAAAACTTTTAAGTGCTCCAGACAAACTGACAGATTTTCTGATTTTATGTGCAGATGTTATGCAGCACCTGATTCTAATGACCTTCTTAGCAGATACTGAAGCAATAATGGTATGTTTACCTTATAAATTTACCTTCCCTGGATTTTGCAAATTGCACCTACTTTCAAACAGCCACCATCTTAGATCATAACAATTCCCTTTCCTGGATTTTGCAAATTGCAACTGCTCTCTCTAAGACTTCCTCTCTGCCCCACACCCACCTGCCCGTGCATTCTCTTAATTTTATAGAAACTCATATGACTTGCACCTGCTCCGTCAACACCACCTGCTAAAAAAACAAAAAAAAAACAAACAATATTGTCATAAGTCTCTTAGCTACTCGCCTACCACAGCCATTCTTATAAACCTTATCACACTCTTTTCCCTGCTCCTGAATCTATATTACTACTACTATCATATCTTAGGATAACAATTCTTCCCCCGACAATCTTCTAACCTATTTTCCTAATCTAACACACTGTCACAATGCTCTCTCATTCATTCCTCTTTCTTATAACCTACTGCCTCTCTCTCAGACTTTCCTTTTTAACCTCCCCATATCACGTCCCCAACAATATTACCATCTCACCTTCCTTGCTCTCCTCTTCTCTGCTCCCATGAGCTCCTCTCCCTCCTCCAGTCACAATATCATCTCCCTAACAGCACTGTAAGTCTCAATCCCATCTTCTCTCCCTTTGACTCCTCCTTCTCCTGGCTGCGGGAGATATATCCCCTAACCCAGGCCCCTCACTCATCTCCACTTGTTGTCATCCACGCTCTGGTTCAAGGCCAGCAAACACCCGTAACACCCAGAATCTGATATCCATCACATGTCACAAACCTTCAACTCTACCTATCTCCTGCACCCTCTGGAACGCACAATCTATCTGCAATAAACTTAAATTCACTCATGACCTATTCACTACCAACTTTCTTAATCTACTGTCTCTCACTGAAACCTGACACTGCCGCCTCTTACAGCACTCTCTAGACCTGGGAACAAACAAGGTGGTGGTGTGGGTGTTTTTGCTTTCCACTCGCTGTACATTTCACCTCATACCCCCTGTTCCATCCCTCCAATTCTCATCCTTTGAACTTCATACAATCCGCCTCTTCTTACCTATCTCTCTACGTGAAGCTGTGATCTATCGCCCCCCAGGCACTCCCTCTCAATTTCTTGATCAGTTTTCTGCCTGGCTCCCTTATTTTCTCTCCTCCAATGTTCCTTCACTGGTACTTGGAGATTTTAACATTGCTGTTGACACTCCCACCTCCCCAGCAGCAGCCAAACTGCTTGCACTCACCTCTTCCCTTGGCCTCTCACAACTAACAGATTCTTCTAATCATTGTGCTGGTCATTCTCTTTACATTCTCTTCACCAATCTCAGCACAACCTCCTACCCAGTCATCCGTCCACTCCCTCTATCTATCACTTCCTTACCTTCAACCTCACAACATCTTCCTTTCACGACCCCTCTCCAACCCCTGCCACCATCACGAACAGAAAACTGCTAGCACTTGACCCTGCTCAGCTCTCCACTATTATCCAACCCCTTCTCAGTAACATCATCAACCTCAACTGCCCTAACACTGCCACCTCACTCTACAACTCTACGCTCTCTTCCACCCTTGACACTCTGGCCCCCATAACCACACGCAGATGCTCTCTCTCTCATCCACAACCATGGCACACTACACATACACAATACATCCAGAGGTGCTCCCGCACTGCTGAACAATTATGGAGGAAATCATGCACTTCTGCAGATTTCCTCCACTACAAATTTATGTTGTACTCCTATTCCTCCGCCCTCAACCTTGCCAAACAGCAGTACTTTACATCACTAATATCAACTCTGTCCTCTAACCCCAAGTGTCTGTTTGCCACTTTCAATACTCTCCTCCGCCCACCACCTCCTCCCATCACTTTCTCTCTCACAGCTAAAGACTTCGCCAACCATTTAATTCATAAAATTCAAAACCTCCGCAATGAACTCTCATCTCATGGTGGCTCACACATTCCACCCTCTAAACCAACCAACACCACCCAGTCTTCTCCCTTCTCCAATCCCACAGCCCCTTTGAACTGCTTTGATCCGGCTACAGTGGACGAAGTCTACAAACTGCTATCATCCACTTGCCTCACTACCTGTCTTCAGGATCCTATTCCATCTCCGCTCATCTCTCCCCTCTCTACCACACTAATCCCAGCTCTTAAACATATTTTCAACCTCTCAAACATTAAAAGAGAAAAAAAGAGAACCCTTTTGTTAGTGCACACCTATGAATCTCAATCGTGTAAGAGACCCAGTAGATTAAAACTTAGCTTTTAATAATTTATTTAAAAATGGATGCTACAAAAGCTAAAAATTCAGACGCAGCATTGTGGTAACAGGAGGTGGAAAGGGGTATAGGGATATGATTAGACTGAACCTATAAAAATGGGCGTTGATACGCCTTAAATATTGTCTTTAAGGTGCTATGTTAAGTCTCAAAAAGTGCTATAATAAAGTGCTAGTTGTGCATGCAAAACATTCTATGTTTTGCCCTGTTAAACTAATTATACAAATATCTATTGTTCAGTTGAATACTTTTGTATTACTAAGGTGCTATATTGTCCCTGAAGCATCAAGTTACTCCCAACAGGAGTTAAATAATAGGAAATCAAGAGGAATTCTATTTGGGTTATACTGTAAAATAATACAAGGCAGCTGTATACTCCTGCAATATAGCACAATATAGCACCTTTCATTCCTCACTAGCTAAATCTTGTCTTCTCCATCTAAAAAAAACATCTCCAGAATTCATCACTATCTCACACAAGACACAACTAAAATCCTAATACACTCTCATCATCTCTCGACTAGACTACTGCAACTCTCTTCTTGTTGGCCTACCCACCACCCGACTATCTCCACTTCAGTCCATTATAAATGCCTCTGCTAGACTCCTTCCGTACACAACGTTCAGTGTCTGCATCACCTCTCTGTCAATCACTCCACTGGCTTCCCTTAGCCTCAATAATAAAATTTTAAATCATGACCCTAAACTTACAAAGCCCTCAACAATAATGATCCCCCTTACATCTCTGCTCTCATCTCCAAATACTTCCCCACCCGCCCTCTTCATTCTATTAATGACCTTCTTCTTTTTAAAACTCCTGTCACCTCCTCTCACTCCTGCCTCCAAGACTTTTCTCGTGCTGCCCCTATTCTCTGGAACCCCTTGCCTTGCTCCACCAGATTATCCTCTTGTCTCAAAACATTTAAATCCTCACTAATAACGCATCTCTTTAAAGAAGTGTATCACCTTCCACCCCAACACACTTATCACCTCTTTCTCCCTCTTTTACCACTCACTATACCTTAGATTGTAAGTCTGTGAGTATCTATCCGAAGTACTTTGGGAATGCACCATGGACATTGGATTCCTGGCGCTAAGACCGGGCCCTCCTTGCTTTGCTATGTGTTAATTTGTATTTATCTTTGTCTGAACTTAACTTATGTACAGCGCTACGGAATATGTTGGCACGTTTAAATGAATAATAATCATAATAGTAATCTTCATTTTCATGCAAAAATACTGAATGTTAGCTTCTTTTTGTTTATAATTAATTACAGAGTAAAATTTGTATTTTTTATAACTTACTCTGCATCTTTTATATGGTCAATTTTCAGGCAAAATACATGGATATGTTATGATGGAATGCCTCTTTGAGAATAAAGTAACTTGTAATTATGTCTGCAAAACGTCACTCTGTAGAAAACCCTAATGTAGCCTTAGGCCATGTATCCACAATATGACCTTCCAATTCTGTTTGTGACCCACTGGCCCAAACTGCTCAATGTACTGCATTTGTATGAATCTGGGTCCCTGGGTGCCACCCCAAACTCCTGGTGCAAATCACGGTTTGCTTTATAAAAATAAAGCTCACTGAAAGACTGCAAACCTATTGAATCACTTTAGAAGAAGAGATGCTTGGACTTTGGTAAGTTACTTGAAAGTTTGATATCTATCTCATGACATTCACATTATAATGAGTAATAATAATTTATTTTGTTGGTTGTACTATGTTTACAAGTATATTATTTTTAGTTGATTAGTGTTATTTCTGAAAAGATTTACTCCTACATCCCATGATCTCAGTGGCCAACACTGTGCAGCATAATGGTAGTACTGATATTGGAGGCAATGTGTCTCTAGATATTGGGAAGATCATTTTTAAAAACACCAATCTATGTATTTGTTCCCAGCAAAAACATATTTTAATATCACTGGAATGGGAGTGTTTATTACAGACAACAATATGGAACCAGCACTGGTTATGTGGCTAGCACCATCAGGGAAACCTGAGGACTCCTTCTACTGTATAGCATATATACTTACTTATATTTACTTAGTAGAATCTGACCGCTTGGCTCTTATTTATAGAGTCAATATTTTCTGTAACATTCCCTACAAGAGTACATTGGGTACAATAAGCAAATTACAAAGGTAAAATATGGTATGCAGAAATACCAACTACAATACAGTAAGGCAACAGATAATTTGGCGCAACTGAGTTGAGCTCTTAGTTATGAAGGATTTAAAATGCAACTTCCTGTTTTTGTTCATGAGTGGTGCCATTGAATTTATTTATTTTATATCTGTGGCCAGGCACAGCTCCAGTGTGGGGGAGCACTGTTCCAGCTCTATTCATTAACTTCCTCTCTCTATGCATGAAGTCAGCAAGTTACTAGACTGTCAGAAGTGAATTGTACAAGGTGTCCTGGGGACTGGATACGGCCCACAAGCACTTCCCTTAGGGGAGTCCTTTGGTATAAGAGAGCCCCTCGTCCTTTCCCTTTTTTTAAATTTGGCAGCAGTGGTAGCCATCCACTAGATGGCGGTGCCTAATTTTCTGAGTGCTGATACCATAGAGTTTGTTTAAGGGTTAGGGTAACCTTCTAAGATTACAACTTGACTCAAATATTGGCAGCGCTGCAAAATATCGACAGCGCCATCTAGCGGCCACTTGCCGCAACTGCTACTGTCACTGGTGGAGAATTTGAAATGGGATTGATCCAGCCCCTCTTCAGCAAAACCTAGCGCATTATATATACTCGTTTGTATATCCAGATACAGTAGGTATTGTGGCAGAGTGGTCTAAACACAGGAGTAAAGCTCCAGTCTCTTTGGAGGTGTGGACAACAATGGACTTGGCCGTGCTCTCGCTCCAGTGCTTAACACTATACATCCATTAGAACAAAACAAAAAACAGGAACTTTATTGTAAGTTGATTAAAAAAATATATATATAATATACTCCAATAAGGTGCTAAATGCATGCTTTTATAACCTTATTGGAGTATATTACATAATCAATTTACAATAAAGTTCCTGTTTTTATTTTTGTTGTTCTTTTTCAGTGGGCTGAAAACTCACTGCTGCCAGGTGTGAATATAGTCATAAAATGACTACTTCTGATTATCTATTCCTCTATTACCAATTAACTCCTTACCCACAATACCATTTTACTTTGGGTAAAATCAAAGGTTTAAAGCCAGATGGGGCCTTTTTTAAAGGGCCATTTACCTCCCTGTAAGTGCTCATCATGGTATGAAAGAGCACAAGATTATATGGTAAAATTATCTGTTTTAATTTAACAGCTAAAAAAATCTAAAGTTTTAAGTGTCTACTGGCTGTTGCATACGTAATAACATAGCCGAGTGCATGTGCGTGCTATGGTGATTCTCTATGTGGAAGGCTGTGATTGATAGCAGCTTTTCCCTGGACTCCATTTACACTGAACAGACCAGTTAACCCATACTTATGTTTTAGGCGAGTCCAGCATTTCATGCCTGCACAGATAATTTTTAAAGGTTTTTAGTTTTTTCTTTTGATCAATACACAAGCTGCAGCACCAGAGTTGAGCTCTAACCCCCCTGAGCTAGTCTGCATTTCTCAAATTCTAGAGAGACAAGGGAGCAGAAACCTGGATTTTCTGCCTTCAAAATAAACAATGTCTGTTCTCTTCATCCTGGAAATATAAGCAGTCTTACCATGGACTTGAATGGGGGGTAAACATCCCTGCAACCTGTTTGGCTGCAGTAATGCAAAAGCACAAGGGCAGTCTGTTATACATGTAAACAAAGTTTTATTTTATTTGATTTCTCTGTGAAAAATGCACATATTTTAAATAAATCTTAAAAGTAAATTAACATGCTTTTAGTAGATCTTTACAGTGATGTGGTCCAAATTGTACTGGATTTAGTGGCCCTTTAAGGAGTTAAATAGGTTACCGGATACTGGTTTAAAATTTCTCCTTTTTAAATGAAATGATAAAAACTTAACTGCTAATATATCACAACAGACTGTACATAAAACCGATTTCTAATGGTATACAACATTTCCTAGTATTTTTGTTCCTGATTATATTCTGAGTTTGGTTGTGACCACTTTGTCTTCATAAGAGAAGATATCTGAAGGATTTCCTGTGATGTGCATGATGTCAGTCATGTGCAGTATTTCTCTAGTCTTCAGACTCAAAGAGCCCGCAGGAGCCGGCTTTTGATTTAAGCCCAGGAGTGCCGTTTCAGTGCTTAATTAGTCATTTCATCATCTGATAAGGCTGTGTCGGGTATTCCCGGGTGAGGAAATTTTCCTCTGATGCTGCTTATTCAGAAGTGGAGGAGATTTGCAGTACTATACAGAATGTGTTACATGGAGTAAATGCTGATGATAGATTTAGGGCAGAGGGAGAACATTAATTCCAGAGGAAAAAAATCCATCTTTTTGTTGTTAAGTTTGGGAAATCTGAGCAAAAAATTGCTCTGTGAAATGAAACGGCATTGTATAATTAAACAACTACTGTAGTTTGGGGGGGGGGGGGGGATTCCAGAATAAAAGCATTTTTAGAGAAAATCTAAATTTAGCAAATCATGTTTGTGTCATGGGTGCTTCCATCTTGAATTGCTAGTCTGCCTGTAACCTGAGGGGGAGAGTTATGCTACAGGGATTTGAAACAGAGAAAATGATTTCCCCTGGTGCTTAAAACCAATTAAAGGTTGTATCTGATAGAGGAGAATTAGTAGTGTATAAAAACTTTTTTTTTTGCATGAAAATATCCCAAAATAAACATTAGCTTACCTTGAAGTTAACAACATTTCCTGTGTCCTGCATAAGCATAAGATTACAATTCAGAATCTGGCTAATACATTGTATCATTCTTCACCTCCGTGGCTTCTGGTGTGCTCAGTACAAGAACTACAACAGTTACTTCCTGTGCTCTGTACCAGAAAGGTCAAAATATGTACCCTGCTGTATTTCCTGTGTGTACCCAGCTTAAGTAAGCGTACTGTGGGTGTGAACAGTTGGATTTGACTTTTGTGCAAATAGCTTTTTAAGTAAACTGAAATTTTCTGTATAACTGTCAGATACATTCATAATACAGCTCCCTTACATATCCCTTTAACAACTTTTATAAAGATACCAGGAAAATAGGAGAATGATATATTAAAATGTAACTTTTATTAGTTCAAATAAAACTTTGCTACTAAAGTTATATTTAAACTAATAAAAGTTACATTTTAATATCATTTCCCTTTTTTCCTGGTATTTTGTAAACGTGTGCTACAGGGGCTTGCACTCTTGTATTGTTCTACTGCCATTGGTTATTTACTATGGCAGTCTTTAAACAGAACTGAACAGAGATCATATCTGAACCTGTGGTTCTTCTTTTTTTTATCCCAGGTGTCTATTGTATTAGACAACTACCTCTATTATATTAGAGGCACATAGATTTGAAGCGGCATAAGACATATACAAATTGCTGGATCATATAAGTTGCTGTGGTCTGATGAGAATTACACTGTGGAATATTGAATATAAGTTAAATGAAGTTTTGAAAACTTCCATAAATATAATTGTGTGTTACAGACAACCTTAGGGTAGTAAAAGCGTTTAATTTTTGTCTAACTAGTCTGAAACGGAGTAGAATTGGTTCATTGCAAGCCGCATCTTAAACTAGGGGTATGGATAAGAGTGGGGAGACAAGAGTGCTCAAACATTGCAAAGACATGCATCTGCTGCCGAGTAAAAGTATGATGCCGCAGACTAACCGGCTTTAGGCACAAAGGATTAAAGCTTGGCGCCAAAAGATAATTTTCACTGACCTCCACTGCCATTGAGCTCTCTGCCAGGCATGTTGTGAAGTTTCACAGATACATTAGTAACTAATATAACGTTCATAAATAATAAAAACATGCCACTCTGGAAGCACATATACAGTCATTTAAATGTGAAATAATCTTCATATTGGATGTCCAATTTAACAGCCTGGCTAATAGCTGCCAAGGTTGTGGTAAATAAATTCCATAGACATAAACACTGGGGAATCTCACATAATGGTCCATGCAATCTGTTATTACAAGAAATATTGTGGTCTTGCCCGCGGATTATGGCCTTTAGTTATTAATCGTCCGGTTTACTCTTCACACATAATGATTTTGTTGCATCTCTCAGAGAGACGCTGCATGTCCACAGCATGTTTATTGCTTATGCTGTTTATTAAGTTCAATTGAAAATTAATGTTTTTTTGGATTTTATATTAAACTAGAGAATTGCCCGTCAAAAAATTACTGCAATGAAATTGTAAGGTAGCTAATGCTGTTTGGTGTATAATAATGAAATATATAATACATTAATAAATGAATATACTTTACCTATTTTGAAGCATTGTGTTGAAGAGCTGGCAATCTGTTTTGATGTTGCTGCAGCATTAGTGGTGTGGAGCTGCTGTGTAAGCAGGATGAATGTGTACAGTGTAATACTGTGCGTGCGCGAGGCCAAACCGTTAGCGTAGTTGTGTACTTCCGCAGTGTCGTAAAATGGCGGGTAATGTGTGGTATGTGTCTTGGCGAAATATCCGTAGGTCTCTTGTGGTGTTTTGCGAGTTTCTTGTGGTGTTTTGCATGTTGAGAGTGCTGTAGCCTCGTTTTCGTTTTGTTTGGCGGACATTTTTTCTCTCGCTTCAAGAATTTTTTAGTGTCTAAACTCTTTTATTTTGAGTTAAATGAAGGTGTAAGTTGCTTGGTAATGTGTCTTGTATGTTGTTTGCATTGCGACTTGAAGTTTGCGAGGGTCGCAGTTGCTGTGTCGTGTTTTTTGCGTTGCAATGGAAAGTTTGCGAGGTTCGAAGTTGCTGTGTCGTGTTGTTTGCGTTGTAATGTAAAGTTTGTGAGGGTCGCCGTTGCTGGCAAGGAGCGCCTTCGGCTACGCGAGGGCCGACGCGAGGCAAGCGTTAGCAACAACTCGTACACTCACAACTATATATGTGACTAGCAACTTGCCCGTCAAAAAAATTACGGCAATAAAATTGTAAAGTTGGGAATGCTGTTTGGCACACAGTGTAAGGTTTTTGGTCGTCTGAGCACCTTCTGCGCTCATTGCAAACCTCTCCCCTGGTGTACTTTTCCTCCTCATCGCGTGGCTCCTCATTGCGAACCTCTCCACTTGTGTAATTTTGGTGGTGTGAGCACCTTTGGCACTCATTGCAAGGGCGCCTTGATTTCCTTTGGTGCTCATTGCAAGCCTCTCCCCTTGTGTACGTTTTGCTCCTCTGAGCACTCTCGAAGCTCATGGTGAGCCCCGTGCTGAACGCCTTTGGCGCTCATTGCGATCCAATCCTTTACTCTGTCCTTTACTCTGAACACCCTGTGCGCTGATTGTGAGCCCTGCGTCGAACGCCTATGGCGCTCATTGCGTGTGCTTATTGTGAGGCTCTCCGCTTGTGTAGTTTTGGTTGTCTGAGCACCTTTGTCAGTCATTGCAAGGGGCGCGCTGATAGGCTTTGGCGCTCATTGCGAGCCTCTCCCCTTGTGTACTTTTGGTCCTCTGAGCACCCTCGGCAATCATTGTGAGCCCCACTGTGAACGCCTTTGTGGCTCATTGTGATCCTCTCCCCTGGTCTTTTTTTTTTCTTTCTCTATATCTATACTTTTTTTAATGCTAATTAATGAAATAATAAATTAATATACTTTACCTATTTGTAATTAATATATCCAGCAATCAATATGCTGAAGAGCTAACCATCTGTTTTGATTTTCCTGCAGCATGCAATGTACATTTGCACCTGAGGTGTAAGTGTCAGCAATGTGTGAAGTATGCAGTGTAAATAGGCTGCGTGCGCAAACAGTTTGTTTAGCTGTGTAATTGGGCATTTTGTAATGGTAATGTTATTAGTTCATTTTGGTGGTGTTCTTGTTGTTTTTGTATGTGCGCGGTTCGTCCGTTAACTTCATATATTTTTTTACCTCGGCCGCGGGTAGTATTTATTTTTTTGGTAAGTGCCACTTTCCTTTTTGCAAGTGTTACAGGCCATGATTTTTCCATGCTTTTTTTTTTTTCAAACTGCTATGGGTCTAGCATTGTGAATTGTGTAATTGAGATTTCTGTTGATGTGAAGTGGTCAATTAATGGTAATTGTCACTATAAACAAAATATCATGTGTTCTAAATATCAAACGATTTTTATTTTTACACATAATACTATACTGCAGTGAATTTGTTTTAAAGAATTTACAGTAAATCAGATTTAGTTTAGATTCACAATCTAGTTTGCGTTTCTGTAGGAGCAGGTTTGGTATTATTATTATTATTATTATTATTATTATTGTTTATTTATAATGCGCCGACATATTCCATAGCGCTGTACATAAATTAGGTTCAGACAATGATAAATACAGATTAACATTTACCAAAGGAAGGAGGGCCCTGTCTTTGCACCAGGAATCCAATGTCCTTGGTGAATTCCCAAAGTACTTAGTATAGAAACTTGCAGACTTACAATCTAAAGGTATAGTGAGTGGTAACAGAGGGGAGAGAGAGGTGATAAGCGTGTTAGGGTGGAAGGTGATACGCTTCTTTAAACAGATGCATTACTAGTGAGGTTTTAAATGTTTTGAGGCAAGAGGATAATCTGGTGGAGCGAGGCAAGGAGTTCCAGAGACATGGGGCAGCACGGGAAAAGTCCTGGAGGCGGGAGTGAGAGGAGGTGACAGGAGTTGTAGAAAGAAGAAGGTAATTAGCAGAACGAAGAGGGCGCTTGGTGGAGTATTTGAAGATGAGAGCAGAGATGTATGGGGGAGCATTATTGTTGAGGGCTTTGTAAGTTAGGGTCATGATTTTAAATGTTATTCTCGAGGCTAAGGGAAGCCAGTGGAGTGATTGACAGAGAGGTGATGCAGACACTGAACGTTGTGTACGGAAGAGGAGTCTAGCAGAGGCATTCATAATGGATTGAAGTGGAGACAGTCGGGTGGTACGTAGGCCAACAAGAAGGGAGTTGCAGTAGTCTAGTCGAGAGATGATGAGAGAGTGTATAAGGATTTTAGTTGTGTCTTGTGTAAGATAGTGACGAATCCTGGAGATGTTTTTTAGATGGAGACGAACAGATTTAGTTAGTGATGAAAAGACAGATTGGGATCCAGTAGAAAATCAAAGACAAAGGGCTTGGGAGGAGGGGGTGATTATGTCTTTGTTGACAGTGAGAGAGATGTGAGAAAATGACGCTGTGGGAGATAGAGGGAAGATTAGGAGTTCAGTTTTAGACATGTTGAGTTTGAGGTGGTGGGTGGACATCCAAGAGGATATACTAGAGAGGCAGTTTGAGATGTGTGTTAGAAGAGAGGGTGATAGAGAGGTAGATTTGGGTGTCATCTGCATAGAGATGATAATGAAGCCCAAAAGAGTTTTGAGGGTACCAAGTGAGGAAGTTTAGATGGAGAAGAGGGGGCCAAGGACAGATCCTTGGGGTACACCAAAAGACTGGGGGTGAGGAGAAGAGGTGTCAGAGAAGGAGATACTGAATGATCGATTTTGTAGGTATAATGAGAACCACGAGAGAGCAGTGTCTTGAATACCGAGGGAGGAGAGGATATGGAGTAGAAGTGGATGGTCGACAGTGTCAAAGGCAGCCGAGAGACCTTTTGACTTAGCGGTAAGCAGGTCATTGGTGACTTTATTGAGAGCTATCTCAGTGGAGTGTTGGGGCTGAAAGCCGGATTGGAAGGTGTCAAGAAGGGAGTTAGAGGAAATAAAGCTGGTAAGCGGGTTATAGACTAGCCGCTCCATCAGTTTGGAAGCCAGGGGAAGCAGAGAGATAGGGCGGTAGTTAGATGCAACGTAGTGTCAGATGAGGGTTTTTTGAGGGTGGGTATAACTGTGGCATGTTTTAGAGAAGACGGAAACATGCCAAACTGCCAGGTTATGGGCATGAGCGGAGGAAGTGATTAGGTGTCAAATTATAAGACATCCAATTATTTACCAAATCCTCCATATTCCTCATTTCTTCTCCCTTTCACTGAGGGATATAGCTAAGCAGGCCACTCTAGCTTTGGGATGTTGGGAAGTGATTAAACCAGATGAAATGAAACATTTTATATGTCTTCAAAAACTTATAATTTTCTCTAATGTGTTTGTTAATCTCTTCGAAAGCTGCTAATGTTGCTACTTGTTTCTTCACAAATGTGATGGTTTTTTTTGGAGTGCAATAGCCATTTTAAATGTGCTTTCCCAAACCTAGTTAAAAGAACTTATCTTTCACTTCAGGCCATGGAAAGTAATACTGCAGCTTCCTTACAACCTACTTATCCCTGTTCCTATTTGAAGTGAAAGCCCCAGCATATTCCTGCTGTTTTTAGTCACCTGGGATTTGCACAAATGTATGACGAGAAGATAATTTTTTTTTAAATGTGACTTTTTTTTATTGCACGAGCACGGTCAAGTCACATTATTTTGACTACCGCCTGCTTTTGATGTCAGCAGCACGTAGCCAATGAAATACGGCACAAGCTGGCTTGGTGGGTGTATAAGGTGACATGTAGGCATTCTGCAAACCTATCCAGCATCGTTGTCATGGGTTAAGGGTGTGATTTATCCAACTTTGATAAGGGGATGATCATGGGCTTTCGAGCCGAGGGTGGCAGTATTTCTGAAACCGTGCAGTTTGTGAACTGTCCGCGTGCTGCTGTGGTTAAGGTGTATCGTGACTGGACAAACGGCACCACTGTGTGGAAACGGAGTGGAAACTGCGAAGCACCAAGTGCCATTGATATCAGAGATGAACCTCCGCTGCAAAGGTGTGTGAGGACCAACCGACACGCTACAGTTGAGCATCTTGCCCTTCCAAATGGACCAGGGGGCTACCAGATGTGTGTCTAACATGACAGTATAGCGAACCCTGTTGCGTATGGGGCTCTAAAGCAAACGGCTGGTCACTGCATCCATGCTGACAAGAGTTCATCAGAAATGGATTAAATTTGCACAACAGTACCAAAATAGTACCTCTTCTGATTGGCAAAAGGATGAGTCATGTTTTCTGCTCCATCTACTGGATGGACATTGGTGTGAAACTTCCGAGAACAAACACTCTGCAACCATTGATGGAGGAACACAAACGGGTGGCGGCAGCGTTATGGTCTGGGGAGTGTTTTTTCTTGGCATTGTCGGAGTTCAATACCTCTTACCTCTGGCAGGCACTCTCAACTGACTGGGTTATCTATCCATCCCTGCAGTTGAAATACACCCATACATGTTGACAATATCTTCCCTGGAGCGGATGGGATCTTCCAGCAGGACAATGCAACGTGTCATATGGCCAGAATTGTCTGGGAGTGGTTGGACGAGCATGACGAAGACTTTCAAGTACTTCCCTGGCCTCCAAGTTCCCCTGACTTGAACCCCATCAAGCATTTATTTTGGGGGAAACCAGATACCACTGAATTAAGAAAAATAGTATTTGTTATTGTATTTTATATTTATATTACACAATATCTTTTAAGTTTGACATATGCTACGGAAAACAAACACACTGTTAGAATGCCTAAATTGTGCTGAATAAAACATATGGTTTCCCATATGTACATAGAAATATGCTCACAGTTGTCATAGTTGTATGACCACTGTGGCCATATATTTAAAATATACTATTTTGAAGAATTACATTCAAAAATATGTCAAATGTATTTAGAATAATACAAAACAATCTAGGATATATTACTATTTATTTGCAATGATGCTAGGGTGGCATCTGCCATTTCTGTTTCTGGTGAACAATTTCCTGAGGGGGGTGGTGGAAACTTTGATTTCACAGGAAATTTCTATGTACACAATGGGAATGCAACATCTGCAAATGCCAGAGCCATCGGTATGAATAATGCAAAACTTATTTGTATGCAAGGACACACCACCATGAGAAAATAAGCAGACAGAGTAAGCTGACAAAATATATGCCAGCGATAAAGAAGTTCTTATAAAAAAAGATACAAATACACAGGCTGTGTTTACTTTATTCCTTTCAAAAAGTATTTTGACTGCTATCAAGATTAATTAGGCAAAATACCATATAGAAAGAATGGTCACAGTTGCCCTTTGAACAGAAGGTTAGCAAAATGTTGAAAATTTGTTTGGCCTCTACGGTCTAAAAAGTACCCGACTGAGAAACCATTTATGATCTTTTATTTTATGGCAAACCAAAACTCGCTCTCATTTGTAGCACTGAATCAATATATAGTAGGGGTGGAACAAGAAGCCTCCATGTAGATTTTAAAGTCTGTTTAGGATAAATTCACTTCACACACAGCTTGGAAAATTTGGGGCTTGTGTTCTTTGTAATAAATGACTAGTTACTTGCCTGTCAAAACTGACGGTATAATATTGTATTAAAAATTGTGTATTCTATCTTTGTGCACCCTCTCTCTGTGTGCTGTCTCTGTCTCTCTGTCTCTCTGCGTCCTCTCTCTCTCTCTGTGCCCTCTCTCTCTCTCTTTGCAGAATTCCTCAGAGAAGACTCTGATGGTGGTAATTGAAGACGCGCAAAGAAGGGGACGGTTGAGGCGTAGATAGATAGGTGCAGCTATTGAGGCAATGAACATGAGCTTGTTAATTCTCAGAGGGGCAGTAGATGACAGATGTGCCTGACATACTATGGTGTGTGGGGTTACGGAGAGTCTGAAACGTCTGAAGGACTAAACACCACACATCTATGTACAAGCACCGTTTCCTGTTAAAACCTGTAACACTCCATATGGGTAAATATCTGATGGTAGATTCTGTGCTTTGTTCTGTGGAATATATACAGAATTTGCCTTATTTCAGTATGTGAAAAGGCTTTGCCAGATTTCAGCATGGCAGTCCACTAATTAAAACCGTTAATCCTCTTCACAAAAAAAAAACTAAATAAACATTATTACATTACCAGTAATTTGGATTTGAAGGCCAAACTTTTGCTGTGTAAATTATGGGCTTCTTCCAGAACGCCCTGCTGTCATTCTGTTTAATTGGGTACTAATTAAACTTCATTGTTCAGATTACATGTTTTATAGGCATCCATGCTGGTCTAGTACCATGCTACATTTTTGCAAAATAGAGACAAAATGTCCTTATTTTGTAAAATGGCAGGACTGTATTTTGTTATTTTATTTGTACCCCAGTAACATTGGCACAGTGTTTTTTTTTTTTTTCTTCTTTACATACTTGGCAGGTGATCAGAATACTTTTGCAGATACAATAAATAATTCCCAGAGCAACAGTATTTGTGCTTTTCTTACACCGCATTTTCAGTGTGAAAACATTGCTATACACTAAATCCCCTTTATCCTTGTTATTGAGATAAATATGACCTTGGATTGAGCTCATTTTGTCTGTTGGTTCACTGAAGTTGCTTAAATGTATACTGGCATCTCCATAGCACTTGCTTCTTCTGTTTTTTGTTGCTCCTTTTTAAATACATTTTATGTATAGTTTGTTTTTTTGTTCATCCTGCCCTGAGAGACTTTTCTTCATGTGCCAACCCAGGCTTTACTTCATCCATGTTCAGGCATTAAGGTTCAGTGACACCCACTTTTCTTTTTAATCTTTTTATGAAGAAAGGCAAAATCAATTAAACATACATATAAGCACAAATTGGACCACTTCCCAGTAAAGATCTCCTAAAAGCATGTTGAAATACTTTTTTTGAATTTTTGAAAAACGTGTGTTTTTGACTGAAAAATCAATAAAGTCTGTGTTTTATATATGTCAGAGACTGCCCCCTTCAAGATCCACAGCTTCATGTAGTGAGCAAATGAAAAAAATGTAACCCTTACCAAATCGATCTGTGCAGAACATGGAATGCTGGAATCGCCTAAATAGGTCAGTTATGGTTTAACTGGACAGTGCAGTCCTAAGTTCAGGTAAAACTCATATCTATTACTGACTTAGTTGCATGGCTCAGCTATCTGTTATTACTCATGCAACAGTCGGTAGGCAGGTAACACTGTGTTTGTAAACATTGTTGAAACATTCGATTTTTTTTTTTGCTATCCATTAGTGTAATAAAAAAAAGATAATTTTAACATATGGTTTCGTGCTCTTTCACACCATGAAGAGCACTTACAGTGAGGTGAATGGCCCTTTATCTGAAAATAAGATAAATTACAAAATAGGATGTAGATGGAGAAAAGAACTGCAGACTGGCATGACCCCTGGTCTAAGGGGTCTGTTTATGATATTTTATTAGCCTATTGATCCCAGGAGACAGAGAAACTTACCTATACGCCACCACAAAAACTAAGTATGTCCCTTCATCACTTGTCTTCAAAGTATATGACCAAGACGGTACACAGGAATTCCATTTCTCTGCCTCATATAATTTCATGACACCAAACCTTTTAAAGATTGTGAGGAAATGTTTCAATAAGGCATTTGTGGAATCAAGATTATATGTTTTTCTTACATATTTGAGATCAGGTATATTTTCTTGCAAGGCTTAATCTTAGGGCAGATGCATTGCGTATTGAGGAAACCCACTTTTTATCAAAGGAGTACCATAAATATTTTTCAAACTTATACCTACTTATTCAGACACAATACAAATGGACAAATATATCTGTTATATCAAAAATAATAATACAAGTATCATACTTGTCTACCCACAGTTCAGCCCAGCTTCAGGTCATACTGATACTTGCCAATCAATAAATCACCATTTCATGGTTCAACGGCTGCATTTGTCTGGATTAATGTGGCGTGCAAACTCCCTCCATGAACTAAAAGAACTGGAGCTCAGAGTGGTTTTGCTACTGATTGTAATGTGTAATGCTTTATAGGCAGCTAGCACCATTTTGGATAAGTTACTGTGAGCTTGGTATAGAGTCCTGTGGTAGGATTTCAGATTGTAAAATATTTGTGAGCAAAATAGAGGCATTGAAAGGTGTGTGTGTGTTGGTTACCCAAAAGCTAACTTTTAAAAAATATTTTTACGGTTGGCACTTGCCCATCAAGAGTTAGTGATTGGTAGATGTCCATAATGTCCTATGATATACAGCATTATCACTAAATATTCTAGCTTGTAATTGTAAGATTTAACAAAAATAAAGGCAACATAGCAAACTTTTTTTCAAATATTTTCCAAAAACTTTGTAAGACAGTGGTAAAGTCCTGTTAATCAGGAGCCTAGTTGCCTTTTACTAAAACAGCTTCAATTTACTGTGTGTTACTTCTTTACTAAGGAGCTGAGTCTTTGTTCTGCGGTTTCCCAGACCGGAGGCAAAACACAAAGGATTCGAAGCCAGAGAAATGTGAGATGCTCTGGGGCACAACTAATCATTAATGTTTTCACAACAGGGTTTTTGTATAAATGCTGCTCTGCTTCCAGCTTCCGGGCTCAGGACCAAGGCTGGCGAGGGTGGTGGTGTATCTGAGGCCAGAATGAGGCACAGTGATGTGCATAGGTAGTGCTTGAGACACTGTGCATGCACCATAATGAGATATGTGTTAAAAGTGATAAGTTTGCCAGTTGATATATTAGAGCTATTGGTGTGTTTAACCAGCAATGAAAAATTACTTGTCCCTCTGATAATTAATTAAGCGTAATTGCACCAATTTTGAAACAAAAAACACACATTTATGTTGTTTCTTCTTTTTATTGCAGTTACTGATATATATATATATATATATATATATCATATAATATAATATAATATATAAAACCCTGCTTAACGCTACCCCGATGAGCGCCGATTCGCTATAGTGCTCTTTCGCTCAAGCACTAAACCTTGGGTGGAGCGGCTTTTGCACACCAAATCTCGTCTAGCAATTTAAATCGCTGCTTAGCATTGTCAGATTTACCATAGCGCTGTTTGAGAACGATGGCAATAGAATGCCCCAATTTTGTGCTTTTTCACATAGCATTCCTGTTATTCCTGTGTGTGTCTATATATAGAGATAGATAAATGTGTGTGTATGTATACACACACACACACATTATATATATATATATATATATATATATATATATATATATATATATATATATATATATATATATATATATATATATACGCACGCACACTCAGTCTGATCAGATCTGCATTGAGCCTATATTTGCCACACATACCAGGATGTGTGAATTTTCCTACTTTTCATAAATGTCACTGCCTCATTCTGATTGGATTTCCTGTACACAGAGGGGAAATTCTAAAATCCTAGCATGTGTGCAGCTCTGTTGCTTATCCCCAGTCTAATCCAATGATTTGTCTGGGGTTTAATGTAAGCTTGTTTCCTGTACACCGGTTCTGCAGATGGTGAAGACATTCTTACACCTCTTTTTTTGTAGCTTATAGCAATATAAGATGTATTGTTTTTTTCTTCCAATGAAATGATTTTGTTTTGCCTTTGTGTGCCAATGCTATTTACAAGGCTTATTGCAGATGCAGACATTGGCACTGCAGCAGCTTGCGGTTTAAAGTGTATTTTGTGGTTTCTCTCTGGTTTGAGAATAAACAATGAATATCCTAGTGATGTTCAGTTAACAGCGAATGTGTTTTCTCATTCATGTCTGTGTGCCCTGGCTCTCAGATAAGCCTTATTTGTAGGTGCTTTGCATTGCTGCCATGGAGATCCTCTCACATTATGGTCTTGTCATGCATGGGTTTTCCTCAGATGAATGCTTGATGCAGATAGACTTTGATGTCTGCTGCATGTAATGATTTGCTGTGTCTGCACAGACACACAATAATGCAGTTGTTGTTGTCCTGTGCTAGCAGCATCTTGATTTGAGGTGGGGAGGAGTCACTGTGATGCTCGGGTCCCAGCAGGTGCCTGGAGGGAGCACAGCCTATGTGTCGAGGACACGACTAATTGTCATCTACATCCAAGGGAAAACCATCCGCCCATCTGTCAGTTTCAGGACAGAGCTTCCCCCCCAGCCCAGCCCCCTCCCATTCTCTTTCCACCTAGCCCAGCACCCTCCTCCTCATCCTCTGACTGTAAACACACAGACAAGTTGAGGGACACAAAGAGGCAGCCCTCTCCCTCCTTCCCCTGAGCCCTGTTTATGCAGGAGCTCAGCTCTGTTTAGCATCCAGCAGGCTGGGATCTTCCTTTCTCTGCTCTCTTTGCTGCTTGAAGCTTGCATCCCTCCCCCTCCTCTCTTTCTCCCTCTTCCTCCTGTGCTAGCTCATATGCTCATTATCTTTGCAGCCCAAAAGCTTGGCCTGTCCCCTGCAATCCTCCTATTCCTTCCTGTACATTTTGCAAGCTCAGGCTTTACCTTTTGCTTCCTGTCTATGATGAGGTGCTCACTTTGTCAAGCAGCTGCAGTCCTGGTTTGATCCTCCTCCCGCAGGGTCAGCAGTGTGTGATGTAGGTTGGGATCTGAAGGACCAATTTTCTGAGCCAGACCTCAGACACCATGGAGCCAGTGAGCCACCAAGGCATGCCCCGGCTTTCCTGGATAGATACACTCTACAGCAGTAAGTGCCACTTAATTTAACCCTGGGTGTAAGTGTCTACTCTGGGAGGGAAATGTAATACCTTCGGAAAAAGGGTTTGGAATAATGTATGTGAGTATATCCACACTGAAAACTATTAATACATCCATTGATTGTGTCCCTAATCTTGTTACAGGTGCCAACGTATGTAATATGAGGCTCCATATTTTAAATTTATAATGCAACAAAATGAATGACCACCTGTCTGGGCTGCTTTTGTTATATTTTTTCTGCAACAATATTGTGAGCTAAATGTAAAGCTATTTTATGCCTGTATACCTGTACTATTAGCACAGTGGAATATATATATTTGTGTGTGTGTGTATATAAAAACACACACTGTCGTTAAGGTATAAGGTGTGTGTGTGTGTGTTTATGTTTATATTTATTTCTATATATATATATATATATATATATATATATATATATATAAATTATTCACACCTATACCTTAATGACAGAACTTGATATTGTCCACAAATATCCAATTAACCAGTCTCTATTTTGCAAGAAAAATGCCATATTTTACAATATCCTCTTCTCATATATACATATATAGTTACAAACTTATTTTACGGACAATGTTCTATAATGTGTGACGCTAGATTGATGGTGTATGTGTAGAAAATAATTGAAGCAAGGCCCATAGAGAGTACTCTAGTGATCCTCACACCTGTGGGAAGTGTGTGTGGCCAAGTAAGACCTTCATACAATCTTATTGTGCCTTTGGCATTTTCTTTTTGTTAAAAAAAAAAAAAAAAAAAATGTGAATATCAAACATTGAATTTCAAATGATAACTAATGGTTTTGGTCAAAATACACGTATTTGTTTGTTTAATGTTAATCTAGCTGCAGTGCTGCAGTAGAGTCTTCGCCATTTACTATATTTTGTGCGTGCAGAAAACATACAGGTGTGTACAGATAATTAAGCACGGAGCCCGGATGTTACTATAAACGGTCTAAAAATGGGCATATTTTAGAGATTATTTTAGTTGTCTATTGTTGTACAGAATGGTCCCTGGATTTTGTTGCGCTCCTTTGCTCTAGATATGCTTGCGGCGTCCTCCTTTCCCGAGTGCGCTTCTGTTCACATCTGGTATTCTGCGCTCATTTTCTCCCAGCTGGGGTTGGCATTACGGGTCCCATTAGTCTGGCATGGGGATGATCAGCTGTCTGCTCTGTCTGGATGTGTCAGCTTTCAGGTCTTTTGATTTTGTTGTCTGTCTGAGGTCTTGGATCTTCAAAACAAGAAGCCGCTGTGTGTTAAAAATGGAGCTTTAAAGTTGATTTTTTTTTTTTATTAACACAAATTTGTGTTATAATTTATAATTATTTATTTACAAAGTTTACATTCTTGCTAACAAAACAGTCAAACAGAGCAAGAAAGAAAAGTGGGGTGGGGGATAAAGATGGTATTGTATAACCAGTTAATATTTTAAACCATTGTATAACTTGGTAAAATCAGTAATTAAAAAGATCAGTAATATTACTGGCTAATACTGCCACTCAGAATAGTATTGCAATGCCCTGTTCAAAGTGCTGGTATATAGGCCAAAACCAATGGTTTATTTAATAAGATATACCGTAATCGTGTAATGTGTATAATCCATCAGAATGGGGGTAGGGGTGCACATATGATGTCTATGGAGCTAGAAAAAAACAATATGATTAGTTTAAGAAAAACTTTTAAATGTATTTAAGAGTGAGTTTGGTCATTTGGAAGCATGTCGGTGACCTAAATGAATTTATGGTTTTAACTTTAAAACCTCTACCATGAGGTCACCATGAAGCTCTGTATTGAATTTGTTGAGGATACTTTTCTAGTAAATATATTTAACTAGCGAATTGCCTGTCAAAAAATGACGGCAATGAAATTGTAAGGTAGCTAATGCTGTTGCATTGTGTTGAAGAGCTGTCAATCTGTTTTGATGTTGCTGCAGCATTAGTGGTGTGGAGCTGCTGTGTAAGCGTGATGAATATGTGCAGTGTATTAGTGTGCGTGCGCGAGCCGAAACCGTTAGCGTAGCTGTGTACTTCCGCATTGGCGTAAAATGGTGGGTAATGTGTGGTATGCGTCTTAGCGGAATATCCGTAGGTGTCTTGTGGTGTTTTGCGAGTTTCTTGTGGTGTTTTGCGTGTTTAGAGTGCTGTAGCCTTGTTTTCGTTTTGTTCGACGGCCATTTTTTCTCTCGCTTAGAGAATTCTTTAGTGTCTAAACTTAACTCTTTTATTTTGAGTGAAATGAAGGTGTAAGTGTCTTTTTTTGAGGTCCTGAATGCTCCCTCTTGCTGTAGGTAAGTTTTTTTTTTTTTTATGTATGTGCTGTGTGTATTTATTGTGTTTAGAATTTTGTAATGTTCGCGAAGTCGTAATGTGTGTTAACGTGTCTCGTATGTTTGCGTTGCGAGGTAAGGTTTGCGAGGGTCGTAGTTGGTGTGTCGTGTTGTTTGCGTTGCGACGTAAAGTTTGCGAGGGTCGCAGTTGCTGGCAAGGAGCTCCTTTGGCATAAAGTTATATAGAAAGAACATTCTGGTTCTAAATTATTGATGTTGCCAAAAAGCATTGTATATTATTGTTGCTAACATTTTACATTCATTTAGAGTACTGAATACAAATTAAGTCCACATCTGCCAGCCTTGCAACCCAGGCACATACTAAGTGGTAAACCTATTTTCTCTTCCAGCACAGGCACTGACCAAGTTATTCAGATAAACTATTACTTTTGGAACAATTTTGCTTGTTGGAATTATCTATTTATGTGACCTAAATTAATTTGTAACTGTACATCTTGATCACAGGATATAAACACATGATAACAAAAAGATTTCATACAAACAAAAGGTTAAATTGTATGGGTTGCTCATTTTTCTCTACTGAACTATTTGGAATAATTCTCAGTTAGTCAAGCAATGTCCTTCCAAAAGTGAGGCAGGCAATATTAATAATGGTTAATTTGATATACTTATCATCAATCAACAAAAGCCACCTTGCACATAGTGGCTTAATATTTACTGGTACATTTTCTCTGCATAATTATTTTTGGGAAAATGTTTTGCACCAATTGGCTTTCTTCTGTTTAGCATTTAATCATTGGTGTGCAGCATTTGGTGCGCAGAGACCTTCCATTCCCATCCTATGCTTTATGATGGGAGTTCAGATAAGCACATAGTCCATTCTCTGTCCCCACTGTATGCATAACACTTTTCACCTATACTTTTGATCTTACATGTTGTTTTACTTTCAGCAGAAATTATGTTCAACAATAGTTTGTGCCAGGGAAGAGGCATTCTCTCTTACCCATGTAGTCTTAAGCTTTGTGAAGTATTCCTCATGTTGATGGAAGAACTGTACAGAAATGCAGAAAACTGGTAATTGTGTGACCGACTTGGCAATGTAATTTACAAGCCCCATCCTCCACCACTGTCTTAGTTATGACTGCATCATCTGTGCCACCATGGCCATTTACAAAATGAGATTGTACCCCTCCAAGTTCCAAAGCCTAGACAGCTGCTTAGATGCCCAACTCA